>OY728155.1:1343822848-1345134351 GCA_963277665.1 Viscum album | reverse complement strand
TAATACATACATTTTATGTGTTTCACTACTTATAACCACTATTTTTGGTGAATTTTGTAATTTGTACATTATTTCACATTATGATTATAATTATTTCGTATAAAAAACTAATAGTTGGTACATATGTCAACACCTCATAAAGAAAACAATAATCATGATTTTATATTCTTATTTAATTTTGAGTTTTCTAATTATAATCGGAACAATTCGTACGTTTGGAGCTCTTGATGATTCACATTGGACAACCACCATTTTGGACTTTCAAATATGGATATTCTAGGAAATTTGAATTGAAAAATATCCCAATAAAATTATTGTATCATCCAATATTCAATGCTAATGTTGCGAAAAGTTTAATTTATGTTGCATAACATAATGGGGAACAATTCATTCAACATTATCATGATCTAATTCTTTTTTTATTAATTTCTAGGTGGCATATTTTGAAAATGTTATTCTCGGCCAGATTCTGAGGCTCAAAAAGATATCCTTCCATTAAAATCCTATCTCAAAAACCCAAAATTATTTTTGGCATAAATATTATATTCTGTTTGGGGAAATATATAAATTCATATTCTAATAATATACATAACTCCAATTATTCCATATATAATATGATTTCGGATCCTCTGTTTGGTGGAAGCAAGTTGGCTTGGATTTATAATCTAGTGTTGAAAATTCTACTCTCTATTAACATTCCACCCACCTAAGCCTACCTTATTTAATTGGGGTGACAACCACTATTGGGCTCTCAACCCAAGACTCTTGAAATTCTTATTTAACATAAAGGTGGTGAAGTAGTTTAGGATTCTTTGTGGATTGTTTCATTGTAATGCTATACTTACACTTTTTCATTGTAATATTATTATTTCAATTGTATGTTATTAAAATAACAATAAAATCTTAGTAAAACTTACTCTTTACCTCCTTTTCCATTCGTCTTATTAGGACATTATCACTGTTTCAACAAGGATTGATTTTATTCACACTAAGAAGAGAGAAATACTTTAAAAAATGGTGTAGTGTTTATTTTTTATTGATCATTACTTTTTCTATTCTACCCTCGTATGTATAAATCATGAATCTATTGAGAGAATAATATCAATGGATGCATAATACTCTTATGGTTTTATCCAAGGAAATAGTAAGGGATGGTATGGGAAGTTATTCATCACTCAATAAATGTTTAATAATTTCATTAATTTCATTTTTTATTTCATTGAATTTATCTCTTCCTCTTCATTTTTAAATTTAATCACCACAAATTTCATTTGTTTATACGATCCATTACCTAAAACTTCCCAAGAAAATAATCTGCTATGTGTAAAGGTGATTAGAATGTGTATGTCCATGATTTAATTAAGTAAGTGATGCGGTCTTATTTTATTCATTGAATGAATCCTTCTTATGATAAGGAAATTGAATTAATTAAAAAGAAATTCAGTCAATCCATCCCATGTAATAATCTATGATCATAAAAATATCATAATTTCAATTTCCCTAGGCATATTAGTTCTCATTTAAATCCATTTAGAATCAACAGAAATTTGGATAGTCCCTAACAAAAAACAATCCTTTTAATTTATATATCTGGAGTTTTATTTATAGGTATTTTAGGATTCAACAAACCAATATACATTGCATGTGACAGTTTTACACTAAAAACATTGTTAAATTTGGGAGAGAACAATATTGTGGGATGAAATAGGAGATAATAGTTTTCAATCAATTTTTGATTAGTTTCCCAATGTTTTCTACTAAATTTATCAGGGTTTCCACCCACAAAAGAGATTATGTTTACAATTTATCTCGTACCATTGATTGGACCTATCTCACATATGTATTATTGGAGATTAAAAACTGAAATAAAGGAATTAAATGTCATGTTGGATTATTTTTAAAGAAAATGGGTCATTCTTACTGGTATGTCTATGGGTAGCACTAGTTTTTTTTGTGAAAAATGTGAATGGACATATATAAATTGTTGTGGATGATCATAAACATAACCATATTATGATAATGAACCATTATCCTCTACCATAAATTGATGATGTATTCAGTTAATGGAGGTGATCCCAGTGGATCTATAAAATTGACTTCCTCTATGGATATATCCAATAATAGGTTTTGAAGTAGGATATTTCAATTTCAACTTTTAGGAGTAGATATGGAAATTACTATTGTTTTGATATGACTTTAGGACTTGATGACTCACAACAGTTTTTTATTTCATTAATGAACCAGATATTTCAAAGGTAACTGGATTTTTTTTTGGTGGTAATTTTGGAATACATATTGGTGTATTTTAGGATAAGGGATAAATATGACCAACACTTGGGGACAATGTTGGGTAACTTACATGATATTTGTATTTATGCCTTAATTTTAATGTGTGATTTTTGGATATAAGGGGAAATTTTTTTTTCATGTTATCACACAAAAATAACTTTCTATAGATATTAAAATAAACATATTTTGATCTCATAGAATCAATTGAAAATTTTATTCAAGATAGAAATTTTCCTTGGTTTTGATGGTTATTATCGACACTTCATTTTTTCTTTTTAGGACTATTTTCATCAATGCAATATAAAAATAAGAAAGTTTCACTTATAATAGAATTATTACTGTCAGATGTATTTTTATGATATTTTTATTAACCTTTCATCTACATAGATATTTATATTACAAGACTTATTTCATGATTGTGTGGTGTATTGTGATTCTTTGGTATTAGGGTCCGGATGTGTTATCATGCAAATAGATCATGTGGTTTTTTATGGATCATAGAAGGTATGAGTGCATGAAAATAACTACCCACCAAAATATTTTGATTTATCTACTATATTCCATGGTTTGAAGACACAGAGTCCGTACCTATTTGTTAATAAAGTAAATGTGATTAAAGATCACAAGATCCTTAAACTTGTCTTCTCATAAATGGATTTGAACATGATACCAAGATGATGGATGGAATATATCTAAATAATTGACATTGTAATGTTTTATACTCTGGGTAAATTAAATTTATTATATAATTAATTAAGATGAAATTAATATAGTAGGTTGGTTAAAAGGCATCAGTTCGGTGGAAGTATATTTTGGTGATAGTCAAAATTCACATGGATTTTAAAGAAAGACGTAGTAATGTTATTTTCTTCCCGATTTCTTTTGTTCCTAATGTGGATGATTAGGTTAAATCGGAACAAAAAATGAAATTTATAATTTGTTTCTATGATGTATGAAATAAATGGTTATTAGACTATTGAGGGATGGAATATTGATGGGAGTTCTGTTTTGTTGCTTGAGATCAAATGGTTGTAACTTTGGCTTGTCAGAAAAAAATATCATTCTTAAAACTATTCAATATGGACTGTGTATCCTGGAATATAAAAGATTTATAATGAATTGAAATAATATCTTCGGTGTAATGACAATAAAATAATGGTGGTTGAATTTTTTTATATGTATCAACTATTAGTTGGTTAAGGCAGATAACCAAAACAAAAAGAAGAATATTAGAGACTTTACTAATTATCACATAGAAATGGGATTATATTGTACTGGATTTTGGGATAGGACTCCCGAAAAATGTTCAAAAACAAGATAACATATGTGAGATTGTGTATTGACTCTAAATTTTGGTCCATTCAATCCATATACATGAATCTCATATGTTTTGAGGACATATAATAAATTTATATTCTTGAAGGGGTAAAAATTCATTTCATACGAGTTTTAGTAGCATCATATTGAGATATGAGGATTCTCTTTTTCTATAAATCTTTACAACCAGCCATTATGATTCACTTGACTATGTCTATGACATATCATTATCAAATGGATTTTAAAAAATTATGACAAAAACATTGTAACACATTATTTGGGCTTCTAAAATGTATTTTGGTGGCTCATTGAAGGAGAACATGCCATTAGTGTGGATCATGTTTAATAATATTTATTAATCCTCGATATGTATGGCTCTTTTTAAAGCATTGTATTGAAATATTTTTCATTACCAATTTTTATAGAAAAACGTGAGACTTCACTAGTTGAACCAAGCCTTCTGCAAGGGACCTAAAATAATATTTAGATGATAATGAAGAAAATAAAGACGGATCATATTCAATAGAAATAATATGATCATCATCATCAAGGGTCATTGTCTACTGAGGTGAGTGATCATATTTTCTCCAAAATCTCTAAAAGGTGGGAGAATTGTTTTTTGGGGAGAATAATAGGTTATCGATTTGGAACATATTCCCTTTTGTGATACTTGATGGTTTGGTGAATTGGATTCTCTATTCCACCATGGTTTAGTTTAGAGAATAATGTGTTTTATGTATATTATTTGGAGAAGTATCAACCTGGTCCTAACCATGGGATTCGATAGCATCACATTGACCTAGAGTGGTATTCTATGTTGGTACATGTACAAGTTAAGATTATGAAGATGCCCTAGATATTATTGCTTGGTAAAATCATTTGTGTACTGTAGGATTCATGGAAACATGGTCAAATTCAGGAAGAATCATTGGACTTTGATAATAAAATAGTGGAGAATTGGGCTATGATACTTTAGGATAATGATGACATTTTTACATTCGAGGGATATAAAGGACAATTGTAAGGAGAATTTATCACCCCATTTTTTTGGTAATTAAAAATTTATTTGTGTATTTTAATTATAAAACGTAATTGGGATATATTTTTTGGGGTTTAGAGGATTTTTGGTTGGTATTGAGTCTTTTTTGTATGTGAACGGTTTGATAACGGTTCGTAGAAATATCGTAACACCTCCTTGCAAATAGTTGAACTGATATAGTGGAAACTGGGTAAGTGCATGGTTATCCACACAGATTGGCCAATCCATAATTTTACCTAGGAAAAACCATGAATGTGTGAGCATAAGGATTCAACATGGTTCGTCCATAGTTTTATAAAAATTCATGATAAACATTCTAGTGGTGTCTAGAGGTAGTTGCTATTGTAATGTCTCCCTAACTACGTGTCTTAACAAAGAAAAATTAAAATTTACATACAAATTTTGTGGATATAATTATATTGGCACACTAATACATTTATTTTTTTCTTAAATAGATCTTAATTCAAATTCATATCCTCTCAAGTAATTTCAAACTATTACTCTTGATCCTAGAGTAATCTATTAGCGAATAGTGGTGCTTGAGAGCTCTAATTCTTGGATAAGTTCCCATTATTGGTGGATTTCCTTAGTTTTTCTATAATTACCTCTCTTTTATTCATGGAACTAATCTATAATGGGTAGATTCATATTTTTTTATTCTAATCATGTTGAAGTTTGGATTTTTTTTGTTTCAGGGGAATAATATATAAGGATGTTTTAAGGAATTTCAATCCAGTTTGTTGAATAATTTTTTCCTTTCTTCATATTTCATATGTTTCAATGTATATGGCCACACTATATACTCTTATTATTATATCTTAAATTATTGATTTAAAATTTAATTCATTACATGATTAAATTGTTTAAATTTATGTGAAAGATTTTATGGAATTCTTCTTTAGTGATGGTTTTTGAATATGTTTAAATTTCATATTTTCTGGAATGTTATTTTTTCATGATTTTGAAATCGTTATTTTAAAATTTGGTGTTTTTGTTTATTTATTATTTTGTGGAATATTTTTAAATATATATTTATTTATTTACTGAAATGGTTTGTCCCAATTATGTTGGAAATGTTTTATATATAAATGGATGGTGTCAGTTGATGCACATTTGGGACTTATGAGGTATTATAATTCTCCCATAAAAATTAGAAATAATAATGGGTTTAACTATGACCTTTACAAACTATTCTCCATGTGATGACTTGGTGAAAGGATGAATAACCACTCACAAGTATCACGTTTTCAATGGTTTCATCCATGTTTGGACCTATGGATGTGTGTAATTTGAATGATAATTACTAATGGATTTAGGAATGGTTTGAATGACTTTTATGGTTTCTTTTTAATATAAAATGTTTTTATATAAATGGTTTTGTTTATGATATAATGTTTTGAAACCATTTTATATTTATTTTATAAATTTTTCCATCCTAGTTTGGGAAGTAGGTAATTAATTATATAATTAAACTAAATTTTATACTCAGCCCCTTCATGGATACTTTGGTTCATTTTAAATTTTGTTTATAAATACACAAGTTAAGTAATGGTATCCTAGTTCATTAGGTATTCTGCTTGATTCCATGGTATGAGCATGTGGTTTTAATATTGAAGGTGTTTGGGAGTTTATGTCTGGGTGTCCTCGGTCTCATTGAGTTTTTTGGTTTGGTAGAATATTATACTCTGATAATTTTTTTTGTTGGATTCAATGTTGTATTCTTATATATAATGGTTTGGTTTGTCTTACTTTGAGATTTATTACATTGTACTAATGCATCATATAATGGTTTTTTTGTTATGTTTGACTTATTTTGTTTTATTTTTTTCAAAATGAAACATCATCCCAAAAATTTTTATCAATACCCGATCATTTTTCAAGCAGTTGTTGTCTTTAGTATGTAAATAAAAGCTACTAACACACACCCGCCTCTTCCAAATACAATGTGTGAGGGGAAGGATATAATAGTTTTACTCATGATCAACTAATATATCCCATTTTATTATTACATATGACTCATTAATTCATAGTCAATTATTTGAAATTGTTAATCTCATCAGATCAAGTTGTTTTCAAGGATAATTATCATAGTGATTTTTCTAATGAACATTTCATTATGGGGTAAAATCAATAGGGTATCAATGTTTTGGATGATGGAAATAATTCTTCTTCTCATAAGGAGGATTCCCCACTAGGGTCTAAGAATCATTATAAGTTTTCATCATTATGCCTTCTAATGCTCTTCTCCCAATGGGTGATATAGTTAGATTGTGCATTTATATCCCATATATGTCTGTATAACAACATAAATATGATCCATCCCAAATTAGACCAATTAGTGAAAGAGATTTCCCAAATTAAGTTTCATAGAAAAATTTTCATTCTCCTAATTCTTATATAGAGGCTCTCATTTGTATTATTGATAATTAATCCTTTCAATCTACCAATTATTTCACTTTGATGGATATAGGAGAAACCGGTCAGGGAGACCACCCACATGAAAGTCTCCTGAAAGTATTTTCAAATGAATTATCTATCATCATTATTCCATATATATAGATTCTCTTCTCCTTAGTGACTTGAGATGTAGTGGATATAGGTGGTTCCTATAATGGCTGTTCTTTAGTGGAATTCATGTATTCTACCCTCACTATACAACTATATCCTTTATAATGATTAATTTTAAGGGATTGGTTTCATACTAAACTATAAATTCCTAGCTAATGAAATCAGATTATAAAATTACTCTCACATTAATTTACATGAAACATTTAACAATGACGAATCTAGTGAATAATTTTATACGAATTTATTATTTTAAACTCCATTCATGGCTATCTAATGAACAATCACATGTTGATCTTATATAATAATATTTTATGGGTGAGTGTGGTTGTCTCATCACTATATCACAGGGTTGTGGAAGTCATATTTTCTAATATCTAAATTTATTTATTTAAAATCAATGAGAACTTTTATATCATTGATCAAAATAATCTTTTTAGGGAATTAATATCCCTTTATCTGAGATCTCAAAGATATATTTTAGGTTATAGTATTATAACAATCATGAACTATTATGAGAAAAATGGATTGAACAATAACTCAAGGACTTTATTGAAGGTTATTAAATCCATTACAATAGTTAAAAATCTACATGTAATGGGTTATTTAGGTGATTTTGTTACAAGGTGAAAATAATGCAATGCAACCAGAGGATTTGTTGTTTATTAGAAAAGTGCTTATTAATCATATTTGTGATTTTTTGTATTCCCTTTTGTTTTAATTTCATACAATGAAATATTTGTTCTAGTTAAATATCGCATATTAATCAATATATATAGATCATTTCAGAACATAGGTCATTTTACTTCCATAAATCATATATTCTGTGATAGTTATTTCTCTAATCTCATGTGAACATCATTGTGATGCCACAATCAATGCATTATTGGGTAGATATCTAAATGTAACTATGGTTCATAAAAGATGATATTCAAAAAAAAATTGGAAATCACCCAAAAAAACATTATAGTTTTGAAGATCATCAAAAATAGATCTAATGGATTGATTGTCTATTTTATCATCCATTATATTATAATATATTTCCCCATTAAATGTAAATAAAAAATTATAACATTATTAGTGGAGGGGGAATGGAAGGACATAGTAATATATATATATATATATATCATAATGTTTGAGAGTGGGATAAATGAATATATCCTACATTTATAATTTTATAAAAGAAAAAAAATATAAGGGATTCATAAAATGAATATGGGTGAGGTATTCAGAATTTCTGATGTTGAGGTCCTGAGTCTGTTGGTGGACTATTATATTTATAATTTGTTAACTATGCATCAGCCGATATTTAGAGTGGATTATCTGTGGAGAAATAGGTATTAAATTTCTACTATATAATCCAATATAACATAGATGATACCCATAATTATACAGTGTAATAAATTATAACAATGTAGAAAATAAATGAATCCACACACAACTATAATGAGGATAGTGAACCTATCCTAAATTATTTTCCAATATCATTATTTATCGCAACATTTCAGAGGATAAAAAATATTGACATTATTATTCTCCAAATTTTTCTAAATAGTGGAACCCTTATTATTTTTTTATTTTCCTCCACATGGTTGTCATTATAATAGAACATTAATATATGTCATTCAATATGGATTGGAATATCCGCATTTGTTTCCTTCCATAGAATTTATTAGCCGAAATATTATCTATTTGAATCAATTGATATCAGTTGTTGACGCTCTTCTAAGGTAAACATTGCTTCTCCATTGGTATAAAAATACAAATATCAATTGGATTGTACCTGGCGATATTGAGAGGTCAAGCTTTGAAATTGGTTGGGACCAATATCTGGGTGTATATCAAAATAGAAAAATACATTGTTGGTTTGGAGTTGGATTTTATTCATAATGAATTAACAAGATGTGGTATCATGAAGTGGGTCTTTGATATTATATTAAGGTTTTATTCCTCATTTTTTTCTCAATTGTTCTCATATAAAATTACTATGGATTATTTTATTTATCTTTTGTACTTTTCCTTGGTGATCCTTTTTCCTCGGTATTTTCATCTTTTATCCAAAATTACATAGTAAAATCCTCAAATATGCAATCTAAAGTACTGACGTGTTGAATATCTGAGGTTTATGTATTCCAATAGGTATCACACATCAATTATATGAGGAAATTTTGATTTTATATATCAATAGTATGTCATATTTCATAAACTATATCATTAACTTCTTCAAAATTATCATCACTTTAGAAAAGTAGAGTGGGTATATGATCAGTAGGTAAGGATGAAATGTATATATATCTAGGAGGATTTTTCCTAGGTTCTCCCTTATTATTTATAGAAAGATAGATATACAAAAATATATGATTTTTAAAAACTAACTACGGGATGTACAGTTCACATTTAGAGTGATGATATAACTATTTGATTGTATGGCAGACAAAATTACTGGACAAATTTAAACATGGAAAATTTTCCATCAAACATTTATGGAGTTGTTGACCCACATAAAAATATACTAACCTCAATATCACTTACTGTGTATTGTTTCACTTATTATCACTAAGCAATACTAATTTTTTTTAAAATAATATAAAATTTCTCTCATAGGAGTCCCATTGGGATGGAAAATTCCACAGAGAAAATTTTAGATTCAAGGATAAACAATTTGATGATGGTGATATCAATATCTCAATCCTTGTGTGATCATATGGTGAAAATTCTAGAAACATTTTCATTGGGATTATTAGATTCTAGATCTACATGGGTGTGGTACACCATGTACAAATATCAAAATGTCACTATTATGGATCGAGATGGAAGCAATTTGATATCCGTTATGGGAAAAATTTTAAAAAGATTTTTTAGACTCTTTAGGATGATTATAGATAGGCCAATTGTAGTGGGAATATATTATTTTGAGTTAAACATGTTATTGGTGGCCACCCTTTACTCATGTAAGTTTGAATATCAGCATGTTATTTCAAAATTACAATGAGAATACAATGTTCCTAAACGCACTATTATATAATAATAAGAAAATTATTATTTTTAGAATTAATTTGGTTTTTAATCCTAACATCTAGGCATTTATTCACTACAACTCTGGTCAATTTTCTACAAATATATTCCTGGAGGTGA
Organism: Viscum album; assembly: GCA_963277665.1. Classification (NCBI taxonomy): domain Eukaryota; kingdom Viridiplantae; phylum Streptophyta; class Magnoliopsida; order Santalales; family Viscaceae; genus Viscum; species Viscum album. Next base: position 1,345,124,006 of record OY728155.1, on the reverse strand, counting down.
ACCATCATTTCTCAAGGCTACGATCTATGGAGAAATTCTATTTTTAATAAACCTATACCAATTGTGAACAGAATCCATGTGTGGAATATAAATTTTTTTTATTACAAATAATTATATGAATCAATATAAAAGTATTAATCATGCTTCTAAATTATCATGTTTTAATAATGATAATAACATGATAATTGATAACATGTTATTGTAAGGGGAATATAATATCTTAACATGGATGTTTCTACTAATATCTATGGGAATCCATGTACCACTATTAGCATTGATAATATCATCTAGATTTTTTAGAAAAAATTTGGTAGCTATTTTACAAGGATCCCTGGAATTTTTTCACTTTGTTTTCATTAGTATGTATATAGTTGTTTTATTATTAAACCTTTTAGATGGAATCTTATGTAAAAATTGTTAAAACGGAATCAAGATGATTTTATTTATAAGTGATATTATCATTAGATATTGGGGGAATAATTTAGATACTTATTTTATGGATATTTTTTATCTCATTAGGAATGGTCCTAATGATAGATACATAAAGACCCATTCTCATAAGATGGAATAGAAACTACCATGTATTATATTTTTGAGGAATCTGGATGGATATTGTGCTGGATTTTTTATTCTTTATAGTCAAATAAACAATAATGTTTGTGGATATGTTATCATAGCATTTAGTGTCATTTATAGTGAGGGTAAATACTTAATCATAGTATCTTGGTAAATTATGATCGACCTAATTTTGAGAATCTAAGGAAACATTATACTTTTTTATTTGGAAGAAAACTTAGACTTGAGTGAAATTTTCCTAATGCGAATTTCCCTCGCAAATTTTTTGGTAAATTATTGCAGTAGGAATGTTATATTCCCTATTTATCAGTATATGTAAATCCACTACACTTGGATTTAGGGAAAAAAATCTTATAAAATTTTCAAAATCTGAATGACATATTGATGGATGTCTCTAATATTCTATATAATTTAATCTCTCTGATAATTTTAGTAATATTATTCTTCGGGACATCCATGGGATCTACTGTTTTATATTTCATTGAACATTTTTTTGTTTTATATTCACCTAATAAAAATTCTGATAAGTTGAAATTATATTTTAATTCCATATTAAATTATTAAATTAACAAATTAAATTTAAATTATGGAAATTAAGACCCCTACATTTTAAAAAACAACCCATGTCGGAAAACACTATATCTTGACATCAATAGAACAATCAAAAATGATATCTGATGTTGTTCAAAGTAAAACCAATGGCCTAGTTTACACACACTGGTTCCCTGAGCTAGTGGGACACATAACCACATGCATACCTCCATATATGCCAAAGGCTAACGAATTGCAGTGAGGGTTTAATATCAATCAAGGGGAGACAATAATATTTTTTTCCTAAATCATATTAATAACCAGTATAGATTAACGAACACTAAAATAATAACATATAACCATTACCATAACCATAACAATATAGGTATCACAATATGGAAAAAACAAGAGACACAATATTGAACTGAAAAATAAATATTCCATTCTAATGTATATGCCAAGTGTCTGAATAAAAATCAAATGTAATAACACTGACCAATCCTATGTATATCCCGAACTATATCCAATTCCCTTATCCATTCTTCATCCCAAATCATACATCTAACACATTTCCATTCCCTTAAATTATCCAAAATGCACAAATTCCATTTGGGAACTAACTAGGAAGCTCAAATAAAGTGTGAGTAAAACTCGGTAGTCCACTACCAACCACATTTTAAACATCATCCAATTAATATAATGTTTATGTAGTTGTATAAAACAATTACAACACATAATTATATTATTATCACATTATCAATATATTTCTATTTAACCACAAAACCAATGGGGTTCCCTTAGAAACTCATGCTAGATCCTAAATATTTCCCCGATGATATTATGTCTCAATACCTCATTCATCTCATGTTAGTTCCCAGAGTATTCCCATGTGATACTATATCTCAATACCTACTTCGACTCACGCTAGAGACCAAAGTATCTCATGTGATAACATATCTCAAAACCTTCTTCAGCTAATGTGGGAGCCTTATGTATTCTCAAGTGAGGTAATATATCATAATTCCATGGTTACCACTGATTAATTCTCACTCGAATTCACATGTTACCATTCATACATCACACAATAGAATGACAATGTCCCATTGTTTAATTCATGCATGAATTCCCATGTTACCATTAAATATTTACATACAAGAATTGGAATGTTCCCATTCATTAAATCATACTTGTATTCTAATTTTACCATTCATACTTCACACAATATAATGAACAATGTTCCCATAATTTTATTCAAACATGAATGACCATGTTACCATTCATTAACACATTAGTAATTATTCAATTAATTAGTCACTTTAATTCCATTACAAATTCAACAATTAGTTAAAAACAATAATTTAAATGTTTAAACCAATAATTAACTAATAATTTCAATAAAATTAATTAATTCAACAATTTTTCTATCACAATAATTTCTCTATTTATTTCAAAAATTAATTAATCTCTCTAATTCTACTATTTTGTTCAACAACTAACTAATCACACCATTAATATTAATTAACTAAAAAACTAATTTATCACATCAGATACCTTAATTAATTAAATAATAAATTAACCACCTAAATTATTTTAGTCAATTAAACTATTAACTAATCACGTCAATAATATTAATTTATTAAACTATTAATTAATAACACAAAATCCATTAGTTAATTCAATAATTAATTAAACAAATCTATTCAATTAGTTAGTTCCTCAATTATCTTATCAACACAATTCCATTAAGTAATATAATAATTAATTTATCAATTCACAATACTAATATCCCATAATTAATTCATTAATTAATTATTCTATTGAAAATATCAACATCCTATAATTAATTCATCAATTAATTATTTTATTCACAACATCAATAACCCATAATTAATTCATTAATTAATTATTTAGTCACAATTCTCTATATGCCATAATTAATTAGACAATTAATTATTCAAATTCACGACTCAATAAAATATGATTAATTGAACAATTAATTATTCCCCCAACAACCAGAAATTCAACACTTTGATAATTAACAAAATAATTAATTATCCAATTCAGTATTTATAATCATCGTTATCCATTAAGTAATTTAACAAATACTTAATCCAAGTAAAAAATCGTAAAATAACATCCATTAATTAATTCACCAACTAATTGTTCACTTCAATTCCAATAATTACTTAAAAATTTAATTTATCACATTCTACTACTTCGATTAATTTAGTAATTAATTATTCATATCAAATCAATTTATTAGTCCCATAATTAATTACTAATATTTAACTATCCCAATTAATTAACCAATAAATTTTTCAAATTAATTTTCAACAATTAATTCCAAAAATAATTAGTCAAATTCAATCCCATTAATAAATCTGCCAATTAATTTTCAATTTCAAATTTGATATATTAATTCACTATTAATTAATCACATTCAACTCATTCAATATATTCACCTATTAATTGTTCACATCAATGTCATTCCGTAATTCAATAATGAATTAATCTAATTATATCAATTAATAAATTCATCAATTAATTATTCCATATTAAAAAATGCAATAATCATGTAAATGTTTAAAAATTAATTATAATATTAATTATCCTACATTAATATAACAACAATTAATGTAATAATTTGTTACTAAAATATTAAAATCTTTCTCTCTCTCTATAACTAAATCAATGATTAATTATTTAAAATCAATATTTCATAATCCCAACCATTCCAATAAATTAATTCTATAATAAATCGATCAAGATCAGTTATTTCAATTATGACACAATTAATTCCCCAATTAACTATCAAAAATCCGGAATCCCAATATTCTCAATTTTATAATTCCCTGAAGTAATTAATTCATATAATAAATAATTTAATCAAGAAATCAATTTTTAACATATAATTGAAATTATACAATTACACACATTTATTTTAAATACTGAATTTAGTATTTGATTTATATACCACTGACCTTAATTCATTAATGACTGATTGCCCAATGAAAATCCCCAAAATTTGAGAAGTACAAAAATGTAGAATGAGATCATGATTCAATTCCTTGATAAAATGTTTAATTGAATCAATATCTAAAAAACCTATATCTAAATCAAGATCCAATATCCGATAAACTTATATATATTTTATCTCAGGTGATAAGTGGGTGGGAAATAGATATCAAAATGCGACTAATGAACTTACCTAGGAGGTGTATTTCATCAATCCACCCTTTAATTCTCCATGAACAGGTGTCAAGAGGGCTTGGAATCTACATGGGACCCTCCAAAATTGAGATAATCTTATTTGGGGAGATTTGGGTTTTAATATGTTTAAAAATAAAGGTTTTGGTAAATTAGAATCTAACATCCAGATTAATTAAAACCATGTAATGGCTTGCTGGTCAATGTACATAGTTTCCCATAACCGTTGAACCTGAACTGTGCACCTCATCTAGGGTGTTTAGGATTTCTCTTTGAAGGGTGAATGATTTTTTATACTATGTGTCATTCATGTGAATCCCCTCTTCCTGATTTCACACAAGAAGTTGGGTTACTGCACCTGGCTTTGTAAAATCATGTGCCAACCATGCATTACCTTCTTTCTTCCCAAATTTTCATTTTTCCGCCAAAAGAACCCACATTTATAACCCAAAACAAAAGTACTCAAATGTGTAAAAAATATTACTTGATAAATATTTTGGTACTTATTCAAACAAGGTAGAGAACTTAAATTATTTTTTCCTTATTAAATCTCTTCATTGAGATGTTCTCCCAGGAATCCCAATGATTTTGAGTGAAAATGGATCTAGACACCATGCCCTCTTAATAATTTCTCAATCCTAGGTTTCCTCTTTAACACATCCATGTTTACATAAAAAATAAACTATTATAATGGTCCTTCTATGAAACACTTCCTCACTGTCATCCTACATACATATTGGACACTCCTTGATGGAAACATCAATCTGAAGCTGAAACTCTACAACATAGCCAATGTGTTTCCCAACTCACTATTCCCAATAACTGAATGAACACTATCTAACATTGGCAGTCATCCTTTCCATCAAAACCCACATTGAAAGGATGTTCATACACCACCTTCAAGGCCCATATTACCTTGACATGACTAATTAAAACATGTACATTATAGGTTCTTCATTGGCATCATGATGCCACAACTTCCAATCCACTGTCCTCCTCTACGTACCCCCAACTAATACATCACTCCCTACCTTTAGATATTATTCATCGCTATTTATTCATTATACTCAGCCAAAAAGGTATTTACTGACCTCTAGTCCATCCTAAGAACCTCATATATTAACTATCGATGGCGTGCCTTCTACCGTTACACTCCACATATACCACTACATAAGCATAACCTCTGAGGGGCCCCATATCAAACCAAAACATATTTAGGTAGTTAAGATTATATCCAATGTCTTCTCACTACGCATGGGATGATTTTAAGGTAGGGGACATGGTCATCACTAATTATAAGTACATTATGTAGTCATTGTTGAAAAAACCACAAGTATTCTACCACTGATGTTTCCTCCTCCTACGAAAACACATTAATATGTTGAATGTCTCAGGCTTCCCTTCCAACCAACATCTAACCACACCAATTCAAAACCAGATTGTCCCTAAAAAAATGTATAACATAGTTTTCAAAACATGGAATTATCATATCCAAAAACACCCACATCTAGGGATAAATAAATATTAAAATGTATCATCATTTCACAAAAATAACATAGTTAACTAAAGGTATTTAAGAAAAACCATAACAAGTCTTCTTGTTTTTTCCAATACATGGTCAAAACTGAGGCACTCACACTATACATAACCAATCTACCTCTAGTTCATGGTTATCAAAGGTTAAACATGATCACAATTCATGTTTTTAATTAAAAATCCATTTTTTCACATCTATCATGATTTTAATATTTTTATCAATTTAAAATATGAATAATTTCAATTAATTTTCAAATGTAAGGAAAATTAGTTAATTTTAAACAAAGTAACCAAAAATCATTTTACATGCTTTCCTAAAATGATACATGGAACAAAATAACCCTGTGTTACTAGAATGATGCATTCTTACTCCAATGTAGGGCCCTACCAGGCAGCGATCCAAATCTAAACATATCCTTAGAAAAAAATCATATCACACTATAGGTGTGTCACCCAAGATGAAATAATATTCAACAGTAACAGGAAATTACAATAACAACAATCACACCATGGGATGTTGGGTTCACCCATGTACATGGGACAGCTTCTCCCATGAACGAGCTCATAAAAATGGCTCATATCTTCTTACTATCTTTTCCACCTTTCCAAAATAGTAAGACAAAATAAAGTGAAATAAAATATGGATTACTGTAACATCTCAGCCTTAGTGTCACACACCAGTTACTTAAGACGACCAGACATATGACCTAAAATGTGCCTTCCAATATGCCAGAGGATTCAGACTAGTAGTGAGGGTCTAATATCGATTATAGGAGACTATATTGTCTTATCTTAATAAGATTAATACCTTGTGAAAAATATGGAACAATAACAATATAACATATAACCATAACTAGAATAGTACTAGTATCACAATATGTCCAAAACTATATATACTATGTCATAATCAATAAACAAATATACAATGTTAATGTATGTTCCAAGTTCCAAAATGTAACTCAAAATTAAAGACATAGACAACTACCAAGAAGATCCTGAACTAAATATTATTCCCTCATCCATGATCTATCCAAAATCAGATATCTAACTTATGGCCGTTTCCCTTATCCTATCCCGGAAACGTAAAGACTTTTAGGGTACAGATCAGGATTCCTGAGTAGTGTATGAGTAAAACTGAGATGGCCACCACCAATGATAAATTTGACAATATCCAGAAAATAGGATGTTAATATAGTTATATAAATAAATAATTAAAATTTAGAATTAAATAGGTATCACATTTTCAATTAATATTTATTAAACCACATCAACCCTCAGGTTCCCATAGGCACTCGTACCTCAATTCCTACTTCAGCTCATGCTGGAGCCTCATGTATTCCTAGGTGATATTGTTTCACAATACCTAATTCAACTTAGGCTGCAGCCTGATGTATATGTAGGTAGTTTCATATCTCAATACATGCTTTATCTCATGTCGGATGTTGATGTATTCTCATGTGATATCATATCTCAATACGTTCATTAGACCTTGTCTAAGTAAGAATTTTTCCAAGGTGAATTCACATCGCATAATGATTTTTTACCATTCATTAATTCACACCAAAATTCCCATGTTTACATTCATGCTTCCCATAATATAATGACCATGTTCCCATTCATTAATTCATACATTAATTCACAGGTTACCATTCAAATATCACATAATAGAATAACCATATTCTCATTCTTTATTTCATACAAGAATGTTCATGTTACCATTCATTCTATACACATTATAATGACAATGTTCCCATTCTTTAATTCATATTTAATACCCATGTTATCCTTAATCAACATATAATTAATTATACAATTAGTTGTCCATGTAAATTCTATTACTAATTCATCAATTAGTTAAACACAAAAACTCCCTTAGTTAATTCAATAATTTACTAATTACCTCACTAAAATTATTTAATCCCATAAATAATTAAATACACCAATTACTCTAGTTAATTCCCAAAATTATGTAATCTCACTAATTCCCTTAAATAGTTAATCAATTTACTAATCACATCAATATTATTAATTAATTCAAAAGTTAATTAATTAGATAAAATTATTTAATTAACAAAACAATTAATTAATCACATATTTCTATTAGTAAATTGATAAATTAAATAATCATATTAATAATATTAATTAACTTGACAATTCATTAATCGCATCAAATTAATTAGTCAATTCAACAATTTTTTAAACACACCCATTTCACTTGTTAATTCAAAAATTAACTCATCATAAAAATTCCATTAATTAACCCAAAAATTAATCAATCATTTCACAATCCAAATATCCTATAATTAATTAACCAATTAATTATTCAATTTGAAATCTAAAAAATACCATAATTAATTCATCAATTAATTATTTTATTCCCAACATTAATATTCCATAATTATTTCATCAATTAATTTACCAATTTTAAATCTATATACCCCATAATAAATTCTGAAAATAATTATTCTCATTCAAAACGTAAAATTCGGTGATTAATTCAGAAATTGATTATTCCCCAAAAACCCACAATTTCAAAAAATTTCTAATTAATTAAACAATAAATTATCAAATTCATTGTTTCCATAATCACAATGATCCACTAATTAATTACACAACTAACTAATCCCTGTCAATAATCATAACATTACATCCTTCAACAAATTCACCAATTAACTATTTATATCAATTTAATTAATTAATTCAACAATTAATTAATCACAGTCTATCATTTTAATTAATTCAGTGATTATTTGTTAATATATACTCATTTAAATAATTAGACAATTAATTAGTCACATTCAGCTCTAAATTAATTCACTAATTAATTTCTCACAGGAATTTCCATTAATTTATTCCAAAATTAATTAATCACATTAAATCCCTTTAATTATTTTCGCCAATTAATTTCCCAAGTAATTTTCCATTGATTGATTCACAAATAATTAATCCCATTGAACACCTTCACTAATTTGACAATTAATTTTTCATGTCAATTTCATTATTTAATTACAAAATTAATTAATCACATTACATCCATTAATTAATTCATCGATGAGTTTTTCCACATTAATCAAGTCAATATTCATGATAAACTTCAACAATTAATTCAACAATTAATTATCCAAATTAAACAAATTCAATATAATAGTAATTATATCAACAATTAATTACTCAATTTTAATAATCTATATCTTTCCATAATTAATTCAATAATTAATTATTCCATATCTAAAATTCATAAACCAAAAATTTCTAATTAATTAATTCAAGAATTGTTTTTTCATTTTCAAAATTCAAAACAGCTCGAAAATTAATTCAAAAATTAATTATCCATTATCTAAAATCCAAATATTCTAAATTTCACAATTCCCCCAATTAATTAATTTAAGAAAAATAATTAACATAACCAAGAACTATGTTGATAAACATATAATAAAAATTATTCAATTACATAAATTTAATTGAAATATAGTCTTTGGGAATTGAATTATAGAACCCAACCTCAATTCAATGACGAACGATTGCCCGATGAAAATAACCAAAATTTACGCACCACAATGACATAGAACTAGATATTCATCCAATTAATTGATCAATGATTATAATGAATCATGATCCAAAAATCATATAACAAAATATATATTAAATAGTGAATAAACATTCCTATTTTATCTAGGAAGATAAAGAGAGATAGAATTTTTTTTTTTGAAGAAACTACTTACCCGGGAGGTTCATATCATCAATTTGTCCTGTGGTTCACCACGAAATGAGGTCAGGATGGGTTGGAATCCATCTTGGATCCTCCAATGTCCAAATAATGTCATTTGGGGTGAGTTGGGGTCTAATTGGGGTTAAAATAGGTTTTTTGGATTCGAATATCTAATTTCTAGTTTAACTAAACCACATGAACAATTTTAATCCTGGGGCACATGGTTTCCCATAATCATGCACCTTAACCATGTTCCGCTTCTAGGGGGTGCACAATTTTTCATTTTAGGTTGACTAGTTTTCCAAACTATATAATAGCCTTCTCAATCCCCTTACCCTGGGATCTCATGGTCAGCTGGAATGTGTTGAATGGTTTGGGAAATCCATGCACTAACCATGAACTACCCATTTTTCTTCTTGATTTTACAATTTTCAACCAAATTCACCCCAACATATAACCTAACCAAAATTTCCCCATCCAAAAACCAAATATTAACTGAAAATGATCCCAATAACTCTTCATAAATGTTTTCGATATTATATCTAATGGGGTAAAATTATCAAATTTCCCATTTTGTGTGAAAAAGATAAAATAACTTTTATGTTTTAAAACATATATACATATAATTTTTTTGAACCTTACACTAGATAAAACTTTAATAATCTCATCCTAGGAAAGGCCAAATATATTCCTTAATACATCAATATCCCAAACTCAATATCTCTTTGAATGACCAAAACATTTTCTTCTACAGAGATATACCTTAAAAGGATGAATATATAATATAAATAAGGAGAAGTTAAAATTACTATGATAAAACAAAAAATCAACTATATTTTTTTTTATCAATAATCAACACCTATACATTAAACTGCATTAAATAAAAATAATGTCACTATATTTGTGTACGAAATATTTATTGAGGATTAATCATTAAATTGCTACATTCCATGACCTTATGAGTTCATCACACTGAAAATAGTGAAAATTATTATTATAATCAAATATATCATATAGTAACTCATCATTGATATATTGTAATAAAAATCCCACCAATAATGTCAAATAATTATCTAATGAGTAAACTATTCCAATTGACTATCCAAAATTATAGCCACAACACTATTAACAACCTTTTTAAACACCTATAAAAGAACAATCCATATGTAATTTTTATAAATAATCCAAATATTTATCATAATGAAAATATTTATGGATAATAATCACTAGATCAATCCCGTATTATTTTGAATCTAATCAAAGACATACCAACCTAATTTCAAGCCTCAAGTTGTTCATCATCTCATTCTATCACAAGGAGTAGTTAAATAACCTATTACTTATCATATAATCACTGTCTATGAACACTAGTTTCCAATAATATAAATTAATGGGATATATTATCAAGATCTTTATAATCATATCATAGCACTTAACCTAATCCTATTGTCAACTATCAACCAACATATACAAGATTTTCACTTTTCCAATGTGAGAATCCCAAAACTAGTCAATATAAATTTTAGACTATTTATAGGGGATTTCCATGATTGAATCACAATAAAAATAAAAATATTTCATTATAAATTTTTATGTTTGATCCATTTGAACACCTCTTATATCAAACAATCTTTTTTCATCCTTCAGAACATACCAATTTCTTTCATAGCTGACCCTATAAATTACATCATCAAATAACATCATTATAATAATTCATATTTTTATATGAGCCGTTATTGTTATACTCATGATTAGAATTCATATTATAGTATCATAATATATTATTTTTAAAGGTTGGGGCTGAAGCCTCATTTATTATTTAAAACAAAGTCCTATTTCAAACTGGGTAGAGGGGGACCCATTATATAGCCTGAAGGCCCAAGACCATGTGGTTCAAATACAAGGTCTGAAAGCCCATTTATTTGGCCCAATGATCCCTTCTGTGAATAATACTTCTATAGTACCCAGTCTGCTACAATACCTGCTACAGTACCACCACCACTACAGTTCGTTCTACAGTGCCTCCACCGTTACATTGCTACCACTGCAATAGTTCCACGACTGCTACAATACCCTAGAAATTTATCCCTTCCTAGATTTGATTCTGGGTCTTTTGGATGCCAAGCAGGATCCTTTACCACTTGGGTACATGCTCGTTGGCATATAGTATCATAATATATAATTATGGTTAAAATATATTATATTTACTATACATGCACTAATGTAAAAGCATTCTCTTCAGAAATTCATCATCTCAAGAGTTCAAAATTATTCAATGGGGAGAATAAATATGATCTACTCAAAAAAATTTGAAAATTGAAACTGGGAAATAGGATGCAATTGGACCAATGGATTGGGATGAGATTAATAAAGTGTATTTCAATAAGTACATTATTAATATTCTCCATAAAAATATGGAGAAAAATTAATGTGAGCTAAATCAACATTATAATTAATATATTGGTACCTATGAGGAAGACTATAGATTACATACAAGGTAAATGACCTACTTTCTTATCTTGAGGAACATCAAATTTAAATTTATAAAACCTAATATATCGTACAGTGGATAAAATCAATCTAGCTCTCAAGGAAGCATTTTCATGTTCCCTTTTGGTATTTACTATTTTATTTGCTTTATATATTTTTAAATAAATGAAAACATCATGAAATAGTGGTGTAGAACACACATGAGTGATTAAATAGTGATAAATAAAAAATAGAGGAAAAAACTAAATAATAATAATAATAAAATAAATGGGAACATGCCTAGATGTGGGTTGATCCACCATCAACATCCTATCATATATCCACTAAATATATAAATCAAAAACACTAATCCTCACTCAGTGAATTGTTGATAAAATGACTCACACTCCTCTCTCAGCCAAAAAATTGTGATTTCATGCCTATAATCGCTACCAACAGAATACCTCTCCCAAAGTGACGATATCTCAATATCAAAACATTACAAAAATGAATTTCTTCATGACTGAAGTGATTTTAAATGGATAAAAAAATCAAACAACCTCACCTAACCACTCAACTAATCAATTTAAATAAATAATGTGGAAAATGATCAATGTAAACGGAGGAAAAAAATGATCTAGTTAGTTATTGAGTTCTCACATTCCCCCAATTCACATTAATAGTATCTTTTGAGTGATGAGGTGTTGATTATTACCATGAAGTGTTGATCTTAAAGATTTTATGAGACTAAATTTGGAACCTATCCCCAAAACTTATATCACCATTAGAGGGTATTCATGATCATAACACAAAATAAATACAAAAATAAACAAAAAACACAATCACAATAACAAAAGAGAGAAAGAATCATTTTATTTATAGAGATAAAAAATACCAAAACCTAGAAAATTGATTATGGAATAGTGGGTTTCCTTTCTCCTTGATTTATATGTTTCACGTTTTTGAGGATAACATAAAAAACAAGTGGATTAATTCCCTTATTTAGAAAATAAAATAATATTGAAAAACATAGACATCCCAAAAAAAATAACACCATCGTCAATGTGGAGTTCCTTTATGTGTGGGTCACAAACCATTTGTGAATTCCATGTTAATGTAGAAAACTTCTTACAACAGCCCCACTCTTCCATACAATTTCCCACAATTTCATTACCATCAAATAACACCCATGATCAGATCCCCCTATGAATGAATAGAAAGAATAAAGTCATCATATAGTTCATTTAATTTTACTATTATTATATATATATACTAATGTCACAACTTATAAAAATATTTAGAAACATAAATGAATATAATTATATATATTTATATATTTATATTAACAGTATAAATATGTGTTTTTATAACTATACACTTATTAATATTAATATGTATACATGTATATTTATTATTTTTATTTTTGTTGTTACATGTTATATAATATAATATTTTTTATTTTTTATTAATTTTCTTTTCTTTTATTATATATTTTTTTAAATTTGGATTGACAATAATGGGGGGTTCGTGTTCAACCACAAGGGGATTGGGGTGCTCGACATCATGAAATCTCAGCTTTCTATTCTATAGGTATAGTGGATGGAAGTGTCTATTAGTTTCTCAAGATAGATTCAATTCACGATGAAGTGTGATGAGGTTCCTCCTATGGAAGTGGCATTTGTGTGTGGAAGTGGTTTCCGGAGGTGCCTCCAACTATGTTTCGACTGTGAGTCCTCAGGGAGAAGCAAGACATTGGGTCACGTTTTCTAGTTTTAGCAGGAACTAGAAGAAGATGAACACATATATGAAACTACTCTATTTATGTCGGTTACTCCCACTAGATGTAGGTCACCTACAAGTCTATTAAAATAATAAAATGAAAAGGTTGAAAAATTATATAATAAAATTAATATGAATCGAAATAAAAATTTAAATTAAAATGAGAATGAAACCGAGAGATTTTATTTATAATCCAATTAATATATTAAATTAATTAATATAATTAAATAATTTAAAATAAAAATTTAATATCAAACATAATTAACAACATAACATAATAAATAAATTAAACAAATAAAAAAGATTAATGAAATAGAACAATGATTATTTGAATAAAAAATATATCAAAAAAAAGATTAAATGATATAATTATTTTTAAAAACACTAAAGAAATGTATAAAAATATAAATAATCTAATTAAGATATAATAAAAATTTAAACAAAACTAAAAAATGATAATAAAAATGGTTAAAAAAGAAATAATTAGTAAATTTTAAATTATTCAAAATCTCCAAAAAACTAATAAAATTAATATTTTCACAAAAAAACATTTTTATACAATATAATACAAAAAATTGAGAATTATTTATAATAATATTTAATTTATTAACAAAAACTAAATTAAATATAATAATTGTTTTGAAAAAGATCTTTAAAATAGCAAAATATATACACTACTAGTTTATCCATCCAACATGAGTATGAGGTTGATCAAATTTTCAATGGCTTAAAAGAAAGTCTCTGAAGGGCGTGAGCCAAAATTGAATTTAGTGTCTATGAAGATATTTTTTGATGTGTAATCAAGGTGTAAATAATGGTTAATATTATGTATCAATATCATGGTTTCAATTGGAATAGAAAAATGGAATTGAAAAAAAAAACTAAGAACCAGGTAGAGAAAAATAGAATCTTTTCATTATTCTCAATGTGTGCGAAGAAGCATGGAGGAAATTATCATAAGGGGAATGCTAAATGTTTTAAGTGTAAAAAGGATGGTCATCATTCAATTGATTTTAGAAGTGATTGGAAGAAGATAACTAACAATGTGAATAAAGAGAAGGATTCAAAGAGTGCACCTCCCCCACCCTAGTGTTTCAAATACAGTAAGTTCAGAAATTATTATATCAGGTGACCCAATCTAAGGGATAATGATATTGATTAACACCATCCGACTATTAAGATGAGTTAAATGTAGAAATATAATAAAATCACAATTATATATTAGGGGTGAAAAAATGATGTGGTGAAAGGTAAACACATTATCAAAATAAGAACTGATAATGCCTTTTTTAACTATAAATATACACATGTTATAATATGAAAATAATTTTCTAATGGTATCAATATTTTACCCAAATTATTAGATATCGAATCATCTATGAAACCCCATAATGGTATGATGATCTTATCCAATGTTTATGATTCCTCTCTGGTATATTTTAGTGGAAATGTGCTTCCGGTAAATCATTTAATTCATTCAATCATATAATGTGATGTTATTTTGGTTAGGGATTGTCTTTTCCTAGAAATATCCAAGAACAATTTTGGAGGAAGGGACCATACATTTGAAATTTAAAACCATCCAATGGTATCTTATCAATTTTATGATAAGTACAAACTTCTTATAGATACTTCATCCATTATATAGTTGTTAATTCCAATTTAGAAGTAGTGTATATCTCATATGATTGGGGGGGAAATTGAAATCAATAATATATACATTGTGTTTAAAATTTTTTGAAGCATCTATGGAAGGATTTCTTAGACTTAAACGAAAAAATAAACATGAAATTTCAATAGAACCCATACCTAGATTCATAAAAATTTAAATGACTCTATATAGAATAACCTAGATTCAGTTTCCGGAATTGAAGAACCAACATGATGAAAATCATGAAAATGGATTAATTCAAGAAGTATTTCTCCTTTGGGTTCACTCGTGCTTCTTATAAAAATATAATATGAATCAATGTGACCATGCCTTGATTATCATGAGTTAAATGACATTATAATTAAGAACAATATATTATTCCCCATATTGATTACTAGTTTGACCAATTTTGGAGATATCAATAATTTTATATAATATTTCTTCGGTCTAGATGTCATCAATTGAAGATGAAAATTGAGGTTATCGCCCAAACATCAATCCGTACAAGTTACAGAAACTAAGAGAATATAGAGATTCCATCTAATATTACTAATAACCCAACTATCATCATGGATTTAATGAATAGGGTCCTTATATATTGCTTCAATATGTTTGTGATTGTATATATAGATGTTACTAATATCTATTTGAATATAAATGAATATAACAAATATTATGTGAGAATTTTTCTAAAGACCCCAATGAAGAAGAAATTGTATGAGAATTTTATAATGTGTGAATTTTGGCTAAAAATGATTCTTTATTGGATAATATATTCTTGATAGTGGGTATATATATAGATCCATCCAATAAAGAGTTTACTGAATAATGGTATAGAACAACCAGAATGACTATGTTTTTAGACTTCATGGTATATATGGGTATTATTGATGGTTTATGGAAAATATATTATGAATAACTAATCATTAGGCCATGTTGACTCAAAAGGGAGGCATGTTATTCAGGAAAATTTAATTTCATGAAACATTCATGGAAATGAAGAAACAATTATTTTGTGAACCCGTGATTACATTACCTAATAGTGTAGAAGGATTTTATTTATTTTTAGTGAAGCATCCATGAATATTTTGGGATATATTTTCATTCGTTATTAAATGGTTTTATATTATGCCTCATGAAAATTGAATAATTGGGATGAAAATGAAGAAAATCATTGTTTGAAGATAGGTACTGTACTTATTTCATTAAAGATATGGTGTAATTGTTTTATGGATAAAAGGGTTATATATATATTTATCATAAATATTTAATGTATATAATCATATAGAAACACATCAATACATGAGAAAAAATGGTTATAATTTTTAATGATTTTTTTGATTAATACATTACCAACTTGTTAAAATGAACAAGGTGGTTAATTCATTGTGTTGAATGGATCATTCTATTTTATCCATGATGATGATTTAAAAAAGATCCAGTATTTAGGGACATTCAAAATATGGATCTAGAAATCATGATGTAGGGGTAAAAATATTATCTTTCATAATTTAATGTTTAACCATCTATCAAGGAAATGATTAATGATGTGTATAAGGATGATGTAGAACTCTAATGGTAGGGTAGAAATGTTCTTGAGTTTAAAAATAATCATGAAGGGATTATAATTTTACGGAGTCGTGTATTTATTTCATCTATACCTGATTTAAATATAGTTTTATTCATGGAAGATCATATTTGTTCCTTATCTATTAATCTGAGATGTATGAAGACGTAAAGTGATTTCATGGAGTACTTAGAGTGAGATTTCTTGAAGAGAGACATCAGAGAGTTTTTATCTAATTTTTTAGATTGTAAACAAGTTATGTTTAAAATAAAAATTTCAAAGGGGGTGTTACATCCATTACTCATACTAGAATGGAAATGGGAAAAAATGACCATAAATGTTTTTCATTGACCTCCCCAAAATTTTTAAAGGAAATAATTTTACTTAGGTTATAGTCAGCCGACATACTAAGTCTACACACTTCATCCCCAACTGAGAATATTTCTCTCCGTAATATATTGTCAAGATATACATTAACATAATGGTAATGTTGCATGGAGTACAAAAATCCATCATGTTTGGATAAAATTCAACCATTACCTCAAATTTCTTGAGATTCATTTAGTAAGATCTTGATATGGAGGTGAGATTTATAGCTATGTATTATTCTCATATAAATGGTCAATTTGTAATAAAATCTTAAAACCTAGATGGTATGATGAAATAAAATTCATCATATTCATGAGGTTGTTGGGTTCAATACCTCCCTTAGTTGATTTTTCTTAAAAAATTTATATTCCACTCAAGAATTCGTATAGCTTCTTATGAATCCCAATAACATAATAAATGAATAGCTCCCAATTTCTATGAAGAGGTTAGAGAAAGAAATCTATTGGGACCTGAGATAGATATTAAAATGGATGATAAGGATAGATTTATTCAACACACCATAAAGGAAACTCAAATTAAATAGAAAAGTTTCACTGGTAATTTATGAGGTGATAATAAATTTTAAGGTTCTGAAAATTTGTTTCATTGAATTTCACTATGAATGTAGGATAAGTTATTCAGGAAGAAAGTATGACAACACTGCTTTTTATTACGCACTAATAAATGATTTATTACATAAACTTTCCTTCACACAGCATAGATTATTGAGAGGTCTAGTTTCTTTGGGGATTAAGATCATTACATAGAAAATTGAAACAAGAAATAAAATATATTTATTGAAAACATCCTTTATAGGACCACTACGTTCCCTCATACGTAGCATTACCTTGGATAACCTGAGGACATGCATGATAAAAGTGTGATCTATAAAGCACATTAAGGTAATAAACATGGAATAACATGACTAATACAATACACGTTAGACAATAGGTATATCAATGGATAACAAGAGAAATATGAACATAAATACATGATAATGCATTATAATCATAACATTAAAATGTGGATACAACACTAAAAATTTAATTAGCATGAGCGAAATTTCATTCCACTTGGAGCATGAGTAAACCTTCATTGAACATGAAGCATGATTAAACCCTTGTTTCACTTGAATTAGCATGGGTCAACACTCATTTCAATTGTCGTATCATGATACTATATTTTACCCAATGTAATAGAGTGTTATTATGGCTCACCCTCTATAAACATTTCATTTCTTGCATAAGTGTGCCACATGGACCATAAAACATGAATTATTTAAAAATCATAATTTATTCCATGGTAAAAGAATGTGGAATTTATACAAGAGTCTTTATAATCAATAAGTAAATTTTCATTTAGGTGAATATCATAGATAGTTAAATTTTTATGGTATTCCCTACACAATGAATTTGTCTTGGAAACCGTTGTGCAATTTCACCAGCATAACGGCATGACATGTGAATTCATATAAAATCGTTGATTAGAGGGAAAGGGGTGTATCTTAATATGTACATTAAATGGAATGTAATGGGGTCTTAAGGAGGGAAGTATGGAGTAGATGTGAAATCATAGACCAACATTTACAATTGAAATTAAAATGGAATAACAACTTCAAGTCAATTGGACTAAATGAGAAAGGAAGAAATACATTACATTGAAGTGTGAACCCAAAAGCATGGGAGAGGCTTGAGAGATGATTCATGGGATTTTGGAGCAGCATGGGAGGATTCTAGAAAGAGGAATTAAGGGTTTGGTCGAACTCCAAATGATTTTAGTGAAGAGGTAGTGGGAGCTTGGGTTGGTTTTTTATAAGAAAGGAGAAGGAATTATTTATTATTTAGGTTTAGGACACCACACATTTAACTAATAAATAAAGAAAGCACATGGTTCTTTACAATGGTTTTTGTTAAACTATATTAGAAAAAAAATATTTTATTAGTCCAACAGACGAGCTTCTTAAAATAATAGGGTTTCTTATGTGGACGTGAATCACACTCTCGAAGAAAAAAATTTAAAAAAAACAAAATGTTTTACAAGCCTTGATGGGTCCACTAAAGCTTTGAAAAGTAAATAAAAAAAACCCAAAATTATATTATTGTAATGGTAAAACATATATTGGTCAACCAGAATGTTTATAGTTTTTAATTACATCACTATTTGGGTCATTATGATTTCATAAAACATATTATATATTTAAACGGTATTTAATTTCTACCCAAAAACATGACTATCTCAAAAAATTATAAAAAATTCACCTTTAGATAATTTTTATATCTGAATTCAAATAATAATATTCATTTTATATAAATAATTTTCTAAATAAATTAATTTTAACATTTAAAATTAAAACCGACATTTATTGAAAATTCATGGGTTTTGACCAAAAAAACATTCAAGACTAAATAAAATTTACAATTAAATTCATAAAATTATATGATAATTTATATTTAATAAACGGTAATTTGATAATAATAATAATAATTTACTAAAATATTATTTAATTTAAAAATCCATTAATTTATCAAAATGAATTTCTTAGTTGAATATTAACTAAAAATACTATTTGTGCTAAAAAACTATTTACAAAGTAACAATATTAAAATGAATGTATATTTTCTATACAAGAATAATGTACATAATCACAGTACTATGGTCTCGTTACATAACCCCATAAACCCCCGCATAAGACCATAGGGTAAATTTCATGATGGTTATAGACTATTGATGTGACTCAGATAACAATTCCCAAGTGGTAATTTCTACCAACTTCCAATTCTAAGGTAGGAGGTTCTGCTTTAGTGTAACTTATTCAAGATCAGCTTGGGATTATCATGAGCGAAGGCCAATGATTCCACCTCCTTTCCAATCACCAACAAATGGGATTTGTATGGGGAAAGTCTACTGGATGAGGTCATCGCTTCCATTTTCTGAGTAAAATGGATTTGTTAAAGACCTATATTTATACTTTTTTTTATCATAGTTCAATGAATATATTAGCAACGGTCATAATTCTTTATAGTATTTTAAAAATCCAAGACATAAGAAACAAATAAGTGTGTATGTTTTACAAATCCAAAACATGATATTTAAATAGACCAAGAAGAATTTTCATTAATAAATTTTTGGGTTGTCACAATATTCAACCATTAATAAATTTCACCCTTGAAATTTATGTTTCCAGCTCTAAAATAGATGTGGGTAACTTAGCATTATCCCTTTCTCTTATTTCCACATCTCTTTTATAAACATTTTATTTTTCCACAATACCTTTATGAGGGGAATTATGGTATTTTGTAGAACTTTTTCTATACGTTCTACGATCTTTAATGGTTTCTCCTCATAAAAAAGGTCACCCCATAGATGTAATACCTTTGAAGAGAGTATATGTGTAGGGACTAGTATGTACTTCATTATGATGGATACCTAAAACACATCATGTTCTTTTTCTATGGTCGGTGGAAGTGCACGTCGATAGGCCACATCATCAACACGATCCAGAATCTCGAAGGGGATGTTGTACCTAGGAATTAACATCCCTTTCTTTCCAAACCTCATAAATTTCTTACTTGGAGATATTCATAGAAATACCATGTCCCAATATTTAAACTCATGGCCTTGTCGATGGTTATCTGCATAACTCTTTTTTCGACTCTATACTGCCTTCATATGTTGCTGAATGTTTTTCACCTTCTCCGCCATTTCATAGACCATTTCTATTCCTAGAAGCTTACTCTCACAGGAATCATCCCAAAATGTTAGTGTTTTTCACATCTTCCCATATAGGTCTTCATAAGGTTCAATTCTGATGCTTGGGTGGAAACTGATATTATAAGTGAATTCAACCAGAGTAAGTTATTGATCCTAACCACTTTTAAATTACATTGAACATGATCTAAGCATATATTATAGTGTATAAATAGTTCGCATTGGTTGGCCATCAGTTTGAGGATGATAAGCCCTACTGAAGTTCAATTCAGTATCCATAGAATGTTGATGACTCTTCCTAAACAGAGAGGTGAATCTTGGATCTTGATCGAATACAATAGATAGTGGTACTCCATGCAGACTTACCACTTCCCTGATGTATATATGTGCATGTTGATCCAATGAGAAATCCTCCCTAATTGATATGAAGTGTGCAGACTTTTTAAGATGACCTTCAACAAACCATATTGCATTTTTTCACTTGGATGTCTTTGTATGTCTGGTGACGAATTCCATGGTGATGTTCTCTTATTTCCATTCTGGTATGGGAAATGGTTGCATCATCCCCTTAGACTTCTACCTATCTTCCTTCACATGATGAAACTCCCGACACATTGATGTATACTCATCGATCTCCTTCTTCATATTATCCCACCAATAATTCTCTTAGAGATCATGATACATCTTTTTTTTCCTTGGTGAATATATAAATTCTAACTATCTGCATCATCCAAAAGACCCTTCTTCAACTATAGACATGATGGAACACATAGTCTTTTCCATAATCTCACACTTCCTTCTTCATTAACATTTATCTTTGATGATTTCCATTTTCTAATAGCTTCCATTTTTTTATGAATTCCCACATAATCCTTGTAAGCATCCTTTATCCCTTCCAAAAGATACGGTTGATCAATCATTTGTGAAAGGATTGACGATGTTCCCTTCTTTATGATTCCCATTTCAATCTTCATCAATTCTATGAACATTGGATCCTTTTCGATTCTCATCAATGATTGAATTATTGGTCCCTTTCTACATATATCACCCTTAATCATCTTTGAATTCGCATGGTGGTAATTTATTGAGAAGTCATAGTCTTTGATCAGCTCTAACCATCTTCAAAGAAGAATGTTCAACTCTTTCTATGTGAATATATACCTGAGGCTTTTTTGGTATGTATATATTTCACACTTCTTCCCAAAGAGATAATGCCTCCAAATTTATAAAATGAAGATCACCGGATCCAACTCCAAATCATGTGTTGGATAATTCTTCTCATGAACATTCATTTTCTTTTGAAGCATAGGCAATGGATTTTTCATTTTACATCAACACACAACCCAGGCCCTTCTTCGAAGCATCACTAAATACCACATAAAGTTCCCCACTTGAGGGTAATGTGGGCACGAGCATCGTGAAAGTCCTCATTTTCAACTCCTTGAAATATTATATACAATCATCAATCCAAGAAAACGTTACTCCATTCCCAGTTATCTTGGTAAGAATATTGGACATTAATGAAAAATTTCACACAACTCGTTAATAATATCCATCTAACCACAAGAATATATAGATATATGTTATCTATGTTGGTCTCATCCATCTATCTATTACATCTATCTTAGAGGGATCAACAGATATCCTATTTCATGTGTTGATATGGCCCCAGAATGAAACCTCCATAAACCAGAACTCACACATGCTCTACATTACATAGAGATTCTCCTTTCACAAGAGATATAATACAATTATTATATGCTCTTCATGGTCCTCCTTGGTTTCAGAATATATTATATTTTCATCTATTAACACTACCACAAATTTATCTTGGTAATCTCTAAAAAATTAATGCATCAATTCCATGAATATTGTTGAAGCATTAGTGAGTCTGAAAAGCATTACTATGAAATCATAGTTCCTATATCTTATATAAAATGCAGTCTTGTAGATATCTTCCTTCTTCTCCATTGCTTGATAATATCCTGAACTAAAATATACCTTGGAATAGTATTGTGATCCATGTAGCTGATCAAACAAGTCATCAATTCATGGGAGAGGATACTTGTTCTTTATCTGTATTTTGTTAGGCTCGTAATAATCGATGCAAAGGCACATTGACCCATTATTATTCTTCATTATGATTATTTGTTCACCCCATGGTGAAGCACTTATGAATATATCCCTTTATCTATATTCTCATGTAGGTATTTATTCAGCTCCTCATGCTCCTCAACATCTATTCTATACATATTCATGGATATTGGAAATGCCCCGGGTATAAGATCTATTTAGAAATCAACATCTCTTCTAGGAGGATCACCAAACAATTCCCAAGGAAACACTTCAGTGAATTTCCACATAAGAGGAATGTCATCATGTACGGTTCCCTCCTTAGACTCAATCATATAGGCCATATACATGGGCACATAGGGCAGTAATATCCACGCTTGAGATGATGGAGCAAAAGAATACTCATCTTCATCCTTGCACTTGTACGGAATTGGGGGGGGGGTCTATTCTCCACATGGAGAGTGATTTCCCTATCAAGGAAATTTTTTTGTCTCTATATAGGGGAATCCAATCTAATCCAATATTTTCATCAAATTCCACTATAGGTAGTATGATTAGGTTCATCATGATGTTCAATTCACCGATTATGATAGGGGAGGAGTTATATTCATGAGATAAAATGATTGCCCCATTTTCTGTAATTATCGACATCATTAATTCCATAATTTTTGGTGGTCTTAGTATTGTACTACTAAAAATTCGGGATATAAAAGAATGTGTAGAACCTAAATCAAAAAGTATTCTTGCTATTCTTGAATGAATAAATAGCGTACCTATCACCACTTTGTTGTTGGGGTTCACTTTGGTTGTAGTGATAGAAATATCTCGCCATGGATAACATGGAGGTTGTTGGTTTCCTCTGAAAACCTTTTCCTTAGGGAACTGAATTGCAAGATGCTCTGGTCCGTGTTAGTTTAAGCAATGAAAAAAATTTTGAGAGTCAAATGTAGAATTCCTTTCCTCTATCGCAGCCGTGAGTTTTTCTTGTCGGAAATTAACAGCTCGGTTCCCCTCCCTTCCACACCTATAGCATTTTGTAATGCCCCAACCATAGTTATAGAGATTTGGTGAATTATTACATAACATTGGAATGATCAAAAAAGTTATAGTCTCGAAATTCCAATTTGTTTTGTAGCTTGTAAATACTAGATACATTCATAAGTTTTACATTACATTATCAAATGAAAAAACTACAACAACATAGTCTCCATAGTCCACACTCATATACCTTAGACTATCCATGTAGGTCATTAATAACATACTTCTTCGTATCATGGGAAAAATAAAAAATAGAATGGGGTGAGGTCAGATACTCAGTAAGGATAACAATATAGAGGAAAAATTCATAAATAAGCACAAACATTTAAGGCAATATATAAGACTAAAACAAAATCCTTTTAAACATAAAATTCAGTATAATATAGAAAAGATAAAATAAAATAATGACTTTTTCTTATTTAAATGGATATTCTACTAGTTTAATAATCACATGCAATATCAATATCCACTTTCATTATGATGGAATGCATAACGCCAGACTTCATAACCACATGGTCAAGGCCATGTTCCAAGACTACAAATAAGATTTTTTCAAGGACTTGTGCCAAGACACTAGTTTTTCTCATGAGACCTACCGGTGCATCTAGGAGCTATAGCAGGATCCACCCATCACATACTAAGTCCAATGCATTCCTCTATGATAAGTTTTAAACATAACATAAACATTCGTATTAAAACTAACATACGAATTGTCAATACATTATCTATAAACCAAGAATGGTGTAAAAATAAAACATCCACAGTCAAACATATCACAAAAACTTCAATACAATATAGATGTTTTTTATCATAATAAATCAAATTCAAACAAGATTAAAATCAATTAAAGGTTTTTGACATATATCAAATCAATAAAATTTGAGAGAAATACCTCTTCCTATTTGAAAATAATATAGAAGTCATGTAATAATAAAATAAAACAAGTATTTTGAAAATATTTTTATAATCTTATAAGGGAAGCTTCGACGATGTTTTAGTAGTGGAAAATAGCCAAACCCTCCATATAAGATCAAAAAACATTCTTACCGTAATTTTGTCAAAAATTTTATGAAGTACCTTGTTTGTAAAATGATGGAAAGATTCCTGTAAAAACATATATGGTAGAATAAGGATATAAATTACTTTAACCCATAGTATAGTAAATAGTATAAAATCATAAAATTTATATAGTGCGAACTCGAGAGTTAAATCAATATCATATTTAATTTTATTTTGTTAAACAGATGGACATGAAACATCATGCACTAAATTTTGAAACCGTGATGGATTTGGAATCAAATTATTAGTATCTTCTCTTGATTAACATTCACTATTTTGATACTGAAAAACATATTCTTGTTGAAAACCATAATGAAAGAGATGACCCCCCAACATAGTCAAATGTGTCAAACGATCCTAGAGAACATTTTTTACAATGAAACTTAATTTTTCCTTATACAAAAAATTCGATTTTGATTAAGAAATTTATAAGAAATCATCAACACCCTCAATATATAAAAGATATGAAAAAGATCATTTTGGATTTCTAAACTGATTTATCAAAGCACAATCATTTAATAATCACTATTTTCTACTTCCTTGTTATATGTTTCTATTAAATATAAATTTATTACTATTTTTGAGTAATTTGATATAAGAAAAAAACTATCAAAAAAAAGAGAATAAAAATAATTATCACAAATTCTCAATATTAACCGCTAATTATGGGTAACACAATTTCTAGTGGATTGATGGCCTCACTTTTTTCTAACGGATCATTTTCATGCAGCTTTCTAACATTGAAATCACAATGAAGAACTCTCTCGGAGGTACGCATATCAATTCCCATGCATAAGAGTACATCTGACCAGATTCTTCATTGTGATTTTAGTGTGAGAATGATGCAAGTAAATGAGCCATCAGACAAAAGTGACCCATTTTAATCGATGAATTATCTTCTTCTAATATCCACCACCAAACAACTTTATTAAAAATATGGGCCTACGAATGCATATCCAAACTCTTGAATACGAGAATGGAAATGCTTATGTAAAATCTCATTTTTATTAATTATCTCTAATTTTAACAAATTATTGCTAATTATTTCTAATTATTCCTAATTATTTTTAATTTTTAGAAATTATTTCAAATTTTTACAAATTATTTTTAGTTTTTAGAAATTATTGGAAATTTTTCCAAATTATTTCTAATTTTCCAATATTATTTCTAAATATTGAGTATTATTCCAAATTATTAATAATTATTAGTAATTATTACAAATTATTACTTATTATAACAAATTATTATTAATCATTACTAATTGTGAGCAATTATTAAAATTTATTACTTATTATTTCTAATTATAATTAATTATTTCTAATTATTACTATTTATTACTAATTATCACTAATTATTACTATTGAATACTAATTATTACTAATTATTACTAACTATAACTAATTATTACTAATTGTTAATAATTATTACCAATTATTACTAATTATTACTAACTATTACTATTTATGACAATTTAT
Source organism: Viscum album (assembly GCA_963277665.1). Classification (NCBI taxonomy): domain Eukaryota; kingdom Viridiplantae; phylum Streptophyta; class Magnoliopsida; order Santalales; family Viscaceae; genus Viscum; species Viscum album. The sequence goes on along the minus strand of OY728155.1, from coordinate 1,345,097,259 downwards.
TACAATTTATTAAAATTTATTAAAATTTATTACTAATTATTACTAACTATTACAAATTATTACTAATTATTACTAATTATTACTAATTATTACTAATTATTAACAATTATTTCGAGTAATTACAAATTATTACAATTCATTACTATTTATTACTATTTATTTCTATTTACTATTTATTACTATTTATTAATATTTTTTACTATTTTTTACTATTTATTTCTATTTATTTTTATTTACGACTATTTATGACTATTTATGACTCTTTATTAGTAATTATTACAATTTATTAATATTTATTACTCTTTATTACTAATTATTACTATTTATAACTATTTATTAATAATTATTACTAATTATTGAAAATTATTACTATTTATTACTATTTATTACTATTTATTACTATTTATTACTAGTTATTACTATTTATTACTATTTGTTACTATTTGTTGGTATTTATTTCTAATTATTACTAATTTTTACTATTTATGAGTATTTATTACTAACTATTAGTATTTATTACTTATTATTTGTAATTATTAATAATTATTAGTATTTATTTATAATTCTTTCTAATTTTTACTAATTTTTACTATTTATTATTATTTATTACTATTTATTAATCTTTATTAGTACTTATTACTAATTAATACTGATTGATACTAATTTTTACTAAAATTATTATTTATTACTATTTTTTACAATTTTTTATTAATTAATACTAATTATTACTAATTATTAGTTTTTATTACTAATTGTTAATAATTATTAGTATTTGATACTAATTATTAGTATTTATTACTTATTATTATTATTTATTACTAATTATAAGTATTTATTTATATTGTTTCCTAAATATTGCTATTTATTAGTATTTATTAGTTTATTTACTAATTATTACTATTTATTCCAAACTATTACTAATTATCGCGAATTATTACTTATTAGCGTTAATTATTATTAATTACTACAAATTACATCTACTAATTACCATTATTAATTTATATTTTTTACTAATTATCGTTAATAATTTAAAATTACTACTAATTATTAATAATTAGTACTAGTAATTTAAAAATATTGTTACAAATAAATACAGATGGGAAAATAATCTAAATCTAATTAAATTTCAACTCGTTAAAAATAATAAAAATTAATATAAAAAATTAAATGAATATTAAATTAAATAAAACATAAATACCTTTAAAATAGATATCTTATAGGTGGAGACGACATCAAAAAATCATCTTGAAAAATCAACTCAGAGATATTTTCACTCTAAAATTTTAGTTTAGAGAGAAGGAGAAAGTGGGATTGGAGAGAAGAATGAAATATACGGATGGATGGTATATATATGTCAGATTAGTTGCAACAATACTATTTGCGACGAGACTCATCGCTAATACCTTCTACCGTAGTAATTTTTATCAGCGGTTAAAGGGTATTTGTGATGGGGTAACAACTCGTCGCAAATAGTATTTACCGCCGCTGGGTATTTTCTAGTGGTCCCGTCTTAAATAGTGACATGTGGACGAACTATTTGCAACGGGCATATTCTCAGTCGCAAATTTTATTTACCGCCTCTGGGTAGTTGGTATTGGGGGTGCCTCCCCCTTGCAAATACCCTTCCTGTGGTTTGGTACACAAACCGCACCAAACCGCGCCTAACATTTTGCGATGTGTCGATGCCCCTATCGCAAATAACCTCTATGACAGACTATTTGGGGCGAGATTTACTCTCATCGCAAATAACCTTATCACAAAAGGCCATTTATCCCATAGTATTTTCTAGTAGGCTCGGGTCATACAAATCACAATCGTCAAATATAGGGATAGAGTTAAGGTCACTGGGCATTTCTCTTGACCAAGCCCAAGTCAATCATCAACACATTAAGCTTGAATGTAATCACCTACAGGAGAAGTACATGTTCATAGAGATTACCACCCAATTGACGTTATCCGAGCCACCCCAATATTTTGGCACCATCGCACTACATACCCTTAGATATTATGTACGTGTTATAAGGGATTTTTTAATAAGGTATTAGTGACATATTGTGTAATCCATTTAATAAATAAAATTCTAATTCCATCAATTTCTTTTTGATAATTGTTATTCTTAAAAATATAATGAATTAGATGAAGTGATTTTTCAGATGAAATGGAACATTTCTTAAATATATAAATTGTTATATTATACAATGTTTTTTGTTATAATGTTGTTATAAGAACACACCTTTAAATAATAAATTATCATTATATTTATTCCTTATTTTTCCTCGATACAATATCAAAAATTCTGTTTATATAAATTTTATTTTTATACGATTAAATAAAAATTGTATTTTTAATTAATGAATTTGTTTTGATGAATTAATTAATTTTTGAAATATTTAATATTTTAATAAAACATTATTATCAAATTAATTTTATGAATAATAAATTAGCATATAATTTTTTTGATGTCAAAAGTAATTTTTAGTAATGTTTAAAAAAATGTTTTTTTCAAAACCCGTTAATTTTTAATAAATGGAAATTTCCTATGTAAAAGTAAAAATTTACATATTTATGAAATTATTTTGAAAAAATATTTATTATTTTTTGATTCAATGTGTCAAAATTATCCAACGGTGAATTTTTCAAAATTTTCAAAGGCAATTGAATTTTTGGGTTGAAATTAAATACTGAATAAATATATAATGTGTTTTATGACATTATAATGACTCAATAGTAATGTAATAAAATAAAGAAAGTTATATTCGGCCAATATATGGTTTATCTTTAATATATTGTAATTTTATATTTTTTTGATTAATTTTATAATGCCTCAGTGGACCCTCCAAAACTTATAAATGTTTTTTATCATTTTAAACATGATTTCTTTGAGAGTGTCACTCAAATCCCCATAACAAAGCCTAAAATTTTAATTTTTTCTGCCATTGTACTTATAAAATATTGTATACCAATCCCCTTTTTCAGAATCCATGGGAAAAACCATGGGATGGTTTGTGGTCTTGATTAGTTTAACGTGTAGTGTCTTAAACCTAAATAATAAAGAATTCCCTCTCCTTTCTGATATAAACCTACCCACTCCCCCATTCCTCTTTACTCAAACCATTTGTATCTTGAGAAAACTTTACCCCATACTATCAATAGAAATATCAAGGAACCCCCATGCTCTACAGAAGCCTATCCAAATCAATTGGGATCACACTTGCAAGTTAGGGATCCTCACATTCCTCTCCCCCTTTCAAATTCAAGCATCTTATTTGAAAGTTGTATTTATAATTTTGAATGTGTATAATTTTATTCATTTATAATCATTATATCACAGCCTACTTCATGTTATTTTAATGGGTTATTATTTATCCTCCTTTATGTTGACACAAACATAAGTCGTTACTATGTGGAAAATTACGTAAGGGATCTTCCACTTCCTCTTTAATCAAGCTTTATTTTCTTGTTATGCCTTTTAATATATATAATTAAAATAGGGGGATATGTTATTATATATCTTACATAATTCCCATTGGATGTATAAATTATTATATCCCCTTTCACTCTCATTTATTCTTTTTATGGACCCTTATATACACCTATTACCATGTCTAATTTTCGTAAGGGATCCTTACATTCCTTCCTTTCTCGTTTTTATCAATTTTTCTTTATAGGGTAATACCGATTTTATTTCAATTGGAAATTTTGGGGAATTATTTTTCACCTCCCCAATACTTCCCTCTAATGTTTTAAAGATTAGATACAAGTTCTTATCAAATTAGTTCCTTTCGTGTACACCAATTACCATGCTGAAATTGCATAGGGGATTTCTCTCTTCTTATTTCCATTCATGTAATTCTCTCATTTTATGTAACTAAATTCCATTTAATTTGTAGGTATATTATGTTTCATAATGGATTTACTTTCTATTTCATGTATAAATGATAAGATACCCTTTTCACTCTCATCAATCCATAGTATGAATTTCCATATGACGACGTTATGGTGCCGAAATTGCACTGCAATTTTCTAATAAAAAATCAACATATAGTGAATACCACACTCATTTCTCTATCAAGTGTATTCAACTTTATGTAGATAAATTTATTGATTGATACTTACAGGTATTAATTCAAATTTCCTTAATCATGGAATAACTTATGATTTTGAATGATTTCAGTTGATATGAACCATGTGGATAGTAATGCATGAAATGAAATGTTTATAATGGGTGCACACGAGTAGTGCTCCATTGAAATGGGTAATATCTATTATCATGGTATGAAAAGTGTAGTGAATGTTTACTCATTCTAATCCATGTGAAATGTGGGTTTACTATTTCAAATTCTTCTAAAATAAGGATTTTATCATGTTAATCCATGTGCAATGACCCTTGGCTCATGCTAATAACTTATTTCATGTCGTTTCCACATTTCCATGTTATGATAATAATTCTATATCATTCCATTATGTTCATGATTCTATTATAATCCATTGATATTCATATTTCCTATCATATATTTTATTATTCATGTTATAACTTGTTTGCTAAATTACTGGGCTTTATGGCTCACCCTTTTCATAGGTATTTCCTCTAGTTATCCCATGCAGTTCTAAGTATGATTTAATTTTGTGGTAATGTAAGAGATGATTCTAATAAAGATGTTTTATTTTATGTTTTATGTTGTTATGTAATTCTCATATTTTCCCAATACAGAAGACCTCTCGATTCTTTGAGTTGTCTTAAGTTCATTTTTATGTAATAAATCATGTGTAAGTGTGTAATAAAGAGCATGTTTATCACAATGATCATGTACCCACACCCATATACTAATTATTATGTTTACATATCTCCCTTGTTTACCCTTAATAAGAATCTAAGCTCACCCGTTTTTATATTTTCTTTACTACCTATTTATGAATAAATATGATATGATTGATGTATCTAAGAATGGTTCAAGTAAAGAAGAAACTATTTGGAGATTGTGTAGCTAATTTATGCACTAGTGTGTTTGTTTTTAAGTTTACAAAGATACGAAACTCATATGGTATTTTGGAGTCTAATTTTTTAATGTTTTAAGTATTCTGCAAAGGGTATTTCATTTCTATGTATGTCATGACTTGGTCATTGTATCCAAATAAGCCCTTTATAATTTTTATTTATGAAGGTATTGGTTTCTTAGATAAGCATCATTTCCTAGATAGTGGAATCAGATTATAAAATTACTCTCACATTCATTTACATGTAACTATTAACCAGGATAATTCTATAGAATAAATTTCTTGGAATATCATGATGGGTATGTGCATTCATGGATTTCTAATTTAATGTCACATATATAAATTCAAGAATAATATTTTAAGGGTGATCGTGGTTGTCTCATCATAGTAGAACATGAATATTGAATACAAATTTTCATATAACCTAATTTTTTTATTTTCAATAAAGAAAAAAAATTTATATCCTAGAATGAGTGAATATGTGGATGGAATTATCATCCATGGTTCTATGATACAAAATCCAGTTCCCATGAAATTATTTTCAAATAATAATAAAAAATTACAATAAAAATGTGGTGAATAATTACTAACATATTTCTATGAAATTTAATATCCATGACATGGGGTATTTTGGTGATTTGTTTACTAGGTGAGAAAACATACAATGAACCCATATGATCTGTTGTTTTTCAGAAAGTTGTTTGTCTAACATATTTGGAATTTTCATATTCCCATAAGCTTCATTTTAACTTTTTGATTACATTTTCTTGTTCAATATACCATATCAACCAACCTATAAAGTTCATTGAGGGTCCAATGTCCTTTTACATTCTCAAAACATAGATTCCATGACAGTGATTTCTCTTATCTCATGTGAACATCATTTTAAACCCACTTCCAATGGAACTTAAGGGTATATATATAAAATAACATATGGTGGTAAAATGATGATATTAATCAACATATTTCAATTCACCCAAACTAAAATTATAGTTTAGAATATCTAAAAAATTATTTTTATTGGAGAGATTTTAGATTTTATGTTCCATTGGAATATAAAAAATTTTCACCGGTGAATATAAATGAGAATTTCTAAAATGAAATGTTGAAGTGGAATGAATGTCCATGAAAATATTTATAGAATAATTTTTGATATAGTCATACATAAATACTTCCTACATATTCTTATAAAAGAATTAAAAATCATAGGGAATAATAACATGAATATATAAGATAGATCCCCCTTTGGTGATGTTGGGGTCATGGGTCTGTCGGAGGTATCTTATTTTTCAAATTTGTTAACTGTTCATCATCTTCATAATGGGAGTGGAATATTTATAGAGTATGAGGCATTAACTTTCCACAATATCATCCCATTAACTATTAATGATACCAATAATTCTACCATAGAATCCATTCTATCCATGTATAAAATAATGGTTATTATTCAAGACCACAATGAAGATAGTGAACCTAGCCACATTGGATTCAAAAGATAATTCATTATGGCAACATGTGAGTTGATAAAAAAAGGATATTTATTTTATCTAAAAAAATTAAATGGTTGAACCTTTTCTATGGTCCAATTTTCTTCCACTATGGTTCTCATTATGATGGTCAAACAATCCAGATAATTTGATATTATATATATAGGTATATCATCATGTGTACATCTTATAAAAGATATTAAAAAAAATTACCTATTATAATCTCATGATATCACCCATTAATGGTTATTTATGAAATACATGGCATCATCAGTGGAGAAAAAATACAATGAGCCATTAGATTGGAATAAGATATGTCACAGGAACAAGATTAGATAGGTGTTGGGACCAATCACATGGTTTACATTGATATTGAAAAATATTATAATAGGATAGAGTGGATATGATTCTTAAAGACTTGATAACATTTTTTAATTAAGTGAGTCTATTATATGCTCTTTATGTGTTATTTGTCACTATTGTTATCAATTTATCTCATGGAAAATAATAATGGATTACTTAAATTATCATGAGGAAACTTCCATGGTGATTCTATATACCCTAGTATTTTAATTTTTAACAAAAATTTATTTAGTAAAATTTTTAATGGTTTCATATCAAGTGGAGAGGTGTTTAATTTAAAAGTTAGATGTGTCCCCTTAGGTATCACACATAATTTATTTTCAGAACTTATTATTTTATTTCTCAATAGTAAATAATATTCGACCAAAACATCAAAAATATCTTCAAGATCCACAACACTTTAGAAAAGTGGAGTAAATAAATGACTAGTATGAAAAGAATTAATGTATCTATATCCAGTATTTGTTCTCCTTGGTTATCACACCTTATTTAAATTTGGATAGGTATACCAAAATATTACATTATGAAAAAACTAAAAAAATTATTTGTAGTTTCCATGTTGAGTGCGGATATTATAATTTGAGGGTCTGGTATACAAAAATACTTGAAAACAGTAAATTTATAAAATTTACCTTTTATATTTTAGATAGTGTTTGATCCACATCAACAAAAAACTGTCATATATATCACATAATGTCTTTTTGAGTCACCTATATTCCCAAGCATTTAAAAAAATTTAAAAACTATAAATTTTTTTCCAATGAGATCCCAACAGGACGATCAATTCAGTTGGGAAAATTTTACATTCCTGGATAAACCCATTTATTATGGTTGTATCAGTATCACAATCCATGGTGATTTTATGTTTAAAATTCAATGATAAATTTCATATGTATTATTAAATATTAAATAAACATGGTTGTGGTACAATTTGTAAACATATATATATATATATATGCGTCGCTAATATGGAACATTATTAGTAAAATATGGTATCTTTTTTAGGAAAAAATTTAAGGAGAGTTATCAAACTCCTCATGATAATTATAGATTGTTCATTGGGAGTGTGAATATATATTTTTGGGATGAAAACTATTCCTCTTGGCCACCATTTTTTCAATAATGTATTAATAAATACGAGTTGTTGCAATGTGAAAATAAGAATCTAAGGTTCCCTTATTCACTATTAGATAACAATACCCAAAAAAATCCATTGCATTCGCCTGGTTATTGAGTTAGATGACTTTGTATTTATTCAATCCATCATCGATCAATTTTCCCAAAAATGATTCCTAGAGGGGCACACATATTTATCAAGGATTAGATACATGTGGAAATTATATTTAGAATAAATCTATACCTACCCTGCACAAAATCCATGTGTGGTATATAAGGTTACATGGGGAGTCTAACTGATGAGAAGATTGAACAGAATGGTATTCATCATTTTTATAAATAATCATATTGTAATAATTATAATAATGATACAATTGAAAACACGTTATTTATTTGGTTGTAGAAGATATTAACATGGAAATTTCTGGTAATATATATGGGAAACCATGTAATCCATTGTAGATTTAAAAAAATCATCCATGTTGGTTTTTAATTGTGTATGTTACAGCTTCCACTTACTGTGTTGGAATTTTGTCTCTTGTTTTTTGTCAATAGATCATTTGGACATCTCAAAATTTATGTGGTAACCTGTAATCTTAGGATAAAATGATCAAATGGAAAGAATGAATTTTAGATTTATAGGTGTTCTTATCCTTAAATATAGGCGGAAAATAGATTTTTATTTTCTAGATATATGTTAAATAAATATAAAGGTTCATAATGTTGGACCAATGAGATGAGATTTTCATTAGGACGCATAGAAAATACCTATTAAAGGCCTTTTGAGGAATATAGATAGAGATTATGATGTATATTTCATTTTCACTAGTTGAATTGTCAATGATTTTATGGCTATGTCATCACAAATTTCAGTTCTTTTTATAGTGAGGGTAACTTGTTAATCATAATATATTGGGATATTTTTATAATCTAGATTTTGAGAATATTAATTTACGTAAGCCATATTTATTTGGAAACCTTCCTAAAAATGAATGCATTTTTTATAAAGGAAATTTTTCTAACACATTGTTTGGTTAATTATTGCATCTGGAATAATATTCTTCTTATTAGTCATGAAGTATAAATTATCTACATGTTCAAAAAGGTAAAAATTCACAATATGTCTGAAACTAGCCAGAATAACCTTGTATCATGATAACTGAGTCGATCTCGACATATCCTGATGGGCGTTCCCCATCCCCATGGGTTCGATACTAGCACCATGAAGCATATAATATAAATATGGGAACGATTTTTCCTCATAACTAGTGGAAGAAACAAATATATATCATTGTACTAAAAGACTCCAAAGAGTGATTGTACAAGTAACCAAATTGGTGTATAAAAAAATTGAAAAATACATAATATAAGTACCCAAAATATTCAAGAGAAGCCAGTATCACTAAGGAAAACCCACTCCAAGATCCAAGGAATCAATAATACACACCAAATTCTTGAGTAGGTTTCCCTTCATTCGGACCTAGAAACAAAAAATCTCAACATTCCTAAAGGTAAAGGTAGGGTGTGAGAATAAATCCTAGTAGGGTCTCTCCAAGTGTTTCATAAAAATATTTCATTATAAAATAAACGAAATAATTCTTTCAATTTAAAATTGGGTTTTCATATTTCAGTTGAAATAATTAACAATTACAATCCATTAATCATTAAATTGATTGGAAAATCATAAACAGAACAGTATACCATTATCACAGAACCACAATTCCCATGACGTGACTCACCAACAAGAAAAAGGAAAAGAAAAATAGGAAAACTACATAGAAGCAATATTAAACATCAAATATTTTAGATGGATTAATCCCATGATGATATAAGAAACTCTAAGTGGAAAATAGGGAGACTCAAATGAAATAATAACACCTATAACAATAATAGATGCACCACAACTGAAACAATAATAAATTTTTGAATGAAATGATCTACACGTGTTGGTGTGCTCCAAATTCACATGGTGTTGGATCCATGTAGAGAGTGAATGAATTTCACACCATAGCCCATGTCGGGGCTCGAGATCCAACATCCCCAAGACCACCTCCATAGGATAGGGGTTTGTGACTAGTGCCAATGGAAGAACAAACTCAGGGAGGCCATTTCCTAAGTATATATACAGACACACACAACCATCTCAATGAAAAACTACAAAGGGAAAGGGGAAAATGAGATAAAACACTACTATAAATTAATCACAAATATCCATCGACCTATAAATAGTGAAATTACATGAATGTAAACTAAAATGGAATGGGGATTAAAAGACACAAAACTATAAAAGTTACACAACCTAGGATAAGGTGGAAAACTAAAATAGCTAAGATATCCCTACTAATGTATCAAATGATACAACCACTGTATGAAGTCTACGAACCTTATATCCCTATGCTCATATGAAGTCATGATTGACCTATCTATTGTCTGCAAGGGAACACCAAGTGTGAGAAGATCCAAAAGTAGTGGTGAGTATAAAAATACTCAGTAGGATTCCTAGAAGGCTCAATGGGTTACCAAAAGATGTAATAAATATGTGAGCAGTTGAAAGAACAAGGTAGAGTAAAAGAGTACAGATCATCCCAACAAGAGAGTGAAGTAAGATAAACCAAACACAAGGAGATTAGAATGGTTAAAATATGAAATACTCACAGAGTCTTCATAACCTATAGTAGGTGATTAGACTCATACAACCATGAGAATCTTGAAACAGAATGCACATGGCATACCTCATGAATCATCACCTCTCCTGGAAGGATTTAATGAAAAACCCATGTAGTGGGTAATGAAATAGTATACATATATATTCTCAGACATGGAAGCCCAAATGGGAGAGTTGGGGGATCTCCATCTCACAACTCAACCCTGGAAAAGGGAAACCAACAATTCCATACATAACCATCATCGATGCCCATCATCTCACATTCCTCCCATGAAATTCAAGTCAATGGGACTGAATCACCTCACTTTGATACTATCCACATTGGGTGGGTCTGTCTCACTCGTACAATTTTAGGTTATGTCACAAGGACACATCTTGGTGGGAAATAAGTCCGTCTTTATATTGAGTCCAAATGTACATCAAATAATGCCTCCTCACAATGCCACACATTTGATAAGTCATCTCAAGGTCATGGACCCATTCCCATCCCAATTGGATAGTGCCACTCTTGTGTCGTTGAGGACCCATGCCCAGCCAGACTGGAGGCTTCCACTCTAGTGTGTTCGAGGACACTTGCCCATCCTGAATAGAGGGTTCAAATCTAGAGTTTTGATGACCCATAAATTACCAGATTATAGGGTTCCAATATCAAATTATTGAGAAACAACACTGTCCATACCTGCTGTATGGTACCTCACAAAAATAATAAGGAAAGAAAAAACCATTCCCACTAGAGGGTATTCTTATAAAGTACTCTTGGGATTCTGAAAACAACACTACCATCACATCTGTTATTGAGCATCATCTCTAAATCCCTTTCCTAGTTCCCCATCATTTTCTAAGTGAAAAAGCTCACAGAATAGGTTACTCACATGACAAAATATTTGTTCATAAGTTCAAGATATGAGAGGTAGAAGATTCGTAAACTAGTAAGCATTGTTTGTGGGTCCCACATGAGGTGTGGCCCCACCTCATCACCTATTTTAGTACCCAGTGGTACTTTGGTATTAAACTATGAAATACTACCCACCTAGCATTCCAGTTCACTACCAGAGTACATGGAAACTCTACCCAAAAGGATGACGAGCGAACAAAGCTCCTTACTGATCCGATGGGAAAAAAACATTCTATCGACATGCCTCTTGAAAATGGCCCCATTTAACAAACAGATCACACAATCATGATCCTTGTAGAAATATTCACATGATTAAATATTCATTTTTTTAAATCGGACTACCACTGAGGACACTACATTTCACAATTATGTGCTTGAATGATGCATTGTGGGACCCGCACCACGATTCTAAAACACATCAAATGTATTGTGCCATTGAAATAAACTCAGAAAATCACATGATTTTAGAAATTCATTCATCCAACATGGATGCCAGATGAAAAAATTTCATTTCACAACAATAGGTGTGAACTATACCTCATGTGGTATGGACACCAAATATAAATTAATCACCCTAAGGTAATCTTGAAAACTCCACATAAAACTTTGGTCACGACACTACTGGAAAAATTCCAATCAGACATCAGAAATAAATAATAATTTTAAACCATGAAGCTTCAGATAATAATAATAATAATATTATTATTATTATTATTATAAGTTTCATGCCACCGAACAATGCGACCAAAATAAAAATATCCCAAAGTGGCCTCAAAATATACACCTTGATGAATGGATTTTTTTGAGATAAAGACACATGAAAAATAGCATTTCAATAAGGGATACAAGTGTTTTTTATAAAACAAATATGGTCTGAAGTAGTTGGACCAACCCTGAACTTCCTAGACCAGATGGTCTGGATTTCCCAACCCACCCACTGCCTCCACCAGCTTACGCCACCTTCTTCTTCCTCACCACTGCACTACTACTATGTTGTTGCATGCTACTGCACTCCTACTTTCTACAGAGGCCAAACAATATTCCACTCCCTTCCAGAGCTTCCCCCACGAGAAAAAATTCTATAAAAACATCCATATGAAACTATGATCACTCTCATGATCAAAGTCTCAATATGAGACCAGATCTAGATGCCCTAGGACAAGAACTTCATAGAACCATCCACCTCACATTAATCCATCCACATTTTAGCATGGAAAAAAGTAGCTGCTACTTATGCTCACCACTACACTTTCTATTGTGCCAAAAACTCAAATATGATCATTGATCGGGACTCCTTGGGTTGAGAGATTCACATATATAGGTCTTTATCCATGATCAGAAGACGTTTGCGCATGGAAAAAATTTTATCATCAAATAACGATGATGAACGTGAAGAACACGAAGAATGGGTGATCCTAAATCAAAATAGACGATGGCCTTTACTAGTTCAGCTATCATTAATGGATTATAATGAAAAAAATTGAAAAAGAAATTGAAATAAAAAATAATGGATTTAATCGGGGGTTCAATAATATGAAATAGAAATCCTACTGCAAATTTGGATCCACCATTTTGTCCACTTCACTCAGATATACTAGAACCTTTATTTTCAACTTGTTCCTATAAGGTTTGGACATCAAATCTCTATCGTTCAGAGCTCCACCAACTAATAGAGAAATGAGATAACTCTCTTATCTTTCTCTAAAATCATATTTTTATGAAACTAATAGTGGTCATGACATTTGAATCCATGGAGACCACTCAACTGAGGCCACCGATAGGGAAAACATCACACAACGAACTCATATATGGTCTTCGATTTCTAATCTGAGTCTCCATTCAGATGTTATTCGATGTAGTGTTTCATATAAAACAATTTTATTTAATTATTTTATTTATTTTTTTCACTTCATTGACTTTTTCGATATAAGGCATGTATCAACAAGAATTATAACCCTCATAGGGTAAACAAAACTCTACATACTCATCCTTGGCCATAGATTTCTGATCCGAGTTACCGTTTGAAAATTATTTGGGTTTCATCTATAAAATAAATTAAATAATAAATTCATTCATCCATTTGAAGTTCTGCTAATGAGCTAAGGGTATGAACATCCTGCACTAACAATTTTATGATGCGCCTAGGATAAACATCATGCTCTAGATCCAACTGTTGTCTCAGATTTCTGATCTGATTCACTGTTTAAGAGGTATCTTATTTTCATTATGTTAATAGTACTAAAAAATTAATATTTTTTATAATATATTCTAGTCACACATAGAATTAGTATTACACATCATATCAAAACCTATCTATAATATATATATATATAGGAATATTCTAAAGTATTAAAAGTAAAATAATAGGTCTCTACCTCATTTCATCCAAAATAATTTTTTTCATTGAAAAGGGAAACTAGGGAAACAACTCGGGATACTAAGTTCACACCCAGATCTTCCACATCAAGGAAAACCTGTTGTTATTTTTCTACTACATCTCGTGAACCAATGGAATGGTTCCTCCCAATTTGTTTCCCTCTTATAATTGAAATGTAATGAAAATTTTCACGAATCTCCTCAAATACGACTCGTGGGGGATGTCATGCACCCACACCAGTCATTAGTGTATGTCAATGTGGTAAGATTCCTCATAATCTCTTTGAATTGTCCTTAATGACCTAAAGAACCTTATGGGATAGTTTACATCCCCAGCTGAACCTCTACATCCCACATTGTGATTGGAATATTTATTTTCACTAGTAAAAGGTCTCACGATTTTCTCCTTAAGATTATTCATCTGGTGAAACACCGAATGACATGTTGTCATAGAATATTTCACAGTTGGTCCATAACAACTGAGACTCTCTTATACGCTCGAGATGCGATTGAGTCAGAAACCTTGATTGAAGGAAAATTGTATCATCTTGCTCCACCAGGGTCAGCTGCGGGGATGTTAACTGTTCTAAAACATTGCGCACTAGGGAAGCCTGGGAATCCCTACTAAGGGCATCAACTACAATAATTCCCCTTTCTTGAAGTATAGACTATCTCGAAGTCATATCCCTATAGGAATTTCATCCAATGTCACTACCTCGAGTTCCAGTGACTCTGGGTGAAGACATGCCCAAGACATTGTGGATCTTTGAAAACCACAAAGCGCTCTCCTATAATATAGAGTCACCACATAGTGAGTCATTTTGTTCTTCTCATGTGGTAACCACCACCTCAACCCATACATGATAACAATAGTATCAAGACATGACGTTAAGCACCCAAGGTTCCAACGAATTGGGAAGTTGTGTAAACTCATCTAACTGCAAGAGGACAGACATGGAAAACATATGGCATACCCTGCATGTCATTTCCCCACTTTGAAAAAGAGTAATCCATGAAACATGCACTTTTCTGATCCCACTTGTGTCATCTCAATCAAAATGGGGTTAAGTAGTGAAATTCCACTAGAAAATCTAGTACCTACTCTGACACTCCACTACACAGCTCGACCATGAACACAACAGTTATATGGTCTATTCCACCACATCGTGATATTATACTCTTTGTGCTGCGCTGAATCTCCCTCAAAATATAACTTGCATTACAAAAAACTCATCTTAGTGGGGGAAGGATCCCTCTCCCACATGAATTCAATGATATGTCAAACCACACCAACATAAGGTTACACCAACACCCTGTGTCAACTTGGTAACTCTTCAAGCAAGGAGTTTGAAAGAAAAGAGTCATTTGTGTAGTGTATAACAAGTCCTACTATAAAATGTAGGCACGAAACAAAGTAACTTTTCTCACCTCGTGTGCTACAGGATTGTAAAAATCCATAGTTTATAGATGTCTATAGCCCTGATCACTATCTTCTAATTCCTGATGTGGGCCACCTAATTTTGGTGGAAGGACCTTGCAATGTCTTCCACAACCACAATTCTTCTTTCTCTTCTTCTTTCACCGCCTCCCTGAGGACCACCATGTCCTTACCTAAGTTATCCCTAGTCACGCCATTACCTCTATTGTGGAGGTGCATATATAAACTAACTATAAATCTCCACAAATCTGGTCGGGTATTCTCATGCCATGTGACCTCCCCCATAACAAGCATAGCACGAGCCCATCCAGGGATTCCCCATAGATCTATGCTGTCTCTAAAAATGTTCATGAGTATTATAAATGAGGTCATCTTACATTGAGGTCTTTCTAAATGACGTCCTATAGCTATGTAAGACATCTCAACTCCATAGTGCCACTGCCAAATTCATTTAACCGGTACCACTGTAACAGAAGAATCTCTATCACTGGTGCTTGCTCCAGCACCCGGGCATAAGTGGTGAAATAATGAGTGTACCATGTTGACATGGATCTCTCTATCAAGACCCCTCTCAAGATTTTGGGATAAAAATATACAAACATGGATAGCATCTATATAGTACCGAGTAAGGTCAGAAATCCTAGTCGTGTACTAATCCACTGTAATCCTTCCCCACTGAAGCTCTAGTGCATCCTAAAACCATACATATCATAAAAATGGGGAGTATTAATCCTCATGAAATTGTCGTTGTATGTAATTATATGAGACTTATGACTCATCATACATTTGATTAACCCATCTATACCAATGCCAAGCTTCTACAAGAGAAAAAGATTAGATGCCAAATCCAACATAAAATATGTCTCTCACTAAACATGCATAAAGATTCAAACCATTGACCATAGAAAACCATTCACTGCTTGTGGATTTTTCTTTCCATGGATCCTCTGTGATATCTAATGATGGAACTCACGAATCACGCTCAATCCGTGCATATCCTCAACCTTCTCCGTTGGGGCTAATTTCGGTTCAACAGTTTGAGGTGATGATATCTATCCACTAGGAGAAAAGGGAACGTGTGATGGATCTTGAACGGAGGCTTCATCGCTCACAAAAATTCCATCACAAATTGAAACCAGTATGATAAATGGATTTCATCAGAGAGGCATCCTGAATCTGATTAAAGAGTATCCTGGTCAAATTCTTTTATATGTATATATATATACAAAAGTAGGGATCTACCTCGAGTAGGAAAGTCAATGACTAAATCCCATATTATGCATGTACCAATGATCCCTACAAAAAGTGTCCCAACATTCCAGGTCAATAAGAGGGTAATCAGGGTCTTAGTGAAGGGCTACGTTTGTCACCCCACCATCACCGGACTCCATGGAATGAGAGACACCCTCGAGAATTGTTGAAATTGTTTACATAAACCAAACCAATTCATTTTTAGAGAATTTATGAACAACGTACCATGAAATGAACCACCTATGATACTAATTTTTGATGACATGAGCCATGTTGAGACTCGGTCTACTACTACCCCAAGCTTGCCTCCATTGTCCAGGTGCAGGAGGCCCGCATGGAAGTTGTATCTAACTCAGGGAGGCCTTTTCTTAAGTACCATCACACACACACACACATACATATCAATACAAAAGTGCATAGGGAAAGGGAAAACAATATACAACACCGCAATAAATAACCAACCGATTTTCACTAACCTCTAAACTGTACAAGTACAGAAAATAAAATGAAATGGAAAGGGGAAAAATATGCACGAAACCAGAAATGGGCCACAATGCGACATCAAGTGGAAAAGTAAAATAGTTGAGATAGCCACACTCTTGAATCCCAAGCTAGGACCACCTATGTAGTCCAAGAACCCCATATACCTATGCTTCTTTGAAGTCATGATCAACCTATCAATTATATATAAGGGAAAACTATATGCCAGAAAATCTGAAGTAGGGGTGAGTTCAAAAATACCCAGTAGGATGCCCCGAAGGCTCAAATGACAAGTAAAAGATCTACTGAAGAGGGGCACAATAGGTAGAACATGGTACATTAAAAGATTACAGCTCAACCCAATAATTGAATGATGTAAGCTCAAATAAAACACAATGAACTATGAACAATGAGAAGATGAACTACAAATTGATTCGTCACAACCTATAGTAGGTGAGTAGAATCATCCAACCATGATAATCTAGACAAGAAATCACATGGAACTCCCTACATGACATTGCCTCTCATAGAAAGAGATTTAAAAAAACAAGTAGTGGGTACTGAAAAAGGATATATATATATATAAATATGTTTGTTTTTGTGTGTGTGTTCAATGAAATAATCCCAAATAAGATATTAATATATCTCTATCTAACAATATATCCCAATAAAGGAATATCGAATTGTTCCAGAAGTAACCATCATCAATTCCCAGAATCCCACATGCTTTCTCTGAAATTCATGGCAAAGGGACTCAATCACCCCCATTGATAGTATCCACTTTTGGTGGGATTTCCTCACCCACACAATTAAGGGTCACATAATAAGGACACATGTCATTGGGAAAGGAGGTCATCTTTCTCTTGAGTCTAAAGGTATTCCAGAACATGTCTCATCATTGTTCTCCAGAGGTGAGAAGTCATCTCAAGTTCATTGATCCATACCAAGCTTGACAAGAGGGTGTCACTCTAGTGTCATCGAGGAACCATGCCCAGCCGGGCTGGATGATGTCACTCTAGTGTCATTGAGGATCTATGCCCATCCTGACTAGATGAATCCACTCTAGTGTTGTTGATCACCCATGCCAAGCCTGGTTGGAGGATGCTACTCAGGTGTCATAGAGGACGCATGCCCTACCCAACTAGACGGTTCCACTCTTAGAACATTGATGAACAACACATTCCATTCTTGCTAGATGATACAACTAAAAGATCATCAGGAAATCCAAAACCCAATCCCACTATAGGGTAAACTCAGAACTACTCCGTTTATTTTTAATGAATCAATACCATTACATCCATAATCAAGCATTAGCTTAGATAGGCATCACAACAAAAACATCAAGAGTTTCCTCAGAATATCTCACCTCATACATTGAAAGACCATACGGATGTAAATATCGTGTTCTACATAGAAAAACAATTAGTATAGGCTACTCGCATACCAAAAATCTAATTTCATAAGAAAGTGATACGAGATGAATATGATTCATAAAGTAGTACATGTCGTGTGTGCGGCCCACATGAGGTGTTTACCTACCTCATTGTTTGGTCATATATCATGTTATACTTGGGTAATAAACTATTTGCTAGTACCCACCATGTGTGTCAGTGAACTCACATAGTACATGGAACCTCTATAAAAAACGCTAAAAAGTTCATGTTGCTCGTTACAGATTTGAAGGTAGAAAATATGATTCTACCAACATACCTCTTGAAAAATACAATGAATCACCCAATGGATCACACATTCATGATCCTTATCGATAAAATACACAGGATCTATTATTCATTTTCTTGAATCAGACTATCGATGAAGAACATCACTTCACAGTATTGCACACGAATTATGATTTGTGGGACCCACACCATGATTCAGAAACACATCAAAATGATTGTGAATTTTATATCCTCTTATAAAAGAATATGAAATTGGATATTCATTAATCCAAAATAGATTTCTTCTGAAAAAGATTCATTTCACTGCAACACATGTGAACTGGCCTTCATGGGTCCCACACCAGACATTAGTTTAAGCACCTAAATGCCATCAGAAAAGATCTACATGAAATAAAATTTCATACCTCAACTGACATAATGTCAATTAGACATCATATGTAGATGTTACATCTGATCTAAGAAAATTCAGATAATAAAAAATTTATTAGTATTAAAATTTAAAAAGTATGTTTTGTGCCACAGAACTCTGATCCTGAATAAAAAAGTTCCCAAAAAGGCCTCAAAATATTTACTTAATATACATTTTCATGTGGCCGTATCTGGGACTTCATATATCCCTCAATTTATGAGATATAATGTTCGGTATAAAAACACTATTCTGAAGCAGATGGACCCTCCCAGACTGGCCAATACCGGCCGCTCTGGCTCGACCACCTACCCAACTACATCCACTATCCTACGCCACCACCTTCCACCATGCCTAGATTTCATGATTCCATCTTCTTCTGCTCCCATCGTTGCATCGCCTCCTTCCGCCATGCTTGACTGACACCTTCCCTACACCATCTTCACCGGAACCTGTGCTAGAAAAACTTCCACATACCACTACGATCACTATAGTGATACAAATTTTGATCCCAGAATAAATAGGTTCTACTCAAAATGAGACCTTCCCAGTGCCACCATCTTCTCGATGATCTATTGATGTTTCAACATTGTGAAAATCAACCTTCTCTTCCTCTCACCACTACACTTCCTTCAACACACAAAAATGGGAATTGAGCATAGATCGGGACTCCTAGGGTTGAGATAATTAAAAGTACGGGTCTTCCCCTATATCAGAGGTCACTTGAGAATTTTGAATGGTATATCGTCGATGAAAAATGACATACACAAAGAACCGGTGATCATGAATCAAAATAGATGATGTTTTTTTTAGTTCAGTAATCAATAAAGTATTTTAAGATGCAAATTACAACAAAAATAAAAATGATCATAAATCATTCAATCGGGGTGAGGCAGAAACCCAAATATAAATCCAAACATGAATTTTGATCCCTCATTGTACCCAATGTGCTATGATCTACTCGAGCCGGTATTTTTCATCATGATTAAATTATGTTTGGACATTGAATCTCCATTGGCAAGAGATCTTCCATCTCAAAGAGAAATGAGCTAACTCTGGCTCATTTTTATAAACTTCAATTTATAGGTAACTATCAGTAGTCATGACATCTGAATCCCCGATGCCCTATCAATAGAGGTATCCCCTATGGAAAACACCCTGAAATAAATTCAATGGTAATCTCAGATTTCAAATAGGAGTCCCTATTCAGATGTTATTCAATGTAGTGTTCGAATCAAAACATTTTTTTAATTATTTTATTTTTGTCTCTTCCCTCCAAAACATTTTCTACAGTAGGATTTTTCCGACAAAAAGATATAACCCTCCCAGTGTAAAAGGCACTCCCTTGACTCGACTGTGGGCTTAGATTTTTGATCTGAGTTACCCATTGAGAGTTATTTGTATTTGAGCGATTAAATGAATGTATTATTAAATTAATTCATCCATTTAACATATTTCTAACAACCGAGGGGTCTGAACATCCTGCCCAATCATATTTTTTGTGACACCTAGGGTAAACATAAGATTATACCCCATACATGGTCTCATATTTTGAATATGAACAACCATATAAGATATATACCTTTTCAATAATGTGAATAGTAAAAAAATACTATTTTTTATAATTTATTCTTGGAACCCCGGGCCTCAAAACATCCTGTCGTCTCAGTTCCTTACAATGAAAATATATGTACAGATATTCAAAATCAGAAAAATAAAAATCTGGGTCTCTACAAAGAATCTTGGTGGAAGGAAGTAATATTTTCATCTAAACATCCTACATAAGGCTGAGACACAGTATATTACAGTACATGTAACCCAGTTACACATCATGTAATTATCATGTCCCATATACAACGATACACCCATAGGATTTTTATTAAAATAACATTTTTAATATTTTGATGGACTGTAAAATGTAGGAAATGATTTAATTATCATTTTATGAAACCATTTCACAATATCATCTATGAGAAGTTTAAACATCATGTAATAACATTACATGGAACATAAATCCCAAAAGAACTATACAAAAAGCATGTTTCATGTTGAAAAATCCAACAAATACCTGGATTCACTATTATAGGTATCCTACCAATTCCTTTTTATAGAAACTCAACAAATGAAAAGTGAAAAATTTCAATGTTATAAAATACATATTATAAAGGTAGTGGGATGTTACAACATGCCCACCATAAAATTTTTTTTCACAAAAAACTAAATCTTGAATCTTCTATATCAAAAATGAGAGGCCCCTTATCTCCCTTTAGTTCCACATGCTCCCATGTCTCATAAGATTCATAACCATAATTCCATATTACTCAGAACAATGTTTTCAACAACTCATGAAGTACCTTTTTTCTCAGAATGAACAATCCTGACAGGATGCTCAGTCACTCATATATCAAGATCATCATCATGATCACTCTATCCTAGAACAAGATATGGATTCGAAATAAACCTTCATATCAATGATAAGTTGAATTTTTTTGTGTCAATGTTATAAGGCCCCAGCCTTAAACATTACATAATCTTGAGTTACTTCAAGAATACACGTTGAGGATCTTTTCAGGTTTAGAGTTTTAGAGAATTAGATCATAAAACATGCATTACATTCCACATTTAAACAAAGTGGTTACATAAAAGATAAAAATCATTTTTCCCATCAGTGGAAACATATTTAAAATAAAACATGGATTCATTCTTGAAACTTCCTTGACACTATCATCATATCATGTACCTTTCCCTTGACCTGTGAAAAACATTTCAAAAACTTGGGATTAGCATAAAAAACACAGTAAAGGATATAAAAATATGGAAAAAAACATGAGTACATATATACATAAGAATGAAATCATACTTTACCCATAAACATAATCACTTTAACATACCTCATCAAATCATGAATAAATCATAGAAATCATAAGACATAAAGGTAACTTGAGGCATTCATAACATTCTTACGTATGGAGTAACCCTCTTGGTTATGTTTGGAATACCCATCACTGTATATTCCCTAAATCTCTTCGGAAAAAAACCTCAACCGTTAACCCCTTCGTGTTACCCAATTCATTGGAGAGCTATATTGAGCTCACCCACCCTTAGTTTATCACAGAACCACCCGTCTTCATAATAATGCCCAAGAACCATAACATAATCGTATCACATAAAACATGCATAAAGGAAACATAACACTTCCACTTTTCAATCACAAGATATCAATACAACACATTTATATAAAAAAATTATGAAAACCATTATCAATACCAAAATAAAATAAAAGTAAAACATGGTATTTATTTTTCATTTTTAAAAAAGGTATGGCTTGTAGAGGAAGCTCAAACTCAAATAATAGTCACGGCGGCAGAGAAGTCGTTGTCGCCGCATACATACGACAAGAAAATTCCCTTTTGACATTTATTAAAACTCTTCGTATCAAAAGATTCCTTTTGGATAAACATAAAAGTAAAAGGGGTTTATACACCGTATAAAGGTAGGTTGTGTATAAAACAAAATATGCCTCAATGAAAGGAGATTGAGACGAAGTCCCATACCTCGGGTCCGACTTGACTTGATCGTTCTTTAATGTCCTAAATAATAAACATGAGTTAATTTCTACTTTCTTAAGAACCTTTTTCAAGTTCATTATTCCTTTTATATCACTTATTACCATTTCATGAACACTATGTAATTATTTATGTTAATAACGGTCGTTTTAACGATCATTGGTATTTGAGTCAAAAATATGCTCTTTATAATTACAAGTTTTTCATGTATCCATTTTATCTAGAGTTATAATAATGATTTAGATATCATATATATCATATATATCCAGTATATACTTTCATTTATAATATTACATAACATTTAGAGGTAAGAAATGAAATTCACCATTCATGGAGACGGTAAGCCGTACGTACGCATGAACGCTACTTCCATTTCTATTTCATATTTAATGGAATTAAAACATAATGATACATAATAGTATTATAATTCCAGTATTTTATCATATATAATATCATTAAATATATCCTTTATACACACCACATATGGTATTAACGAATCAAATCACTTTGAGGGGGCGGTAGTCCGCACTTCCTAAAATGAAGATATCGCGTTTACCCATAATGGAAACCAAAACGGTATGCCATAAATGAAAAATACAGAAGATTAAGTAAAACATAAACATATTATATATCATATATAAATATAGTGACATCTTAATGTCCACCTTTTAAGGTGTTATATGAGTGTTGAACAATCATCTTTTCGTGAGGCAGAAATTCGCCATCCACAGAATCAGTATGTTCTTTAACCATTAGATGTAGGTGTGTTTTAGTGTAGCTCGAATACTTCTTATAACAACATCCTAGTATATTTAGGATACTGGTGTTGTTACAAAAGAAATGAATAAAAAGAGTTTATTGGGTTGGAGAAGGAAAATAAAACATAAGAACACAAGAGAAAACACTACCTTTAAAACGGGTAACTCTTTTTGATTTGAGCTCAAAGGCTTCCTTGGGAAGACTTCTGCCCAAAGTGAGGCTTAAAGGAGTAAGAGAGGGATGTTGAGAGACAAAATGGTCAGGGATTTTCCGAGCCAAATGCTTGAGTGGTGTGGTTAAGGTGGTAGAGGTGGGGGCCTTTTATAAGAGGAGAGGAGGGGCACTCTTGGAATGTTATAAAAGGTTACTTTATTATAAAATTATTTTCCAATTTAAAAGGTCCCAAACTTATATATTTCGAGTATATGATGATACGAGTTTTAAATACACCCATCCAATAGGTTTTTGACATGTTTATGTCTTAGATTGTACATTATCTTTTCATTTTTTTAAATCGTTAAATAATTAGTTAATTCGTGCATCATCATGGTATCATAAATAATTTAATATATTTCATGTCTAAAAATTATAAAAAAATATCATGATGTAGGAAATAGTTTTATCTTTCTAATTAATATTTATAGTAAAAAATATTAGTTGTATAACCCAATTTAAAAATATTTTTAGTAAAACAACTCATGTTTGTGACATTTTTATTTTAACTTTAAATAAAAAGGTATTATTGTCATTTTCCTACCAAAGTGGCTCCGTGGGGTCCCCAAGTTGACCCATGGATTGTCTTGGTCAGCCATTACACATAAAATAAGGTCAGGACAAGTGTCTAGGTCATTTCATATTATTAAAACATTATTTTTACCTTAAACTACACTAATTACCTCTAATCGCGATTAAAAACTTAAAAGTTACTATTCATCAAAAAATTATTTTAATCCCATTGAACCAGATTTTAATTCTTAATGACAACCATTTATGTAGGATTTTTTGAATTCAAAACACAGAGGTGGTAAAATTTCATTTACACGGAAAATAAATTTTTTATAAGTACCACTTAGTGGTTTCACTATTCATCAAAAATTGAAGTTTTTCAGAAAAATACCAAAACATTACCCTAATCTATATTTGATATTCCGAATTCAAAAATTATGTCTATTTTACAAAATTCAAATCATATAAGTTACATTAATAAATTTAATAATTAATTCACGATGTCAGAGCAAATAGCGTGTTTTTATGAAACAATATGTATCAAAAGATTGACACTAGTTTAAGTCCAATTTCAAAGTGAAATTAATTCCAACGACCCCTATTGGATTAAATGGTAAAAATATATTCTAATTTCACTTTAAAACAAATTTAAAATATAATCTAATCATATAAATCAATTAGATTAAAAATAGGTTTTGAATTAAAATACAACATTTTTCACTATTCATTAAAAAAACGACCTTTATCGGAAAAATACCAAACATTCACACAAAGTAAATTTCGATGTCCCTATTCTAATGAATAATTTTATTTGGTCCAATAGAATGCATAAGAGTGACCAAAACTATATTTATTGACGGTTCGCCATCAAAAGGCGGTAAGTCGACCTTTAGTGAATGTTAGAGTATATATGCCTAAAATTTAATTCTTTTCATATTTTAAGCCTTTATCCTTTATTGGATAAATGTAAAAATATTTAACAAACATATATAATCATATTTTAGTTATTTCCATTCATTCCCGCCAATACAACGGCTACGTGTTAACTACCATTTAAAATAATATTATTTTATTACTAGTGTACAACGTAAGATTTCATAGAAACTCTTTGTTGCGTATCGGGTACTTTATCGAACATAGCAACCCCATTAATGTAAAATTAATATTTAATTCATAAATATTAATAAAAATGAAAATTCTTTATTCTTTATTTACCTAGGATGTTACATCCTTCCCCCCTTTTGGGAATTGTGTCCTCGCAATTTTATTCACTTATCAAAATAAGTGGGGGTATTTATCCCTTGTAGCATTTTCAGATTCCCATGTTGCCTCTTCACTCATGTGGTTCTTCCAAAAAACCATTACCTGGTGAATTACCTTATTCCGCAACACTTTCTCTCTACGGTCAAGAATCTAGATGGGTTGTTCTTCATAAGAGAGATTCTCTTCCAACTGAACTACCTCTGGGCTCAGAACATGAGATGGATCTGGAATGTACTTTATCAACATTGAAACATGAAAAACATTGTGTACCTGAGATAAACATGGAGGTAAAGTCACTCGGTATGCAACTGATCCAACATTCTCTAGAATTTCATATGGTCCAACGAACCTTGGACTCAACTTTCCTTTCTTACCAAATCGCATCACACTTTTCCACGGTGAAACTTTGAGAAAAACATGATCACCTACCTCGAAAGATAGATCCTTCCTCTGGTTATCCGCATAACTCTTCTGCCTACTTGGAGCTATTCTCATGTGTTTCTAAATCAACAGAACGTTTTCTGCCATCTCTTCTACCAATTCTGGTCCCATCAACTTCCTTTCACCCACTTCATCCTAGAAATCTGGAGTTCGACACTGCTTCCCATATAATGTCTCAAATGGTGCCATCTGTATACTGGAATGAAAACTGTTATTATAAAAAAAATCAACCAAATAATGATTTTGGTCCCAACTTCCCAGATAATCCATCGAACAAGCACGTATCATATCCTCCAAAGTCTGAATTGTTCGTTCTGACTAGCCATCTGATTGCGGATGAAAAGATGTACTAAAATTTAATTCAGTACCCAACGACTTCTGAAGGCCTTTCCAAAAGTTAGAAGTGAACCTGGGATCACGGTCAGATACAATGGAGAGTGGAACTCCATGTAACCTGACTATCTATTTAAGATACAAACGGGAAAGTTGATCTTGGGAAAAAGTGTCTCGTATAGAAATGAAATTAGTAGATTTAGTCAAGCGATCAACGATACCCCAGATTGCATTATTACCTCAAGGTGTCTTCGGAAATCTCACAATTAAGTCTATGGATATATTCTCCCATTTCCACTCTGGCACTGGTAAAGGCTGAAGCATCACTTTCGGTAACTGCCTCTCTGCTTTAACCAATTGACAAGTCAAACACTTCACAGTAAAATCATCAATATCCCATTTCATTCCGTCCAACCAGTAATACTCCCAAAGATCTCTATACATCATAGTACTTCCAGGATGGACTGAAAACGGAGAACTATGAGCTTCACATAACGAATCTATCTTCATCTTTAAATCACACGGCACACACAATCTCTTCCCAAATCTAAATAAAAATCATTATCAATATTGAATTCATGCAACTTACCCTTCTGAACCATCTCTACCTTTTTCTGCAACTCGTTTTCTTGATTCTGTGCTTGCTTAATTCTGTCTGATAGATAATATTTCACTGATACATGAAACAAAACAGAAGGACATCCTGCACCAACAACTTCTATGCCAAAGTTCATCAAATACTTAACAAAAGGATCACGTTTCAAACGCAACATTGCTAATGAAGCATTACT
This sequence comes from Viscum album, assembly GCA_963277665.1. Classification (NCBI taxonomy): domain Eukaryota; kingdom Viridiplantae; phylum Streptophyta; class Magnoliopsida; order Santalales; family Viscaceae; genus Viscum; species Viscum album. Next base: position 1,345,070,229 of record OY728155.1, on the reverse strand, counting down.
TTTTTGACTCAAAGCATCAGCCACTTTATTTTCTTTTCCCGGATGGTAATGAATTGTACAATCATAATCCTTGATTAATTATAGCCATCTCCTCTGTCTCATGTTCAATTATTTCTAGGTGAATATATACTTTAAACTTTTGTGATCGTTATATATTTCACGTTTTACTCCATACAAATGATGCCTCCATATTTTTAAAGCGAAAACAACAGCAGCTAATTCCAAATCATGTGTAGGGTAATTTACCTCATGAGTTTTCAACTGTCGTGAAGCATAAGAAATTACCTAATCATTCTGTATTAATACACAACCAAGTCCTTTCAATGAAGAATCACTGTAGATAACAAAATCCCCATTCCTGGAAGGTAGTGCCAAAACTGGAGCATTCACCAATCTTCTTTTCAGTTCCTGAAAACAATCATCACATTCTTTTGTCCAGATAAACGTAACACTCTTCCGAGTTAGCTTAGTCATTGGACTAGATAACCGTGAAACATTTTCAACAAACCTTTGGTAGTAACCTGCCAAAACAAGAAAACTACAGATCTCAGTTACATTTTTGGGTCTTGGCCATTCTTCAACAACCTTTGTTTTTGCAGGATCAACAGTTATCCCATCTTTAGAAACAATGTGACCAAGGAAATAAATTTGTTGCAACCAAAACTCACACTTGATGAATTTCACATACAATTTCTTTTCTTTTAAGGTTTCCAAAATAACCCTTAAATGTATTTCATTCTCCTCTTTACTTTTAGAAAACACCAAAATATCATCAATGAAAACAACCACAAACTTATCCAAGAACCCATGGAAAATTATATTCATTAAGTCCATGAATACAGCAGGTTCATTGGTTAGCCCAAAAGGCATTACTACAAATTCATAATGGCCATATCTTGTGTGAAACGTGGTCTTCGGAATATCTGCTTCCTTTACCTTCAACTGATGGTACCACTTTCTCAGGTCAATCTTTGAAAAATACTAAGCTCCCTGGAGCTGATGAAACAAATCATCGATATGAGGAAAATGATATTTGTTCTTAATAGTGATGTTATTCAAGGCTCTATAATCAATGAAATGTCTCATAGAACTATCTTTCTTTTTAACAAATTAAACAGGAGCACCCCATGGTGATGTGCTAGGTCGAATGAAACCTTTCTCTAATAAATCGTGCAATTTATCCTTAAACTATAAAAGTTCAATTTGAGTCATTCGATAAGGGGGTTTTGAAATTGGCTTAGCATCAGGAACTAAGTCTACAGTAAACTCAACTTCCCGATCTGGTATTATTCCAGGAAACTCATCAGGAAAAACATAAGGACACTGATTTACCAATGGCACATCATTAATCTAAACAGTTCCCTTGTTTTCAAAAATATGTGCAAGGTAACATTCATTTCCATATTTTACAAGTTTCTCTTCCTCTTAATACGTTATCAACAGTAAGGTTTCATTCTTGTACACAAACTGAAAGTCTTTCTGAAAATAAACTTCTTTAGCTCTACATTCAATCTTAGCATCGTAAATAGAGAACCAATCGATACCCATGATAACATCAAACTCTACTAGAGGTAAAACAATAAGGTTTGAAAGTAGGTTCTTTCCACATATAAGGATAGGAAGATTCTTATAAATTCTTTTTGCCTCAACATTTCCCCCAGGTGTTTTTACCAAAAGTTTTGGAGTCATTTCTTGAGATGGTATTCCCATTTTACTAGAAACGCTTTCAGAGATGAAAGAATGTGTAGACCCCGAATCGAACAACACACTGGCATAATATGAAAAAACAAACAAAGTAACTGATACAACTTCATTTGATGGCCCGACATCTGCTGAAGTAGTTGCAAAGGATTTCACCACCCCTTTCTGCTTGTAGTCTAACTGTTTCCCATCACTCGAACTCTTTGTCAGAAACTCGTTTGCATAGTGACCCATCTCATTGAACATAAAACATTTCACTAACTGCAAATAAAATTTGGTCTTACCATAACCCTGATCTTTTTCAGTGCAATCACGAGCCTTATGTCCCATCTTACCACATCGGTAGCACTTTCCAGAATTTAGAAGACATTCCCCAGCATGCCTTTTACCACATTTATCACAAACTGGAAACTTTGTTTTCTTACCATCAGACCTTTTTGAAGAATTCTTTCCTTTCTCATGCCACCTCAGTCTCTTCTTCCGCTAGTTTTTATAGAACACTTGATCATCGGAAAACTCCATTTCCACCTTCTCAGCACATCGAACAATATTTTCATAACTTTTTAACTCACGATAATCCAATTCCCTTCGATATTTTGGCTTTAAACCTGAGTAAAAATGATTGCTTTTACTATCAAGGTCTCGGATAAAATTTGGAGCATACCTTGACAATCGAGTGAACCTCTCTTCGTAGGCAGCCACTGGGTCTTCATATTACCTCAATTCCAAGAATTGTTTTCCATCCTAAGTCAAACATCCTTAGGAAAATACTTCTCAAGAAACATACCTTTGAATTCATCCCAGTCGAGAGCATCAATCTCATCAGCGTCCCTGATATTTTTAACCATCGACCACCACTGATCTGCTTCACCATCCAAACGGTAAATAGCAAGACTAACCTTTTGATTGTTTGAACACCCCATGACATCAAAAATCTTCTCCAGTTCTTTAATCCACCCTTCAGCTAGCACAGGGTCAGATGATCCTCTGAATGATGGGGGATTTTGCCTCATGAAATGTTTCATCACTGACATGTTCTTCTGCGGTTGATCTGGCTGATCTCATTGATGGATACCACCACCATTTATCGCTTCAGTCAACAGCGCCATTACTGCAACAAACTATTCAGTTCCAATTCCGACCATCTCAGGATGCTGATTCGGAAGGTTATTTCTTTCTGTATGCCTTCCTAGCACTGCTTCCCTGTTTCCTCTGCGAAAAACCATTCTGAACAAACATGTCTTAGATGAAGCAACATGGTAATCTTCAAATGCTATATCATATCAAGTTTACCACAAAAAAAATATTTTTGGATAATCATTTAATATAATTATAACTCCTAATGTTATCTAAACCGACCTCTGAGACCGACTATAAGGCCCCGACCTTAAACATTAATTAATCTTGAGTTACTTCAAGAATACACGTTGAAGATCTTTTCAGGTTTAGAGTTTTAGATAATTAGATCATAAAACATGCATTACATTCCACATTTAAACAAAGTGGTTACATATAAGATAGCACTCATTTTTCCCATCAGTGTAAACATATTTAAAATAAAACATGGATTCTTTATTGACACTTCCTTGACACTATCATCATATCATGTATCTTTCCCTTCACCTGTGAAAAACATTTCAAAAACTTTGGATGAGCATAAAAAGCTCAGTAAGGGATATAAAAATACAGAAAGGAAACATGAGTACATATATACATAAGAATGAAATCATATTTTACCCATAAACATAAGCACTTTAACATACCTCATCAAATCATGAATAAATCATAGAAATCAAAAGACATAAAGGTAACTTGAGGCATTCATAACATTCTTACGTAGGGAGTAACCCTCTTGGTTACGTTTGGAATACCCACCACAATATATTCCCTAAATCTCTTCGGAGAAACTTCAAAGTCTAACCCCTTCGCATTACCCAATGCATTGGAGAGCTATATCAGGCTCACTCGCCCTTAGTTTATCACAGAACCACCCGTCTTCATAATAATGCCCATGAACCATAACATAATCGTATCACACAAAACATCCATAAAGGAAACATAACATTTCCACTTTTCAATCACAAGATATCAATATAACACATTGATATAAAAACATTATGAAAACCATTTTCAATACCAAAATAAAATAAAAGTAAAACATGGTATTTATTTTTCATTTAAAAAAAGGCATGGCTTGTAGAGGAGACGAAACTCAAATAATGGTCACGGTGGAGGAGAAGTCTTTGTTGCCACATATGTAGGACAAGAACATTCCCTTTTGTCATTTAGTAAAACGCTTCGTATAAAAATATTCCTTTTGGATAAATGTAAAAGTCAAAGGGGTTTATACACCGTATAAAAGTAGGTTGTGTATAAAACAAAATATGCCTCAATGAAAGGAGATTGAGACGAAGTCCCATATCTCGGGTCCGACTTGACTCGATCGTTATTTAATGTCCTGAATAATAAACTTGAGTTAATTTATACTTGCTTAAGAACCATTTTCAAGTTCATTATTCCTTTTATATCACTTATTACCATGTCATGAACACTATGTAATTATTTAATTTAATAAAGGTCGTTTAAACGATCATTGGTACTTGAGTCAAAAATATGCTCTTTATAATTACAATTTGTTCATGTATCCATTATATAAAGATTTATACTCATGATTTAGATATCATATATATCATATATATCCAGTATATACATGCATTTATAATATAACATAACATTTAGAGGTAAGAAATGAAATGCACCGTTCATGGAGACGGTAAGCCGTACGTATGCATGAACGCTACTTCCATTTCTATTTCATATTTAATGGAATTAAAACATAATGATACATAATAATATTATAATTAAAGTATTGTATCATATATTATATCATTAAATATATCCTTTATACGTACCACATATGGTATTAACGAATCAAATCACTTTGAGGGGGCGGTATTCCGCACTTCCTAAAATGAAGATATCGCAATTACCCATAATGGAAACCATAAATGTATTCCATAAATGAAAAATAACGAAGATTAAGTAAAACATAAACATATTATATATCATATATAAATATAGTGACATCTTAATGGACACCTTTGAAGGTGTTATATGAGTGTTGAACAATCATCGTTTCGTGAGGCAGAAATTCGCCATCCACAGAAACAGTATGTTCTTTAACCATTAGATGTAGGTGTGTGTAAGTGTAGCTTGAATACTTCTTATAAAAACATCATATTATATTTAGGATACTGGTTTTTTACAAAATAAATGAATAAATAGAGTTTAGGGGGTTGGAGAAGAAAAATAAAACATAAGAACACAAGAGAAAACACTACCTTTAAAACGGGTAACTCTTTTTTATTTGATCTCAAAGGCTTACTTGGAAAGACTTATGCCCAAAGTGAGGCATCGAGGAGTAATATAGGGATGTGGAGAGACAAAATAGTCAGGGTTTGGCCGAGCCAAATGCTTGAGAGGTGTGGTTATGGTGGTAGAGGTGGGGGCCTTTTATAAGAGGAGAGGAGGGGCACTCTTGGAAAGTTATAAAAGGTTACTTTATTATAAAATGGTTTTCTGATTTAAAAGGTCCTAAAATTATATATTTAAAGTATAAGGTGATAATAGTTCTAAATAAACCCATCCAATAGGTTTTTGACATGTGTAGGTCTTAGATTTCACATTATCCATTCATTTTTTCAAATCGTTAAATAATGAGGTAATCGCTGCATCATCATGGTATCATAAATAATTTAATTTATTTAATGTCTAAAAATTATAAAACAAATATCACGATGTAGGAAATCTTTTTATATTTCTAATGAATATTTATAGTAAAAAATATGACTTGTATAACCCCATTTAAAATTTTTTTCAGTAAGACAACTCATGTTTGTAACATTTTTATTTTAACTTTAAATAAAAAGGTATTAATGTCATTTTCCTACCAAAGTGGCTCCATGGGGTCCCCAAGTTGACCCATGGATTGTCTTGGTCGTAAATGACACATTCAATAAGGGTAGGACATGTGTCTAGGTCATTTTATATTATTAAAACATTATTTTTACCTTAAACTACACTAATTACCTCTAATCGCGATTAAAAACTTAAAAGTTACTATTCACCAAAAATATTATTCTAATAATATTGAACCAAATTTTACTTATTAATGACAACCATGTATGTCGGATTTTTGAAATTCAAAACACAGAGGTGGTAAAATTTCATTTAAACGGAAAATCAGTTTTTTATAAGTACCACTTAGTGGTTTCACTATTCATCAAAAATTGAAGTTTTTCAGAAAAATACCAAAACTTCACCCTAAGATATATTTGATATTCTGAATTCAAAAATGATTTCTATTTTACAAAATTCAAAACATATAAGTTACATTAATTAATTTGATAATTAATTCCCGCTGTCATAGTAAATAGCGTGTTTTTATGAAATAATAAGTATCAAAAGATTGACACTAGTTTATGTCCAATTTCAAAGTGAAATTAATTCCAACGACCACTATTGGATTAAATGGTAAAAATATATTCTAATTTTACTTTAAAACCAATTCAATGCAAAATCTAATCATATAAATAAATTAGATTAAAAATAGGTTTTGAATTAAAATACAACATTTTTCACTATTCATTAAAAAAATGTACTTTATCGGAAAAATACCAAAAATTCACACAAAGTAAATTTTTATGTCCCTATTCTAAATAAAAATTTTATTTGGTCCAATAGAATGTATAAGAGTGACCAAAACTATATTTATTGACGGTTCACCATCAAAAGGCGATAAGTCAACCTTTAGTGAATGTTAGAGTATATATTCCTAAAATTGAATTCTTTTCGTATTTTAAGCCTTTATCCTTTATTGGATAAATGTAAAAACATTTAACAAACATATATAATCATATTTTAGTTATTTCCATTCATTCCTGCCAATACAACGACTATGTGTTAACTATCATTTAAAATAATATTATTTTATTACTAGTGTGCAACGTAAGATTTCAAAGAAACTCTTTGTTGCGTATCGGGTATGCTATTGAACATAGAAACCCCTTTAAAGTAAAATTAATATTTAATTCATAAATATTAATAAAAATGAAAATTCTTTATTCTTTATTTACCTAGGATGTTACAAATGTAAACTCTAGTGGGTGGGCTAAAAGGTAATGTATATTCTCCTCATACTCAACAACCTTAATAGTTACCAAAAATTGAAGAGAAAGCTTTCCTTTACTTCTATGATATTTGATGGCCTAGATGATGTGAAAATTTTAGGATGTCATGATCTCCAACTAAAAAAAAACTGCCTACGATAAAGATAGAAATATGATTTATAACATCTCTATACCATCAACAACCTATAAAAATAAATTGAATCTATAATATAATATCTTGAACTAGGCTCAGTCCAACCAAAGAAAATTCCCCAATATTTGACCACAAAAAACATATATTTTCAAGGTTATACATATAATTCCTCAAAATAATCCATTCAGATCATAGATTGGTAACTATTGTTATAAGAAAATACATCCTTTCCAAAAGGGTAATCCCAAGAGCCAAAAAAATTAAGGACTCTATAATAAATCATATCCTAAAGAGTCTATATATTTGTCTCTTTCTAGCCATATTTCTGGGGAATATATGTTGTACTCAAATTACCCTTGTATACTATTTTCTCATATATGCCTCTAAAAAATTGATATGTAAAATAAATATCTATATTATAGATGATGAAAGATGAAACTTTGGGAAAAATTCCTCCAACATAGAGATTTACCAACTCCACAAAATTGGTTGTGTTGTGAATGGGTTTAAATTATGCTTGAGTATTCATCATACTATTTTTAATTCATATCACATTATTCTTTCTATAGTTACATGGTATCTGAACCATAAAATCACTAGAGATATCATATCACTTTTATGTTGGAACTGGATGGGGATTAATAAAATATAAATTTCTCTGATGGTTGTTCGTGACCTATTGAAAAGAATAAGAATGAGAGAAAGAATCAAATTTGTTTGGTCTCATACCTGTCTTCCAGAATCATTTCATCTTCTCATAAATCATTTTTTTTCATTATGGGTGCTCAACCCACTATGAATTATAGAAATACCCAATATCAACATTCCATGCAAGATATGGTATGATGTATAAATTCTAGAAACATTGGATACCCTCCATAGAGAACAACCACCCAAAAATGATCTTACTTATATGAAGATATATCTTAAGTAAATAGAATTAATCATCAAGTATATGTTCGAAAAGAATAATCTTGAGAGTATCGGAGTTCAACTGGTCACTATCCAAGATAGCCTCGGCCCCTATTTCTAGATCTCCAATTTTCTACCGTGAAAGAAAGGAAATTATGTTCCACTATTTTAATGACTCTTTCATAGCATAGGTTTCAAGATTACATTTCAAATAATCTATAATGAAATGCCGTTTCCTAGGGGTATTGAAAATTTTGATAGCTTATGATTGTAGGTATTCCCCCCAATGCTACTAGTAGTCATTCAATTATTTTTTAGAGAAGATATAACTCACACTCTTCTAGTCAGAATATATGATAAATATTTCATAAAAAACTTAATACTATGATCTCTTAAGCTCATGCATCACAACCACGATTTCAAGGTTATGGGTAGGGTAATTCTCCTCTTGTGGAAAAATCTATTTGGAGACAGAACCAATAATGTGATCACCATTCATCAAAACAGATCCTCAACCAAAACATGACGTGTCACAGAATACCATTAAGACATGCCCCATATCTAGAAGGGTCAACACTAGTGTATAATTAAAACAATGATTCATGTCCCTAAAATAACTATAGCATTTATCATCCGAAAAAATATACTCCCATCTATGCTAGAAGATTCATCGGAGAAGCCATATCTGATAAATATATTACAAACTTGTAATAATATATAGGTAAACCCAAAAATCTCTGACTCTTGAAAACATTCCACATCTTCTCGTATACATAAAATCATTATTTTAAATGGGATCAACTAAAATACCATTTTCTAATACCATAAGACCCATTACCTACATATCCCTAATCCTGAAATTACATTTCAATACCTTATACTAAGGATGAATATTTTCAAAAAATTATAGAACTTCTCTCAATTAACACACATGATCGTTCTCAAACATATAGTAAACAAGGATTTCTGACACAAAGATAACCATTAATGTAACAAGATACCCCTGGAATATAATTTTCATTATTTCCAGGAAATATTTCATGAGTATTCATTAAACGAAATGGCATGAAAGGATACTCATAATGGCCATGAATGGTCTGGAAGGTAGTATTATGAATGTCATAATATTTTATTCTCAACTAGGGACAACCATATAAAAGATAAATATATTAAATCCACTTTAGTAAATAATATCATCAATCAATTGGAAAAGATACATATTATTTACTAAAACACAATTGATCTTTTTGATTATCCACACAAATGATAAGTATTATTTCATTTATCATATTAAAGAGAATAGTTTCCACCCAAGGTAACACCCTTGGGTGTATAGATCCATTCTCTAAAAGATAATCCAAATGAGTCTCGAATCATTCATTTCATCTAGTTCTATGTGTTATGAAGGAACAAATACCTGATGAGTATTAGTTACTATATCCATAAAAAAATATACCTCCCTTACCATAAAATCAAAAATATGTTAATTGAAAAAACACAAGGAAACCAAATGAATACTATTGGGAGATCACCACACAAATATTCCCACACTAGATAAAATAAATTGAAAATATTATTTCCTTAAATGTAGATAGTGATTTCCATCTCTATATGACCCTAGGTCCCATTATCATGAAATACATGAAACACCCCATAGGGAGAGATAAATGATACATATTGAAGATGAAAACAAATTTTTTAATTTTTATAAATGAGCCAATCCATTCTGAAAATGATATTGAGAGGCTTCATCTCAGGAACCATGAAATCCCAAGTATGATCAATATCTCATTATGAATAGATTAAATAATGAAAAACTGAGACCCAACTCTCTATTAGTTCTTAGGGGTGTAGTAATGTCCATCACATATGATAAAAGATCTATAGTAATTTTAATAGAATCAAAACATGATTTGATATAAATGAATGAGATGTACCAATATCAAATAATGCAATAACAAAATATGCGGATATAATGACGGTATCTCTCATAGTTGATGGACATGCATCTGCATCCTCTAGAGACTCTTCTACTGCATGAAGAAGATTTATCTTAGTTTCCTATGGCTGGATACCATTATATCATGATGAAAATGATTTATCTATAGTAAATTTACTGGTGATGATTCTACACTAGAACATTTAGTAGAGAATTGGTAACATAACTTCTACAAGTGTCCTAAATAACTGAAAGAGGCGCATATATTGGGTTCCACTGGTGTAACATCCCAAGTAAGTAATGAATAATATATATTTTTATATATGTCTATTAATGAATTAGATAGTGTTTTAGAGGCTTAAAATGAAAATAAATCCAATCTTAAGCATGAAATTCACTAATATTCTTACAAGATTGTTTTACTGCCTTTTGATGGAAACCCCTTTTAAATCACTATTTTGACAATTTTATAATCTATATTTGTCTAAATAAACATATTCATTATGATTGGGACATTGAATTTTACATTGGATAAATTTTTGGTATTTTTCTGACAATGTTCATTTTTTTAACGAATAGTGAAAAATACTGCATTTTACATCAAAACTGCTTTTTAATCTAATTTATTTATATGATTAGATTATCTTTTGAATTGGTTTTGAAGTTTAATTAGAATATATTTTTACCATTTAATCCAATGGTGGTCATTGTAATCAATTTCACTTTGAAATTGGACTTAAACTGGTGTCAATCTTTTGATACTTATTATTTCATAAAAACACGCTATTTGTCATGACAACGGGAATTAATTATTAAATTAATTAATGTGACTTATATGTTTTTAATATTGTAAAATAGACTTCATTTTTGAATTCGGAGTATCAAATATAGCATAGGGTGAATTTTTGGTAATTTTCTGAAAAACTTCAATTTTTGATGAATAATGAAACCACTAAGTGGTACTTATAAAAACTGATTTTTCCGTTTAAATGAAATTTTGTCATCTTTGTGTTTTTAATTTCAAAAATCCTACATACATGGTTGTAATTAAGAAGTAAAATGTCGTTCAATGAGATTATAATATTTTTTTGGTGAATAGTAACTTATTAAGTTTTTAATCGCGATTAGAGGTAATTAGTGTAGTTCAAGGTAAGAATAATGTTTTAATAAATTAAAATGACATAGACACATGTCCTAACCTCATTGGATGTGTCGTGGCCGACCAAGACAAGCCATGGGTCAACTTGGGGACCCCATGGAGCCACTTTGGTTGGGAAATGACATAAATAACTTTTTATTTAATGTTAAAGTAAAAATGACACAAACATGAGTTATTTTACTAATACAATTTTTACATGGGGTTATAAAATTCAGATTTTTGACTATAAATATTCATTAGAAAGATAAAAATATTTCCTACATCATAGTAGTTTTATTTATAATTTTTATACATTAAATAAATTAAATTATTTATGACATCAATATGATGCAGCGATGATCTCATTATTTAACGATTTAAATAAAATGGAATGTTAATGTAAAATATAAAACCTACACATGGCCAAAACCAATTGTATGAGTGGATTTCTAACCCTTATCACCTTATCATCGAATTATATCAATGTGGGACCTTTTGAATCCGAAACTCATTTTAAAATAAAGTAACTTATCTTTACTTTCCAAGAGTTCCCCTCCTCTCCTCTTATAAAAGGCCCCCACCTCTACCTCCTTACCCACACTCCCAAAGCCTCTGGTTCGGTCAACCCCTTCCCTTTTTGTCTCTCCACTTCCCTATATTACTCCTTGAAGCCTACAATTGGGAAAAAGTCTTCCCAAGGAAGCCTTTGAGCTGAAACCAAAGGGAGTTACCCGATTTTAAGGTAATGTCTTCTTTTGAGTCCTTTTGTTTTATTTTGCTTCTCCAACCCCCTAAAATATTTTTATTCTTTTCTTTTGTAACAACTCCAGTATCCTCAATATACTATGATGTTGTTATAATAAGGATTCTAGCTACACTTACACACACCTACATCTAATGGTTAACGAAAATACTGTTTCTGTGGATGGTGAATTTATGCCTCCCGAAACGATAACTGTTCAACATTCTTTTAACACCTTAAAAGGTGGCCATTAAGATGTCAATATATTTATATATGATATATAATATGTTTATGTTTTCCTTAAGCTTTTGTTTTTTTCTTTTTGGGTATACCTTTATGGTTTCCATTATGGGTAAACGCGATATCTTCATTTAAGGAAGTGCGGACTACCACCCCCTCAAAGTGATTTAATTAGTTAAATACCATATGTGGGATGTATAAAGGATGGATCTATGATATTTTATATGATATTATACTGTAATTATAATATACCTTTATATCATTATGATTCCATTCTATAAAATACGAAATAGAAATGAAAATAGCATTCATGCGTACGTACGGCTTACCGTCTCCATGAACGATGAATTTCATTTCATACCTATAAAAGATTATGTAATATTATAAATGCATGTATATACTGGATATATATGATATATACATAATGATTATAATTCTGGATATAATGGATACATGAACAACATGTAATTATAAAGGGTTTATTTTTGACTCAAGTACCAATGATCGTTAAAACGACCGTTATTAACTTAAATAATTACATAGTGTTAATGACATGATAATAAGTGATATAAAAGGAATAATGAAATTGAAAAAGGCTCTTAAGCAAGTAGAAATTAACTCAAGTTTATTATTCAGGACATTAAAGAATGATCGAGTCAAGTCGGACCCGAGGTATGGGACTTCATCTCAATCTCCTTTCATTGAGGCATATTTTGTTTTATAAACAACCTTCTTTTATACGGTGTATAAACCCCTTTGAATTTTACGTTTATTCAAAAGGAATCCTTTTTATACAAATCATTTAATAAACGACAAAAGGGAATGTTTTTGTCGTACGTATGCGGCGACAACGACTTCTCCGCCGACGTTACCTTTATTTGAGTTTCGGCTTACTCTACAAGACATACCTTCTTTTTAAAAGAAAAATAAATACCATGTTTTAATTTTCTATTATTTTGGTATTGAAAATGGTTTTCATAATTTTTTTATATCAATGTGTTGTATTGATATCTTGTGATTGAAAGGTGGATATGTTATGTTTCCTTTATGCATGTTTTATGTGATACGATTATGTTGAGGTTCTTGGGAATTATTATGAAAAGGGGTGGTTCCGTGATAAACTAAGGGCGGGTGAGCCCGATATAGCTCTCCAATGCATTGGGTAATGCGAAAGAGTGAAACATTATGGTTTCTCCGAAGAGATTTAGGGAATATACTATGATGGGTATTCCAAACGTAAACAAGAGGGTTACTCCCTATGTAAGGATGTTATGAATGCCTCAAGTTACCTTTATGTCTTATGATTTCTATGATTTATTAATGATTTGATGAGGTATGTTAAAGTGCATATGTTTTATGGGTAAAGTATGATTTCATTCTTATGTATATATGTACCCATATTTCCTTTCCATATTTTTATATCCATTACTGAGCTTTTTATGCTCATCCAAAGTTTTTTGAAATGTTTTTCACAGGTCAAGGGAAAGGTACGTGATATGATGATAGTGTCAAGGAAGTGTCAAGAAATAATCCATGATTTATTTTAAATGTGTTTCCATTGATGGGAATGAATAATAATATCTTTATGTAACCACTTTGTTTATATGTGGAATGTAATGCAATTTTTATGATCTAATTCTCTAAAACTCTAAACCTGAAAAGATTCTCAATGTGTAATCTTGTAATAACTCAAGATTAAGTAAGGTTAAAGGCTGGGGCCTTATAGTTGGTATCAAAGGTCAGTTTAGATAACTTTAGGAGTTAGAATTCTATTAAATTATTATCCAAAAATATTTTTTTTGAAATGATATAGCATTTTAAGATTACCATGTTGCTTCATCTAAGACATGTTTGTTCAGAATGGTTTTCCGCAGAGGAAACAGGGAAGTAGTGCTAGGAAGGCAAACATAAGGAAATAACCTTCCGAATCAGCATCCTGAGATGGTCGGAATTGGAACTGAATAGTTTGTTACAGTAATGGCGCAGTTGACTCAAGCGATAAATGGAGGTGGTATCCATACACGAGATCATCCAGATCAACCACAGAGGAACATGTCAGTGGTGGAACATTTCATGAGGCAACATCCCCCATCATTCAGAGGATCATCTGACCCTGTGTTAGCTGAAGGGTGGATTAAAGAACTGGAGAATATTTTCGATGTCATGGGGTGTTCAGACAATCAAAAGGTTAGTCTTGCTATTTACCGTTTGGAGGGTGAGGCAGATCAGTGGTGGTCTATGGTTAAAAATATCAGGGACGCCGATGAGATTGATGCTCTTGACTGGGATGAATTCAAAGGTATGTTTCTTGAGAAGTATTTTCCTAAGGGTGCTCGACTTAGGATGGAAAAACAATTCTTGGAATTGAGGCAAGAGGAAGACTCAGTGGCTACCTATGAAGAAAGGTTCACTTGATTGGCAAGGTATGCTCCAAATTTTATCTGAGACCTTGATAGTAAAATCAATCGTTTTTACTCTGGATTAAAGCCAAAATATCGAAGGGAATTAGTTTCTCGTGAGTTTAAATGTTATGAAAAGCTTGTTCGATGTGCTGAGAAGGTGGAAATGGAGTTTTTCGATGATCAAGTGTTCTATAACAACCGGCAGAAGAAGAGACCGAGGTGTCAGGAGAAAGGTAAGAATTCTTCAAAAAAGTCTGATGGTAAGAAAACTAAGTTTCCAGTTTATGATAAATGTGGGAAAAGGCATGCGGGGGAATGTCTTATGAATTCTGGAAAGTGCTACTGATGTGGTAAGATGGGACATAAGGCTCGTGATTGCACTGAAAAGGATCAAGGTGAAGGTAAGACCAAATTTGATTTACAGTTAGTGAAATGTTATAAGTGCAATGAGATGAGTCACTATGCAAATGAGTGTCCGACAAAGAGATTGAGTGATGGGAAGAAGTTAGACTACAAGCAGAAAGGGGTGGTGAAATCCTTTGCAACAACTTCAGCAGATGTCGGGCCATCAAATGAAGTTGTATCAGCTCCAGGGAGCACAGTTTTTTTTTCAAAGAATGACTTGAGATTGGGGTACCATCAACTGAAGGTAAAGGAGGAAGATATTCCGAAGACCACGTTCCGTACGAGATATGGCCATTATGAATTTGTAGTAATGCCTTTTGGGCTAACCAATGCACCTGCTGTATTCATGGAATTAATGAATAGAATTTTCCATGCGTTCATGGATAAGTTTGTGGTGGTTTTCATTGATGATATTTTGGTGTTTTCTAAAAGTAAAGAGGAGAATGAAAGACATTTAAGGGTTATCTTGCAAACCTTAAAAGAAAGGAAATTGTATGGGAATTTCAGAAAGTGTGAGTTTAGGTTGCAACAAATTTCTTTCCTTGGTCAGATTGTTTCTAAAGATGGGATAATCGTTGATCCTGCAAAAACAAAGGTTGTTGAAGAATGGCCAAGACCCACAAATGTAACTCAGATTCATAGCTTCCTTGGTTTGGAAGGCTATTACCGAAGGTTTGTTAGAAATTTTTCACGGTTATCTAGTACAATGACTAAGCTAACTCGGAACGGTGTTAAGTTTATCTGGACAAAAGGATGTGATGATTGTTTTCAGGAATTGAAAAGAAGATTGGTGAAAGCTCCAGTTTTGGCACTACCTTCCAGGAATGGTGATTTTGTTATCTACAACGATGCTTCATTGAAAGGACTTGGTTGTGTCCTAATGCAGAATGATCAGGTAATTGCTTATGCTTCACGAAAGTTGAAAACTCATGAGGTAAATTACCCTACACATGATTTGGAATTAGCTGGTGTTGTTTTCGCTTAAAAATTTTAGAGGCATCATTTTTATGGAGTAAAGTGTGAAATATATACTGATCACAAGAGTTTAAAGTATATATTCACTCAGAAAGAATTGAACATGAGACAAAGGAGATGGCTAGAATTAATCATGGATTATGATTGTACAATTCATTACTATCCGGGAAAAGAAAATAAAGTGGCTGATGCTTTGAGTTGAAAAAGTAATGCTTCATTAAAAATATTTTGTTTGGAACGTGATCATTTGGTTAAGGATTTGATGAACTTTGGAATAGAAGTTGTTGGTGCAAGAAGTTATTCTTTTTTGTTTCAGGTATCAGTGAGATCATCTCTAGCAGATAAATCAAGCAAGCACAGAAGCAAGACAGTGAGTTGCAGAAAAAGGTAGAGTTGGTTCAGAAGGGTAAGTTGCACGAATTCAACATTGATAATGATTGTGTTTTGAGATTTGGGAAGATATTGTGTGTGCCTTGTGATTCACAGTTGAAGAGAGAGTTGTTATGTAAAGCTCATAGTTCTCCGTTTTCAGTTCATCCTGGCAGTACTAAGACATACAGAGATCTGCGGGAGTATTACTGGTGGGATGGAATGAAAAGAG
This sequence comes from Viscum album, assembly GCA_963277665.1. Lineage (NCBI taxonomy): Eukaryota > Viridiplantae > Streptophyta > Magnoliopsida > Santalales > Viscaceae > Viscum > Viscum album. Next base: position 1,345,053,852 of record OY728155.1, on the reverse strand, counting down.
ATATTGCTGATTTTACTGTGAAGTGTTTGACTTGTCAACAGGTTAAAGAAGAGCGACAGTTACCAAAAGGGATGCTTCAGCATTTACCAGTGCCAGAGTGGAAATGGGAGAATATATCCATGGACTTTGTTGTGGGATTATCGAAGACATCTCGAGGTAATAATGCAATCTGGGTTATTGTTGATCGCTTGACTAAATCTTCTCATTTCATTGCTATACGAGATAATTTTTCCCTAGATCAACTTTCCCATTTGTATCTTAAAGAGATAGTCAGGTTACATGGAGTTCCCCTCTCCATTGTATCTGACCGTGATCCCAGGTTCACTTCTAACTTTTGGAAGGGCCTTCAGAAATCATTGGATACTGAATTAAATTTTAGTACAGCTTTTCATCCACAATCAGATGGGCAGTCAGAATGAACAATTCAGACCTTGGAGGATATGCTTCGAGCTTGTTTTATGGATTATCAGGGATGTTGGGACCAACATCTTTCTTTGGTTGAATTTTCATATAATAACAGTTTTCATTCCAGTATACAGATGGCACCATTTGAGGTGTCATATGGGAAGCGGTGTCGAAATCCAGCTTTCTGGGATGAAGTGGGTGAAAGGAAGTTGATGGGACCAGAATTGGTAGAAGAGATGGCAGAAAAAGTTCAGCTAATTTAGAAGCACATGAGAACAGCTCAGAGCAGGCAGAAGAGTTATGCAGATAACCGAAGGAAGGATCTATCTTTCGAGGTAGGTGATCATGTTTTTCTCAAGTTTTTTTCCTTCGAAAAGTGTGATAGGATTTGGTAAGAAAGAAAAGATGAGTCCAAGGTTTATTGGACCATATGAAATTCTGGAGAGAGTTGGATCAGTTTCTTACCGAGTGGCTTTACCTCCGAGTTTATCTCAGGTACACAATGATTTTCATGTTTCGATGTTGAGAAAGTACATGCCAGATCCATCTCATATTTTGAGTCCAGAGGTAGTTCAGCTGGAAGAGAACCTATCTTATGAGGAACAACCGGTCCAGATTCTTGACCACTGGGAGAAAGTGTTACGGAATAAGGTGATTCACCAGGTAAAGGTTTTTTTGGAAAAACCACATGATTGAAGAGGCAACATGGGAATCTGTAAATGCAATGAGGGATAAGTACCCCCATTTATTCGATAAGTAAATAAATTGCAGGGACACAATTTTCTAATGGGGGGAAGGATGTAACATCCCAAGTAAGTAATTAATAATAGATATTTTTATCTTTTTCTATTAATGAATTAGATAGTGTTTTAGAGGCATAAAATGAAAATAAATCCAATCTTAAGCATGGAATACACTAATATTCTTAAAAGATTGTTTTACTGCCTTTTGATGGAAAACCCTTTTTAAATCAATATTTTGACAATTTTATAATCTATATTTGTCAAAATAAACATATTCATTATGATTGGGACATTGAATTTTACATTGGATAAATTTTTGGTATTTTTCTGACAATGTTCATTTTTTTAATGAATAGAGAAAAATACTGCATTTTACATCAAAACTTCTTTTTAATATAATTTGTTTATATGATTAGATTATCTTTTGAATTGGTTTTGAAGTGTAATTAGAATATATTTTCACCATTTAATCCGATGGTGGTCATTGGAATCAACTTCACTTTGGAATTGTACATAAACTGGTGTCAATCTTTTGATACTTATTGTTTCATAAAAACACGCTATTTGTCATGACAGCGGGAATTAATTATTAAATTAATTATTGTGACTTATTTGTTTTGAATTTTGTAAAATAGACTTCATTTTTGAATTCGGAGTATCAAATATAGCTTAGGGTGAATTTTTGGTATTTTTCTGAAAAACATCAATTTTGGATGAATAGTGAAACCACTAAGTGGTACTTATAAAAACTGATTTTTCCGTTTAAATGGAATTTTTCCATCTTTGTGTTTTGAATTTAAAAAATCAGACATACATGGTTGTCATTAAGAAGTAAAATGTGGTTCAATGAGATTATAATATTTTTTTGGTGAATAGTAACTTAATAAGTTTTTAATCGCGATTAGAGGTAATTAGTGTAGTTTAAGGTAAGAATAATGTTTTAATAAAATGAAATGACCTAGAAACATGTCCTACCCTCATTGGATGTGTCATTTCCGACCAAGACAAGCCATGGGTCAACTTTGGGACCCCATGGAGCCACATTGGTTGGGAAATGACATAAATATCTTTTTATTTAATGTTAAAGTAAAAATGACACAAACATGAGTTATTTTACTAATACAATTTTTACATGGGGTTATAAAAGTCAGATTTTTGACTATAAATATTAATTAGAAAGATAAAAAGATTTAATACATCATGGTATTTTATTTTATAATTTTTAGACATTAAATAAATTAAATTTTTTATGACATTATGATGATGCAGCGATGACCTCAATATTTAACGATTTAAATAAAATGGAATGTTAATGTAAAATATAAAACCTACACATGGCCAAAACCAATTGGATGAGTGGATTTTGAACCCTTATTACCTTATCATCAAATTATATCAATGTGGGACCTTTTGAATCCGAAACGCATTTTAAAAAAAAGTAACTTATCTATACTTTCCAAGAGTGCCCCTCCTCTCCTCTTATAAAAGGCCCCCACCTCTACCTCCTTACCCACACTCCCAAAGCATTTGGCTCAGCCAAACCCTTCCCATTTTGTATCTCCACTTCCATCTATTACTCCTTGAAGCCTCACTTTGGGCAGAAGTCTTCCCAAGTAAGCCTTTGAGCTCAAACCAAAGGGAGTTACCCGATTTTAAGGTAATGTCTTCTTTTGAGTCCTTTTGTTTTATTTTTCTTCTCCAACCCCCTAAACTCTTTTTATTCTTTTATTTTGTAACAACTACAGTATCCTAAATATACTAGGATGTTGTTATAATAAGGATTCGAGCTACACTTACACACACCTACATCTAATGGTTAACGAACATACTGTTTCCGTGGATGGTGAATTTATGCCTCCCGAAACGATGATTGTTCAACATTCTTTTAACACCTTCAAAGGTGTCCATTAAGATGTCACTATATTTATATATGATATATAATATGTTTATGTTTTCCTTAAGCTTCTGTTTTTTTCTTTTTGGGTATACCTTTATGGTTTCCATTATGGGTAAACGTGATATCTTCATTTAAGGAAGTACGGACTACCGCCCCCTCAAAGTGATTTGATTCGTTAAATACCATATGTGGGATGTATAAAGGTTGGAACTATGATATTATATATTATATTATACTGGAATTATAATATACCCTTATATCATTATGATTCCTTTCTATAAAATATGAAATAGAAATGAAAGTAGCGTTCATGCGTACGTACGGCTTACCATCTCTATGAACGGTGCATTTCATTTCTTACCTCTAAATGATTATGTAATATTATAAATGCATGTATATACTGGATATATATGATATATAAATAATTATTATAATTCTTGATATAATGGATACATGAACAACATGTAATTATTAAAGGGTTTATTTTTGACTCAAGTACCAAGGATCGTTAAAACGACCGTTATTAACTTAAATAATTACATAGTGTTAATGACATTGTAATAAGTGATATAAAAGGAATAATGAACTTGAAAAAGGTTCTTAAGAAAGTATAAATTAACTCAAGTTTATTATTCAGGACATTAAAGAATGATCGAGTCAAGTCGGACCCGAGGTATGAGACTTAGTCTCAATCTCCTTTCATTGAAGCATATTTTTTTTATACACAACCTTCTTTTATACGGTGTATAAACCCCTTTGACTTTTACGTTTATTCAAAAGGATTCTTTTTTATACGAAGCATTTAATAAATGACAAAAGGGAATTTTTTTGTCATATGTATGCGGGGACAACTACTTCTCCGCCGCCGTGACCTTTATTTGAGTTTCATCTTCCTCTACAAGCCATACCTTCTTTTTAAAAGAAAAATAAATACCATGTTTTAATTTTCTTTTATTTTGGTATTGAAAATGGTTTTCATAATGTTTTTATATCAATGTGTTGTGTTGATATCTTGTGATTGAAAGGTGGAAATGTTATGTTTCCTTTATACATGTTTTATGTGATACGATTATGTTGAGGTTCTTGGGCATTATTATGAAGACGGGTGGTTCTGTGATAAACTAAGGGCGGGTGAGCCCGATATAGCTCTCCAATGCATTGGGTAATGCGAAGGAGTGAAACGTTAAGGTTTCTCCGAATATATTTAGGGAATATACTGTGATGGGTATTCCAAACGTAACCAAGAGGGTTACTCCCTACGTAAGGATGTTATGAATGCCTCAAGTTACCTTTATGTCTTATGATTTCTATGATTTATTCATGATTTGATGAGGTATGTTAAAGTGCATATGTTTTATGGGTAAAGTATGATTTCATTCTTATGTATATATGTACCCATGTTTCCGTTCCATATTTTTATATCCCTTACTGATCTTTTTATGCTCATCCCAATTTTTTTGAATTTTTTTTTCACAGGTCAAGGGAAAGGTACATGATATGATGATAGTGTCAAGGAAGTTTCAAGAAATAATCCAAGTTTTATTTTAAATGTGTTTCCATTGATGGTAATGAAGAATACTATCTTTATGTAACCACTTTTTTTATATGTGGAATGTAATGCAAGTTTTATGATCTAATTCTCTAAAACTCTAAACCAGAAAAGATCCTCAATGTGTAATCTTGTAATAACTCAAGATTAAGTAAGGTTTAAGGCTGGGGCCTTATAACTGGGATAACCTATTTCAAATTCCTAGGCTTTATACACTCATGGAATGTCAAAGGGTCTCTTACGAAATCATAAAGAGGTCTTGATGAATAATAAAATCGATATGAACTAAGAGACACATCATTTTACCTCTTCCCATTATGTTTACTATCATAAAATCAATCAACAGAAAAAGATACTCCTAAAATATAACATACCCTTCAGATCATTCTCACCCATCAATTCCTTATCATGAACATCAAAATAAGAAGAGTGATTTAGGAAGAATCCCAATGAATTAATATCATAAAAAAGTACCATACCATATTTTAGAGTCATTACCTTCTTTTCCAATACAATCTCAGGTGAAAACCTCACAAACTCATCCAATCATTCTGTATATTCTATTAGGGTCATGTCATCCCGATCGAGTATGGAGAACTATATCAACTTCTCTAGAATCATAAATTCAATACGGAACTTATTAATGAAAATATCATTGAATTACATCCACTCAAAACCCTCATTATTATTCATTACCACCATCATGTCCCTCCATATGCTTTTATCTCCCTCAAGCACAAAGGTAGAAAAATTTTCCTTAATAGCTTCTATAATTTCCAATAAATAAAAGAGAAGATATATATTTCATACCTAGTAATCATCATCTCTAGAATCACTATGTCATTTTAAATAAAGTGGTTTCTAATTTATGAAATATTAATCAAGATTCTTAGACTCATCACTTTGAGGATCCACAATTGGATCTTTAATGGCAATGAGTGTAGTTTTCTTTCCCATAGCTTAGAAAACACACACAACAAACTAAACCATATTATTATCCAATTCTTGACTCTATTTCTATAGTTATAAAAAATTTCTCTTGGATCCTACTTTCACATATTATCATTGTCATGATTCTACAAAACATTAAGATATAATAATTAAGAATACATAGATTAATCATATCAACAACTAAAAAACGAGAATTAAGGGAAATCAATCCCATTTAATTGAAAAACTTGATTTTAATTTCACCATATCCAAAAAATGATAGAAAAGACTATAAATAATCCACATGAAGTCCATACCAAACCACCAATGGTCAATTATGTCTCATTAAAATGTGATATGTAAAAGAAATTACTCACAACTACATACTATGTCATCAAAATATTACATTAAATGTATACTAGAGTCATAACAAGATGCTTAATGTGCACCTTTGATTCCATTTTTTCATGAACCCCACTAGATGCCATAGTACACTAACAACCAATATGATCCTAAAATAGCTCAATGGAGGATCTTATTCCCCATGGGTTGGAGACTAGAACCTTGAATTATACAATATAAATGTGGGAATGGTTTTTCCTCATACACAGTGGAAGAAACATATGCATATCAATAAAACTCCAAAGGGATATAGTTCTAGAAACAAAATATTTATATCAAAAGGCCAAATACTATATCATAAAAGTACCAAAAATAAACATTATATCTTATCATTCAAAAGGAAACACCACTACAAGCATCATGTAATCTTGAAAAATCACAACCTTCAAGTTGTTATTTCCCTTTTGATGGTCCTTCTACAATTTCGTAAAATCCCAAAGTTGGATATGAACTAAAATCCTAGTATGGTCACACAATGTGTTCCATAATCAGATTCCATAATAAGATAAACAAAATGATTATTTAAATTTAAAATAAAAACATGATAAAAATGAAATTTTCATAGTTAAATAAAAAATATGATTCATTTTACAATGATTGAAAACATTTCAGTCATGGATTAAATAAAAATTTATATAAAATAGTGTATATAAATTATTAGTCCTGAGATAAAAGTCACATGGTAAATGAAATATACCTCAATTTTGTTACAACAACCAATATGGTCATCATAAATGCTCTATGAAAGTTCTATGATATAGTATCCACACACATCTCATATCAGAGATCAAAACAATAGTTGTATGAATGTCCCTAGGGCCCATACCCAATATCACTCATCCAAATCCTAGTGGGGATATGATCTAATGAACTAGTTTTATATAAGATTTGTAATCTGAAAACCCATTTCAAGGGAATTACCATCCATGGGTGTTTTATCCAAATGCCTTACTAACTACCTAGGCCTAAATGTGATTAATAAATCAATATCTAATGAGAAAAAAATTTCAAAATAGTTCCAAATGAAATTTCCTCATTTCCAGTTTCTAAATTCTATTTCACATTCAAAAATAAATCTTTTGGTATTCGTAATTTCATGAATTTTCAAATAAACCATATCATAGTTTTTCATCACTTTAATTTAAACCATTTTATAAAAAATAGATTCTAATCATTTCAAAAAATCCATCAAATTGAATTCATACCCCAAATTCTAATTCCATTGGAATTGAGGAAATTTTTCAATGAAATCCATACCATAGAAATTTAAATTCAAATTTTCATCAAATAGGTCTTCAATCATTCAATTGAATTGAATATAAAATACAATAATCTATATGTTTAATTAATTTAAAAATCCTAAATGAATCCACCTACTTTTATAAAAGAATCATATAACCTCAAAGATAACTCTTCAAAAATAATGAAAGCAATTAAGATAAAGAAACTAAAACTAGAAATAGGATTAAACAACCCAACATTTAGGCAATTAAATCCCAAGATAATTTAATTAACCCTATTAATAAAATATATATATAGACAAAAGAGACTAGAAGTTCACATACCACGAAAGACGAACTATAACCAAAAAATGATAAATCATGTAATGAAAAGATCATTAACGGTTCGATGGATCCAAAATCACATGGGAATGGCACTAGGTCAAGGGGGATGTAATCCTAGGGGATGGAAATAAAATTTTCATCAAACTAAATTTTTTAAAATAGAAATTTTAGAATATATGGTGTGTTACCCAATAACATTTCATGTAATTATCGATTCCCATATATGCCATATATCCAAATTACAAATCGTGTATTACAATAATTTTTTTATATTTACAAAGAAACATAAATGTACATGGCCCGTAACAATTCATGTGGTGTACCAATTTCATAGTATATTCTAGGAAATTATTACATGTTGTGTAAAACCATTAAGTGTTATGTAAATCACCAGTTTACTACAAAAACTACATGTTACATGAAAAAAAAATCCCTCAATTCCTTGGAATCACCATTAAAAACATCTACTCAATTGCTTCTCTCCCCAACTCCACCAACAAAATGGGAAAACCAAGGCCAAGGATAGAATGTACCATTCAGAAAGGTAATTGGATGTTATAGTAAACATGTTGAATTCTAAATGTAATCCAAATGATTTTATCCAAATATTATATAGCATTGGATCTCTATCATAATATTAATTATATTTTTCATGTATACAAACACGGGATCTACAATTTAAATTTCTTTAAAAATATTTGGGGGTTATAATCAATATTAAAAAAATAATATTGGATGAAATTAAATTTCACATTCATGATAAATTATTAAATAGTTAAATTTAATTGAAATTATGAAATCTAAGACCGCTAGAATCACAATTTTTTTTTCATGTATAAAAAACATTATTTTGACACTAAGAGAACCATAAAAATTATATATGGGTTTTTAATGAGATAATGTTACCATTTTAGCCATTAGTCGGTAAATAACCAAAATAAATATTATTTTTTAAAAACTATGACACTTGGTGGTTTGGGAAACATACAAGAGAATCACCTTTAAAACATATCATTACTAAAATGAGAGAATATCTCCCTTAATACATTGAGACCTCAGACACCATAACTCTCAACAATACCAATAAAATATCTTATGCACTATACATACCTTATTAAAGGATAAATCTATATTATAAGAATTCCAAAAAATTAATTCGATAAACCACACCACTAACACTATTTAATTATCCATTAACACCAGCTCTCACAAAAACTACATCAGATAAAAAAAAAGTCACTATAATATAGTACTACACCCTCTTTTGAGGATTTTATTCCCAAGTGATACTTTTGATAACCCTATTTATTCATCACACATAAAAAATGGAAAACATTATTATAAAATAAAATTTCATATACTAACTCATCAGGCTAACAAGGTAATAAAAATGACACCAATAAGGTCATATTAGAAATTATAATGTTAACTACTACCAACAACTATCCAACCATATAGCCACAACACTATCATCAACCTTTCTAGATACCTCTTAGAAGAACCATCCATATGTAATAGTTATAAATAATCCATATATTCACCATAATGAAACTATTGTAGAATGAATATCTTTATATCAACCCCATATATTTGACAATTTATTCAATGAAAAATCAATCTATCTTCACCAAATACATCATCATATTTTCATTTTTACTCAAAAACTATTAAATAATATAATACAAAACATATAATCACACTCCATGAACACTATATTAGAAAATTATATAATTAATGTGGATTTTTGAACAAGATCTTTATAATCAAATCATATCTCTAAACCTAATCCTATGGTCAACTAGAAATTACAATATATAAAAAATTACATTGTCAATATGAGCAGTAAAGTTTCACACAATATAATGTTCCTTCAATTTTTAGTGAATGTCCATGACTTAATAAAAACAGTAATATATGCATTTTATCATCATTTTAAATATTTTATCCCATTGAGAATCTCTAATATCAAAAAATCATTTCCCAGTATATAATACATGCAAGGGATTTTCCCCCCCTCACCACCATGAATAACATCATAAAAAATTTCATCACAATATTTTGTAGTTTTAAATGATAAATTATTGTTATTCTAGTGATTAACTATCATATTAGATTATCCTAATGTATCATAATGGTTAAAATTTATCACATCTTCCATGCATGCACTATTTTCCATACATTCCTTTTGAAACATAATCATCTTAGGAGTTGGGTATTTTTTAATTGGAGAAACCACAATGATGTAATAAAAAAATTTTAAAAATAGATAGTATTATATTTTTATAGGTGAAAATAATCATCAATTTTTATGGATAATAATTTATATTTTAAAAATTCTCCATAAATAATCTATTCTTCACATATAAATATCACCAAACATGAAAGCTTGAGTGATATTAAAAATTTAATTATTGAATTCATACATTTAGGATAAAATATATGTATATATTTAAATATTCTAGGACACTCACACAAATAAAATAAAATTTAATTTTAATTGTTTAGTATATATATTTGGATGAACATGTGGTGAACCCCGGTAATGATTCTTCTACCAGAGAAAGATAAAAAATTCCCTTCTAAAATCATCCCACATTTTCACCTTACAAAAAATGATACATTTTTAAATATAGTGACCACTTACAAAATATATACTCTTTATATATAACTCTATAATACTACATATATATCAACCCTTACCATATTACATTCTACAGTTGATTTGGATTCCATGGGTTATTACCATATCAATCAACATACATCCACAAATACATTTTCAACCACACACATTAACACTACAACATGATGAAAAATATCAATCCCATAACATTATTTGAGGAATATAAAAAATATCATTTTACTAACCCACCATTATCACATAGTGTGGAATTTTTTTCACATGTCACTATGAAATCTAAACACACCAACACTGACAACAAAATTCTAGATCATTTTCTTGCCTTATATTTTCAAAAAACCAGGAACCACTATAACATTTAATCACACACCACATGGTATACCCAACTAGATGACCCCTCACTACTAAAAAGTACCTTATAATAAATGATAATTAATTCTAACACATTCAACTATTCCATTCCCAATAATAAAAAATAAATTTTATTATTTGACCAACCTTGATTCATGGATCAATGTAATATACCATATGAACTAATGTATTGTTTTGATTTAATTTCCGTCATTTCCTGGGAATCTTTTTTAGATTTTAAATGTTTGGTTTTTCGGTGCGGGGTGAATGATAATATTGGATAAAAAGGCCTGATGAAGTAAATCATACATTATTTATAGATTATGGATTGTACTAGGTTATATTATATTATAGGTTTAGTGGTTAAGATATAATTGTTATTTTTAACTGTGGAAAAATATATGGATGAGTATTTATAAGCCACATGGAAATTGGTGTGGGTTCACAATGTAAAATATAGTCTCAATTCATATTTATATTTTTAATTTAAATTAATTTTCAATTAAAATGTTATATAACATTTTCTACAGCATCTCCATGAGAGTCCTTACAAATTAAATCACCCATAAATGTTCAAACTATTCTGGTAAACAATCTATTTATCTAAACAATAACATAGACAAAAAAGTTAGATAAAACTCTATTTATTTAATATTAATAATCTAAGGTGAAGAATAAAACTCATAAATCATCTCAAAACCCCATTAATGGGTAGTTTACTATATTTATAGAATAGTTACATAGGTAGATTATTCTATAAAATGTATGATCATTTCAGAAAAATTTAACCACCCTAGGTACTCTTCAAGAATTATCATAGGGTACACTCATCATTATAACCTGGGGAATTGAATCATAGGAAAGGGGAAAGGTAAAATGAAATTTATTTGAAATATCTCATAAACATGTCATGTAGGATTATATCATTAATATATGAGAAAATATGATATGGGAGAAGTATCTTATTGAAAGAACATGGATAATGATGTGTCGTCCATTTGTCATGATAGAAATACTTGTAATATCTCTAAATTAATCATGAACCATTGAATATTCCTTGGTATAATAATCATGAAATATAGAGCCTAATCATAGTAATATGACATAGAATTATTCCTTAAATATAATAACCCTTTAAATTTTGAACAATGAATAATAAAATCGTATACACACAAAATATTATTAAAAATTCCATAAATTAACATTTCCATAAACCAACATGTGAACAATTCTATATATGACTATTTCCATGATCAACATTTGAAATAATATATATGCAATCAGGTCACTGCATAACGATGTTATCTCTTGGGAAATTCAAAAAATCCCCAATACATTCTAGGGATCTATTATACCTCACAAATAAACCATCAATATGTATGTGTTCCATCTAGAAAAAGTAAAGAAACACATCATAAAGAACTCATGGAATGATAGATTTATTACAAAAAAATTCCAAATGGTATCATTAATATTAACATAAACAATATAAATTGTTTATAACCAAATAAAATGTCCAAAAATAGTATATTATATGAGAATTTATTTTCTGATACATGATAAATAACCTCAATGTATATAAGTCCTTTATATATACAAGGGAATATAGTAGTGAGATATTAAATGTTTTTAAAAAAACATTTATCATTGGAGTAATTGATTAAGTAACCAATCACCTTGAAATGTAATTTAAAAAATGGTTAAATTTGAGAAATTTAAAAAATGGAATTTTCAAAATCCATGCATGGAAAGAAATATCAATAATTATTCCTTTTAAAAGATAAAATGTTTTCATAAATTTGAAGTCGACTATTTTTATATATTTTATATTATAAAATATTCTTTAAAATTGATCATTGATAAAGAAATAAATTACTAAAATTCATTAAGTGAAATCATTAGAAAACAATTATTTTTGAATAATAAACTTCAAAAATTGATCATATAAATGACATCAAGGATATTGAGATAAATTTATAGTTGAAAATAAAAAAAATTATTTTAAAATTATCTAAAAACATTATAATATTTTCAAATAAATTTTTCTAAAACCAATGTTATAGTAAGAGAAACAATTAAATAATTTAAAAGGGGGTGTAGGAATAATGAAATTCACATAAGATAAAAAAATTAATAGGTTTTGTAAATTTAAAATAAAACATCATATGTAATGGAAAATATGGACAAGGATTTAAACATTTTTAAAGAGTATATGAATTATTCCCAATAATGATATTATTTTTTGAGGATTTAATTCACATGGGTGGTTTATTTGAATAAAAAGTATTATCTGATACATATAGTGACATAATGTTCAATTAAATAAAATTTGTTGGTGGAAAAACCAAATCTTGGATGAAATAAGTTCAGGAAGAAAAATTATAAATCAATAAATGGAGTTGAGTAAAAAAAAGCTGTTACAACATTGGTTTTTTCTGAGTAAAATTCCCTTTGAAGAGAGGAAATGATAAGGCTAAAAAACCCACATGAATTAGATGAATATGTTAAGAAAATTCATTCCGAAATAATAACACAATTTTAAGGATATTTTATCTAAAAATATTAAATTTTTAGGCTCTAATTAAGTTTGGGTTGTATTTTTTTCAAAACATGATATATGGTTTATGTGGAAAAAATGTAGAGACTTCGGTTCTGGAAACACCCCATCATAATGAAAATCTTAAGGGCAAGGAAGATTCACTAAACACAGAGATTTAGATTCACACCACTATAATAAAAACAAAACATTAGACCCAAACCATCAGCATGGGTCAACAGATTATTACCATCGGAATGATGCTTTATTGGAAATATATAATGAGATGGAATGAAGATGTAAAGTTATATAAAATAAAAATAAATACGATTATTCTTTTTTGATCAAGGAGTCCACATAAATCATCACATACATCATGATAAATGTTGGAGTTTCAAAAGAACATGAGAATATGATTTGATATATTTTTTATTCCTCATCGGTGTGAGGGAAACTAGACACAAAAATATGAAGATAATTAGTATAGAAATAAGAAATACAAAAATTGTAAAAGTCTTTTAGATTGATGTTTCTCAAGTAAAGAATACACAACAGACATCGATCTATTGGATTTGGTATATCTTAGATTCATCATTATAAATTATGACACTAATTAATTTTTTAAATTGTTAAAATAATTATGAAATAAGATAAAGTGTTCTATTGGAGGAATAATTGAGTGTTTAATTTATTGATATTGATGAAATTGATAGATTCTCAGATTTATCCACTAGATGATGACCAATAATATATTGAACCATTTTCATCTAGTTGAATTGTATTTCGACTAGGTCATGAGAAAAAGGGAAAAAGTATTGATTTTTTCTTGGATAATTAGTGCCAAATTAATGGACTAGAATTGAAACTAATTCATCTAATTGATGTTGAAACTAACTCATCTGATATATGATGACACCGATAAAGTCTTCAGATGATGAACATCATCAAACATCGGATCTTTTTTGTAATGAATTTAAGAAAAAGGAAAATTCATTAAAGATATTTCATGGTGTTTTCAATTGATATAAATCTCTTGTATAAGAATGATCTTGGTGTCTATAAGAGGTCATCATAATGTGTCATCATCAGTTTTTCATATTCCTTATTCATAAAGAAGAATCATAATAAAGAATCAGGTTGATGAAATGTTTGTAAAAAAAATAATCCTGATGATTTGAGTAGATTCCAAAATATTTTAGAAACTATATGATGTATTTATAAGAGTTGAAGATGTTAAATATCTACACATAAAGTAACATGAAATTTAGGGTCTCTAAATTTAATTAACAGGGAAGTGAAATTATTTCCCCAACTCTTCATTTTGGGGTGGCTGTAAAAAATAGCATAAAACATGTGTATTTTGCTACCATGAACTATTCAGGAATTCTATAGAATCAAAAAACATAGAATAGGTATTTATTTTCCACCCAATTGTTTTTTCAGGTTAAATATTATAATGATAATCATTGTGAGGTTCAATCTTATCAATAGATTAAGTGTATCGAAGTAAGCCTGTCATAGGGACATCCATCAGAGAAAGGTTCATCAGAACAAGCTCTATCATATAGAGGAGTTGTAAGATTCCATTTGAATTTCTACTCAATTTAATAAGGTATAGAATAATGAAAAATGGACTGAGTCCCATTATATAGATATAATCACACCGAGGTTATCAAGATGAGTACGTTCAAAATGAATTATTCTATGGAAGTTTTTCCCACATAATGATTGGAAAATCTTTCAATACCAACAAGTTACGTATATAATTTTTGATGTTCTTGAAGTTTGTGTTCTTGTAAAGTGTGATTTAGATTACTTGAAGAGTATGTGAATTCATTACAATGTTGATCAGAATAGATAATGGAAAATAAATCTTGTAACCATGGATAATTACTAATTACTAGAAATGATTGTCTTATTTGCAGCGGTGTATAACTAGATATAGTAATGTGGATATTGAAAATGGATATATAGAGGGTGTAAGAAACTATAGAAGTAAATTTTATACTTGGATTATAGAATAGTTCACTACTTGTTCCATTGTATTTTGGAAAAAAGTTAAATAAATAATCCAACTTGGTGAGATAATCCACCATCTCAAGGAGTATGTATTTGTACCAAACCATGTAAATATTTTCTCCTTCCTTGTATTTATATTTTTATATGAAAGGTATATTTGAGAAGTTATATTTTAGTGGTTCAAAAAATTAATAACATTAAGTTGTTATGAATTTTTACTAAATATGTTAAGAAACATTATTTTAAAAGAAAAAGGAACCACTGATTATCACCCCCATCTCAATGGTATCAATTATATTTGCGAAAAATAATTTATTTCTGAGAGAGGTTCCCTAAAAAGATCTATCTCTAAAAATAGATAACGTCACATCAGTGAAATATAGTTTTTTCTTGTTTTTAATGGTAATAATATCATAGTTTGAAGAATATCAATTTACCGTATATTATTTAACTTCTCTTTAAAGATATAGATGAAGTAATAATTAGACTCCCTCCCATCAAGGAAACCATTATGATTGATGAATAGAATACAAGTATATAATATGATAGAATATCCCATGATAAATAAAATATACCTTAATTTTTTCACAACAACCAACCTGGTCATCTGACAAGGTGTATGAAAGTTCTATGATATGGTATCCACACACATATCATATTAGAGATCAAAACAATAGTTGTATTCATGTCCCTTGGTCCCATTCCCAACATCACTCATCAAAATACCAGTGGGTATAAGATCCAATGAACTAGGTTTATATGGGATTTGTAATATGAAAATACATTTCAAGGGAATTATCATCCACGTGGTTTTTTTCACAAATAACCTACTTTCTACCTAGGACCACACGTGATCAATAAATCAATCTATAACAGGAAAATAATTTCTAAATATTTCCAAATTAAATATCTTGATTCCCAATTTCTAAATTCTATTTCACATTTAAAATAAAGCATTTGGTATTTCTAAATTAATAAATTTTCAAATAAATCATATCATTGTTTTTTATAACATTAATTTAAACAATTTTATAAAAAATAGATTATAATCATTTCAAAACATCCATCAAATTGAATTCATACCCCAAATTCTAATTCCATTGTAATTGAGGGTTTATGTCATCGAAATCCATAACATAGAAATTTAAATTCAAATTTTCATCAAACAGGTCTTCTATAATTCAATTCAATTTAATCTAAAATACAATAATCTATATTTTTAAATAATTAGAAAATTATAAATGAATCCACCTACTTTTCTCAAAGAATCATAGAACCACCAAGAGAACTCTCCAAACATAATGAAAGGGAATAAGATCTAGAAACTCAAACTAGAAATAGGATCAAACAACCAAATGTTTAGGAAAATAAATCCCAAAATATTCTAATAAACTATGTGAATAAAAGATATATATTGACAAAAGAGACTAGAAGTTCACATAACTAGAAAGACAAACTATAACCGAAGAACTGATCAATCATGTAATGAAATGATACTTAAGGGTTTGATGGATCCTAAATCACATGTGGTTGGCTCTAGGTTTAGAGAGATGTAATCCTAGAGGAAGTAAATAAAATTTTCATCATAATCCCTTTATTAAAATAGAAATTTTAGAATATATGGTGTGTTACCCAATAACATGTCATGTAATTATCAAGTCCCATATATGCCCAATATCCGAATTACATGTCATGTATTACAATAATTTTTTTATATTTACAAATAATGGTAAATATATATGGAATGTAACCATTCATGTTGTGTAAAAATTTTCATAGTATATTATAGTCAATGATTTCATGTTGTGTAACACCCTTACATGTTATGTAAATCACTAGTTAACTATAGAAACTAGAGGTTACATGTGAAAAATTCCAATAATTCCTTGGAATCCCCATTAAAAACATCCACACAATCACTTCTCTGCCCTACTCAACCAACAAAATGGAAAAACCATGGCCAAGGTTAGAAGATACCATTCAGAAAGATAATTGGATGTTACAGTAAACACGTTGAATTCTAAATTTAATCCAAATCATTCTATCCCAATATGATATATCATTATATATTTATCATAATATTAATTATATTTTTCATGGATACACACATGGGATCTAAAATTTAAATTTACTTAAAAATATTTGGTGGTTATATTCAATTTTAATAAAATTATATTGGATGAAATTAAATTTCACATGCATGATAAATATTTAAATAATTAAATTTAATTGAAATTATAAAATCTAAGACCCCTAGATTGACAAAAAAACATTCTTTATTGTATAAAAAATAGTATTTTGACACCCAAAAAAACATAAAAAAAATTACATATGGTTGTTTAATGAGATAAAGTAACCATTTTATCCGTTAGTCGGTAAATACTCAAAATAAATATTATTTTTTAAAAACTATGACACATGGTGTTTTTGGAAACATATAATAGAATCAACTTTAAAACATATCATCACTAAAATGAGAGAATCTCTCCCTTAATACATCAAGAACTCCGACACAAATAACTCTCATAAAGACTAATACAAGATCATATACAATATAAAAACCTTATTAAAGGGTAAATCTATATTATAATAAGTCCTAAAAGTCAAATGGATAAACCACACCACTAACAGTATTTAATTATTCATTAACACCACCTCTCCCAAAACTACATCAGATAAAAAACAAAGTCATTATATTATAGTACTACACCCTCTTTTGAGGATTTTATTCTCAAGTGAGACATTTGATAAAATTATGTACTCATCACACATAAAAAATGGAAATCATTATTACAAAATAAAATATCATATAGTAACTCATCATGCTAACAAGGTAATAAAAATAACACCATTATGGTCATATTAGAAATTATAATGTTAACTACTCCGCACAACTATCCAAACATATAGCCACAACACTATATTCAACCTTTCTAGAATCCTATCAGGAGAACCATCCATATGTAATCATTATAAATAATTTGTATATTCACCATAATGAAACTATTAAAGAATGAATATATTTATATCAACCACGTATATTTGACAAATTATTCAATGAAAAAATCAATCAAACTTCACCAGATACTTCATCATATTTTCATTTTTACTCAAAAACTATTAAATAATTTACTAAAAAACATAGAATCAAACTCCATGAACACTATCTAGGAAAAATATATAATTAATGTGGATTGATGAACCAGATCCTTAAAATCACATCATATCTCTAAACCTAATCCTATGGTCAACAAGAAAACACAATATATAAACAATTACGTTGTCTATATGAGAAGTTCAATTTCACTCTTTATAATGTTTATTCAATTTTAAGTGAATGTACATGATTCTATAAAAATAGTAATATGTGCATTTTATAATCATTTCTTATATTTTATCCTATTCACAATCTATAATATCAAACAATCATTTCCTAGTATACAATACATGCGAGGGATTTTTCACCACTCACCACCATGAACATCATCATCAAAAATTTCATCACAATATTTCTTAGTTTTTAATGACCCGTTATTGTTATCCTAGTGATTAAATATGATATTAGATTATCCTAATGTATCATAATGGTTAAAATTTATTACATCTTCTATGCGTGCACTATTTTCCGTGCATTCCTTTTCAAACATAATCATCTCAGGAGTTCAGAATTATTTAATGGGAGAAACCACAATGATGTACTCAAAAAATTTAAAAAATAGATAGTCTAATAATTTTATAGTTGAAAGTATGCATCAATTTTTATGGATAATAATTTTAAATTTCAGGAATTCCCCTAAAATAATATAATCTTTACATATAAATATCACCAAACATGAAAACCTAAGTGAAATTAACAATATAAATATTGAATTCGTACATTAATGATAAAATATCTATATATATTTAAAAAATCTAGGACTCTCAAACATATACACTTAAATTTAATTTTAATTATATATTATAAATATTTGGATGAACATAAGGTGAACCCCATTAATTTTTCTACTACCAGGACTACATACCCTATGCCCTTCTATACTCATCCCAGATTTTCATCTTACTAAAAATGATCCATTTTTAAATATGGTGACAACTTACACTATATGTACTCTGTATTTATAACTCTATCATCAAATATATATGTCAACCCTTAACATATTCCATTCTACTGTTGATTTGGAATCCATGCCTTATTACCATATCAATCAACATACATCCACAAATACAATTTTAACCACACGCATTTACACTACTACATGATGAAAAATATAAATTCCCCAACACCATTCATGACATATAATAAATATCATTTTACTAACCCACCATTTTCACATACTATGAATTTTTTTTAACATGAATCTATGATAACTAAACACACCCCCACTACCGACATAATTGTAGATAATTTTCTTTCCATACATTTTCAAAAAACCAGGAACCAGTACAAAATTTTACCACACAGCACATGGTATGCCCAACTATATGATCCCTCGCTACTAAAAAGTAACTCATAATAAACCTTCATTAATTTTGACACTGTCAACCATTCCCTTCCCAATAGTAAAAAATAAATTTTATTAT
The DNA here is from genome assembly GCA_963277665.1 of Viscum album. Taxonomy (NCBI): domain Eukaryota; kingdom Viridiplantae; phylum Streptophyta; class Magnoliopsida; order Santalales; family Viscaceae; genus Viscum; species Viscum album. The sequence goes on along the minus strand of OY728155.1, from coordinate 1,345,034,236 downwards.
TAGACCAACCTTGATTCATGGATCAATGTAATATACCATAAGAAATAATGTATTTTTTTGATTTAATTGAAATCATTTAATGGGAATCTATTTTAGTTTTTAAATGTTTGGTTGGTTGGTGGGGGATGAATGGTAATATTGGATAAAAAGTCCTGATGAAATAAATTATACATTTTTGATAGATTATGGATTGTACTAGGTTATATTATATTATAGGTTCGGTTGATAAGATGTAATGGTTATTTTTTACTATGGAAAAATATATGGATGATTATTTGAAAGCCACATAGCAATTGGTGTTGGTTAAAAGTGTACAATATATTCTCAATTCATATTTAAAATTTTAATTTAAATTAAATTTAAATTAAAAGGTTATATAACATTTTGTACAACAACTCTATGACAGTCCTTACAAATTTAATCACCCAGAAATGTTCAACCAATTATGGTAAAAATCTATTTATCTAAACACTACCATAGAAAAAAATTCAGATGAAACTCTAATTATTTAATAATACTACTCTAATGTGAATAGTAAAACCCATAAGTCATCTCAAAATCCCATGAATGGGTAGTTTACAATATTTATAGAATAGTTACATAGGTAGATTATTCTAAAAAATGTATGATCATTTAAACATTTTTGAACCTCTCTCAAAACTCTTCCAGAATTATCATAGGGTACACTCATCATTATAACTTATGGAATTAAATCATAGGAATGGGGCAAGGTAAAATTATATGTATTTTAAATAGCTCCGCAACATGTCATAAAGGATTATATCATTATAATATGAGAAAATATGAGATGGGAGAAGTATCTTATTAAAAGAACACGAATAATGAAGTGTCATGCATATGTCATGATAGAAATACTTGAAATCTCTTTAGAATAATCATAAACCATTGAATTGGATTTAGGAAATTAATCATGATACATAGAGCATAATCATATTAATATGACTTAGAATTATTCATCAAATATATTAATCCTTTAAATTGTGAACAATGAATAATGAAATCATGTACACACAAAATCTTATTAAAACATCCATACATTATTATTTCCATAAACCATCATGTGAACAAATCTATATATGACTATTTCCATGATCGTCATTATGAAAAAATCTTTATGGAATCAGGTCATTGCATAACAATATTTTCTTGTGGGAAATTAAAACATATCCAATACATTGTTGGGTTCTATAATACCCCACAAATAAATCATCCATATGTATGTGTTCCATCTAGAAATAATAAATAAACACATCATAAAGAGCTCAAGGAATGAAAAATTGATTACAAAACAATTCCAAATGGTATAATTAATATTAACATATATAATATAAAATTTTTATAACCAAATACAATTTCCAAAAATAGTATTTTATATTAGAATTTATATATCTCTACATAATAAATAACCTCAGTGTATATAAAGCCTTTATAAATACATGGGAAAATAGTAGTGAGATGTAAAATTTGTTTTTTATAAAAAAAAATTTATCATTGGAGTAATTGATTAAGTAACCAATCACATTGAAATGAAATTTTAAAAATTGTAAAATTTGAGAAATTCAAAAAATAGAATTTTTAAAATCAATACACGAAAATAAATATCATTAATGATTCATTTGAAAACATATAATGTTTTCATAAATTTGAAGATGAATATTTTTATATATTTTATATTATAAAATATTCTTTAAAAAGGGATCCTTGGTTAAGAAATAAATTATTAACATTGGTGAAGTGAAATCATTAGAAAACAATTAATTTTAAATAAAGAACTTCAATAATTGATCATATAAATCACATGAAGGATATTTAGATAAATTTGTAGTTGAAAAAAAAATATTTTAAAATGATGTAAAAAATTATAATTTTTTGAATTTTTTTTTCTAAAACCAATGTTCTAATAAGAGAAACAAATAAACAAATTAAAAGGGGATGGGGGAATAATAAAATTCACATAAGATAAATAATAATAGGTTTTGTAAATTTAAAATAAAACACTATAAATAATGGAAAATATGGACAAGTATTCAATCATTTTAAAAGTGTAGTTGAATTATTCCTAATAATGATATAATTTCATTGAGGGTTTTTTCACATGGGAGGTAGATTTAAATAAAAAAATTTATTTAACACATATAGTGAGAGAATGTGCCTTTAAATAAAATATTTGTTTGGAAAAACACAATATTGGATGAAATAAGTTCAATAAGAAGAACTATAAATCAACAAATGGAGTTGAGTTAAGAAAATCACTTACAACATTGATATTTTTTGAGTCTAATTCCATTTTAAGAGAGAAAAATATAAGGCTCTAAAAACGACATTAATTACATGAATATGTTAATAAAATCTATTCCGAAATAATAACACAATATTAAGGATATCTTATCTCGCATTATCAAATTTTTAGGCCCCAATTGAGTTTTGGTTGTATTTTTTTCAAAACATGATATATGGTTTAGGTTGAGAAAATGTGGAGCTTTGGGATCTGGATACACCCCATCAGACTGACAATCAGAAGGACAAGGAAGATGCACTAAACATAGAGATTTAGATTCACACCACTACAATAGACACAAAACATCAGACCCAAACCATCGTCATGGGTTAGTAGATCATTACCATCAGAATGAGGCTTTATTGGAAATACATAATGAGATAGAATAAATATTTCAGGTTATATAACATAAAACAAAATATGATAATTCTTTTTTGATCAAGTAGTCCACCTAAATCATGACATAAGTCATGTTAAAATCTGTAGTTTCTATTGGATAATGGAATATGATTTCATATATATATTTTTTCTCATCGGTGTGGGAGAAACTAGACACAAAAAATAAAGATCCTCCGTATGGAAATAATCAATATAAAAATATTATAAGTCTATTATACTGATGTTGATGAAGTAAATAATACACAAAAAACATTGATCTATTGGATTTGGTATACCACATATTCATAATAATAAATTATGACACAGATTAATTTTATAAATTCTTAGAATCATTATGAAATAAGATAAAGTGATATATTGGATGAATAATTGAGTGTTTAGTTTATGGATGTTGTTGAAATTGATAGATTATAAGATTGATCCACTAGATGGTGATCAATAATATATTCAACCATTTTCATCTGGTAGAATTGTATTTCAGCTGGGTCATGAGAAAAAGAGAAAAATTATTGATTTTTACTTGAATAATTAGTTCCAATTTAATGGACTAGAACTGAAACTAATTCATCTAAGTGATGTTGAAATCAATTCATCAGATATATGATGACACAGATAAGGTCTCCGGATGATGAACATCATCATACATAAGATCATTGTTTTAAGGAATTCATGAATAAGGGAAATGCATTAAAGATATTTCAGGGGGTTTCAATTGATATAAATCACCTATATAAGAAATATTTTGGTGTCTATAAGAGGTCATCATAATTTTTCATCTTTAGTTATTCATATTCCTTATTCAATGTTTCCGATGATTTCTCCGGGGTGCACGCATCCGTCTGCGGAGGACGCACAGTTGTTGCCCCACATTCCCGCTTTCCAAAGGTGGGTGGCATTCACTCCTTGTTCAGGGACGTTTGCTCCTTGATCGAAACTGGGATGATGGGATGTCAGTTCTTCCTTCCGTGGATTCCTCCTCGGAACTCGTCACCTAGTCCGGGTCTTCCTCATAAATTTAATACGTTGTTCATGAATCTCTTCCAAGTGCCATGTTTCCATGGACACCGATTAATTACACTGCTTCTGTCAGGACATTCCAATGGTTCCGGTTAGGGCAGCAACCTTCAGTCGGGGGAGTAGTCACATTGAGGCATCAGTAGCATGTTTGAACACTAGGGAACTGGCATGTCTATCTTTGGTCCCCTCTCATAGGGCCTCTCGAGGGCGTGGAAGCCCGAGGCATCCTACATCGAGCGCGGGGAATTATATGACGTAGGCATATATTTGAGGTTTTCCTCAGCTTCCTATGTTTAACACAGGGTATGCCACAGGTTTAACGTCAAGTGGAGACGGATCGGCCCAATCAGAGCATTGACTGGAATGGATCAGATTGAGGAATTTCCCTTGGTGGGATCCCGATATTGGGGCCAACCCATGGGCAGCTTCTCGAATGCTGTGAAGAAGTGCGGAATGGAATGATCTTGCCGGGACATGGCGATCCGAGTGAGAATCAGGATGGATGACAGATGGGTGAATGAAGTGGAGGGGGAATGAAACAGAACCATCGCAAGGGCAACAACAAAGTTTGGCTTGAGCCTTGAAGAGACCTCCTACGTATCCCCGTGGTAGGGAATCAAAGTCCGTGTAGTTCGGGTGGGTGCGCCGGAGGACCGATGTGATTGTAGACCTTGGTCCGATGGGCATCGTTAGTGAACCGATGTGAAGGTGAACCTGGGGGTCCACTGGTGGTGGTCTTGAACCTCGTAAAGGCTTCCTACGTACCATGCCTTGTCATGGATCAAAGTCCCCGTAGTTCAGATGGTGTGTTGGCGAACTGACGCAAGCAAGGACCTTGGTCCAGATGGTGTGGGGCTTACACACTAGGCTGCCCAGGTTTTGATGAACTGACGTGAAGAAGGTCGGAGTGACTGACGGGTGGTGGTCTTGAACCTCTGGGAGGCTTCCTACATACCATGCCTTGACATGGATCAAAATCCTTGTAGCTCAAAGGGTTTCGTCGGCGAACCGACGATAAAGTAGACCTAGGGGTCCACTAGTGGTGTGCTTGAACCTCATGAGGCTTCCTACGTACCATGCCTTGACATGGATCAAAGTCCTCGTAGTTCAAAGGGTTTAGTTGGAGAACTGACATGAAAGTAAACCCGGGGGTCCACTAGTGGTGGGATTGAACCTCGTGAGGCTTCCTACGTACCATGCCTTCAAATGGATCAAAGTCCTCGTAGTTCGGGATGGTGGGTATCGGCGAACCGACGTGAGGGAGGGACCTTGGTCCGATGGGAGATGGGCTTGAACCTCAGGGAGGCTTCCTACATACCACGCCTTGACATGGATCAAAGTACTCATAGTTTGTGTTGGTCACAATGGCTTGCCGTCGGACTAGAATGTTGTTTAACGTCATACTAGATGAAGGTAGAACTCGACATGAATAAATGACGGGTGGGCTTGAACCTCGTGGAGGCTTCCTATGTACCATGTCGTGACATGGATCAAAGAACTTGTAGTTCAAATGGGTGTCCAGTTTAATGTCATGCGGTAAAAGGGAATACAGTTTAATGTCATGCTGGACGAGGGAATACAGTTTAACGTCATGCTGGACAAGGGCATTTTCATGGCCGTTGCTCACTCTAATCCCACATGAGTCATACTCGGTGTGAGAAACAAGAGGCAGCAAGGACCTGAGGATCACGTCGTGAAGGGTACATCCGTGAGAAGCGAAGAGGGGATTACGCGATAGGCGGCCCATTGAGCTGGGACTTACTCCATGATGGAGGCCCGAAGTGTGGAAAAGCGCATCGAGAGAGGGATTTGGGACCAATGATGGGAGGTTCCTTGTTCCCTATTGTGCCCTCCACTGACCTTGGCTGTGGGGAAGTACGGAGGTGCATGGGTGCTACCTTCCGCCAAAGGGGATAGGGGCTTACACCAAGGTGGTTTCCCTTCTCCCGTGGACATACCCCACTCTGATAAGGAAGATATCATCCCTTGTGGGGGTGATTCCATTCCCGTGGAGATGGGTGGCGTAAAGAATGTCCGAGCTGGGGGGACCCTGCGTGCGAGACACGAGGTCAGGTCACAGTTTAACATCATGTGTTGAGGATGCGGTGCTTGGCAGATTAACGTCCTGCAACTCGGACAAGGTGGGTTTACTCCGCACCCCTAGGACTTACATGACCAGCACCCTTGCTCCTTGGGGGAGGGAAGGTACCAGTAAGGTCGTGGTCAAGGGGGGTCGCAGAGCTAACCATCGAGGAGTCCACATTAGCCTGGCTATGGAAAGAAGCAATATCCATTAGAGTGCCTATGAGAATAATAATTAGGTGAATCAACTCTACGAGTGGTGTTGTCCGTGGGTCTTTGAAATCACATCGTGCGAACCTGGAGGGTCGCACGGGAAGAAGAATTTCCAAGAAAATGAGTTTGCATCACGAAGTGGAGTGCCTTGGCCTTAGCATGGGGTAGAGGTGTGAATGGGGGGGGTGCTTCACGAAGTGGAATAGTATTCACAGAGCACTGCCTCGAGAAGCAGAGGTGCCTCGTGAAGCAAGGTGCTGCGAAGCAGTGTGCTTCGCGATATGCATCGACCCTGCCTTAGAATGAGGATTACTAGTACAAGATGGGTGTTTCGCGAAGCATAAATGCTCCCTGGCTGCCTGGGTTCCCTTGGGAATTCCCCTCCTTTGCGAATTCCCTAGGCTTCACGAAGGGAATACCTCTTGGAAGAGGGGATCAAAATGAGACAAGGAGAAGGCATCTCACGAAGTAAAAATACCTTACGGAGCTCATGATTCCCAGGGCAAAGTATGCTTCGCGATTTGGGAGTTGAGAAGCCGAAAGGTTAGATTGTCCATCCCCCAGACTCCGGGGGAAACCAGTATTTATCGGCAAGGGGTGACGTGAAGCAGAACTCATGCGACGCAAGGGGCGGTAGGTGCTTCGCGGTGGGCTCGCGAACGTCAGGCCGTTCGTGGAGAGTTACCGCCTCCTGAGCTTCGTTGGGGGCTCGCGAACGTTAGGCTATTCCTGGAGCGTTACCGCCTCCTGTTCTTCATGGTGGGCTCACGAACGTTAGGCCGTTCGCGGAGAGTTACCACTTCTTGTGCTTCACGGCGCAGCGATGCTCGGGGGAGCTTCGCGTCGGAGCTTCGCGAGGCAGGGCGCGGGGCTTCTTTTTCGCCCGTTATTTCCGTTCCATATTTTGGTGCCAAAAAATGCCCCCCTAGACTTGGAGCCGTGGAGGGATGAAGGGTCGAATTCTGAGGGAAAATCGTCAAAATTATCGGCGGTTCGCGAAGCGGCTTCGCGAAGGGTCCGGTGGTGCTGAAGACGACCTCGCGAAGGGGTCCGCGGTCCAGACGCGCCACGATGCTCTACGCGGGAGAGGCGCGCCGCGAAGCTCTGGGGTCGCTGCCTATAAATATGGGGGATGACCTCTCTTTTGTCCTCTCGTGACTTTTTTCCTTTTGCGCTCTCAACTTCGCGTACTCCACGTCTACTCTCCGCGAACTGAGCTTTGCGGAGAACCACTAGTCTCCGACTTCGCGACCGCGCCAAGCAAACTTCTGTTTGCCGGACAAGGCCAGACTTTGTGGCTTAGTTTTGCGCCTGATCTTCGTGAGAGATATTCACGAGAAATCTTCACGATCCAGCCTGACAAAATTCTTTTCTGAGTGTCGAAAACGAAATGGCCCATCGAGAAGCTGTATTGGGGTGCTTGAAGACGCCGCCCAGAGGGATGAGATGGCCAACTGTCTGGGCCTTGGGGAGATGGTCCGAATCCACTTGGATCATTCTTCTTTGACAGAACTGCTATCAGAGGGTCAGAAGAACTATCCGCAGTGCAAGAATCATCCCTTGTATGGCTTTGGGTTGAGGGATGACATCTTCATCCCTGAGGCGAGTAGGGACGAACCAGCTTGCTGGTTTAGGAGCACGACATGTCAGCACCAGTGGTTCAGGGCGGCCGATGGTCATGCGTGGGAGGACTTCACACCCGTCACTACCGACTATCTCTACAACCATGTGAATAATATTGACGGGAAGCCACCACAACTGGAGACGTCCCCTCCTCTGTACCGTACCATGCTGAAGGCATCTTTGCAGGATTCGAAGAAGGGGTGGTCCGATGAGTGGGTCCTGCACCAGGGCGGAAACTTTACCAATGAATGGGCCTGGGCCTACTGTGTAGGCGCCTCATGCAATGAGTTTGGAGCTGAGCTGAGGAGAGTGGGTTTGTATGAGGCAACATGGGCCTCCCAATTCCACATTTACCAACCGAAACAGCTGATGCCGGAGCTACTGAGCAGATGGTCGTCTAGGACCAATACATTTCACCTACACCATGGGGAGGTGGGAATCATCCTGTGGGATGTCCACTAGATTTTGGGGGTTCCAATCTTGGGGGCCCTGTATGATGAGTTCCTCCCCGTCATGAGCGCGTGGGAGGATACGGAGCAAATGTCGCGACTGGAATCGGTGGTGATGGCACTAGTCCCTGGAGAGGACAAGGAGGCAGTGAGGGATGTCCCCTTTAAGAAGTGGTTTGCGCGGTTCCTGAACTTCCCAGAGAATTGAGAGTTTCCTCCAAGGCCTCGAACTTTTCCAAAGGCGGCTCAACGGGGCAAGGAGCACTCGTATTGGTGGGTCTTGGAGGACATCCAATGGATGACTTGGGGTTTCAGTATCAGCACTGAACAGTAGTCGATAGTCAGGTGGGAAGCATTCATCGCGACCCTTATCTGCGGTTGGGTCCTACCAGTGAGGGATACCAACATGGGGGTGCGGACCAGCTCATTTATCATGGAGTCCATGTTGGCCATGGGGCAGCGGGTCAATCTAGGGATTCCAATGCTTTCCAAGCTGTACATGATGTTGCGGCATGTTAGCGAGGGCAAGAATCCTCCAAGGATATGCGAGCCCCTCCACCTCCTGTATGGGTGTATTGCGGCACACATCAGGGGGATCTATGAGTATCCAAACCCTATTTCGCCACCGGGATCAAACTTCCTCCCTTCCATTCTGAATGCGGTCGGGAGCTTCCAATTCAAACTAACCATGCCGATGGTGATGAACTGGGTGTGGAGGGCGGATGAGTTTAACTTCCACCCATTACCATTGTCGACGGGGATACTTACTGATGACGGGAAGGGAATGGAAGAGCACTGGTCTTATCTCCTGGCCTTTCAAGGCAGAGTTTTGGTAGCACAAGTGGATCGTGAGCCGCTCTGTGAACCGTACACCACACATCGGTTTGCGAGGCAGTTCCGGTGCCTCCATCGGCTGACCCCGCAGGTCTACTGGGAGGTGCGTCACGAGGAGCACCTGTGTGTGATGAGGCATTTGTGGCTCATGTTCACGTTAGAAGACGGGAAGATGCGAATTTCATTGCAACCATCCACCGCTGCTTTCGAATTGGTGAGGGAGTATGCCATTAGCTGGGAGGCTACTTATCCGGGGGAGATGCTGAAGCAGCCAACCATTCGGGTTAGTGACGGTGGGCCTCCTTTATCCCGAGGTCGGGGTCAGAGGGCAGCAAGGGCCTCTCACGGTGGAGGGGCTGCCGTGGCAGAGAGACCCGCACTGGCGAACAGTGTGGCAGTGGCGGTAGACCCGGTGATTCCGGAAGAGCAGGTCCATCTGGAGGGGTGGCCGCCGAAGGGATTTTGTAGGATATCCACTCAGGATCTGGGGAAGCAGCTGTTTCATATCAACATGGAAGAGTATTCCATCTTCCCAGAGGCCTGGGAAATTTGGGATGTCAACTGGAAATTCCTCAGTCCACCCGAGATATGGGCGCACTTGAATCACTTAATGATGGAGTTACCAGGCATAGGCTCAGTACGGGCTGATTTCATGGCGTCTCCGGTGGAGGTAGAGCAATACTTGGACGATCTGGAGGACTACGTTCACTCTAGTGGTGTCCCACTCCTAATGACAGACTGGGTGAGGGTACTGCTGGATCGAACGATCCCCCCACAGTGGTCAGCTACTGATCTAAGGGAGCGCTTCCCCCTGCCGGACGAATCAGAGGACTCCTCTCAGGAGGATGAGGCTAGCGGATGGAGCCCGTTGGAGGAGGGAAAAGTCAGAGACCAAAACTCAGAATCTGAGGATTTTGCAGAGGCTCTCGAGGTAGCATCCCAAATTCTTTCCTTATGGTCCGTTCTCGGGCCATCATGGATTTATCACCGATGTTTGAGCCATGAAGATGGAACTTGTACGCAGGCCTTGCTCCCACCCCTTAGCGGGTAATGATGTAGGACTTTCAAAACCCGAACCTACCACTGCATCCAGTTCAGTGTCTGGTGGGGACAGAGAACCCGAGGTGGCTCCTCAGGAATCTCCAGACCTTACAACAGTATATGGAGGGCCCCGCCTCGAGGTCCCATCAGCATCGACTCTGAAGCAACACCAGGAGGTCGATCTCCATATGTTTCCTCTACTAGATTCATTGTCGTCATATGTAGATGGTGCCAACTAATGTCTGTGTCCTTCCCTGTGGTACAGTTCTTCAACTGGCGTGGGCTGCTGTGGCGAGGATGGTCGGGATTTCTGGAGGCATCCCTCCTAGGGGCATTCCAGTGATGGTGGAGATAGTCCCCCCATCTCCCCGAGCTGTAACACAGACTATCATCGGCGGGGCCACCAGCAGGGTCGTGCCTGAGGTTATTGAGGTGGATTCTGATGACGAGGATCAATTGGAAGACCCAAGTCCCGTCACGCCTGCCCCGACGCCAGATGTCGTGTCGGATTCGACACCAGATGCAGATCCGGTCGAGGACTTCCTACGGGCGTATCCTGCGTACGAGCCTGTCAATCGAGCAGACTGGGACAAAACGGCCTCCGACGAGGAATACAACAGCATAGTCCGCCGCCGATCATGGAAGCTAATTACGTGCTTCGTCAAGGACACCCCCAAGTGCTATGGCTGAACGAAATGGACAGACTTCATTCGCGGCTGCGCGAACTCTGCGCTGGGGGAGTGGATGCCCAACGTCCTCATGCGCTCATCTGAGATCTCATGGCTGAGAAGATCCGGGAGTATGATCGCGGGATCAGGATGGGATGGTAGCGGAGGAAGGCAACAAACATCAAGAAGCTCCAGGAGGCTGAAAGCGAGGTCCAATAGCTGCAGACCCGGGTGGATGAGCACTCAGACTCTCTTAATGCACAATCTGAACTGATCTCACGGTTGAAGTCCCAGCTGGCAGAGGCAGAAGAGCATATGAGGTAGGCTTCTGGAAAGATGGCTTCCATTCAGGCTGGCGTAGAGAGATCCAGAGCCAAGGCTAACAAAATGCGCCCTACCGCTGCTGAGGAGGAGCGGGAGCTGAGTCAGCAACAGCAAGTATTGGAAGACACAAGCCGAAGGGTGGCGGAGCTGCAACGTTATTTTGACAGGGTCAACCCATCCATGGGGGGAGTCGACCCCTGGGTACTGTAACAAATTACAAACTTTTTAATGGTACTTTTGTGCTTAAATTTATTCCTTCATTGTTTTGAATTCCATAGCATGCACACTTTCCACTGTTTGAATCAGTTCATTGCATCCCTACGATGTTTGCGGGACATTTGGCAATAATTCCCCAAGATCACGTGGGTCAAGCCCAATGGGAGAAATAGTTGATAGTTTCCTTCTCGTCCCACTCAACATAGGAGTGGAAACCAAGATTCGGGCATCCAGGGTTTGGATAACCAGTCCGGATTTCTGAAAGATGGGAGAGGCCTGGCCGGAGAAGAAAGTTCTCAAAACAGCCGAATTTCCATTTCTCCAGTGTGCCCTCATGCACGAATGGTGAAACGCCAGGGGCGCTAAAATCGTTCCGAATAGATGGAAATGGGAAGCGTGAATTACGACGCCAAAGATTCGAAACACTCTGGGGATGGCGTGACAATAAAAGACAATCATTAACTATGGTGGAGAAATGATATCCTTACTGTGTTAGCCTAAAATGGGGACAAAAAATGAGGGTCGACCGTTGACCATGTTAGAAACATGGGACTAGGTCACAAATGTTGTCGGTAAATCCTTCGGGACGTTGGCCCAGGATAGTTGTTAGACCCTAGGTTGAGCATCCATACTATTAGGGGGTCCCTCCAAATATGACCAGTCTTCTGGAATGTTGGCCCAGGATGGTAGGTGAGCCGATGAGGCATGAGACCAGGTCGTTAGGGGGTCCCTTCAGACAAGAAAGGGGATGAGGGTCCGAATAAGGGGCACGCAAAGCGTGGAATATGGAGTGATGGTTTTTCTGAATAGAATACAACACTCATGTAATTACACCACCGTGGTGGGAGTACGCCATATGGGCGCATTGGTTTGATCATGGATCATTCCTTCTTTAGGATGGGTCCTCTCTGGCGAGGGGGTATGTCGCTTCCCAATGGGATCTTGGGGCATCCTGAACTTGTTCAGGGAAAAATTGCAGCTACATAGTTCCCCCCGAGGGGTCAGGCCAGAGGGCCGGAAATGGGGAGGAACAAGATTTTGCGATTCCTGGGGATGGACCCTAGGAAAAATTCCTGGGTGTCTCTACGTATCTCATGAGGATGGGAATCAAGAGGTACGTAGTTCTGGAAGCATGGTGTAGTCATAGACCAACACTAGAAGGTGAAATCCTCTATGGAAGAGGCTCTGGTGCATCCCATGATTAACACGGGGAATCCTAAACTTATTCAAGTTAGAACCGAAGTTTAGGGTCATGCGTTGAGGACGCATGGACTCCTGTAGTTTAACGTCATAATATAGGACATGGAATAAAATGGAAAATCCCATGGAGCATGTGGCGCGGTAGATATGAAACCGACGTGAATGAGGACTTAGAGTCCAAATCACACCATGTACCCCCGGAGGAAACTCTTCAGGTCGAGGGACCAAGAGAGAGGATTAGGCTGGGCCTGAAGAAGAGTGGTTGGGCGTTCCTACGTACCCCATGAGGATGGGAATCAAGCCATACGTAGTTCAGAAAGTGCAGTTTAATGTCATGCAGGACGATGAGGAGCCTGACCGTGTTGGTACACATCCTGCCAATACTATTAAGCCCACGTCATTCATGCTCGGTGTGGGAAACAAGAAGTAGTGGTGCATCTTTCCCGATATAGAAAAGGGCAGGTTAGGGTGAAGGGACGCTCGGTGAGTACGAGCACCATGATACTAACACGACCATGTGGCGCACCTAGATGCACGAAGAGATAGAGCCGAGCATGTTGGAATTCCACCTGAACATGAGAAAGTGGAAATGTGTGAATCATGATGCTCGAGATCTGGATCAGAATGAAGGCTTCGTGACGATAGAGGATAACTGTTAGCTATGGTGGAAACGGAGTACCCATATCGCATTAGCCTAGAATGGGGAAAAACAAATGAGGGTTGATCGTTGGCCATATTCGAAACACGAGACCATGTCACAAATGTTGTCAGAGATCCGTAGGGACGTTGGCCCGAAACGATCGGAGGGCCCTTTGGTCCAGCGTTCATAGAGAGCTCTTGAGCCTAGTATCCAATTCGTCTAGGGGTCCTTTTGGATGTGTAAGAGGATGAGGATCCAAATAAAGAGCTCACGAAGCTTGGTCATGGGATGAGGGTAATGTCCCTATGAAAATCTTGCACTTCAGGCTCTTTGTCAAAACCCATCTGAATACGAAAATGAGATTTATTAGATAGAGGGAGAAGAGTCCTTTTCAATATGGAGATCTTAGTTTAGGGTCGTAGAATTCAGACCAAAGGGAGGGAGGAAACATGGGAGGCACACGGTGGGGTATCTCAGACACCTGATGTGAATGGGAACCGGGGGTTCCGACCACCATGTGCTTCTTGGACAATTTTAGGCCGAGGGACCATAAACGAGAGTTGAGCTGGGCCCAAAGAAAAATTCAAAGGTTTCCCTATGTACCCCACGAGGATGGGGATCAACCTGCACGTAGTTCTTGAGAGAGTCTTAGTTTATGGTCTTAGAACTTAGACCATGAATGGGTAAGGGGAGTAGGGGACACATGGAAAGGAGGTTACAAAACCCGAAGTGAATGAGGACCTAATCCCTACATACCATGTGTTCTCTGGGGAAATGCACGAGTCGAGGGACCGAACAAAAAGGTTAGGTTGGGCCCGTGGTTAAGTTCCCGGGTTCTCCTATATATCTCGTGAGGATGAGAATCAAGCCATACATAGTTCTGAAGGGTGGAACGGCAAGGTACCAGTGTTTTGGAATAAAGGGAGTGCGGGCGTGGCCCTTGCACTAAAAGAAGGGGAATTTGATAAATCTTGTTTTTCATTTAAGGTGAGTGGTTTTTTTTTGTGAAGCGACATGCCTAGGGTAGTATTCCCTGGTGTCTCCACAAGAATAATGCTGTGATAGGCGTTGAAAAATGGAATGGAATGTGACCAATACCCACCTTGATGTACTCTACAACGAGGTCATCAAAATGTAGTGCCACTTTTCATCATGCGACCAGGACGATAATGTCACAGTTTAGGGTCGTTTGATAAGTCCAAGCATGCATTTTAACGTCATGCAGCGCTGACGTTGCAGAGAAGATGCTAGGCGGGGAATGTGTATGGTGTTGTGTGGCCTAACCGACGTGAATGGGGACATAATCCCACATTATACCGTACGCAGTCCCGAGAGAGGAACCTCAGGCCGAGCGGCCCACATAGAGGTGAAAGGTAATGAGGGAGAGACTAGCTCCCAAATGAGCTGGACCCGAAAACGAGGCGTTCGGGCGGCCCTAGGTATCCCATGAGGATGGGAATCAAGCTGAACGTAGTTCCGATGAGATCTTAGTTTATGGTCTTAGAGCTCAGACTAGGGGTGGATGACAACTTTCCAGGAAAGTGCAGACCTCGACCCTATCGCTAATCCCATGTGAGTTAAACTAGGGGTGGGAAACAAGGGGGAAGATCTTTATTGCAATACCTGAAACATCCATCGGGGGTATGTCGGTGAAGAGCCCCGAAAGATGCCTTTGGCACAGCTTTGTTCCCCCAACGCGCAGATGTTCACAGAGGAATAGTACCAAGAGTTTTGAAACTCTGCTTGGACATGATGAGAATGGAGAAGGACGTGAATTGTGTAACTAACATTTTGGGCTTAATGGGGTTGGCATGGCGATGGAGGATAATCGTTAAACATGGCGAAAAAACGGTCTCCATATCGTGTTAGCCTGAGGTGGGAACAACAAACGAGCATCGAATGCTGACCATATTCGCAATGCGGGATTTTTATCGATTTGTTGTCTGAAACCCTCGAGGGCATTGGCCTGTAACAGTAGGGTATCCCTTGGGCGTAGTATCCAGGCCGTTCATGGGGGTCCCTCCGGGTGTGAAAGATGATGGAAGACCTGATGCAGGAATACACAAAGCCTGGAAAGCTGGTGCGGATGTGTCCGAGTAAAGTCTGGCATTCTAGGTAATAAAACGGAGTACCCTTAGGCACATTGGTGAACCATTGGGAAGGGTCGACGAAACAACTCGATAATGAGAGGTACATGGAGTGGTCATTACAAGACCGACGTGGCATAATTCCACACCACACCATATATTCCCATCATGGAGGAAGACTAGGCCGAGGAGCCGAGGTGGGATAGAGGTTCCCAAGAGATGGGGCTGGACCCAAAGCTTAGATATTCAGGTGGTCCTACGTATCCCATATGGATGGGAATCAATCCATACGTAGTTCTCTAGATGTAGTTTAATGTCATGCGGGACGAGATGAGGGAGTAAGATACCCCCAAGCAAGGGGAGGGGAAGTGTACAGTATGTCGGACAAACCGATGTGGATGAGGGCATAACCACGTACCACACCATACACTATGGGTAAGATGTTGGGAGAAGGGGCCTGAGAAGGCCAATGAAACTGAGGCTGAGCCTTGGTTAGGAAGGCCTGACTGGTTTTTAGTTTAATTTATTGCAGTGAGGACAAGGGTCATGGGCCCGGAAAGGCCGAGAGGCCTAATGCTGGGACTCATGAGGGAAAGCGTACGACATGGTACATGATCCCGACGTGAATGAGGACATAGTCCCACACCACACCATACACTCCGGGTAAGAGGTTGGGCAAAGGGGCCCGAGAAAGCCAAGGGGCCTAAGGTCAGGCATCAGTCAGGAAGGCCTGACTGGATTGCAGTTTAACATCTTACATGAGGATGTGTAAAGAGATAAATGTATCTCATCTAGGGATGTGCACAACATGGAAATTAACCCGGTTTTAATGAATACATAATCCTTCACCCCACCGTACATCCCTTATAAGAGAGTCAGGGCTGCAGGCCCGACCGCTGGCACCACCCGGAGGGAAGTTTGTCACTTCGGGGTGGGGCAGAACGAATCACTGCACTCGATGTTTGGGACATCTCGGGGTGGACCCGAAGATCCAGGACACTGTCAACCATGTTCGAATCATGGCATCCTGATGGTTACCTGATATGGGAGCATCAAATGAGTGTCGACCGTTGACCAAATTCGCAACGTGGGACTTGTATCAGCTTGTTGCTCGGAAACCCTCAGGGGAATTGGCCCGTGTCGGTAGGAGAGCCCTTGGGCGTAGTATCCAGGCCGTTCTTGGGGGTCCCTTCGGGTGTGAAAGATGATGGAATCTCATTCAAGGAGTGGGTGAAGCATAGCTGTATCCATCCACAAAAGAGGCGAACATCTCCAGGGGGACATGCAGTCGGGTTGAGGCTTGCTCGAAGTGAGTTGGGGTAAAAGTGTGCACCCTTCCATATGTCTTGACCCGAGGGGAAGATTTTGGCTTTTAGCCTGGGCCGACAAACGAAAAGCCCGGGCATTCCTACGTATCCCATTAGGATGGGAGTCAAGCCATACGTAGTCCATGAAGAAGAGTTTAATGTCGTACTGGACAAAAGATGCATCTCATTTGGGGATAGGTACAACGGGTAACCCGACGTGAATGGGGCGTATCCCACACCACACTGTACAATCCCATAAGAGGGCCTGAGCCGACGAAAACCAAGGGGCATAAGGCTGAGCCGCGGTCAGGGAGACCTGACCGGCCTACAGTTTAACGTCCTATAGTAAGGATAGTGGGGAGATTTTAGTTTAAGGTCATAGAGCTCAGACCATTTTGCAGTTTATCGTCTTGCAGGACGACGGTGCAGTTTAAGGTCGTGTAGAACCATACAGTTTAAGGTCGTGTCGGACCAAAGATGGTTAGGCAAAGTAATGCTTGTGGAATTTGGCATTGGTGGGAAGAGTTACGCGGTCACCATCTGTGGTCACCAAGGAGTATGCCCCGTTGGGTTAAACCATATGGATGTTATAAGGCCCTTCCCATTTGGGCTCTAGCTTGGGCGGTTTCCTACCGGGGATCAATGGTGCTCGAAGGGCCAACACTAGGTCGCCCTATAGAAAAGAACGAAGGCAAACCTTATTGTTGAAGGCCCTCGATATCTTATTCTGATGCCTTTCTAGATTGTGCAGGGCACGAAGACTGTTCTCGTCCAGTGCTTCTAATTCAGCTAGACAGATTTCGGCAACCTCATCTAGCGCTTGGTGGTCATAGACTACAACGAGTAACGATGGTAGCTAGATCTCAATGGGTAGGATGGACTTAGCCCGATACACCAGTGAATATGGGGTTACCTAGGTAGAGTTGCGAGTCATCATCCGATAGGCCTAGAGGGCGTTGGGGAGCTTGTCCGGCCAACTTTTCTTGTTCTGACCAACCATTTTCTGCAGAATGTTAGAGAGGGTTTTGTTGAATGCCTCGATCTGTCTGTTTTCATGTGTGTGATAGTGGGTGGTATGATTCGAATGGATGTTGTACTCGGTGTACAATTTCTTCAGCATGGCCGCTCGTAAGTTGGTGCCGTTATCGGTGAGGACAACGTGAGGGAACCCAAACCGGTGGATGATGTTGGAGCTCACATAGTCAACGATGGAATGGGCATTAACCTCTTTGAGTGGAACTGCCTCTACCAACATGGAGAAGAAATTTGTAGCAGTTAGGATGAACCTACACTGGCGAGCTGTCGCCGGTGGATACGGCCCCACTACATCAAGTCCCCACACTGCAAATGGCCAAGTGTACTTGGTGGGGTGGAAGGGTTCCGGCAGCCGATGCAAGAAGTTGGCGGGAACTTGGCATGCATGGCATCTCTTGGCATACCCGATACAATCATGGATCATAGAGGGCCACAAGTACCCCAACCTCTGGATTTGATGGGACAGATTTGGTCCAGCTAGATGGGAACCACAGGAACTGGCGTGAACCTCTTGCATAACCTGAGAAATCTCTAATCCTTGAATGAAATGGAAGAGGATGCCATCGATGCTCTTCTTATAAAGGATCTGCTCAATACGGGGACCACTCTGGAGGGTAAATTGCAGTGCGCGGCATCGGGTTCGCTCGTGCTCGGACAGGTCGTCGGGGAGGCGACCATTTTAAAGATACTGGACAAAAGGTGCCATCCAGTCGAGAGCGTCCTCGGCCACTATTTCTTATGGACCCCGGACCCCCGACGTAGCAGGTCTGGTAGTGAGATGAATTACCCGCAGGCCGTCATTGTCCTCTTGGGTGACGGGGGAAATGACTCTCCAGTGTGGCACATGTATAATCAAATCATCATGCCTGGGTTCTGCGAGCAATGCAGCTAAGCCAGCCAAGGCATCCGCTTGACCATTCAGTGACCGAGGGACATGGGTAACCTCTGGTCGAGAAGAGAACTGGGACATTAGATGGAGGGTGCACTCCAGCAATGGTACAAGCTCTGGATTCATGACGACATAGTCACCATTGACTTGTTTGATTACTAGATCGGAATCTCCTTTCACATGTAGATGGGGCACATCGATCTCGAGGGCCAACTCGAGGCTGGTGATGAGAGCCTGATACTCTACCTCGTTGTTGGTACAGCCTTCTGACAACAGGAACGAGTATGGAAGGATGGCTTGCATCGGGGTAATGAAGGCAATACCTAGACCCACTCTGTTGAGATTAGTATCGTTGAGCCTCCTACCGGTGGCTCTCTGGGAGGCACTGTCGAAGTGTATTTTCCAACATGAGACAGCATGATCGACTGAGAGGATCGCCTCATCAGAAAAATCCAGGTCCAGGGACTGATCTGCGGAGGTTGGATGGGTAGCTAAAAAGTCTTCCAATGCCTGTCCCTTAATGCCCCTCTAAGTAACGAACCTGATGTCGAACTGCTGGAGGATCACTGCACACCGCGCTATTCGGCCAGTCATCATGGGGCGGTTCAGGATGTACTTCTGTGGGTCTACTCGAGAGACCAATTGTACCTCATGGTGTTGCAGTTAATGTCGCAACTTCTGTATGGAAAAAATGAGTGCAAGGCAGCTCTTCTCGATAGGGGAGTATCTGATCTCCGTATCGAGAAGCATGTGGCTGAGATAGTAGAGGTTGTTCTTCGTACCCTTGTTATTATTTTGGGTGATAAGTGCGCCGAGGGACCATTCTAGGGAGGTCACGTAAAGGACCAGCAGATTTCCGGAGACGGGTGGCATCAAAACCGGAGGTTGGAGAAGGTACTACATGATTTCCTTAAAGGTTGTCTGACACTCCTCATCCCATTCGTAGGAGGCACCCTTCTTCATGAGCCGGGAAAAGGGATTACACTTTCCAGCCAGATTCGCGACGAATCAGCGTATATAGTCTAAGTGTCCTTGGAGACCTCTAAGTTCCCAAATATTGCTCTGGGGAGGCATTTGGTTGATGGCCTTGATCTTCTCTGGGTCGATTTCAATGCCTCGATATCTAACAACAAAGCCAAGAAACTTCCCAATGGTGACCCCGAAGGAACACTTCAACGGGTTCATCTTCAGGTGATGGGAACTGAGGAAACCGAACACTTTCTCAAGGTCTTTGAGATGGTCCTAGAACTGGTGCGATTTGACCACTAGGACATCCACGTAGCCTTCCACCAATGTCCCGAGAATCGGCTTGAATATGCGATGCATGGACCTCTGATAAGTGGCACCTACATTTTTTAGGCCGAAGGGCATAACCTGGTTGCTAAAGGTACCTTGGGGAGCCCTGAAGGCTGTGGATTCCTCATCCTCAGGGGCCATCCGGATCTGGTTGTACCCGAAATACCCATCCATGAAAGAGAGATCTTGGAACCCAGCCGTGACCTCAATCAATAACTCGGTCACTGGGAGGGAAAATTCATCATTTGGGAAGTGGCGATTGAGGTCACGGAAGACGATGTACACCCTGATCTGCCCATTCTTCTTCCTGACTGGCACAATTTTGGAAAGCCAATTTGGGTACTGGACTTCCTTGATGAAGTTGGATTTGATAAGCTTGTCAACTTCAGACTCAACCATAGTACCATGATAAAGGTGCATCTTTCTGGGAGGCTGCTTAAACCCGTGGTGGTTTGACGGGAGGCCCAGGCGGTGAACGGATACATGGGGATCTAGTCCTGGGATCTCATCGTAGCTCCAAGAAAACACATCACGGTTTTTCTTGAGAAAGTCTACGTACCGCTGGTGCTCCTCGGGGGACATGGCTGCACTGATCAATGTGGTTCTCGGATCTGCCTCACTACCAAGGTTCACCTGTACCAGTTCATCAACCGTGGAAGAGACTCCCTCCTCAAAGGCGGGGGGAGTATCCTCCAGATCTTCCTCTCCACCCGTAGAGGGGTTTCCTGCAAAGGGAGTTACTTCTGAGCTATCAAACCATGATGGGCAGCTGGTGCCGGCTTGGGTAGTAGTGGTCATCATATCAGGAGACCCACTTGCCACTGAGACCATAGCAATTAAGGAAGTCGATCCTATCCCATCTGGCCTTCGGCCTAAGGGTCCACATTTGATGACGTCAAAGCAGAGGTGACGCGTCGGCCTGAGTCGGTTGATTCCATCCCAACGGAATAGACACGTATGACGTACTTCCATTGTTATAAGCTTGACATTCCGATACCGCACAGGGGTAGGAGGCTCCAGGATCACCTGATCCTGGTTGGTGTAGGAGTATGAGGTGATTTTCCGTCGTTTCTTGGACATGGGAAGATGCCTTCCTAGTGTACCTGAAAAAACAAATCACTGCCCCATGTCCGGGTTCGTTGCCTCCAATCGGTGGATCGGAAGGATGTAGGCGTCATCCATGCTTTCCCAGGGATCACTTGTGACCGGGGCGGGTTCATACTCACTTAATAGGATTTTATTATCCATGCTCTTGTAAAAATCAGCATCCAGATAGCAGGCTTCACAAGAGGTGAAAGGAGACACATCTCCACGGAGCACTCCTACTCGAACATTGAGGGAGTATATCAGGGATTGGTGATACGATGAAAGGACCGCAGCGTGCAGATGGAGCCAGGGCCTACCCATCAATGCGTTGTAGGAGGTGTCCTAGGAGACGACCATGAACTCGGTGCCGTCAATTAGGCCACCGAACTGAGTCTTCAAGAGGACCTTGCTGGCTCGGGATTGCTTGGTCTTGTCGTATCCCTGGATTCTGATGTTGGAGGGAGTTAAATCATCTTCAGATAGACCCAGCTTTTGCAGTGTCCGAGTCAGGATTAGGTTGATCCTGGAACCCGTGTCAATGAGGCAGTGGAAGACTTCCACACCATTGAAGTGGCCAGTGATGTACAGTGGGAGAATATGCCCCTGTATAGGAGGGTCCTCATCTTCACTGGAGAACGAGATAACTGCCTGGCATTCAGCATTATCAATTACCTCAGCGTTGAAGGCTTCCGCAGCTGCTACCTCCGTCTCAAACTGAAGGGGGATCCTTAGGGCCTCGGCAAGTTCCTCGCGCATTTCAGATGATAGGCGAAGGGCCTCAAAGATAGAAAGCCTTGTTGGAATGCCCTCCAGGTGCTTCAGGACATCATTATTTCATGCCAAGCGCGAGCCTCTTCTTACGAGAGGTTGTTCTGTAGTTAGAGGCATAGAAAGTCTTGCCGGTTGAACCGGCGGTCGGCTAGTGCTGGGTACATCCCGCTGCCTACTAGTTGAAGCCTGAGGAGTAGTCGCCGGACTAGGATCGGACAGCAGAGACTGTCCTGTAACTGGGAAAGACTGACTGTGATACGGACGAGGCAGCTCTACCTGATCTAGTAGCACAAACAGCGGTGGAGGTAGAGCTGGGGGTGTCAGATGGGGTTGCTCGTGCTGAGCTCTGCGCTGAGCCTGCTGTCTGGTTTCAGTAGCGTGCACGACCTGACTAAAAGTGCCCGCTGACATGCCTCGATGACCGGCGTGGATGCAGTTCCGCTGACGTTGACATCGGCTGGAAACATTGGGGAGGTTCGCCTGCCGTTCCCCCTCGTCTGGAGTCATATAGGGCTCTACCAGCTCCACAGTGTTAACCGAAGTGTACCCCTGGATGTCGCTCGACGAGTCATCCACCACCAGGCAGATTCTGGGAGGAATCCCCATTTCATGGGGCATAAAGTCGCCAAGAGTGCGGGATGACAATGACAGTGGCGGAGCGCGTTGCTTATTCTTGCGTCGTCGCTGCTTGCCCTTTTGGGAAGAGGTCGGTTATGAAGGCGAAGCAGAGGTATCAGCTACTTCCTCCAGAGGCTCCGGTTGGTTCAGGCATGCCCGGATGACACCATGGGCACGAGCGATGGTTTTTCGGGCCATCCAGTCGTCGTATTTCTGGGACCCACAGCTGGGAACCTTCTGCCACTCGCCTTCGATGTCGCTACCGATCTCTGACCCTACAAAGACACACGCTACTTTTGTTGGTGTCGGTCCCAACCTGACTATGTTGTTGTCGACCTGGTCTTGAATCCAGTCTTTAACACAGATAGCATTTCTTGAGGGTGTGCCCCATAATTCGATGATAAGGACAGTAGTTGGGGTGATCGGTGAGATTCGCCTCTGCAGGCCTTCTGCACTCAGGTAGGCACACAATCCCTTACTCTAGAGAACTTCGGAAGTAGCCAGGGACCTGATTCTCATTGAACGAATATGTCTGGTGCCTTCTTTTCGGATAGGGGGCCTTGGGGGCCTAGCCCTGACGAAGGGCCGGAGGGGCCTGCTGAGGAGGCGGTGCCTGATTGTCTCTCCTAGGTGGTGGCGGAGCATAGTGCGGGGGAGCCTGTTGATTCTGAGGCGGCCACTGCTGGGTAGGAGCCTCCGCTTGAGGTGGAGGACCTCTATGGGGTTGCGGGGCTGGTGTCGCTGGTAGTAATTCCAGCTGCCTGGGGGCTTCTATTTGGGCCACCGCGGTGGGTTCCTCTATTGCAGCCCTCCTGACTGGGATCACAGGGGGCAGCGAACGTGCCTGAATAGCCTGTTACAGAGCCTCCTCAAGGCGTTGAGCCTTATCTGAGAAATCTTGAAACCCTCCAGGGTTGTTCTGGG
Organism: Viscum album; assembly: GCA_963277665.1. Taxonomy (NCBI): domain Eukaryota; kingdom Viridiplantae; phylum Streptophyta; class Magnoliopsida; order Santalales; family Viscaceae; genus Viscum; species Viscum album. The sequence goes on along the minus strand of OY728155.1, from coordinate 1,345,011,218 downwards.
TGATCAGGGAAGGTACCAGCTCCGTTTTAGCATTCCCTACACACATTGTCATTAATTTCTCCTGAGTCAGTGGCATGCCGAGGGAGTATGTAAGTCCCTTCCACCAGCCGATGAAATCTACGACTTGCTCATCAGGCCTTTTCTTGCACATGAAGTGGTCTACGATGCTATTATTTTGCGTGGTGGAGCTGAACTGGTATATGAATGTTCGGCGTAGATCCTCCCAACTGGTCACCGACCCGATAGGGAGCTGGTTTGTACCAGATGAATGCGGGGCCTTCCAATGTCTGCACCAAACATCGGAGCTTAGCAGCTTCTTGCTGGGCTGGAGTCCCCAGTATGGGGCCACACCTGGAAGAAAAATGGGGCAAGTGCGGAAGCGGGTCCCCTATCTCATTGAAGGGTGAGAAAGTGGGGTTCCCAAAACCCGGGGGTGCGGGCATATCATCCACCCACTTGGGATATGGCTTTCCATCCGGTGGGACTGCCACCTGCCGCGTTTCCAATGCTTTGAGGCGGGCGATGAGTGGTGTTATAAGATCATCTGGGTGGGGGTCTCTGTCTTGATGGGGATCCCTAATCACAACTGGGTTGCCGGGTTCATCGACACGATAGTTGGCTTCAGCAGCTCGTGGAGTGATTGGTGGAATGGCCTGTGGGGGCGACTGGGGGAACCCGGGTAGGATTCCTCAGATTGCCCCGTCGTTCAGGAGGGTTTGGTGAGACGTATCACGCCCTCTAGCTGTGGGATCCGGCTTCTGCCCTATCTGTGGAAGCAGCATGATCAGGGTTTCCCGGAGGCATCTCGCCGGGGGGAAATTGTTCAGGCCCCTATTGCCCCGGTATGGGATTACCGTAGTCAGGTCGCTGTTATGCAGCATGATCGGCCAGAAGTTCGTCAACCAGCCTCTTCTGTTCAATAAGCTGCTGGCACAATGCGGCCTTTTCGGGATCTTCGTCCGTCTTCTGTACAAAGGCGGACAGGTCGGAGTGCTTGACAGTTCCGACATGCTTCTTACCCTTACCAGAGTTTCGACTATGTACCACTGACTCGGTGGGTACAGGGAGGCCTAGAAGGTTCCTCTGCTGACGGGTAACCCTTCATGATGGGTCCAGTAGTGGCGGTACACCCTCAGGGGGTAATTCTCCATCGAGAAATTCAAGCTCGTCTTCCTTGTCCACTATTACAGCCATGTGGACCATGACCCCTCTCAAGGGCATGTCTTCAATGTTGCATAAAAAATAGGGCTGATGTCGGATAGGGATGAAGAGGAGAGCGGCATAGTGTCCCCAGTCATGGACTTGCACATGGGGGTAGCTTCCCTGATGACTCTGCGGAGTACTTTGAAACACTGAACGCATTTTCGTTGACGGGTGCTCTGACAGTCTGGTGAGTCAGGGCGCTGGGCTACAGGGAGTGCGGCCAAATCGATCAGGCGACATTGATTGCCTATTTTTTCAAGGTTCTCTCTACTCCTGGGGTATATCTCCCTCTCATAACAAAGGCGGTAGTGTGTCACCCATAGGGTTCGGCAGAAGCACCCAAGTTCCTCTAGGGTAAGGGACTTTGGTGCGCGAAAGTTTGGCGCTGCCGTGAGCCAGAACTTCTCCAGGAAGTGATCCGCTGCGAGAATGTTCCAGAAGCTCCTGGGCTCGAACTCGGGGTCTGGACTCGTATCGCCCCACTCGTCAACCAGAGGTGGCTGAGGGATCAGTAGTGGTACCGAGGCGGACCGCTGGGACCGTAAACTTGGTGGTGGAGAATACAGCGAATGAGCTGACTGGCCGCCGAACTCCGGGCCATCCTCTGAAGAGTGAGGTGACCTGAAAACGATATCGCGATATGATGGACTGATAGCCACAAAATCTGGCACAGGAGTTGCGGTTTCCGGCGATAGGTCATGTCGTTGCTCTACCGCTGTTGGTCCCCAAAATAGCTCTCTGTGATCTCTGGTAGAGGTACATGGCGCTTCTGGTGACGATGGTGGTGATTGCATGGTCGGGACCTGTGGAATTTTCACGATTTCTTCCTCCTGGATGTACCTGCAGAGAGAGGCGGGAATTCAGTGGACCTTGCATTCTGGAAGAATTAGGCTGACACACCTGTTTCCTGCCCCAGTCCTTGACGCGGAGGAGCGGGGAGAAGGTTCCATTGCTGAGTCACATTCCGCTTCAGAATCTGAGAAACGGACCGGTTCGATCTCCACCCAGGACCCCCCCAGGACTCTTGTTGTGGCGGAAATGACCTGCTCTACTACCCCTAGGTGGCTCTTCGGGACAAGGCTAATTCTCAACATGTAGTCTCGGGGCGGCGCTGGCGCCGTGGTAGAGAGGGCCCCCGCTTGAGATAGCCAGGGTGTGAGGGGTGCCGGGGAAAATGTTGTAGGGTACATGGGGAGGACCTCCATGGAAAACACCCATGTGGGCAGAACCTCTGTTGGAACTCGCATGAGCATGGAGAGGACCTCTATGGTCGGTGCGGGCGGAGCGAGGATGACCTTCACTCCTCGAGTTTCCGGGGAGAGGAGGACCTTCGCCCATTGCAGAGAGGACGTAGGGAGGACCCCCCATGTTGGAGAGGGACCGGATGGGTAGTGCCTTCACATTGATGGTCGGGGGCAGGAGGAGGGACTTCATACCCTGTATGGTGGCGAAGGAGAGGATTCCACGCTGAGCGTCACTATCGCGGGGCAGGTCTTTGTTCGGGATAGGGGTAGCACGAGGCATAACTCCGTGATGAGCTTCAGAGTAGGGAAGGCCCATGCTCTGTGGAATGGTGGTACGGAGAGGACCTCTGTATGGAGTGACTTTACCGCGGATTGGTTCGCGGCAATCATCGCTCGGGCCTACGACCCCGAGAGTCAACCCAGCCTGCCCATGGGGCGGCTAAAGCCTCGATCCTGGTTGAGTGAAGGAGTTCCCCTGCTCAGTGTATGCAGGGACTCCATGATTCACGTCGGTGGTGGCTCGTGCCATAGTAGATTTTGACATCGATGCACCTTGACGAGCATCCTCAGCTCGGGCCCGATGCTGACGTCGGGTCAGATGAGCTGGCGCAGCTGGTGCAGGGGCATAGCCTAGCTGCTCTTCTTGCGAAGCCGGACGGTGGTGATGATGTGGCCAGGGGGGAGCCCTTTCCTGGAGCCCTTGGGTTGGGACTCTGAGCAGGCCGAGCCGGACATCACCCGCCTCATCAGCATAAGGTGAGGAGTCAACGAGGCATTCCGGGGATAGGATCCCGAAACGATTGAATGTTGAGGTGGGGAACATGGTCTCCCTGCGCGTCCATTGAGGGCGGCATTAATGGCAGGGCCTGGATGCCTCTAGGTCTAGGCGGGACATATCCTGAGCTGGGATGACCCCTTCTTCCAAGTACTTGTGTACAAGTTTGTTGATTACCCTTCACTGGATGATCTCTGATGGGGATAGGGGACGTGGGCACCCCGTATTCACGGATGTAGAGGTCATCATGGCGGTAGCGGAGCCATGCGGGGCGGTGTGCCAGTATTTCCCCCGCCCCTATGTAGGTGAGCGGGCGGTGATCGCGTCTCCACAATAGCAACCTGGTTCCTGGGAAATGGAGAGATCAACTCATCAGCACTGCGAGGAAAAGGATTGACAACCAGTGCCCCAGCGTCATTCCCTTCTCCATGTCGGTAAGAGGGATCCATGCCAACACGTGGCCGAATGGAATTCCCCACGTTCTACCGCCCCAACATCTGGGGAGTTTCACGCCAGGCCTGCCATTTTCATTGTAGGACCTGACACCGGATAACTGGATCCAGTGACACTTCAATCTACTTGTGTCTCGAACGCTACTATTCTCCACATTGAGTAGAAGAATTTCACGTCGGGTTCACCATTTCAGTTTCCAACGCTTTTTTCAGGGCGCGCTCATCCGTCTGCAGAGGACGCACAACTATTTCCCCACATTCCCACTTTCCAAAGTCAGGCGGAATTAGCTCCTTGTTCAGGGACGTTTTCTCCTTGATCGTAACCGGGATGATTGAATGTCGGTTCTTCCTTCTGTGGATTCCTCCTCAGAACTCGTCACCTAGTACGGGTCTCCCTCATAGATTTAATACGTTGTTTGTGAAACTCTTCCCAGTTCTATGTTTCCATGGATGCCAGTTAATTACACTGCTTCTGTCAGGACATTCCAAAGGGTCCGGTCAGGGAAGCAACCTTTAGTCGGGGGAGTAGTCTCGTTGAGGCATCAGTAGCATGTTTGAACACTGGGGAACTGGCATGTTTGTCTTTGGTCCCCTGTCATAGGGATTCTCGAGGGCGTGGAAGTCAATGTCATCCCACATCGAGCACAGGGAAATATATGTCGTAGGCATATATCTGAGGTTTTCCTCAGCTTCCTATGTTTTACACAGGGTATGCCACAGGTTTAACGTCCAGGGGACATGGATCGGCCCGATCAGAGCATTGACTGGAATGGATCGGATTGAGTAATTTCCCTTTGAGGGATGCCGATATCAGGGCCAACCCGTGGGCAGCTTCTCGAATGCTGTGAAGAAGAGTGGAATGGCATGATCTTGCCGGGACATGGCGGTCCGGGTGAGAATCAGGATGGATGACAGATGGGTGAATGAAGTGGAGGGGGAATGAAACGGAACCATCGCAAGGGAGACAGTGAAGTTGGGCTTGAGCCTCGAAGAGACCTCCTACCTATCCCTGTGGCAGGGAATCAAAGTCCGCGTAGTTTGGGTGGGTGCGCCGGAGGACCGACGTGAATGTGGACCTTGGTCCGATTGGCATTGTCAGCGAACCGACGTAAAGGTGAACCCGGGGGTCCACTGGTGGTGGGATTGAACCTCGTAAAGGCTTCCTACGTACAATTCCTTGACATGGATCAAAGTCCCCATTGTTCAGATGGTGAGTCGGCGAACCGACGCGAGTAAGGACCTTGGTCCAGATGGTGTGGGGATTACACACTAGGCTGCCCGGGTGTTGATGAACCGACGCGAAGAAGGTTAGAGTGACTGACGGGTGGTGGGATTGAACCTCTGGGAGGCTTCCTACATACCATGCCTTGACATGGATCAATGTCCTTGTAGTTCAATGGGTTTCGTCGGCGAACTGACGTGAAATTAGACTAGGGGGTCCACTAGTGGTGGGCTTGAACCTCGTGAGGCTTCCTACGTACCATGCCTTGACATGGATCAAAGTACTCATAGTTCAAAGCGTTTCATTGGCGAACCGACGTGAAAGTAGACCTAGGTTTCCACTAATGGTGGGCTTGAACCTCGTGAGGCTTCTTACGTACCATGCCTTGACATGGATCAAAGTCCTCGTAGTTCAGGATAGTGGGTGTCGGTGAACTGACGTGAGGAAGGGACCTTGGTCCGATGGGAGATGGGATTTAACCTTAGGGAGGCTTCCTACGTAGCATGCCTTGACATGGATTAAAGTCCTCGTAGTTTGGGTTGGTCAAAACGGCTTACCGTCAGACTGGAATGAAGATTAACGTCATACTGGACGAAGGTAGAACTCGAGGTGAATAAATGACGGGTGGGCTTGATCCTCAAGGAGGCTTCCTACGTACCATGTTGTGACATGGATCAAAGACATCGTAGTTCAAATGGGTGTGTAATTTAATGTCATGCGGGACAAGGGCATACAGTTTAATGTCATGCTGGATGAGGGAATACAGTTTAACGTCATGCAGGAAGAGGGAATTTCCATGGCCGATGCTCACTCTAAGACCATGTGGGTCATGCTCAGTGTGAGAAACATGAGGCAGCAAGGACCTGACGATCACGTCGCGAAATGTGCGTTCATGAGAAGCGAAGAGGGGATTACGCGTTAGGCGTCCCATGGTGTTGGGACTTACTCTAGGATGGAGGCCCGAAGTGCGGCAAAGTGCAGCAAGAGAGGGATTTGGGACCAATGATAGGAGGTTCCTCGTTCCCTATCGCGCCCTCCACTGACCTTGGCAGTGGGGAAGTACGGAGGTGCATGGGTGCTTCCTTCCGCCAAAGGGGCTAGGGGCTTACACCAAGGTGGTTACCCTTCTCCCGTGGACATACGCTGCTCCGATAAGAAGGATATCATCCCTTCTGGGGGAGATGATTCCATTCCCGTGGAGACGGGTGCCGTAAAGAATGTCCGAGCTGAGGGGACCCTATGTGTGAGGCACGGGGTCAGGTCACAGTTTAACATCATGTGTTGAGGACACGGTGCTTGGCAGTTTAACGTCCTGCAGCTCGGACAAGGTGGGTTTACTCCGTACCCCTAGGACTTACATGACCGGCACCCTCTGCTCCTTGGGGGAGGGAAGGTACCAGTAAGGTCGTGGTCAAGGGGGGTTGCAGAGCGAACTATCGAGGGGTCCATGTTAGCGTGGCTATGCGAAGAATCAATAGCCATTTGCGTGCCTATGCGAAGAAGCATTAGGCGAAGCAACGCTACGAGTGATGTTGTCCGTGGGACATTGAAAACACATCGTGCAAACCTGGAGGGTCGAACAGGAAGAGGAATTTCCAAGAAAAGGAGTGTGCTTCACGAAGTTGAGTTCCTTGGACTTAGCATGGGGCAGAGGTGTGAATGGGGGGTGCTTTGCGGAGCACTGCCTTGCGAAGCAGAGGTGCCTCGCGAAGCAAGGGACTGCGAAGAAGTATGCTTCGCGATATGCAGCGACCCTACCTTGGCATGAGGATCACTAGTACAGGATGGGTGTTTAACGAAGCATAAATGCTCCGCAGCTGCCCGGGTTCCCTTGGGAATCCCCATCCTTCGCGAATGCCCTGGGCTTCGCCAAGGGGATCCCTCTCAGAAGAGGGGCTCAAAAAGAGACAAGGCGAATGCATCTCATGAAGTAAAAATACCTCGCAGAGCTCATGATTCTCGGGGCGAAGGATGCTTCACGATTCAGGAGTTGAGAAGCCGAAAGGTCGGATTTTCCGTCCCCCGGACTCAGGGGGAACCGAGTATTTAAAGGAAAGGGGCGCCGCGAAGCAGAACTCACACGGCGCGAAGGGGCAGTAGGTGCTTTGCAGCGGGATCTCGAATGTAAGGCCGTTGGTGGATCGTTACCACCTCTTGTGCTTCGCGGAGGGCTCACGAACGGCAGGTCGTTCACAGAGAGTTACCGCCTCCAGAGATTCGCGCCGGGATCACGAACGTCAGGCCGTTCGCGGAGAGTTACCGCCTCGTGAGCTTCGCCGCGAGCTCGCGAATGTTAGGCCATTTGCGGAGTGTTACTGCCTCCTATGCTTCGCGGAGGGATCACGAACGACCGGCCATTCGCGGAGAGTTACTGCCTCCTATGCTTCGTGGCGGGCTCGCGAACGTCAGGCCGTTCGCGGAGAGTTACCACTTCATGTGCTTCGTGGGGCCGCGATGCTTGGGGGAGCTTTGCGTTGGAGCTTCGCGAGGCAGCGTCCAAGGCTTCTTTTTTTCCCCTTCTTTCCGTTCCATATTTTGGCACCAACATTCATAAAGAAGAATCATGATAAAGAATCAGACTGAAGAAATGTTTTTAAACAAATATAAGCCTAATGATTTGAGTGGATTCGAAATTATTTGAGAATCTCTATGATGTATTTATAATAGTTGAAGATGTTAAATATGGACACATATAAGAACATGAAATTTGGGGTCTGAAAATTTCATTAATATGGAAGTGAAATTAGTTTTCCCAACTTTTCATTTTGGGGTGGCTGTAATAAAAACTGTATAAAACCTTTGTATTTTTCTACATAAAACTATCCACACATGAAAGAGAATCAAAAATCATAGAATAGGTATTTATTTTCCAACCATGTTTTTTCAGGATAAATATAATGATGATAATCAGTGTGAGGTTCAATATTTTCAATGGATCAAGTCTATCGAAGTAAGCCCATCATAGTGGCATTCATTAGAGAAAGGTTCATCAGACCATGCTCTGTCATATAGAGGAATTGTAAGAATTTTATGACATTATAATAAATTTAATAAGTTATAGAATAATGAAAAATGGAATGATTCCAATTAGATAGATACAATTAGATAGAGGTTATCGGGATGAGTATGTTCAAAATGAATTTTTATAAGTAATTTTTTCCCACATAATGATTGAAAAATGTTTCAATACCAACAAGTTATGTATATAATTTTTGATGTTCTTGAAGATTATGTTCTTTTAAATTGTGATTCAGATTAATTGAAGCGTATTATAATACATTATAATTTTGATCAGAATATATAATGGAAAATAATGCTTATAACCATGGATAATTACCAATTACAGAAAATGATTTCCTTCTTTGCTGGGGTGTATAACTAGATATGGGAATCTAGATATCGAAAAAGGATATATGGAGGGTGTAAGAAATTATAGAAATAAAATTTATTCTTGGATTATAGAATAGTTCTCTACTTATTCCATTGTATTCTGGAAAAAAGTAACAGAAATAATTCAACTTGTTGAGATAATCCACCATTTCAAGGAGTATGTCTTTGTACCAATCAATGTAAATATTTTATCCTTCCTTCTATTTATATTTTTTATGTGAAAGGTATTTGGTGAGAAGTTATATTTTATTGGATCAAAACATTAACAAGTTTAAGATGTTATGAATGTTTACTAAATATGTTAAGAAAATTTATTTTAAAAGAAAAAGGAACCACTGATTCACACCCCCATCTCGGTGGTATCAATTATATTTGGGAACAATAATTTATTTTTGTGAGAGGTTCCCTAAAAAAATCGATCTCTAAGAATGGATAACTTCACTTTAGTAAAATATAGTTTTTTCTTATTTTTAATGGTAATAATATCATAGTTCTAAGAATATCAATTTACCATGTATTATTTAACTTCTCCTTAAAGATATAGATGCAGTAATAATTGGACTCCCTCTCATTAAGGAAACTATTATGATAGATATAGAGAATACAAGTATAGAAGATAATGGAATGTCCAATGATTCTTTGTTCAGGGCTATCATTGATTATGTTTATGAAAAGATTACAGGGTTACCAATAAGAGAGAAAATGTGGAATAAGTTTATATATAACTATAAATGGAATTATAATGTTAAATAATCTATGTTACAAATCAATAAAATTATATTTGAGGATTCAAAAAATGGATGATTATGAAATTATAAATAGTTAAATTATAATGGTATAAGAGATTGTAAGTACCAATAGATGTTTTGGTGAGAAGTTGGAAGATTCTACAATTTTTAAGAAACATATGAAAAAAATTCAAGATATTTTTCATTCTAATGTTTCAACCATAGAAGAACATGAATATTTATCCGCATATCAACATTAGAATATCATTGTGTCATATGAAAAGAAAGAAAATCATATTCTTAAAATAATAATATTTATATAGAAATGGATTTACAAGATTTGTTAAAAGGGAAAAACATTGATAATGAATTTGAAGAAGAATCAAGTGATTCAAAGGGATATGAATAAGTTGATGATTTCAACAAAAAATAATTTTGTTTTAAAAAATATAGTTAAGGAAAATGGATAAGAAAAAAATATGAATATTTTCATTTGAGAAGTGAATGGACATTTTTCATATAACTGTACAAGGAGAAAAGTTTAAGAGTTTCATTTAAAAGAAGATGATAAGAAATATCAGAAAAAAGTTAATGAAGCATAAGGAAATATTTCATAATAAAAATAAGAAAAAAATTTATTCTAGAATAATTAAAAATATTGATTATACATCTAATAATTAATAAGATCAAAAATAAAATTTATTAGTCAAGTTAAAATGTAATTACTTATTCAGATATTGGTGAGTATGTTGAATTGATTAAATAAATGGAATGGATTCTTAAAACTAATCTTTAAAAATATATTGAGTAGAAGAATAAACTAATTAAAGAAATATAGTTGTTAAAGAATTATTTTAAAGATATACATTTTGAGAAAATTTCCATGATGAATAAGAAGGAGAAAAATATCAATTTTATTAGTTTATCGAATATGATGATTGGTTATATTGAATGGAAACATAGAAGATTTGAAAAAATATTGGTAGGATGTTAAAACTACACATGCAAGAATCTACATTTTTTGAAGATAATATGTAGATTAGTTTGAAGATTGATAAATCTAAAAAGTTGATGAATTTTTTGAAATTTAGTATGGCTGATAAAAAAGAGGTATTGATTAAACATAATCAATAATTCATAAAATACAAATTGATATAAGAATTAAGAGAGAAAAATTCACCAAAGATGTTTATGTTAAAGGCGAGACTTCTAATTAATGTGAAAAAAAATTGAATGAAAATGTAGAATTGTGGGAAAAACATTTCTCTATGAAATATTCGAATTATTTATGAAATTATTCTGCTAAAAAAATTCCTACATGATTTGTGAAGAAACAAAAAAGAGTTATGAACAAGTTTACTATCAGTCCAAAAAATCAAGATTCAATGTTATGTGTTGGTGTTGTGGAGTTATTGGACACATATGTTATTCATTCGGGTATAACATGTCTCTACTAATAAATAAGTAAAAAATCAATGGGGGTATATGATACTAAAAGAAGATAAAATGTTATGAAAAATCATGTGGAACCAAAAAATACTTATGATTATGTAACTAAATATGAGAATATGAAAGAAGTTGATTATATTACAAAAATTTTGAAACAAACATATTGAGTCTGAAATTAAAGAGTACATTGTTATTTGGCTAGAACAAGTTGGCAAGGCTAAAAAACTAGAATAAGCACAAAAAATCAGCTAATTAAAAGAGAATGAAATATGTTTTTTAATATAGTATAAAAATTAATTATAAGATATCAATTTATTGTGTTTTTGAAATTCATAAATGATTCAAGAGATATGAAAAGGAAGGAAATTATACTAAAAGATTATTAACTATCTTTCTAGAATAAGAGTATCGAATGAATGAGATATTACAAACTCACTATAAATAAAAAATGTTACCGAAGAAGAAAATAAGTTGACACACATAACAAAAGTATATGTCGATGAAACAAAACTCATTACAAAATCGGTGAAGGATGAACTTTAAGAATAAAATAAATCTAATGTAAAATCTAAGAGGATGAAGAAAAAATCAATACTAAGAAATGATTATTTGACTGAAAGATGTATCTATTGAACTACTCATATTCCCCATTATTCCAAATGAATTTTTTTTACAAACATGGAGGGAATTGAAGGAGTGAAATTAAAGTAAATGATGTTGTTGAGTCACTTTATATTCTTACAAAAAAAATTATGAGGTTAAAATATCTGTTTTTTTAAGGTTCTATTTATATACCTAAAATTTATTATATGATCCCTAATATTGGTGAATGTTATTCTATAATCTCTAGTATTACCTTATAAATAATAATTTTGAAAGAATCTTGTTAGTACATTACATGATATTTTTGTTATGGAAAACATTGACAACAATAATTATACACTCATGTTTTCTAGACCATAATTTCTCATGTAGAAATAGTGCTGTTTAGTTAATGGATAATTGTTATGAAACTCATGTGATACTTATGTTCTCCTGAAGAAGGGTTTTTAGATATTGAGATTAAAAGTACCAACCCTGTTAAATAAGTTCATTTTTCAATAAGGGGGAAAGATTTTCTAATGGATCCTATTACATTGATTGATAATTGGGGAGAAAAAAGAAAAGTGTAAGAGATAAGATATAGGGGAGGAAATAAACTAATGGTTAGATGAAGATATGAGAAAAGATAATTAAAAGTTCAATTTTTTGAAGTGGGTATTTAAAAAAAAGTGAGATTGTTAGGGATCAGTTATGTTTTAGTTGTATTTGTTTTAATATATTTTATATTGTTGAAGTTGAGATAATTTATAGTTTTGATTTTCAGAAACTCCCCATATGACTGAAAATTGAAATGACATGGTAGATGCACCATATACAGAGAATGAGATGCACATCACAAAACAAAACACATAAAATTCTAATTGACCAATTGATTTGGGTCAGTAGATCCAGACCATTAGAATTAGGGTTTTTAGAAATATATAAGGTTATGCAATGAATATGTAAAGTTATCTAAATATTAATGTAAACATGTCAATTATTTTATGATGATGGAGTTCTCATTATTCAAAAAATAAGTTCTGATACATGCTTTATTTGGTGGAAGAGTGGATAATTTGATGTAATGTATTCTTGGATTATGTTTATTAGTGTGAGGAACATTAGAAAAATAAAGTTTTAGATCATTAGTATGAAACTAATTAGCTTAACAAAACCAGAACGCTGAAAGGATGATCTTGTTGAATTAAAGAAGCATGTTTCCACACTGGTCCATCAAATACAGTATACAACCAATTCGTCATAAATAAATTTGAAAAAGATAAATTTTATATATTTTTGGTATCTTTATGACATTTGATAAAGTTCTCCATTAGTGGAATAATTGTGCATTTAATTTTTCGATGCTGACGAAACATAAGGATTTAGATGTCGATCAATCGGTGGATGATCAACAATGTATTGAACTTTTTTCAATAGGATGAATTTTGTTTTGTTTGATTCATGATAAAAATAAAAAAAATTATTTATTTTTTATCAAATAAGTGGTTCCAACTCATTATAATTGTTTTGAAACTGACTCTTTGAAGTTGAGTAGCGACCAATTCATCTGACGCATGCTGGCACAAATAAAGTCATTAATTGATAAAATTCAATGGATGTGGGATCAAATGTCCAAGGAATTAAATAAAATTAGAAATGAATTTAAGTCATTATAGGTTCATTTAGGTTGATATGAATCACATATATGGTTAGACATTTAGTGTTTACAATACTTTACATTAATGGGTTGTCTTCTATTTTTATATGGTTTCATCGTAATGAGTAATTATATTGATGAATTAGACTGATGAAATGTTTTTAAAAATTAATATGACTAAATATTTTAGTAGAATTAAAATGATTCTATAATCTCCTAGAAGTATTGAAAAGTGTTGAATAATATGTATATGATGAACTAAAAGAATGTTAAATTTAGGATTTATGAATTTAATTTAGTGGGATGTGAAGTTTTTCTTCCCACCATTTTTATTCTGGGGTACCTATAAATAGAGAGAACAATACATTAATATTTTTATAACATTAACTCTTCATGTGTGTTAGAGTTCATAAAATTGTAGAACATGTATTCATCTCCAAACCAGAATATGTTTTTCAGGATGAAGATAAGGATGATTATTATTTTGAGGTTCAATTAGAACAATGGATAAATTCCATCAGAGAAATCCAAGCTAAGTGACACCCATCATAGAAAGTTTTATCAGACTAAGATCTATTGGACAGAGGAATTGTGATATGCCATTAGAATTTGTACTCAACCAAATAAGGAATATAAAATGGATAATAATACTGAGGCCAATCGAATGGAGGCCATCATACAGAGGTTACTAGACCAAGTCAAATCAGACTACCATTTTTTTAGAAGTTTTCCAATAATCTTTTTATGACTATGTATTAAGACCAACTAGTTCTTTATAGAATTTTTATTATTATTGATGTTTGTATGTAGTTAAATCTTTCTTCATATAATTTTTGATGTAAGTGAATTCTTTTTGAAGTGGATCAAAAAATATGATGGAATTTGATGCATTTAACTATGGATACATACTCATTGCTAAAAAGGATATTTTTCATTACTCTGGTGTCTAAACATCTCTTGGAACGTGTATAATGACCCATACTTTACATACATTGTTAATAATTCAAAATTGAAGCACAATTATTACAACATATAACAAAACTAGGAAAGGACCGTATATGTATAATGTCTTTAGAAACTGGGAAACATAAACAACTGGTTCATAATTCATCTACGTTGTCTCCCATTTATTTCATCATATCTAGAGTCCCTTTTTGGAATATCCTACTTAATAACCTTCTTCCTGACCTAGGGAAAGAAAACATACAAAATGATGATATCAAATGCTCAGTAAGGGTAAAAAAAGAAATATCAATCACATCATATTCATAAGAACATAACATTTTGGAAATCTTAACCTGGAAAAGAGATTAAAATTTCATAACATGGGATAAATCATAATAGTGAAATGTAATCCCAATAGTCATAAATTAAAACATGAAACTTTTTGTAATACACACATAATCATAGATAATCATTTCTTAGTAGTCAATACTCATTTCCAAGACTATCTTAGCTGACAAAGTCCATTTCTGAACCGAGTTCACTCCTCATTTCAGTCCTGTTTCACTGAACCGGTTTAACCTTCCGTTCCAGCCATGTATATCTCATGAAATATAAACCTTTACCCAATACATTGGAGGGTGATATAGGTCCCACCCATCTCATAATGAAACCATTATTATGTGTGCCACAAAAATCATAAATCATACATCATTTCATAACCCATGTAATAAAAATGGGATTCTTAAACATCATGACATCATAAAACAATTCATATAAGATAAATGAATTCATAAAAATAATTCCATCACAACATAATCAAATAAATTCAATAATAGGGATAGAAATAGAACCCTATATTATCTTAGATGGAAAATAATTTTGATAAAGCACTTGAACTCCATTCTTTTGGAAAATATCCTTTCTACTTCAAAAACATTTTTCCTTTCTTAACATGTCATAAAATTTTAAACTAAAAGAAGTTGATTAGATATAAACTTGAAAACTTTCAAATTAAGCTTCTTGGAAAAATGTTTTAAAAATCCATTCATGTCGTATATGTTAAAAAAACATTCTTCTCGTACTTTTGTCGGAAAAGTCAAAAAGTACCTCGTACGAAAAATGACAAAAGATTCCTTTCATATCTTTTTCTAAAAACTCACCGAAGGGTAAAATTGGATATAAACAATTGTATAAGGATATAAATATTACATATTGACAAAACATGGATGTGGATGATAAATATTCCCCCGTAAATTCTGAAGTATAAACAATCTCGGATAAAAATGAGATTGCGAGTTTTTCCCTTACCTTAGGTCCAATTTGCTTCGTATGTGTCTAAACCACCCGTATAATGATTTAAATAATGTCATTGACTTATTTCAAAATCATAATAATTGTTATGATATCATATATGGCCATATTCTTAGCTTCTTATTAGTAATATTTCATTGCTACTTGTTATTCGGGTGTTTATTACTTTTTGTTCTTATGCGTGTTTTGCCGAATAAATTCTTATTCTTCACTTTATGTTATAGATATCTCATTTAAAGAATGGTATTAGTGTAATATATATCATATTCATTCATTCAATTCATTTATATAAACATTATGCAATGAAGATCCTGTAGAACGAGTCACATCAAATCGTGGAGACGATATTCCGTACATACGCACGAGCGATGATATCGTTCCCATGATCGTGGAATTGTATTGGAGTGTATGTATACTATTTAAGAATCAATATCACTTTACAATAATCATATATAGTTATTATTAACACCATTATACCCATACAAGTAAGGTGGTTTTGGAAAATAGATTACACCACGGCGTGGAGACGGTATTCCGTACGTACGCACGCGCGGTGATTTCGTTTTCCGTAGGATTGATAGATGGTGAAATAGGGTTTTTTAATACATATAAAAACATATAAGTATATTACTGATACTTATGTTATTACTTCATAATGAAACAACTAAAGAAGAAGAAGTGGAAGAAGAAATAAAGTCGAAAGAATCGGTAATGGACATTACCTCTTCTTTGAAGCGCCTCTTTGAGACCTCCTCTTAGGGCACTAAAATTGGTCTTTGAAGAATACCAGGACCTCTAGGATGTATCTAGGGAAGTGGAGAAGATAATTTCGTAGGGTTTGGCTTAGCTTGAAGGCTCAAAGTTGTGTGAGGAAGAGGGGGAGGAGGTGCCCTTTTATAAGGGAGGAGAGGGGCACCTTTGGAAAAACTAAAAATATTATTTTATTATAAAGTCATATTCAGTTTTTAATAGCTCCAAATTGCTTTATTTCGAATCTAAGTTGGATATGGGTCTACATACTCTAATCCAATAGAATTTAGACAAGTTTAGGTCATTATATTAACCTTATCTTTTAGTTTTAACTCTTAGTTAATTAGATTGACATTTACCATTTCCATTTTTATTTTTATATTATATAGTTAATTAACATACCATATACATCCAAGAGACCCCCAAGTGGTCCATTAATGATACAAACATCATTTAATAAGTATCGTGGCCTAACCTTAGATTTTTAGGAATATAATAATACTTAATAATATAATATTTGTTTTAAAAACTATTTTATGTCAATTTTGACACTATTTGGTAATTGATTTTTGTGAAAAAAATAACAGAATGATTAGTTTTAAAGAAGTTAATTAAATCAACACTAAAATGTCATATTAACATATATAATTATTGAAATTCATAAAAAGACTCAAATTACATTTATTTGGTTATTTATAACATCAATTATGTCAATATTTCATTAATAAGATAATTACTGCATCATTATTGTGTCATAAATAAATTAACTTATATTAAGTCTAAAAATTACAAATAAAATACCATTATGTAGGAAACATTTTTAGAATTTTAATGAATATTTATAGAAGAATTTATCTTATGTAGAACCCTGTATTAAAAATTATTTAGTTATTAGACATTGATTTTAACTATTTTAACCCTTCTTTAAATAAATTAATAATAAATGTCTTAATCTAATCCATGTGTGCCTAAATGATCATATATTATTCCTAAGGTTGTTTTTGGTCGAATTACACTTATCAAATAGAATTAGGACATGTGTTAGGGTAATAATAATAACATTTTTACCCTTAATTACCCTATTTACTTTTAACTGTGGTAAAAAAACATAAAAAGTTACTATTCACCGAAAATTATTTTCATCTCATTGAACCACATTTTAGTCTTTGATATTAACCGTGTCTCCCAGATTTTCGAAATTCCACTCATAGAAGCGGTAAAATTAAGTTTTATGTAAATTTGCAAATTCACCTAGGAGGTGGGTAAAAAACGGTGAAAAGTTCGATAGAATTTTTATATATCTAAAATTATTATAAAATGACTCAAATTAATTACTTTGAACTTATAAAGTTATTATGTATCAATTCTTGAACTAAAATAAATTTATATAAAATAAATAATTATTTAAATAAAAAGTCGGTTTTTAAATAGTAACCTAGTGTTTTCACTATTCATCAAAAATTGAATGTTTTCAAAAAAATACCAAAATTTCACCCTAGGCTAATTTAAATATTCCAAATCCAAAAATAAAGTCCATTTTGAAAAATAAAATTTACAAAATTTCAAAAAGTTGGTATTACTATTCATAACGTCTAGTTTTAATAATATTTTAATAGCATATCGTTGTTTAGTGAAACTCGTTATTGTGTATGACGCAAGCTATCGAGGAAGGTCATGATTGCATGTAAAGAAAGACAAGCTAGTGTTGTGTGTAGTGAAAGATTCTTTTGATAACATAAAAACAAAATATTTCTCAGAAAATTCTCGGGTGTTACATTCTACCCCCTTAAAATAAATTTTTCCCGCGATATTCATCACTTTGTAACAAACAGATGAGGATACCTCTCCCTCATCATATCCTCAAGCTCCCATGTAGATTCTTCTAATTGGTGGTTCCTCCATAAAACTTTCACCAAGCAAGTGGTCTTGTTCCGTAGGACTTTTTCTCTACGATCCAAAATCTCTATCGGATGTTCTTCATAAAAAAGATCATGCTCCAGCGGTACAACTTCTGAGCTGAGTACATGTGAAGGATCAGGTATGTACTTTCTCAGGAGCGATATATGGAACACATCATGAACTTGAGATAGATTCGGTTGAAGTGCCAATCGGTAAGCTACCTTCCCAACACGATCCAATATTTCGAAAGGACCGATATACCTAGGGCTCAACTTTCCCTTCTTTCCAAATCTCATTACTCTCTTCCAAGGAGATATTCGTAAGAACACTTTGTCACCCACTTCAAACTCTAGGTCTTTTCTTCAGTTGTAGGAATAACTTTTTTGTCGACTCTGAGCTGATATAATGTGTTGTTGAATTGATCTGACATTTTCTGCCATCTCATCAACAAGATCAGGTCCTAATAGATTTTTTTCCCCAACTTCATCCCAGCAAGTTGGAGTCCTACATTTCTTTCAATAGAGAGCTTCATAGGAGCAATCTGAATACTGGGGTGAAAGCTATTATTATAAGAAAATTCCATCAAAGGTAGGTGTTGATCCCAACCACCTTTGAAATCCATAGAGCAAGCTCTCAACATATCTTCTAGAGTTTGAATTGTTCTCTCATACTGACCGTCTGTCTGAGGCTGATAAGCAGTGCTAAAACTCAACTCTATATCCAGAGTTTGCTGAAGACTTCTCTAGAACTTTGAGGTAAATATTGGATCCCAATCAGATATAATGGAAAGTGGTACTCCATGAAATCATACCACTTCCTTCACATATATCCTGGCAAGCTGATCCAGAGAGAAATCCTCTCTAATAGCAATGAAGTGTGCAAACTCTGTAAGACGATCAACTATGACCCAGATAACATTATTGCCTTTGGATGTTTTTGGAAGTCCAGTGACAAAGTCCATAGTGATATTTTCCCATTTCCATTCAGGTATGGGTAATGGTTGTAACATCCCCTTAGACTTTTGTCTCTCAGTTTTAACTTGCTGACAAACCAAGCATCGAGAGACATATTCAGCAACATCTCTTTTCATGCCATCCCACCAGAAGTACCCTTTCAGGTCCCTATACATCTTTGTGCTTCGAGGATGAATAGATAATGAAGAACTATGAGCCTCATCCAGCAGCTCCTTCTTTAATTCTGGGATGGGAGGAACACAAACCTGATTCCTGAACTTTATTATCCCATCACAGTCAAGGTTGAATTCAGGAATATTTCTCACCATCTTTTGTAACTCTACATCTTCTTTCTGTGCCTCTTTAATCTTCACATTTATAAATGGTTTAACATTCAATTGAGAAAGATATGATTTTTCCCCTTCCATTATAATTCCAAGATCCATCCTTTGTAAATCCATAAATATTAGATCTTTTGTGATCCTCATTATGGATAAGATAGCATGGTATTGTCGACTTAATGTGCTTGCCACCTTGTTTTCTTTCCCCGGGTGGTAATGAATTGAGCATTCGTAATCCATAATAAGCTCCAACCATCTTATTTGGTGCATATTCAGCTCCTTTTGTGTGAAAATATACTTTAAACTTTTATGATCAGTATAAATATCACACCTTTCTCCATAAAGATAATGCCTCCAAATCTTTAATGCAAAGATTACCGCAGCTAACTCCAAATAATGAGTTGGGTAATTTTTCTCATGGATTTTCAACTATCGTGAGGCATAAGCTATCACCATATCATTTTTCATAAGAAAACACCCCAGCCCCTTCTTGGATGCATCACTATAGATCACAATCCTTTCTCCACTACAAGGAAGTGTGAGTACAGGTTCACTGGATAGCCTTCTTTTCGACTCCTTGAAATTCTCTTCACCTTACTCATTCCACATGAACATAACTCATTTTCGAGTCAACCTGGTGAGTGGATTAGATAATCGTGAAAAATCTTTCACAAAACGTCGGTAATATCCATCGAAGCCAAGAAAACTTCGGATCTCGGTTACTGTTGTTGGTCTCGACCATCTTTCGAGAACCTCTGTTTTTTCTGGATCCACAGATATCCCCTCTTTTGAAATTATGTGACCCAAAAATGCAACTTTTTGAAACCAAAATTCACACTTGGTAAATTTGGCATAAAGCTTCTCCTTTCTCAGGGTCTTTAATATAATTCTCAAATGATCTTCATGTTCTTCCTTACTCATTGAAAACACAAGAATATCATCTATAATGACTACCACAAACTGATCAAGATAGTCTCTAAAGACTCTATTCATCAGATCCATGAAGATAGCAGGGGAATTAGTAAGACCAAATGGCATCACTATAAATTCATAGTGTCCATACCTTGTACGTAAAGTCATCTTTGGTATATCCTCCCTTTTGACCCTCAATTGATGATACCCTGAAAGAAGATCAATGTTGGAAAAGTATTGAGCTCCGCGTAGTTGGTCAAATAAGTCATCAATGCGTGGGAGAGGATATTTGTTCTTGATAGTGAACTTGTTAAGTTCTCGATAATCAATGCAGAGTCTCATTGATCCATCAATCATCTTAAAAAACAGAACAGGTGCTCCCCAAGGTGACGCACTAGGGCGTATTAATCCCTTATCAAGATTCTCTTGGAGTTGCTTCTTCAATTCCTGCAACTCAATTGGGGCCATTCTATAAGGTGTCTTTGAAATAGGAAAAGCACCCGGTACGAGTTCTATTGAAAACTCAACTTCACGATTTGGTGGAAGACCCAGCAATTCCTCCGGAAAGACATCATCATACTCACGTACAATGGGCATATTCTTAATCGTGAGTCTCTCACCAACCATTTGTGATAAATAACCTTCATTAAGTGGAATCAAAACCCATATAATGGAAGAAATTTCCACTGGAAGGTTATGTTCATCCTTACATTGATATATGATCATAGATTGATCTGGAATATGAAATGTGACTTCCCTTATTTGGCAATTGATATGAGCTCCATATAGAGAAAGCCAATCCATGCAAAGAATCACATCAAATTCCACTATAGGATAGATCACAAGATTTGCAGGAAGAACATTCCCACAAACTTCAATCAGAGAAGATTTATAAATTTTGATATGACTGTTGTACCATTAGGGGTTGTCACAGCTAACTCAACATCTAATTGTTGAGGTAATATGATGATACCCTTAGAAAATTCATTATAAATAAAAGAGTGGGTGGATCCAGAATCAAATAAAACATTTTCTACTTTAGAGTGGATGGTAAGTGTACATTTCACCACTTTGTTATCGTACTCCACATCGCTGATAGAATTTTCATGTGAATTTCCTTTTTCTTTAACCTTATGAGTTTTTTGACGTAGATCATCATAAAAAACCCTTGGATTAGGTCATTGATTGGCATAATGCCCCATTTCCTTGCACTTGTAACATTGAAGTGTAGGAGGTGCACTCTGTGTAACCTTTTCTTTGTTCGCATCACTAGACATATTCTTCCCATCATTGCAGCATTCAAATGCCCGATGACCTTCCTTTCCACATTTGAAACATTTACTTGTCCCTATAAGACAACTCCCTTCATTTTTCTTTCCACACTTTGATCATAAGGGAAATCTCATCTTCTTTTCAGTGTGCTCTTTAGATTTTCCTTTGAATTCCATTTTCCTCTTCTTATCAAACCCATATGACTGATGGGTTACTCCAATATCCATCTAAACTTTGAGAGCACATCGAACAATTTCATCATATCTATTGAAGTCCCTTATGGATAACTCCCTTCGAAGACTTGGTTTTAAGCCACTAAAGAATCGATCGATCTTACTCTCAGGTTGATTAATAATACCAGAAGTGTACATTGAAAGTCTTGTAAAATTTGCTTCATAGGTACCAACAGATTCATCATCCATTTTCTTCAGTTCAAGAAACTCCTTATCCATCATTGTTCAAAGAATACGATGGAAGTACTTATTGAAAAATAAGTTCTTGAACTCGTCCCATTCCATGGACTCAATTTCATCCCTTTGCCTCGTATTCTTAATAAGATTCCACCATTGATCAGCATCACCTTACAAATGATATACTGCTAAGATGACTTTATCATGTTCAGAACATTGAAGAACTGAAAATATCTTTTCAGTAGTACTGATCCACTGTTCAGCAACTAATGGATCAGTAGACCCACTGAATGAGGGTGGACGCTGCCTCATGAAGGATTCAACAGAATGGTGATCCTTCCTTTGCTCATTTGGAAGTCCTGCATGATTCATAGCTTGATAAAGTTGTGTGATCATGGCTACAAGATTTTTCATTACATCTCTCATTACATTTGGTTGCTCAGGGGACAATCATTTCATTTCCCGTCGCATTCTGCATTAACACGGTTCCTTCTAGTTCCAGCCATTAACTAAAACCAAGAAGAATAGTGTGAGAAACACTAATTATAATAGGAAACACACATAATCAAGAATAAAATTTCACACTTAAGTTCTTATCATAGGTTTTTCATGGCCATTTCTAAAACACTAAGATTGTGTTCTATGCTTAGACTTATCCTTAGGGTTCTAACTAAGGATTTCACATCCTAGTTTCCAAAGGCTGACTATAACCTCCCTCTGATACCAACTATAATGACCCATACTTTACATACATTGTTAATAATTGAAAATTGAATCACACTTATTACAACATATAACAAAAACAGGAAAGGATCGAATAGGTATAGTTTCTTTAGAAACTGTGAAACATAAACAACTGGTTCATAAATCATCTATATTGTCTCCCATTTATTTCATCATATCTAGAGTCCATTTTGGCATATCCTACTTAATAACCTTATTCCTGACCTGGGGAAAGAAAACATACAAAAGGGTGAGCTCAAATGCTCAGTAAGGGTAAACAAAAGAAATATCAATCACATCATATTCATAAGAACATAACATTTTGGAAATCTTAACCTGCAAAAGAGATTATAATTTCAAAACATGGGATAATCATAGTAGTGAAATGTAATCCAAATAATCATAACATAAAACATGAAACTTTGTGGCATTCACACATAATAATAGAGAATCATTTCTTAGTATTCAAGACTCATTGCCACGACTATCTTAGTAGACAAAGTCCATTTCTGAACCGAGTTCACTCCTCGCTTCAGTCCTGTTTCACTGAACCGATTTAACCTTCCGTTCCATCCATGTCTATCTCATGAGATATAAATATTTACCCAATACATTGGAGGGATATATAGGTCCCACCCATCTCATAATGAAACCATTCTTATGTGTGCCCCAAAAATCATAAATCATACATCATTGCATAACCCATGTAATAAAAATGGGATTATTAAACATCATGACATCATAAAACAATTCAATTAAGATAAAGGAATTCATAAAAATAATTCCATCACAACATAATCAATTCATGGTAATAATAGGTATAGAAATAGAACCATATATTATCTTAGATGGAAAATAATTTTGATAAAACACTTGAACTCCATTCTTGGGGAAAATATCCTTTCTACTTCAAAAACATTTTTCCTTTCTTAACATGTCATACAATTTTAAACTAAAAGAATTTTATTAAAAATAAACTTTAAAACTTGTAAATTAAGCTTCTTGGAAATAATTTTTTAAAAATCCATTCATGCCGTATAAGTTAAAAAAACATTCTTCTCGTACTTTTGTTGGAAAAGTCAAAAAGTACCTCGTATGAAAAACGACAAAAGATTCCTTTCATATCTTTTACTAAAAACTCACAGAAGGGTAAAATTGGATATAAAAAATTGTATAAGGATATAAATATTACATATTTAGGAAACATGAATGTGGATGATAAATATTCCCCCGTAAATTCTGAAGTATAAACAATCTCGGATAAAAATGAGATTGCGAGATTTTCCCTTACCTTAGGTCCGATTTTCTTCGTAAGTGTCCAAACCTCCTGTATAATGATTTAAATAATGTCATTGACTTATTCCAGAATCATACTCATTGTTATGATATCAATATGGCCATATTATTAGCTTCTTATTAGTAATATTTCATTGCTACTTGTTATTCGGGTGTTTATTACTTTTTGTTCTTATGCGTGTTTTGTCGAATAAATTCTTATTCTTCACTTTAGGTTATAAATACCTAATTTTCAGAATGGTATTAGTGTAATATATATCATATTCATTCATTCAATTCATTTATATAATCATTATGCAATGAAGATCCTGTATAACGAGTCGGACCACATCGTGGAGACGGTATTCTGTACGTACGCACGAGCGATGATATCGTTCCCATGATCGTGGAATTGTATTGGAGTGTATGTATACAATTTAAGAATCAATATCACTTTAAAATAATAATATATAGTTATTATTTACACCATTATACCCATCCAAGTAAGGTGGTGGTGGAAAATAGATTACACCACAGCGTGGAGACGGTATTCCGTACGTACGCACGCGCGGTGATTTCGTTTTCTGTAGGATGGATAGATGGTGAAATAGGGTTTTTTAATAATAATAATAACAAATCAGTATATTAGTGATACTGATTTTATTACATCATAATTAAACAACTAAATAAGAAGATGTGGAAGAAGAAATTAAATTGAAAAAATCTGTAATGGACATTTCCTCTTCTTTGAAGCGCCTCTTTGAGACATCCTCTTAGGGAACTAAAATTGATCTTTGAAGAAGACCATGACATCTATGATGTCTATAGGGAAGTGGATAATATAATTTTTCAGTGGTTGGCTGATCTTGAAGGCTCAAATTGGTGTGATGAAGAGAGGGAGGAGGTGCCCTTTTATAAGGGAGGAGAGGGGCACCTTTGGAAAAACTAAAAATATTATTTTATTATAAAGTCATATTCGGTTTTTAATAGCTCCAAATTAATTTATTTCGAAGATAAGGTGGGGATGGGTCGAAATAATCTCATCCAATATAATTTATACAAGTTTAGGTCATTATATTAACCTTATCTTTTTGTTTTAACTCTTAGTTAATTAGATTGACATTTACCATGTCACTTTCTATTTTTATATTATATAGTTAATAAACTTACCATATACATCCAAGAGACCCCCAGGTGGTCCATTAATGATACATCTATAATGATATAAGTATCTTGGCCGAACCATAGATTTTTAGGAATATAATAACAATTAATAATATATTATTTGTTTTAAAAACTATTTTATATCAATTTTGACACTATTTGGTAATTAATTTTTGTGAAAATCATAACAGAATGATTAGTTCGAAAAAATTAATTAAATCAACACTATCATGTCATATTATCATTTAAAATTATTGTAAATCATAAAAAGTCTTATATTTGATTTATTTGGGTATTTATAACATCAATTATGTCAATATTTCATTAATAAGATAATTACTGCATCATCATTGTGTCATAAATAAATTAAATTATTTTAAGTCTAAAAATTACAAATAAAATACCATTATGTAGGAAATATTTTTAAATTTCTAATAAATATTTATAGTAGAATTTATCTTATGTATAACCCTATATTAAAAATGATTTAGTTATTAAACATTGATTTTAACTATTTTAACCCTTCTTTAAATAAATTAATAATAAATGTCCTAATCTAATCCATGTGGGCCTAAATGGTCATATTTTATTCCTATGGTTGTTTTCGGTCAAATTACACTTATCCAATAGAATTAGGACATGTGTTAGGGTAATAATAATAACATTTTTACCCTTAATTACCCTATTTACTTTTAACCATGGTAAAATTTTTTAAAAAGTTACTATTCACCAAAAATTATTTTCATCTCATTGAACAACATTTTAGTCCTTTATATTATCTTTGTATCTTGGATTTTAGAAATTCCACTCACAGAAGCGGTAAAATTACTTTTTATGTAAATTTGTAAATTCTCATAGGAGGTGGGTAAAAGACGGTGAAAAGTTTGATAAAATTTTTATATATCTAAAATTATTATAAAATTACTCCAATGAATTAACTTGAACTTATAAAGTTATTATGTATCAATTTTGACCTAAAATAAATCTATATAAAATAAATAATTATTTAAATAAAAAGTCGGTTTTTAAATAGTAACCCAATATTTTCACTATTCATCAAAAATTGAAAGTTTTCAGAAAAATAACAAAAATTTCACCCTAGGCTAATTTCGATATTTTGAATCCAAAAATGAAGTCCATTTTGAAAAATAAAATTTACAAAATTTCAAAATGTGGGTATTACTATTCATAACGACTAGTTTTAATAATATTTTAATATCATATCGTTGTTTAGTGAAACTCGGTATTGCGTACGATGCAAGCTATCGAGGAAGGTCTTGATTGCATGTAAAGAAAGACAAGCTAGTGTTGTGTGTAGTGAAAGATTCCTTTGATAACATAAAAACACAATATTTCTCATAAATGTCTCGGGTGTTACAGCGTGGATACTAAAATGGATAGTTTGGAGGTATGAACAACTATAGTATCAAAGATACTACCATGATTTTTTTTTATTCACTTCTTATGAAATTATATTTATGAAAGAAGATAGTGAATGAATCCATTTTGTTTGAAATATTTAACAATAAAGGAGAAAGTCTTCTTAATGAACATTGCAAATATAATTTTATGCTTTCTCTTTATATTTTTTTCATATAAATGGTATGGTTGAGAAGATATATTTGAGTGGATCCTAACATAAAAATGTTTTAGTGGTTAAGGAAGTTTACTAATGAAGTAAATAATGTTACATTTAAAATAACAAATGAACCACTAATTCACCCCTCACCTAGTGGTCTCGATCTTATTTGGGAATCACATAAATAGGTCTCACAAAATTAAATTTCAGTCAAATAACCCCAACATTAATTCAATGCATCCACTAAATCCAATGAATATCCCGTCTAAAAAAATAAATGTCTTAATCACATGCTTTAAAACCCTGTTTACATAAACAATGTATATTAAACATTATATATTATTATTCTCTCCATTTCTTTTAGGTATTCATTATCTATTTTTAATATCATTTGTGTATAATCATGAGCATTTTGAGCTTGTTTCGTAATAGTGTTATTGTTCTTCATAAATATACCAAATTCAAGCAACCAAATATAATAATTCACTATAATTTATAATTGATCATTTTTTATTTTTTTATAATTTCAACCCATTTTTTATATCCATTAATATAAAATTAATAATTTTAGGTTTTAGATGTTTTCAAGAGAAACAATTAGTATAATTCATGATTTAAATATTAATTTTTTACCTTAAAACCTTAAATAAAATCATTATTTACTTATTTAAATCATATATTATCTGTTATTATGTTTTTTTAATCATCCATGATATTTTATACGAATTTTCAAGTAGGGAGTAAGACCAAACTAAACAGTACATACCATAATTGATGAATGAGTATAGTTGTTAATGTTGTAATGTTCCAACCCATATGCCACTAAATTATGGCGCATAAATTTGGATAATTATGTGAAATTAGTTTTATATCCTATATTTAAGTAGTTTTAAAATAGTAGTTGGGTTCTAAGGTTGTTTTTGAGGAGACTATACCACATTTATAAGAGTGTGAAAAAAGAAAAAATCATTATAAACAATAACCAATGTAGTAATTATCAATACTCAAAATAACCATTCATTCAATAATATGAGCCCCAAAATTGGTAGATTACCATAAATCAAATATAGTAAATATGACATGTTGAAATAGTATAATGTGCTAAATGAAAAATAAAATTAACTAATTATAAAAATCCCAAAATGGGTCCCTACCCCAACACATTTGTCAGAACCTGGATCTTCTTTTCAGGTATGTTTTTCATTTCAGTTAGTTTTTGCGAAAAGAGACGATTTTGGAAATTTGAGGATTACATGACATGTACTTTATGTATAGGCTGATTAGCCTGTTTCCACAGGTGTCCATGTACTAGGCATGTAACGACCTAGTACGTGGACATGTGTTGTGACATGGAGACCGCCTAAAGAAGAGGTCAGAAAAGGCAATTACATGCCATTCACTTTTATAATAAACGTCGTGTACTTTATTTTTTTTCATTAAACGGTCCAGGGTCACCTATAACTAACAGAACCCTTTTTCTCTTCGTCTATCTCGTCCAGGAGAGATTGTACGACCGCAGATCATCACTGAGCCCCCGACTCGATGTCTGCTCTCTGAATTGACTATTGTCAATTGCATTGGAATCGCAACGTTGAGTTCGTCCTTCAACTAGAATTTCATCTACTGATTTCTCCTCTCTCATGAGTTATCCTTGGACGAATTATTTAATTGTTTTTGTAGATCTATCATGTTCGAGGGTGATTCAAGGAATGAGTTTCATGTATTTTTATCTCATGACACCATGGTAGGTGGTTTGTGCCTTCCCTTATATAGTCTTTAAATTTTATGATAAAAAATGCCCAATACCCAAGAATGTGTTATTGCGTGGTTATGGTTTTAACCCTATTATTAGCTACTATTCCATGTTTGTGTGGATAGAGGATAATTTTTGTGAATAGGGTTAACTTGGACATGATATGGATGTTTTTCCTATGTTTTCTTTTTTGTTACAATTTGGTCTAGCATAGCATGTTTGGCTACTGCTTTGATTCCCATGCCTAGTATTGTTAGGATGGGGTGATTGTTATCTGACATGCCATGAGAGGTTGTAGATTTTATATCCAAGTATTTTTTGAGGAATAATTTGGTTTCCACATATATGTTTTTGCACAACTTACCTACATAGGGCCGTGGGAACCTGTTGTAGTAGACCATCAGTAGAATGGGAATTTAGGGCTTATCCAGTGTGTCTGTTTACAATTAAATTGCGAGACCATATGGGGGATGGACATCTTTCTCCCTCAGAGTGACTGTAGTTTCCTAGATATGGGCTATAGGTAAAATTGGATGTTGAGTGCTTCCTCATAGTTACTATTAGTTACCGATACGATACCATAGGGGGAATTGATGGTGATTGCTTCATCCAAGTGTCTTTTCTAAAATTGAACAAGATGGGTTAGCCTGCGTGTACATTCTAGAGGGTTTCTTATGTTGGTATGGTTGAACCAGGGGGTTAGGTGGTGATTAATTCCCATAGTTTTACCATATTTTTTTAACTACTTATGTGATATATGATAATTAATTCAATTGAATTTGTAGGATTGTTAGTATGTGTACATCAATGCTTACTTATTCATTTTTTTATTGCCTACCATATATATTCACTTACAGTTAAGAAAAGTTCTTTTGGTGGTTTTCTATTAGTATTAGTCTCACACCCTGTTGGGGTCTTTCTTTTGGGCCCAACCAGAATATATAGCTATAATTATAGATAAGTTCAAGTGCCATTCTACTTCAGGCACATGATTGCTTTGAAGCATAGGAGCATGGGACCAAGCTGAGGCTTGCGATGCTATGGAGATGTTTACCACTTTTCTTTTTCTCTTTGGTTTAGTACTGTATTCCAGCACTGTGATTTCTTTGGCTTATTTCCAATACATATGTATCATGCATTATTTCGATATGTCATCTCCAACTGTTTATTACATCCACTGTTTACTTTTGATGTGGTATTATTACTACTACCGCTATTGATATCTGTTTTACATCCATTGTGTTACTATTCCAATGAGGTCACAGTTTCCCCACTATCACACCCAAGGACCTCGCTGCTAGTTGGTTAGCCTCTGGAGTTCGGGAAATGCACTTGAGGCCATGCGACCAAATGGTTACGGGGCGCTTCTGGGCGTCTTCCAGAACCAGGACATTTCAATGTGGTATCCGAGGGTTCTTTTATTGACATTCAGTTTAGATCCTATAGCCAGAGATAGGAATGAAATAGTTACTTGGTAATAAGTCATGCTCGGGAGTAGCTAACTCATTTACATGTAAAAGCTAATTTACCTCGTTATTTCAATTTTAAGGATTTTTCAATTTTTACTGTTGATTTGATTTCACCTTGGGATGATTCCCATTTTTTTGTGCTATTATTTTTGATATTATTGTGGTTATATTCTATCACAACCCGATGAGATAAGGGAATTCCATCTCATGCATCATATAAGTACATGCTAGAAATTAAATTTCATGCATTCTTCCCATGCCATTTAGGGTGCATTAATGATTGCATGTTTTTATGATAGATGTTGTGAAATATATGCATGTTGTTCTGAAAGATTCCTTGATATAATACCTAATTTTATATAAGCTATTATTTTGGGTAAGGTTTTGTTTCACTGGATGCCAAAATTTGGTTCTTGAGGTGTTATGGGCCATCATGGATCAGAAATTAGTGGATCATTGTATCATTATACCTTGTGCATGACATGTATAAGATTCCAAGAATTGATTTGTGCGGAGTATGGTCCCTCACGGATCATAATTTGGAACTTTATTGTTCGTTTCATCATTTTTATGGGTTCCAGAGACGTTTTTGAGGCATATTGTCTGGAAAAACACATAATACACAACATGTAATGATAAATACATGCCATGATTTTTTCTTTTTGGGAAAGAACTATTTTTTATGTACACGTTGTGTATTATATGTACACGTCGTGTAGTCTCTAACTATTTCACTGGCTGTGTGTGCAGAGACACAAGGTTGGGAAATATTTAGTGGAACATGTTGTGTACCATTGTACACGCCGTGTTTTTAGACCATGTGTCCACCCATGTGACTAACCACATGGATGGATAAAACACAGGTTATACGTTATGTGTCATCCTTGAACACACCGTGTTGTATAACCCTTGTATCCAGTCTTGTAATGAACAACATGAGGTGGTGGAATCCATTTAGTACACACCGTATCCATATAGAACATGCTGTGAAGAGTGAGCCGTGTAATCTGTTCTATGGCGAACAACACGGGTGGTGAATTTCATCTAGTAAAAGTTATATCAGGCACTAACACCCTGTGTAGTCTTTTTTTAGGTGAACTTTGTGGCATAACCATGTATAAGAACATGGGTAGGGGAAGAGGATTCAAGTACACACTATGTGGTAGGACAAAATACCATGTGTATGGGGTTTTACACATCCTGGGTAGACAAAAGTAATCACCCATGTGGGGGATTGAGGGAAGATGCCATGTAGTGGATATACACATCGTGTATCCATGTTTTGAATAAATTGTATTATTTATTTCTCATGTTCCCTTCACACACTTCCAGGTTTTATTCCCTATTAATCTTGATCTAAGGTTTCCGCTTCACCTTTTACAGTCATGCCACTGAGACTTCCTCTGGTTGTCCTCTAGTTACAGGGCATTGATCAGACCCCAGATATAGTTGATCAGGGACTACCAGCAGATCATCTAGTTGTGCCATTCTTGGAACCAACCATCATTCTAGACATAGGTGTTTACACATAGTTCTAAGAGGTATTTATGAGGTTCGTGCAGACCTTCCAAGGAGTACCACATCTTGTCCCTTATATGGAAGATTTGACATGATATTTACAGCAGCAAGATCCTCCCACATTCATAGGGGATGAAGTACCTCAAGCTGTATGTCATGGTTAGAATCCATGCTTTCTATCTTTGAGCATATGGAGAATCCACGAGAGAGGTGGGTGAATCTCACTACATATATGCTTTGGGACTCCACCAAGTGATGGTTTGATGCGATATCATATGAAGGACTCCACCATGTTATGGCATAGGATGAGTTTTATCTTTCCTTTTATGACTACTTATACCTCGAGACATTGAGGGCCGATCGAGCCCGAGAGTTCATTAGTCTGGAGCATGGTACTCTTTATATTATAGTGTATTCTTCTCGATTCACATAGATGCAGTGCTTTATTTCTTTTCTAAGAGTT
Organism: Viscum album; assembly: GCA_963277665.1. Taxonomy (NCBI): domain Eukaryota; kingdom Viridiplantae; phylum Streptophyta; class Magnoliopsida; order Santalales; family Viscaceae; genus Viscum; species Viscum album. The sequence goes on along the minus strand of OY728155.1, from coordinate 1,344,979,779 downwards.
TATGAGTTATTTCTAGCACAGATGTTTGAGTATGGTCTCATGAATGACATCTGATCTTAGGTGAACATCATCAGGTTGACTTCCATCACTTCTATAGTCAACCAGCAAATGATCAAAGAGCACAATCTTAGGGATGATAGAGTGGTGTTCTAGGGTGGTTAGATATCCAAAGTTGATCTCCCTCATAATGATAGAAGGTATGGTCATATAGAGTATATGTGAGGAGATCATTGTAGGTGAGAAACATATTCTGATAGCCAGGTGGTGTGCTACTAGTGTAGGAAGAGTGGGAATACAAGGCCACATTGCCCAAGAGACCCATTGGGATGCCTATCATACAAAAAGATGGGTCATCTCAGGACCTCTGTCAGATCTTCTCACCAGCATCTGGTCACATGGGTTCTTATATGACTCCACTTATAGGAGCCGCACCACCAGTTTCTCATCATGCAGGGAATAGTAGTTCTTTCAGCCATTTAGCCGAAGGTAGAGGTCACAGTCGTGGAAGCTAATCGCTAGGATTTCATCGACAAAAGGGTGGATCAGCTCATAGTGGTCAGGAAGAGTCATAGGGCTGTGGTGCCGGTTAGACATTTGTAGTGGAGCAGACCTAGGAGGAGAAGTATCTCGAACCCTCAATAGTTCAAGGTATGATCCTAATTTCCATAGATTTAGATTTTTCGATTTTCGATATAGGGGATTCTCGTAGCATTATATATGTTGCTATTGTGGAGATCCTTTGGATCTATATCTTTTATTTTGATGATATATTGACTCTAGAAACAACGTTGGGGACAAGAACAACTATTATACCTTAGTGAATGAAGTTCCTTATCAAGTTTGGTGGGTGTCACCTTATATGGGACATTTATGTCCTTGAGATGAAATACTCTGATTTCATTCTTGAAATCGACTGGTTAGTTCCCTTCTAAGAAGTTTATGATTTCTACCACTATAAGGTGACTGTCACATCACCAGAGGGTGGATAGTTTCTTAATAAGGATGAGTGGGATGTCCAGGTGAGCAGAGCAATACCAAAGCATCATGGGTTAGGAGGAGTTACAACCCATATTTCTAGTATATATCTGGATGACTTGGGGCTGCTCAGATAGACTTTCCTCCAATGGTGGATTTTTTTAGGGATGTCTTTCCAGATGACTTTTCATGTTTTCCTCTAGAGTGAGAGGTGGACCTTTCTATTAAGCTTGTTCCAAGAGTACCACAGGTTTCCATTCCTCTTTATTGGATTGATACACCTAAGTTGTAATATCTCAAGAATTAGTTGGAGGATTTGCAGGCAAAGGGTTTCATCCAAACTCGTACATCTCCCTGGGGCTCACCTATCCTGTTTACAATGAAGGCAGATAGTACCCTCATACTTTGTGGGGATTATCGGATGTTGAACTAGTTTATGGTCATCAACTGATATCCCTTGCTGAGGATTGACGATCTATATGATCATACTGAAGGATCCTAGGTGTTCTCAAAGATTGAATTGTGGTTTGGTTGTCATCAGTTGCGCATTAGGCCATCTGATATACCTCTTACAGCCTTTCAGAGAAGGTATAGACTATACGAGTATGTGGTTATTCCGTTCGGTCTCACTAACATGCATGCAGTTTTCATGGTGCTAATGAACCTAGTGTTCCATCCATACTTGGATTCATTTTTGGTAGTCATTGTGGATGATATCTTGGTGTAATCTCACACTCAACACGACCATGATACCCATCTTGAAACTGTTTTGAGTACACTAAGAGATCATCAGTTATATGCTACACTCTAAAAATTACACATTTGGATAGAACTGATTCACTTCTTGGGTCAAGTTATCTCATAGATAGAAGTATCAGTAGACACAGAGAAAGTGAGATTAGAATTTTACTTGGAGTAGCCTAATAATGTCTTTGAGGTACGCTATTTTCTTGGACTTACAGGTTAATTCAAATGTTTCATATAGGATTTTTCACCATTAGAATCACCTTTTATGGGTCTTACTAAGAAGATTTTAATGTACTTGTGTTCTGATTATTGTGAGTCATTCATTCAAGAGCTAAAAGGGAGGTTGAATTCATCCCTGATACTAGTTATGCCAGATCTGAGCAAGAGCGATACAATTTATTGTGATGTTTTGGGAATCAGGCTGTGAGCTATTCTTACACAGGGGAAAAGAGTTGTTGTGTTCGGGTCTCGGTGGTTGAGTCCACATGAGATAAATTACCCGACACATGATCTCGAGTTGGCTGCATCTTTTCATGCATTACGCTATTGGAGACAGAACCTATTGGTAGAGCATTTTGGGGTCATTAGCGACCACTAAAGTATCAGGTATATCTTCACTAATAATGACCTAAATTTGAGACAATGAAGTTGGGATGAGTACCTTTAGTCTTTTGACTTTGAGCATGCTAACACACCTAGGAAGGGCAACACAGTTGCTGATGCGTTGACAAGAAGAACTCAAAAACAGACATTTCAGGAGGCCAGCTGTGAGTGGATTCTTATGGCGCGGTTCTCTGAAATGCATTTGGAGGTGCACGAAAAATAGGTGAATACATTTCTATCTTTTTTAGTTGTTACCATTACTCTTCTTGATCAAGTGACAATGAGTTAGCTGTCAGATTAAGAAGGCCTAGTCCTATAGGAGAGTGCGTCAGGAGAGGACCAAATTCCTGGATGGACAGTAGGCGAGGATGAGATATTTCATTTTCAAGGATGCATGTGGTTGCTAGAAGACATACGCGAGGTGATGAGGTGAGACTTTAGTTCCTCAGTTTGGGAAGTTCATCTTGGTGTCACCAAGATGTATCATGATCTACACCATCAGCATTGGTGGCTAGGTATGAATGGATATGTCACTGATTTTTTCATGAGGTGTTCAACCTATCAACAGGTAATGGTGAAGCATTAGTGACCAAAATGTACTTTTTAGTAGATACCCATTCTCGAGTTGAAATTTCATGATGTTGTGATGGACTTCATGATAGGTTTTTTGATGTCTTCTCGATGGAATGATGAATTTTGGGTTTTCATTAATAGGCTCATGAAGGTTTCTCATTTCTTGCCGATCAGGGAGACCTTCAGGGTCGATGAGCATAGAAGGTTGTACATCTGAGAGATTTTACGTCTCCATGGGCTTCGACACACCATTATTTTATACAGGGATGCACATTTTACTTATTGGGTCTTGTAGGGACTTCATAGGGCTTTGGGTAAATAGGTACTTTTGAGTACAACTTACCATCTCCAGAAAGATAGCCAGTCTGAGCATACAATTCAGGTTCTTGTGGACATTATTCGAGCATGCATCATGGATTTTAGAGGTTCTAAGTATAAGCACATACCTTTTGTAGAGTTTTCATACAATAATAGAATTCATGTAACTATGCTGATGGATCCCTTTGAGACTTTGTATCGTAGGCCATGTTGATCACCCTTATGTTGGCTGGAAGGAGGTGAGGTAGATCTGCTGGGACCTCATCTTGACCAGGAGACCAAAGAGAAGATAGATTTGATTCGGAAGAGGATGGATACTGTACAGTCATGACAAATGTTTTATGTTGATCGATGGAGATGACCTCTAGAGTTCGAGGTCAGAGATCAGGTTTTTCTACGTGTCACACCGAGAATGGGACATAGGATGGTTGTGAAACAAGGTAATATTTCACTGAGATACGATAGGCCATTTGAGGAGTTGGGGAGTGTTAGGCCGATTAGCTATCTGCTATAGTAACCTCAGAGGCACCAGGATATGCATGATTTATTCAACGTTTCTCAGCTCTAACATTACTTCTCAGACCCGTATCATGTTTTCCAACATGAGGAGATTGCGCTTGAGGTGGAATCCTCATTTGAGGATCATCATATATGAATTATTGATCAAAATGTGATGGTTATCCATGGTCATTCTGTTCCTTTGGTATGAGTGCTATGGAAAAATGGGTGTGTACATGACGAGACCTGGGAGAGAGGGGCCAATGTATGATCGTAGTGGCCAGAACTATTTGAGGATTATTCTTCTACAAAGCCATGCGAGGGAAATTCAAGGACAAATTTATTCAATGGGGGATGTTTGTAAAACCCTGGATCTTCTTTTAATGTATTTTTTTTTCATTCATGTTGTTTTTGAGAAAAAGAGTATTTTTGGGAAATTTCAGGAGTACACGCCTAGTACTTTATGTACACTTCATGTACTCAGTTGCTGCAGGTGACTGTGTACTGGCCATCTAACAGAAAAGTACATGGACATGTGTAGTGACCTGGAGACCGCCTAAAGCAGAGGCCGGAAAAGGCAAGTACACACCATGTACTTTTAAACTACACATCATGTACTTTCTTTTTTTTCATTAAATAGGACAGGGGAATTTATAATCAATATAACCCCTTTTCTCTTCATCCGTATCATCCATGAGTGACTTTACAACTATAGATCTTCGTTGAGCCACCGATTTGTCATCCGTTCTTCGAATTGACCCCCATCGATTACATTGAAATTGCCACGATGAGTTGTTCTTTATTCTAGAACATCATTTAGTAATTTATAATCTCTCATGAGTTATCCTTGGTTGAACATTTATCTATTTTGGTAGATCTACAATGTTCTTGAGCGATTCAAGGCTTCAGATTCATGTATATCGATATAACGATGCCAAGGTAGTAGGTTTATGAATTTCTGTAGATAGTCTTTGGATTTTGTGTGCAAAAATGAACAATACCCTAGAACAAGTTAGTGTGTGGTTATGGTTTTAGCCATGTTATTACCTACATTGACTTGTTTGTTTGGATAGAGGCTAATTGTTGTGAATAGGGTTAACATGGTAGTTCTATGGATGTTTTTATAATGGTTTCTTGTTTTTGACCATTTGGTCTAGCTTTTCTTATTAGGCTACTGCTTTGATTCCCATGCCTAGTACTGTAAGGATGGAGTGATTATTATCTAACATGCTAGGATATGCTGTGGATTTTTTAGCCATGTTGTTCTTCAGGATTACTTTGGCTTCCACATATCGCTTCTGCATGATTGACTTATAAAGGGCCATTAGATTCTAGTTTGTATACCATAGGTAGAATGGATGTTGAGGGATTCTCCCGAGTGTTTGTTTACTGTTACATTGCGAGGCCATAGGGGGTGGACTTTGTGCTCCCTCAGAGTGTCTGTAGTTTCCTCTATATGGGCTACAGGGGGAATATTACGTCGAGTGCTTCCTCATATTTCCTATTAGTTACCGATATGAGATCAAAGGGGGACATGGTGGTGATCTCTTCATATGACTTTCTTTGCTAGAGTTGAACTAGATGGGTTAGACTATGTGTACATCCCAGATGGTTGCTTGTGTTTGTTTGGTCGAACCAGAGTGGTTAGGATGTGAGTAATACCAAGAGGGTTACATGCATTTGATTAGCTACTTACTTGATATATGAAAATGAATGCAATTGAATTTTTTGGATGGTTACTTTGTGTACTCCATGATTACTGATTAATTCTGTTTATTTCCTACCATATATATTCACTGACTGTTAGGAAAATATCTTTGGGTGGTTTCTTACTGGGATTAGAATCACAAATTATTTGGGTCATGCTTTTGGGGCCAAATAAATTATATTGTTGCAGGTTTAGATAAGGGAAATATCCATTCTACTTCAGGTACATGATTTATATAGAGCTGGGGAGAATGGGACCAATATAAGGCTTGCGATGTTGTGGATCTGTTTACTGCTTTACTTTTTTACTTTGGTTTAATACTTTATTTCAATATTTTGATTTGTTCGACTACTTTCCTAGACATATGTATCATGAATTATTTAGATATGTGGTCTCCAAATGTTTATTACATCTGTTATTTAATTTTTTATGGAGTTTTTACTACTTCTTCTATTACTATCTATTTTACTTCTACAGTGTTACTCTTCCAAGGAGGGTAGGGTTTCCCCACTATCACACCTAAGGCCCTCACTGATAGTTTTTTTGTTCTTTATAAATATACCATATTTCAAAATCAAAATATAATATAAGTCACTATAATTTATAAATGATCATTTTTTATTTTCTTATAATTTCATCCACTTTTTTATATCCTTAAACATAAATTTAGGTATTTTAGGATTTCAATGTTTTTAAGTGAAAAAATTAGTATAATTTATGAGTTAAATATTAATTATTCAATTAAAAGAAAAAATTAATATCATTATTTACTTATTTATATGATATATTATCATTTTTTATATTTTTGTAATCATCCAAGATATTTTATTATAAGATTTTTCAAGTAGGGAGTTAGAGAAAACTAAACAAGACATTCCATAATTGATGAATGAGAATATATGATAAAGCTGTAATGTCCCAACCCATATGCTGCTAAATTATTGCATATCATGTTCAATCATTATGTGAAATTAGTTTTATATCCTTATATATTATTGGTTGTCAACAATTAGTGAGGTTATAATGTGGTTTTTGAGGAGACTATACCCCCATTACGAGAGTATGAAATTAGTGAAAATCATTATAAACAATTACCAATATAGTGATTATCAATACACAAAATAACCATGCATCCACTAACATGAGCCCCAAAATTGGTAGATTACCATAGAACTAAAATTTTAATTATGACATGTTGAATTAGTATAATGTGCTAAATGGACATCAAAATTAACTCATAGTCAAAAATCCATAAATGGGTCCCTACACCAGATCATTAACCTCATCCATTCCCCATCACAACATCCTGACCCAGTCTACATCATAACTACTTTACCATTATCATATCCTACAACCAAAAAATCTTCTTAGGTACCAATGGTGTCCTGAGAAGGTTGTGAGTACAACCCAATACACCAACATAAATGTTATATAATGTAATATCAAATATAATATCTATATTTTTAGATTCATATATGAATAATAGTCAATGATGTAAATGGATCAAATTTCATAATTTATGTAGTTAAAAATGACCACATTTTCCTCCTGGTTTTATTGTCAAATCATAGACAATATAACTTCGCTCATCCCATTCTATAAGTATTAAACTTACAGAATGATGCTATAACGTTTTATGTCACTAGGTAATTCATTAATCATTCACATTTAATTGAGAGGACCTTGGTTAATTATTTCATCTACCATTATCTTTCCCAATCCATAGAGACATGGAGAATCTGTTCGGGTACCCATAGAATGTAAAACCCATAAAATCATAAAGGATTATTGATGATCCAAATATCATATATTAAATTATTGGGTCCTAGAGCATTAGTCAATCCCTACCCCAAGATGATAAGCATGAGTTAAATATCCAAACCATACCACAATTCATTTTACTCCAAGGTTCATCGTCTGTAACATTTTATCTATATAAATAACAAGGATACACCATTTTCTTTATCAATGTTTCATTTGTTAATTTATTTTAAAAATATATATCATAGTTTTATAACTAGTCTATTTCAATATTTATTCATAACCACCATTTTGAGATATTCATTATATATACAAAATAATATAAAAATACCCCCAAAACCCTTTAACACTTTTACCCTTAATAATCACTTAACCTATTTCATTTTTACAATGTAAATACAATAAAAAACCAAATACCATGCTAATATGAAAAACAGTAGAAGAAATGATTTATCCACAAAAAACAATTAATATATAATTTTACCAATAATTTCACTATTAATATGGGAGTTTCATAGCCAATGGGCAGTCATATGCACCATATTATGATATCCAATCACTACGATGGGGTTAGTGTAGGGTATCACAAGTCAATTTAGTGCCATAATTATTATTCATAGTTGGGGTGACAACTGTGCAATATTACGGTGAAATGGGAAAATGACATACAAAAGAACATCAATGAGACTATTGGGGAATTATTATAGATAACCTACCTCATTTTTACATTAACACACTCATTATTTGATCTTTATGATTCTAGAGATGTCTTATGATAGTTTTCATGTGCACTTTTACCATTTTTTAGTATATCTTGGTTGTGTTTTTTTTGGTTTTTTGGGTAAAATTTTAAATTTATTAATGTTTTTGGAAAGAAAGGGTAGGCTATAATTTTCGCACAATTTTCCAAGACAATGTTTGAACATCAAAAAATGGGGAATCCGCAAAAATATATTAGGATTTCATATTTTCAAAATTTTTGGTCAAAAAGTGAAGTCGCATTGTAGAAATTGTGTGCCATTATGGTGAGGAACACTATTAATGCACACAGTTTTGTAATCTACACACCCCTTCCAAGGAAATTGTGCATGTGGGTTTTTATTCCCCTACAAAATTATTAAAATATTTATGAACCCCAAATATTAATCCGTCATTTCCCCACTGAACCATAAACTTATTCTGTCTAAATTTGAACCTCTCAATATGGTTCCAAGGCTCCTCTATCCCATTTCATGATGAATTTATGATCTAATTTAATGATAAACTTCTGTTTGGTAAGTATTATCTTCCCTATTTGGATTCCCCTCTATCCTAATCCCTTTTAGAAATGAATTGGAGTAATTTTTTATCCATGAAAGAAGGTTTAGATATATGATTTCACAGATATTATTCTATTTATCATGTTTGTAGGACTTTGTCCCAGATTTTTTCACATCGATGTGCTCATGAATTTCTACTTCAATTTAGGGATTCCTATTTGGTAATCGTCAATAAATAACCTTGAGGTAAGTTGTCTAATTTTCATTTCCCAAAGAGTTGAATATAATTTCATATGTTTGTGTGTATTGTGAGATATATATTTCCACACAAATAAATACATATTGAATTGAATTGAATAATTGGTTAATTAGTTAATGTTAGGAAGGAATTGATTGTATAATGGTATTATGGAATATGATGACTAGTGGTTAATGAAATTGGTTTATTAATGTGATTACTATTTTATTGACAATTGGAATTAAAGGGATTGTTTGATTAATCCTAAAGGTTTAATGGATATTATAGATAATATAGATAAATGTTTTAATAGTGAATTTTTTATATTATTCATTGTGATTTATATGAAGAACCAATATTGTTGGGATAAATTGTAATGGTGTAATCTAGTTAGACTGTTTGACAAGAAGGTTATTGATGATTAAGATTTATGAATTTTATGTATGTGACATATTTGATTGATTGATGAATGAATGTGGGAGAGGGACTGATCCATCAAATACTCATTTGGGATAATTATTATGGGATAGATTTTGATGGTCCAAATACCCATGGGGATATAGAAATGATGTTCTTGGACCATGATATTGGATTTGGACTGGAATTCTAAGTATTAATGTTTTAAAATTGGTTTCAAATAAATAATGAAATCCCATGATACAAGGAATTTTGATTACTTATGTGATGTGTTTCAGACTCCTACTTGGGATAAATTAGTTATTGATGTTTTGGGTATGATCATGATCCCAAGAACATTATGCGATTAATTAAAGGATAATTAAGTGTGATATCTCTTTACATTATTTATAATAATTGTTATTTATACAACTGCATAAACTATTATCAACATGATATTGTTTTAAATGTGGTTGGTGGTGGCCTACTAAATCACCCCCAACTAAGTATGCCTAATTGGCACCTAAGTAGAATTCATGTTTTGAAGACAAGAATTGGGAAAGAGCCATATGATAGATAATTGATTAGGGATGGATAATGTAACTACCCAATGTATTTCAATGGAATTTCCCTTCTTAAAAATATGTCACAAAATCACATGTAAATAGAACATAATGTACTACTATGTTCTAAGAGACCTTTAAACATAAGTTGGTCACCTCTGTGCTTGTAATTTTGAAAATATGTCATACACGGTTGTGTTCAAGATGATTTTTAGGGTCCAATATGAAAAAAATAATTTTTAGTGAATAGTAACATACAATTTTGAATAGTATTATGACCCTTATGAATAATAAATCTTCCAAAAAAGAGTAACGTTACCCATGAATAATTAAATAAAATTTAGGCATCTTAGAAAGTGACAATTTAACTAAAGTAAAAGTTTTGGTATTTTTGTAAGTCATAAAAAATTAATTATAATTTACTAATTAATTTAAAAGAAAATGTGTCTTCTTAAAATGGGTTCATAAATAATAAAATCTATGTCTTCTAGGTTTTGGATAATTTTATATGTCCCTACATAATTTTTGAAAGCATTATAAAATCAATTTTAATTTTAAAAAACTATATTTTCCAAGAAAATTATGATTTTAATTAAATATTAAATTAATAAAATTTAGGAAATTTTTTAGAAAAAATATACTTCATTTTTGGATTATACACATCGAAAAATGGTTAGTATGAAATTTTTTGATCTTTCTGAAATACTTCATTTTTCTGGTGAATAGTGAAAATACATTTTTTTCGCATAATCTGTGTATCCAAAATTGCACCATTAATGATGTAATGATGACATAAAAATTGCAGATCACTAGTTTCTGCCAAATTATATTAAATTTTATAAATGGTTCTTTAAAATAAAATAAACTCAATTTTCAAACCTAAAACGAACTTTCCAAAGCCTAATGTCAAAAGACGATTTCTTAAAATTTCATTTTCTCATTCTTTCTCTAAGATTTTAATAAATTAATGAATTAGGATTATAAAGATTAATTAAAGCCTAAAAATTATTATATTATATTAATATATTATTTATTATGTTAAAAAACTACTATTACAAGTCTAAATTTTGATATATTATTTTATTTGATATTTTATTCTAAAAACACCTCCCTCCTCATGTATAAACAACCCCTCCCACTCCGCTTGCCAAACAACACCTCTCAATCATCATGAATTGACTAAACTCTACCCATGAATCTTCCCTATCCCCAACACCACATCCATGTTCATCTATTCTCATCGAAATACCAAGCTTAGGCCCCTTAAGGAGGATCTCAAGAGGACGATTCAAGAGGTAATTTCTCTTCCTCTTTCCTTTAATTCCCTTTCAATTTCAAGTCTTTTTCTTATTCTACCCCAACCTATCATTGTCAAAATGGTATGGTAAATCTAGTATCATACATATACTGGAATGTTACGATACTAATGGGATATTATAACATACAACCCCCTTCTTATCTTCCTTTTATTTTATAAAAGAAAACGTTGTTCGTAAGGTGTTAATCTGTCACCTTCAAGAACGACATGTTTTCTTTTTCCATTTATACCTACAGATCTGGTCAGGAAACCATTTCTATGGTTGGACAAAAATATTATATATGTATTATGTCATATTTTATGTTCTAGAATTTACTTATGTACATATTACTAGATGAGTAAACAAAACTAGTTCGTTGTGGTCAAAAAACCTCCCAAATAAACCAAACGATCATCACTAAATTCCAATCTAATGATTCATCCTCATGGTATACAATATAATTAATATTAAGACCATTTTAACTTCTGTAATATAATTAATAACAGGTAATGTATGTTCTGTATGTTTACCCATGTTCTACACAAACATCAATTCATGAATACATGCGAAACTCTAAATAAACCCATAAAAATGAACATTCTCGAACAATGTTTTTAAACTCTATAACTCATCAAAATGACCATAAAATAACAAAATGAAACCAAAATGACCCATATTAATGGATAAAAGGTTTTGTAATTTCTAATTAATGAATATAATGTCATTATATAGACATTAATGTTAAGGAAGCATTCAGATACACGGTAAGGGGAAACTCTCAAACACAACATTCATCCTTCTGGGTATCCCTCTTCCACTCCATTTTGATATGGTTACCCCTTAGAAATATTTTTTTCATCATTGTAATTATTTTTATGAGATAGAAATGTTTGTCACTGGTATTTATGAAAAATAAAAATCTTTCCAAAAGAACTCTTCGTTCAAGAACACACCTTTTACTTATCATTCAATATTGATGGTTTTTATAACATGTATGTTATTCCCTCATTATTTTTGGAACCCGATGCTGATGAATGTGTTATTATGAGATCAAACCCATTCTTTTTCATGGGTTAGTTATGTTCATTTATAGTATATGTTCATTGTGGAATGCATGATAAATTATAATGTTATGATGTGATGGGTGCGCCTAGAGTTATATAGCGCAATATGAATGTTTAAAAGTGACTGGTGCGCCCGGAATTATACAACGCTCCAATGCATTTGGTAAAGTTATGATTCTAATGAGTAAATTTTAAATGTTGTGTGAACAAGATGCTAGATTTGATCAAAATCATATGTGGTAGTTAACCACTAAGAAATGATGTCTCATTTTTATGAATTGGAACATTTCAAGTCCCTTATTATTACTTCATCTCATGATTATTTTCCTATGATATGAATATGCTCAACCCATGATATATTTTTATTATATATACTATTACTAGGATTCTAGATCACCCCATTTTATTTATATAATCAGGTGGCTACATGTACTAAGGAGAGCTCAACTGCCTATAAGAATCTAGAAAAGAAGTAATGAAAAAAATGTTTATGCTTGATGTTGTAATAGTTATGTATGGTCCTACTTTTCCTAAGACACAAAACCGTTGGATCCTTTATGTGTAATACTATTATGTTGTTTATCTTTAAAAGGATGTAATATTAGTGTATGAAAAGTTTGGGTTACTATATTTTGTATCAGAGGAAAGGTTTAGTTAATTTGGGAATTATTATTAGTAAACTCTAGAGAAAACCTCTATCATGAGTCTAAGTACAAATATGCACAAAAGAATATTTATATAGGGATCCCATATGTTTTTATTTTTTAAAATCAATAAATTAGTCTTGAATTGTTGACTTATTATTTGTTCTAACATTTTCAATTTTTGAAAATGGGGGGAACTAGGAGAAACCAGGACAACAAATCGTGTTAGGGAAAATGCAACGATTGCCTGAACAACATCCCCAATAATTTGGGAGGTGGAGTTCCAAACATCATGTAGATTCTTACCAAATTATCTCAGGTTATGAAAAATAACCATAATAATGGGGAACATCCTCCTTCACCAAAGAGAGAGAAACTAGCTATTGATCATTTTATGCGGCAACAATCACTGACGTTTAATGGATCTTCTGATCCACTAGTTGAGGAATAGTGGGTCAACTCCATGGAGAAGATCCTTTCTATTCTTCATTGTTCTGATATAGAGAATCTGACACTATCCATTTATTGTCTATATGGATATGTCGATCAATGGTGGTATTTGATTAAGAACACCAATCCAAGGGAGGAAATTGAAGAGATGGAATGGGAACACATTAATATCATGATACTTAATACATATTTCTCATGAACTCTTCTTATGAAGAAAGAGAGATAATTCATAGAGCTTAAGAAAAAATAAGGAGAATTTGTCACATCCTATAAAGAAAGTTTCACAAGTCATGAAAGGTATGATTCGGGTTTTGTTATCAATAATGATAGAAAAGTTGATAGATTCTTTAGTGGATTAAAACCACACCTTCGAAAGGCTATTGCAACTCGAGACATTGGGAGTTATGAAGAAGTTGTTTGGTGTTCTCTCAAAGTTTAGATGGAGTGTAGAGAATGGTCCCATGGCTATGGTGATAAGAAATGCAAGATGGAGTTTCAAGCTAGGGGATCTAATGAAAAGGGTGGGATGAAAAATCAACGACCCACATGAAAAAAATGTGGGACGTTGCACCATGGGAACTGACTGAAAGGGAAAATAAAATGATTCAAATGTGGAAAAGAAGGACGATTTGCTCAAAAGTATAGGATAAACATAAAAATGAAGGAGAATGTGGCAGAAGAATGGAGAGAACCATTCATGGTTCAATGATACAACTTTAGGAATATTGGGCACTAAGAAAACTAGTGCACTAAACCTCGAGTTCTCGAGGGTAATCAGCGTCAGAAGCCACCAAATCCAAAAGAACGAGAGAAGGATTATTACATCACTAATGTGGAAGTGGAGCAATATAATGAAGTCATACAAGGTACACTTCTTATTCAATCAAGAATGGAAAAAGTCTTATTTGATTCTGGTTCTACACATTCCTTTATATCTTTCATGTTTACTATAACTATAGAATCGAAGCCCCGAAACCTTGATTTAGAGATATATGTAAAAACACCAAGTGGTGCAATAATTGCAACCCAAGTGTTTGAATCTTCTCCGGTTGGCTTATGTGAGAAGATTATTCCATCGAACCTGGTAATACTTCCCTTGGTAGAATTAGACGCTATAATGGGAATGGATTGTCTCTCATTATATAGACCACATATCAACTATTGGGAAAATAAAATATCTTTTCATATTCCAAACCATCCAATGCTCATAAAAAAATTCAAGGAAGATCATGAGACTCCTTTGAAATATCCTTCCCTGTTGTGGGTGTTGATTCCCTATGAAGAAGCATACCTCGCCCAAATGGCTGAGTCAAAGGAAGGTGGCAACCTTCCCGAAATGCCCATCGTGATGGAATACAGTGTTGTATTTCCCAATGCATTACATGGAATTCCCCCAGATCGTGGGGTTTAGTTCTCAATACAACTCATACCCAGAGCTACTCCTATATCAATGTGTCCCTATAGGATGTATCCTATCAAACTAGAGGAGTTAAAGAAGCAGCTGCAAGAGCCTCTCGAAAAAGGGTTAATACGCCCTAGTGTATCACCTTTGGGTGCGCCAGTGCTATTTGTGAAGAAGAATAATGGAACAATGTGGCTGTGTATTGACTATCAGGAAGACAACAAGATCACCATAAAGAACAAGTATCCTCTTCCAAGTATTGACGACTTGTTCGATCAGTTAAGAGGATCTAAATATTTCTCAAAGGTGGATCTTCATTCTGAATATCTTCAGCTAAAGGTGAAGAAGGAGGATATTCAGAAGTCTACCTTCTGTACAAGGTATGGGAACTATTAGTTTCTAGTGATGCCCTTCGGACATACTAATGCCCCTTCAATCTTCATAGATTTGATGAATAGTGTATTTAGACATTACCTCGACAAATTTGTTTTAGAATTTATCAATGATATTCTCATCTACTCCTAGAGAAAGGAGGAACATAAAGAACATCTAAGACTTGTGTTGGAAACATTGATAAATGAGAAGTTGTATTCCAAGTTCATCAAGTGTGACTTTTGGATGAAGTCTGTCATTTTCTTGGGACGTGTGATCACAAGTGAGGAAATTTCTATGGATACTTCAAAAAAAGGATATTGAGGAATGTCCTAGACTCTCTATTGTCACCGAAATCCATAGTTTTCTTGGATTATCTGGGTACTACCAATGTTTTGTGATAAACATCTCACGATTGTTAAGTCGGCTAACAAAGTTAACAAGGAATGGGGTAATGTATGTCTAGACGGGAGAATGTGAGGGAAGCTTAAAAGAGCTAAAGAGATGGTTGATCACTACACATCTACTCACACAACCGAAAAGTGGAGAAAGTTTTATGATATATATTAATTCTTTAAAGAAAGGATTGGGGTGAATATTCATGCAAAATGATAATGTGATAGCGTATTCCTTACGATAGTTGACGGTCCATGAGTAGAACTACACGACACATGATCTAGAGCTAGCAGCAGTGATTTTTGCAGTGAAAATTTGGTGGCACTACCTTTATGGTGAGAAGTGTGACATATACACCGACCGCAAGACCCTAAAGTATATATTGACACAAAAGGAGCTCAACATGTGTCAAATAATATGGTTTAAGCTAATCAAGGATTACTATTTCTCTATTCACTACCATCCGGGATAGGTGAACAAGGTAGTTGATGCGCTAAGCAGAAAAGAACCTACTACTCTATCCATGTTATGGATTGATAAAGTCTTTATCTTCTTAGATATTCAAAGCATGGATTTAGGAATCATAAATGCAGGGGATACATCCTACCTTGACCAAATTATTGTGAAACTATCTATTCAAGGGGAGATTAAATAAGCACAATGGGGAGATGTGGAGATACAAAAGAGGGTGAATGAAGTAAAGGAAGGGAAGTTGCATAAGTTCCATATCGATGATGATGGAGTGATTTGGTTTGGAACACGTCATTTTAAGCCTTCGTCACCCAGGATAATGAAGGAGCTATTGGAAAATGCACATTTCTCAACATTCTCTATCCATCCTGGAAGCACCAAGATGTAGTGTGATCTCCAAGAACACTTCTGGTGGGATAACATGAAGAAAGAGATTTAAGAATATACATCAAGGTTCTTGGTTTGTTAGAAAGTTAAAGCAATGCAACAAAAGTACAAAGGGATGATGCATACATTTCCTATAACCATGTAGAAATGGTAAAATGTTACTATGGACTTTGTCACGGGTCTCTCGAAGACGCCGAAGGGAAATAATGCAATATGGGTTGTGGTTGATCGACTCACCATGAATGTCCATTTTATCACTATTTGGGATGATATCTTACTTGAAAAACATTCAAGAATATATGTGAAGGAAGTGGTGAGACTGCATGGTGTTCCACTCTCAATTTTCTCTGACCATTATCCAAGGTTCACATCGAAATTCTGGAGGATCATTCAACATTATTTGAGTACAGAATTAAATTTTAGCACGGCCTATCACCCCCAAACTGATGGCCAATCTGAAATGAATATTCAGACACTTGATGATATGCTAAGAGGCTTCTCACTAGAATTCAAAGGTGGATGGAATCAGCATCTCTCATTGGTTGAGTTCTTATAAAATAATAGCTTCCACTTGAGTATTCTGATGGATCCATATGAAGCTCTGTATGGAAAGTGATTTAGAACTCCAACCTCATTGGATGAAGTTGGAAAAAGAATGCTACTTGGACCCAATCTTGTGGAAGAGATGACCGAGAATGATCAAGTCATCTAGAAACACATCAAATCTGCTCAAAGTCGGCAAAAGAACTATGCTGAAAACCGTCAACGGAATTTGGAGTTCGACATTTGAGATAAAGTCTTCCTTCGAATATCACCAGGGAAGAGAGTCATGAAATTTGGGAAGAAAGGAATGTTAAGCCCAAGGTACATTTTCCCATTCAAAATCCTTGCCATATAGGAGCTATGGCCTATCGACTTGCACTTCCACCGAATATGGATCATGTTCATGATGTTTTTCATGTATCACTCCTGAGGAAGTACATACCTGATCCCTCACATGTACTAAACTCAGAGATAGTATAGCTGGAAGATGATCTCTCTTATGAGGAGGATCTAGTAGAAATTATGTAATGGAGAGATAAGGTCCTACACAACAAGTTACCCCACCTTTTCAAAGTTTTTTGGAGGAAACATATGTTTTAAGAAGCTACATGGGAACCAGAAGAGGTGATGAAGGAAAAGTACACTCACATGTTTGTGTAAAGTGAAATTTTGAGGGCGAAATTTCATAAGGGGGAAGAATGTAATGACCCAAAGTATATCAATGAAAATTACCTTCTTAAAAATACGTAATAAAATCACATAAAAACACAACATAATTAACCAATATTTGCTAAGTGACATTTAAACATATGTTTTTTACTTCTGTGTTTGGAATTTGGAAAATCCAGCATACACGGTTGTGTTCAGGATTTTCTTGGGGTCCAATAAGAAAAACATAATTTTTGGTGAATAGTAACCTAACATTTTGAATAGTAGTACAACCCTTATGAATATTAAATCTTCCAAATAAGAGTAACATTACCCATGAATAATTAAATAAAATTTAGGCATCTTAGAAAGTGACAATTTAACTATAGTAAAAGTTTTGGTATTTTTGTCAGACATAAATGATTAATTATAATTAATTAATTATTTTTAATGAAAATTTATATTCTAAAAATTTGTTCATAAATAATACAATCTGTGTCTTTTAGTTTTTAGTTAATTTTATAATACCCTAGGTAATTTGTGAAATCATTAAAAATCAGTTTTAATTTTAAAAAACTGTATTTTCCACATAAATTATGATTTTAATTAAATATTAAATTAATCATATTTAGAAAATTATTTTTTAATTAATGGAAATAGTTTATGGATTCTACACATCAAAAAATGTTTATGGTGAATTTTTTTGATTTTTCTGAAATACTTCAATTTTCAAGTGAATAGTAAAAATACAGTTTTTCGCATCATCGGTGTATCCTAAATTGCATCATTAATGATGTAAAAATGACACAAAAATTTTAGAACATTAGGTTTGGCCAAATTATATTAAATTTCATAAATGGTTCCTTAAAATAAAAAAAACACACTTTAAAACCTAAAAAGAACTTTCAAAAGCCTAAAGAAAAAATGTGATTTCTTAAAGTGTCTTTTTCTATTTCTTTCACATTCCTTTTAATAAATTAATTAATTCAAATTCTAAAGTTGGATTAAAGCCTAAAACGAATTATATTATATTAATATATTATTTAAGATGTGAGAAAACTATTATTACAAGACTATCATTTGATATATTATTTTATTTAATATTTTATTCTAAAAACACCTCCCACCTCATGTATAAATAACACCTCCCCCTCCACTTTCCATACCACACCTATCAAACATCATTAATTTCCTAAACTCTACCCAAGAATCATTCCTAGAAACTCTCCCACAACCAAGAGCTTCCGGTCTCATAAAAAGTCCAAGCATAGGCCTCTTAAAGAGGATCTGAAGAGGAGGTTTCAAGAGGTAATTTCTCTTCCTATTTCCTTTAACTCCCTTTCAATTTCAAGTCCTTTTCTTATTCTACCCCAACATATCATTGTACAAATTTTATGGTAACTCTAGTATCATACATATACTATAATTGTATGATAATAATGGGATATTATACCATCCAACCCCCTTCTTCTCTTCCTTTTATTTTATAAAAGAAAACGTTGTTCGTAAGGTGTTAATCTATCACCTTCAAGAACGACATGTTTTCTTTTTTACATTTATACCTACAGATCTGTTCATGAAAACTTTTTTATGGTTGAACAAGAATATTATATATTTATAATTCCATATTTTATGTTCTGTATCTAACTTATGTACATATTACTAGATGAGTAAACAAAACAAGTTCGTTGTGGTCAAAAAAACGCCCAAATTAACCCAAACGATCATCATTAAATTCCTATCTAATGATTCATCCACATGGTATATAATTTAATTCATATTAAGATCATTTTAACTTCAAGAATACCATTAATAACATGTAATGTATGTTCTGGATGTTTACCCATGTTCTACAAAAACATCAATTCATGAATACATATGAAACTCTCCAGAAAACGATAAAAACTAACATTCCCAAACAATGTTTTTAAACTCAATAAATCATCAAAAGGCCCATAAAATAATAAAATGAAACAAAAATTACCCCTATTAATGTATAAAATGTTATTTAATTTTCAATAAATGAATATAATGTCATTATACAGGACATTAAACTGAAGGAAGAGTTCGGATACAAGGTAATGGGAAATTCTCGAACCCAAATTTCTTCCTTTGGGTTCTCCCTCTTCCGCTCTTTTTTGATATGGTTACTCCTTAAAAATATTTTTTTTCATCATTTTCTATCCATTTCTAGGATATACATGTTTTTCACTGGTATATATTGAAAATGAAATGTTTTCCAAAATAACTCTTATTTTAAGAACACACCTTTTACTTCTCATCAAAGATTGACCGTTCTTGTAAAATGTTTGGTATTCCCTCATTCTTTTGGGAACCCAATGTTTATGAATGTGTTATTATAAGATGAAACTCATTAATTTTCATGGTTTATTTATGTTCATTTATATTATATGTTCATTGTGGCATGCATGATAAATGATAATGTTATGATGTGATGGGTGGGCCCAGAATTATATAGCGCAATATAAATGTTTAAATGTGATGGGTGTGCCCGGAATTATACAGCACTCTAATGTGTTAGGTAAAGTGATGAATCTAAAGTGTAAATGTGAAACAATGTTTGAAAAATTTGACATCTTTTTTCCCAAGCATGCGTGGTTGTTAACCACTAAGACATGATGTTTAAATTTTATGCATTGCCACATTTAAAGTCCCCTATTAATGCTTCCTCTCATGATTCATTGCTTATGTTATGAATATGCTCATCCCATTCTATATTGTTCTTATCTATCCACTTATGAGGATTCTAGATCACCCCTTTTGATGTATATCCTAAGGTGGAGACATGTAATTAGGAGTGGTCAAGTGCCAATAAGAAGCTAGAGAAGAAGAAATGAAAAATAAGTTTATGATCGATGTTGTAATTGTTGTGTATGGTCCTAGTGTTTCAAATACACTAAAACATTGGATCCTTTATGTGTAATACTATTTTGTTTTTAATCTTTAAAATTATCAAATAGTAATTTATGAAAAGGTTGGTTCACTATAGAGAATGTAGGGGGGAACAATATGTGAGGCTAGGACCCTCTAGAGGAGTCTTAAATGTGCCTTAATTTTGGGTTTTCAAATTGATAATAGAAACAAATGTTGAATGAGAAACCTACTGATAGGGTTTGGTTATGTTTTTCAAATTCTGACTCATCATGTGATGTTAGTCAGTATTAATTTTGGTATTATTATGGTTATTGGTTATGTCCTTTTTAAATTGTTTATTTATTTTTCTTATTATGATTATTTAATAAAGTGGGTACAATCACTTGTTGTTATATATTTGACTATCACTAATAATCTGAAACATGTAGTGTATTATAAGTTATTCCTAAATTCATGGTACCAACTGAATCAGGGAACATGAATATGGAAATTGGTATGGGACATTACCAAGTGGTGTTAAAGGGAGTATAATTTTATTTTCTTGTATCTTATTATTTGGGAAATCCTTACAGAAGACTTGGACAAGTTGGGACTTGGTCAATAGCTGATGCATAAGAGTATATAACCAATGTATGGGGGAAAATCAATGTACACTGTTTGGGATTGATTCTATTGATGTTTGTTGTTATCATTGGATGTTATTCCACCTCGACCGACACATGTGTTCTGCGCTATTTTTAATTAGATATAATATTATTATATATGTACCATTATGGAATGGAATTTGGGTATAAATACATCATTTTAGGAACTCTTGATTTATTGTGACATGTATATTTTTATGAACATATAGAAATGAATTATTTGGGGTGAGTTTTTCAATTGAAAATGATTTTATTTATTGTGAAATTTAAATTAAATTTGTAGATAATATGAAATTGAAAATATTAAATGATTCCAAATGTGGTGAGTTAATGTGTATAATAGGTGTCTAATGAGAATCCATCTACAATGAAAATATTTTACCTTATGATAACCATGACATATATGAGAGATGGTTTTGGGGAGTCATAACACATAAATTTTGACCTTTTGGTTGGGTATGATGGATGACTTGATATGGATTTATATGATAACCTCAATTTAAAATGTTATATTTTTGTGGTATGTGTCCTATTATGTGTTTTTGTAATTTTAGAGATATGAATCCCTTACAATTAATGATCATACCATGACCAGGGGAGATATCAGGAAGTGATCCTCTAATAGTGGAACTAGAATCTTTGATTGTTTCAGGTGATGATTCTAGAGAGATGATCGATGAGAAAATTATTATATTAAGATTATAGAAAGAGACCATGAGAGGGTTGTGAATATTTTTCATGATTTACACGGAATTTCCAATTTCATATACCTTTGAATTTAACTAGAGATGGTGGTCATGAGGGCATTGAGTTTTGAGTTGAGTTTATCTGGATGATCCTCGATCACAAAGAAACTCATGCTATGAATAGTGTCAAACTGGATACTTATATGTTATGTGTTCATGTAATGTGTTTGTGGTACATCCATACATGGGATGGAAAAATAAATAATATAGTGTGGAAGGACATTCAGGAGAAGTTTTTGTGAAGACGTACACTGAGATGTGCATGCATGAGAGGGAATATGAGTTTATGATATTGTGCTTGGAGAGTATGTATGTTGTGGAATATGTTGGTACCATTACTATTTTATAAAGATATTTCTTACATTGGGAGGGGATGATGATACTATGCTGAAATATTTTTAGGATACACTCAAATGTGAGATTATGTCCCAAGTTAATATCTTTTAGTTGAAATTTTTTATAGAAGTGGTTAATCGGGCTCTTATTTCTGAGGGGAACCTGATGGAGGCTAACATTGAGATGTATGTCGAATATACTAGATTGATATGATCTATATCTTCAGAGGGTAGGAATAATCGGTATGATAATGTTGGCAAGTGTTTTGTAAGGTGGAGTGTCTAGGTGGAAGGATCAATTACTAATGTCATTACTCGAGTCCTCTTCCACTATTGTGGAAGGTTGGGACAATTTAGTATATAGTTCCCTAATATGTAGTATTGATACATGAATTATGCAATATGGTACATTTACAACATTTATACAGGAAACTGTGAAAATTGGGTAATTATGTGGGATCTAGGTATAATCAGAGTGATGTAAGGTGGTCTTTTCCACCATATCAGTCTGATGGTAGGAGTTTATATAGACATGGTTGTCAAAGTAGTGGACATGGTACATTAGGCAAAGAGCGCACGTACTATAAATTTTGTGTAGCTTAAGGGAATTAGACTACATCATAGGGAAGAGGGTAAGTTCAATTACATGAATTTTAACCTACACATTTAGATAGTCGGGAAGGACCATCAGAAGTTATAGTTACTATTATAATATCTTTTACACATTAGACTGATTTATTTGATACATGAGCCTTTAATAACTTTATATCTTCATAACATTTGAATGGGATGAGTCTAATTATGGATCCTATGAGCTATGTTTTTACAATTGATGCACTAAAGGTAGTAAATTTAAAAGACATACGTTTGTGAAAGGGGTGTTCAGTCAAGGTTTGGGACTATCATTTTCATTGACATTTTTACTTCCTCGATATGTTAGGATTTGACATGATTTTGGGTAAGGATTTTTTGGTAGGATCCCATGTCCACATTGATTGTTTCAACTCAAGAATTACTTTTTTATATCATAAGGGTCATAATTAATTTCATCATGGAGAGTGGTATATCCATGCGGGCCATGAATGACCAATTTATCAGGTACTAGGGTGACTACTACCTTGGTTTTATGAATTTTTCTAGATGATGGGGGAATAGAACATTGTACCTTTCTACTCATTGTGGACCTGTTTGAAGACATTTTTTCTGAGGAATTATTGAGAATTTTACCACTGTGATATGTGGAGTTTATGATTTACATTATCCCTATAGATGAGCCTATATCTATTCAATCTTAAATAATGAAACCAACCGGGATTCAAGATCCCAATACTTGGCTATAGGAATTTATAGATAAAATATTTAGCACTCTGAGTATGTCTCTTTATGGTTTTCCAATATTTTTTTCTATGATAGCTGGTAGAACTATGCACATATGTGTCAATAACCGAAGGTCAAACCAAATGAATGTGAAGAACCCACATCCCCTTAAGCATATCAACAATCTGTATAACTAGTTTATAGGTTCTTGTTATTTTTCCAAGATTTACATGAGGTCAGGTATCATCAGTTAAGAGTACAACATTCTAATATAACAAAGAGTTCCTTCAATATATGGCATGACCTATATGGTTTTTTCATGAAACTGTTCTGGCTTATGATTCTTCATTATTTTTAGGTCCTTGATGAATGGAATCATCCACCAGTAACTGGAATAGTTTTGGGTTGTTTTGTGGATGACATCATGGTGAACTCAAAGACTCATGAATATCATGCATAATATCAGGATGATGTCATGAGTATACTAAGGGAGCACTAGCTATAGAAATATATATATATGTTTCAAATATATAATTAATAGGGTATTTTTCTGGGTCACAACATATCAATGGAAGGTGTTTCATTCGACCCAAATATGGTGCATGTATTGTTTTCCTAGGTGTATCCCTATAATTTTTTTGATATATCTACATTTTGTTGTCTAAAAAGCTCGTATAAAATATTCATCTAAGACTTTTACCACCTGGATTCCACACATCATGATTTGAAGAAGATGAAAATTATTTTTTTAATGGTATATAACATGCATGAATTATTTTTAAGAGATGAATAACTATTAGACTACTAAAAAAATTTTAATCCTACCTGATACTGAGGATAATAATAATATGTTTTTTTATTCATAAATATTATTTATTGGAGATGTGTTGATGGAGGGGGTTGAGTTATTCCCAATAGATCATTAATATTGATGGTGTGTTAATAGAATTACCCTATATATGATATTGATTTAGCTATAGTGGTTTATTCCTTCATGTTATGGAGCATTATATTTTTGTAAAAACGTTTACTATGTATACTAACCAAAAGAGCATAATGTATAACTTTTCACAATGTGATTTGAATATTTTGAAAAAGGGGTTGGTTATGTATATGTAGTCATATGGTTTTATTTTAGAATATACACCCTATATGTGAAATAGTGTTTCTAACACATTAAGTAGGAAAACTCAGAATCTGGTGGTTCAAGTGTGTATTTATGAGTGAAAGATGAAATATTTTCTTGGAGGATATGTTTATTTTTGTTCTATAGGACAATGAGTATATTAACCTTATATTATATCCAGTTTATTCCACAATTTTCACAAGGATTATGAAGTGGATTTATGAGGATCATATGAGTTTGTCTTTGATAGAAAACCATGAAGGTGGGGGTTCACCTTCTGAATGGACCAAAAATGAATATGAGATCATATAAGTAAGGAATCATGTTGGTGTCTTTTGAGTACGTGGTAGGAGGTAATGTGTAAATTTTAGGATATTATGTGGGTGGTGCATCCAGGATTTACCATAATTTTTTGTGAATTATCTTGACAGTATTGATGGTCGGGCATGAAGATTGAAATTGTAGCATTCATGATATAATTCTACACAGATAAATAGTTAATGAATGAGCATAAATTTCCTTTCAGATCACTATAACCACTACCAATTACGAAATTTAATAGGTATAATGTTATAATGAACTTAATGGTGGGAATTTTATGGATTAATTAAAAGAATAATGCTTTATGGGTAGTTGTAGACTGACTAATGAATGTAGACCATTTCATGCCTATATGGGAGATTTTTTCAGTTTATTAATTGGGATAATTTTATGTTCTGGGGATTTTCCATCTGCACAGTGTGCCATAGAGTATAGTTTTATAATTTGACTCATGTTTTACTTCATGATTCTATCAGGACATATAGAATACTCTTATTATGCAGGTAATTTTGAATATGGATTTACAATCTCAAATTGATGGGATGTCAAAACATACTATTCAGGTACATGATGATATGATACAAGAGTGCACTATTGAATTTATTGGGTCTTAGGAGAATAACATATCATTGATATAGTATTCATGTAAGAAACTTTTCTTGAAACTATTTATATGGAACTATATGAGGATTATTATGGTAGGCCATTATGATCACCTCAATATTGTATAGAGGTTGGTGAGTTAGTGTTTTTGGGACTGAGTGTCACAGAGGATAGGTCAT
The DNA here is from genome assembly GCA_963277665.1 of Viscum album. Classification (NCBI taxonomy): domain Eukaryota; kingdom Viridiplantae; phylum Streptophyta; class Magnoliopsida; order Santalales; family Viscaceae; genus Viscum; species Viscum album. Next base: position 1,344,954,299 of record OY728155.1, on the reverse strand, counting down.
AAAATGTTTCCTTAATTTACAAATGTATGGATATTGCTAAAAGAGTGAAATTTTTTTATGCTGATCAACATCAATGACCCCTTCAATTTTTAGTGGGTGATCATGTGTACCTTCTAGTATCACCTAGATTGGGTCACTATAGGATTAATAGATTGGGAATGTCGATGCTCAGGTTTAATGGATCTTTTGGGATTTATGAGATAATTAGACCTGTCGAATACTATTTTTCTCTTCCATAGAGGTATAATATAACACATGATGTTTTTCTTGTGTCATAGATTTAACAATTTCATGTTGACCCTACTTGTGTGATCTATGTTGATTATTTTGTGGATGATAATGATGCATCTTTTCATAATAATCTAATTTGTGTTTTGAATAGAAGTGATAATGTGTTGCAGGGAAAGACAATGATTATTTGTTCGAGTATTGTGGAAACATGCCCATGTTTAGGAGCAATCATGGGAGGGATAAGATAGTGACCCAATAGTTTTACCTCAAAATCATAGAGACCCTTGGGTGTATAGCTCATAGACAAGCTATCCTAAGGTGGGGAGTTTTTAAGATCTAGATATTTCTAAAGATTCATCATATTATTATTCAAGTACATTTTTAATCTTGTTTTGAGTTTATCTTGGTTGAGTTATTATTTGGGATTATTTTTGGTGAATTTAGAAAGTTGTGGTTGTTTTAGAAGAAAATGGGGTAGTGCATGGTTTGCTCACAGTTTTCCCAAACCATGCACTTACCTCAGAAAACTAAGCATTATTAAATAGAAGGTCATTTTATAGTTGGCACAGAATTTTTCAAACCATAAGACCTTTTATTATAAATAGTTAACCACTATTTTGTAGAGCATGGTTAAGGCCCACAGTTTTGAAAACCATGTGCCCCTTCCTATGAATCCATGTGTGCGTGTAATTATTTCGTTTAAAAATTTTCAAAAAAATTCTCAAACCCTTGGTATTAATCACTAATCACCCCACTCAACCATAAACCAATTCTTATGAAATCTACTTCTCCCTAGAGGCTTCCAAGACTACATAAATATTTTTCATGTCAAATAATGTAACTGATTGAATGATCAACTTCTCGTTGGTATGTCTTTTATTCCTTGTTTTTATTCTTCTCACTCCCTCTCCCTTTTCTAGATGAAGAGGATTTATTTTCCTCCATTTATGATGGTTTATATTTTGTTTTCATGGATCATATTTTGTTTGATCTTGTTTCTCAGATTTGGACCCATATAATCTGCTTTATTGTTATCTTTATCGTTCAACTTCTATTTGGGTATTCCTTTTATTTAATGCCAACAAAAACATATGGTAGGTGGTCTAGTTATAAATTCACATATTCATTGTTATGATTACATGTGTATGTTGATAAATTAAAATTTTCATTTTTTTGTAAATCTAATCATGAATTGAATTGAAAAATTGGTTAATTAATTACTGTGATTACATAATTAATGGAATAATTTCCTTATGGAATTGGATGATTATGGGTTGTTGACACCTACGAAATGAGAATCAATAAAATTAAGAAAGTATTAAATACCTGAATATGTATTTTACATTCTCCACAAAGGGAAAGGAAGAAGAAGGTGGATGATAACTGAAAATCATGTGATCCTTCAAAGGACTCGAGATCACATTACCATCATAAGGTCATGTGATAACTCCACACATAGTGGTTAACCAATAGTGGATCCCATGGAAACCCTTCTGATAAGTCAAATTTATTTTTTTAAGGTGATCTGAACAAGACATGGCAGCATAGAAGCAACCAAATATGACCTTCTTGGCCACAAAATTTCTTATCTATGAATGGCTGAAAAAGCCATCAAAAACACTTTGCAAAATGAATGTAAATGACTGAAAAGATGAGGCATTTTTTGATATTAAATATCATGAAACACACCAATGATGGTATGGGAATTTATCCATCATTATATTAAATCAAACTCATAAGAACCCAAATATTTAATAAAATAAATAAAGGAAATAAAAGGATAGGTGTTGGGAGTTACTTATGTCATAAAAGACTGGTGAAATGCTCTTAGCATGCCCCAAGAAACTATGAGACTTTGGAAACATAACTATCTCATCCTTAGAAATCCCTTTGGCTTGTCATCCACTATGTATAAATAACCCAGGGTGTGTTTAGGAATCCATGTGCTTCCCCTTTAGTTCCATTATAAAATTTATATGGATTTTTCCATGAAATTATTGCACAACCCCATATGACCCATATTGGAAGCATGAGGCATAACAAATAGGTAGACTAATTGTCTTTGATATCACGAATATTACTTCTCTGGACACTTAACCATTGTAAAATAAAAAAATATAATTAAATATTGATGTGGAGGAAGCCTCTCGCGATTTTAAAATGATTGATACACACCAATGATGTCCATATTATGGTCCTATGAAACTCTAAGACAACTCACCACAATTTTTCAGAGACCCCTACGACAAGCCCCCCTTGCTTCACAAAGTGTCCGAAGAAAGGCCTCAATCATCTCATGAAATCTGTTCAAACATGCACTTTGGACTTGAAAATGCCCTTGATCATGTCACCATGACAACAAGGAAGTCCTTAGTCATAAATATAAGATCAATAAAGTCTCCTTTAATTGGTAATAATTCAATAATGGAGTTTATGTTGAGAGGGACGCACAATCACTAAAAATTTGGTGATACCGTTAGAGAAATCCATGATAAAGGATAACTAATATGTGTGGTTCCATATACCTTCACTAAATCCAGCCATGATCCACAAGAGATATGCCACACAAACTGGTGAAAAACTTGGTTGAGAGGATAATAAAATCCCCACCCTATAAAAAAATGTACCACTTCCTGATGACTAGAAATGCTACCTATAATTACAAAGAGAACAATCTCTTAAAATATTGTGAATGGAAATTATTCTGTTAGGTAATATACTAGATAATTTCAAATGAAATCACATGCCATGTATAAATCTATTCACATGATCATTAAAAAATTCTATTAAGGGATCCTCGATGGAAATATGATAAACCTCACATGTCTTCTAGATCACATGAGATATAAAATAAACTGAAAAAATATACATTATTTGAAATACAATGGGTAGAAAAAATACTAAAGGTTAATGACATAAACAAAAACATGTTCACTAACCCTCCAATGATTCACATGAACCATCCATGACACAATAAAACATATGAACATGCCACCCAGATCATGAAATTATCTTTCAGTATGCCACCCAGGTCTAGAGAAGTATTCCAAACATGTCAAAGAATGTCACACGATCCCCCTAAGAACACCACTATAGTTTTGTGAAGCCCTATAGGATTTATCACAAGCCTCACGAATCCCTTTAGATACATATAAATTACCATAAAAAACACCACATCATGTCATATAGGTCTCATGGATGAATATAACAATGAAATCAAATATCTCACAATACCCTCATGGAATGTCTGCTGAGACTGACAACACCTTTCTGAAATGTTGGACACGTCTCATGATTCCCTCCCTGGACATTAGCCAAGACATGCGACTATCTCTGAGATATGTCTTATTGACTCTTGTGGAGCCCTCCATATGTGTCAAGATAAATTATTCCAATGAAACATGGTAAAATGTACTAGATAATGAGTCACCTTCTTCACAATCTAGATAGGTCATGTGATGGGTTCCAGGACAGACCATTGGTATTTTGCGATTTCCTTATGTTAAGACAAATTTGATCAGGAAAACCCCTTTAGATATGACACCTGGGTTATTTGAAGTTATTTAAAAGAAAAAATAGATCATTTAGATTTCTTCAAATATGTTAGGATCGAACTCTATTACATATCAGGACAAAAAGACAACCAATGCATGATATGACAACAATCAGTTCCCAAAAAAACCTCAATGTTTAAGCCCTGACCAATGAAATAAGATGAAATTTACCAAAATAATTGTCCAACCTAAGAGTTTAATTCCAGACTAAAGGAACTATGAGGACTCTTATTCCTTCAATATACTTGATATTTAGTCCACCTCTTCAAGGTTCGATCTCCACATGGTAGTCCCAATATGAAAGACCCTCAGACTCAATGTGATTACATTGATTATTTGGCATCTTTTTATTCTCATTACTAGCATATATCACTTGAGAGTGGAAAATTTCAGTAGTCATATAATTCAAATCATGGCTCTTCACCATCTGGGTAAACACATTTATGTAAATCCCCAATGAATGGAATGTATCATTAGACACAATACATGAAAATTTACCTTGGGGATAATCTAATGGGTTTAACTAAACTACGAGAACTCTAATTACTATAATAACCAGGTACATAAGACTCCTTCTTAAGGCTTGATCTCAAAAAAACACCCCTTTTGTGTAAATAAATTTATGACTTCAACATCCTAGTTATTGGGACTTAATCATTCATAAGGTATGACAAATCTACCTCTCCCATCAGTTGTCTGAGAAATAAATCGAACTACGATGACTCTGATTCCTACCATAATCAGGATATATTTGACAAATCATTGAGGCCCTATCTCTAAAATAAATCCTCTTAAGACAGTGCCACCACATAAGTCCCATGTCATGAGTAATGAAAATGATTATTTTATGTTCCTTATTTCTCACATGAAACATAGATCATACATGGATATGGAATTTCAATAATCAGTTCAACTATACTATAAGTCACTAAAATGACGACGGAAACCTCATTGTGTATGCCCTAAACAAATGAACCATGAAAACTCTATATATTAAAATAAATAAGATACATAGGATGTCCCTGTAAAACTCAAACATGGACAACCTGTATCCAATAGCACAACTATACGTTCTTTCCTTGTGATTTCAAACCACATGGATCCAAATAAATATGGGCTTTTTGATTAATGAGATAACCAATATATGTAGGATAACTCATTATGGACCAATCCACTCCTCAAAATATTAACCACATTTTAGTGTAGTAGAATGTTTGAAAACTCCCTGTTATTGGGATTCATGACATAAGAAACCACTTATTAATTGATAATGATGGAGAATGTTAGGTGCATATTGATGGATTCATTCAGAGACCCTAGTATTTTCCATATAAATAGTAATTATCCAATTAGTGTTTTATTATAGTAACCAGTCACATATCAGGACTAGGAATAGATTTTTAAAAATATATAAAATCAATAATTGATTCCCTGAGTATGAAACAATTCACCCCAAAAGGTTGTGATGATCCTAAAATCCTATCATATCATCTTATGTGAATTACCAAGAGTAATCGGGCCTAAGAACCCATGTTATCATCTACCTCTGGAAATCGGGTCAAAACCATGTTACAGATTAGGGAACAATTGGATTTTTCTGAAGATAATGACAGTGGAAACCTAATGTTCATTATTTTTTCACAACATAAACACCCCACAATCAAATCATCTAGAGGATCCTATACATATCTTAAAAAGTCAAAAAAATCAAAAAATGGTGAAACCAATGTGAATCTATATAACAATATAGTGATTGGGTCATAATCTATTGGACCATTCAATTTTCACCCACTATGAAAACAAAACTAATAGTCCCACCATGGATCTCAAAATAAACTTTTTATTCATCACCCTAGACTAACAAGGAAGTATGATTGGCATGATTTTATAGATGATAAATTGTAATCAAGGTTCTCATTCTTTAATCCTCATTTTTACATGTCAATGAGAGTAGAATGGATGAATTGGGTATAAATGAAATATTCTTTTAACCAAGCATATATAATTCGGCATATTATTCCTATTATATTTCACTAATCAGTAACATTTTTATCTTTCATTTTCACATCTGTAAATACTACTCTCACCTTCCTGATTTGAGAAAATATCTTTGTCATCAAAAGTGTGATGTAGTAAATCATATATGGATGAAAACTCCATAGGTCACAAATAAATCTCACTTGTTCGATATATCCATTGATAGTTTGCCAAAATGATGGTCTCAGAGAACCACTAACAAGGTATGGTTCTGACCATGGAAGCTCCCACATGGTTGTCTATTCCTTGAACCAGAGAGCCCCATCATGCATGAGATAATAATATTAAGCTATTATCCCATGTCTCTATAGTCAACCACTTTGGAAGCTAATCCGAGAAGCATGAAAACTTACATCTTTTTTCTCTAATAAATATAGATCATGAATCCAAATATGGATCCCTTTAGATTCATGTGCCACTAAGGAGGGAACCTGTCAAGCACTATTTCCAATACTATCCCACGAGTAACCACCAGTTGGCTACTAGTGGCACCACTCGCAATGCTACATCCTCTGATTCCCATGCACATGAAATAGGTAAGTCTCATTATAGGGAGAATACGATGGATATGTAATAGAGGGTTCATATAGCCACTCCTACTTATGATGCCTTCCATTTTATTCGACAAGAACCAGTAAACATGCCCATATCCCTATTGACTCGAAACATGTCATTGTAAATATTCCCACAATAGGCATTAGAGATGTGCATATCCATACCCTCATACATTAAGCCCATTGACATATTCATATAGTATTTGTAGGAGCAATGCAGAAACATATTCCATCTTCTATTGATGACATATTCTGTTATATAATGGATGTGAAAAATGTGAAATCTTATATCACTACAAATTATTTTCTAAAATAATAATATAATATAGATACCACTTACGAACTCCATAAAAATATTTTGACACTGTTTCAGATAAAGGGATAAGTGCATACACTTATCCCTATAGCTAGGGAAAATCAGGACTATGATTTTCATGAACAAGTGGTTCTACCAGAGCAGGAACACATTCATTCTCACAACGTGGTTTATTATTAGAATATTATGATAAATAATGGGTATTTGGACTAGAATCATACTCCCATTCCAATTCAGGATCACCATGTGAGTGTGACATATGCCTTGGAACCATGAAACATATCTGAAAAAATAGTCTGGTGGCATATTTCAAAGGCTGTTGATAGGGGTCATATCCCTATTTTGGAAGGGTATAACCACATAAGAGTGGAATAATATATCAACCCTAGCATTTTACATATAACATTATATGTTTTTAAGCATAATTATACATTAGTGTACAAGAAAAAGACTATAAAGTCAAGTTTCATGGAAAGCTAGGTACATATGACCAGAAACATGGAACTAAATAAAACATTTCTTTATATAATATTAATATTGAGCTCCTAAGATTCATTATGCTCTAACATCTCATAGGGTACCCTGGGGAATAGATGAAAAAAGGGATGAGATAAATATCTCATTAAAGGAATAACCATAAGAAAAAAGTGTTAGCCCAAGGGTAGAAGGCATGATCTAATGATATAAAAAAGGCATGTAACAATGGGATCACAACATATAAACATGTTATAAAATAATAATGGAGTTAAAGTAATGAGGAAGAAACATAAAACGTTACATTATCATGAGACAAGGTTAACTGCCAAGGCTGTTGGACATGGTAGCAAAAGCCAAGGCTAACCAGCAAACAGTCACACATGGTTGCACAAGACAATTCTAACCGCCAAGACCGTTGCACATAACATCTCATGTGACACAAATTTGCCTAATGAATTGAAGTGATATCTGTTTGCATCCATCATAGATTTTCATGAATATGTTATAAACATAATGAATCCTACATAATAAATCTTACATAAACATAAGGGTTTCTTATAGAAAGAATTGGGTTCCATTATAATTTTATAATGAATAACAAATGGAAATACCCTAAAATTTTCAATGAAAAAAGTAAGTAAAATATAAATCGAAATTTATAAGGTAAAAAAGGCATTTATCATGTTATGTGATTTAAAATATAAGGGACAATTTGTAATGAATTTATAAAACAAATTTTAGCATTAAATAATTTTTGTGTGGTTTTAAGGAAAATACTAAAGATCTTGCAAAATTAAAAAGGGAATAATCCATTATATAAAAATATAAGTAAACCAAGAAGGTTTTAATAATAAAAATAATGGTCTTATAAAGACATTGGTGTCATAAAATAGAAGATATAGTACACTTGAAATTAAGTAACAATTCATGATGGTCCCTCAAAACATGTTTTCATATTGGGAAGTATTGACGAGGGAATAACATAAAAAAATACATGATACAGAATAATGAAAGGTTATAGATAAATTAATTTGTTAAATATACACAAAATTTAGAATATTCAGATAAAAATATACGATAAATTCATTTTGATAAAAATAAGATAAGGCAACACGAAAAAACAATGGTGGTTTGGGTATAATCCATTATGGATTATCATCATGGTATAAGATGTACTTAAAAATAATAATAATAGTTAAAGGGGTATATGAACACTAATAAATAATGTGGTATGTACATAGGAGGGATGGAATAATATCCCCTCATTTGGTATTACATATAAAGGTGGTAAAATAGAGGACGTCCATGAATAAATGTGAAATAGAGAGGATCCTTTACATTAATTCTATTGGTGTTATCCACATGATATTAGTGACCTGAATAATGAAATTTGGTTCATTAATTAATATGTAATAAATTTATTTTACATGTAAAGATTTCGTATAACCTTTCTATGTTCATTTGTGACACTAGTGCAGAAAAAGTTTTTTACGTCGGTTATTTTTCATTTTTTACGTCGGTTTCTAGCCGACGTTAATATGTGCGACGTTATAAATAAGGTTTTCGACATCGGTTATTTAAAAACCGATGTCAAAAACATAAAATCACGATGTTTATCACATTGGTTATTTTAGAACCGACGTGATAAAGAAAATTGGAAGGGTTTATCACGCCGGTTATTTAAAAACCGACTAGATAAAAAGCCTGGAAAATGGTTTATCACGTCGTTTATTAAACAAACGACGTGATAAACATGGGAGAGGGGGGTTTATCACGTCAGTTCATATAGAACCGACATGATAAAACTGGGTGAGGGGGTTTATCAGGTCGGTTCTATAAGAACCGACGTCATAAACCGGGGTGAGCGTGGTTAATCATGTCGGTTCATATACAACCAATGTGAAAAATAGGGGGAGGGGGGTTTATCACGTCGGTTATTATATAACCACCGTGATAAACCAGTGGGAGGAAGTTTATCACATCAGTTATTCAATAACCGACGTGATAAACCATTTTCCAGGCCGTTTATCACGTCGGTTATTCAATAACCGATGTGATAAACCATTCTCCAGGACCTTTATCATGTCGGTTATTAAATAACCGATGTGATAAACCATTCTCCAGGACTTTTATCACGTCGGTTATTAAATAAACGACGTGATAAAACATTTTGCAGGAATTTTATCACATCGGTTATTAAATAACCGACATGATAAACTATTTTCCAGGCATTTTATCACGTCAGTTATTTAATAACCAACGTGATAAACCCAATTTTTTTTTAAACAGAATGCAGTCATCTTCTCTCCACAAGAATCAACCAGAAAACAAATCAAGAAATCATACCACAAAAACAGAAGTACATCAAAATTAAGCATGTACATAGATAACATATAAAATATACCCCCTAGTCAGCCCCCACCCTCATTTATACCCCATGGACAGCCCTCCCCCACCCCGTTGGAGCCCTCACCCTCATGTATACCCCCCTGGACAGCCCTCCCCCACCCCATTGGTTCTCCCACGCTCTTTTATACCCCTTGGACAACCCTCCCCCACCCCATTGGAGCCCCCACCACACTCCTGGACTGCCCCCCGACCCCCTGACACCCCCAAACACCCCTCGACAACCCCCCACCCGCCTGAACATCACCCCCTCACCCCACTTGACAGCCCCCACCACACCCCTGGACAGCCCCAAACACCCCTAGACAAACCCCCCACCCCTGGACAACACTCCCACACCCCTGGACTAGCTTCCCACACCCCTGGACATCCCTGCCACCCCCAGGACTGTCCCCCCACCCCACCGGACAGCCCTCCAAGACCGCTGGACACCCCCCAACCCCACTGAACACACCCCCACACCCTTGGAACCCCTCCCCCACAGACCCAAATCCATACCAGAAAAACCATCAAAAGTAGACCAAAACAAGATGTAGAGCAATATTAAATATTCACTTATATAACATTCAAAACATACACTGTCAACTTCAAAAAAAACTAAATCCAACCTAAACAACTACCAAATACACAATTAAAATGAAAATATTCAAAATTACATTTTAAATTACAAACAACTAAAATTCAATCAAACCTGTAAAATAATTTGACCACTCCACTTGTACGTGTTTGATGTCTTCAGTAGTATAGGGTTGAGGGTCATCAAAAACCAATAAATGAAAAAGAAGATAGTTAACGTGTATATTGAATAAATAAAATTGAAATATTATGGAAAAGTTTAAGAGGAAATCGTACCAGGTCAAAATTCAAAACTGTCCGAGTTGTTGTTATTTCATACATAAATCTTAACATATAATATCCGCATTCGATGAGGCCTTGTTGTTCATGACAATTCTGTTTTGAATGAGTGTAAATTCAATATATTATTTTTATGTAATAAATCAAAAAGTACAAATTATAAATGGAAATTTACCTTCACATTTACATATTTGATCTTTGCATTTGTTTTATTTGTGTTTTTTCGAAAGTAGACCCATGCAATGTTAGAAAATAATACGAATGGGGTAAATTTAAAATTCATTATAATATATAAAACTATTGAGAAATTGAAACTTACTTTTCCAATATATTCTTAAAACATTCCCGTACATCACCATGAACATAGCATATCCAATAAAGAGATTTCTCCCTTGGGCAAAAAAATCCCTAACATCCAATGATCACTGATAAAAGGAAATTTAATGTTAGTGGTTTTTTATGTTAAAAGATAATTAAATCTTTGAGAGAAATGTGTTTCATACCTCTCACAAAAAGGCATCATCCAACATTGTCTGATTATATTCTTTTCAAATCATTCAGCAATATAAACCATTCTTTGTTCCTCAGTCAATGCACATGCTTCAGGGGAAATCAATTGCGGGTCCATGAATCCCTTTACTTCTGTCAGCTCATTCCTCTCACAAATTTTATAAAGGTACCTAATAAAAAACATACATAAGTATACATTTTTAATAAATATAATGCAGGGAAAAGGTGTTAAGACTTACATGGAAAAAATTTGCACCACGTTGATGCCTAACTTATCTCCAGTAACAAGCTCCATGATATCAGTTTTTGTAATCCCCACACTTATTTCACGTCCACAAACATGAGATTCCATTGGAAACTCATAAAAACCCAACAAAAATGTGAATATCTTGACAATCTGTCAAGACCACTTGAATCTGTATCTGATTTCATAGCTTGTTGTCTTTGTTGTTGTCTATACAGTATTTCTTTACCTTTGAAGTATTCCTGTGAAAAAATTGAAAAATATAGTAGTTTTCAAATGATAAAACAACTTTAATAAACAAATAAAATAAAATATATAACATTCATACCTCTATGGTAATGAGTCGAAGAAGTCTGGATGACCAAACTAAAAAATGGCCGATACTCTGTCCAACTATCGCCACCTCATCTGTAGGTATTGGTACCCTAGATTATCTATCTATAATATCCTATATAGTGACCCTCTAATTCTCTACCTCTAATTGTTGATGATGAACTGTATCTCCTATACAATATACCAACCTGTATGCTACTATATGATGTTGAGAATCATCATCATACAACTCGCAATATGTAGGAAGCTGCGGCGGAGGAGTAGGATAAAAAATGGGGTCCGCAGGCTGAGGTGGGGGAGTGGGAGCTACCGGCGGAGGTGGAGGATAAATAATGGGGTCTTCATGGGGAGGTGGAGGAGTGGGAGCTGCAGTCTGAAATTGTCTTTTCATTTCTGCAAACATAGACTGCACCGACTCTCTAATCTTGTCCTCCATCGTCGCATTAATATTTTTAACTTCAGCCTCAAATGATTTTTTTATAAACCCCCTCAACATTAGAAGTTGAAGAACGTGGAAACACATTTCTTACTGATACACCTGCCGGATATCCTCTTACACGACCAGGATGTTCGGGCCTTCCCAATGCTGCAAATAAAATATCTTCCCTCCCAGTAGCTCTAAATGACCCCTCTAAACTCTGTTCCTCAAGAGAGTCTTGTATTAATTAATTGAACATTTCTATAATGATTGAAACTTATATGAAGAAAAAAGTTAACTTAAATAAATTAAATAGATATCTTACAATCCTCTTAGCTACGATTCTCGATTATTCCAAAAGATATTGCCCTTTTTTTCCCTTCCGAGCTCTCTTCCATTTTTCATGTCATGATGGAGGGGATGGAGGTTCCACCTCTCCAAAGCTTGAAGACTCATCTCTTAGTTGTTGAAATTTTTCCACCATCATTTGTTCTTCCAATAATGCATACCCTCCCCGAGATAAACTATGAGGGTATACATTTTTAGATTGGATCTCCTGATGAGCTTTCCTTGTTTGCTGTAATTTAAGAATAAGAAATCATTAACAAAACATTAAGAAAATCATTTATATAAAAAAGTTTATAAAAGTTTACATTTCCCTTACCAGAAATGACTCTTTTTTTCTACTTTCAAAAAACTGTCTCCTTGTGTCTTCATCTACAAAAGGATATATATGACATGGATTGTCGTGAATCCTTTGACCATAAATGAAATCATATGAGAGGGTTGATTTGAAATCCCTCCATCTCCTTGCAGCCAACGATAAGCATTTCTTCCTGACTCCTCCAGTGTCAGGAATATCAAATGTCATCTGATAAAGAAGAGTTTAAACATATTATATATAGTAGAAACATTAAAATAATGGTCAAACAATGACAAAACATCTTACCAAAATTTTCTCCCACAACTGAGAGATAATCGCTTTATCCACACCTCTCGAATCATCATACAAAATTCTTACTTTGGTCTTAGCTTGAGTTGCAAAAAAACTCTTAAAATCTTTGGCATTCGGACCTCTAGGAATATCATCATCATCAAACTCAACGATTATCCTCTGATCCTGCGTAAGACCAAGTGATAATTTTGGTAAACGTGTGCACCCACGTTTACCAACCTTTGAACTCTTTATCGTAATAGGAGCATGTGAATGTTCATCCCCAGAGGTATGACCAGCAATATGATCCTCTCCAGAATCATGTGGTTGATCATCTGAATGATCTGTCATTATCCTTCAAATCAAAAAAAAACAAACATCAGTTCAGAAATATACAAATTCAAATATTTTAATACTACTGTAATCAGAAAATAGAAAAGTGTACTAAGTTACATAATAGTAAACATTGGTAATATGGTAAGCATGTTAAACAACAGTAAAGATGACAAATATGGTCAAGATGGTCAAGATGGAAAAAATGGTAAAAATGGTAAACCTGGTAAACATTGTAAACATGGTAAAGTAATTGTCAGTGAACAAAAATAAGCATTTTAAAATTCATGTAATGGTTATAAACATGATAAAGTAAACTAAACAAACTTAAAACAAACAAAAACAAAAACATATACTTATTTTATTTTAAAACATGTTTTAATAAATAAAAAACTTACAATATCTAACATTTATGGACAAAATAAATGTAAACAAGAAATAAACATATGTTACCTGTAATTTTAGGAATGTACAAATGGATTGTTTTCCCAAATTCCTTCGTCGTGATCTTTCCTTATGGCACACACTATGTCTTCAACATGATCACCATTATGTTCTATTAATATTTCCATGGAAGTAGGGATCTCACATAAATCATCATATTCATCAAGTTCATCCTCACCAACATATTGTTTTTCCCTTGTAAAACAATAGCCCACTGCATATCTGAATGATCTACTACATAGAAAATTTGTTTTACATGTGTTTCCATTATAAATGAATCAGCTGTGTCTTCCAATCTATTCAGATTAACAAGTGTCATTCCAAATTCATCGTCTCTGACATTGTTGTTACCGTTAAACCATTTACATTTAAAAACGAGAACTGTAATTTTAAAGTAATCAACCTCCCATATGTGTTCAATCACTCCATAATATGCACTTGATGCAGAAATTAGGTTTTTGTCCTTAGCACTCGAAAAATGCATTGCTTCTGCAAACACCAATACACCACTATTCAAAACTGCACTTCTGTTGTCCTGATATTTTGTATGAAATGTATAACCATTAATGTCATAACCGGACCATGTTATCACATTTAAACATGGACCACCCACTATCCATTTTAATGTATCTGATACATCTGATCTACCAAGCAAAGTATTTTTAATCCATGACAAAAAAGTTTTGTTGTGCTCATTCAAAATCCACATTTCTTTCTTCTTTGGATGACATTGTTTCAACTCATTAATATGCAATGTGTTATATGGTTTAGCATCATCTATGTTATTCAAGATGTATGATTCTAACTTCTTCATCTGTTCAACTGACAATGATTTGACTTTCAAGCCGTGAATCCCCTTTCCCTCATTATTAACTCGTTCATGGCGAGATGGAGGAGAACCTATGTGTTGCGCCGTAGCCAAGTAGCTCTTACAAAACTCTGCTACCTCCTCATAAATATACTTTTCAATAATGGAGGTTTCAGGTCGATATAGATTTTTAACATACCCCTTTAACATTTTCATATACCTTTCAAAATGATACATCCAATGAAGTTATACAGGTCCACAAAGCTTTATTTCTCGAACCAGATGAATCATTAAATGCACCATTATATCAAAAAAAGCTGTAGGAAAATACATTTCCAATTGACAAAGTATAAAAATTGGATCCCTTTCCAAAATGTTCAAAGCATTCACATCAATCGCCTTATTACAAATTGAATTGAAAAAATAACACAACTTCATTATAGTCTTTCTGACACGAATGGGCAATATTACACGCAATGCAACTGGTATAATTTGTTGCATCATGAAGTGACAATCATGTGATTTCATACCTATCAACTTCAAGTCCTTCAATGAGACAAAATATTTTACATTAGAAGAATAACCTTGAGGCACTTTGGTATCATGAAGACACTGACAGAAGCTAATTTTCTCCCTCTTCGATAATGTATGACAAGCTGGGGGAAGAAATGTTCGTCTTCCTTTAGGAGTGGGAGCTAACTCCAAACGTATTCCCATTGATAGTAAGTCTAATCTTGCATTCAACCCATCTTTAGTCTTTCCTTTAATATCTAAAAATGTTCTAATCAAAGAATCACAGATATTCTTCTCCACGTGCATGACATCAATATTATGTTTAACTTCATGATACCTCCAATATGGTAGCTCAAAAATAATTGACCTTTTCTTCCAAATATATCTATCATTACCAGATTTCTGTGTCTTTCCCAATGTCACGTCAAGGTTTTTCACCCTCTCAAAATACAGATCAGGGGATAAAGGTTTTGGAGTAGTATCAAATTCTTGCGAGCCATTGAATTCCTTTTTTAGTCTTCTATAAGGGTGTTCCATAGCCAAAATATTTTGATGACCCATGTACACTGTTTTCCTCCCATGATGTAATTGACAATATGACATCTGTTGTTCGCAAATTGGACATGCTTTATGCCCTTTAACACTGTATCCAGACAAATTTCCATACGCTGGGAAGTCATTTATAGTGAACAGAAGCACTGCATGCAGTTGAAAATATTCTATTTTATAAGAATCATACACCCTAATACCATAAGCCCATAACAGTTTCAAATCATCAATCAACGGTGACAAGTAAACATCAATATCATTACTGGGTTGATTTGGACCAAAGATCATTGTACTCAACATGACATATTTGCGCTTCATAAAAACTTCAGGAGAGAGGTTGTAAATTACCAATAAAACAGGCCATGAACCATGTGTGCTACTGAGTGTTGGGTATGGATTCATTCCATCTGTGCACAACCCTAGTCTGAGATTTCTAATTTCATTTCCAAATGTAGAATACTGTGCATCAAGTTTCTTCCATTGTGGACAATCAGCTGGATGATGTATTTTTCCATCACATACCCGCTCTTCAGCATGCCATCTTAACCTTTTTGGATCATGTGAATTAGCAAATATACGTTTGAAATGATTAATTATAGGAAGATACCAAAATACCTTTGAAGGGAGATTTTTAATCTCTACATCAGCCTATGAATTTTCTTTCACCTTATACCATGATTTACCACATTTAGGACACTCTGACAAAAATTCATATTCCTTCCTATATATAATGCAGTCATTCGGACATGCATGTATTTTCTTGTATCCCAATCCCATCGGGCATAAAATTTTCTTGGCTTTGTAATGTAAATATGGAAGATCATTATCTTTTGGAAGAATGTCTTTCATTAATTGTAGCAGCTCTGTGAAACTTCTGTCACTCCATCCGTGCTTCGGCTTCAGGTTAATCAATCTTAACACTACCGAAAAAACCGTAAAATCTGTACAACCAGGATATAATGGTTTTTCAGCATCACCATAGTGACGCGCAACTGTCGGTTCTATCTCAATTTGTTCTGGTACAATATCGCAAATCATTTCTTCAATTCCATCAGATTTACCATCTTGGGAATCATCATCATCAGTGACATTCCGTTCAGTTTCACCATGCCAAATCCAAGGGCTGTAACTCGGATTAAAACCATGACAAATCAGATGATCTTTTATCTCTATACTTTTCAACTTCTTCATATTCAAACATTTCAGGCATAGACAGAAAAAAATGTCACTACTTGGAACATTTCATTTTGCAAATTCCAAAAAGGCATCAACACCTTCCTCAAATTCATTGCTCATTCGATGTTCCGTAATCCAACTTAGACTCATTATTACCTATAACAAATATCAACAAAAAATATATTTTTTTAAGATTAGAAAAATATATTTTTATATGAAAAAAATCATAATTTGAATGTAAAACAATTTAAAATATAAAACAAATATATAGGTATTTAAAACAATATGCTTGGATATTATTTTTAAAACAAAATATAGTTAGATATAACAGTTTTAAATTTCATTGAATCAAAGAAAACCATGACGCCTACATAGTTTAATATTTATTGTTGTTTTGATGTTTTAATATATTAGGTAAACAACCTATTTTAAATGGCGTGCAGACCTTGATATTGGTCTTCATTACCCTTCGGCGTGACTGGCAAAAAGAGGTCTACCAGCATGTTATCATTTTATCAAGAATTCACTCATTCTTGTTTCTGATGATCGTTAATTGCATTGGCAGGCTGTGAGGGCCGCCCAGCGCGTCCAACACTGGTCTTATTAGAATAACAATAGTCCCACTGATTCGGTTTAATCCTTTATTTCTTCTTTTTAATGCCATATAACATATCTTGTGGGGATTTGATTTTGTACTTGGCCTTTAGCTTTAACGGTTATCAATCAAAATAAAACTCGACTAAAAACTCTGTTTCTTTTTGGTTTTCAAAATCCAAAAAAGAAAACAAAACAACCATGGACAAAAACTGAATTCCAATTACAGGAAACATGTTCAGAAATTCTAAACACCAAGAATTAACAAATATCAACAACAATAATGAACAGCCTGGAAATTACAAGACTAAATAGTTATTCAAACGCAAACTGCTTATATTAATTCTCATAAAAACAGAAAACAAAAATCTGTAAAAAAACTAATTCGACCAAAACAGAACCAAAAAACAGAAGAAATAATTTCCAGATTAAGCAACATTTATATCCAGAACCATAAGCATGTTCTAGCACATAAAGTAACCATAACAGTGACCAATATTAAATAATGTCACCAACAATCAGCATCGATTTACATAAATGAAACATAGTCTGTTATATCAAAAAAATACAAATAACCATTTGCAACAACAAAAAATTCCACGAGATTCTCAACATGTTTAAATAGAAAAGCATATCTGATGCAAACAAATTACATCAAGAATCGAAACAAAAATGAACGAAATAAATTTGTGGAAGGCTTACGTGAATGTTGCGAGTTGAGATGATAGATCTGAGAGGAGTGAAGAAGATAAAAAATGAAGCCAAAATGAGTTTAACGCAGGTCGATCGACGAGCCGATTAGGGTTTACCGCGCGAGAGAGACGAGCTGGCGGACTGTCAATCGAAAAATCGTAAATGACAGTCCACGGGATTTAATTTCCTTAAAAGTTTTATAACGTCGGTTGTTATATAACTGACGTTATAAACTATTTTTTAAATTTATAACATCGGTTATTTTAAAACCGACGTAAAAAATCTCCCACGCTTTGGTTTTTTTACGTCGGTTATTTTATAAACGACGTAAACCCCCCCCCCCCATGATTTGGTTTTTTACGTCGGTTATTTTATAACCGACGTAAAAAATGCGTAGATATCTTGTTTTTTACGTCGGTTATTATATAACCGACGTTATAAACTATTTTTTAAATTTATAACGTCGGTTATTTTAAAACCGACGTAAAAAAGCTCCCGCGCTTTGGTTTTTTACATTGGTTATTTTATAATCGTCGTAAAAAACGAGATATCTACGGGTTTTTTACGTCGGTTATTTTATAAACGACGTAACCCCCCCCCCCGTGCTTTGGTTTTTTACGTCGGTTATTTTATAACCGACGTAAAAAACACGTAGATATCTCGTTTTTTACGCTGGTTATAAGATAGCCGACGTAAAAACCGAACATGCACGATTTGTAACGTCGGTTATTAAAATAACCAACGTTAAATATCTACTCGCCACATTTTTACGTCGGTTATATATAATCGACGTAAAAAATGGTGACGTAAGAAACGTTTTCTGCACTACTGTGACATTTTTTATGGGTTAAGAGGTTCTATTTCGTATTTGGCGTCCATTGGTTTTCATGGTTTTTACGATCAGTTTACTTATATAAAAAAACAAGGAAACATGTATGATGTGAATGGTTGTCCATATCACGACCCCTCCCCACAAGGTGTACCCATCCCGGGCCAAAATGTTAGATAGGATAAAATGTCCCCCGATTCTCACCTCATGTAGGCCCCAGGTTGGCAACTAACACTGAGGGTATAGTAAACACACAGATGGGAGGAATTACCCTCTAAGAGATAACATGTTAAAGAATAAGATAAGATAATCACCAACTAACTCCAACTCAGAAAACAATATAAAATAAATCCCATGTACACCTATGTCATGTCATGAAAAACTAATAAAAAAGTATGGAGAAAACTACAAGTACCAAAGGAAAGTAAAAACAACCGTAAACATAACCCAAACAACTCATGCAACCCAATTCTAGTAGAAACAATCTTGATATCTAACCTGCTCCAAGTGACCTTAAAATAGTTTATACACACATAGGGTGAGTATAACAGTATACTTTGTAGGATCCTCCCAAGAGCCTCTCGTGCAAAAGTAAAGGAAGCATGCTAAATCACAGTGAACAACAAGTGAAACTAACTTGTCACAAAAATATGTATGCTATGTTCACAGCCATACTATGGATACTCTCAACAAGAATAAAATTTAAGATTATATAATATTTTAAAGAATATCAAGGGTACCCCACTACTACATCCCCACTGGTTGCTGTATTTCCCCAACGTCGCACGTCCTAATAATCTCTCTCCAAAAAGGCTTTCCCGAAGACACCGGAGTGAAGAACCACAATATGAAACTTGTACAAAAAAACCACCACATACACACAAGTAGCCAAGTAGTTTCTAGGATCCACCCTATCTTACATAACATGTATCATATGGAAGGTGTTATACAAAAAGCCATTACTTCCCATACACTGAGTAAGGATCCTAAAGCCATCATAGCCTATACATGTTATACCTATAGTAGTCCATGGGAAACTATATCCAGAATATATGTGTTTGAATAACCACAACCGATTATAGCCCAATACACACATATAAGGGGAAAACTAACTGTTGTTCCAACCAGCACACTTAACT
This sequence comes from Viscum album, assembly GCA_963277665.1. Taxonomy (NCBI): domain Eukaryota; kingdom Viridiplantae; phylum Streptophyta; class Magnoliopsida; order Santalales; family Viscaceae; genus Viscum; species Viscum album. Next base: position 1,344,934,352 of record OY728155.1, on the reverse strand, counting down.
ACAAAGAGAAAAGAGAAGGTCCAAAGGGGGTAGTCAGCCATCCATCCTCCCACCAGAATGTTGAGGAAAACACCCCCAGAGTTATGAATCCCTAGGGTGTCAGTTTCTCTAACTGATGAGGTGGACTAGAATATAAGGACACAAAAAGTAAAAAATATACTTGTGCTCAAAACCATACTGTGGTTATAACCTAGTCTTATATTCAACTATAGCTAAGGTCTCTCGGCCTCTCAGCTGCCACTTCTATAACTAGGTATCCTATGAGCACACAACCATTTAAAGTTATTTAATGCATTAAATAATTATCTATTTATCAGTTTCACATTTTGTTAATTAATTCTTATAAACTGGTATAACCATTAATAATTTCCACATTCTATTTCATTAGCATCGCCCACAATGTTCATTGTTCCCTTTAATTTCTACTTCAGTATTAAATCCCAACAAACTCCAACCTAATGGGTTAACATCATTTATTAATAAAATTATTACCTTAAATTATTCCTAGGTTTTTTAGAAAAAAAATCAATGCTACTATACACAAGGGGCCTCAACAAGGTGAGTCGATGAACTACCCGTTGAGTCATTACCGCCTATATCAAGAGCATAGACCCATCCTCCCTCAAGAATTTAATCCCAGAAAGCACGTGGCATACCCCGTGCGTATTCACCCCTTTTGGACAGAGGGTAAGCAAACTATATTCCTTGAGAAGTGTGGAAAGTAAGGATGATAAACAACCAACATGAAACATCAAGAATCCAAAAATTAACATCCAACCTGTTCTATCATCTTTGATGTCCTCCCCGAAACCAACATGTATAAACCGATACACCTCGCCTCTCTAGGCATCAACTGATGCCACAACCAATAGGCCTACCTAACCCCACATATCACAACAGCCTTCCAGGGTCACATCACTACACAAGGAGTAGGGAAAAAATATCATATCAATTGGGCTCTTGGCCCTTAGACAACCATGAGGGTAATTTAGAACCCTTCAAAGAATTATCAAACAACCGGTTCTTTAATACATCTTGAAATAATAGATTTAGTATTCGTAGGTTATATCTTTAGGAAACCAAAATAGTAAGCAATCACAAATTGAATAAACATTCATACTGCATTAACATGATTGACATAAAATTACAATAAAAACAACTAGATTCTTTTACATTCCCCTTTTTCTTTAGCTGAACAATTATCAGTTAATTTCGTCATTACATTCATTAAGGATTTCCATCAACAATGAAAAGCTAACCAAAGCATGTATAGATATCACACTATCAAGAAAAAAAATGAAATTACATAAGATGCATATTAATGTATTTATCCGGTTAAACTATTTAATATGTCAATTCTATTGTGATCCAGGGGGATAAAACATGCTATGAATATAGTATCACATAAAATAATAGAGAAACAATGAATCCACTACCTTAAACAGTTCTTGATGTTATTTACACGAGAATGAGATACACAACGGGTTACGAAATCCACCCGTCGTGACAACTGTATCCACCCGAGGATGCAGAGACACCACCACACGGGTCAACACCCAAGAAATTTCAATTAAAAAAATGGAGATAGAATTCCATAAAAGGAAATGGAGAAATAAAAGGAGATGAACCCAAAACAACGATGTTTGATCATGCCTTATATCGAATATTGATCGATACCACTTGGTTGCATCAAAAATAGAGGGGAAACAATCCAATGAATAAATTTGGATAGTACAACTCCTACAGTAAGGAATGGAAGGTTTGAGAATACCACACTTGATAAAAAATAGGAAGAGCTAGGGAGGAAGATATCTCGTCTGGTTAGAATATTTAATGGTGCAACATTGTAAGATACAATGGATTTTCCATTAGAATCATGTCACATTAAACAACATGTTTTTACCTAGTAAAAGAATCCCGAGCCTTAGAAAAATATAATATAGGATTTATGGCCTTTGAATCGGCCTTAGTGTCCTTAAAACATGGATTTAAATGAATTTTAAATAAAAGTAAATGTAAAAGAGGAGACACTATTGGATGCTGGAAACACTGTTCATGAACTAAATGTTTGGAAAATGAATAGAGGCTATTGTTAGACCTCACCATTCTAGAAACATTGTCTATGAACTATCAATTTGGAAAAGGATATAGAAGCTACAGTTTGACCTAACCATTCTGGAAACACTATTGATGTAAGGATAATGTTGCACTATTCATATAAGGCTACCGTTGCACAATTCAAATAAGGCTACAGTTGCACTATTCACAAAAGCCTACAGATGACATTGTTCACATTAGGCTACCGTTGCACTGTTCACCTAAGGCTATCGATGCACTTTTCACATGATGCTACTGATGCACTGTTCACACAATGCTACCATTACACTATTAACATAAGGCTACTGTGGAACTATTCACATAAGGCTACCAATTACACTATTCACATAAGGCTACCATTGCACAGTTTACATAAGGATACCATTGCACTGGTCACATAAGGCTACCGTTGAACTATTCACATAAAGCTACTATTGCACTCTTCACATAAGTATACAATTTCACTATTCATATAAGACTATAGCTGCATTGTTCAAATAAGGCTATCAGGGCACTGTTCGCATAAGGCTACCATTGCACTATTCCCATAAGGCTACTGATGATAGTGTTCCCATATGCATACCAATTAATTTGTTCCCATAAGCCTACAGTTGCACTGTTCACATAAGGATTCCATTGAACTATTCACATAAGGCAACTGTTTCCCTATTCACATAAGGCTACCGTTGCACTGTTCACATAACGCTACCTTTTCACTGTTAACTTAAGGCTACCATTGCATAGTCCACATATGTCTACTGTTTCACTATTCATATAAGGATATCATAGCACTTTTCACATTAGGCTACCCTTTCAATGTTCACATAATGCTACTGTTGCACTCTTCACATAAGGCTATCATTACACTATTCAAATACGGCTACCGTCTCACTGTTCACATAAGCCTACCAATGACACTATTCACAGAAGGCTACCATTGTACTGTTCACATAAGGCTACCATTGCATTGTTCACATAATTGGAATAATGGAAGTGTGTCAAGGATATGCCGTATTGACCTCCCGAAACACCTCAGAAACCAGATTTCAGCAAGGAAATGGACCCGAGAGGTCAAGGCCATTATAGCCCATAATTGATGTTATATGACATTAGGGAAAATATAAAAGATTACATGGTTGTATATTTAATTTGGTTACTTGGAGTGAAGTTGAAAAATTATTTAAAACATTACTGTAAACCTTATGTGTTTATTGGTGGCCTTTAATCATTACGAAATCTTTCTGAAATATAATTTAATATTGTGTGTACAAAGAAATTATATAACGTTACATAGGACATATTACATAATAGTATGGTTTGAACATAATATAAATTATTTCATGACCAGAATCAAATAAGGAAAAATTAATTCAAAACACATCATCCTTGAATTTGGTAAATTAACACATCTCAGATGGTGTCTTTAAAAGTAGTATAAAAGAAGAGTAAAGAAGAGATGATAATAATTTATTCCAATATCATAACAGCATGCCATTACACATAAAGTACTAGAGTTTACAAAACATTTTTATGAGGAGGGGTAAGGATAGAATAGAAAAGAAATGAACTTGGAAAGAAAATAATGAATTGAAAAGAGGAATTTACCTATTGAATCAATATTCTTTGAGAGCCTCTTAAGGGGGGGGGGATGATTGGATCATTTGTGGATACAAAGGGATGTTGGACATGGGAGAGGATCCTGGGAAGAGATTTGGGAAAAATTTAAGTTATGAACAAGGATTGAGATGAGTTAAGAGAATAGGTATGAAGGGGTTGTATTTCTAGTGGAGGAGAAGAGAGTTTTTATATATTTTAATAACATAGTTTATTACATTCCATCAAGACCAGAAAAAGTGATGATTCCAAGAGAAAAATTAGTAATATGTTCATATTACTTATAACTAAGGTTTCATACCATAGTGATGATGCTATGAATAGTCCATTTATCTTATATTGTATATATATATATACGGTTAATTAATGTATTTAACTATTCACCAAAAAATTCAAGTATTTTAGAAAAATACCAAAAATTCACCCAAAATATTTTTTGATGTGTAGAATCCAAAAATTAATTACATTTTTCAAAAGTATTTTTCAATATATGATTAATTTAAATTTTAACTAAAATCATAATTTACCTAAAAAATATAATTTTTGAAAATATATCTGATTTTAAAATGAATTCAAAAATTACATAATGTCTTATAATGTTATCATAAAACTAGAAGACAAAAATTTATTAATTTATGAAAATATTTTGGGAAAATTATTTTTATTTTTATCGATTAATTAATTATAATTAATTATTTATGACTTAGAAAAATACCAATACTTTTTCTATGGTCATAATATCATTTTTAAGATACAGAATTTTGTTTATACAATCAAGGGTGAGTTTAGTATTATTTTAGAGGGAAGAATATTCATAAGGTTCATATTTCTATTCATAAGGGTATGTATGTATTCATAAGGGTAGGATACAATTCACTACAAATTATGTTTCTTCCATCCGACTCCAAACATCTAAATGATCAAAATGGTGTATGTCAGACATTCAAAATTCAAAACACAGATGTGGCATTATTACACTTAATGATAACCTGATACCTAGTTGTTCATTATGCTGTAATTTCATGTGATTATATGACATAATTATAAGAAAGGAATTTATATTAACAGAACATTTGGCCATAACAAAAAATACTCAGGATAGTCTAATATTTGTATTTAATAAGTACATTGGCATACTCAAACATCCTAGGATCATGCATATATTTTTATTCTGGCTAGGGAATACCGTGTTAGAATAGAAAAAACCCTCAGACATGCCCAATTTCCTATCATTGAATCTAATTGGCATATGCCAACAAATCCTATATTCTAGGTTCATATTCTTACTTCTACTAAGGAATGACTATGCTTGCACCATTCCAATGTAACACAGGAGGATGATCAAATCCTTTCTCCCATTCTAGAGGTCTTTTGGCATATTTTAGCGGGGAATTCATGTTCGTACCGCGAACATATTCTTGTTCTAGCCAGGGGTCACCAACTAAAAGTAGAACATGACTCCAGGAAGGCTCATAATCCTGCAAAGAAAGACCAATGGAATATCCCAATATCTATGTATTGGGATCATACTCCCATATTGATTGAGGATCACCATGTAAGAATGGGACATGCCTAAGGACATGTCTATATTTCTATCAATAATATGAAAAATTATTTTCATATTTCAATAGGATCTGAGAAGTAGGCTCATATTCTTATAGCACCGGACAATTATAGAAATTTTTCAGAAATATTCATATAATAGATTCACATCCATGAACAATCCCAAAAATAAGGTCAGCTTATTCCCACCACAATGTAGAAGATGGAAAATATTTTTAAACACCATAATGCTTGTGCTATTGAGGTTGTTCGAGAAATATTTTAAACACCACTATGGTCCTTAGACTCTTCTATCAAAGGATATGTAGAAGAAGTTCATTACCATGACATATTTCCCCGTGGTCATGTGGAGCTGGTTCATACTGACTCTACTCCTTACATTTTCTATGGTCAACCTACCCATGTGATATATCCCAGAGAAAAGGAAATACTATGTTCTCCCAGACACCTCAGTATAAAGAGGTGTTCAAAAAAATGAAACCTTTATATTGATAGGTTCTCAAAATATCTGTATGAAATTCATATAGTTCCTCATCTACTTAAAATGACACTCAAATCCCATCAGCAGGTGACCATCAAAGCCATCTTCTATGGTATGACCAGATGGAGGATTGTATGTCTGATGAGGAGGATTCCAGCATTAACATATAGTGAAAGATATCCAAAAAAACCTCCCCATCATGTTATATTCTCTCTCTAATTTTTACTATTTGATATCAGATGACCTAGAAAAAGAGTTAATTCCTTATTTACACCAAAATATATCCACAACTAGTCGTATAATTTGGACTTGAATTCATCAATATATATGATACAAATGTCACCTTAATGAAATCAATACACACTATTGTTAGCTTTTACTAGTCGATATCTCAATGTCTCAAGATCCACAACCAGAAAAGAAAAGTCAAAATATGCGAAATTCTTTCCACTACTCCATTATGACACTTTGACGGCTAATATCTAAAGTAATTCCATGCAATTGTTTATTAGTATGGGAACAGTATTGATCATTTCTCTTTTCCAAACTCTCAGAAAAACAAAACCCCTCAGATTCGATATCTTATAATATCATAGCCTCTAGAATAATCATGTTACCAGGTAATGCTTGGGCTAGTTGGTCACTACAATGGAATTACCCTTCTATAATGATTCATATAAATCTTTAACGAAGATAGAGGCTAGACAACACGACATAAAAATGGTCCCCCTCAAGAAATTTTATTCCATTGTGGACACATAGACTGATGTTGGGATCATATAGAAAACATCCCATAAAGAATGCTTCTCATCATGTGTTTCCACAAAATCCATCTCCCACACAATCATAGTTTTGTTTCGTCAAACAAGTTGCAATAGTAGCTTCTCCAGTAGCCATCTAGGATTAGAATCAACACCTTGGGAAGGGATAATATCTACCATCACCTCCTCCCCTGATATTATCAATTACCAATAGGATTCAAGAAGTATTTTTTACAGCTATGAGAAAACCAAATCCCTCTCGGCTGGGGGTATTCATATCTTATTCACTGTCTCCAAGTTCATCATACCCTGATAGGTTCCAAGAATAATTAGTTTTGATTCTAGATAAGACTCATCCAACTAGGATTGGAGATTTTAAAACTTCATATCCTTCATGGGAGTCATCAAGTCTTCAAATAGTATCATAGGATCCTCAACATCATGATAAATCAATGCCAATTGGGGCTTTAAATGACCACCACCCCATAGGGATGGTTGCGTTTTCATCATCATCATCACCATATATAGAATCGGTCTTCTCTAGGTTTAGGGGAAAATGATTAGTGTTCCATCTATCCATAATACCATTAGAAAAAACACGGATGTTTAGACCCCGTACAGAAACCACAACTAGAAAGCCCCTCAAATACACTTTTTTTAGGTTGAGATAGGAGGAGTGTATGGTAAATTCAATCAGACCCCATAAAGGTCACAGGAAAAAATTATCTAATAATTAAAAGGGATTAAATAATGATCCTAATGAGTATAGTGTGGAATCAACTTACTGAATTTAAAATAATATCAGAACAACAATTTCTCTATAGGCCTCTGTGAATGTCCTTGTCATCAACATGGGAAACATTAAACAAGAAGAAAATGTAGAGGTATGAAACATATATAATCTTATCCAAGAGTTAGGTTATTTTGATGCACCAAATGAGGTTTTATTCTCTTGAAAACAATGATGGTTCTAGAATATGGAATCACTAAATATCGAGTAGCTACCTCCACAATTAAACATCTCCAAGGGGAAATGTTTTACTATATCCCAATCATTTCCAAAAATAAGTGATGTTCTTTCGTCGGAGGAATATTTTTCACAATATGATAATGAAATAAAAACTCTCATACTACTCAATAAGGATCTAATCATGGGAAATATTCCCAATTAGTATCATCATCAGGTAGAGATGAATATTCTCCCTATTATATCTAATCCTATAGGAAGAGCTACATTTGAAAATCATATTGAATCAATATCTAGATAGCCAGTCTATATAAATGTGGAAGTCATAACTGATTGTGACATCGCTTTGTTGTGGTGTCATCCTCTCTCTTATTAGGGTAATAATTATAATTCCTCAACCCCATATTCCCAGAGTGAGTAAATTATTTTAATACATCGGCATGATTACAAGTAATAAAATCCTAAAGGATTGATAAGTTTAGAAGTCATGGAAAATAGATTACTAACATTAACTTTACATTATAATTTTGAAATAAAATACAACATAGATAATATTTTGAGAACCCCATTATCATCATAACTTAACCATGAATATCATTCATTAAATGCATCTTGGAATCCTAGGAAAATGAAGCATAATAAAGGGGGGTTATTATATTACTGGTAAGGTTAAACCATACAACAAAAGGTTTCATAAACAAGAGTAGACTTTTAAGGTAAGTATAACAATAAGACACAATCCTTTTATTCATAAAATTGAACATAATTTGGAAAGAATAAATATAATGATTCCATTTAAACATTCACATGGATATTATACCAGTCAAATAATCACATGTAATAACAATAACTATTATCATAATTTTTGAATGCATAATATCAGACAACATATCCATGTCGTCAGGGGCTCGTTCGAAGACAATACATAACCATGTTATCAAGGACTCATTTAAAGAAACTAGTTTGTATCATGAGACCTACCAATGTGTAGAGGGGATATATATGACCCTACCCACCACATACTAAGTCCAATCCATTCCTAATATGAAAATGATGAAGCTTAACATATTCAATTGTATTAATAATAGCATATTAAATGTTTACACATTAACCATTAACCATGAATGGTATAAAAATAATGCATCCAAAGTCAAACATATCATACAACCTTCAATACAAAAGTGATAATTATATCATAATAATTAGACCTCAATTAAGCATAAAATACAACTAAGGATACTTATATACATAAAATTAATCTAATAAAATCATTAAAAATAGTGGAGAGAAATATCCCTTTTTTAAATTGAAATCATTTAATTCGATACTATTGTAAAATAAAAAATGTTAATAAAGAATTTTGAATCATATTGTCCAATACAAATTTGAATCTTTTGAATTTAATTAAAATTTTTCTATATTCATGTCCATATAATAAAATCCTTGAAACCATTTGGAAAACATGAATATTAATGACAATGATTTAGAAGGATAAATATTTAAAACATTTAAAATGATGTTCTAGTTAATGAGTAAAATACATAAAACCTTAAATGAAATATATTGGAAATAATTTCAATGATACATGTACATTGATAATATATATTTTCCAATAAAAACATACATATAAACAATCTTAGATAATAATTTGATTGCGACATTAACCCTCACTGTTGGTCAGATTTCCTCTGTACATGTATTAAACGTTTATATATCGATTTTAAACATATTATTAACTTGTAATAGAAATATAATAATATTTATGATATAATATATGATTTATTTAATACTTTATATTACCTGTTAATTTATCAATTCAATGGAAAAGTAATGTTTCCGGTAATAATCACTTTATTTATCATACATGGTTGGACTTGTTATTCTTAATCGTATTACGTAGCTAATGATTTAATTATTTCCAAAATGTATAATATGATATCAAATTCATATATATTCAGTATATAAATATATATAACAGATAGATATATAAAATGGAATACATTGTTCATTGAGACGGTAGGTCGTACATACGCTTGAACACTGTTTCTATTTTCTTATCATTTTTAATGGAATAAAGTAAATGAAATATATATATATATATATATATATATCTTTATTATAGTATCATAATTATGTAATTTATTTTTTATTTATTAATTATATATGATAGCCTCACAATGTGTCATTAATTCCCTTAGGTAATGTGAAAAAAATATATAACTAAAACAATCTTACTAGATTAATTTAAAATTTAGTAAAGAAAACGATTTAGTTCAGATCCACATATACATTGAATTATATTATTTATAATATCATAAAATATTTTTATGAAATAGGGGAAAGAATTTCTATTTGAGTTGTTTTGAAAAGGAAACAACAAAGAAGACTGATTAGATTTTGATCACATTTGGAAAGCATTTCTGGGGAATGTTATGTCATGGTTTAGGTGCAATTGGATTTTGGAAAATATGTCAATTATTTATTGATTTGAGATGGAGTTGAGTTACGTAATAACCAATGGTAATGGTATACCATCATTAATGAGGCAATAACTAATTTCCCTTGCACTAATAGTTTTTGATTTTACACAATTTAGTTGTTCCCGATACCAAATTTAAAACCGATTTCCCTAATGTTAATAATGGTCAAGCCTTCCATAGGGTTTTCAGTTGTAAAATTTATATTTTACCTTTTTATTAATTATCAATTATCAGGATAAAACAATGATAATGATATGGGAAGTTGAATGTATAATTTTGAATAACCAAATTACATGAATAAAATAAAGCAATCCCATAGTACCTTCACCATTCAGTTACATCACCATAGAACATTGAGGGATTACCGAATCACAATAGTCATGAGAGGTTTATATGGGAGTAAAAAATAAAAATAATGATTAATAAAAATAAATAAACAACACAGGGAGGTCCGTACACAATTCAGCTTCTCTTTCCAAATTTTCTCCAAATCATAATTCCCCCAAGAGCAGTCGGCCAATCCCCTAATTAAAGAATTTATATTGGATCTACCCGTCCAGGTCCTAATGTTTACATTACTAACATGTCATGTAATTTTACATGATATTTTTTGAAACTACAAGACACATTCATAGATATAGGATGAAATTTTGGAAATATGACCCCATACACGATGGGTACTAGGGCTACACATCATGGAATACTAATCTATATTGCCTCCACATCCCCATGAATTCTGCGCGTATCACATTCATAAGTTCTAATCTGGATTGTAATCACATTGTGTACTATGTAATCAAGAAATTGATGTTTTTTTCTTCATTCGTCATAGATCTCAACAATATTTTATCTAAAATGTGTCCTAAAATATGTCATGTTGTGTAATGAGGCATCACGACGTGTAATTATCATTCACAACATGTTTTCATGTCATGAATTTTCCAGTGGTGGTGGTTTCCTTTGATGAATTAATGTTGCGTACTTCAATTATATGTCATGTGTTTATTAATTTTTTATCTTTTTTTCATCCTCAAAAAATCCAATTTATATTGATAAGTGTTTTTTTCTCATATTTACACCCCTTTTATTTCCTTCTCCAAATATTCATTATTTTCAACAATTAAAAATAAAAGAACTCAAATAAATAAACAATTGGAAATAATATTCAAATAAATACATATATTAATGTACTAATAGACTCTAAATTTTATGAATTAAATACACATATAAATATACATTTTTTAATCATTCTGAAATTGTTTTAATGGTAGATGAATATCAACGTGTTGTGTAGACGGTAAGTCGTACGTAGGCATGAGATATGGTATCATTTACATTACGGTAAAATAGTGAGAAATTGGATGGAATATTAATTATAAAGAAACAATATCATTTCACATTTATTATTTACATCATTTATATTTATCTATATACCCATTGAAATAAATTAAAAATTAAAAATAGAATACACCATGGTGTGGATACAGTAAGCCATATGTATGCACACATAGTGATATTTTATTTCATTGGATGGGTAAAAGGATGAATATGATTATACAATAATCATTTAAACATCTCATCATATATTAGATGCTAGATTTATTATATTATTATGGAGAAAACTTAATAAAAGGTATTAGAATTAGAATAGAACATTGAATGAATTGGTAAAATATTTTCCTCTTCTTAAAGTATCTACTATTTATTTTCACAAATGGACTCCTTAGGATGAATTTATACCTAATGTGTGGCCTCTAGGATAAATTCAGGGTAATTTTATATTATTATAATATTATTATAACATATTCCCGATTTACCTTTAAGCATGGTAGATAAAATTCAAAAGTTACTATTAAAAAAAAATTATCTTGATCCTATTAGACCACATTTTTTTAAATTATAACATCGATGTTTGGCTATTTTTTGATATTCAATTATTATAAGTGGTAATATTATATTTAATTTTAATCCCACAAATGTGGTTAGAAGTCGGGAAAAAGAGACATTCAGATGTTTAGTCAAATTTTATACCTATTTCCATTATAAAAAGGGTTCTAATGAACTAAATCGGGGTTTTTTGTAATATTTATCTATTTTGAATTTAAAATAAATTTAAATGAAAATATTTATTTAAATGGGAAACTCAACCTTTTTTAAAAAAAATGAAGTAATTTTACTATTCTTCAAAAATTGAATCTTTTCAGAAAAGTACAAAAAAATTCACCCAATGGTATTTATGATATTTAGAATTACAAAATGATGTATATTTTACAAAATTAAATTTATATTTATGTCTAAAATTATTTTTATGATTGTTCACAAAAGGCTATAAAATGTATTTCATTTATGAAAATAATATTTCTAAACCTAAAACTATTTTATCAAAACATACAAATTTTATTATAAATATGTTTTATTTAGGGGGAAAAATTAAAAATAATGTTTTCAAATTATAAATTAATATTTATATTATTATATTTAGTGGATAATTTATAAATATAAAATTTAAATAATAATAGTACTAAAGTGTTGTTTTGTAGAAACTCAAACTTGTGTGCAACACAAGACAAGTTTTTGTTGCAAGAAATATAACCTATTTAATATCTTTAAGAAGATAACTTATTATGAAGTCATTCGGTGTTATAATCATTCAGTCCTATGAATAATTAAGAATAATCAATATATAAAGGCGGAACCACCTCATCACCACTCGCTTAATCCATACGGATGAGACACAGCTCACACTGGTGTGCCCCCATATTTTCATAATGTCATTGAATACTCAGCCACTCAAATGGAGGCCTTGGAAGGTCAACATGCACCAATGCTGCCTCATAGGATGTCATATCCCGCTTGGGAGGATGATACTCCACCTACACCCAACTTTTTCAATCATATATTCTCTAATATTGATGGTGAGGATGACCTTAAAACCATCCCACACACTTAATATCCTAATTTTGGCCATTTATGGGACCATTATATCAACATTAGGCCACAAATATGATGTGTTTTGTATTGACTCTGACAGGGAGAGCCATTGATTGGTGTAAAAGCATGCTAGAAGGATCTGTTGGAGGATGGGAAGACCTTATTTTTTTTGTTCCTTTATCAATTCAGATCCACTATATTGGAATTCATGATCATCGACCTGAATAACTGAAAATATTGTAAGAATTAGAGGTTGTCTTATTTCACAGTGATATGGAAAGGAATAACCTATTTTTTTAGTATCTCTCTTTCATAAAAGAAAATTTTGGAACTCTATTCAAAAAATCTCATGGATGATTTGGAAATACCGTTTATCTCCATCATGTATCCGAGTGAGTTTCAAGAGCTTGTTGAAATGTTTAAACATCTTGGGAAGGATATCTAACAAACTTGATCCAAAACTGAACTCATTCCCACAACATAGGGGAAATGGCATGTAGATTAGAACCTATAGTTTTCACACTCAATCCATAATGTGTTACCAAATAGGCAACTCGTAAGGATCCAAACAAACCATCATCTCTTATTGAGTAGTGAAAACCACAGAATCACCCTTTTATAGAAGCATAGATAAATTTGGACCAACCACTATTTGAGGAATGGGTGAAAAAAAGACTCCTGAAAAGAACAAGTCCCCAGTAATTTCTTCTATCCATGGACAGTAACCAAATCATGTTTCCACAGTCATGTATTCCTAACAAGTCCAAACACACCGACCTCCTTAATTACTTCCCTTACCATAGAATGTTGGGTTATAACATTCAAGACTTCTTCATCTTCAAATATTTCCTTCATGAAATTTTTGATGCTAGACCAGTGGAATCAGATAAATCTCTAGGGATGATGTTGTTCATAATCATTGTCTAGTATGAAGAATAATTATTTTGGAAGAATGTTATCGCTATTCATGTGAATAAATTTGATAACTACATGACTATAAATAGTTGATTGAGCTCATGATACCATAATAGAATAGCTACAAAGTCCTGAAGTATCTCCAAAACCTAAATAGTAAACATTTAATGAGCCTCCAAATAATATATGTGATCCTTGGAAGTAGGATTAAATAGAAGATGAAGAATCTTATTCTACTCCCACACAAACTCTGACCCCTGTAGATTTTATCCCTACAACATCTGCAACACATGCATCCCGCCACTAAATGAAATCATATTTCTATTAATATCATAGATTTTGTTATTTTCATTGTGATACACATGGAATCCGTATTATATGATGATGACCATTCCCTTGTATCAAAATTTCTTTCACATAACCGGGAAAGAAGACACCACATGCACCAAAACCATGGATACATGGGACATATCATACTTTGGTCGGACCTACTATTCTGATCATATCCCCATGGAATACTTATATATAGTTGAAAATCATGGGAATTAATTACAACTAGCCCAAAATAGTTAGGTAGGAACCCTAGAGTCCTCCAGCAGTCACCCACATTTGATTTTCATGCATGATCACCTAGTGGAAGTTCAATACAATCAATATAGGCAATAGAAAATGATGACATGACCATAACCGATATAAGTCGTTGTTCCATAGACATATGCACAAGAATTAAGACCATCAACCTCATATTACTCAGCTCTATAACTATATTCATAATAGAATATCAGAATTACGAATCGCTAACCATTTCCATAAAAGTAGGATGTGCTGAAATAACTATCTTTTTCTCATCCAAGCACTCAATCATTGATGCACTCATTCATTTGAAATAACTCATTGAGTCACATGGTCAACCCTATAGATACCTTATGATTTTGGGATACAATTTTAATTGAAAATATTCTATATATTGGAGACCACTTCCTCAGATTATCATGTTTCCATCTCATTCACTAATCAGGATAATAAAAATTTCATCTAAGGGAACTTCAGAACCCTCTATGTATTAGGCAGACTCAATAATTTCAATATACCAGTGCTCTGATTGATAATTGGTATGATATCAATCTTATCCTAGTTCAAACCCTCCAACATCAGGGATACAGAGTTAGAGGCCTATCTCCATAAAGCTAACCATTCAAGGGTTTGATAAGCATGAGAAAATACCTCTCCAGAAGTTCAAACACAAAACCATGTTTAGGGAACTCGCATAAACCAAACTAACAATTCCTCCTTTGAGAATTATGGAGCCATATATACTGAATCATATTTATAAAAATGTATAGATACACATCCAATGGTCAAGGAATATTTACAGGTTTCATCACCCAATGTATTGGAGATCACCCCTATGAATCTCTGGAGTATGCTCGATAGTGACTATGTGCTCCCCAAAAATAATGCAAGGTAGATTATCAGATCATAGGGGTCCAAGCCCCTCCTATCCTTAGTGAATGTTTAAAATTTAATCATCTTCTAAATCTCTCAGAGATGAATATTATTTAAAGGGATGTAAATGCCTCTTCCAATTTCAACCACACACCCATATAGTCACAGAGAAGTCCCCATATTTTCATCTTCGTCTAAAAATGTCTCCATATAATTAGAATTGGAGTAATATTATGATAATCTAATAAATTCCCTTACAAAATTCGAGGCCAGTTTCTAAACCACCATTGATGATATCAGACAAATAAATAAGGAAATTCAATATGACTCATGACCTACTCTGATTAGTTACTTTGGGCCCCTAGAAGATCAAGATATGGGCATTGAATTTCTGAAGAAGTGTCGATATTTGTTCTCCTGTAACTGTATGAAAATTATGAAACTAAATCTAGATGTGGCTACATATCATCTCAGACAATGCGATGATCTTCAAGGATTCATGTAGGAAACTATAAAGTTTCATCCCTCTCATGCATCCAATATAGAGGTAGGAGATTAATATTTTATGAAATCTACCATTATATGAGAAGTGAAATACCTAAGACAGATTTCTAACATCGTCCTCATATATAAAATTAATGTGTAGATTTGGGTCTACATTGACTTCATAGACCTTAAATTGTATTTCCCAAAATATGATTTTAGCATTTTGAACACAGAAATCTTGATCGATGCAACTAATGGATTCAAAGTCCGTTCCTACATGGAAGGGTACTTGGGGTACAATAAAATCATGATGGCCATTGAAGATGAGAAATCCCCTTCATCTAGATCACCTCATAGAATCCTCTACCACTAGGCCATGCCCATTGGATTAAAGAACATTAGCGCCAAATATCTATGCACCATGAATCACATCATTAATCCATTATTGGCAATTATAACTAAGTGTTATGTCAATTACCTGGTAGTTAAATCCTGATAGCGAGGAGATCACTTCTTGAATCATTAGACAATTTTTGACAAGATGTCCCCACATATTCTAAATTTTTATCCACTAAAATAAAAATTCATGGTAACATCAATAATATTCTATGTATTTTTTGTATGCCACCATGAAATTATGTTTTTATAGAGAGAAGACATGTGTTATTTCCCAATTTCACCACCATTAGTCTCAAATATATGAGCGGAATCCAAGGGAACTCATCCATATTCTATTATTCATAGACAAAATGGAAAGAAAATTATCCCCTTCACAAAGATAATTATGAAATTAATCACCCATCAATGGGATGATAACAACAAAAAATCCTATGAATTTTTGAAGAAGTATCAACTCCATTCACTGGTTTTTATGCATTCAGTGGAAGGGAGGCCACTCATAATATATGCGAACACTATGGAACACTCACTGGGAACCCTCATCACATAGATAAATGATAAATTAAGTGATTATTGTCTCTAAAACCTCATATATATGATGCTATGTAGTGATACTAGGTATCAAAATTTTGAGATAAAATACCATTTACTCATTATTGTGGGGAAAAAGTTGAGGCATTAATCACTGAACCACTAAGTACACATGGTATCTCATAATGATCCACACATGAAAATATTTGTCTTCCCATGTTGACAAGTCTCTGGGCTTGATGGGTAGTCATTCTTCCATAAGATGACATTCAGTTAATATCACAGAAGTCATTGAATGGAGAACCCCTATATGATTTCCATACAACACATCCTATCTTGGAAAATACATTTAAAGTGACCATGATTTTAGATAAAGAGGTATTCTATTCCCATGAAACATCATAGACATGGAAGATATACTTTTAATGGTCCCTCATGGAGCCAAGTCAGTATAAGGATATAAAAAACAATGTTCAACAAGGTTGTTCATGGGATTTAATTTATTTCTCTATAAAAATATGTTTTCCCTACTCATTATCACTATCTAAAAGTTTCACAAATAATGAGTCTTATTATCAAGCCCTGATCCCTAAATTGGAACTATCTTTATAGCTGCACATATCCCACCAGAATATCATTCATGACTCAAAATTGGGGACAAAATAGATCGATGAAAAATATAAAATTAAAAAAAAAGAACTAGCCCCATTACTAGCTACGTTAGGGGACTAATGGTAAGGTTCCATTTCAATTCCACATTTCATCATGTTACCTGTTCATAGAATGCATTCACCTACACATAGAAAAAAATAGCCCCCATCATGGTGGACTAAAAGTAGGATGAATCAATCATCCATTTAACACATATAATAATGGTGTTACCGATCGTTGTATGTGATATGGAACAAATAAATCATGTCCGCTCCACCGAACATCCTGATGAACCAATGAAAACCCTGGATGGATGGAGTCTATAATTGTTTTTTTGAATCGAGGCACCACCAACCTACCATTCTGGAATGGATCCAATTCAGAACTTTGCAAAAAATTTCCCTCTAAATGAGATCCAATGGTGCTGAAATTTCTCTAAAAATGAGTCATTAATGGAATCTTTGTTATATGAATAACAGAAGGAAGGAATCATTCCATCATGTAAGAAGTCCATGTAGTCTCCTAAGGCACCCCTCAATTCCAGAAAATGATCTTCCACCAAATCAAGAGGTTGGGATATTATTGGATAACCATGATAATTGACTATGTGGATTTCACTATGATATTTCATGCATTCTAGATCCATGAAAAATTCCTACATCATCCCCTATAATTTCAACATATAGATAAATATTTATAGCCATTTTTCCTTTGGGGAATAGATGTTGTGGGGCTATATCCCCTAGCCACAACTAAGTTCTTCAACTACATCCTTACTGATGATGAATTTTTTCAAATGAGATTAGGAAATACCCCTTTATGAATTCAATATGAAGAATATAATCAACATCATGAGGTCCCATATCATCACTAGGTTCAGGGTCCCAAAAACAACATAGATGGACAACGATACCAATTTGTTTTCTACAGAAAGGGTACAATTTCGATTCTAATCACTCATCTCACCACCTCTATATGAAATATTGATATATATAAGACATCAATATGACTATATAGAATGTAATTCATAAGATGGTGATCATGGATATGATGTCATGGTTGGGGAAGCTCCCCCGTACTTTATGGGCCTACCGTACCACCATGCATACTACCACATATGTCACAATGTACTCATTAGTGTACAAGATTGATGAATTGTTACCCATAGTGTTCTAGTAGACATCACTTAAAATAGCCATTTTTGGGAAGCTCTTAGATGGTAATAAAATTTGGCTGGATGAATTGGAATAGCTAGATGAGAATAAATTTCACTAACTTCACAACCTAGAGGTCCTTCAATATTTTATTGCTTGAGAAATTAATCAAAATTTTCCCTTCATTCATTCATCTATGTAAAACTGTTCATGGATATCTTTAACCAAATGATACTAGGAACGAATCCCCAAAAACCGGAATCCATGTTGGATGGGCCTTCTTTGATACATAAGGTTTGTCATAATAGACCCTATTCATTAGCCACCGTGGATGGGGAATGTGTCACACCACCCACTAGTGTGAGATTTCTGAAAAATACATTATATAACTATAACCAAATGGGTATCCACATTAGAGTATTCCCCATCATTCATCTTGAGTACTTGATGTTAAATAATAAAAATTCTTCATAACCACATGAAGATAAACAATATAGAGTTTGTCTTAGCCACCTGATATCAAAATGCATAGTTCCATAAGAACTATCTATGTATTTATTCCTACAATCATAGGATACACAGTGATTCCAAAACCACTATTATTATTCGCAACCAAAGGATTAGTTTCCATTAACATCATACGATTCAATTAACTTACACTGTGATAATAAAATACATAGAAAATGTCCATACCAAGTGACGTAAAGCTACACAAATCCACAAATTCCATTTTCCATCACATTGGGTGATATAAATCCTTACCACATGACGTAAAACTACACAGATCCATAATATCCATATTAATTCACATCATTTAACCAATGTACTTTCCACACAATGTTAAAAATCATGAGTTTCCTAGAACTATGTATATGTGGATTCTCATTTATAATGAGATGCGTAGGGACACCTTGTTCTTATATCCTTTTCAATCTACAACAAGATATAAAATAGTCCCATCCTTATCTTAAATTCCTCTTTGCTATGAGAGTAACAATTTACATTCCATGTTTCTCATAATGATCATAGCTGAAGTGGGCTTATGAGTCTCAATAAGCGCTTCTCTAGAAAAACAATGTATATCATCTTTTGATAGGCCCATCTTAGTCCTATGTGAAAGATCATAAAAGGCATACCATGATTCCATGATGCATGACATTAAACTACAAAATTAATGTTCCCTACACAACATGAAACAACATAATCATGTGGACCTCACCTGAGAGGACCACCACAGTTTGTGTTGGTGTTCTTCTACACATCCACCCATTCTATAACTTTTCCCAACAAAAAAGACACATAATTTTAGCATGATATTATACTAAACATTTCCTAAAGAACTTTATGTGGATTCATAGTAATTTTAATTAGAAACGCACCTACACCCAGACATGCATCCTCATGACACTATAAAACATAACCACATGTTTACATTGGTCCATCTTCCTCATTTATTCATCGCATTATACCACATGGTTTCTTAAGAAGTACCTGTAGCCTGATTCCTATCATCACTAGAAATGTACTGTTGATAGGGTCTTTAATAATATGCATAGATAGGACAATTAATTGAAATAATTACCACCTCTATGTATGGGTTAAACCGTTTTAGAGCATTTCCCATTCAAGAAGTTCTTTTGAATTGACTTCTAACATCATAGGATACATAGTGACATATGGATTTCAAAAATTGGGCCCAGTCAGAAAAAATAAAATATTAATATTCCCACTATTTATATATGGTTTAGACCTTCATAGTTAACTTAATTATGAACTACACATGGATTTATTTCCATCATTATGGGATACATAGTGACACCCATAATTCCTTCCAAGGGTCATGTCATAATAAAACCATTTCATGTAAAGGGATTGACATCATCACCACATGAAATTAAATTTCATGTAATTTCATGAACACATGTAGGTTTATTATCATTCTCATGAAATATGTAGTGAAGCCCAGTCATCCATCTTTAGGCCCAACCATAACATTTCCCTATATTCACATCAGTTCTCATATCCTTATCAAATGATGATACGCTATTGCAGATTACACCCTTATGCATGATGATAAACATAATGAAAGTACATCCTCACTAAGTGATGTTAGACAACATGGAAAAAATCTTGGTATAATGACACTACAACCTCACAAAAAATACACATTTACCGTATGATAATAAACATATTGGAAAAAGTCCTTAACATATGACCTTAAACAATATGGAAAATTTCCCCAATACATGATGAAAAACTATGTAGACCATCATCCATTTGACATTCCTTATCAAAGAACCACAATAGATATAACATGGTAAAAAAATTATGGTGTGATTATTACATATTAAAAAAATCTCAATCTTTGTGTCACATATCATGCCTTTAGTACCTCAGGTTGTTGAAAGACTTTCATAGCCCATGGAAACGAAATTAGATCTCTCAGTTTTTACATGCTATCAACACAGAAGGTCTTGAGACCAACCAACTTGTGAAGTATTTGACCAATATAAAGGTATTTCAAATCCTTGTAATATTGACGTTACAGAGGTAGAAACCAAACCATGTGGGTATTCTAGGTCATCCCTGGAATTAATATCACATATCAATACTCATGACCTAAATACTTCAAGTCACGTTTTAAAACAGTTCCAACTCTTGTTTGAAAGGATTTTTTAGTTCTCTTATCCCTTGGTATCCTAATTTGGTTATTGGTTAATATGTCCATGAATTAGGTCCATGTGATTCATGACCTTAAACTATATTCACATTGTTCAAGCTTGTACGACCCTAAACACTCAACTATAATGGTCAAAATCACATGATATTAAATTTATAGAGAAAGATACACAAAATACATTTTTTTAATACCCATAACGAGTGAAAAGACAAAAGGTATAGTATTAGCTCACTAAACTCTTCATTTAATGATTTAATGAAATATTGGTTCCAAATGAATAAAGAATAAATATCATATGGTCCAATTTGTGTCCCTAATAAAATCCAATCTATTCTCACTAACCCCCTAGTTGAATAAAAATATATATAAATTGTTTGTCACATCACCTCTACATGAGAATATGTTCAATAAGTATAGATACAACTTTTATGGTTCTTGAAACCTGATTGAATAATAAAAATGTTATAAAAATCCTTCATTTATTTGAAGCCTTAGTGGATGCAACCTCTATATGAAAGACTGGTAATAGGGGATCGCTATGCTAAACAGACCATTGGATCCCAAGAAGGACTCCCATTAAACCAAGGAGTAATCTTCTTGACCTAGTGAAATAGTAGAGCCTTGATCAACCTATAACCACCGGTTTCTTTTTTCCCTGGTAAACTCATAAATTCAGGGGCCATGATTTATAATTCCCACAACCATACTATTCATGTGCATTTTATATCATCGGCCTTACATCATCATGTTATTACACATACAAAAGGTTGGAATAAAAAACTCTATTCTCAAGCCTTTGATGACTCAAACATAATGATTTGAATCCCCATAGAATAGTACATGAGCTTCATAATCCAGAGTTTAATTACCCTAGGGGATATAAACCTTCTCATAAAGAATATTTACATACCCAAATTAATCTTCTAGATAGCTGAGTATTTAAAAATCATTTATAGGACTCAAAAAAATTGGAGATTGTATTTTCATTGCACTGATATCTATATATAAGGGATTTGAGCCACCAACTAATGTAATATCCACCTTATATGAAAATAAATTCAAGCCTTGTTTTCCATAATGACATTGAGGAGGAACCTGACATCATATAGTGTTAAGGGACATACCCGATTTGTCTGCTCCATCCTACGTCCACATGATCATGCTTTTGGGTTATGATTTATCTCACTCATATTAAAACTATCTAGGAAGAACCAATATCCCTAGTGTTTCTACCACAACCCATATTACCACCATTAATCATCCACAAGCCTTGATAAATAGTGTATTTCATCTTTTTTGTCCATGATATCGTCACAAAAAAGATTAATCCTTCCAACTAAAATAATATACTGTTTCTAAGAAAGGAAATACAATCCATGTGAGACCTACAAACACTATGATAGAACATAGAACCTCATATTGTTTATGGTCATTCCCATATTTTTTGAATCATATTCCATGGTCATAAATATACGATCTATGTTCAGTGAACATAAACTATAATACAACAATGGTCCAGGATCAAAGACCCTAACATACATCACCCAATGGTCCAAGATCAATGACCCTTAACTATATCAAAAAAAGGACCAATATTAAAGAACCTAAAATACATCACATAAAGTTCTAAGCACAATGATCCAACATTACAACATAGCACAGGTCGAAGCTCAAAGGCCATAAATTACAACACACTAAGGTGTAAGCTGAAATACATTAATCAGAATGAAATAGATTGTTCAATATAAAAGACTTTAATATAAAATAAATTGAAGGTCATAGATGAAATAACATAATATAAATCATGGATGTTTCTTGAAAAATATTATAAGGCCCAATATATGATCTTAACATGATTTTGATATTCTAGCCAAGCCTATCAACATGGGAAGAAGATATAGAAAACACTTTATAAGGCATATATCCTAAAAATAATAATTTTAAAAATAATTATCACAAGATAACTAGAAGATATCATTAGTATAAAATCTCATATTTGTGGGTATTCATGAGTACTATTCAAATTTAATCTGTTATTATTTAAATAGTCAGATCTAGACATTTAGATTTACTATATGTAATGAAATTCATGGGTAGTTTTGGAAATTTTCTTAATATTGGATCAATGAAATGTCATTCAAATCATGAAAGAAGTAAATTCTATAGTAATAAATAATTTCTTTAAAATTCATGCATTCATAGTTTGGAAAATATTGGTGGAATCACCATATTTTGGAGATTATCCAAACATTAAAAAATAGAAAGCATTACAGGGGTCGAGCTATGATAAAAGAAAGGTGGTTGCACCATCATGGTCTACAAGAGTCTAACAAGAAGTGTCAATGAATCATTGGTGTGTCACTCTCCAAGATTGTTTGTCTTATACTCAAGGATTAAAATACTCCACAAAATACATCAATTCTTCGACCCCAAGGAACATTATGATGTTAAATGACTATACCACATTCGAGTAATGTTTTTCTTGAATCCCTATCTATTTATAGTCCAAGAATCCACAAGGGCCGGCAATTTGGATATCAATTGAATAACTTTATGAAATGCTCCTAAAATATAAATCATTTTCCTACTAGGTGGATCCACATCTTCAAGAACATGAAAAAACCTTTCACTATTTGGAAATACTCCTCATGTACAAACTTTTTCTCTATAATTTCATACATAGGTTTTTGTTCAAAACCACTATCCCTCCAATTCAATAAATAATTGATGAAGGAATTACCCTTTGTCAAATAATACTTCTAAGGGGTTATTATTGAACACGTAATTAATTTGTTTCAATATCATCCTTAATTACACCTTACCCTCTATAGACGATGACGTTGGCACCATAAATGTATGACTAATTGGTTGACCCAATGGAAAAATAGTATAAGAATCCCCATATTCCATTATCTCAACATGAATATCATATTTGGCCCATATTGGAGGATTAAAAAATTCAAAAGAGTATGATTCACGATAAGAATAGTCATTACACTAACGAGGATTCACAATCAACGTCTCTCTATGGTATTCAATCAATTCTATAACTACCTCTAACGATTTTGTTGGTGAGGAAAAGGCTAGTCCACATGATGGAACAACTAGATTTTTACACCACTTAGATAATATTCTACCCATTCTTAAGTATAATTTTGGATAATTAAATTTTATGAATAATTAGTAGGAAGAATCATGATCTCAGCCTCAAGATCAACTCATATAAGAATCTTCAAAAATTTGCGGATAACCTCTAGATGAAGCACCCCACATACTCTTACCAAAGGAAGAAAAGATACATTTTTAATATATCCAAATTTATTAGAGAATTGATTAGGGGATAAGGTTTTTCTATAACTAGACCATCCACTGTAGATGTAGGAACCACATTGTAGAGAGAACATATACCACGTTTTGTCCAAGGAATCACTATCTTTATCAATAATCATTCTAGTCGGTGCATGAAAAGAAGTAAAATAGAATCTATCAAATTCACATGATGAATCTTTAACCATGGTAGTGATTATTGACCTAGAAACCAACCCTATATATATTCATCATTTTGGGGAGGGATGAAGCATTGGGGATCCATGTGGTGTTATAATATTTATATTAATGAATGTGCTCCCATATACATCCAAATAGAAACTAAATAGGACCACTGGTACTATGAGGGGTCATACTTATTTAATATGTCCCAAGATTTTTTTAATGTTTTGAAAGGGTAGGTACATCTAAATTGAGACTCCTACCTTCCACAATTCAGGACACCATCAATGATGTGCTAACACGGATCCCTAAGAATGCATGCCCTTCCCTGAAAAGCAATTTATTCCATAACATGGTTATAATGATTAAAAACCCAATGTCTGAATACATACCCAATTTCAATAAATATCTCCATTAGTTATAATCCCTATCATCCATGACTTCCCAATATGATTCAGTTCCATCATGGACATACTGATAAGGGCACCAATGGGGACGTATAATAGTTGGAAATTCATTGCGATAGAAATCCAGGATATCAATCCAATACTTGGAATAAATTAGTCATAAAATTGTCATCTACTGCTTCAATTTCTCTTTCATGGTAATAAGAATCTCCATTTCTAATACAGAGATCTGAAAATGATCATGACAAACAATTAATGTTGAGAGGAATTCATCATATATTTCTCTAAGATGTGTAAGACCACCAAGTTGGTAGATATCCCCTTGGAGAATACCCACTTCACCAAGGAAATGATGGAATGTATTGGTTCTATGAAAAAAATACCTGACCATCTCTTGAAATTGGCTGTGGTTGTGAAAAATGATGAACTAGGAAATAAAAATAGCTTCACAGAGATAAACTCTGAATAGCTAGTCATCAATATCTTTGAAGCATTCCCTAACCCAAAAGGGAAACGACCATTCAGTAGGGACATTACCACTAGGATGAAGATCTTACATAAAACACGATCATGCAGCATGGTTGTTCTAATAAGAAGAAAATATACTCATATAGCTCTGATAAATGGGTTGATGAAAAAATTTATGGCCATTTATAACTAATGAGTTTTACAATATTTTAAATAATTCCTAATATCGATCTATGATCTATTGACTGTCCTTGACATTTATCATTTGTACATAGTCGAGTGATGTCAACACCCAATGAGATGGTATATAAGAGTCTGGTGGGGGTATGGGAGCATCATCTAGAGGCCCAAACCCATATAGATAATGTCATTGATATAAAGGATAGACTTGAATCTCTGATGATACGAACCAATTAGACTATCATTATTAGTACACACATGATGCTGTGGGTTTGTGTTTCAATTCCAAGCCATTGTGGTGCATTAATTGGACATATATGATGAATATTTCGGAGAACTGGAAGCCATCTATATAAGAGTAAGTGGAATATGCTAGACAGATGAACATAAATCTTTTCAAAATTAAGACATACATCTACATTATCATGCACATCACCTGAATCAACAATGGATTATCAACTTTTTATTATGTTTTCACCAATCCTCTATTCTCCGAAGGACTTGTAGGTTGCATAACCCCCTCTGGGCCTCACACAATGACATGACCGCTTTATAGACTCATGATTGTGTGACCTGGGAATGGTCATGTGAATTATATAATAGACAGACGATTAAATGATATAGAAATCAGATATCATGATGCCCTCAAGAGAATATCAATCCTCATGGATGAAGTTTAACAAATTACTAATGTATGTTTTCTGTTTGGGCTAGAATGGAACCTGATTAAAAGATGTCTTGCATGGAGCTATTAGGAAATTAGTTATCATGATTGGGTCCCATGAACATGCCTCACGATAAGGACTTATAAAATAGTCTTTGAATAGGTGTATGTGATATGGGATTGTTAAGAGAGATATAGAGGAATGGTATATGATAGATAATGAATCCATTCATCCCTCTATGTATATGGAGTTACGAAACATAGTATGTCACACATGGTAGACCAAATGTAACCTATGACACTGATTCATGATACCTCCAAATACTCAAATGGGGAAGTACTTTCCTCAGAACTGATACCTTGTCCCCATAGACATCACACTAGAGGGGGTATTTGTTGAATCTCACCAAATGAGAATCTAAAAAATTCACAAAGGAATAAATACCTAAATATGGTTTTTATTTTTCCCTCTATGTCGAATGAATATTGAGGTGGTCAAGATCTACAGATTATGTGAGTATTCAAAGGAATAGTGTTTTCATGACCATCATATGTTCATGTGAATTATCCACACATAATTATTAACCTATAGAAGATCCCACACAACCCCTTTCAACAATACCTCATTCTATTGTAAAGGCACTCCAAAAAGGAGTGTATATGAAAATGTTTCCAGATAAGCTCCCCTAGGCCACATTATTTTTCATCGGAGAATTCCTGACAAAACCATCTAAAAAATACATTGAAAATAAGAGGGAAATTTCCAAAATGTGGAGTATTTTCTTAATAATAGGGATCATGGGGTTCATCATGGAATGGAAGGCAATTTTTCCTTTACAAAATCCAAAAAAAATAACAAGATCATAGTTAATTTTTAAAATAAAATAAAGAAAATAATATGGGAGGTTGTGGGAGATATTCGTAGTTGTAAAAGACATGTGACACACACCTAAATCCTGTAAGATAGCATGAAAATCTAGTGACATAACCACATCATCTCACAAATACCCTTTGTAATTTCATTCCCATTATGCAATATGCCCTTGTATGTCCCAGGTACCCATGCACTTCCCCTTTATCTCCCTAAGGAAAAGGGACTAATTTTTCTATGAAATTTCCATGCACCCCATTATGACACTTATTGGTCTTGAAAATCATTTTCCATAGGTAGAGTAATTATTTCTGACATAACTCATGTAATTTCACTTAACTCTTAACCATTGTAAAATATAAAAAATGAAATAAAATATGGAGGATGTGGAAGCCTCTCATGTATGTAAAACACATACAACACCCTAAGGATGTCCACAACACAGTCTTGCAGAACTCCAAGAAAATTCAGCTTGATTTTGTAGAGACACCTGGGATAAGCCACCCTTGCTTTGTGAAGTGTCCTAGTAATGGTATTTGGAATCTCATGAAGGAATTTCAATGGTCTCTAAAAGGCCCATAGACATGCTAGTATGAAAATATGTCTGACCATTAGCATAACTACATGATAAAACAAATTCCCCGTTAATGGAAAATAATCCAATAATGGCTGTGCTGATGAGTGAAACCCATGGTTGCTGAAAAGCACGTGATTCCCTAAGAGATATCCCCAAAAAGTCTCACAATTACGCATGGTTCCATAACTATTCACCGACTGCATCATTAATCCATGTCAGTTATAGCGTGAAAACCAAGAAATAACGAGGGTGTCAAGGCATATAAATTTCCCACCACATAATAAAAAATGTACCACAACAAAATTATCAAACCAACTACCTATCACAAACATGGGGAAATAATACAATAATTTCGCTACCAGAATGTATTCTCGCAGGTAATATACCAATGAATACCCAAAGAAATCATGTGACATGCATAAATCAATTAACATGATTATTCATATATCATGTGAAGGGCTCCAGGCCAGACACATGAAGAATCTTCTATATGTCTGCTAGAGCACATGAGACATAAATTAAACTAAAAAGGAATAAATCTAATCCATTATCAATACAATGTCTATAACAAATAATAAAGGTGAAAGACTAAAAAATATTTTTTCTAACCCTCATGTGCTTCACGTGAACCATACAAGACATGAAATTGAACTAAGACATGTTACCCATATCTCAGAATGATCCTTCTAAATCCTACCTAGGCCATGTGAATTCCTCCAGACATGTGAAACCAGGTCACATAACTGCCATTGGGAATTCCATATTAGTCTTGAAAATCCCACTAGGCCTTTCTCCCAAGCCTCATAATGTCCTTCAAATACATCACCTGACTTATATAATAGCTTCAACTCTTGTTAGATATGTCTCACAGATTCATCTACGCATGAAAACTAAGTTCTTATGATAACATCTTGGAATGTCATCTGAGAATCAAAATGGCCTCCAAAAATTTCTGTTAGCTCTTGTGATTCCTTCCAAGTATGTTATCCAATACATGGGATACTCTTCGAGACATGTCATATTGAATCTTTCTACACCCTCCATATGTTTAAAAAAAATTTGTGAATGACACCATGGAATGTCTATTGGATCATGTGACATACTATAGACAATCCATCCTGGTCATGCAGTGGCTTCTTGGATGGACCACCATGATATTATGATGTACCATAGAAAAACCATCTACAATCACATGAAAATCATCTAATATTCCTCATAGGTTACACAATGTCCTTTTGAATTACCAACTGAATCATTTATTTACATTCATTTTTTCCAGAAAGATACTCTCCTACATATCATGACAATAATATAATCAACAAATGATAGGAATTAAATAAGGATACAATGGAAAACACATAATATAATCCCTAACTAGCATTATAATATTATATGTCCCAAAATACTACAGAAGCCTCAAAGTGTATAACCCGACCAAAGAAACCAAAAAAACTCTAATATATACAATATTCACGATACCTAGGCCACATATTCATGTTAAAAAAATACAAGATTTTCCCAATATGTAATTCTGTCACTCTTTAGAAAATGATGTTGATCATTTTCCATCCATTGTTTTTCACTCTGAGCATAGCTCATGTGAGATTTGGTAGTTCCAATAATCATATCATTTGCATCAAGATTCTCCACCATCTAAAGAAATATATGTATATATAGACCCAATGAGTGGAAGGACGCAATAGCCTTAATATAAGTGCAACTACCTTGGTTTTAGTCCCATGGTCATAACAAAACAACAAGAAAAATGATTCCAATAATAACCAGGATATGTAGGATGCATTCATTGTAGAGTCAATAAGGTTTTCCTTATGACTTTTTCATTCCTTCTTGTTTTAAAAATCACAAACACCTTATACTTAAGCAAATCTATGTTTTACTTCTATAAGGAAAATTTCACTCCATAAGGATTTTTCCCTGACATAGATTTCCTTATACATATCAATATTTTTCTTAAGTGTAAAAATTGGATTCATACCTAGAACCTCGAAATCATATAATACTTAGATATGAAGTATTCTATTTTAGGATCCAAATTCTGGATTTGAACAGTAATGATGTTCCATTCCGAATTCTGGAAGTGAACTCTAATGAAGTCCCACAATGAATTCTGGATGTGAATTGTAATGAAGTTCCAATCGGAATTCTGGAAGTGAATTCTAATGAAGTTACACTCTGAATTCTGGATGTGAACTATAATGAAGTTCCACTCCGAATTCTGGATGTGAACTGTAATGAAGTTCCACTCCGAATTTTGGAAGTGAACTGTAATGAATTTCCACTCAGAATTCTGGATACGAACTCTATTATAGTTCGACTCCGAATTCTGGATAAGAACTCTCATATAGTTCGACTCTGAATTCTGGATACGAACTCTAATATAGTTCGACTCCGAATTCTGGATACGAACCCTCATATAGTTCGACTCTGAATACTGGATATGAACTCTCATATAGTTCCACTCCGAATTCCAGACTACAAACATTGTAAGTTCAGATTCTGAAATCTGGTGAAACCGGACTCCGAATTTCATTAGAAATTTAGTGTCCAGATTTCTACAGAATTCTGGTTCCGAATTCATATAAAACAGAATCCAAATATCCTTTTTATTATATAATCCAAATACAATTTTGAGTACACTCAAAACTTTTATTTTCTTACATTCCAAACATTAGTTTTTCTTATTATTACACTTGTTTTGTGCTGGCCGGCTGGGGGTTTGAACCCCTGGCTGCACACCTGTCCGGCCGGCCCGCCCTGGCCGGCCGGTTTCTGCCTCTACGGGAACGGCGACGGCCGGTACCCTCCTTGCTTCAACACCGGCGGCCCGGAACCGGCCGTCGGTCACTCTGCTCCGCCGTGACCCGGAACCGGCCGCAGTTTTCGTTCGTCCGGCACGGCACGATGGCACTGCGCCCCTCTGCCATGGCCCCACTCGGGCCGCGGTGTATTTGGTTTTCTCCAAAGCGGCGCGACTGCACCGCGACTTGGTTCAACTTCACAGCGCGGCGCGACAACGTCATGTCCTTGTTCGTTTCGATGGTGCGGAGCGACGGCTCCGCGCATTCATTGTCACACGATCTCACACGGTGCGACGACACCGCATCATACTCGTTTCAAACCACAAAGAAACAACACACGGATAAGGGATGAGGGTCGGCTGTGTTTGTGCGGTCCAGCCCCCTCTCGTTAATCGATAGCATTTAGTCGTAAAACCACGAAGAACGACAAAATAAAAATCACGAACGAAAATAATTAAATAATTTAAACCCCTACCTCGAGCGTGGCTTGAACTGGGTTTCCATTGCGGAAAAAGACGTCGCGAGCTGAAGCTCCGTAA
This sequence comes from Viscum album, assembly GCA_963277665.1. Classification (NCBI taxonomy): domain Eukaryota; kingdom Viridiplantae; phylum Streptophyta; class Magnoliopsida; order Santalales; family Viscaceae; genus Viscum; species Viscum album. The sequence goes on along the minus strand of OY728155.1, from coordinate 1,344,903,182 downwards.
GTTGACGGAGAACGCCCGAGGAGGAAGTTACATCTCCATTTCGTTGAAACGAGAAGAATATCGAAAGAGGGTGCGTTGTCGATCTTCGGAAACACACCAGCTGCGAAGAGGAGAAGAGAAGACACGTCGATCTCTTCTTACAGTGTCAGCATTCTTCGTCGAAGTCTTGGTGTTCTTCGTGATGAAGATGAAGAGCTCTCTTCTCAATTGTCCACACACAACATCCAACCAAAATAAAATAAGGCCCACCCATATTATATTTACATAAGCCACAATTCAAAAATTCAAAACATAAATTAAATAATTGAATTGGGTGTTGGCATAATTAATGAGAGGAGAGGTAAAGTCACCCAATTAATGGGATGTTAAAAAGTTATAAGAGTTACACAACTTTAAGTAGGGGTTAAGAGGAGTTAGGGAGTTAAGGGATTTGAAAAGATGGGGGCTCATGTGGGCCCCACCTCACCTTTAATCCACTCAAGAAAAACTAACAAATAGTGGGTCCCAACCTAACTCCTACACTTAGGTTCTGACTCATGGAAAGGGAAATAAAATTCTTAACGAAAATTGTATTTCACAAACACTTAATCCGCAAATTAAAACAATTCATAACGAGCAAACACAACTCCAGAAAAGGAATTCTTAAGAAATTAACGGTGCTATGGTTCCATCGGTGCCCTCAAAATTCGATTCCGAGCACCGGTTCAAAAGTTATAAATTCACGCTCGTTCGTTCACTGAACGTACCCGAGCTAAACTTCGGATAGAAATTCCGGGCACACCAGGCCTCGGAATCATGTTCCGTCTGAAACTATGTTCTTTTAAAATCCCAAAGAAAATTAAAAAAAAATTCCCTTGAATTTTATGGGTCCTTACATTACTCTCACCTCAGGGCTTTACATCCCTATAAAGTTACATCATAAACTAGGGAAACAAAAGTGGGTATTGAGCATGCATCTAAGCCTCCCACTCCCAAGTGCTCTCCTGGAGGTTCCTGTGCTGCCATCTGATGCGCACTAGAGGAATCGACCATCCACGTAGGACCCGCTCCTGTCGATCCTCGATCTCCACAGGGACCTCCGCAAAAGTTTCCCCATCATCAACATCAAGCTCCCCATGGTCAATGATATGCGTCAGGTCGTGCATGTATCTCCTCAGCTGAGATACGTGGAAGACGTCGTGCACCCGGTGCAACTGAGGTGGTAGAGCCAGGCGATAAGCCACCTCGCCAATCCTATTGAGGACATGGAATGGTCTGATTAAGCCTGGAGACAACTTGCCGCCTCGGCCAAATCTCCGTAATCCACGTTGAGGTGAGACACACAAGAAGACGTGGTCGCCATCCTTGAACTCTAGTGGCCTCTGCCTCCTGTCAGCGTAGTAATTCTGCCGGCTCTGAGATGTCCTCATCCACTCCTGGATGACCTGGACCTTCTCTGTCGTGGCCCAGACCATCTCTGGTCCCGCAAGTGCTGACTCCCCAGGGTCTCACCAGCACAAAGGAGATCTGCAAGGTCTGTCGTACAACGCCTTGTATGGTTCCATCCCGATGGTGGAGTGGTAGCTGTTGTTGTACGCAAACTCCACCAAGGGTAGGTGGTCCTCCCAGATGTGACCAAAGTCGAGGATACATGCGCGGAGCATGTCCTCGAGAGTTTGAATGGTCCTCTCTATCTGACCATCCTTCTGAGGCTGAAAGGCTGTGCTCAGACGTAGCTGCGTCCCGAACGCCTCCTGCAACCCCTTACAAAGCTGGGAAGTAAAGTGAGCATCTCGATCGGAGACGATAGATGATGGCACACCATGAAGCCGTACAATCTTCTGAATGTAGAGACGTCTCAATCTATACACTGAGCCCTGCTCTCTGATGGGTAAGAAGTGAGCCGACATGGTGATTCGGTCGACAATCACCCAGATAGAGTCATGACCTCTGGAAGTGCGTGGAAGTCCAGTAACGAAGTCCATAGATATGCTGTCCGACTTCCACTCTGAGACCTCCAAAGGCTGTACCAAGCCTGCTGGTACCTGGTGCTCTACCTTCACCTACTGGTAGGTGAGGCATCAAGAAACGAACACTGCCACTACCTTCTTCATTCCTGGAAACCAATGTTGTCGTCTGAGATCATGGTACATCTTCGCCACTCCAGGATGTACCTCAAAATGAGAAGTGTGAAACTCTCTCAGCACCTCCTATTGTAAAGCAACTGGTACCAAGGTACGTTCTCTAAAAATGATGTCATGCTCTGTTCCAAAGGAGAAACCATCAGGTGCCTATCCTGAGGATATCTGTGCACGCCGCGTCTCACAGTCAGTGTCCCCACGCTGTGCCTCTCTGACCCGCAACAGTAGTGGAGGAGTGACTATGAGAGACTGTAGGAAGGCTACTCCATCTCTATCCACGAAGGATATCTGCAAAGAGGCTAGCTGCTCTGTCGCCTTCTCAAGTAGCTAAATGCCCATCCTCCTGCTGAGGGCATCAGCTACCACGTTCCCCTTCCCAGGAGTATAGACTATCTCAAAGTCATAGTCATGTAGGAACTCGAGCCATCGCCGCTGTCTCAGATTCCTATCCTTCTGAGAGAAGATGTATCTGAGACTCTAATGGTCAAAAAAGACTGTAAAGCGCTCGCCCATCAGGTAGTGTCGCCATGTCTTCAGAGAAAAGACCACTTATGCTAACTCCAGGTCATGTGTAGCGTAGATCTTCTCATGCGGCCTCAACTGACGTGATCCATAGGAGATCATGGCCCGCTCATGCATCAGGACACATCCATGTTCGGTCCCTGATGCATCGCAGTAGACTACGTACCCGACTCCTTCCTCAGGGAACCTCAAGATAGGTGCGCTGGTCAATCTCTATCTCAGCTCCTGGAAGCTCTGCTGACATCTGTCTGACCACACAAAGGGTTTACCCTACTTTTTCAAAGATGAGAGTGGTGCCGAAACTCTAGAGAAGTCTGGCACAAATCTCTGATAGTATCCAGCTAGTCCCAAGAAACTTCGCACCTCCGTCACGCTCCTGGGTGGCTCCCAAGCTAGAACTACCTCGATCTTTGCAAGGATCCACCGCAACTCCCGCCTCAGAGATGATGTGTCCCAAGAAGTGGACCTCACGTATCCAGAACTGAAACTTCGAGAGCTTTCCATAAAGCTGATGCTCTCGGAGTGTGTCTAGTACAACCCGCAAGTGGTAGGCGTGCTCCTCCTCAGTCGTCGAGTAAATCAAAATGTCGTCGATGAAGACCAGGACAAATCAATCGAGGTATGGAAGAAATATCCTATTCATGAGGGCCATGAAAACTTCTGGATAATTGGTTATGCCGAATGGAATAACCAAGAACTCATAGTGGCCATACCGACATCTGAAGGCCTTCTTCTGCATGTCCTTGTCTCGAACTCTGAGCTGATGATTGCCTGACCTGAGGTCTATCTTTAAGAACCACCGTGCTCCCTTGAGCTGATCGAAGAGGTAATCAATCCTCGGTAGCTGATACGTGTTCCTCACTGTCACCTGCTTCAGGCGACGATAGTTGACACAAAGTCGCAAGCTCCCGTCCACCTTCTTGGCGAACAAAATCAGGGAAGCCCAGGGTGAAACACTGGGTCAGATGAACCCCTTGCCCTACAAGTCCTCCAACTGTACCCGCAGCTCTCGAAGCTCGGTGGGGGCCATCCGATATGTTGGGGTCGATATCGGGGCTGTCCCGAGGTACATGTCAATATAAAAGTCTACCTCTCTGTGAGGAGGTAGCCCTGGAACGTCATCGGGAAAGACGTCCGCGTACTGATCCACCACTGCAGGGAAACTAGGACTCTGCACGTCAACTGCTCCTAGGATGAGGCTAGCCAACTGATGAGTGATGGGCTGTCCTCTCCTCTGCAGAAGCCCATCCTGTGCTACAAAGGCTCCCTTCTCGCCGGTGAAGGTGAACCTGCTCCCGTCGGTGCGTACACATCACACCTTGCACCTAATACAGTCAATATGTGCATGGACCGTAGACAACCAATCCATTCCCAAGATGACGTCGTAAGGCCTCGACGCCGCTACAAGAAGATCCCAGCCAAAGATCTCGCATCCTAGGGTAAACTCAAACTGCCGGCACCAGTGCGTAATCGTCGAGTCTACTCCCGTAGGAGTCTCTAGCCGTAAGGATCGAGCCAACGGCTCTGTCATAATCTCCGAGCTCCGAACAAGGGCAGCGGCTATGAAATGGTGACTCGCTCCTATGTCTATAAGAACTACATCAAGGGTGGAATAGACACAGATATTACCTGGAATCATCTCGGGCACGCCGTGGTCATAGGCCTCTGCTTCCTGGAGCTGTGCCTGTCATCCGTCGACTGCCTACTGCAGAAGACTCTGCTACGTGCCACCCTGTAGTGGGTCTCGGCGCTGGTGTAGACTCAGTAAGAAATCTCTCGATCAAAAGGGATCGCTCCAGTACTCCTGTCTATGTCAGAATGCTGAGAGAGATCAGCGATGCCCTGATATCGTGTCTCAATCCCTGCTCAAAGGTCCGGGCCCGGAAGAAAGGGTCTCGTACCATGTCTGTAGAGTAGCGTGAGAGATCGGTAAATCTCTCCGAGTACTGGGAAACCATCATGCTGCCCTGCCGCAACTGAAGAATCTCCTGGATGCGAACCGAACGGAGGGTGGCTGGGACGAACTCTGAGCGGAAGAGGCTCTCAAAGTCTGTCCAGAGAAGAGATGTCTCATCGTGCACCTGGAGCATCAAGATCCACTATCTGCCTGCTGCTGCGTGCAGTAGGCTTGCTGTGAGGATCACCATGAGGTCTGCTGGTGTCCTCACTAACCTGAAAACTCTCACCGCTGCCTCCAGCCAGTCCTCGACTGCCTGGGGGTCCATCTCCCCGGGGAACCTGGGTGGTCGCTGGCGCTGGAACTCATGCAGTGCAATGAGGCGACGTGCATCGTCAGCGGCTGGTGCAGGAAGCATCGGTGGCTCGGCGGGTAGAGCTACCGCCGGTGCCACTGCTGACAAAGGGCCCTGCACCGAGGCCTCTTTGCTCGGTGGGCTGTCGTCATGCTCAACTCTCGGAACCCTAGCTTACTGTTGTCGTGGGGCCATCCTGAAAAGGAAACAGCTGCGCCACGATTAGAACAGTATACCTGGTGAGTTTATACAAAGTAATCACAAAGAAAACTTGAAATACACATGCAATTAACGTTTTCGTGCATTAAGTCGGAAATCAGAAGTCAGGGTCCTGGTCTACGGATATGTCGGCCGTCGCACCAACACTGGACTCCCTGGACTGATAACCACACCCAATACGCTAAACACTATTGCTTCACATAGAAAAAGATCAGAGTCCCAAGAATTGCGGTAGAACCGAACTCCTCTGATACCAAATTGTGACGACCCATCCTCGGGGCCCGTGCCATGACTACCCCAAGCCCGCCTTCCATAGGCCAGGGGCTGGCGACTAGCACCAAAGGCGTAAATCCCGATAACAGGGAATACATTGCCTTTATAAAAGTAAACATACACCACAGAGTACAAGAGAAAGTAAAACACTAAGAAAAACTAAAACGAGCTGTGCTGAAAGTAAGTGGCCCAGTATACAAACCCAAACTGAAAGTAAAGTACAACTAGAAAGGGAAAACAAAAAATGAAAAGTAAAGCCGCAACGTCGAGATGTTCACTGGAAATTCCACCTGAAGGGTGGGTACAGAAAGCCTCCACTGCTCCTCGGGTCCAGCCTACCGCTCCGTGTACGTCCCGCCCAGTGGTCCACCTCCAGGTATCGTCCTGCTCCGCAGGCCTCCAGCACGATCAGCGTTGTCCGTCGTCTGCAACCAACACAACGTAGTGCGGGCATAGCCCGTGCAGGGGTGAGTATAAGCTACTCAGTAGGGACCCCGAGACCCCCGAAGGTCTCCCAGAATCCACAAAGGATAAACCACAAAGGAAAGATACAATCACGAAGTAACATCCGACAAAGCTTTGGTATATGCCCATACATATACCTAAGTCATCAATTCTCGTTCGTCTCCAACATCCGAGCCCAAGTACAACCCAGTCCACACAGGAAAGAAAAACGTAAATCCACACAGGATAACACAACACAATCCACAAAGGAAAGCAAAACAGGATTCAGCTCACATAGGTATACATCTTCGAAAGATGATAGAGATGATCACTGATCCATCTAAGTCGTCGGACCCACAAAGGATCGATAGTTACTAACCCCCGCAATGACCCACACAGGATCAGACCCACATAGGATCTGTAGGCGCTGGATCACATAGAACCGCTAAGCTCTGACCCACACGGGATCGGACCCACACAGGATCGGTAGCACTGATCCACGTAGGATCGCTGAGTGCTGTAGTTTTCGCCGTCGAATCCACTGAGGATCTCTGTACAGTCGTCGTCGTCACAGTAGCAGTCGCAACCATCTCTAGGGTTCCCGCACACAACAAGCTCGTTCGGGAGGGTCCCTCCATGAGCCGAGAGGCTGATACATCAACTGACACGTAGTCCAGAGTTGATGTATCCCAAATTTCCGTATCGTCAACAGGAACTCAACGTCGCAGACGGCGCGTCAATCGGACGCTCGGTCTGAGAGTTTTTGGCTTTTTGTCCCAGGGGCCCGGTTGGTTTTTAAGGAAAAACCAACCCGACCGTACTCCACCTACGTCCAAACCTCGGGCAGAGTAATCCAAAAGATCCTTCTCACTTAGAGAAATTCAACAAAGTCGACGGCATGTCAATCTAACGTCCGAAGCTCAAGATATCAGCGTTTCCGCTCCGAGGGCCTGGTTGGTTTCGTGTACGAACCAACTCGACCGAACCCAAAGTATTCCGAAACCCTGAGTGTGATATACTGAAATGACCGTCTCGATCCAAGGATCACATCGCAATTGATGGTGTGTCGATCAGAGACCCATAGCACAAGTTATGGGCGTCCGACTGAAAAAGGTTCGGTATTAAGGGGTTCGGGCCCGGTCCGACCCGACCCGATACCCCCAGGGTCGACCCGAACCGGGTCCGGGTCCAGCCCGCTTGGGTGCGGCCCAGCTCGGTCGGCACGGCCCGGCCTGGGAATAGCACGCCTAGCGCGCTGGCCAGGCGCTCAGCCAACCGGTCGAGCCGTTTGGCAAGGGGTGGCGCCTGCCCCCTTAGTGTAACCACCGCCCCCATTAAATGGGGGCCGTTTTGTGCTGGCCAGCTGGGGGTTTGGAACCCCGGCTGCACACTTGTCCGGACGGCCCGCCCCGGCCGGCCGGTTTCTGCCTCTACGGGACCGGCGACGGCCGGTCCCCTCCCTGCTCCGACACCGGCGGCCCGGAACCGGCCACTGGTCACTCTGCTCCGCCGCGGCCCAGAATCGGCCACAGTTTTGGTTTGTCTGGCACGACGCGATGGCACCGTGCCCCTCCATCGCGACCCCTCTCTTGCTGCGGTGTCTTTGGTTTTCTCCGACGTGGCGCGACGGCGTAACGACTTGGTTCAACATCACGGTGCGGCGCGACGGCGTCGTGTCCTTGTTCGTTTCCATGGCGTGGCGCGACGGTGCCACACATTCCTTATCGCACGATCACACACGGTGTGAGGGCACCACGTCATACTCATTTCAAACCACAAAGAAACAACACACGGATAAGGGAGGAGGGTCGGCCATGTTTGTGCGGTCCGGACCCATCTCGTTAATCGATAGCATTTAGTCGTATAACCACGAAGAACGAAAAACTAGAAACCACGAACGAAAATAATTAAATAATTTAAACCCCTACCTCGAGCGTGGCTTGAACGGGGTTTTCGTTGCGGAAAAAGATGTCGCGAGGTGAAGCTCTGTAAGTTGACGGAGAATGCCCAAGGAGGAAGTGGCGTCTCCTTTTCGTTGACACGGGAAGAAGATCGAAAGAAGGTGCGTCGTCGATATTTGGAAACACACCGGCTGCGAAGAGGAGAAGAGATGGCACGTCGATTGCTTCTTATGGTGTCGGCGTTCTTCGTCGAAGTCTTGGTGTTCTTCGTGATGAAGATGAAGAGCTCTCTCCCCAATTGTCCATACACAACATCCAACCAAAATAAAATAAGGCTCACCCTTATTTTATTTACTTAAGACACAATTCAAAAATTCAAAACATAAATTAAATAATTGAATTGGGTGTTGGCATACTTAATGAGAGGAGAGGTAAAGTCACCCAATTAATGGGAAGTTAAAAAGTTATAAGAGTTACAGAACTTAAGCTGGGGTTAAGAGGAGTTAGGGAGTTAAGGGATTTGAAAATGTGGGGGCTCGTGTGGGCCCCACCTCACCTTTAATCCACTCAAGAAAAACTAACAAACAGTGGGTCCCACCCTAAATCCTACACCTAGGTTCTAACTCATGGAAAGGGAAATAAAATTCTTAACGAAAATTTTATTTCACTAACACTTAATCCACAAATTAAAACAATTCATAACGTGCAAACACATCTCCAGAAAAGGCGTTCCTAAGCAATTACCGGTGCTACGGTTCTATCAGTGCCCTCAAAATTCGATTTTGAGCACCGGTTCAAAAGATAGAAATTCACGCTCGTTCGTTCACTGAATGTACCTGAGCTAAACTTCGGATAGAAATTCCGGGCACACCGGGCCTCAGAATCATGTTCCGTCTGAATCTGCGTTCTTGTAAAATCCCAAAAAAAAAATTAAGAATAAGTTTCCCTTTAATTTTACGGGTCTTTACAGGTTAGAAATAAATGATTTTAAAATTTCCCCTTAATTATTTAATTAATCACACTAAAACCCCTTATCAATCAAATTATTAATTTATATCGTCTCAAAAAGAAATAAAATAATGAATTAATATTTAATATTCTTTGTTGAAATAATTTCAAATATATGTTATTTCTCACTAGACTAGTAAACTCAGTATTCCATTCCCCTATAATATTTATCATTAATTGAATAATATTGGTTTAGTTATTAAATAAATATCACTAAATTATGTTTTTATCAATAAATAAATATAATATTAATTAAATTGAAAATTAATATTTATTACGTATTCCTCTCACATAATATTCTCTCAAATAAATACTGATGAAATATACAAGATTATGAAATAATTAATTACTACTAAACTATATATAAAAATAATATTTATTCAATTTATTTATTAGTAAATAATAATGTTTTATTTTACTAAGATTATGGATACACTTATTCTGTGACCCACTAGGACAATTTCATAGTGGAATTAGGCGAGGAAACATAACATCATAGTTTAATGTATATAAACATATCAAGGAACCCATATAGAAATAAGATAATATTGTAATTTAATATTACCTAATACGGAAGGTCACTATGTAATGTAATCATTTTTACACAATATCTCTAAACAATTTGGTTTCATGCTGGTTCCATTATCCAATGTTCTCGATGTCTTATTATTTGAATTTTTTGAAATCAAAAATTATTAAAGGACACCATGGATAATGATTTAGTTGGTATATATCATTTAAATCAATTTTCCTAAGATAAAAACAAATTTTAAAGGACATAAGGCAAAAATCATTTCTCTTATTACACATTAATACAATATTACTTTTAAAGAACCCTGTGTATTTTACCACACCACCAAAATCAAACATCAAAATTTTCGTTGATACATCAATGTACATGAATTATAAATAAATTATTAATAATATTTAATTTCAAGGATCTCTACAAATGACCTCATATAGGAACATATAATGACATAGATGAATGTGGATTTTCGACTGGTGGGTATTGTTCTCATAATTTCATACAGTTGATATTACGATGGGAGTACACTATGAGAGGGTTCCTCAATTTAATATGAGTCTCCACCCCTAATATCATATATCAGTTATGTGCCTCAAATGATATCATCCATTTATAGATAATATATTTAATAATAGTGTTGAACCTCTTTTGGGATATCATCATTGTGGGGATATTTTGTGACCTTTTACATTGAAAAATAATATTAAGACATTATCACATATATGTTAAACATAAAAACAATCATGATTTCATAAAAAGTTTAAAGATAACAACACAAGGAATATAAGTAATCATAATGTTCACACAAATATGTTATAGGAAACTAATTCTAACTCGTATTAGATACAAACCATGATCTATGCATTGTATGGTCTCAATTTTCATCTTCTTGATCAATCAAGCCCTTAGAAAATCTATATAACTTCCCTAATACTGAAAGGAATTCCATTAACAATATCATGAATGTGTTTAAAAAATTAATTAAAATATAAACACACCACATATATGTTCTGAATCTTAAAAAATTAATTTATTTGAATTGTGCTATTATTAAAGAATCATAAGGCTTCTATTTTGATATTTTTTTAAAAAATTTTAAAATTATATTAATAAATAAAAAATGAAACATGATCTAATTGGAGATATTTTACATTGTGCATGTGGTCATCCATATAAAAAATGAATGAATTTTATTTCCCAAAGAAATATGGATATAAGTTCAATGGTTATTCACAAAACATTTAAAAATCAATATACTGTAAATATAGAATTATTAATACAATATTAAAAAAAGTAGTTCAAATGTAAATGTATAAAACAAATAATTGTATATAAAAGTTAGTACTTACATTGAATACATTGATTTTTCATTTAAGGATTCTGAGGTAAGGGATAAATTTTGGAAAATCATATGTCTTAAAGATTACAAATGTGAAATAAGGTTTTATGGGAAAAAAATAATTCCATTTTCCATTAGAAAATCAAGAAGACGATAGTATTCATGATGTGGTTGGGATAATACACTTTTATAAGTTGTGAGAATCATATTTTTGTAATTATTTCATACAAATATAAAAATAGTACTTATTTCAAATGATAATAAGACTGAAAATTTTGATATAATATATTCTAGATATGTTTTGTTTATGAAAAACAAAAATTAAAAAATTAAAAAAAATGTTTTAACACTTTTATCCTCATACCTCATTGGATAAACCTTCTTATCCTTTTAGATTTAAAAGCGTATGTAGTTTTAACCTAAAAATTCATTATTTTGAATAAAAGTGAAATTTATCTTATTATATAAATTTAAGAAACAAATAAAGAAAATAAATTTATTGTATAAAATAATTTTTTATAAGAAAAACGAATTTTATCATTAGCATGCATAACATGTAAAAGCCACATTTTTAAGATATATATATATATATATATATATGTTAAATAATAGGTATATGATGAAATTATAAATATATTTTATTTTAAATAAATAAATTGGATTATTATAAAATAAATAATATTATGATACATTAAAATTTATAAATAATTTATTTTATCTACAATAATATTTTATTAAAATAAAAATAAAATACGTTTTTTAATTAAAAATGTGTATATGTCAATAAATTTTAAATATATGATTTATATGTTTTTAATAGTATCATAAAAATTTTTTTTAAACCTTACATACATATAATTATAATTAAATGGTTTTATCCAATTTTAGTTCCTATTTGTATAATGATAGAGTCATAAATTTTTTATTTAGGTTAAATAGTTATATTCATTAATCACTTTAAAATAATCAATTATAGAAATATAATAAATATTAATAATGTGAAACTATTTATATGAGAGGTAAAATAATGGTTTTAGTTTATTCAATAAAAATTATATATTTTCTAATTTATATTTTAAATACTAGAATGGAAATATATTGAATATAAAATATTATTAAAATTTGACATTAAAAATAGTAACAATTCTTACATTAAATTCTTTTAAATTAAAAATTAAATTGGTTGAGATAAATTGTTCGTATCAATAGAATATTATATTTTTAATATTATTACATTCATTAAATATAGTATTTTATAATCCATTTTATAAAAAATATTAATTTTTAAGAATAAAATGATGTTGTAAATTTTATTAAATCATTTGTAAATAAGAAACCCTATATTGTAAAGTTCATGTGATAAATAACTTACCAAATAAATAATTATATCATCATATTTTATAATTAGATATAATCTCCAGATCTCATTGTAATATCTATGATTAAGGTAACATTTATTTGTAGTCGTCAGTGGTGATTCATCCAGCATGGATATCACGATATTTTCTATGAGATTGAATTTCTCTCACATGTGATTTTTCTCATATCATATATCTTAGTGTTTTTATTCATCTTGGTCTTGGTAAAACCCTATTGAAACTACCCCTTTCTAAATCATAGTCAAAATTGACTAAAAAGGGATACATCTAGTACCCTATCCCATTTATTTATTTTTTATTCATATATTTCGAAACACGGTTAATACTGTTATATCCTCCAATTTTATGGATATATTACAATGGTCATCTTTTTGTAATGTATCACAATTACATTTTAATTTTTTATTACATATTAATCAATATATTAACATAAAATTTTTTATTTGAATTTTCTTATCCTTATGTTCAACCACTAAATAAATATTCCCATCATAATTTTAATTACTACTCATTAAAGATATAGTGAGTGGTGTCTATAAGATAGACATGACTCAAGATTTACCTTCTAGAGATAATTTTTTTTAACTTACGAAAAATATCTTTTCCAGTACGATATGTCAATGATAAATATTTTTTATAATAAATTTTTTAATTATATATTATAATACATATGTGGTACTTATACCTACATTATATAATTTCATTCCAAGGGTGTTTATATTCGTCATTGAACTAATATAATACCATATGATTATATAAAATGTGACATCTTTATTGAAAATATTATTTAAAATACGTAGAGATAAGAAATAAATATATAAAATCTCATTAATTTCAAATAATGGAAGGATAATATGATTTTATGAGAAATGTTACCATAATCACCAACAAGGGATAAAATATAGAATGATGTTTTCTTTGACAATTTAATCATCTGAGAGGTGATTTTGTCCCCAAGAAAACATCATATAACAATATCCAATATGGGTTCAAAATATAGAGAGTTGATGTTATGGGCTCATTAATTATCAAAATACAATTTCAATGTATATATTTGATAGAATTTCCCCGATTTTATATATTTTAGGGGAGGTAATTGAAAATACTAGTTGACATAATGTATATTTTGGAATTAGTGATCATAATCCCAAAACTCCATGTACATTAACTATTGGTGTGGGGAAAATGTGTTAGTTTTGACTCTAATATAATCCATTGAATTTTAAATTCTCATATTAATTTTTTAAAAATATCAAGAATAAGAGATAACCATTAAACACATGAAAAATTTTATGTTTACTTAGATATAATCCCATGGGTGACTCTTAAAACATTTATGTCATCAAGAAAATTTAATCTTCTTTCCATCATCATCAGTATCACCTAAAACAAAGTGTTTCTAAATCCCTATATTATTTGGCATGTTTTGGTGTTATAAAAGACTCATGTAGTTAATTTTTTCTCAAGATAGTTGGGATTGGATAAACTAAATAATTTCAACACCAACCTCAGTCACATTTGTATCCAATTAAAGACCATCATCACATTTTCCATCAAATAAATTCTGATCATGGTTTTTGTATGCTAAGAAAATTAAATTAATAAGTATGTTAAAATAGAAAAATTAATATTTCAATTACTATATAAATAAGAAAACTCTTATCATAAAATGAATAAATTGTATATGACATGTCAACCCTAAAATATCAATTTATAGGCTTCAATATGGGGTTTTAATCACATATATTCTATTGGTATCTATAACCACTAAACAATTATGTTCTAAAATGCGTCAAAATTATTCTTATGGATTTATTATTAATAAAGTAATTGTCATGGGAATTTCTCCCCTAGTGTGCATTATTAAGCACACTCCTCATATAGCATAGTGATGATTTATTTGATACTAAAAAACCTTCTTCAGAGTTATTACCCCAAGGTTCACTATTCCAAAACCATTTCTAAATTACAATATATAGAATGTGAGGTGATTCATATTATATCCACAAATATCAACATTTACAATACAATATGATGTTATCCAATAGATAGATTTATCCCTTAGACATAACTGAATGGGTTCCACTAATGTTCTCAAATCATAATATCCAAATATAACAACACTAATCCTCAATAATAACTAATCCTTCTACAATACCAACTTTAAAAAACATATCTAAACATATATTTATTTTAAAAAACTAATATAAGTTTATCACTAAAACTCATAAATAATCTCACAATCCCAAGAATGGAAGGTTTAATGTCTCTATAGAGCAGTTACATTTGAAACATATTATAAAAAGGTATCACAACCATGTTTTTATAGTGAAACTTCATATTAAATAGAATATATGGAACAATAATATAATATAAAATAATGCAACACTCTAATAATTTATAAATTCATTTTTTTATAGATTACAATGCACACAACATGGTGTTTGAACGATACATGATACTCAGTTGAAATATTATTATTTAAATAGGATTATTATAACCAAGATGTTATGTTGGTGGGTATTAATTATAAAAAACTAATTATGAAAATTCTTTTTTATAAAATTTAGAAGATAAATTTAATGGGTATAAAATGTTTATAAATAGAATAATGATCATTTGAAAGAGAAAAAAATGTTTTTTTGGAAAACTCCATTTTTCAAAAGGCTGTTTAGTTGATCATTTCATACATAATTTAAAAATAAAATTTCCCACTCTCAGAAATATTATTGGAAAAATAATTTTAATTTTTCAAACTTACATTTACAAAATAATATATTTTTCTTTATTTTTTTATTGTTTTCTACAAATATTAACTCTTAACGAATAATGAAAAAATATTGGTTTTTATCGATAATTGACTTTTCCTTTAAATTATGTACAAAGTAAAATTACATTTAAAATAGTATTTTATGTGAAATAAGTATAATTATATTACAAATTGTATAATTTATTTAATTTGAATAAATATAATAGTAAATTATGATGTTATAAAAATTTATCATTAGAATGTTTTTATTACAAAATTATTTCTTGGATCGACATACAAGTTTAATTTTAAATTGAATTATACCACTAATTTATACTATAATTTTCAAAATGGATTAAAAATTTACATTAATAATATGTTTTATTATCTAATCAGTTTAATGAATTTTTTAACAGAATGAATAGTGAATATAATAAAATCTTATTTCCATTGGCAAGGTAAAAATCGGTTTATCGAGGGGTTAAACTATGGATGTAAGGGTTTAAAATCTAATTAAAGATTTACAGATCCTATTTTATCATTTTTCATCATTATCTCTTATTTTATTATATAATGACGTATTTTAGTGTCTTTTATAATGAGGAAAATGTGGGTGTCACTTTATCTTTTCATAAAATACCAAAGGTTACCTCTCAAAAAATTATAAAAGTACATCACCTCTCATATCCTATATACAAATAAAAAACTTTTTATCATCCACTACCAACAAAAATATCTTCCTTACTCATATAACATCATCATAGTTTTGTTTATTTTATTATAATTCCAATCTAAGAAGTAGTATAAACCTAAATGATTTTCTCAAAAAGTGGTAATATTATAATTTTAGTTAATTTATTATTACACATAATTAAAATTCATTAGAATATAGATAATGTATTAAAATATTTTTCTCCCATATGACCATTTTTATTATGTTAATTACACAACCTATATCTATATCTACTTCCTTAAAATGTAAAACGAAACCATCGATCATGTGTACTGCGGACTACCTCCTTGCAAAATAACATAATTCATTTTTCATAACCACATTTAAAGGACATATATAATGATGTATTTAACGTTTTAATTGGATAATTGTTAAATTATTATAATTATTTAGTTATGGAGTCACATATTCCTTTATACATTCCATTCTTCAGGTCGATAGGATAATGTTGCTCATGTGTATGGTAGATTACCACATCATGAAGCGATGTGATTCTATTTTCAATTATTATTTACATATATGTTATTATAAATATTTTCAATGGGTTATATTTTATATTTATGAATTAAATATACTTTTGGTAACATAATATCGTATATATCTTCTTACATACCAATGTTTTGGAAAATAATAATGTTTCTCGTGCTTATGTTTGGAATTCCACCCTTCATAGAGATGCGAAATGTTTTTAATTTAATTTTTACATGGATATTAATAAGGAAATATTTCCGTAATATGTCATATATATAAAATAATAATGATTTTATAAATTTTAATTAATGTTTATTTTTTCCCTTGCATCCATCGAGAAAATTGGTAACATTGTTCATGATTTTGTACGACATACCATATTTAAAAATGGTGTAATACATTTTCTAAATTAAACTTTTTTATATTACTATAATTAAATTTATAATTAATATATATGATATTTATATGAATATTATAATTTTGAAGATGGTGTAACCATTATTAATGGAAAAGGGCTGATATTACCGAACCAAAATAGAATTGAAAAATGAAGTAATTTCACCTGTAAGAGTGATTTTAATAAATAAATTATGAAATGTGAAATAAATGACTATAATTATATTATACAAGGAATGATATATATGATTATTATTATTTAATTTAGGTATAACAAACCAATATTTGAATAAAATAGTATCACACAGATACAAAAGATGTGTAACATAACTTAAGGTTTTCCTATATCACTTATACTTTCATTATACATATCCTATATTGACAATATATTCCATAATATGGTGTATATACTACCCCTTTTTATAAGTAATATCATGAGTGTATTTATCTTATTTGATGTTACTATTTCAATTGGTGTTATTTCTTTCATAGGTCTTATGATTCAAAAGTCACCATTGTGTTAAGGGTTTATTACTAGATCTCATTGTAATTTCATATTTTTTATGTCTTAGTCTCCATTGTGGAAATTATTTGATATTTCAATCAGTATATAAATCTATTTACTTATCCATTTGTTATTCATTATAATTTTTATTAATTAAAAAAATATTAAAATTGTGGTACTTTTAATGATTGAGAAGATGTTATTAAGAAAATACGTCTTCATTCCTCCCTCCAGTAAATTTTTTTCATCCTCCTTGTTTTCATAAAAAAAGTAAATATGCTTATAACAATCTAAATTTCAATTGTTATTGAAATTTATACATATTTTCTACTTTTTACTACTTTTAAAAAGCATTGTGCATTTGTTATATACAATTCTCATTGATATTTAACTCAAAATATGAATGGAATATTTGATTTAACATGTATAATATGAACATAATTTTACACTTTCATTACAAAAAATATATTTGAATACTTAATTTAAATTTTATCAATGGTTATTTTCATATAAAATTATATTCAAAATATTTTTTTTTCATTTTAAAAAAAAAATCGATTTAAAATGGTTATTTTACACAAAAAGCGGTTTAATGGCCTTAATATAGTATTTTTATAAATCAATAACATCAAAACATTATTGTACTTATTCTTTGTTATTGATTATTTAATATTAATATCTTACTTAATCATTATATTAATGGTATATTATCACATTTACTAGAAATTTATATTTTATTATCACTCAAATTGTTTCCAAAATGACACTGTCATGCTTTTCAGAGACAAACCCATGACTCAAAATATATTTGTAAAATTAATACTATAAGGAAGAAAATACGCTAAAGAAGTTATAAATGATTATAAAAAAAAATTCAACTCTTGTGAGTCTTTATGTGTCTTAGATTCCTATGTTACGTACATTTATCTTTTGTATGTTGACCTTTCCACCATGTAATGACCTGTGGGAACTCATCATCCATGTCCAATAACGTTTTAGATGAGTCCTGAGGAACCGAATATACCCTAAAAATCTATGATAGATCTATAATTTCAATTCTTGGTTTATATTATTGTAAACATTCATATTTAAGTGATTAAAACATTTGGACTATTTTACAAAAATTGAACTGAAAAACATCAGTCTACCTAAAAGAATAAATAAATTGATGATGTGAACAAACCACTAAGGTACTTTTGTATAAGATATTCCTTAGGTATTTCACATTCCGAATATAGTAGTAGAATAATGAACAAATTCTCTTCTTGTAAAATATCAAATTATTAATCTATTTCATTACTAAATGAGTCATATTTATTACACATTATATCATTAAAGTGTGGTGGGTATGACCAAATTTCTTTTACCACCGCACATTGGTGTACAATCTGAAATGGTTTGACCTATTGATAATTGAATCATGAGAGGCCAAATAGTTTGTATTTACATGGGTTACTAACTGGAATCCCTCTTCATCTATGGAGGTTTTCTCACTTTTACAATTCCTTAGTGAAATCTTCCTTCCCTACATTAACTAATTACCAACCAGTTCTTGTGTCGCTTCATCATTAATGGATTGAACTACCTTTCATTCCTCATTTTAATTAACCAACATAATAAGACGATCACCCAAGAAGATTTATTTAAGTGCCAATAAGTGTAGGTATCAAAATACTTATTGGGGTACGTTTAGCATTACTATTGACTATTTCCAACATTGTAGAAGCAAAATTAGTAATATGTCCACTCTGTGGAATGAGGATACTATCAATAATATTATAGAAACTTTACTATAGAGAAATAGAACTGGTACTAGGCATTCTATTACCCTTAGTGCATTTAGGAAGGTCCCCAAATAGTATGAAAATGCCCATATATTAAGGTAGTGCCTTCATAAACTGATATTTGTCCATGTGAAAAGTTTCTAGATCATTTTCATCTACCACTAAATTCAAAGAACCCTCTTAAACAACATTCTACCATGTCCTGAACATCTATGAAATCATGTTCTACATCTCTACATCTGCAAAGAACACTCATTTATGATTATTTATAAAACCCAATAAGTGGTTCCAGCTAGCTTCCCATTTTTTGTTGCTGCATCACCAATAGAATGAATAGTTGGAACATCTACACAAGCATCATTGATGGACCTTATATTTATCATACTACAACTATCTTCCTTTTTACCAGTCTAATTTTTAACAAAACATAGGAGTAATATAAAACATTTCTTTTTTAAATGTCCAATGGACTGTCCATTCAGATAAAACATGGGAAATATTTAATAAATTATAGTTAGATAAAAGTAGAATTATATAATAGATAGACTCACATAGTCAATGGGCATATGACTAATATATAATTCATCGAAAAAATTGGTTGAGTATCCCAAACGAGCCTCCCTAGTTCATTATCAACCATGATCAATGTGCCAATTTTTTAGGAAATGTGGAATAAGACTTATGAATGTTATAAAATGTAATTAATCATATATAAGAAAACCCAAAAAAATGTATTATTTTTAAATAAAATGGTTTGATGTGTGGATTATAGTCCAAGAAACTCAAAGTCCCCATTTTGAGAGAGATCATGCCAAACCCCCATTCCTTTCATTTTATATCTTATTAGGGAATGATAATGTTGTAGTGACCCCTCTCTTTTTGGATACACATCTATTCAAGGAAACCATTGAAAATTTCCAATATCTTATCTACATACTCAATCATCTAGGGAATTTCTCCAAAGTGTAAAACCACTATTTTAATAACTGAAAATTCATTGATCTAAAACCTACCATGATTTAGATCTTCGTTAACATGAATGTTGATTAAGTTACCTCTTCAAATGATTCATTCATCAACTCCTCTATTTACCAAGGGGATGCATCATCTCCCACATATAGATCTAATTCCATTTTCTGATTCACCCATTACCAGTTCACCATGAGATTATGATCTCCCATGGCCAATAGATATACTTAAATAATATGAAATTAGAGAATCACAACCTTTAACATTGAGATAGGATGACTAGATATGAAAAGAAAATCTATTGTATTCACTATATTTAGATGATAATGTTATTCCTCCTCAACACCCCCTCCATGAATGTATTTCTTACAATCTGAAGACACAACAATATACATATAAGAATCTAAATAGAGTTGTTTGAGGAAAAGATCAGTATCTAGTATAAGAATAAAAAAATCCATATAAGGTAAACTATAATCTCCGTTTGGTTTTGGAGAGAGAAGCTCCCATATATGTAGAACATCTCTATTCACCCACTCCCAATATTATACTGGATGGGTTATATTAATTGTTATTAGAATGGGTTATGTCTTAAAATTTATTATGTAAATTTTTCTATATGAATGTTAATGTTGATTTTATTTCACCCAATTTATATGAGGAATTTATTTGAGATAGTAACTTATGGCTGGGTCATAGTTATAGATACCCTCTTGAAGCATTGGAAGGTCTCACGAGAGAAATTATTTAGTAATGTTAAATGGGTTTTAACTTAGAGATTATAACAATCTTATGAATTGTTATGATAGTATGTTTTAGTTGTTCAGCAATATGTAGTCCCTTATTATGAGTTTAGTTGTTGATGTTTTTTGATTACTCAATAAGTTATAATATCCATGGATAAGAATCAAACAAACTCCATTATTGATACATTGATATTTAATCATCTTTTATTCCATCCACATTATTTTTTGAGGTTATTTTTTTTAATATAATGAGTTTTAGATACTTATCTACCCATATTTATTATTCTTATTTTTTTCATGATAACATCTACTGTATTATTATCCATACGAAGCGTATGTGCTCAACACTTTATTTTTTTATTTTTCCTAGGTTACCAAGAAGTGTTTTGTGATTGATATGAATGGATATGAGGCCTGTAAGAAATATGTTCTTAAAGAAAACACATTGTGTATTTTCTATTTTCAAATGTATGTGAAATTAAATTGTGTATCTAGTGTACCAAAAAATCTAAACTATTAAGTACTTTGGGATTTTTTTTGGTATCTATTTCTAATGAAATAATTTAGATAGCTGTTTTGGAATGCTAGGGTTTGGGTCATTATAGTTTGTATTAAAGGATGTCATGTAGAAGCCTTGGGAGCTAGATTAGTGAAAAAATAGAATATGGAATATAAACCTTTGACCTAAATTACAGATAAGTTAAATTATAAGAAAATAATATAATGTTTTTAAGGATTTTAATATGTGGCTATCCCAAAAATACATCAATTTCAAGATACTAAAAGTGTATGTGTGCATGGAATAGAAATAAAAATGGGTAATAACTCCAGGAATGGTTCGTCAAGATTGACTTGAGTTCTACTGGGTACAAGACAAAAGAACATACTATGTAGTTGGTTTGACACTCTTGGGAGATATTAATGGATTAAATAGCATTTTCAATATGACACATTATGATATATTTTATAATATTTATATGATATGGAATATCTACCATAATTAATGTGATAATGATTATTGAAGTTACATGGTCTAGGCCAATGTATCATTGAGAGGGGGAGGAGAAGAATCATTGATATGTTTTTATATTATATATTATTTTTTTATAAACAACCTTAAACTAATGTTAAAAAGTTATTTCACGGATGAGAACACGCAACCACATGAACACAAGATTTACATGGTTCACTACTCAACGAGAGTAGCTACATCCTTGGTATGGTATAGAAATCATCTAGTACCACACTATACACTAGAAAAATAATTCTTTGATGTGGAATACAATAAGTAGGATTTTACCTTTAACTCATGTAGTACATCAGAGACAATCCCCATGCATGTGTACACCCTCTTAGAACAAATAAGGTAAATCAATATATCTGTACTTCTTGACAATATTTATCAAATATGATCTTTGAAAAAAAAGCATTTCATTCATGCATAGAAGATTATAGAAACTACATGGACTTTATAATAATAATTAGTCTTATACTTCAGTCATATATAAATCTACATGAAATCACATATCACATAATTTGGGTACTCAAATCTTTAGCTGCAAAAGCTCCTTCACAAACCTCTGTGGTGAAGCTCCCAGCTTCGCAGAGCACTGTAGTTTACAACGCCCAATAGTTCATAGAGCTCACTAGATCATAGAAATCACTATTTTGTGGAGTGTGGATTGGTCCTTGTAGTGTTCACTTATTTCTCATAGCTCAATGGCTTGCAACAAAGCTCATTTCCTTTGTGAAACTCTCTCACTCCATGAACATTATTCGCAATTTGAGATCTATAAAATTCTCATTAAGTCTCTCCATTTTCTAATAAGATTTAAGGGGTCATTTGATAAGTATTTACAACCATCTAGAGAACCATATATCCCCCTTAGTTCCATGTCATCACCAAATCACATTGCTCTGAAATTTCCACTGAAAGTCACTTTGTTTCATAATGCACCATGGCTATTTTCTGGATTTGCAAAGCTCATCGTAATCAAAATGAATTCATTCAAATTATTTTCCACGCTGTAATGATCCACTTACCATGCTCTTCATTTCCATAATGTTCACATGGAAATCTCTTCACCTCTACCTTTCACAAAGCTTATCAGAATCACTAAGAACATCATCAACATTCTTCATGTCCTTGTGAAATATAATCCATAATGTCCATATTCATGAAATTAACGCCTTTTCAATGTTTTGATGAGATATTCAAGGAAATAAACTTTTCCAAATTCTAGTACAAGTCCATATTTTGGACTCAAAATATTTTGGCAAACACTAGAAAACTGAACCAGCCTAGACACATGCTTATGAATAACCACCCATGCTGATTGAAAGCATAGTTTCTCCCCAATTACAACCTCATTTGGACATCACATGTTCTCTAAAAAACATATCAACATTTTTAAATAGATACCATCACGGAGTCATTATATTTAACGTGGAATGTTTTGTAACATTCCTATCATTCCTTAACCACTTATATAAACTGATGTGATTTACATTCTTCTCAAAAATCCTTGACAACAAAATAAATTAATTCATTTATCCAAAAACATAATCAACCATATTGGACCCAACAATATCACCCATTTTATTTTTTTATCAACAAAGATTCCTAAATCATTGATCATTTAAACCTTGATCAATGGTTCACTTATCAAAAATTTTAAACCTATGTTTCCTAACTCATTGTACGAAACAAGAATTATTGATAGAAAAACCATGTTGTCCAAAATGTGTGACTATAAAACAACATCACATCATCATTCCTCCAAATCCTTCTCCACATCCTCAACATTCTTACAATAATAAAAAAGGTTTCCTAAAACCACTCTATAACCATTCTACAAACCTTAAAAAAAATAGTTATCATAGTTCACACACTTACATGATGAATTCAAAGCTTACCCACAACTACCCCATTATACATTACTCGATAAGGAGATATTTATGAAACTTATCTCCCTTGACAACACTATCCACATGTAATATGGTATATGGGACAAAGATACGTACCTAAAACTCAATGTGAAGGAGTTTGGTCACCCATGTTCAACCTCGATTTTGCAAATGGTTATATCGGTAAATGATTTTTCAATATGTCAGTATCTTTTTCAGATATAAGAGCATACTCAATCCAAAATTCATTATTATACAACTATAATTTGATGAATTTTTACATTATGTCAATGTGTTTTGAACAATAATATTTTACCATATTACTGGAATAATTGATTTCCCTCTAATTATAACAACTCAACAGCTAGGGTAGCTTCACATCAACAAGTAGATCTTCCAACTGAGCCTTCATCCACATGTGTTTGGTAGTAGCTTGAGTAGCAGCAAGATACTCAGCTTCATCTATTCTAAGAGTTACTGAATTATGTTTCATTGTATTCCTACTAAAAAAAATTCTCCCCTAAAGGAAAACTCTACCAGATTTGGATCATCTATCATCAACATTTCATACCCAATAAGCATCTGAATAGCTGAAAGGATCAATATTTTCTGAACCATCATACCTGATTCCAAATTTTTATGTGCCTTTGATATATCTAAGAATTCATTTTCTAGAAATAAAATATGATTCCTTGGGATCAATCTAAAATATTTCACATAATGTAACGATATAGACAATGTTGGGTCTTGAGGAAGTCAAATATAACAGACTTCTAATCAGTATTCTAAAATATTTTTGATCAACATCTTTTACTTATCCATATTTAGACAACTTGGTTTCAACTGAAATCATTGTGGACACTAGTTTCTAATTTTTCATTTCAATCATCTTTAGAAGATCCTCTGAATACTTTTCATGATACAAAAATGTTATTCTTCTTCTATGAAATTTCCAACAAAAGAATTTATTTCATTTATCTGAGAATGGAAATCTCAATTAACTTCTGCATCTCCTTAGTAAATCATTCACAAGATTTTTCATCATTCCCAACAATAATAATGTCATCGACATAATCAATTATGATATGATAGAAATAATGACATTCCTTTTAGTAATTATTATTTTCAACTCTTCCATTCTTGAAATTCATTTTCCTCATGTACGTATCCTATTTTTAATACCATTCACTTGGTGATTGTTTTAGAACATAAACATACTTCTTCAATATTCACACATAAAATTCATTATTCCTAAAAAAAATCAACATGGATGAATAATATAAATTTCCTAATCAAGATTACCATTCAAAAATTTGGATTTTACATCGATTTGAAAGATTTTGTAAGCTCATTGTGCATTAATAGACAGAAATATTCTTATTGTTTCTAAAATTTCTGTAATAGTAAAGGTTTCATCACAATCAACAAATTTAGTTTTTTAATTCCCTTTTCCAATCAATATTGCTTATTTTATTATCTATTTACTATATTCATTCAGTTTGTTTTGGAAACCCCACTTTGTACCAATAATATTATTGTGGTTAGGCTTGGGTACATGCTGCCAAATATCATTCATCTCTATCTGATCAAGCTCATCATTCATATTCTGAATATATTCTGGATGCTCAAATGATTCATTCACATCATTTGGTTAAACATTCAAAGAGAGGGAAGTGTGTGTAATAGCATTCATTGTTCTTCTTGTATGATCCCTCTGATGTTGATCGCTATTAATGTTCTAAGCCTCCACTTGTTTCCGTATCTTATGATGAGCTGTTCAAAATTCATCCTCATTATTTGACATTGATGAGTCTAATTCCTCTTCTTGTGTAGAATCAACATAGCCCAAAACATTATCAGAATATTTAACAAAATATTCTCTATCCAGTAAAACATATACATCAACATATGAATTATTTTCTTTTTTAAAATTTTCAAAAACATTACCATCTACAGAATAAATAATTCTTCTTGTTTCTTTGATGAGATATCAATATACTCTTCCTTCTAAATAATATTCCGAAAAATTTCCTCATCTCTTTTTTGATCAAATTCTCCATGGTTTTCAAATTTCTTCTTTATAATGAAATGATTCCCAAATAATCGTAAGTATTTCATACATGGATTTTTTCCATAAAACTTTTCGTATAGAGTCATATATATTTTTATCCTATTGAAACACTATTTTTTAAAATAAAAAATAGTGATCATGGATTTACTCCAATAATAATGATAAATACTATGTTAATGTAACATTGTTCTCCCCATTTCTACTAGACTTGTATTTTTTCTTTCACCAACATCATTTTGCTGAGATGAGTATGGTGAACTAGACTCATGACTAATTCCATGCTTCTCATGAAAACATTCATACTCATTATTATTATTGTCACCACCATTATTAGTCCTCAACTTCATCACAAAATACTCTCATTACTTCTATAGTTTCCTCCTAAAACTATTAAACATATTCAGAGCTTTTGACTTATGTCTCATGTATATAACACATGTAATGTGAGTAATGTCATCAATGAATGTAATGAAGTACATATCTTTATTTGTTGACTATTTTCTCATTGGTCCAAAGACATCATAATGTATAAGTTCCAAGGGGTATTTGAGAGAATATCAACTCACTTATTCATAGTGTATGTAATCTTCCCTTTCACACAAATAGTACAACACTAATATATTATTCTACATAAATTGGTTATATCTCAGACACACTCTCACATTGATAACATAAACATGTTTCTATGAAACATTTGTCCCAAAATTTTATCACATAATTTATTTTCATCCACCATACCCATGTGACATGTGATCTATACTTCACCAACTTTGAAAAAATTCCCTTTTTTGCATTGGCCACTTGTAACTAATTTTCTATCATTTTCACTTTTATCAAAAAAACCACATTTTCTGAAGATAACATTGTTTCCCTTGTCATAGAGTTTTGACACACTTATATTGTTGTGATTCAGCCCATGAACATATTTCTTTTTCTATGTTTCACATTTTTTTCCAATGATAGCTGATCCAACACCTTTGATCCTTAGAGATTAATCATTTCCAAATTTCTGTTTTTTCCTTGAAATCGTTCACATTCCTCAATATATTGAAGTCTCATGTCATATCATATGAATAACCTCCATCAAGGACCCATGGTCATTCCCCTTTTATATAATCCAAATAATTTTCAACAACAAGATATTTCTTCTAATCCTTTTCATCCACTTTTGTTCTGATTCCTCATATCTCCTATCCAAGTCAATGTGTTCTGGCTAAAAAACAAGATTTCATTATTTTTAGACATAAAAGATCATTCATTCTCGGATTTTAAAGTCTCTAGCATTTGAGAATTTCTAAAAAACTTTTTTGGTTATGGTAACACAAGTAGGCAACCCTTAGTAAGATTTCCAAGACAATCAAATCTTTCACATATAGATTCCAGTGGTTTGATCATATTCTCAACATTCACACCATCCTTATCATATGTCTTCTGGACTTTCATTTGAGGTTTTTTATTTTGATTATTTAAACATCCTAAATACTTGTATTTAAAAGCTCGTGGACTAGTAATAATGTTGTTGGTTGTACTAACAAATATTTTCCATGTGTCTCAATTACCACAATACCAGCTGTGGCCATAGAATGAATATTTCTCTTTAAAATTTCTATTCTGATTGGAGTTGTGAACATTCTTCTCAAAAATCTTCTTACTAGAACTCTGTTGACCATCAACCTTCATATTTTCAATTATAACATTTTTCTTTATCTCTGATTTCTATTCAGACATACCAAAACTGAAAGTAGTATAAATATTTCTGGAGTCAGGTTTTTTAGATATTTATAATTTTTCAGTATTTCTAACATTGGCCACATAACTATCCTATACAAAATTGTACATATAAAAACTAGTTTCATCTTTCATTTCATCCTTTGATTATAGATTTGGTAGATCCTTCATAGGTTAATTTGTTTATGAACATTCTCTAACATTCATAATAGATTTTTTGAGCCTTGTGTTCCTTTCCTCAGATTTAGAATGTTTGTATTGGAAAAAATCGAACTCATATTCTTTTTTCCTTTAGTTATACTTCAAGATAATAATTATAATTCATTTCAATCTCAATAGAATATTTCATATCATCAATATCATTTTCAAATTTTCTTTCTAATAAGAATAAAATTCGTTGTAATTTGATAAAGAGTATTAATTTTCCAATTTTAAATTTTCCTTCTCAAGCCTTATAATCATTCTCAAACTCTCCATTAGTTATTCTTTAATATACTATTCATTTTACAACCCGGACCTGGATTCCACATAACGAGATCCCCAAGTCGGGTGAGCCACATGGCCTCAACCAGATCTTGCTAAATGCTAGAGGCTGCTGACAAGCAGCGAGGGCCTAGGGTTTTTTCTGTGGGAAGACTATGCCCCCACTATCAAAGTGTAGCATAGAGAAAAGAATACAATGGAATAGTAAACAACCGAATAAATATAAATAAATAGTGTAAGCTAAATGATTCAATAGTTAATCAAGAATAACAATAACTTTATCAACTAAAATAGCGATGATGTAATGTAATTTCCCCAGAAAAATGGAAAGTAGGGATATAAGAAAATAGTAATAACATGTTCCACAAGGTTAAAGAAAAGAAAGTGTACTCCAAGAATCTTGAGATCCAAATCAGTATTCTCCTATCAAGCTCCATCCTATCACCACAAGATCAAGTATTTGAAGTTTCATGCTTCCCATTGTCAATACCTACAACCATGTAATCTACTATGGGTACCAAACATTGCACGAAGATGGTTTGATATAAATATTAGTGGCCACCACCAGAAATTTCTACAATATCAGGCCCAGATAATGGAATATATTACTATGCATGCATTCATATATAATGTAAATAAATAAGTACAATATAACTAAATAACCGAGTACATACTTTATCTATTGGCTAGTAACTGAACATGTATAAAGTTGATTAATTAATCAATTACCATTAATGATAATATGTCACATGAGGCATAGCCAACACTGACAGCACCTTGTGATAGTATAAGTAGTGAAGGTCCTAAGACGTAACAAGGAAACAAGTCAGTGATATCCAATGTGGGTGTTCTAGAGTAAAAACCAAGTTAATATAAACTCAGAGAAGGCTGGCTAAATACTTTCAAAGTCCAGCTACGGGGTTAGTGTGCTATCCAAGGATCATAATACAAGGAATTAAACAATAAGGTTCATAATGAGTCCAATGTAATCTACCAAGGTAAAATTGGGCTATTAATAGATAGGGCCCTATGGGATCCACCATGGTACTTATTAGTCAATTCTAGATCCAGGGAGTGTATCTGAAAGATCTTGTAATAATGAAAGGGGACCAAAAGTAGTATACCAAACATCCAAGGAATAGACAAGAACTGGAGTCTCTATGGGTATCAACCAATTAAAACCATATCACTGAATCAGAATTGGGTTCTCGAGACCCATTGTATTCTCCTATTAGAATCCAACGTGAGCTCGAGTTAGTTCATTTTTATTTGATATGGAAATCTTGTAGGAATTAATTTAGGATAAGCCTTTCCATAGATTTGGGTGGAAAGGTCATGTGTAGTTGAAAACATTTATTCAAGTTGTAGTTATCCATTAAGGCATAATCAATTATTGACGTTCACTCTACTACCTTCCATCAACATGTAAAGGGGTTATACTAGCATGAAAAAAATTTTAAATCTCTTTTATTAAGGCCCAATTATGTACTTTGTATACATTCCCTTAGACGGTTGAAATGAAACCGTTAGGGGAATATATCCTCTTTCTGTATCTCTAACTTGTGCATTTATGGGGTGCAGTTTAGATCCTCAGTCTAACTCAACCTATAGGTGTAGATCCTCATGTCAATACCCCACTCTACCAAGCCATTTGCACATGATTATTTATCAAGTCACCAAACATACACCATAACAAAACCATGAATAATAAATTCCATTATAATTAACAATAGATAAAAAACATGGAAAATAATAATATTCCATAACACATTATAAAATTACCAAGTGAAATTCATAATCATTTGTCCAAATTTTCATTCTCGTGCCACAACCCCTTAATTGTATTCAACAACCCCATACCTTAGTCAATAATAATAAATTATCATATATTAACCCATGTACCCCGTTAATCATTTCCAAATCATTTACCCCTTATTCACTCAATTACAATTCTCATATCACATAGCCCAACTATTTTATAACATTCAATAATTTGGGTGTACAACATAATTCTCATGTATTAACCCATTCCACATATTATTCAATTTCCTTATTATATCTCATTAAAATATTCCACATTTCCCATTCTATTACCTAATTAAAAGGTAAACATTAAATATCAACTAATTCCCATAGGAATTTCTAAAAAAAATTCTTTAAAGAACCATCATAATCTCATTCAACCTTACTTCCCATTTTCATGTGATTCCAACAACATATTATTCCATTATCATCATAATAACATCTATCATATTTAAATTTTCTACTTAATCAATAATATAAACATTTTTATCATGGGATTTTCACTTTAATAAACAATCATTAACTAAACCCTAAAACTTTATAGGTCTGGGATTATCGGTGCACCCCATGGGTTGCCCTAAAATGGACATGTCCTCTTTTACACACCCCATGAGGATCGTGTGGGTTTCAATGGGCACCTATGAAACCAACTTTTATGAAAAACTCAAATAGAACCAAGAATACAATTATCGAAAAACAATAACACAATGTTCCATGCACAAATATAAAAGTAAACTATGGGATAACATTAATAGACTACCTATCGCAAATCGGATAATGAATGCACTCTTAATCATGGTATGGGATCTGAATTCAAATATTACTTGAATCCCAAACCGAGGTTTCACAAAAAAAAAGAAGGTTTTATGTATTAAAAATAATATAGAAGAAATTAAAAACCCTAATATTAAAAAGAGAAGAAAGTGGAGCGTTAGAATTTCTTAGGGCTTCATTATGCAACCAAAAATTCTCCAAATTTCCAAGAATCGAAGGAGAACCACCCTTAAGAATCTTTTTTCCCAATCTCATCACTAGGGTTATAGGGGGTATAATAGAGGATAATTCAAGGTTAGTGTTTAAAATCCTAAGATGGATTTTTTGTAATTTTTTCAAAATAATGGGTCTCACTGTTTACCCACACGGGTTCCAAAACCGTGCATGAGACAATGTCTAAAAAAACAAACCATTACATGGTTTCATGGTTATTTCAAATGGTTTTCTTATTCATGTTCTAAATATGCATAATACTTTATCCATTACCACATGTTTACCTAGGAATCCTGCACGAACCACATGCAATCCATAAAACGTTCACATGAACGCCCTTTTATTCATCTATTCATGTCTTGAACCACCTAAACACACCTATGAATCCTCATGAACAAGGGAGAAAATTATTTGACCAAAATAATGGAATTAAACTGAAATATAAACTGAAAAATATATAAATAAAATCCAATAACTTAACATGAGTATGTGATTAACCATGATTAAATTTCTCAATTTTGGTTAATGTTCTGACTTTTTTGGGGTTATAAATTATTATACATAATTTTTTGATTTAATATAGTGTATAAATTTATTTATAAATGAGATTTAGCAAAATTATTGATAAAAAAATCAGTGCATGTAATCCAAGGAGTTTAAATTATTGTTTCAATGATGATGTAAATCCAAACATTTAATAGAAACTAGGGTCCCAATCATTCTCATTTTATAAGTACATTTTATCATGTTATATCAAGAAAAATAATGAATTATCTATGTATTATGTATTTCAATGGAATCAAGTGAAGAATAGGATTTTGATCAAAAATGGATATGAGGAAGAAATAAATGATGGTTATTCTAATTACTGATAATTATAGATGAAAACGAAATTGTATATTCTTTGAAGTAATGATAGTTTTTTATTATTTTTATAGAAATTCCATCAGATGAATGATTGGAAGGTTAATAAAGAAATATTTTATGACTATTTTTCACATCAAATATTTGGAGATCTACAAATTCAAATATCTCAAGGGCCATGTGATTAAACATTAGATAAATCTAATGGACCACCTTCATGATTAGGTTATTACAATAGATTTAGTGTAATGATTAATGTTATTGTTTTTTATTCCTGAATAATATTATATTTGTATTTTATTATTGATATTATGGCTATATGAATCATTAAATTTTTAATTATTGTAATTTTGTTCCCTTTATTTTGAATTCATATATAGAATAGTACAAATAACCTTGAAAAGTGATTATATGGAAGGTTGATCTTTTGGGAAAACACATTATTGATTGAACATAACCCTTAATATATTGATGGTGTTGGGATAAAAATAATAATGTAATTGATATGGGAAAACATAATTAGTATTGAAATTGTATTTTTCTATATATAATCATTAATATTATTTAATCTATTTTTGTATTTATGGAATATATTTTACCAATTTATATTTTTTTGGAATGATTAATGATTTGATTATGGTTTTATACTCATAAATTTTTTAAAAATGTATAATATGACATTTGGGGATACTTTATATTTTATGGGTAATATAATGGTGGTTTTGTGAAATCCATTCTAAATATTTGGAATTTGAATTTGGTCAGAGATATTTTTGAGGATTATTATGGTTAACATTTTATGGAATTTATCATGTTTAACTTCATTTTTTATTAGATATAATGATAAAACAATTTTCATCATGGAAATATATTGAAACAAGAAGAATTTGTTTTCATTATTTTACTACTCTATTGATATTATAAATTCTAGTTTTAGTGATTTAAGTATAAAACCTCTTATTGTGAATTATATTTTATGAGTATGCGATAAGGTAGTAATTGATTTATGCACATAAAAATAACTAAATTTTTCCTATGAATTATAATTATACTATATAACTATATATTATTATGCTCCGAGTCTAGATGGTAATAGATTTCATTATTTCGAGTAAAAGGATATTGAAACAATAATGTTTCCCAACACCTCCATTTTTTATGGATGAAATGGAATTTAAATTATCATATATAAAATTATTTTATGTGGTAAAATTTTCTTGACATACAACTAATGCTTTTATATTTAGAACCTAATATGTGTTATATTAATTTAGCATTTTACTTCCCATCATAGTTTATCAATGTGAGATTTTCTTAACAATTTATATTGGGTTTCATTTCAATAATGATATTTTAAAATGTCAACCCAAGATTATCAAGATCAACATAAAAATGTGGGATATAATTTTTTTAAGAGGTAGAATGTATAGCACCAATATTTTAAAATAGGAACATTTTGTCTGATAGAATATATGATACACAACACCATAATTATAATAAAATCTAATATGAAGAATACTTTCAATTTCAATCACTTCAAAATATTTCAATGCACATAACATCAATTTTTAAGAAGACATTATAACTAATTAAAATACTATTATTTATTCATGACGATTATAAACTACATATAAAGTGGTCGGGTATGAATAATAATATATTAATTACAAAGATTATATTTTTAAAAAATATATAAGACGAACTAAAAATGAAATATGTTTATTGGAAATAATCTAATAACCACTTGAATGAAAAAGAAATGATTTCTAAAAATTGTATTTTCTGAAAAAACAGTTCAACCATGCTTTTCATGAATAATTTAAATCTATTTTTCTACCCAGTTGAAAAAATTTATTTCTAAAATGAATATAAATTTAAAAATAAAAATTTAAAAATTATCATATTTTTTAGTTTTTTATAATTATCGGAAATGAATAAATTTTTGATGATTATTGAAAAATAATGATTTTTATGGAAAAAGTTTCTTTCATTTAATTTTTTTAAAAAGTTAAATCTTATTTTAAAATGTGTTTAAAGTGTGTTTATGTCATTTATATTACAAGTAAACTAATTTAGGTCATTTATATCAATTTAATTTTTAATTGCGATATTAAAACATATTAATATGTTTTCTTTAGAAAACCTGTTTTTTTTATGATCCCACGAGGTCAGTTTTAAATTAAATAATTCTAAATATCCATATAGAATATGGAAAATTGGATTAAATATTTTTAATCAGCATAAATTATATTATATAATGTTCTCAACATATTTTTTTACATAATTATTATTTCAATCCATAATAATTAATTATCACGATTAAGGTAAAAATGGGTTTACCAGGGGTTTAAACAAACAAGATAAGGATATATTTCACATAAAAAATGTCAAAACCCCATTATATGGAAATATTTAGACCATATCACCTATTTATTTTTATTATAAAATAATTTTTTGGCTTTTGAAATGATAATAATGTGGGAATCACTTTTATACTTCAAAACTACCTAGTGTGTACTCTCCCCCACTTATTAAAGGCCACCCAATATTTCCCCCCCATATAAATTTGAGAATAGATTTTTTTTCTATATATTTCCAAATACATTCCATTATTTTCCCCAATCATGATAGAGTCCATGGTTTCATCATATATATAATTGAAGAAGGCATTATGTATAAATCTAAAACAATTCTTTAAAGAAGAGGAAAAATTCTTATTGATTATATTTATTTTAAACAATATTCTTACTCATGAAAAACATTTTAAATGGTGAAAATATAAATATAAATGTATCAATAAAATAATTATATGTAATTATATTAATTTAATAACGAAAATTCATATAATCTTTTGTTTAGTGGGAATCAAAATTGTTGATTATGTGTAGAGTGGACTACCACCTCACGAACTGATGTAATTTATTTTCGATCATCACATATCAAGGTTGGATATAGTTATGTTTTTAAAAAATTTATATAATAATTATTATATAATTATATTTATGTAATTATTGTATCAAAATACCTTTTTTACTTTCTATTCTGTGGGGGGATACGATAACGTCACTCATGTGTACGACGGATTACTACCTTGTAAAATGATATGTATCATTTTTCACTTATTATATAAATAGATGTTAGCAAGGAAAAATGAAATGTAATAAATTTTAAATTTATTAGATAAATATTCTTCTAGAAATATAATATCACATCATACTTCCTATCATCTAATCCATTGAAAAATAAGAGTGTCACTTGTTTGTACGTGTGGACTACCACCTCCATATTGTGATGTGAAATGTTTTTAATTTTTTTTACATTATTGATAACATATATATAATTTCATAATAAATATGATACATGAAACATAATAATTAGTATTTAAATATGAATATATATTAATTTTCCAACAACTAAATCTGTTGAGAAAAATGAAAACATCATTCAGGCATACATATCACATACCATCTCAATGAACGGTTTACTCCATTTTATATCTATAGATTTAAAATTTTAATTTTAATACATATATAATTAATATATATTATATTTGTATAATTATTAAAATTATTGAAGTTTTTACCATGATCAAGGTAAAAGTGAAAAAATTACTAGACCAAAACTAATAAGAAAAATAATGTGATGATCACCTGAAACAATGATTTTAACATTGAATTTTTTTTGAATAGGTGATAAAAGAAAAAAAGTATATCATATATGTTTATAGATATAATATTATGTTTCCAAAATATATTTATAATAAACCTATATTTGTTAAACATTTTTTTGGAAACATATGATGGATGTTGAACCTTAGTTAAGGGTTTATCATCTCACTTTTACTTCCATGAGACATACGTTGTATTGACCACTTATTCGTTTGTGTGGAGTATATAATACCATTTTTATATATTTTATCATTAATCTATTTATCTTCATGTAATTTAATGTTTATTTTCATGTAATTTAATTTATTGGTCTTATGATTCAAAATTTACCAATAAAGTAAGGGTTTATTTTACGATCCCTTCATTATTCAGGATTTTTTTAGGTCTCCCATGGTGGAATTATTATATAGTTTTATCCAAAATTCAATATAATTCCTTATAAACTTGTTATTCATTATATTTACATGTAATATTACCATTTTCCACTGTTTTTCACTTAAAAGTTTTAATAAATTATTTAAAAAACTAACTTCATTTCACTCTTTGGTTTGAAATCCTTTTCCTTCCAAAACCATGTTTTCTGAAAATGATTTGGGAAATATAATAATTATTTATTAAATATGTTTTTATATAGTTTTTAAAAATTTTATTCATTTTTTTAATGTGTCTTAATTTTATATTCAAAAAAATACAAATTTTTATTTTAATGAAAATTTGAAATGAATATTTATTTTAAAATATATGAAATGAAAATAATTTTCTTCCATAATTACCAATAATTTTTTTCAAAAAATTAAAAAGTTTGTAATCAATGAAATTTTTTTATAAAATATTATGTGAAATATTTCTTTTAAATATATTTTCAATTGGAAAATATTATTTTCCTAAAAATTGTTTTATTGAAATATTACTGTATATCTATTAATTAATTAAATTTTTACTTTAGTTTACATATGATTTATTGGGGTTATCCGTTAATGATATCATCATAATTATTTTATTTGGATGGTTTATGGTTAGTTTGACTAAGTATTAAAAATTTTATCACCATTCACTATATTACCCTGGATAGTATATGATTATTTTTATTCAATTGAAGTTAGTATTAATAATGCGTATGTTATTTTTTCAATACGAATGATTTTTTTATCATGTATCACCCATTCCATGTATTTAATTGATTGGAATTAGTAATTAATGTGTGGTTCATATTTATAGATATCATTTTGATGCATTGATATGTCGCATGAGAAAAAATAATTGGATAAATTAGACAGTTTTTTACCATTGATTTAAAATATATTACGAATGGTTTGGAAATTAATTTTAAGAAGTGTGAAATTATGCATAACACTATTATTATATTATTTATAGTTTTCCATATGAAAATTATACTAGTAATAATATCAATGTATATGTTTTATGCTCATGTGATTATTGATATGATTTTATTTGATCATTATTTCTTCCTCCCATTATATTCTCGTGTGAATTTTCTAATGTCATTAGTATTAGTTATTTTCTATTTCATATTGAGTATTAATATATATTCATGATATATACTACTTTATTCTTAATATTAAAAATCTATTTACCCCACACATTTCTTATTTATTATATTCGCTAAAATTTTATGAAGGGTTCTGTGACTGATATACAAATATATGTTAAGGGGAATAATTGTTTTGTCAAAGAAAACAATTTTTTAAATTAATTTGTTCAAAAGTTATTGAAATTCATATATGTACCTAGTTTATTATGATTATTTAACTATTCATCCCATTAAAATGTGATTCCTTATATCTATTATCAATATAATAATGTATACATTGGCTCAGGACTACTGGGGTCATAGTCCATACAATTTTTCAATCAACATTTCAATATATTTGATTTAAAAAATAATTCATTGTAGACTTATCATTGGTTACACTAAACATTATATCATCAGTAATAGAAATAGAAGAATTCGGTGTCGCTAAATGTATAATATAAAGAAATATCATCTCCATTTCATTAAGTGTAACATAATTATAATATGAGAAAACAATAGTATTAGAGAAATATCATATTAAAATAACATGGAACAGTTATAGTTTTCCTTCCAATTTTATAAATAGAAATGTAATAAAAAATAGAGAAACATATACCCTAACATAACAGTGTGGGATACTAAATATGAACCACGGTGTATTAACATAGGAACATGAAAAATAAATGTGTTATAAATATAATATATAACGGAATTTTGAATAATGAAAACTATGAATATGTGAGAACAAAACCATTATAAAAAAATAAATGATAAATCCTTGATATGAATTATTATGTTATCAAATCCATAATTGATCAGGTCTATGAAAATTATCATAAAAAATAAACATGTGATCATGTCTACAAAAAACATTATTACCTCACGTGATATAAAAACACATCCATTACATTATAGGGATATATTGGATCTCACCCATAAATAATTTATACATATATATGACACACAAAAATATTCATTAAACACATCATAAACCCCACAAGGAATGAAAAATGGATTTTATAAAATTTCTATATGGTATAAAAAAATATCATATTGATTGTAAATAGTTTATACAAAAAAAATTAATTTCCAAAAAATAGTTTTTCAAAATAATATATACAAGGGGTATAAATGAAAAATTACATCTATGGAAATAATAACTATAGACCAAAAGTAAAAAAGTATTTAAAAATGGTAAATTTTTTTTGTTTGAAATGATTTTTGATGTGGCATAACAATCGATGGTATATGTCATATTGAAGTGAATTTTTTGAAATTGTTACTTTTCAGAATATGAAAACAAGGAATTTTAAGTATTTATAGTTTAATGAAATATGATTAATGAATACATTGAATATAAATGATAATTTTAAAAAGATTAAATGAAATTATTTTAAAATAATTTAATTTTAAAAATATTTTCATTAATGGTGCCTTGAAATTGTCATTAATTATTCAAAGAGATGATGATAAATTATTTAAAAAACAAACTTTTCTTAATGAAACATTAATAATATATACTTATATCCAAAGACCCAAAGGCCTTCAATTTTTTTATTATAAAAATTGATCCCCCTTTTATGTGATGATGGGGGAAACTGAAGAAGAATTAAAAAATTAAAACATTATAAGACCCAAAGGTCAATAGAGAAAAAAAATTGATTACAT
Source organism: Viscum album (assembly GCA_963277665.1). Lineage (NCBI taxonomy): Eukaryota > Viridiplantae > Streptophyta > Magnoliopsida > Santalales > Viscaceae > Viscum > Viscum album. Next base: position 1,344,865,133 of record OY728155.1, on the reverse strand, counting down.
GGAGGTACCCCTCCACAATCATTAAATCGTGACACAGATGTCCACTACAAATGGATTGTTTGGTGAACAAGTGTCATTTGTCAAAACACAGGCCCAATCCGATGGATGAATCCATACCCTCTCAAAAAAAATTCATGAAGTCTGTAAAGAAATATGTCTAGCTTTGAAACCTCCTCTAGGGCCTATTCCATGTGGTGAAATCTAGTGCACCTCCATTCCAATAGGACACATATCACCAGTTAAACAAATCACCAAAACACCAAAACAACCATCTCAACCCATGGGAAACAACACATCCAAACCTTCATATCTAGTAACATGATCCTCCACTATCAAAACCACAACACCTGTCACTGCCCTCATACCCGCAAGAAGAGACCACAATAAACTATCCAATAAAAACATGCCATAAAATGATGCTACCACTGAAACACCATCATCGCAGAACGAGAAGATGAACCCAGTGGTTGGATCACAACTCCACATTGTGGAAGAACTGGCACCCCAAAAGCCGTGAAAGAATAAAGTCATGGCCTAAAAGACTCACAAATGACCCCAATGACTCAAAATAACAGGACCACCATATCGAAATCGCACCAGATTGACCACTCGTCGAACTGGATCGCAACCCCAAAGTCGCACAGGGGCACGCCCCAGCCACAGAGGTATTGAACCTAGTGTACCATAGTGAAATCCCTTCTCTATAAAGATACCACATCGGATCTCGACCCCAACGCACCAGATCTAGACTTCAACACTATAGAGAAGGATCATGACAAAAACACCACATGTATCATGAAATCACACCACGAAATATAAAAAAAGTACTAATTCCACTAAAAATTTGACCACCCTATCTATAGAAGAATGGAACCTGCACCTATGAGTCCACCCATTTCTGTGAAAGAAGTTGACCCACTGCAAACCCACCAGGGAGGCCTAGGAAGAAGCTGTAGACCAAAAGAGATGGAGGATAAATGTGCCTATGAGGTAACCATAAGCCACTAATATGCCCCTTTATGATCCCATATTCATTAATATATCATTGAAATCAAATATTTGTTATCAAATGAAATTTAGAGTGTATAATAATTTTTTATTTCATATAATTTCTTTATATTCTCAAATACCCTTGTTGAAATCATACATCATAAAATGAGTCAAAAAAATTCAATTTTAAAATAGTATTTTTTAAATATAAATTTCCCAAGAGATAATATGTTAATAGTGTTTCAAATATAGAGGATAGAATATTTAGGAATGGAATATATTGAATAATAAGGAAAACTATTATTAAATATGATATGAATTATTCCCAAAATTGATATATCTTTATTATAAAAATATTTATCTAGAAGGATGATTTGAATCAAATTTATTATTACCCAAGTTAAAATAAAAAGTACCATGAAATAAAATAATAAGGAATAATAAACCAATATTGAAAGAAAATAGTTTGAGAAGATGCATTATTAGTCAATGAAGGAAGTTATGGTAAAAAACATTAAAACCATATTTTCTTGGGAATCAAAAACCATTTAAACAATAAGAACCATAAAGCTCTTCAAAACCCATTTATTATATAAATATAGTTAGATAAATCCATTTTAAATTAATCACACAATCCCAAATATATCACTGTGTAAATTATGAAATATGTTTCATGACATTAAATTAAAAATAATGAACACCGTATCATAATTACCAAAATCTACTAATACAATTGAATATTTGATATAAAAACTATTAGACTCCTCATGTATTAATCTTGTTTTAATGATCACAAATCCTGTTACTATTAATTAATCTCAATCTTAATTACACGTCATGTTTTAATGCTAACAAATCTTGTTGATGTTAATTACTCTCTTTATTATTTACAAGCCTTATACATGATCAGAAATCTCACATATATTATCAAGAATTTATATTTATGATTCATGTTATCTTACTCTCTACTGGTTAACCATAATTCATATTCTCCATATTACTGTCTAAGTCAAAATACAGATATTTGTCTATTTATAGAGACATCGTGAAGGACAAACCGTGACCCACACACCATGACATGGTGACACCTTGAAGCACATACCATGAACCACATACCGTGAAGACCATACTGTGAACAAGACACTGTTTACATAATCACTGTGACATCGTTTCTTAAATTTTTTTCAATATTAATTAAATAATGCTAACGGTCATATTTGATGTTTTTAATGCAATTAATGTTATTTAATGATATTTGTTGGCATTTCAGGAAATCGTATCTCGTACCTATGAAAAGGGAATAATCCCTACTACTAGAACATGTGTAATATAATGAAGATTGAGATACATTACATGTGAGAAAAAGTGTGACGATAAAATAAAAAGAACTTATATACACCCGAGAGCACTGTGCTAAATAAGAAGAACAATCCTGATCAAGAAGGATATTTCAATACTTTCAAAGAACTCTCATGAGTGCAATTCAACACCACTGAAGAACACACGATGAATCAAGAGATCATTTTCTCTCCTCTAAAACACAATCTGGACTACAACACTCTGCTTTTCAACAGAAAAACCAGAAAAGGACTCCGAAGCATTTCTGCTGAATCCAATAAGTCCAGAGCTGCATTGCTAATCACTAGAGATTTATAAACTATTATCTATTCTATCTAAGTGATTTGTTTATTTACATTTGAGATGTGTGTTGTACTCTGTATATCTTACACACACACACACTGTCTCCTGCACTGAACTGGAGGATATCAAAATCCTCACTTTAGAACTATTAACTTTTGTTTACCCACGTCAACTGTGGAATAAGTCCATGTGCGACCTGGTCTTTGTTTTGTCTCCCATGAAGAACTATGGTTGAATTCCATGCTAGCCTGGACAATTTTGTAAACTTCTGTTAACCCCAATCTAGGGTGTGGATCAAATTTATACAAATTTGAGAGGAATAAGTCTCGGCTTGAGACTGAGCCTCTTGTTATATCTGTTGTGCATATTTAGTTTAATTTTAAAGTATTCTACATATATCTTTTATATTCCTCTTCTATTACTTTGAAATACAATAATATTTTAAAGCTACTTTAATTGTTAAATTAGCTAGTATTTACACTTATTGTAGATCAGTAGGTTAGTTTCAAAAGTTATTTTAAACTTGTGGTTAAATTATCAGAGACCTAATCAATCATTAAGAAGCTAAGTGAACATTTACAATCTATATAAATTCAATACAGTTTAACATGTTTTATAAATTGGGGGATTTTAAATAGACAATATTTTAACAAATATTTTAATTGGAACTCAATTCAACCCCCTCTTGAGTATCCACTCCGACCAACATTTGGTATCAGAGGATTTTTTTGTTAAAGTATTTTTTAAATACTCTGTTTTTCAACTGTGATTTTAGTTGAATCTTTAAAGATCCTAAATATCTGTTAGTTCTAAATTTTTATCTCTTTAAATTTATTTTCTAAAATCTAGTTATGGATAATAGACTAGAGGGTGATACTACTAACATGCCACCTTTCTTCAATGGAATAAACTATGCTCAGTGGAAATTAAAAATGAAAATTCAATTAGAAATCATGGGTTTTGATATTTGGACTTCTATAGAATCTCAATATAAAATTCCAGAAATCGTAAGAACAACGTGGGATGAACCTTCAAAGACTGCTTATAATAATAATTGTAAAGCCATGAATGCCCTATACTGTGCACTAGGAGAATAGGAAATTAACAGAATTTATGCCTGTAAATCTGCTTTTGAAATTTGGTATACTTTGGGAGTTTCTCATGAAAGAACAACTAATGTTAAATAAATGAGATTAAATACTTACACTATTAAATATTATAATTTTAAAATGAAGACTGATGAACCCATTTCTAATATGTATCTCAGGTTCAATGAGATAGTCAACACAATGAGTTTACTTGGTAAATCTGTTCCAGCTAAGGATCAAATTATGAGGATATTGAGATGTCTTCTAGAACGATGGAGAGGCACATCTGTTACAATCAGAGAGTCATGTGACATTGCTACTCTACCTATCAAAGAAATAATTGGTAAGCTTATGATGTATGTGGAAGAACTCAAGGTGAATAAAGAGTAAGAGGATGGGCCAAAAAGGAAATTAGTGGCTTTCAAGAGTATTGCTTCAAATAACAAGGGCAAAGAAAAAGCTCCAATACAAACTGACAGTTCAACAAGTGAAATCTCAGACTCTGACAGTGATTCTGAAATGGCTCATATAGCCATAAGGTTTAATAAATTTTATTGGAAGAAGAAATTTTTCAGAAAATCAAATTACAAAGGAAAGTATGACAATAAGAGACATTGGAAGAAGGACTAAAAAATCCAGATAAAAGTGATGAAGTTGTTTTCTACAAGTGAAAAATAAAAGGACACATTAAACAAAGACTACCCAATGCTAAAATTCAATAAGAAATATTATTACAAGGACAGTAAGTACAAGAAAGCTATGAAGTCTATCTGGAGTGCTTCTGAATACAGCACAAGTGAATCTGAAATGTCTGATTCTGAAAGAAATCATGCCAACATCTATTTCATGAAAAACACATCTAAGGTAACCTTATATACTCCTCTTCTAAATTTTCATTTTTCTGGAGATGATGCAGACTCTGATTTTGATTCTGAAAACATGACTAGTGAGGAATTATCTGAATACTGTAATATGCTGGAAGAGACATGTAATGAACTTAAGGATAAATAAAAATCATTGAAGAAACAACATGAACTCACTACAACTGTTAAAACCAAACTTACTATCGAAAAAGAGAAGAATGATCAACTATTAAAAGAGAACACTGAACTGAAAATGTCTAATGAGTAACTCAGAAAATACATAGATAAGTTCACAAATGCAAAGGATACACTAACTCAAATTCTAGGAAATAGAGTGGCACCTAAATACACTACAGGAATAGGCTACAAACCTGGACAGAGACAGATTACTAAGAATAGATTTATTCTTAAATCTAGACAGAATACTCCTAGTTCTAGTTCTATACATTCATATGCTTCAAATAGTTATTCACATAGTTATCAGTCAAATATGAGTTTATCTCTCAAAATATTTTGATGCTACAAATCATATGAGACCCATAAGACAAATATGTGTACCTAAATCTTTGATTTCTAACCTATCTGGACCCTAGAAGATATGGGTACCAAAATCATTTTCTATCTAAATCTGTTCTGTAGGATTCCTGCTTAAAGAGTTCCCACAATAAGACATGGTATTTGGACAGTGGATGTTCAAGACATATGTCTGGGGATTACTCGTGCTTCAAGAGTTTAATAAAGGTTGATGGAGGCTATGTCACCTTTTGTGATAATTCTAAAGGAAAGATCATCGGCCTAGGCCAAATTGGTAACACTAATTCAGTTTTAATTTCCAATGTTTTATTTGTTGATGGACTAAGATATAATCTGTTAAGTATTTCTCAATTGTGTGATGATGGTTTTAATGTCAAATTTGAAAATTATTATTGTAATGTTTTTAATTCTATGAATGTTTTAGTATTTTCTTCTTTAAGAAATGAAAATGCGTATGTTGTGGATTTAAATTCCATAGCTAAGAAAAATGTTACCTGTTTAAATTCTTTTCATAAAGAGTCTTGGGTTTGGCATAAGAGATTAGGACACTGCAACATCCATTCACTTAGAAGACTGACTGGGAAGAACTTGGTTAGAGACCTACCTAAACTAGAGTTTCCAAATGAAAAAGTGTGTAATCCTTGTCAAAAGGGAAAGCAACACAAAATTTCTTTTAAAACAAAGAAAGAAGTCTCAAATTCTTAACCTCTCAAGTTGGTTCACATGGATTTTTTTGGACCATCTAGATTTTCTAGATTAAATGGAAATCACTCTATCTATGACTTAGTAGATGACTTTTCTAGATATACTTGGGTATACCTATTAGCTCAAAAATGTGAAGCTTGTTATTAATTTATTAAATACTCCAAGTCTGTTGAAAATCTTAGTGGAATTAAGATTAAAACTCTAAGAAATGATCATGGTCATGAGTTTGAAAATCAAGACTTTGAATCCTTTTGCTCACACAATGGCTATAATCATAACTTTTCTTCTCCTAGAACACCTCAGTAGAATGGTGTAGTAGAAAGATGAAATAGAACCCTTCAAGAAATAGCTTGAACTATGCATAATGATTTTGATCTGCCTATTTATTTTTGGGCTGAAGCTTTAAATACATCATGTTATATCACCAATAGATTCTTGAATAGACCTATTCTTAAGAAGACTCCTTATGAACTTTGGAACAATAGAAAACCTAAAGTCAATTACTTTAGAGTCTTTGGTTGAAAATTCATTATTCTTAATACAATGAATAATCTGGATAAGTTTTCTTTTAAGAGTGATTAAGGAATATATTTAGGATATTCTTTAATTAGAAAAGCCTATAGAGTTTTCAATAAGAGAACCAAGTGTGTGGAAGAATCTGTTCGCATCAAATTTGATGAAACTGGTCCACATGAGTCTAAAACCACTCTTGAAAATCTTGAAGAAGATTTGAGTGTTCTGGACCTTAATGACAAATCTAAAGAACCTGCTATAAAGACAACCAGTTCTAGACTTATTCTAGAATCTAATCCTAATGAACCCAAACCTAGAGAAGAACCTGAAATTTCTAGTCCTACCTTTACAAGATCAACTAGAATTCTAAAGAATCATCCTTTAGATGTTGTTGTAGGAAATTTGGATAGAGGGACACAGACTAGAGCTTCTCTTAGAAATCAGGTTAAACATCAAGCCTTAACATTGATGATTCTATTAATGATGAATTTTGGGTGACCTCCATGCAAGAAGAACTAAATAAGTTTGAAGGAAATAATGATTGGAATCTTGTTGAAAGACCTAAGGACACTTTTACAATAGGCACTAAATGGGTGTTTAGAAATAAATTAGATGAATCTGGAAACATAGCTAGAAACAAAGCTAGGCTTGTTGCACAAGGCTATAGTCAAGAGGAAGGAATTGACTAAGTGGAGTCTTTTTCTCCAATACCTAGATTAGATTCTATTAGGATCTTACTTGCTTATGTTGCACATCTAAATTTCAAACTATATCAAATGGATGTCAAGAGTGCATTCTTAAATGGATATATTGGTGAGGATTTTTTTTGAACAACCACCTTGATTTACAAACCCTCATTTTCCAAATCATATTTTCAAATTATCAAAATCTTTATATGGTTTAAAGCAAGCTCCAAGAGCTTGGTATTATAGATTAAGTACTTTTCTAATTTCTAAAGGTTTTACAAAATGTATAGTTGAACCTACTCTTTTTATAAAACGAATTTCTAAAGATGTTTTAGTTGTACAAATTTATGTTGATGATATTATTTTTGGATCTTCAAAAAATTCCTTATGTACTTATTTTTCTAAAATGATTCAAAATTAATTTGAAATGAGTTTAATGGGTGACCTCAAAATTTTCCTTGGATTTCAAATATTTCAAAATGATGATGGAATTATTTTAACTCAAAGTAAATATTCTACAAATCTTTTAAATCGTTTTTATTGGATATCAAAAAAAGTAGTGACACTCCCATGAGTACCACCTGTAAGTTGGATCTTGATGAAGATGGTAAATCTGTTAATCAAACCACTTATAGAGGAATGTTTGGAAATCTACTCTACCTGACTGCTAGTCATCCTGATATTATGTTTAGTGTGTGTATGTGTGCTCATTTTCAAGCAAATCCTAAAGAGTCACATTTAAATGTTGTAAAAAGGATTTTCAAATACCTCAAGAATACTCCCAATTTTGGACTATTCTATCCCAAAGGACAATCATTTGATTTTGTTAGTTATTCTAATTTTGATTTTGGTGGATGTAAGATAGATAGAAAAAGCTCCTATGGAACATGTCACCTTTTAGGCAAGTCGCTAGTATCATGGTGTAGTACGAAACAAAATTTTGTTTCATTATCTACTGTAGAAGCTGAATACAAAGCTGCTGGCAGTTGTTGTACGCATATTTTGTGGATGAAACACACATTACTAGACTATGGATATCAATTCAGACATGTCCCAATAAATTGTGAAAACACAAGTGATATTAATATTTCTAAGAATCCTGTTTCTTATTCTAGAACAAAACATATTGATGTAATACACCACTTTTTGAGGGATCATTATCAAAAAGGTGATATCACTGTGGAATTCATTGGTACTAAATATCAACTAGCTGATATATTCACTAAACCATTAAATTCTGAAATATTAGACTACATCATACATGATCTTAGTATGATTAATCATAAATATATATCTTACTGATCTTAATGTTTAATACTTTACTGTATTTTACTTTATGGTTTCATGCTCAATGTTCCACAGTTACTGTTTCATGCATACAGTCTCACCGTTAAGACCTTGCGCTCACAGTCTGTCAACTCACTATCTCACTGTGACTACACAGATTGGTCATTGTCTAACCGTGCCGACCACCAACCATATCACCGTGATGACTGGTTTTTATCACAATTTAATGCCTAATCACGGTCTCACTGTGAAAATTACTTATATTCTTATTTTAACCTGTATCATGGTAATTTTTATTTCACTGATATTTGATTTCATGCATTTTTTTTTATGATGTTTGATATTCCCAAATGATAAAACATAACAATTTCAATCGATTCCATTCCCGAACTCTCCCCTAAATCTTCTCACTCTTGAAAACCTTTTTCTCTCTTGGCCGAAACTTTAGTGGATGCCAAGGATGATGCATCCGTCTTCACCCTCGTCTGAGAAGCACCTCTCTAAGAAACATAAGAGAATAACGAGGATAGCTCCCGAAGGACCTCTAAACCCAAACTTGGTAAGCCATACTATTGGAACTGAAAAAGAGATTTTCCCTGAGTGGCTGATGACTAGAAAGTCGTTAGTTTTGAGAAATTTTAAGAGAACAAGGATGGCTTGAATGGTTCTCTAGAAAAAATAGACCGATTTACCTGAGGCTGGTATCTCATTTCTATCAATATGCAAAGTTTTCCTTTGATATTGGAGAAAACTTTATGGTGACCAGCTAGATCAATGGTCAGAAGTGTTCTTTCACCTTGAGGCTAAGGGTTGCATGCCTACGGATTTCTCATGAAGGAGTTTGTGAAGACTACCAGAGAGACCCTCATCCATCATCTAATATCTTCAATTTGGAAAATGCCTTGGAAATTTTAACTGGTAATGGCACCAAGCGAAGGGCTATAGATGCCGAATTGGATGGAGAAAATAGACTTCTATTCAAATTTGTTCAGAATTTGATCAGTATAAGAAAAAGTGATTTTGCTGTAATAAAGAATCATGATGTGTTCCTGATTCACCTATTGAATAATTTACATAAGATCAACCTATGAAAGTATGTTACTAACAATATCTGTGAGCTGATTAAAGTCACTTCCAAATCCACCTCCTTGTTTTAGTCAAGGATTATTTCAGCCATGCTAGTTGCCAAAGGGATGGTTAGATCGAATGAAGAAAATCTAGAGGATTTGATTTCTGCTTATCCAAGCCTATCATCAGAAGGATGAAGATTAGCTGGAACCCCTGGAAGAAGCAGTGGGTTGAGGATAATGATCAAATTTATAAAAAAATTTAATCCTTTTGATTACCCAAGAAGGCCTAAGAATCTAGCCAATCCTGTTTTGGAACCAGATGAAGTGGCTGAGTATTCAGAAGAAGAAGAAGAGGATGTGGCAGCTGAAGTTTCACCTATAGAAGAAGCCGGAATACCTACAATGGAAACAACTCCTTTTGAAAAAGAAAGGGTTGTTGTCCTAGTTGTTGTCCCTGCTGTTGCCCCTGCTAAAATACCTCAAGGAGAGGAAGTTTCTGTTGGTTTGAGAGAAGAGGAAGCTCCTGCTTCTAATGAGGATATTAATCTAGAAACACATCCTACTGCTGCATGAAAATTGGTTTTTCCTGATTTATAGTAGCAAGCAGTGGTGGAGACAGATCCTATTCAAGAGGATCTCCCTGTTGAGAAAGAAGTCAATCTAGAAGCACAACCAGTGGAATAATCGGTTCCTCGGATAATTCCCTATGCTAAAGAGAGGACATAAATTGCCTTTAAGCTAGAAAGGCAAGAGTTTGCAGAAGAGATTAGAGATGATCCTGTGGATATTGAACATGTTGCTGAGCCTATAGTCTCTGAAATGGAAGCACAAATTGAGGGGGAGGAACCTCAAAACCTTGAGATTATAGAAGCTGGATCTACTGAACCTTCTCAACCTACTTTCACATATTCTGGGTACACCCGTTATGTTTTCCCAATCTTTTATGATGTGAATGAGTCAGAACAAGTGACTACAACTGGAATAGATCTCTCTTCTCTGTTTTAACTAAATTTTGTAGCTCATCAAGAACCAGAACCAGAGCCTCAATTTGAATCTGAATCTGAGTCTGAAGATTACTCTGAACCGTAACTAGAACCTGCTTCTCTACCTTTACCTTCACTCGTACATGAGAAACACTCCTTTGTAACTAAAGATGATCTGAATGTTTTTGGAGAGACTCTGTTAGCTGGAGTTGAGAAAATATTATCCACTCAACCACGCCCAGTGACTCAGTTAAGTCAAGAAGATGCATCAATTATCTTCGAAATTATTATATTACATACTCAACCAATGATGATCCGAGAAATTCAAGAAGTAAGAGTAGAAAATAAGCTGGTGAGTGCCGATGTTGAAAACCTGAAAAGGATGGTAGGAAACTTGCAGAATGAGTTGTCTTTGAGATCAGAGCCTACTCCTATTTCTGCCCCTGCACCTGTTTCTTCTTCTCCTGAGCAAACTGATTCCACCCTTGCTAGGGAAATTGTGTCTCAAGTTCATCCATATCTACTGTATTTTGATGAAAATATTGGAAATAGACACACAGAAATGCTGGAATGCATGAAGGAGCTTGGGGAAAATTTGAATAAACTCACAGATGAGTACACAGGGAGCCTGCAAAAAGTTTTTAAACATCTCATATTTCTATCCATAGCCATAATAGCTTCTCCTGCTTCAGGTCAGCCTTCTTTCCCACCTTTGGATGACTCTCTACTGAGATCCGTAATCACGGAAGAACTTCAGAATTCCTTCAGTGGCTTGGATCTGTCTTCTTTGTCAGAAGTGGTTAAGAACAGTGATAGAGCATTGGACGTGGTTATAATTCATTCTATGATATCCAATGATACTCAACAGGAGATCACTAAGAAAATAGATTTTTATCTGACCCTTATTTTCTCTAAAAGTGATATGATAGATCACTTTAGATATCTTGTGGAAAACCTAAAAATTCTTCCTGTAACTCAAGCTTTTAAAGCTCAAGTTTAGAAGCTTACAGAATTCACCAGACTACTGGACAAATTCATAGAGAATAAGTAAGATTTTGAAATGGATATGCAATATAGTGGAGAAATTATTACTGATTTCATTAGTCTTTTGAAGCCATATCCTCATCTGCAGAGTACTGATATAGTTGCTCCAGCTGCAGCACCCCTTAGACCTAGTCTTTCTACCCTTTCCTCCATTGCCATGTCAGTCAACCAAGCTCTTTCTCAGATCTGGCCAATCATTCCTGGCCAACCACAGCCTATATCTTATACTACTCCAATATTGGCTCCATTCGTTTTTAAAGGTCTACCCTTACCCTCTTTATCTACCACATCTATGCCTTCTTCTACTTCAACACCAGCTCTTGATGCTGATAAAGGCAAAGAAAAGGTGAATCCCTGAAGACTCCAGGGACTTTTTTATTTTTGATGGGATGTCATTTGTTGTTTACTGTTTATATTTCTCTTGGATGATATATTCTGAACCCTTTTTAATGACAAATTCAGTGTTTCATTTCATTTTCTCTACTTTTTGATAATCCCAAAACGGGGAGAAAAACTACAAGTATCCGTACTATAATGAGATATGTTATTGTCGAATCTATTAATCTATAATGTTTTTTAATACTAATATTCTAGTTTATTTAATGTTACATTTCATTTATATTTTGACTATATAGGATTTTTGATCATCAAAAAGAGGGAGATTGTTGCACTCCTCATGTATTAATCATGTTTTAATGATCACAAATCCTATTACTGTTAATTAATCTCAATCATAACTAAACATCATGTTTTAATGCTAAAAAATCTTATAGATGTTAATTACTCTCTCTATTATTTACAAGTCTTATGCATGATCACAAATCTCACTTATATTATCAAGCCTTTATATTTATGATTAAGTTTTCTTACTCTCTATTGGTTAAACTTAATACATATTCTGCACATTATTATCTATGTATGAATATATATATTCATCTAAGTATAGAGACACCGTGAAGGAAAAACCGTGACCCAGACACCATGAAGGAAAAACCGTGACCCAGACACCATGAAGGAAAAACTGTGACCCAGACACTGTGAAGGACAAACCGTGGCCCAAACATCATGAAGGAAAAACTGTGACCCAGACACCATGAAGGAAAAACTGTGACCTAGACACCATGAAGGACAAACCATGACCCACACACCATGACATGGAGACACCGTGAATCACATAATGTGAACCACATATCATGAAGACCATACCGTGAAGAAGACATCGTTAAAATAATCACTGTGACACTCTTTCTTAACTTTTTTATCAATATTAATTAAATAATTATAACGGTCATATTTGATGTTTTTAATGAAATTAATGTTATTTAATGATAGTTTTTGGCATGTCAGGAAATTGTATCTCATACCTATGAAAATGGAATCATTCCTACTGCCAGAACATGTGGAATATAAGGAAGATTGAGATGCAGAACACATGTGAAAAAGTGTGACGATACAACAAAAAGAACTTATATACGCCTGAGAGCACCGTTCTCAATAAGAAGAACAATCCTGATCAATAAGGAGATTGCAATACTTTCAAAGAACTCTCATGAGTGAAATCCAACACCAATGAAGAACACACGACGAATCAAAGGATCATTTTCACTCCTGTAGAACACAAGCTAGACTACGACACTCTGCTTTTCAATAGAAAAACCAGAGAAGGACTCCGAAGCATTTCTGCTGAATCCAACAAGTCCAGAGCTGCATTTCTAATCACTAGAGCTTTCTAAACTCTTATATGTTCTCTCTAAGTGATTTTTTTATTTTCTTTCGAGCAATGTGGTGTACTCTGTATATCTTACACACACTGTCTCCTGCACTGAACTAGAGGATATCAAAATCCTCACTTCAGAACTCTTAACATTTTTTTACCCACGTCAACTGTGGAAGAGGTCCTTGTGCGGCCTGGTCTTTGTTTTGTCTCCCATGAAGAACTGTGGTAGAGGTCCCTACGTGGCCTGGACATTTTTTTAAACTATTGTTAACCCCGATCTAGGGTGTCGGTCAAATTTATACAATATTGAGAGGACTAAGTCTCGTCTTGATACTGAACCTCTTGTTATATCTGGAGTGCATCTTTAGTTTAAGTTTAAAGTATACTACATATATCTTTTATATTTCTCTGCTATTACATTGAAATACAAAACAATTTTCAAGCTACTTTGATAGTTAAATTAGAAAGTGTTTACATTTATTTTAGATCAGTAGTTTAGTTTGAAAAGTTAGTTTAATCTTGTGGTTAAATTAACTAATCCCTAATCAATCTTTGAGAAGCTAAGTGAACATTTACAATCTATATAAACTCACTACAGTTTAACTTGTTTTATAAATTGGGGGATTTTAAATAGACAATATTTTAACAGAAATTTTAATTGGAAATCAATTCACCCCCCTCTTGAGTATCCACTCCGACCAATAATAACATTTATCACATAATCATTTACTTTGGATACTCATTTATGTCTATAAACATTTATAAAATCATGTTTAATTATTTTCCATGTGTATATTATTTATCTATAAATTATTTTCAATATTTGGTATTAGTAATCCAGATCATTTTGAACTAGTATCATAATAGTTCTGTTGTTATTTATAATTATAAGAATCTTATCATTCATAGATAAAAAGTACATTAAATGATAAATTATAATTATTTTTAATGTTTCAATTAATTTTTTTCTGAATTTTGGTTATGATCATTAAAAATGATATCGTTAATGAGCTTGTTTGGGTGTTTAAAAAAAATTAATTAGTATCATAATATATGAATATAAAACTATTGTTATTAATATAGGAAAAAAAATTAATACATAATTATTTATTACATATATTATCATTAATTTATTTCTAACTGTATTCAATTATTTTATTTTATTTAAATATTCAACTAGGTGGTTAGACTGAAAAAACATAAACAAACCATGATTAATGAATATGTGTGGTTATGAAAGTGGTTTCTATTTTTATAATATCATTATTATATAATAAAGATGATATTATATATATATATATATATTAATTTTTTGAATCATATTTTATGAAATTTTAATAAATAAAAAATAAACAATAAAAAAAGAGATATTATATTTTGTGGAGGTGGTAGTCCTCACAGTGTACTAATGAAAATTTTGGTTTTTCATAATTGTAGGGGAATCATGGTTAATGATTATCACTTTAAAATATTTTTTTTCAAATCATATAAAAACATAAATTATCATATAATATTGGGAATTTATTTTTGAAATGAATAATAGGAAAAATAATGTTAAGAATAATATTATACTAATACTTAGAACCATAACTTTCTTTTTAAAGAATCCTTTGAAATGAGAGAATTATGAGAAACAAATATGTCATGTAGAATAAGAATTTGATATAATTTTCAAAGGAAAGTAAATAAGTCTAATATTGATGAAAAAAATGAGATTTGGGAATGTAATTAAACGGGAAATAAGAGGACACATTTATAAGTGGGGTGAATGTAGTTTTATCAATTATTTCATCAAAATATAAAGATAACACATGTTTCACATGTAAATAAAAAATAATCAGAAAAAATAAGAGTGTAGTTGAATTTTTTGGTCAATACACAGCTCAACTACTCAATAATACGCTTGTTTGTATCATCTTTTCCTCATACACTTTGGTTAAACATTTTTGGCCCTTCAATCATTGATTATTATAACTCATTTTTAGATAATTAATTCATTTTTATTCCCAAAAAAAATTCACCTTATTAAATAATATAGATCTACTGATTCCAAAAATAAAAAACTATTTTATTAGTTAAAATTTATATGTTTATGAAAAATATATATAATCATTAACACATGTTACACATAAAAAACAATTTTTTTATTGTGTATTTTTAAGATTAAATGTTATATGTTGGAAACAATTATCAATTTATTTGAGTTTAATGATATTAAACATAATGATATTATTATAATTATTGTTATGATACTTTAAAATAATTCTAAAATTTAAGATTAAAAAAATATAATTTAATTAAAATAATAGAAATAACAGTTTCTTTTACTAAAAAATAATACTTATGGTCATAAACTTTTAAATAATATATATATAAATATAAAAGATAATTTTAAAATGTATAAATTTACTCCATATAAATATATATGAAAAATTAAATAGTTATATTAACTCATATTTTATATTTATATCTGTATACTATCATTATATTTTTTTGTTTTGGTAAAAATTATGTTATCATATTCACCTAAAACACAACTATTTTATAAAAATTCCCAAAATTCATATTAAGATAATATTTTTTTAATTCATAATTTTTCATTAATGTTCTAAATTAAAAATCTATTATTTTAGAATGTATTCCTTAAATAAAATCAGGCAAATATAATAAAAACTATTATCATGGGAAGAAAACAATTTGTAAATATTAATAATTTGTCAGTTTATTTCCTTAAATTACTAATTAAATATTGGTAATTATATTATTCATGAAATAAATACATAATATCTATAATATATTTATTTTCATTAATTAATGTGCAAATATAGTATTTGTTTTTGTAAAAAAATTAATGTAATAAAAGATACTACTAATTTAATCAACGAATTATTAAATAAATTTTCTTTTCCAATAAAATACTTCTGAAAAATATCTCACAAAATAAATAATCATTTCATCCATATTTGTAGTTACATATTCACTTAATATCACTTTGTTATATCTAAGAATAAGGTAACACTATTGGAATCTATGGGTGGTGATTCATCCACCATTGGTCTCACGAAATTTTCCATGGGAATGGATATATTTATCATAGAATTAATCTAATAATATAATTATTGGATTTTGGATGGTTCATGGTGTACAGAAATCACAATTGAGGAAAACTTCTACCCAATATGGGAAAAGTGAGATTCATAAGGGAGACTTATGCCACCCTTTCATATTTCATTCCATTTGATTTTTAGATTGGTTAATATGGTTACTTCCATTTATACCCACTAATTTTTAAACTATTTTATAATGGTCAATTTTTATTTTATGGGTTCTCATTTTTTATTTAGTTTGGCATTTTGTATAAAACAATCTATTACCATAATATTTATTTAAGGAAAAAAAATTGGGGAATTTCAATTCATTTCATTCTCCCACAAAATAATTTTTAACAAAATATTATTAATGACTATTATCCAATTAAATATATAAAGGGTTACATAATATATGCATTCCCCATTATTTATGTCTTTATATAATAACAAATTTTGGATTTATGGAAACAAATCATCTCACATTATAATTGGGCAATCATAATATTTATTTTTATTCAATAATTTGGGATAATAGTCGACCTATTATTAGAATAAAGTTCTGTATTATATAATTTGAATCCTTTGGTATAAATTATAAACCTTAAAATAATATACTAATTTTTTTTTGATATGACATTTGAACGCTATATTAAAAATTTTCTTTCCTCTAAATATATACAACCAATCCATTTCCTAAATAAAAATAATTACATTTAGTAGAAATATAATAAAACATTATATTATATACTTTTACAAACATAAAAATTTGAAACTATAAAACATGAAGTACTAATCAATAATAAAATCATTATGATGATTATTTTAGGCCCTAGGAAAACATACTCTATTTTAATCATGTAATACATCCAAAAATATAGAGTGAAGAATATGTGTTTCTTTATAAGGAGTATGAAATTAAATTTATCATAATTCATAGTCTTACAAATATTCCCTTCATTTAATAGGTCTTTGATACCTATCATCCATGATATACCTTATACTAGGTTGATGATTTCTATAGTTCATAAATTATTATACAAGATGTATTAAAGTGTGGTTGTACTTTTATTTTAGACTCTATTACCTCGCATTGTGGGGGTGAACCTCTTTATATCTCATTTATAATCATTATATAAAGGGACAAAAATTATATTCATGATTGGTTTGTTTTCTTGAGAGATTCTGTTAGGAACCTCTAGTGAAATTTTTTACATAATGAAAACTAAATTTTCGTTCCTTCATCATATTTATCAGATGGGATTCCATGGAAATCTTCCATTCTTTTATTTTTCATTCTTATCAGTTTGTAAGTATTCATGTTTCTAATCATAAAAAAGAGATTTGGATGAGTAAAAATACATGGTTTTCCACACTAAATTAAATCCCATTTGTTTTCTCTTTTAGAGTATCACCACATTTTCCACCATATCCAATGATTATATGGTTTCTCCTTTCGCTATACATTATGTGAATATGCATGCTAAATATTAAAAAAAATTATTTGAAACCTTTTAACAAGTAAAACTATTCACATAAAATCAATAAATCAAAATTGATATTTGTATCCTAATAAAGAAATAATCATAATAGATATGGGTAAGTCATTTTTATCTCATATTAGGTGTTTTAACCATTCCAAAATAATGTTCTAAAATACATCATAATTATTATTAATGAGGATGACATTAAACAAATCCACAATGAATTTATCACTCGGTGTGTAGTGTTTGTCCCACTCTTTGTGAACTAGTGTAAGGATTTATTTGATATTGATAATTCAATTATGTAGAAGCTTGGTAGGGGCAGTTCAAGTGGGTTTGGAAAATGGGTCATGTAATGGGCATGGTATTGGCCGGGGCCTTCAGGTCATGTATTGTAGGCTAGTCGGGCGTTGTGCCTATGGGTCATGTACAATTTCCCCTTCAACCCTTAAAAGTGGGATTATCCATAATAAAATAAAAAATAAGGCCTTTAGTCAATTAAGGTAATCTACACTATATCTATATCAAATTTTTTATTTAGGATGTATTTATATAATTTCATTGATAAAAACACAATCTATACTTTACTAAATCATCATGATGTCATACTACAATTATATTTATCCTTTAGACTTATCTACAAGATTCCCACAAATGTTTTAAAATTCTATACACTAAAAATAACATCAATAATCCTAAAAAATAACTAATCCCTACTCTAAAAAATACTATAATATCCAAAAAAAATATATTTTTTAAATATTTAATAAAAGGTGACCAATCAAACTTATAATTCATCTCCCAATTTAATAATAAAATTGCATATTTTTTTGATAACCAATTAAATAGTAAATATTTTGTACAAAAAATGTAATCATTTCCCTATAAGTTAAATATTATAGACTCCCTTATAAACTTTTCCTATGATACAGTTACCTTATAATTCAATAATAAGAGAAGGGTGAGCTTAAAATGAGTAATTATAAAAGGATATCAATATGGGATATGATAGAACATGAGTAGGGGATAATTATTTCTAGAATAGTAAACAATAATATTTCTCCATAATAATTGTATAAAGGTAATGTAATAAATAATGAGAAACAATGTTCCATGAAATAAGAGTGTGATATAATAATCATGAAACATAGTGTATAATCATAGTCATGTGATATATAAAAATTATATTACTATAGTACAGCATAAAATTATGAGAAAATAATAACATGAAAATCTCAACACAAAATCTTTCTAAAAAAGATATTTTTTATCATGTCCATATACTATCCTGTGAAAAAATCCACATACAATCATATCTATACACAATCATGTGAAAACTATATATGAGATCACGTATACACACAATATTTTTATATCATGAGATAAAAAATCATAACCAATTAATTGTAGGGATATATAAGACACCATGTTTCAAACGTCCATATATATCTTTTTCAATTAAAATCTTTCATTAAACATATCATAGATATCCCATTGAAAAAATTGAATTCACAATATTTCAACATGATATCACTAACACTTACCTCAAGAGTATAAATGGTGGATTACAAAATGTAATTCACCTGAAAATATTATTTAATAACATCATTTATAAGTTGATACATGAAAATTTACATCGTAGACAACAACTACTTTAGTTATTAATTGGAAAATGTAATTGGAATCATAAATATTTTAAATAAATCCTGTTAAATTTTTTATAATTAATGATGTTATAAGTAACATTGGAAATCCATTTTTAGAATTTTTATTTTTGATATATATAAATTAAATAATTTTAAAAAATAAATATTTGAAACGAAATATTAATAACGAATTATTTGAAAATACATAAAGGTTTAACGATGGTGATGTTTATGTACTTTTACTTTATAAAAGAACAATCAATAATAGAGGTCTGAAAAACTCATAAAGGTTTAAAAAATATCAAATAAAATCATTGTAAAGCACATAATTATGTAAGGGAAACTATAATAATACATTCATTAATTGAGATAATGGTTATAAAATTAAATGTTACCTATAAGATAAAACATATGATTTTAAATTTATAGAGAACCTTTTTAATATTATCATATACATTTGTTGAAAATTGATATCCTAAAAAAGAAAAATAAAAAATACATTTAAAAAATGGGAGAGGTGGAATAATAATGTAACATGTGTTAACACATAATTTATTTTCCAAATATAAATGAGAACATTTATTTTATTGTAAAATGTAGGAAAATATGGGAAACTATCATTATAGAGTATGATAATTATCCCCAACAATTATTTACCTTTTATAGAGATGAAATTAATTGCTGAAAAATATTTGAAGCCAAAGTATAATTTTAACAAAAGGGAATGAAAATGTATAATTACATATGAATTATGGTGAAAAAATACAATCACAAAACGAAATTTCCAGAAGAGGAATTATAACTTAATAAAGGAAGCAAAGTTAACAAAACCCTTATCAACAATGATATCATTTTTATCAAAGGCTATTTAAATTAATTAGATTATATTGATAATCAAAGCAAATAGGATACATTGTTATGTAAAAATAAATCTACTTTGAAGTAATAAAGCCATATAAAATATATAATCATTCACAATATGAAATATATCTCATGGAATTAAATTTGAGACAAGGAATGTCTTACCTTAATTACTGACTTCCCCCAATGCACTTGAATCTATATATATAACAAAAATATCTATTATAATAACTTATATAAATTCCATAATAATATTTAAAACATTTTATAATAATCGTATTTATTTATAATATATATTTTATATTATTAATGATTATCTATTTTTGATATTGGCACTCAGTAATCATGATTAATTTGAATGAGTTTCACAACATCATTGTTATTATTAATACTTATCTGAATATTAAGCATTAATAGAACATACAAATTATAGTAATTTATTATTTGTATTTTTTTTAATTTTATTATATGGGTGTTTTTGTAATGATCATCAAAGATGAAATTTTTGATGACTGTATTTCATTGATTTTAATAAATATGTGGATGTATGTTAATTAATAGTTTTAATAATATTTTTTCCAATCCATAAAAAATTGTAATTATTTACATATTTATATCATATTTTACCGGTAATTATGTTCTCATAGAAATCAATTATATTAATATATAAAAATTTTCACATTTCTGTTTAGACTAATATAAACATGGAGTTGTTGCAATTAATGGATGATTTTTACAATAAAATTGGTTTACTTTTCAATACTATAATTATTAAATAAGAATAATGATATATATATATATATATATATAATTTGTTGAATTATATTTAAATATATTTTAATAAATAAAAAATAAACATGATTAAAACTGAGATACAATACTCCCTGGAGGTATTAGTACGCACAACACACAAATTACGTAATTGGTTTTCTTAGTAGAAGGTGGTGGGATGGTTGTCCGTTATATGAAAAATAAAAAAATTTATTAAAAAGATAATATTAAGTCATTAATATTTTTAAAAATATTTGTAATATAAAATATAATAAAGAAACAATTTTTGGGAAATGATTATACTTATATTAAGAATATTGAGTTTCCATGGAGGATTCCATAAAATTTGATGATTATGGAAAACAATATTGTATAAAAAATATTGAGGGATTGAATAATGATTCTAAGTAAATTAATTATGGATTATTATGAAGAGGAACCCAAAATTTGTGAGTTTTGTTGAAGATGTTATGATGGGACCCTTTATATTATGTGAAAATATATTTTTTGTAATTATTTAATCTTAATATAAAGAAGTTGAATATTTCACACGTAATGCAGACATTAAAATTAGAAATAACAGATTGGATGTTTTTTACTCCAAGAATACCTCATCCAAAAAAAAATTAAATGTTTTTAACATGTTTAACCCCTTACCCCATTGTATAACTATTTTTACCTTATTGAATTTTAACATGGTACCTAGTTTTTTTATATAATTCAATTTTTATGAATAAAAATAAAACCATCCTTTATAAAAAGTTTGGAGCAAATAATTTGAAATATTAAACCCATTATATCATATAAAATTTATATGTAGAATATAAATTAATATTAAAATAGTCATATAAAAAACATCAAAATACTTTTTTTTTGAAAATTTTATTTTTAATATTAAAATTATTTATGGTGTAAAATTGGTATAGAATTTTATTTTCATGATATAAATTTTTTTTATTAACAAAATAAAATTTCTTTGACATTAAAATAATTTTTTAAAACTTTAATAAAATATTGTTAAATTTTATGAAACAAATATTAATTTAATATAAAATATTCCATAGGTTCATAAATTGATTTTTTTTTTAAAATTTTGAATAGTGTATCAAAATGATGAAGAATTTATATATCAGATTATATAATGATAATGTCAAAATGGTTTCAATTTTTTTTCGTATTTACAATTGATGTAAACATCAAAAATCTTATAAAAAAAATAAATTTTTTTATAGAATAATATTTTTATTATAATTCTAAAAAATGAATCTCATTTTCTTAAATTAATGAATTTTAGTATAGAATTTATCATTTATATAAAATCATAAAAAATAGTGACAATTTCAATAATATTAAACAAACCTTTTCAAAATATTTACACATTATAGTTTTATTTCATATTAATTTATAATTATATTGGTATTAAAATATTATTCATATAGACAATATATATTACATATAATATATTTAGTTTTTTAAATGTGAGTGAATTAATAGTAATTTTTAAAAATTTACAATCTTATGAATAAAATGATCAGGTAAATTTATTTTTATTATACTAATGAACAAAATATTTCTATAAAAATAAATGTTAAAAATTTCATAAATCATTAATTGTTATTTAAAAGTAATTTCAATTTACTTGTCCCTTAAATAATATAATGTGAGATATTTGTATAGGGTATTCTCTAATGGAATTTCTGGGTAGTGATTCTATATAAATGGATATCATGGAAATTTCCATGAGATTTCATTTCTCTCACATATAATTTTAGTCACTCACTAATTTTTTGATTTGAAATTTTTCATGGTTTCAGGATAAATAATATGAAGATATTTTTTCCCCAAGATCAGAAAAAGATATTCTATGGGTGACTTCGACTACCTGATGATATTTTATACCTTTTAATTTATTGATTTCAAAATATGGTAACTTTATTTGATAACTAATAAATAAAAATACATATTATGACTTCAAATATTATTTTACCCTGTCAATATTTAATTTTAGTTTGATGTTACATGATTATCAAATAATTTAAATGATTTTTATTTAAGTAAAATACACAATGAAATTAAAGGCATTATACAAACTATGGCTCTGATTATTTTTATCTCTTCAGTGGTGAGATATCCAAAATCCATGATTTGAATAAAATTTTTTATCCCAATTTGATTACTATTCATGATTGTAACACTCTATTTATTTTATTTTTCTTTTCTCATTGATATTCATTTTTTATTAAAAAAATTTAAATGTGGTGGTTTTTTTTGTTATTTTTATGATTTTAATAAATTAAGTCCAAATAACTATAAAAAACATAATGAGGATATTTATTCTTCTATAGATGTTCCATAGAATTTATATTTCTTTTATACAATTTAAATTATTTAATTAATAATTGAGTCTTTGTGGGTGAGTGTAAATATAGTATAATAAGAAAAATATTACTTCTATGGGGGTGGAGATATAGGTTTTTATTGTTATTAATTTAAGATATTTTCTCTGTGGTCGATTCAATAACATGGTATATAATTCCCATTTATATTTTATAATGTTTGTAATGAAATTAAATTAAGAACTCGTGAGTGATATTCTTCATTATATATTGACATATCAGTCATTTTGAGGTATATTCAAGTGTTCATTGATGATGGGTTGATCTTGTACATGATTTTATGGTAAATGTATTATCATTATATGGTATATTATAATAGTTATTGGGTGATTGAGAGTGTTTTCTAAATGATATGGGTCATTGGATAATCACTATTAAATGTGAATGACTCATGAATACTTATCATTGGGCCTAGTAGTGGGTACAATGGGTTGGAAATTATCCCACCCTAGTTCACAATGTTTGTATGGTATTAGTTGAAATAAAAACCTATTATATTTAAATGAATTACATTTTTGGAATAATTTTAATTTAATAATTAACTATTCCTATATAGAAATGATTCTGAACCATTCTTTAATAGATGTGACATATTAGGAATGATTCCATCTGGGAATATGGAGACCTACAATCATGGGTATTTAAATAGAATTCTGAATTTTTTTTATTGAGGTTATTTGTTGTTGTATTGATATTATTTCACACTAGAAATTGGAGTTATATATATTTGGTTTTATTGGTGGATAGTTTATCAATTAACCAGATTCATGGTTGATATGTTCATAATCACTAGTGACCTTGACTATTAAAGATAGAGTATCTCTCCAGGGTGGATCCTTAAAACTCAATGATGTGATGAAGTGTTATTTATTTTTTGTTAAATTTCATATCATATTGTACATAAATTAAATTATTTTGGATTTATTTAGGGAAACTATTTGTGATTTATTTTTAATGAATTTTCATAGCTTGTATGGTCACCTTGGTTGGAATCCAAAATTCATGGTCAAAGATACATAGAAGGGGAAAACCACTATGAGGTATCATTGGGTGGATAGATTTCTATGATTGGGAGACGAGAAAAGTTAGAGATCCAATCATATTTTTAATTTCATATCTCTATTATTTTATTTATTTTATTTATAATTTGTTTATTATCAATCCATCAAGTGATTATCTATCTCATGTGATTCTATCTAAAAATTATAATGTGTTTATATTTTCTTATTTTATGTTATATTTTTTTCATTATTAAATTATAACTATAATGAATATATTATATTCCTTTTTTATAGTGCATATTTTAATATAATTTATATATTATTTATAGTTATGTTATATAGGATATAGTTTTTATATGATATTGATAGCTCACTATCACTTGTCGGTTGCCTCTAGAATATGAAGATGCAAAAAGAGGTCATATAGTGCCACCTAGATCAATAGTTCTTTAGTTTATAGATATATGGACATTATAATGTGGTATTGTTGAATCATTTTGGATGGTATTACTAATTAATACATGACAAAGTATAGATTAAACTTATTAAGAAATGGGATATACCCTTGATCATTTTAGGGTCCCATAGTGTAGAAAAAATCTATGTTAGAAATATGTGTGACTGTTTGACATGTTTTTTCGGTAATTATGTTTTTATGATTTTAGGGAATATTAATATCAATTTATTGATTATTTTAATTCTATAGGGGGGAGAGGGTGTTTTAATATATGAATTATATTTGTACATAAGATTCATTAGATATCATTATGATTATAATGGTTTGATATCTTGGTTATAAATAGGAACTTGATTAATTTTTTAATAAATAATTACATATATACTATTTCTTATATGTTATTGGTGTGATCTTACATGTCCAAACCCATCATAAAAAAATCACCTAGTAAGGTAAATTTTTTTGTTTTATTTATAAAGAATATATTGTGTACAAAAACAACATATGTGGAAGGTTTGGTATGATAATACAAGGGTTGTATAGAATCTTTTTGTATTTAGTTTGTGCAACGAGTAATAAGACATGTTTGTTATTATTAATATTTCTAAACTATGAAATCATGAATAATAGAATAATTAATTTTATCCATGTGTTATTATTATAGTGATATAAATTCATGAATATGTTTGATCATGTTTTAGGTAGGTGGTTATGAGGAATACCCACTGTAAGTGGTGATTAAGTCACATATTTATCATCATATTTGATAGAGATTAGTATGGGATTTATAATTGATAATAGATTTGTTTTAAGGGTAGTCCAACTATATATCCAATTATATGATAATTTTATATATTAACCCACCCCCTCTTTATATGCTATGGATTTCCATTAGGAATCGAGTTGTGTATACAGTCTCTATTTTGAATATTTGACCAAATATGGACTCCTAAAAATATAATGGAGAATTTGGAATTGTATATCCTATGAGGGATAAATAAAAATTGTAAGATGTATAGGAAAACATTTTTCAACATAAGGGGATATTTCATATTTATTTTCAAACAAATATCATTGATCTTTTATTTTTCAGGAAAGAAAAGTTGGAGAGGTAATATGAGTTAATATAGTAGAGAGAGTGTTGAATATCTATGATAGATTATGGGACATGTTTTATTGATTTATTATATTTTGATCCAAATATTATCTATGAATAGAGTTCATGTCAATAATTTTGAGGAGGGATAGTGACCCCCTTTTGGGTATATGTTAATATATTTAAGGTAAAATTATTTTCATAAATGATTCACCAAACATCCATTGTTAAGATGAATCAAGTAATGTGTGGTGTTCAATATCATTTATAATCCTTTTATGTCTAGGATTGGATCATATATTAGTTTGATGAATCTATTTAATAACTTTTTCTTGGGATGTGAGGGTATGGGTAATCAATTCTAAGGATTATATCTTCCCTTCTAAGGTCTAACAATTTTGGAGTGTTTTTAGTGTGATAGGGATATGTATATCCTATTGAAGCTTCTAAAAACATCATTGGGGTTCTATTCATATGAGAGTATGAGACATTTATAGTTATTTTGGATTTTCGATCCTTATCTAAAATGTGGGAGAGGAGGATGGATGCTTATGTATATGGTGAAAGGTCAAATATATAGGCTCATATATGTAGTTTAAATTTATAATTTCAATTATTATATGGAGGGAAACACAATTCCTATTGTAGGATATGTAAAATGTTGGTTAAATTTTAGGAATTTCAATTTCTGGTGGCTAGTAACATGTTTTAGGTTGGTGGAATCCATTCTATATTAAGATAAATCTACTTGATAGTGGAGTGGTTCCAATAATAGTACGGGGAACAATTTTAGTGATACATACTTTAAAATCAATTATTTCTTATTCTATTGGGAACCAAAATTTTCCATCAAGGATGATACTTATTGATCGATGATTATAATATGAGTATTTATTGGGAACGGTAACCAAAAACCATGTTGGATAGATCTAATTGTCTTTAGTGATGTTAGGGATATATAATAATATTGACTGGGTATGAGAATCCCTAGGATATTTTTTGATAATCCTGGGATATTTCTATTGGATTAATGGAATAAATTTATTTTATTGTTATGGATATCACATCCATTTATTCCATTTATGATTATCAATTTTTTATATTTAAAAATACTATTATACTTGTTTATGGAGTGTGATTTATTAGGATGATCGAAAAGAGAACGACCATATTATCTGGGTATAATCACAACCATTTTCATGTTCATTTCATTAGGGTATGAGGATGATATGAGATAATTGTTATTTCATCCTATTATAGATCTATAATAAGATTTATTTTATATTGATTTCATTAGGTTAGTACCATCCTATAGGTTGTGTTTCATATTTACCAATGGAAAATGTTTATATACAATGTGTACTCTAATTTAGTTCATGGGGTAGAAAAAGATTCAAGAGTGGAACTAGCAACTACATGTCCAATATTTGAAGGGGTTTATATTATTTAGAACTTCACCTTTAAGTGAAATCATTTTTTCACTATAATGTATATTGAATGTATACCTTTCTATGTAGATTTTAAAATATTGAATCGGGTGATGACAATGGATGGTAGATAATAACAAATATTGATGAAATACAAGATTAGTTTGGGTTCTATGATGGTAATAAAAGATTTATTTGATGTTTGGGTGACACCATCATCATTGAGGATAAGGTATGTATCTTGATCTACATTTATAAGAATATGTATTTTCTATGAGTTCTTACTGATACTTTTAAATTTAAAAAACAATCGCTTTTTTCCCAATTTACATGAGTATCTACATCTATCTCAATTCCTTTACGGTGTTTTGAATTAATAATATCTTTTTATACTCTCTAATATAATTCTTACATGATATGAATGAATATATATATATATATATTTTATGTTCATTCAGAATGCATCTAATTAATAGTATCTCTCTTTTGTTCATCTTTTTAGGATGATCTTATCATTTTTCATTTATCATTATCTAAATATTATTATTTTTCAATGATTTCATAACTCACAGAAATTCACACAATCATGTATTCCATAATAAAAAATTTAAAACATGCACAATAGTTCTATAAATTTTACTTGGATCACTATCACTAGGATTATCCATGGAGGATATAGTAACATTGTTCCAATGTTCCAGAATACAAAAAAGTTTGTAATTTGTGGTGGGTTTTTGATAGGTCATTCAATTTTATTGGGTCATTAACCTCCATAAGTGTTAGTGATGGTGTACTAACATCTAATGGTCATTCCATCACTCATATCTAAATTATTGTTTATTAATAAATTAAAAAACATTAAAATACAATAAAATAAATGAAGGCTATAAACATTACTATTAATAAGTAATTGTGTGTTAATATGTTATTGTTCATCTACACATTATTGATCCTCACCGCATGAATTTTTTGAATTCCACCATAAAGATATTACTACTTTTCTAGAGTAATAAATGGATAAATTTTTATTATACCTTGGAATTAACTTCAATGAGTGATAAATTTGTATCTTTTCTTCTCTCTCTCTCAAAAATTTACCACTTATTTTTATCATTAAATTATAACAGTCTTCCTTATTTTGTATAAAAAATTTACATTATAAATATAGAGAAATACATCTTTTCATTTTCCTATTCATGAATAATATTTTATCCATTCATGATAAATTATTCTTATTTCCCTAATTATATATCATCAATAAACTATGAAAATTATTGTAAAATTTTATCTTTCAGTGTTTATAAAATTTGAGTCAAATTCATCAAGACACATGAATTCTCAAAAATTATATACATATTCCACAAATATATTATTTATTATTTGTAAAACATATCCTTTCCAAACCCTTTTCTATTTTCATAGATATTATATTATAATTTCAAAATACATCTAGTCCAATATTTTATTTTGAATAGATCCAATATCTATACAAGCGATGCAAACATTATCCCTCCATTAAATCCATTCCAAATAATTTTTCTAAAATTAAATATATAGAAAATTTATTTCTAGTCTAACATAGATCCAAAAATAAGAATTTATATTTTTTATTTCCACTTTGAATGTGTAAAATCTACATATGAGTTTAGGATACATCATTTTTAACATTCCATAACATGAAAATATCATTAATATTTACATACTATTAATTATTCCCCGTAATTCAACATAATAAATCTTTATATGTATATTAATTCAAAAAATATCATATTTTACAACATTCAATGAATTCATATAAATTTATTAGGAAGGGTTGTAAGATATTCTCTATGAAGTCTCCTTGATTTTCAATAACTTTGACAACCTAAAATTTACTCAGAAATGATACATCTTGTATCATATTCTAACATTTATGATATTGTAATGAAAATAACGAATATCATTTCACTATCACATTAAAAGTCATTCCTCTATTTTTTTGATGGATTATTTCTCCAATGTAATACCGTAATGTCTAATAGTCTTCTTTGCACAATGAGATGTCTTAAAAAAAAATATTTTACCCCTATATATATGGTAATCGTGAATCTATTTCAATCCCTATAGTTAATTCTTATTAATTCTCACTCTTATATAGATTATATGTATGCCATTATATAAAGTTGTTAACTATATACAGAAATTATAGTGTTTTGATCATGTCATCTACATCAATGTTTTTTATTAAAAAATTATGTCCTTCAAAATGTAAAAGTTCGACTGTTTTGGCCTGATATCATTACTATGGTATAGAAAATCCATGTGGAAATGAAATTGTGGTGTGGACCATGGTGTATCAAGATGATCTCCATCATTTAGATAAAAAAACTCATGTCCATTAAAACCCTTTCATACTTGGAACATCTATGCAGAGCTCAATTGTTTTCTAATATTGAATCCACTATTAAATTCTACTTCATTATTATTCAATTTGTAAAAAAAACTATAACACATGGAATACTTTTTTTTATTGAAAAATTAAATGGGGTGGAATACAAATAAAATATTATTATAAATTAATTTTTTTTTGGTAAAACCCCAAATATTTTTTGTTAACAATAATAAAGATTCCAATAATATGATATGTCTATATTTTTTTCCAATAAAACTTTACTGAGACATCCAATTTATTTTTAACATCAAAATTTTATTTTTTCTCAAAAATTCAAATTAAATACTATGAATGACATCCAATAAATGTAACAAATATAAGATCATTAATACACACTTTACCTAGAGTGAGAAGGGAAATACATCAATCTCAATTATCATACCCCATTTTCATCTTGATGTCAAATAACATAAGTTTATTTTTCTGATATCTATTGTTAGGTTTTTATTAGAAAAAATGGATACTCGTCATGTCTATTTATCCAATAGTTCCCAATAATGTTTGATACCGATATTTATATGGAAATGTTTTCCTTCCTCTATAAATATAATAGAGGATTACTCAATAAATCTTTTCCAATTTTTTTGTCATAGTACTTAAGAAATATTTAGGGATAATGGGTCCCAATTTGAAATATATTTCATGAATAAATAATTTTCTATATTAAACATTTCTCATTATCCACTACTAATTATTTTACTCTTGAATTGTAAAACCACCATGATATATGTCTATATTCTATAAGATTTCAATTTTGTTACCATACATCATAGAAAATTTTAAATCAAGGCTAATTCAAATTTACAATCCCATTTACATGTATAATTACTATTGATATGTGGTTATATTTAATAAATATAAAGTTATCATTATTTTGAAGTTTTTTGTGATATGATTTGGTGGGTCATGACTCCCAAGATGATTTATGGTGTGGATCAAGTAATGAATCTTATAATGACTTCTTATTTGACTGTTTTGGTTTCATGTAAATTTATAGAAAATGATTTTAAAATTAGAGATGGATGTTTGATCCTCGAGGTTATAATGATTAGTCCTAGAGACTGGGTTTTTTTGGGATACGCCATGTAACTTATCAGTGAGAGGAATTCCATGGAGGGAGAGTTGTAGTACCATAAAAATTTATGTGCATTAATAATTAAATCTTTTTCAAGGACACATGTAATTAATATTTCAACTATTAGAGGTAACAAGATGCCTATCAGTTTAGTTCGTGGTGGCCAGGAGGGAGAGATAGCTATAATAAATTTTCATGTGGTCATTCGCTACATAAATCATTTGTTACAACATGAAAAATGAATCCCATGATCTAGGGATTTTCTATCATGAAAAAATATAACTGAATGTGTTATGCAAACTATAAAATATCCCTCATTAGTTCAATCAGTTATATAAAATAGGGGAATCACCTAGTTGACAACAAGTTTCATTCCCCCGATTCCCACTCATTAATTTTGATATTTTGGATCATATGGACTAATCTGTTCACTGATTAATGATCTCATAATTTTTATTAGTTCATCTCATTATGTTTATGATTTATGAGGTTATTAATGCCTTATTTATTATGTATTTCTCAATATCCTTCTCATAAACCCTTCTGTAGTGTCAATGGAATTTTATTTAATGATATTACTTATTATTGGTCATTTTGGGTGGTGTTTATCACTAATTAAGATCTGTTGTAGTTAAGGTGTGTTTTTTTAAATATTTTCCATTAATTTCACAATTTCTTAAACTATGTATCTGATGTGTGGTCAGGCTTGTATAATATAAAGTTGAATTTTTTTTAAATAAATAATTAATTCCTAGACCCATAAAATTGATCCTCTAAATAGTTCATAAACATCATGTTAGTGGGATGTATGAAATTTACTCAACCATGAGTTGTACAGAACCTTAATTTTAAATGGAGAAAACTATAAACTGTATCCATGTGATTAGTAGGACATAAGAGAAATAAAAATTAATAAATTAAGATATACTACTAGGAAATACTATTGGATAATGGGTTATTGATAATATTGAGATACTTTTTAAATATGATCTAATGAAATGAACAAATTAACTAAATGGAAACTATAAATTTAATAAAAAGTTTAGGAAAACATTTATTTTATTAATGGGTTCTAGGTAAATATTGATAAACAATAGGAATGCAATTTGTTTTTTCCAAGGGAACAATATGAACAATGATACTGATTTAGATATCATTGAATTTGATCTGAGGTGATTATATGATTAATACTATGGATTTGTACAGATTAGGGTTTTATCTAGTGCGTCAAGATGTATATTCATATTTATTTGGACCAATTTAGATTTGATCCATGGGTCATGGATAAATAATGATATGAGTACTAACACCTGTGGTTTCTATCTATGGGTTTGGGATGTAAAATAATGCAAGTTTGAAATATATTTTATTTGATCTAGGGGGTTAGGATGAATAATGATTCGGATTTGGACCACATTTTATTTAATACATGGGGTTTGGATGAATACATATACTAGTTTAGGGGGACATGGATATGGTTAATGTGGTTATTGTGACTATATATTTCTCTTTTTGTGGATTTATTCCTTGGAGTCAGGATGAACAGAATTTTGGTGTTACATTGGACATTGTCCTTGATCCTGGTTGTGTCTTTTTTGATACTATTGAAAAAATATCCCTGATTTGGATGGAGTATGTATGACTGAACCTATGTTCCACCTTAGAAACTGACAGCTAACTATTTTTATTTATTTATATATTTATTAGTTTTTAAAACTTTATTATGTATGTCATCATGAAATTTTTAATCAGACAAGATATGTCTTAGCAATCATTTGTGGTGTCATACTAATTTATACTTAGAAATTTATATAGTTTCCCTTAGTATCAAAAATACATCATAAATGAATGATAGGATTAGGGAATAAATACTATGGTCGATGGAATATTTTTTCTACTAGGGTAGATCACTTGATATTGGGACTGGGTTTGGACTAGTGATTATTTATACTTTTATTTTAGTCTTATATTCTGGTATAGTATCCCCACCATTCCATCATAGTGTAATTATGGTAGATAGTAAACTGTAGTGAATGTGTATGCCTTCAAAATATATATGAAAATATTATCTAGGAATATCTTAATGAATCGTGAACTAGAGGGCATCAAAAATTGTTAATGATATTCTATATTTTAATTGACTATTTGGGTAAGATTGATTATAGATATGTAATTTTTTAGACTTGTAATAGAACTAATGAATGGTAGTAACTATCCAATGTATGTAGAAATTCATTATTACATGTTATGGTTGTAGTGTTCATGGTTTTTTTATATTTAACCACTTTTACATATAACGATTCACCTGTGATTGAAATTTATAATAAATACAATTTTTTCTCTCATCTCTAATGGAAAGGGGTTGTCTGTTTATGAATCAGTTTAGAATCATTGAATTTAATAGTCATATATATGACCCATTATTTTACATTATTATGTTGTATATGATAAAATAAAAACCAATTTTAATTTATATAGTTTTATAACTAGAATATAGTAATCATTTTTTATTTAACCTTATTATGAAATCTTTGTAAACGTATAGAGTAAAAGACTGATGATATGTATCCTATATTTTAAGTGAGGACATTAAGTTTCATGAAGACCCTATGTTTTAGTATTTAGGCTATACATTGATCATCCATGATGCTTATTTTAAATGATATTAGATATATATGATATCATAATGTAAAGACTATTTCTATTTTTATGAACATGGCTATAAAGAAATGTAACAGTGACATATTTGGTTTCATGTGTGTGGAATTATAAAAAAGTCATCCACGATAACCTTTTTCAGTGATAAATGAGAGAGTTTATAAGAACACCACTTATATTATTGGTCCAAATCATTATATAATACTAGGGATAGAAATAGAATATAATATCTAATTGAGATTACTAGGAATGGTGAAGATTATAGAGATAGATACTCTTTATTCTATAGTGATGATGTCTGAACTGAATAGGAAGTTTCCTTTTTAACACCCACTATTGTTCATTAGGGATAGTGGACCCCATGTTACTGACTATTAGATAGATTCTTTTAGGATTGCTTTTTTATTTCCTTTATATACCTCAAAAATGGTAGTTTTGTGGGATATTTATTTGTTTAGGAAAATTTTGAGGCAATGGTATGTAATTCTAGTCATAGATGATCAACACTTGGGACTACATGGAAAGACATAAAGACCCATTTATTTGATGAATTATTTATAGACACCTATAGTGCTGATAAGGTGAAGGATTTCATGAATCATACATAGGGGAATATGTCATACATGGATTATATGAATAATTTCATTTTAAAATGATCTACCCATACAGTAGGGATTGATGAGGTATCCAAATAAATAAATTTTGAAGATTGGTTGTGGTATGGGTTTCAGGTTATGGTCAAAATATTTTGCCTTACATATTTTATTTTAATGTTTTGAATCATGTGATTAAGATATTAAGTAACTCAAGTGAAGGTAGATTCTTAACACATTCATATTCTATGTTGGGAATACTAGAAATTAAATGAGATTTTTATAAAAGAAATGACAGATTGGTGGTGATTAGCATATCCATAGAGGTGGGTCATTTATTCCTATTAATGATACTATCTCAGTGGTGATTCATTGTTGTAGAACACATGAACTAGATATGTTTAATAGTTGGAGTGCACCATTGGAGTGTCGTACTATCACAACCCTCCTTCGCTAAGATGAGGAAAGGGACAAAAACAATCATAACATACCATCCTTAACATTAAGAAGAGATAATGTACCCCCCGAGTCTCACCTTTAATACAACCCAGAGTGGAGACTAGCACAATGGATTTAGAATCACACGTAATATGGAAGGAATTTAACTTTTTATTTAGTAGGATTTGGAGATACAATGGTAAATACCCAAAAAACAGAAAATCTAATGGTAAAAGTAAATCCCAAAAGTATTCCCATATAGGATAAACCCATAGAAGTACAAGATTAATTCCCAAGGGAAAGTAACAAAAATAATGAAAATAGCGACAACAATTGTCCCAACTTCTGAGCTATTAGAGTCCTACATGGTCTGTGATGTCCTCCTAGAATCCTGAAAATAGTGATATATACATTGGGTGAGTATACATGTATACTCAGTATGGAAAACCATAATATCTCGTGCATAAGTGGGAAGGCATTCTAATGCCTCATGAGAAAAAGGAGATAACCAAAGCACCTTGAAATGAAAACTATCCACCCAACCTCACCAATGAAAAATTCCCAAATAACACAAGTCAGCTAAAATAATATTAATATCACATCGTTGTTAAGGTACCCATCACTACTTTCCCT
The DNA here is from genome assembly GCA_963277665.1 of Viscum album. Taxonomy (NCBI): domain Eukaryota; kingdom Viridiplantae; phylum Streptophyta; class Magnoliopsida; order Santalales; family Viscaceae; genus Viscum; species Viscum album. The sequence goes on along the minus strand of OY728155.1, from coordinate 1,344,829,959 downwards.
CTAGTTATTGAAGATATCTTACACGTCAGACCTCCCCCTCCATTTTCACTCTAGTCTCACTACCACCCCAATAACATCATTATGGGCCACCACAACCACATATCATGCCCACAGACAACTTTTCTACCCCAACCACACATACTATCCACACAAACCTTGGCCACCACAACCATACGTAGCAATTCCCATAGATTCCATGGAAATAAAAACCACCGCCATTCCAGAGGACACCTGGGTGTCATCTCGAAGACACTTGGTAAATGACCCCACCATCACACACCTGGTCTAACCACGAAAACCACCCTACCTGAAGAATCGCGGCCTATAATAGACCTCAGATCCTCACAACCTTCCTAAAGAGTGTTGGGATACCTGGGAGATGGAGGAGAAAGGAGCTAATAACCCTCCACCCAATTAGATTTTGAAAAAAACACCATCCCCCATTAAATGGAGGTATTCGACATAAAGTTATCTACTTGGGTGGGATGTGAATAAGAAAAAAAACTAAATTTATTCTAATATATAGGAAATACCTTATCCCATCCATAGTGGTTTAATACCATACCATACACCAACACCCTCATTACTATTCATTCCTACAACAAGCATAACAACCCCATCAAAAAAACTCATTGTTGGAAAACAATTCTCCATTAAAACCATTTTTCTTATCATATTCAAGTTATTACATTTAAATAAATCATCAATACCAGCAACTAATATGCATAACCGCATGCCAATGGATGAAAAAACAACCACACAGTAATTTAAGAATTCACACATGATTCTTGTCAAGTCAGAACTACAACAGGGATCCATGAGATCCCACCATGTACTGGAACCCAACCAATCCCCATAATATGGCCCCACAAGGCCTCATTTTCACAACTAGAAACTCTAAAATAGGGGACCCCATCTCCATCCACGTCACCCCACAAGGAATCAAACAGAACAACCATATACATCACCAAAACAGAGAAAGGGAGTTCTCAAACTTAATTACACCATTCGTTATTTTTATCTTTATGTTTCATTAATTGGGGTGATAGCACAAGGATTATTTTTTATTGGAAATATATTTAATCATCCTAGTTTACATGATTGACCAATTTCCATGTTAAATCTATTCATTCATAGGATTACCTAGAAAACAGAGGGTCATTAGTGCTTAATAAAGGACCACCAATGTCCATGATTTTCAGTAGACATAATCACATATAATTCACAACATATAAACAAATATAAAATAGTACATCACTATCATCAAACACAGCCCTTCATTATTTAAAAATCATTTATTATCATTTTTATAGTTTTCTTTCATCCATCCATGAAGGAACATTATCATACCCACCCTGCATGATACATAGTAAGGAGGGACAAAGGAAAACCCGACTTTGATGATGAATGATCGATGTTTTCATCCTCATGCCAAGAACTAGGGATGCAGAACTTATAGGGGAATAACTTAATGAGTGAGTAGGAAAGGCTCTGTCACAAGCTCACAACTATACTTAATAAGTGGGACTCTAAACGCACTATATAATGAAGAAGAGACCAGACCAGAAGGAGAAAAAAATATGTGTGATAAAATGTGAGATCTTGGAGTTACAGGATATGAAATCATGATTGGCATTAACGGTTGATCATGGTTTCTCCCTGAGATCCAGTGGTTACACATGATGGAATTAATTTTTATTTTGTAATTCTCTTTGGAGTGGTGATGTTAAAATAGGTTAGTTAAAGGGTTTCCATTAAATGGGGGAAAACCACGTAAAAGGAGAGGAACTAGAATGTATGGGAAAAGGGTTGAAACTGAGGAAAAGACACATGTTTTGGTATTTCATGGGTCGCCCGAGTATTGGGGGATTTTAGATATCATTTATGGTATTTAAATGACTTTGAATGTTGTATTAAATCAAATATATATAAAAACTATATGTTGCGGGAGAAGAACTCGCAAAAGTCAGAAACTAGGGAAAAAAGTATTGGACACCATTTGGTGAGACATTATAATAGTACCATCATCACAGTTCAACAGTAATAGTGACACTAGTTAAGTAGAACACCATAAGAGTTTCTGCTGTTTCGGTGTGTGACTATGATGGTGTGACCATGATGGTAATATCACTACAGTTCTATCGTCATGGTTCCACCATAATGGTGCCACATGTTCATTGGAACACCATAGACAATGCCACCATTTCAGTGTGCATCAATGTTGTTATGACTACTAAGTTTCCACCGTCATGGTACCACTATGACCAGTGCCACCATTTCGGTGGAACCGTTTTGTTGAAATGAGTTTTTGGAAAACTCTATTATGAGTCCTCGATGGTCCCCAAGATATCCCAAACACCAAAAATTTGGAAAAGTAATGGACTCAGAGGGTCCGATCCATTACATCATATACCTCTCATACTATTCTAATCCTTGAGAATCAAACTCAACCCGATGAAAGGAGAGGCATATGAACAACCAAAATGAAAGATACCTCTCAAAAGGTAACCTATATTACATAGAGGAACACCTCTCCCTCACACAGATCAACTGTAGAGGTACTACTGCTCCTCTCCCATAAGCATCCACACAAACATGTAATGGTCACACCATCCAGTCAGGTGGATTAGGGAGTCCCTTCTTCCATGTCATGAAAGTATCCACTTTGGGTGGAACTGACTCACCCACATGGGTTTAAACGCATCAACCTTAATTAATCTTGATTAGGGATTAGGTCCTCCCCTCTCCACAGTCATGACTATTCACAGACATTTAAAAAACAACGTAAATATCATATCTCATAGTTAACAAGGTCAATCATTACATCAGGGTTATGAACTAATCAATATAGTACAAAACACAAAACATACCTATTAACTGGGCGCACATCTATGCCTCCCATTCTTAGGTACTCTCCTTAAGGCCACCATGCCTCCATAATAGACAAACCAATGGAATTGTTCACCCACGAAGCACATTCCCCTCCCGATCCTCGATTGGAACTTGTCACTGTATGAATGTTTATTCATCCTCAATATCAAGCTTCCACATATCAAGGACATGATAATCATCTTATAGATACTGACATATCTGAGGCAAATGGAAGAAATCATGCACCCTCAGTAGAGGCGGTGGTAATACCAGCTGATAGGCCACATCGCCAACCCACTGAAACACCTCGAATGGTCTGAAGAACCATGGAGAAAGATTACCACCGATGCTGAAACTCCATTGCCCATTTTGAGGGGAGACATTCAAGAAAATTTGTTCCCTCACCTCGAACTCCATGGGTATCCTCCTATGAGTGGAATGTAACTTCTGTCGAACCGGAGCTGCATTCATCATCTCCCGTATAAGATGAACCTTCTATATTGTGCTCTTTACTACCTCCGGTCCAAGAGCACGTACTTCCCTAACCATTATACGACACATGGGTGAGTGACATGGTATCTCATACAAGGCTTCTAATGGAGTCATTCCAATGGTTGTGTGATAGCTGTTTTTGTAGGAAAACCCCACCAGTGGAAAGTGCCACTCCCATGATCCTCTGAAGTCTTGAACATATGCCCGCAGGATGTACTCAAACTTTTGGATGGTCCGCTCGGTCTTTCCATCTATCTGGGGGTTGAAATAAGTAATGTGGTTTAGTTGGGTTCCAAAAGCATATTATAATCATTTCATGACCAGTGAGTTAAACCATGTATCCCAATCTAAGACTATTGACCTCATAATGCCATTACACCACACCACCTCATCCATATTCCTTAGTGATAGGGAATCCACCACACTCAACTTCTTTATTTCTCGGAAGTGATCTGATTTTATCAGTCGATCCACCACTACCAAGATAACATTCATACTCCTTGAACCCTGGGTAGTAATGTGATGAAATCCATCAAGATGTCATCCCACTCACACTCACGGATATCTAAAGGCTGCAACAGACCACCCAGAACACGGTGGTCAGCCTTCACCTACTAACACATGAGGAACTTTTCTACGAACCCCGCCACATCCCATTTCTCCATAGGCCACTGAAATTGACTCCTCAATCGATGGTACATTTTGGAAACTCCTCGGTGTACCGCCAGGGTTGATTATTTAATCTCACAAAGAACACTGTCATGCATTTCCACTCGGATGAATAAAATTCAATAAAAAAAATCTTATTTTGCCTATCTTCTGACCATCCATCTAGAGCATTTCCTTGGCTGACATGATCGTGCATTACTTCATCCTCTAAATCCCCCCCCCAACTATGACTCCTCCACTTACTGGAACAGAGAAGACTACACTATCATCTAGAATCGACAGCCACTATATCCACCATCCTTGGTTCTAGGTGTATGGAAAATGACTCCTCCATCACCTTACCATAATATATTTATTCTTGAACCTCATCCTTCTGCGACTTCTAGCTCAGCAGATCCGACACCACATTCCCCTTTACTAATATGTATTAAATATTGATGGCGTAGTCCTGAAGAAACTCCATCCACCTATGCTACCACAAGTTCAGGTCCTTTTGGGAGATGATATACTTCAAGATCATATGATCCATGAAGACCAAAAAGTGTTTCTTAATGAGGTAATGATGCCACAACATTATTGTGAACATGACCACTACATGCCCCAGATCATGGGTGGAATAGTTATAGCCATGGGTACGTAACTTCCTAGTCCCCTATGAGATACTCCCTTTTGTTGCATTAGTACACACCCTCGAACATTGCCCAAATCATCACAGAACTCCGCAAATTCCACCCATTATTCTAAAAGCTTAGCAATGGGTCACTAACCTATTTCCCCTTTGATAACTAAAGGATTCCTGACACTGCTATCTCTATACAAAATCCTGGTATTTCTTCATCAAGGTCGTCAAATATATGGAAAATTGGGAGAATTTGGGCATGAATCTCTAATAGTAACTTTCTAAACCAAGGAAAGAACGTTCCTCTGCCACATTCTTGGGTGTTTCCCAAGAAACAACTACTTTTTCCTTCAAGGGGTCCACTTCTATTCCCTAAATGGACACCACGAGTCCATGGGAGTGCACTTCTCGTGTCTAGAACATACACATGGACTACTTCCCGAAGAGATGGGGTGTTCGGAGGACCGCTAAAACTGTCCTCAGATGCTAAGCATGACCCTCCTCTGATCTTGAGTATACGATGATGTCATCAATACACATGACTATAAACTGCTCTATATATTCCCATAAGGCAGTGTTTATAAACCCAATGAACATTGCTGGTGAGTTTGTATTGCCAAACAACATGACCTCAAACTCAAAGTTCCCAAATCTACACCTGAAGGAAGTATTAAATATGTCACCCTCCTTTACCCTCAACTAGTTATATTTGAACCATAGGTCTATCTTGGAGAACCATCCTTACCTTTTAAACTAATCAAAAAGGCCATTGATCATTGGGAGGGGGTAACACTTCTTGACAGTCACTTAGTCCATCCTCTGGTAGACTATACACAGCCTGAGACCACCATATAACTTATTTATGAATAAGACTGGAGCACCCCATGGTGATGCACTCAGTCGGTCAAAACTATTCTTCATCTGATCATCAATCTCAATCTATAACACCCACAACTCAGAAGGATCCATCTGATAGGGAGCCATCTCAATCGGACGGGCACAGGGTTGCAAGTGTATCCATAACTCAACATCATGTCGAGGAGGAATATTCACATCCTATCCAGGGAATAAGCCTAGGAACTCAGTGACGTTCCCTGAGACATCTAGCATCTCTATATCTTCTGACCCCACTGATAGCTTAGCTAATAAGGAATGAAGGGGATCCACTCGATGGATTCCCTCCTAGAAACCCCGCTCTCTGATGACAGTCACACATTGTCCACCCATATTTGAAAATATAACCCGTCTTCGAAAGAAAATGATAATATCTTACACCGAGAATAGCTAGGTGATGAAAAAAATGACATCATACTGCTGCAACTTCTTCAAATGAAGGACCCCATGGGATTGATGTAGCCCCAAAATTAGTCTGCATCCCCTACAATCATAATAAAAGATATTTTGACCTCCAACTGAAATACTCTAATATAGAGGAACATGATGTATTTATTTTTCATTACCCATTGTATTGGATAGACAAGGTGAAACAAATGAGTTTGAATATCCTAAATCAAACAAAGAGATAGTAGGAGTGCTAAACAATCTAATAGTATCTTGAACAACTTCTGGATCTGATGGAATAGATGCCTCTGCGGTGTGCAACTTCTCCTGCCCATATCCTCTACCCCTCGTCTATTAGACACCTCCCTGACCATGCCCCAGTCGAGTTCCCTGACAAGCACCCTGAGGATGGCCTCCTCCTACAATGTATACTCTTGGTAGAGTAAGACCTCATTGTCGCTACTGTAGCTGCTAAATGGGCCTGGCTGGGAAATGATCCGCCTGAGGTGGGTGTTGAACCTTCCCACCACCACTGTACTTCACTCAGTCTGATAACTGATTCTAAAAGTGCACACATCTTCCATAGATGAAGAATATCTGTCCTAAGATTTTATAAAAAGGGAATGGACCTGGAGATCGAAACTGGAACTGCTTGGTCCTACTCCCCACTGGTCGAAACCTAGAAGGCCCTGACACTAAAGGCCTACTTCTAACGACCTTTCCGTTTAACGATCCCAACTAGCTCCTCTTTCATGGTACACCTCCCAACATGTGCATCTTCTCCACCACATCAGCCTTATTTTGAACCTCCAAGTACATCGGTAATGTGAAGGGAGTAACAACATATTGAATAGAAGGTCAGAGTGCCTCTTATAAATGTCTCTCCCAAGACTCTTCATCTAGAAAAAGTTATGGAGAAAAATAATGGAGATCCTTGAAATATATCCCTATCTCCCACACTGATATACTCCCCAAATGAATGGAGTGTAGATATTACTTCTTCTCATACTTCATCATAGAGGAATGGAATTTTTACCAGAACTCCTTGCAGGATTCATCCCACAAAACCTCATCCTCCATCTTCCCCCCAAGATAGAGCGTCCACCACAGATGTGAAAATCCCCTCATCTGACTGACTTTCAATAGAACCCATTACTCAGTTTAAGCCCAGGTCAAGATAAAAGCTATCACAAACACCGTAATCCAGGTTTCGGTCTCCATATCTAAGACTCTACCCTCATACATCTGAGTTTATGCTTCTGAAAGGAATGAATCTTTATGACACTGGTCCTCCTCCTCCTCTCAATTAGACCTCTTCTGATCCGAAATATTATCCTCTAGGTACTTGATCTACCACACTGCACATGGTCATTTTCTGGGTGCCATAGCTTCAAGGTAAATAAAGAATACTTATGCCAGGTAGTGTAGAATATTTTTTTTTATTTTTCATAATCATGTTATTTATTTAAACTCACAGAACACCCATAACACATAAAAACACAAGTAATTGTGATACATGTACCGTTCCTAGGGTCTCCACCCCGTAATCAGTGTAGTCTCACTTGGTTGTTCGATAAGACCATAATCCTTGAATCAGATCACGGGGGCCGAAAATCATGTCTCCTAGCTGTTCTTCCCTAGTCGATTTCAGGCAGCAAGATTTCCTAACACTATTACCCTAACACACCATGAAATCCATACAGTGCCCAACCCCATGCTCCATCCAATCTTTCAACAGACACCTCTGATATCCTTCTGTCACCACCCACCATCACCAAGATATAGGAAGAGATAAAAAAAGTCAGAACCATCCTTCCTCGTGTCAATGGAGGGATTATAACCCCCCGAGTCCCACGATCAATAGTCTCCATAGTGGAGACTATAACCAAGGGTATAAAATCACATTTAATATGGAAGGCGTTACCCTTTTAATTTATCAATATTATGAGATAAAATTGAAAAAACCAAAAAAACTACAAAAATAAATGTATAAGTAAAGCCAAAATCCATTCCCATATGCATGTTCAAAGATAAACCCATACAAGTACAAGATAAAATCGAAAGGGAATGTACAAAAAAATGAACACTATAATGACAACTGTCTCGATGATTGAGCTAATATGTTCTCGCATGGAACCAAAGTCCTCCTAGAAACATGAAAATAGTTTTATATACATAGGTTGAGTATGAAGTTATATTCAGTACGGAAAACCAAAAGCTCTCATGCACTAGTGGGGAGGAATACTGATTCGCCTTTAGAAAAAGGAGATAACCAAAGCACCTAGCAATGAAACTATCCACCCAACCTCATAAAGGCACGCTCTCCAAATAACGAAAGTTAGGTAAAATTATAGAAGTAACACATTGATGTATGGGTTCCCCACACCACTTACCCACTAGTTATGGAAGACATCATAGGTGTTAGAACATCCCCGGTCATTTTCAATGTAGTCCCACTATAGCCCAAGAACAGCATTTTGGGCCACCACAACCATGTATCCTACCCCATAGAGACCCGGGGTACCACAAACACTCATCCCACTCATAAAAACATCAGCCAACACAACCATGAAAAACCACACCAGTAGAAACACGGTCCATGACAACCACCTACACACCCAAAGACAATTGCGCCTCATCCTGAAGACACTTGGGAAACAAACCCTCTCGCACGCACCTATTCCAACCACCAAAACCTCCCTACCTAAAGAATCATGGTCTATAACGGACCTCAGTCCATCATAGAATACTCTAAAATTATTGGGCTACTTGAGTGTGGGAGAAAAAAAATAGATAATATCCAGCCACCCAATAAGATGGTGAAAAAAATCAATATACCCCATGAAATTGCGGTGTTCGACATGAAGTACTCAACATGGGTGGGGTTAAAATGAGAAATAGAGAAACTAAATTTATACACATTTCTAGGAAATCACTAATCCCAACCAATGTGTTCTGAAACTAGATAATACACAGACACCAATCGTTACTATTCATTCATACAATAAGAACCATAACCACAACCAATGAAAAACTCATTCCTAGAAAACAATTACCCACTGAAACCATTCTTGTTATCATATTCAATTTCTTCCATTTAAATAAATATACAGTACTAGGAAACTAACAGTTAAATCCAGATTCCATGGAAATAAAAACTACCATGTAGTAATATAAGCATTCACACCAAGTTCCCTTGCAAATTAACAACAACAAAATTGATCTGTGGGATCTGTCGATGTACTGTAACTAAACCAAGACCCCTAGTATATCCCCACACAGACTAAGGATCACAACCATCATCACAATAATGGGGGATCCCATCATAATCCCCATTACCCCATAAGGAATCAAACAGAACAACCATATATATCACCAGAACCGAGCCTAGGAGTTCTTAGATTTAATAACACAATTAATTATGTTTCTTCTTTCTATTTAGTTAACTAAAGTGATCACTCAATGATTATTTTTCATTGGGTTTCAATTTAATCAACCAATTTTATGTGATTAACCAGTTTCCATGATATATCCATTAAATCATAGGATTATCAAGAAAACAGTGGTTCGTTTATCAGCAAGAAAAGGCCACCAACAACAAAAAAATTTCAGGGACATAAGCCTAAAAAATTAAAAACATATAATAAAATATTATTGTGTAAAACAACATTATCAAACTCATCACATCATTCTATTAAACCCATTTATTTTATTTGTTATGATTTGGATACATCTGTCTCTGAATAAACATTTTCGTACCCACCCCACATGATACAAAGTAAAGATTGATGAAAGAAAACCCTACTTGTATGATCAATGATCAATGTTTTCTTCCTCGGCATAAGAACAGTGGATGTGGAACACGTATGAGAGGAACTCTATGTGTGAGTAGGAAAGGCTCTAGCATGGGTGTACAACAAGCCTCATGAAGAGGGACTCCAAATGCACTATGTAAAGGAAAAGAGGCAATCCAAGTAGGAGAAAGAAACTATGTGCGAGAAAAGGTGAGATCCTAGAGTTTCTGGGTATAAAATCATGAATTGATTTAAAAGAGGATCAAGGATTCTCTACACATTTGGGCAGTTACACATGATGTAAGTAATTTTTATTTAAAAATTCTTCAGTGAGAGGTGACGTTAACAGTTGTGAGTAAAATGGGTTTCATTAAATGGGGAAAACCTATGTAACATGGGAGGAACTAGTAAGTATATAAAAAAGGGGTGAAACCAAGGAAAAACCACAAATTTTCTTATGTAAAGAGTTTCTCGGCTCTTGGGGGTTATAGATATAATTTATAGGCATTAAATGTCATTTAAAAGGGTATTAAAACTCTTTTACATCCAAAGATATGTTTTGGGAGAGGAAGTAGAAAAAGTATAAAATAGGAAAAAAGGGAGTGAATCCATTTGGTGAGACCAAAAAATTGTTCCATTGTCACGGTTTGACCCAATGGTTCCATTAGTTCATTGGAAAACTGTATGGGGAGCCGCCGGTTCGGTGGAACACCCTATGCGGTGCCATCATTTCGGTGTGCCACCGTGAATGTGTGACTCTGATGATGCGAACTCTACGGTGCCACCGTCATAGTGAAAATTTTTTACTATGTGACTATGATGGTGTGATTTCTATAGTGCAACCATCACAGTTCCACCATCACAGTGCCACCATTTTGGTGGAACCATGTTTTTGGAAAACGTTTTAATGGGCCACTAATGATCCCTAGGATACCCAAAACAATGAAAATTTGGAAAAGTAATTGACAAGGAATGTCTGAACCATTACACGTACTTACTGTAGGATGGGGAATAAAGTAATATTTATTTTTAATAAATTATAGGTGCATATATAGAGGTGTATGGGTAGGTACATGCTTCATAAGAAAGATAGTATATTCCATGGTAGGATTACAGTTAGATCTCAATATTTCATTAAGGTCTGGGTGTTGAATGTTGACATCAGGGTTAAGAATATTTTTAAAAAGATAAAACCATGTAAGGGATTCATACATGAGATATGGGTTATGGTTCAAGTCTGCATAATTCTATACAACATACCAATACATTCTAGGATGTAAAGAGGTATATAGATTGATGTATGATTTTCATTGCTTTATTAATATAATGTACCTTATTTAATATATGTGATTCACATTCAGATATATATATATAGATAGATTATTAATAACCTAGGTTTATATATGGAGTACATATATGGGTTGACGTTTTTTATGACAATGATTGAGAGAAATAAATGAAAATTTACCATTTCATGGAAAGAACCTTGAGGATTGTATGTTACCAATTTTTATTGGACATCATAATGTTTGAAATAAATTCCTTCAAAATGATCATTGGGATAGCTTGTTTATTGTTTTACTATGCTCACACTAATAGTTAACAACAAAGAGTGTTCATCACATCTTCTAAAGTAATCAAGTATATTAATATTGGAGAGTCGAAATAAGTGTTGATAATTTTTCTTTAGTAGTGGGTTAGTTTCAAGAAACATTTTAAGAAATTTTATGATTTTTTCCACATAAGATAGATATTTTGATCACCATCAATCCCATACTTGGTCCTCAACCATTTCAATTGAGAACTCTAGGATATCCCTATTATAGTGTCATTGGCTTATGTATTTGTTATAGGGCACAAAATAAATGGTTATATACTACTATGCATGTCCCCATAGGTATCTACAGACATTTTCTCTATGAAGGAAAAGAGTTTAGTGAAGAATTATGTCATCAACTAAATGATGAATTAGAATATGATTGAAAATTAGAACCCTCTTATATGTATATAAAGCCTTATTGATCTAATGAAATTTCCTATATTTTTTGGAAGAGATATATGATATTGGATTCTCACCATATTTTTATGAGGACATTAAACATTCCATGTATTAAATATAGGATAAGGTATGAAATTTATTATTTTTTTGGGGGTAATGCCTCGGTCAAAGACCGAAACACCATTCATGAATAAAAGAAAAAAAAGTTTACATGAAACTAAAGGAAGGAATTTTATTACAATATCTTTCAAAGAGGTGACGAAAATCAGCTGGCAGCGCATCCAGCCAAGTCATGTTCTGGTGGAGACCTTTATTGGCAAGGGAATCAGCGACTGCATTTGCTTCACGGAAGACATGTGTAGAAATGTAGTCGGTCTCCTGAAGTGAATTCAAGCAGTTCATCCAACGCATAGTAAGTGGCCAGGCTAGATGAATAACTCCGTTCCAAATAGCTTGAACAATGGTGGTAGAATTACTTTCAATCCACAGTTTACGCCAACCTATTTGTAGCACAAAATCAACGGCATGGATGACTCCAAGCATCTCCGCTTCAATGGAAGAGGCGATCCCACACCCACCGTAAAAGCAACCATGACAATGGTCATCAGAGTCTCTGAAAATGGCCCCACAACTAGAAGTTCCAGGATTGCCTTTTGAGGCGTCGTCGACATTCACTTTAATCCAACCCAGCATCGGAGGTTTCCAAAATACTTCAAAGGGTTGCTTGATCTTCGGGAAAATACCCGGGACACGGATACGTCTGAGGATCTCGAAGTCTCCAATATGATTTCTACAACAATATTTTTGAATTGATGCAGCTTCATGTATCACATTGAGAATTCGAGCTTTTCATACATTGAGACTGAAAGAGTGATTATTATAGAAAATATCGTAGCTTATATACCAGATTTCATGAAGAAGTTCAGCCACTGCCGCAAGAAAAATGTTTTTGACTTGCTGAGAGGCATCATATTTAGTATATTTCTTCATAAGAAAAAAAATTGGATCAGATAAGGACCATGAACAATTAAAAAGCTCAAAAATATAGTTCCATAAAGCCGTGGCCGTAGCACAAGACAAAAAACGATGATCAGAATCCTCTCTGTTCTGATTACATAAATGACATTTTGAGCAAAGTTGAATGCCAGAGGCTTAAAGTCGATTTTCAGTGGGCAATCTATTGTGAGAAATATGCCAAATAAGGGTGAACCTGGAGGGTTTGATCCAAGTCTTATTGAAGGTACTCACCCAATTATAATTAGGTTCATTGTTAGAAAAGTTGTGCATGTAGATGTTTTTTGAGTCAAGTATGCCATTGGGAGAAGGTTCCCAAACAAAGAAGTCCCCAGAGGTGGAGAAGGTATAATTTTCAATGATTTGAGCAATTTCGTTGGGGAGATCATGACTATGAAGATGCATAACATCTTTAATTGTGTGGGTGGTGTTTATCGAAGTGTTATTAGGAGGCATCATGGAAATTAAAGAAGTACCTATCCAGTTGTCACACCATAATTTAATGTTGGAGTCAGCGCTGACCATCCATCTAGAATTAGTCATAATCTTCTGATAAGAGTTTCTAATAGAGGGCCAGATTGAGGAGTTGATGAAATTAAGATATCCTATTAAAAGTTTATTTAAAAATCTATGTTTTAAGAAATCAGAGGCTTTAGAGTTATTATTAATAAGGCGCCAAGTGAATCTCACTTGCAGGGCATCGTTGAACAATTTTAAATTTTTTATGCCAATTCCTCCATTATCAAGAGGTTTACAACATGTCTTCCAGGGGATGGTAACAAGTTTCCTTTCAAAGATTCTTCCCGTCCAGATGAAATTTTTTATAAAGGTATTGCTTTTCTTTAAAGTACCTATGGGCCATTTATAAATCATGATTGAGTAGGCCAGCTTAGAGACAATGGTAGATTTGAAAAGAAAAATTCTACCAGCCATGGAGAGGGATTTCCCCTTCCAAGTAGAAAGTTGATTAATGATTTGATCCGTGATATTAGAGAAATAAGATGATTTAGGATGTCCCCAGAAAATTGGGACGCCCAAGTACGTGAAGGGAAAAGAGCCTTCTTTAATTCCAAGATTATTGGTGATAATAGATTTTCTTCTAACAGGGAAATTTTTTCCAAAGAAAATATGAGATTTGTTCCAGGAAATAGATTTTCCAGAAAGGTTCTCGTAATGAGAGATAGCTTGTTTAAGACATTGAATATTTCTTTGATCACCATTTAGGAACAAAATAATATCATCAGCATAGAGGATGTGAGTGGGGACATAATGGTTTCTAGTGGCTTAAATGGGTTGAAGTTTATTTTGATCAACCAGATTATGAATGAGTCTTCTAAAATAGTCTTCTGCAATAACAAATAGAATGGATGAAAGAGGATCGCCCTGTCTAACACCTTTAGAGCATTTAAAAAAACCACGAGGTGTTCCATTTATTAATATGGAAATGTTAGCAGATTGAAATAAAGTCTTGATTCTCTTGATAAAAGTCTCATGAAAACCAAAACTTTTCAAGACTCTAAAAATAAAGCCCCAATCAATGGTATCAAAGGCTTTTCTAATATCATGCTTGATGGCCACAAAACCTCCCCTATTGTTTTTATTTAGGGTGTTGGTACATTCTGAGGCGAGACAAATGCAGTCTTGAATGGATCTTTTTTTAATGAAACCAAAATGATTCCATGAGACAATTTTGTTGCAAATCAGAGCCAATATGTTGGCAATGATTTTAGTAATGATCTTGTATAGGGTATTGATAAGAGCAATTGGTCTAAAATGATGAATTTCAGATGCATTTTCAACTTTGGGTATTAAGGTGAGGAATTGAGCATTGATGCCCTGAGGGAGGGATCTGTGAGTGAAAAAAGACCGTATCAGCTTACAAACATCCGTGAGTGAAAAAAGACCGTACCAGTGATTTCATTCATTTTCACCAATGTGTTGGAGTTATATATGGGTATAAGGAATAAGGTTTTCACTAGTATCTATATTGTTTTTTGATTATTTTGTAATTTAAAAAGACCAAATCTACTCTAGGATCAGAGTGTATCATGAACGGTATATGTGGATCATGTGTGTTACACATCTAAACCATTATCTCTATGTCAATCTCACAAATTAACACTTTTTACTTGATGAGGTGCACTTTTTAGGGTCTGTTATTTCTGAGACTGGGATAACTATGAAGAAAAAGAAGGTTGATGCAGTGGTTTCCAGATAAAGGACCAAATACATCTTTGAAATATTTTTATTTATGATTTTATCTAATAATTACATTATATTTATCATAGAAGTTTTTTATCTAGATGTTCCAATTATTATCCTTAACAAAAAGGGATAAAATATCATTTGGTCTTTTAGGTTTAATGATTATTTTAAGAAATTGAAAGAAAAGATAACTTCCATAATGATCATTACATTGAAAAAAACTCATAAAAATATATTGCATTTATATTGATGAATAATAATATTATAAAATAATGATCTATGTAGAAATCATATAGGTATAGTATATTTTCAACGAATGAAAAATTAAATACTATTTCATAATGATTTTTCATCATCTCCCAAAAGGATAATTATAAAAATTATTAACATTATAGATATCATATAGAAAATCAATCTTCATAAAATGGAATGGAAGCATCTAAATGTGTCACGACCCATCCCCCGGGGCTATTGCCTTGACTACCCTAAGCCCTCCTTCCTTAGGCCAGGGGCTGGAGACTTGCACCAAAGGCATAATTACCTTGACCTAAGAAGGAATATCCATTATAATCGGTAACGACACAACCAAGAACAAAAAAATATACGAAGTCATGTAAACTGAAAAGTAAATATAGTGTGTAAAGTATGTAAAAGGGGCTAGAATACAATCCCAACTAGAAGGTACAAGGAAAACTGAAAGGTACTAGAAAGGTGATAGGAGAAAATCAGCTCCTGGATCGTCCACCATGATTCCTAACTCAAGGGTAAGTCCAAATAACCTCCTTATCACTCCACATCCACCCATATACTCTACGAACTGACACGCCATACAATCCACCTCTGAGCACCGTCCAGTCCTAGTACCCTCTTCCTCAGTCAGCGCTGTCCATCGTCTGCATCTAACACAACAAGGTGCGGGCATATCCCATGCAGTGGTGTGTATAACGATACTCAGTAGGGACCTTGAGACCCTCAAGGTCTCTCAAAATCCATCAAATAGAAATCAAAAAGTATGAAATCAATAGATAAACCTACTTAGGTATATTCCCATACATATACCTCTATTATCAACTAATCCATCTCAATCATGAGTAAATAGAGGTATTGACTCAGCTCACATCAGGTATATCTTTAGGTAAAATAGTATAGATGATTAGATGTAACTAAGAAATAAACATACTCTGTTAATAGGCTTTGATGCTAACCTGTACAGAATCGCTAGGAGATGACCCGCACAGGATCATTGGAGCTGACCCTCACAGGATCGCTGGAGCTGACCCACATAGGATCGCTAGGAGATGACCCACATAGGATTGCTAGGAAATGAACCACACAAGATCACTGGAGCTGACCCAGATAGTATTGCTAGGAGCTGGCTCACACATTATTTCTAGTAGCTGACCCACATAGGATCGCTAGGAGATGACCCACACAGGATCGCTGGAGCTGACCCACACAATATCGCTAGGAGCTGAACCACACAAGATCACTAGAAGCTAACCCACACAGGATCACTGGAGCTGACTCACTCATGATTGCTGGGATATTACCCACACAGGATCACTAGGAGCAGACCCACATAGGATCTTTAGGAGCAGACCCACCCAGGATAGCATGAAACACTCCACTCATCACAACTAGCTACTGGGTTTCCGTACTAGCCTTGCTAATCTACAAAAGAGTCTGTTCCCCAAGCCACTGGTTAATTATCCAACAACCACAATGTCCCATGAAGAATTTTCTCAAAGGTTTTACACATCATAGGGTTCTCAACACAATAGACAATGCATCAGTCAGATGCCCGGTCTGTGAGTTATATGCCTTTTAGTCCTAGGGGCCCAATTGGATTCGTGATTGATCCAACCCGACCATACACCATCTAAACCCAAATCTCCAGTGGGATATTCTCAAGGGGATCAGATCGCTCCATAATTTCTAGCACCAGTAATACTTCGTCAAATGGAGATCTAGTGCCAAAGTTATGGTCAAAAGAGCGTAAATGGGTCGTACAGTGCCAGGGTCTGGTCCGACCCGGTCGGACGGACCCGGCCCGACCCGGCATGACCAGCGGGGTCATGCACAACCTGCTAGGTGGCCTGGCCCATTGGGTTCGGCCCGGATCACTGGGCGGCCTGGCCCTCTGGGTTTGGCCCGGTAGGCCGCGAGGGGTCACGGAGGGCCATGGGAGGCCACGTGGCTGCGAATGGCGAGGGGTTGTGGGGCGTCTCGACCAGGGCGTTTCAGTCGAAAGGGCAGTGGAGGATCGACTCAGACGACGTCATCAGCACGGATGGTGGCTCGGCCTAATGGTGCCGGGGGCTTAGGCAGCGGCTCGGGCAATGACTCGGCCATACAATGGTAGAGGATCAGACGACAGCGGCGGATCGGGCGGAGCGGGTGGCCCAAGTGGTGGCACTGCTTGGCACGGCGGTGGCGGCTCGACTAGGTAGCTCGGCTCGGCGATAGCGACTCAGGCGGCAGCTCAATCCGAATGGCGGTGGCAGCTCGTACCGCAGCGGCGGCATAGGCAGCGACTCGTCTCGGCATGGCGGTGTCAGCTCAGCTCTGCGGCTCAGCTTGGCGGTGGAGTGGCGGAGGTCGTAGGTGACGCGAGGCATCGGAGTGCCATTTCCTTAGTTGCCTTCATCCATTGTGAAGAACACACTAATGAAGTAGAATGATGGAGGGGTGGGCCATGTTCATCTGGACCGCACCCTCCAAATTAGAGCGGTATCAAGAAGTTCACAATAAAATGAATCATGAATGTGTGTGGAAGATATTTAAAAACATCAATCCCCACAACCCTCATCAATCTCTATTCCCAATCCTGCAAAATAATTTGGAGGGGTGAACATGGGAAGTGATAATCATATATAAATAAACCCCTACCTTGGATTTTTGAATGATTTTGGGGCGAGAAGGATGTTGAAGTTGTCGACGTTTGCCTCGTCCGCCATACACATCCAATCTCGGGCGCGAGCGCCGGTTCGTCGTAGTCTAAGACGTTCCTCGTTGGAGGGTGTCCCAAGGTAGATGTCGATGTTGGGTTTTATCAATGGAGGAGAGTTCTCCATGGAATAATGCATTCTTCATTGGAGAATTTTAATCCTCCAAGGGTTCTCCTATCACAATTCAACCCAAAAAATGAAAGAGGTTCCAATATGATTAACATAAAGGATTAATTATGTCGCCTCAACCAAGTTGGTGTAATTAATATATTGTGTTGGCACAATTAATTAGATCAATTAATTGGCCCAATTTAATGGCTCAATTTAATGGGAGGGGTGGAATATTGGGGATTTTGGAGGTTTCTCCCCATTAAGAGGGGTCGGGTGGTCCCTGCCCCAAAAATTCAAATTGGGGGTTTAGGATTGGGTAGTCCCCACCACCATAACCTCACAAGGGAGGTTTAGTTCTGGTGGACCACACCTATTAACATTCAAATGGATGTTTATTTTTTGTGGTATCCGCCTTCTAACATCCACATGGGTGTTTCAAATAAAAATAAATTGTTACACAATTTTATTTTTATTTTATTCTTTCATGACAAACCAAAAAAATAACATTCACCCTCGAACAACTGTCATCAAGGTGAAAGTATCTTTAAGAGAATACCGGTGCTATGAGTTCAACAGTCCCATCGGATTCCAATTCTGAGCACCAGTTAAAATGATATATAAACCCCCTCATATGTTTACTGAACATTCCCAAAGAAAAGTTCAGAAATTAATTTCGAGAACTCTGGTCCTCATAATCACACACCGTCAATTTTTGCGGACTTGTAAAACTCCCAATTAATTAAAAAAATTAAATAGAAATTATGATTCTTTAAATTCTCCCCACATCAGGGATATACACCCCCATATCCCATATCACCAAACTTGGAAAACATATGGAGGTACTGAGTACACATCTGAGCCTCCCGCTCCCATGTGCTCTCCTGGAGGTTCCTGTTCTGTCAGCAAATGGGAACCAGAGGTATCAACCACCCATGAAGGACATGATCCTATCGATCCTAAATCTCAACTAGAACCTCTGTAATAGTCTCCCCATATTCAGTGTCTATATAGTTTTGTTCAATGATGTGGGAAGGGTCATGCACGTATCTCCTCAGCTGGGATACGTGGAAGACGTCGTTCACCTGGTGCAACTGTGGTGGAAGATCTAATTGGTAATCCCCCTTTCCAGCTCTACTGAGGGTCTGGAAAGGTCCAATGAATATCAGAGATATCTTGCTGCATCAACCAAATCTTCGTAATCCTCGTCAGGGTGATACCCATAAAAAGATATGGTCGCCATCCTCGAACACCAGAGATCTCCATATCTTGTAGGCATACCAATTATGCCTTATCTGTGCAGTCTTCATCCGCTCATGGATGATCTACACCTTTTCTATGGTAGCCCATTCCATCTCTGGTCCCACTAGTGCTGACTCACCTGGGTCAGTCTAGGACAAAGGTGATCTGCAAGGTCACCCGTACAACGCCTCAGAAGGTGTCATCCCATTGGTGGAGTGAGAGCTATTGTTGTATGAAAACTCAACTAACGACAAGTGATCCTCCTTGTTGTGACCAAAGATGAGGAAACAAGAATGAAACATGTCCTTGAGGGTCTAAATGGTCCACTAAGTCTGACCATCCATTTGAATATGGATGGCGGTGTTCAAAGGAATTTGTGTCCCGAATGCCTACTCTAACCCCTTCCATAGCTGGGAAGTGAAACGTGCATCACGATCGGAGATAGTCCTCGATGGTAATCCATGAAGACGTACCATATACTGCACATAGAGGTGTCCCATGATCTCTACTGAATCCTACTATCTAATCGGTATGTTGTGGGTAGACTTGGTGAGTCGGTCGATGATCACCCAAATCGAGTCATGTCTCTAGGATGTATGTGGAAGTCCTGTCATGAAGTCCATAGATATCCCATCTCACTTCTACTCTAGGACCTCTAAAGGATGAACCAAGCCTACTGGTACATGATGATCTTCCTTCACTTACTGAAAATTGAGGAATCGAATGAAAAACTGTGCTACTGATTTATTCATTCCATATCACCAGTGCTGTCATTGGAGATCCTTGTACATCATTTCCACTTCTGGATATACCACTAGAGGGGATGTGCAGTACTCGCTCAACACTTCCTCATGACGTGAGACTAGTACCATGGTACATCCTTTGAAGAGGATTATGTGCTCCCCGCCATCATAAAATCCCTCAGCTTCCTGTCATGTGGATATATTAGCATTTCATGCCTCGCAGTTAGCGTCCCCATACTGCGCCTCCCTAACTCGCTAAAGAAGGGGGGAGAGTGACTATAAGAGACTGAAGGAAAGATTCTATGTCTCTATCCACAAATGATATCTGTAAAGAATCATGTTGCTCGGTCGCCTCACCTAGCAACTATATACTAGACCTCCTACTGAGTGCATATATAACAACCATCTCCTTCCCATGAGTATAGACTATCTCGAAGTCATAGTATTGGAGGAACTCAAGCCAATGTCGATTTCAAAGGTTCGGGTCCTTCTGAGAGAAGATATACCTGAGACTCTTGTGATCAATGCACACTGTAAAACTTTCACCCATCAGATAGTTCCACCACATCTTCAAGGCAAATATCACTACTGCTAACTCCATGTCATGGGTAATGTAGTTCTTATCATCATGTCGCAGCGGTCAAGAACCATATGTGATCAATGCTTTCTCCATCATAAGGACACATATGAGTCTGGTCCCTGTTGTGTCGCCGTAGACTACGTACCCTACACCCTCTTCTAAAATTCTCAATATGGGGGCACCAGTCAGCCTTTACCTCAGCTCCTGAAAACTCCGATAGAATTTATCTAACCAAATGAAGGGTTTACCCTTATTAGTCAATTATAATAGTGGTGACATAACTATGGAGAAGTCCAACACAAACCACAATTAGTATCCAGCCAATCATAAGAAACATTGAACCTCTGTTACACTCCTGGTTGGTCCCCAAGCTAGTACCGCCTCAATATTCACTGGATGAGTTGTATCTACAGCCTCTGATATGACATATCCCAGAAATTGAACCTCTTCGATCCAAAACTGGTATTCGAGAGCTTACCATAAATCTACTGCTCTCTGAGTGTGTCCATTACTACCTGTAAACGATAGGCATGCTACACCTCAGTAGACAAGTAGATCAGGGTTTCATTGATGAAGACTACAACAAAGCTATCAAGGTATGGATGAATGATCCTATTCAGGATTCCCATGAACACTGCTGGAGCATTGGTCATGCCAAATGGAATAACCAAGAACTCGTAATGGATATACCGACATCTGAAAGTCATCTTCTCTAGATCCTCATCTCGCACTCTGAGCTGGTGATAGCCTGATCTGAGGTCAATCTTTATGAACCACCATGCTCCCTTCACCATATCAAAGAAGTCATCAATCCTCTGGAGTGGGTACTTATTTTTTCCGGCACCTGGTTTAGGCACCGATAGTTATCACAAATCCACATGCTCCCATATGCCTTCTTGGAAAACAGTATCCGGGATTCCCAAGGATAAACACTGTGTCAGATGAATCCCTTCCCCTAAAAGTCCTTGTAACACCTGAGATTTTTATGAGTAATATTTTGTTTTTATATCATCAAAGGAATCTTTCACTACACACTTGCTTGGCTTACTTGACACGCAATCACGACCTTCCTCGATAGCTTGCGTCGTACGCAATACCGAGTTTCACTAAACAACGATATGCTATTAAAATATTATTAGAACTAGCCGTTATGAATAGTAATAACCACTTTTTGAAATTTTATAATTTTTTTTTTCAAAATGGACTTCATTTTTGGATTCGGAATATCAAAATTACCCTAGGGTGAAATTTTGGTATTTTTCTGAAAACTTTCAATTTTTGATGAATAGTGAAACCACTAAGTGGTAGGTTAAAAACTGAATTTTGCATAAAACATAATTTTACCGCTTCTGTGAATGGAATTTCGATAATCCGACAGACACGGTTAATATCAAGGACTAAAATATGGTTCAATGAGATGAAAATAATTTTTGGTGAATAGTAACTTTTTACTTTTTTTTTACCACGGTTAATAGTAAATAGGGTAACTAAGGGTAAATATGATATTAATATTACCCTAACACATGTCCTAATTCTATTGGAAAAGTGTAATTCGACCAAAAACAATCTTAGTAATAAAATATGACCATTTAGGCCCACTTGGATTAGATTAGGACATTTATTATTAATTTATTTAAAGAAGGGTTAAAATAGTTAAAATCAAAGTTTAATAAGTAAATCATTTTTAATATGGGGTTATACATAAGATAAATTCGATTGTAAATATTCATTAGAAGGATAAAACGATTTCCTACATGATGGTATTTTATTTGTAATTTTTAGACATCAAATAATTTAATTTATTTATGACACAATGATGATGCAGTAATTATCTTATTAATGAAATATTGACATAATTGATAATATAAATACCAATATAAATGTAATTTAAGACTTTTTATTAATTACACTAATTTTCTAGGTTACTATGATATATTAGTGTTGATTTAATCAACTTGGTTCGAACATATAATTCTGTTATGACTTTCAAAAAAATCATATATCAAATAGTGTCAAAATTGACACAAAATAGTTTTTAAATCAAATATTATATTATTAATTGTTATTTTCATCCTAAAAATCTAAGGTTCGGCCAAATAACTTAGATAAGGATATATATATTAATAATAAACAATTTGGGGTTCGTTTGGCATGTTATAGTAAGTGTATTAACCATATAGTCAAAGAAAACAAAAAGACATGGTAAAAGTTAAATTATTTAACTTAGTGTTAAATCTAATTGATAAGGTTAACATAATACCCTAAACTTGTCTAAATAATATTGTTTGATAGGATTTCGACCCTTCCCCACTTTATCTTCGAAATAAGACCCTTTGGAACCATTATAAACCGATTTTGACTTTAATATAAAATAATATTTTGAGATATTCCTAAGGTGCCCCTCTCCTCCCTTATAAAAGGGCACCTCCTCCCCCTCCTCCTCACACCAAATTGAGCTCTCAATCTCGGCCAACCCCTTCCATTTTCTCCTCTCCACTTCCCTAGAATAATCCTAGAGGTCCTGGTCTTCTTCAAAGACCAATATTAGTTCCCTATGTGGAGGATTCAGGGAAGCGTTCCAAAGAAGAGGTAATATCCATTACCGATATTTTCAATTTCTTTCTTCTTCAACTTCTTCTTCTTTAGTTTTTTCATGATAAAGTAATAACATCAGTATTACTTACATAGTGATATGTTATTATAATTATGAAAAAACCCTAATTCACCTTCTATCCATCCTACGGAAAAATTAAATCACCCCGCGTGCGTACGTACAGAATACCGTCTCCACGCCGCGGTGTAATCTATTTTCCACCACCACCTTACAAGGATGGGTATAATGGTGTAATGAGTAACTATTTATGATTATTATAAAGTAATATTGATACTGAAATAATATATATATACTCCAATACAGTTCCACGATCATAGGAACGATACCATCACTCGTGCGTACGTACGGAATACCGTCTCCACGATGTGATGCGACTCGTTCTACATGATCATAATTACATAATAATTATATAAATGAATTGAATGAATAAATATGATATATGTTACACTAATAACATTATGGATATAAGGTATCTATAACCTTAAAAGAAGAATAAGAATGTATTCAGAAAAACACGCATAAGAACAAAAGGCAATAAAGACCCGAGTAACAAGTAACAATGAAATATTACTAACAAGAAGCTCAGAATATGACCATATATGATATCATATCAATATGTATGATTCTGGAATAAGTCAATAACATTATTTAAACCATTATACAGGATCTTCGGACACGTACAAAGAAAATAGGACCTAAGGTAAGGGAAATATCACAATCTCATTTTTATCCGAGATTTTTTATTCGTAAGTATTTACTGGGGTGTAATTTATCATCCACATCCATGTTTCCTCAATATGTAATATTATTTCCATTCACCTACAATTTTTTAAATCCTATTTTACCCTTCTGTGAGTTTTTAGTAAAAGATATTAAAGGAATATTTTGTCGTTTTTCGTACGAGGTACTTTTTTGAGTTTTCCGACAAAAGTACGAAGAATGTTTTTTTACTTATACGGCATGAATGGATTTTTAAAACATTATTTTCAAGAATATTCCTTTACAAGTTTTCATGTTAAGAAAGGAAAATGTTTTTGAAGTAGAAAGGATATTTTCCTCAAGAATGGAGTTCAAGTGTTTTATCAAAATTATTTTCCATCTAAGATAATATAGGGTTCTGTTTTTATCCCTATTATTACATTGATTTGATTATGTTGTGAGGGAATTATTTTTATGAATTCCTTTATCTTATATGAATTGATTTATGATGTCATGATGTTTCAAGAATCCCATTTTTGGTACATGTGTTATTGGATGATGTATGTTTTATGATTATGTGGAACACATAAGAAAGGATTCATTATAAGATGGGTGGGACCTATATCTCCCTCCAATGCAATGGGTAAAGATTTTATATCTCATGAGATAGACATGGATGGAATGGTAGGTTATACCGGTTTAGTAAAACAGGACTGGAACGAGGGTGACTCCGTTCAGAAAGGGACTTTGTCCACTAAGATAGTCTTGGCAATGAGTCATGACTAACATGAAATGATTTTCCATGACTATGTGTGCATGCCACAATGTTTCAAGTTTTATGTTATGATTATGGGGATCTCATTTTCACTTCTATGATTTATTCCATGTTAAGATATTATGATCTCTTTTGCAGGTTTTGATTTTCAAAAAGATATGATATGATTTTTATTTCCTTTATTTCACCTTGCTGAGCATTTGAGCTCACCCTTTTATGTTTTCTTTTCCCCAGGTCAGGAAGATGGATATTAAGTAGAATATGCTAAAAGGGACCCTAGATATGATGAAATAAATGGGAGACACTGTAGAAGATTTATGAATCAGTTGTTTATTTTTCCCAGTTTCTAAAGACACTATACCTATATGGTCCTTTGTGGTTTTGTCATATGTTGTAATAAGTGTGCTTCAATTTTGAAGTATTAACAATGTATGTAAAGTATGGGTCGTTATAGTTGGTATCAGAGGAAAGGTATAGTCAACCTTTGGAAACTAGGATGTGAAAGCCTTAGTAAGAACCCTAAGGATAAGTCTAAGCATAGAACACAATCTTAGTGTTTTAGAAATGGCCTTGAATAACCTAGGATAAGAACTTAAGAATGAAAATTTTATTCTTGAATTATGTGGTTTTCCTATTATAATTAGTGTTGCTCACACTATTCTTCTTGGTTTTAGTCAATGGCTAGAACCCGAAGGAACCGTGTTAATGCGGAATGCGATGGGCAATGCAATGATTGTCCCCCTGAGCAACCAAACGATATGGGAGCTGGAATGAAAAATCTTGTAGCCATGCTCACACAACTTTCTCAAGCTATGAATCATGCAGGACTTCCAAACGAGCAAAGGAAGGAGCAACATTCTGTTGAATCCTTCATGAGGCAGCGTCCACCTTCTTTCAGTGGGTCTACTGATCCATTAGTTGCTGAACAATGGATTAGCACTACTGAAAAGATATTTTCAGTTCTTCAATGTTCTGAACATGATAAAGTCATCCTCGCAGTGTATCGTTTGGAAGGAGATGCTGATCAATGGTGGAATTTTATTAAGAATACGAGGCAAAGGGATGAAATTGAGTCTATGGAATGGGACGAGTTCAAGAACTTATTTTTCAATAAGTACTTCCCTCGTATTCTCCGAACAAAGATGGAGAAAGAGTTCCTTGAACTGAAGCAAAGGGATGATGAATCTGTTAGTACCTATGAAGAAAATTTTACAAGACTTTCAAGGTACGCTTCTGGTATTATTATCCAACCTGAGAGTAAGATCGATCGATTCTTTAGTGGCTTAAAACCAAGTCTTCGAAGGGCGTTAGCCATAAGGGACTTCAATAGCTACGAGGAAATCATTCGATGTGCTCTCAAAGTCAAGATGGAGATTGGAGTAACCCATCAGTCACATGGGTTTGATAAGAAGAGGAAGATGGAATTCAAAGAAAAATCTAAAGAGAACACGGAAAAGAAGATGAGCTTTTCCTTATGCTCAAAGTGTGGAAATAAACATGGAGGGAGTTGTCATAAAGGGACAAGTAAATGTTTTAAATGTGGAAAAGAAGGTCATCGAGCATTTGAATGCCGTGATAATGGGAAGAAGATGTCTAATGACGCAAACAAAGGAAGGGATACACAGAATGAACCTACTACACTTCAATGTTTCAAGTGCAAGGAGATGGGGCATTATGCCAATCAATGCCCAAATCCAAGGGTTGATGATGATGTTTGACGTCAACAAAATCTTAAGGATAAAGACAATGGAATGTCACATGCAATTTCTATCAGCGATGTGGAGTACGATAACGAAGTGGTGAAAGGTACACTTACCATCCACTCTAAAGTAACAAAAGTTTTATTTGATTCTGGATCCACCCACTCTTTTATTTCTAAATGATTTTCTAAGGGTATCACCGTATTACCTCAACAATTAGATGTTGAGTTAGCTGTGACAACACCTAATGGCACAACAGTCACATCAAAAGTTTATAATTCTTCTCCGATCGAAGTTTGTGGGAAATTGCTTCCTGCAAATCTTGTGATCCTCCCTTTAGTGGAATTTGATGTGATTCTTGGAATGGATTGGCTTTCTCTTCATGGAGCTCATATCAATTGCCAAAGAAGGGAAGTCACATTTCATATTCCAGATCAATCTACGATCGTCTATTAATGAAAGGATGAACATAACCTTCCAGTGGAAATTCCTTCCATCTTATGGGTCTTGATTCCACTAAATGAAGGTTATTTATCTCAAATAGTTGGCGAGAAACTCACGATTAAGAATATGCCCATTGTACGGGAGTTTTATGATGTCTTTCCGGAGGAATTACCAGGTCTTCCACCAAATCGTGAAGTTTAGTTTTCAATAGAACTCGTACCGGGTGCTTTGCCTATTTCAAAGACACCTTATAGAATGGCCCCAATTCAGTTGCAGGAATTGAAGAAGCAACTCCAAGAGAATATTTATAAGGGATTCATACGCCCTAGTGCGTCACCTTGGGGATCACCTGTTCTATTTGTTAAGAAGAAAGATGGATCAATGAGACTCTGCATTGATTATCGAGAACTTAACAAGATCACTATCAAGAACAAATATCCTCTCCCACGCATTGATGACTTATTTGACCAACTACGCGTAGATCAATACTTTTCCAAGATTGATCTTCGTTCAGGGTATCATCAATTAAGGGTCAAAAGGGAGGATATACCGAAGACGGCTTTCCGTAAAAGGTATGGACACTATGAATTTATAGTGATGCCATTTGGTCTTACTAATGCCCCTGCTATCTTCATCGATCTAATGAATAGAGTCTTTAGAGACTATCTTGATCAATTTGTGGTAGTCTTTATAGACGATATTATTGTCTATTCAAAGAGAAAGGAAGAGTAATAAGATCACTTGAGAATTATATTGAAGACCCTGAGAAAGGAGAATCTTTATGAAAAATTTACCAAGTGTGAATTTTGGCTTCAAAAAGTTGAATTTTTGGGTCACATAATCTCAAAAGAGGAGATATCTGTGGATCCAGCAAAAACAGAGGTTATCGAAAGATGGTCGAGACCAACAACAGTAACTGAGATTCGAAGTTTTCTTGGTTTGGCTGGATATTATCGACGTTTTGTAAAAGATTTTTCACGATTATCTAATCCACTCACCAAGTTGACTCGGAAAGGAGTTAAGTTTGTCTGGACAGAGGAATGTGAAGAGAATTTCAAGGAGTTGAAAAGAAGGTTATCCAGTGCACCTGTGCTCACACTGACTTATAGTGGAGAAAGATTTGTGATCTATAGTGATGCATCCAAGAAGGGATTGGGGTGTGTTCTTATGAAAAATGATATGGTGATAGCTTATGCCTCA
The DNA here is from genome assembly GCA_963277665.1 of Viscum album. Classification (NCBI taxonomy): domain Eukaryota; kingdom Viridiplantae; phylum Streptophyta; class Magnoliopsida; order Santalales; family Viscaceae; genus Viscum; species Viscum album. The sequence goes on along the minus strand of OY728155.1, from coordinate 1,344,801,962 downwards.
CGACAGTTGAAAATCCATGAGCAAAATTACCCAACACATGATTTGGAGTTGGCTGCGGTAATCGTTGCATTAAATATTAGGAGGCATTACCTTTACGGTGAAAGGTGTGATATTTATACTGATCATAAAAGTTTAAAGTATATTTTCACACAAAAGGAGTTGAATATGCGTCAAAGAAGATGGTTGGAGCTGATTAAGGATTATGACTGCTCAATCCATTACCACCCTGGGAAAGCAAACAAGGTGGCAGATGCATTAAGTCGACAAGACCATGCTAGTTTATCCATGATGAGGATCACAAAAGATCCAATATTTATGGATTTACAAAGGATGGATCTTGGAATTATAATGGAAGGGGAAAAATCTTATCTTTCTCAAATGAATGTTCAACCATATATACATGTGAAGATTAAAGAGGCACAGAAAGAAGATGTAGAGTTACAAAAGAAGGTGAGAAATGTTCCTGAATTAAACCTTGATTGTGATGGGATAATAAAGTTCAGGAATCGGGTTTGTGTTCCTTCCATCCCCGAATTAAAGAAAGAGCTGCTGGATGAGGCTCATAGTTCTTCATTCTCTATTCATCCTGGAAGCACGAAGATGTATAGGGACCTGAAAGAGTACTTCTGGTGGGATGACATGAAAAGAGATGTTGCTGAATATGTCTCTCGATGCTTGGTTTGTCAACAAGTTAAAGCTGAGAGACAGAAGTCTAAGGGGATGTTACAACCATTACCCATACCCGAATGGAAATGGGAAAACATCACTATGGACTTTGTCACAGGACTTCCTAAAACATCCAAAGGCAATAATGCTATTTGGGTCATAGTTGATCGTCTTACAAAGTCTGCACACTTCATTCCTGTTAGAGAGGATTTCTCTCTAGATCAGCTTGCCAGGATATATGTAAAGGAAGTGGTAAGATTGCAAGGAGTACCACTTTCTATTATATCTGATCGGTATCCGAGATTTACCTCGAAGTTCTGGAGAAGTCTTCAGCATACTCTGGATACAGAGTTGAGTTTCAGCACTGCTTATCATCCCCAGACAGACGGTCAGTCTGAAAGAACAATTCAAACCCTAGAAGATATGTTGAGAGCTTGCTCTATGGATTTCAAAGGAAGTTGGGATCAACACCTACCTTTGGTGGAATTTTCTTATAATAATAGCTTTCACTCCAGTATTCAGATGGATCCTTATGAAGCTCTCTATGGAAAGAAATGCAGGACTCCAACTTGCTGGGATGAATTTGGGGAAAGAAAGTTATTAGGACCTGATCTCGTTGATGAAATGGCAGAAAAGGTCAGATCTATTCAACAACACATAAGAGCAGCTCAGAGTCGACAGAAAAGTTATGCCGACAACCGAAGAAAAGACCTAGAGTTTGAAGTGGGTGATAAAGTGTTCTTACGAATATCTCCCTGGAAGAGGGTTATGAGATTTGGAAAGAAGGGGAAGTTGAGCCCTAGATATATCGGTCCTTTCGAAATACTGGATCGTGTTGGGAAGGTAGCTTACCGATTGGTGCTTCCACCGAATCTCTCTCAAGTTCACGATGTGTTACATGTATCTCTCCTGAGAAAGTACATACCAGATCCTTCACATGTACTCAGCTCAGAAGTTGTACCGCTGGAGCAAGATATTTCTTATGAAGAACAGCCGATAGAGATTCTGGATCGTAGCGAAAAAGTCCTACGAAAAAAGACCACTCGATTGGTGAAAGTTTTATGGAGGAACCACCAACTTGAAGAAGCTACATTGGAGCTTGAGGATATGATGAGGGAGAAGTATCCTCAACTGTTTGTTACAAAGTGACGAATTTCGAGGGCGAAATTCTTTTTAAGGGGGGTAGAATGTAACACCTGAGATTTTTATGAGTAATATTTTGATTTTATATCATCAAAGGAATCTTTCACTACAAACTTGCTTGGCTTACTTTACACGCAATCACGACCTTCCTCGATAGCTTGCGTCGTACGCAATACCGTGTTTCACTAAACAACGATATCCTATTAAAATATTATTAGAACTAGCCGTTATGAATAGTAATAACGACTTTTTGAAATTTTATAAATTTTATTTTTCAAAATGGACTTCATTTTTGGATTCGGAATATCGAAATTAGCCTAGGGTGAAATTTTTGTATTTTTCTGAAAACTTGCAATTTTTGATGAATAGTGAAACCACTAAGTGGTAGGTTAAAAACTGAATTTTGCATAAAACATAATTTTACCGCTTCTGTGAATGGAATTTCGAAAATCCGACAGACACGGTTAATATCAAGGACTAAAATATGGTTCAATGAGATGAAAATAATTTTTGGTGAATAGTAACTTTTTACTTTTTTTTACCACGGTTAATAGTAAATAGGGTAACTAAGGGTAAATATGATATTAATATTACCCTAACACATGTCCTAATTCTATTGGACAAGTGTAATGCGACCAAAAACAATCTTAGGAATAAAATATGACCATTTAGGCCCACTTGGATTAGATTAGGACATTTATTATTAATTTATTTAAAGAAGGGTTAAAATAGTTAAAATCAAAGTTTAATAAGTAAATCATTTTTAATATGGGGTTATACATAAGATAAATTCGATTGTAAATATTCATTAGAAAGATAAAAAGATTTTCGACATGATGGTATTTTATTTGTAATTTTTAGACATCAAATAAGTTAATTTATTTATGACACAAAGATGATGCAGTAATTATCTTATTAATGAAATATTGACATAATTGATAACATAGATACCAAAATAAATTTGATTTAAGACTTTTTATGAATTCCACTAATTTTCTAGGTTACTATGATATATTAGTGTTGATTTAATAAACTGTTTTCGAACATATAATTCTTTTATGACTTTCACAAAAATCATATATCAAATAGTGTCAAAATTGACACAAAATAGTTTTTAAATCAAATATTATATTATTAATTGTTATTTTATTCCTAAAAATCTAAGGTTCGTCCAAATGACTTAGATAAGGATATATATATTAATAATAAACAATTTGGGGTTCGTTTGGCATGTTATAGTAAGTGTATTAACCATATAGTGAAAGAAAACAAAAATACATGGTAAAAGTTAAATTATTTAACTTAGAGTTAAATCTAATTGATAAGGTTAAAATAATACCCTAAACTTGTCTAAATCCTATTGGATGATAATATTTCGACCCTTCCCCACTTTAGCTTCGAAATAAGACCCTTTGGAACCATTATAAACCGATTTTGACATTAATATAAAATAATATTTTGAGATATTCCTAAGGTGCCCCTCTCCTCCCTTATAAAAGGGCACCTCCTCCCCCTCCTCCTCACACCAAATTGAGCTCTCAAGCTCGGCAAACCCCTGCCATTTTATCCTCTCCACTTCCCTAGAATAATCCTAGAGGTCCTGGTCTTCTTCAAAGACAAATATTAGTTCCCTAAGTGGAGGATTCAAAGAAGCGTTCCAAAGAAGAGGTAATATCCATTACCGATCTTTTCAATTTCTTTCTTCTTCAAATTCTTCTTCTTTAGTTGTTTCATGATAAAGTAATAACATCAGTATTACTTAAATACTGATATGTTATTATAATTATGAAACACCCCTAATTCACCTTCTATCCATCCTACGGAAAAATGAAATCACCGCGCGTGCGTACATACGGAATACCGTCTCCACGCCGCGGTGTAATCTATTTTCCACCACCACCTTACAAGGATGGGTATAATGGTGTAATGAGTAACTATTTATGATTATTATAAATTAATATTGATACTGAAATAATATATATATACTCCAATACAGTTCCACGATCATAGGAACGTTATCATCACTCGTGCGTACGTACGGAATACCGTCTCCACGATGTGATGCGACTCGTTCTACATGATCATAATTACATAGTAATTATATAAACGAATTGAATGAATAAATATGATATATGTTACACTAATACCATTCTGGATATAAGGTATCTATAACCTTAAAAGAAGAATACGAATGTATTCAGCAAAACACGCATAAGAACAAAAGGCAATAAAGACCCGAGTAACAAGTAACAATGAAATATTACTAACAAGAAGCTAAGAATATGACCATATATGATATCATATCAATATGTATGATTCTGGAATAAGTCAATAACATTATTTAAACCATTATACAGGATCTTTGGACACGTACAAAGCAAATCGGACCTAAGGTAAGGGAAATATCACAATCTCATTTTTATCCGAGATTGTTTATTCGTAAGTATTTACTGGGGTGTAATTTATCATCCACATCCATGTTTCCTCAATATGTAATATTATTTCCATTCACCTACAATTGTTTAAATCCTATTTTACCCTTCTGTGAGTTTTTAGTAAAAGATATGAAAGGAATCTTTTGTCGTTTTTCGTACGAGGTACTTTTTTGAATTTTCCGACAAAAGTACGAAGAATGTTTTTTTTACTTATACGGCATGAATGGATTTTTAAAACATTATTTTCAAGAATATTCCTTTACAAGTTTTCATGTTAAGAAAGGAAAATGTTTTTGAAGTAGAAAGGATATTTTCCTCAAGAATGGAGTTCAAGTGTTTTATCAAAATTATTTTCCATCTAAGATAATATAGGGTTCTTTTTTTATCCCTATTATTACATTGATTTGATTATGTTGTGAGGGAATTATTTTTATGAATTCCTTTATCTTATATGAATTGATTTATGATGTCATGATGTTTCAAGAATCCCATTTTTGTTACATGTGTTATGCGATGATGTATGTTTTATGATTATGTGGCACACATAAGAAAGGATTCATTATAAGATGGGTGGGACCTATATCTCCCTCCAATGCATTGGGTAAAGATTTTATATCTCATGAGATAGACATGGCTGGAACGGTAGGTTATACCGGTTCAGTAAAACAGGACTGGAACGAGGGTGACTCGGTTCAGAAAGGGACTTTGCCCACTAAGATAGTCTTGGCAATGAGTCATGACTAACAAGAAATGATTTTACATGATTATGTGTGCATGCCAGAAAGTTTCAAGTTTTATGTTATGATTATGGGGATCTCATTTTCACTTCTATGATTTATTCCATGTTAAGATATTATGATCTCTTTTGCAGGTTTTTATTTTCAAAAAGATATGATATGATTTTTATTTCCTTTATTTTCCCTTGTTGAGAATTTGAGCTCACCCTTTTATGTTTTCTTTTCCCCAGGTCAGGAAGATGGATATTAAGTAGAATATGCTAAAAGGGACCATAGATATGATGAAATAAATGGGAGACACTGTAGAAGATTTATGAACCAGCTGTTTATGTTTCCCAGTTTCTAAAGACACTATACCTATACGGTCCTTTGTGGTTTTGTCATATGTTGTAATAAGTGTGCTTCAATTTTGAAGTATTAACAATGTATGTAAAGTATGGGTCGTTATAGTCCTCCAGTTGTACCCACAGATCACGAAGCTCATCGGGAGCCATCTAATATGTTGGTGTGTATATCGGTGCCATTCTAGAGTACAATTCAATTTAAAAGTCTACCTCTCTATGAGGAGGTAGACCCAGAACGTCATCAGGGAAAATATCGGCGTACTGGTCCACCACTACATGATAACTCGGTCTACCACATCAATAGATCTGAGGGTAAGGCTATCCATCGGATGAGTGATCGACTACACTCTCATTCGGGAATTCCATCCTACACTGCAAAGAGTCCCTTCTCGCTAGTGATGGTAAACCTACTCCAATCCGTGTGGACACACCTCACATTGCACCTAACACAGTAAATCTGAGCATGGAATGTAGATAACCATTCCAGACACATGATGACATTATAAGGCCTCGATGCTACTACTAGGAGATCCTAACTGAATCTCTCGCCTACTAGAGTAATATCACACTATCGGCACTAGTGCGTAATCATCAAATCAGCACTCGTAGGATTATCTAGCCATAAGGATTGAGCCAATGGCTCTGTCGGAATCTCCGAGCTCCAAATGAGGGCACTGGAAATAAAATAATAACTGGCACCTGTGTCTATAAGTACTGCAGCTAAGGTGGAATAGACAAAAATAGTACTTCAAATCATCTCCAGAGTGTCATGATCGTAATCCTCAGCTACCTGGAGCTGAGATCTCTCATGTCCACTTTCTCCCTCTAGTCTGGGTGGACCTTCTGAAGGTAGTGGCAGTAACATCTCGAATCGTCGCCCACCACCATCTGTACGACTAGATCCTCTTCCATGTTTGTCTACTCTCTACAGACCTCCTCGGTCGAACTTCTATCTCTGTATAGGTTTTCCTTCAATAATTTGTGGATTATCCATACAATGAGTCAGACAGTCATGAGCCATGTGACCCTGCCCGCCACATGAGTAACACTGAATGATCCTTGCCTGACTGGTTCCACCTTGAATGCCCGGCACAACCGATCTTGACTTATGCTGCCATCCACCTATAGGTATGATCTTCTTGGACCTCTATGATGTCTGTCTCCTACCAACTACAGAAGTCTTCACTACGAGATGACATATAGTGGTTCTCACAGCTGGTGACTGCTCGATTAGGAAACTCTCCACTAAGAGGGCTCTCTATAATATCCCCACCTACGTTGGGATGCTGAGTGAGATCATCGAAGACCTGATCTCTCTCTTCATCCCCTACTCGAAAGTCTGGGCCTTGAAAAATGGGTCCCACACCATATCTGTGGAGTAGCGGGAGAGGTCTATGATCCTTGCTGAGTACTAATCTATAGTCATGTTGTCCTGCTACAGATGAAGAAGCTTATGTATGCACACTACGTGAAGAGTCACTGGGAAAAACTCTACCTGAAACAGGCTCTCAAAGTTTTCCCAGATAAGTGTCACCTTGTCGTGAAGCTGGAGCATCACGCTCCACCATCTTCCTGCTGCTTCCTGTAGAAGGCAGGAAACAGGGATCTCCATGAGATCGACTGGTGTCCCTATGAGGCAGAAGACTCTCACCACAGTCTCCAGCCAATCCACTGCCACTGTGGGTCTATCTCTACCTGGAATCTGGGTGTCCTCTGGAACAAGAACTCATGCAATGTGATCAAGTGGCATGAACCCTATGCTACTGGGGAAAGTGGAATCGGTGGCCCAACAGGTTATGATACCATTGGTGCCTCCATTGGCACCTCTACCAGAAGAGGGCCCTGCACTAAGGCCTCATCGCTCTGTGGGCTATCAGTGTGTACAACTCTCAGAACCCTATATGTCTATCTGCATGGAGGAATCCTAAAAAGTAACTGGTGTGCCACAATAAATAATTTATACCTCATGAGCTAACTCAAAATATCACAAAGAAAACATTTGAAAACGCACATGTAATCAGTGTTTTCGTCCACTGAGTCGGAAATCAGAAGTCAGGGTCCTTGTGTATTGACATGTTGGAATCCACACTAACACATCATTCCCTAAAAAAATAACCACACTCACTATAATTAACACTATTTTTATTAAAAAGAAATATCAGAGTCCTATGTTCTGCGGTAGAACCATCTCCTCTAATAGAAATCTGTCACGACCCATCCCTCGGGGCCAATGCCATGACTACCCCAAGCCCACCTTCCTTAGGGCAGGGGCAGGTAACTAGCACCAAAGGCGTAATTCCCATAAACTAGGAAGGCATTGACTTTATAACCTATACACACACAACCAATCACACAGCAAGATACGATCTCAAGTAATCTGAAAAGTAAACAAAGTGAGTACCTAAAGTAAAAGGGGCCAGAATACAAGCCTAACTGGAAATTTCAAGGAAAACTAAAAGGTACAAGACGATTGATAGGTGAAAAGAAGCTCCTAGATCATCCACCTCAATTTCTACCTGAAGGGTAGGTATAGATTGCCTCCTCATCACTCCACACCCACCCGTCTCCTTTGTGAACCGACACACCATATGGTCCGACTCCGAGCATCGTCAGTCGTGGTACCATCGTCCTCTGTCAGCGCTATCTGTCATATGCATCCAAGAAAACATGGTGCGGGCATATCTCGCGGAGGGGTTTGTATAATGATACTCAGTAGGGACCCCAAGACCCTCAAGGTCTCTTAAAATCCACCAGGGATTAACCAAAAAGTATGAAATCAACAGATAACTCTACATAGGTATATGCCCATACATATACTTATGTTATCAAGTAATCCATCTCAATCATGATGAATCAGAAGTACTGACTTATCTAACACTATTTATATATTTAGGTACACTATTAATGTTTATTTGATGTATATACTAAATCATATTACTTCATTAAGAGGCTATGGTGCTATCATGCACAGAATTGCTAGGAGCTGACCCAACATGATCACTGGAGCTGACCCACATAGGATCGCTAGATCTCACCCTCATAGGATCACTAGGAGCTGACCCACACAGGATCTCTAGGAGATGACCCACACAAGATATCTGGAGCAGACCCACACAGGATCGTTAGGAGCTCACCCATAGAGGATCGCTAGGAGCTGACCACCACAAGATCAATATGAGATGACCCAAATAGGATCGTTGGTGTTGACCAATATAATATCACTAGGAGCTGACCCACACATGATTTCTAGGAGCTAACCCACACATGTTATCTCAGAACTGACCCATGCAAGATCAATAGGAGCTGACCCACTCAGGATATCTAGGAGCACTCTTCTCATCACATCCGGTGACTGGGTTTCCGCACTAGGGTTTCTCATCTCCAAGAGAGTCTATTCCCTAAGCCACTGTTCGATTTTACAACTCCCTTGATGTCCCACAAAAATTATCCTAAAGGTTCACCACGTCATAGGGTTCTCAATGCAATAGACGACACGTCAATCGAACACCCGGTCTGTGAGTTATTAGCCTTTTAGTCCCAGGGGTTGGTGGGATTTGTGATTGATCCAACCCGACCATACCCCATCTTAACCTAAATCTTTAGTGGGCTATATTAAAAGTGACCGTCTCACTCCATGATTTCCAGTGCCGCTAAAGGTTTGTCAAACGTTTATCCGGTGCCAATGTTATGGCCAAAATAGAGTAAATGGGTCATAGTGGGACCGACTCGACCTGACCCAGCTTAGGTCGACCTGGTTCAGGTTGACTCGGCCAGACCTGCTGGGTCTAGCTTGGCTCGCTGGGTGGCCTGGCCAGTTGGGTTCGGCCCGACAAACTAGGTCCGGCCTGACAGGCTGCGTTGGGTCGTAGAGGGACATGGGAGACTGTGGAGGGTACAAGGTCGTGGGGCGGCTCAGCCAGGGCGGTTCAGTCGGAAGGGTGGCAGCTGCTCGACCCGGATGGAGGCGACGACTCGAACGACGGCTTAGACGGTGGCTTGGCCCGACAGCGGTGGATTAGATGGTGGCTTGGGTGGCGTCTCGACCAGGACAGTGGCGGAGACTCGGATGGAGGCAACCGCTCCAGCAGTAGTGGCGGCTCGGGCATCAGCATGACTCGGAATGGTGATGGCGGCACAACTCGGCGGCTCAGCTCAGCAGCGGTGGCTCGGGCGGTGATGCGGCACAGATGGAGGCAGCATCATAGATGGTGGCAGAGGCTCGGGAAATGGCTCAGATCATCACAGTAGTGTCGGTTCAACTCGGCGGCTCAGGTTGGCGGCAGAGCAGGGGTAGCAGCAGGGGCAGCGAGGCCGCGCGGTGAGGCTGCAGGTGGCAGAGCACCGGTTCCTTTGTCGCCATTGTCCATTGCGAAGAACACACCAATGAAGCAGAATGACATAGGGGTCGATCCATGTTCGTTTAGCATGTACCCTCCACGTTAGAGTCGTAGCAATCAGTTCACAAAAAATGAAATCATAAACGTGTATGGAAGATATTTAAAAACATCAATCCACACAACCCTCATCAATCTCTATTAACAATCCCGAAAAATTAATAGAAGGGGTGAACATGGGAAGTGATAATCATATAGAAATAAACCCCCACCTTGGATTGTTCTTTGACGTTGGCGCCTAAATAAAGTTTAAGTTTTCGACATTCGTCTTGTCCGCCACACACCTCAAATCCCGGGATCGAGTGTCGGTTCGTCGTATTCGAAGACGTTACTCATTGTAGGGTTTCTGGAGGTAGAAGTCAAAGTCGATGTTCTTTGTGGATGAATATATTCTTTGTTGGAGAAGTGTAATCCTCCAAAGGTTCTCCTCTCACAATCCCACCCAAAAAATGAAGGATGTTCCAATATGATTAACATTAAGGATTAATTATATTTTCTCAACCAAGTTGGCGTAATTAATGTACCACGTTGGCCCAATTATTTAGATCAATTAATTATCCCAAATTAATGGCACAATTTAATGGTAGGGGTGAAATATTGATGAGTTGGGAGGATTATCCCCATTTAGAAGGGTCGGGTGGTCCCCGCCCCTAAAATTCAAATTGGGGGTTTCGGCTCGGGTGGTCCCCACCAATATAACCTAACAATGGAGGTTTAGTTCTGGTGGAATCCACCTATTAACATTAAAAGGGTGGTTTAGTTCTGGTGTTCCCCACCTACCAACATCCACATGGGAGTTTTAAATAAAAACTAATTGTTACACAATTAAATTTTTATTTTATTCATTGACAAAAAACCCAAAAACTAACATTCACCCTCCACCAACTGCAATTAAGTTGGAAGTTTCTTTAAATGAATACCGATGTTGTGAGTTCAATGGTGTCCTCATATTTCAATCATGAGAACCAGTTCAAAAGTTACAAAAACCCTCTCATATGTTTACGGATCATACCCGAAGAGAAGTTCAAAAATTCATTCCAGACACTCTGAGCCTCAGAATCACACACCGTCAATTTTTGCGGACTCATAAAATTCTCATTTATTTAAAAAAATTACACGGAAATTATGGATCTTTACGAAATGAGTGAGATATGATTCTGATTAAGGAGAAAAAAGGAGTTATTGTTTTACATATAAATATAATGTAACAAAAGGGTATAATAACATGATCAAAACATTTGAAAAACATTACTTGCATATCATATATAATAATATTGAGTCATGGTATAAAGCATGCCATTTTTTAAGACATGAATCATAAGATAATCAAATATAATGTTCAATGAGAGAATAATATAGGCATAATTCATTGATTTGTGTCATAAAATTTACGATAGGAAATAATTTTCATAGTAATAACGGTTTTATTACAAAATTATTTTCTAGGAACGAGTTCACTTCCAAAAACATTTTGTATTATAGGTTCTCTCCTGCTTTATTATAGTGAAAAATACCCTTACTGAAATATTCTCAATCCCTATTCGAGTCTTGTTTACCTCATTATATATCAATATTTACACAGTTACATTGTTGGAGATATCAATCCTACTATCTATATAATTAAAATCATAAATATGTGTTCCAAAATAAAATAAACCAATCATCATATCATAACCTATTAAAATAAATGGTTTTTGATAAAAATATAATTTTAACATAAGACATGGAAAATGAATGTGTTTCAAAAAAAATAATTATATCATAAACATAAAACATCCAATGAGTGATTAACAATTGTATATTTATATCTAATTCCCAGTAAAAAAAATAGTCAAATTAAATTTTTTTGTCATTTATGAATCAATTTGTCATTAAATTATTAATAAAGAAAATAAATTTTTCATTTTAACACAAAAAACCTTTTATCTAAAAATTTCTATAATTTTATCGAAACAGATTTCATTGAAAACAACCGTGGGAATATAATTTTGATGCTTCATAAAATGAGTTTCCATGATGGTGAGATTTTATATTAATGTTGTACATTTTAATAAAACATTCCTTTCATGCATTTCTTCAAAAAGTTATGAAGTATCTTATTTAGAAAAGCACAATAAGTTTTCTTTCATAACATTTTATGAAACATACAATATGTATAAACATTTCATTAAAGAATCATAATAGAATTGTAAAAAACATCTTTAAAACAATTTTATAAAACATGGATATAAGAGAATTATTGTTGACCAAATAGAGAAGTGTAGTCGTTTTTCCTTGAAAATATATTTTTGGTCTCATTAGTACATAAGGAGAGAATAGTAAATGGATAACATTAGAATTTAATGAAAAAAATAGAGTATAATAATACTAATTATTATCTTGAGAGGTTGATCATAATATTTCACCATTATAACTCAATCATAAATAATGATGATAAATAACGAGATTATAAAAAAACATTTACCTTAGATATGACATTCTTCATAGGTTTCTGACGCTCTTGTATAGTAAATATAGGTGTATTATAAAAGATATTCCAAATCCATAAATACATATATCATACCATATATCATACACTTTTAACACTTTATAACTCATTTATTAAGATATTTTTACTAAATTCACTATTTTGGTGATAATTTTTTCATTTTTCATGTTTGTTTAGGTTTAGCTGTTTCAGTCCTTTTACATTAATAATAGTTCATTCATCTCCATAATTTTAATCAAGGAATAAATATCATATATATTCATTATATATATGTATATTTGTTATCATATTCAAATGTTAGGAATAAAAAATGATTTATTCTAGTCATGGAGGTGGTAGGTTATAGGTATGCGTGAACGCTGTTCTCAGTTTTTAATTGATGGAATGAAAGATAAGTAAATATTAATTCAACATTAAAAGAACATTATTATAATATATTTATATATATAATTTTGGCAAAAAATCTATCAGGATTGTTATTCATGTAAAATATAAATGAAAAATGAATCTCATCACCTGGTGGATAGTGGTTGTCCACAGGTACACATGAGTGGCATTATCATTTCCGAATTATTTGGTTGGTAAAAAATAAGAAATGATACTATCATTAAAATAATTATTTTCTATAGATATCATATATAAATATTAAATATATTATAATATCGATCTAAAAAATATGGTTAAGAAAAATGAATTATATCGCTACGGGAGAGGGTATGTTATAAGTATACATAATGGATACTTTCATATACCATTCAATGTGAATGAGTATGTATAATTATATATTAATAGTAAAATAAAAAAAATTATATTAAGGATACCAAAATGTATTGGTTTATGAAAGATTTAATTTGTTATGTATAGGTCAAAGAAATATTACAAAAAAAGTGATTGTTTTAGTTGAATACATTTTTTTAAATGAATCCCTTAGATCTTCAATAAATGGATCTAGGGGTAGTAGTTTCGGAAGACAAAAACCACTTGAATGTTGATATAGATCTTGATAAAATTTATTGTAAGATATTGAAAGATATAAAATATTCATTGAGGATTGAATAAGATAAATAAGGGTTCCAATATTTACATGAGGGAAGGGGAACACTTGAAATTTCATGACATATTAAAATAATATAAATTATTTTTAATGATTACATAGACCCAAATTTAATATATAAGAATATATTAAAATTATGAGTGAAAAAAATCTCATATAATAAGATTTTTCCATTTTTCAATCACATTTTTAACTTATCTTTTTTTTAATGCTCTCATTAATCCTTCTAAGAATTACCTAAATAATAATGTTTTCTATTATTTATGGGTAAATGATGATAATAAAAAGTGGAAATTTCCCTTTAATTGACCATGTATATCTATTCTAATCCATAGGGAAATAATTTCTAAAAATTTAATAATTTTTTGAATTATAAATAATTTATTTAATATTTTATATAATTATAGGCATTTGATTCCTTATTCATTTAATTTAACATTAAATACAAACAGAAAAAGGGGGAATTATAGTATTTTGTTTTCAGAGAACTCAAAAATTTCTTGTAGTTCTATAAAATGCTTTAAATAAAATAAAACATTAATAGTATATAAATTAGAATATTTTAAATATCATTTATTATATTTTTTATTAAATGTAGTAAAATTTCATCGTTATTGCATTATAATGTACGGTAATTACGAAATTACTAAAAATATTTAAATAAAAATTAGGAAAAAAATCTCATCCAGAACAATATATAAACATATAATCATTCGTAACATACCTATTTATCTATGTAAAATAATGAGAGATATTAAAAATAATGACACTAACATTCTATAAATTTTTTTTAATGTAAATACCATATAAGTTATTTTCATGGTAATGTCTCTATTGAACTAATAAATTTGGTGTATAAGGTTATAAGGGTTGAATTACTTTGACTAAATAAAAATTTTAATGAAATATCATATCCTTAGAATATATTTTTAATGAATACGAACACAACATACCTTTTACCGAGTAGATAAAAATTTCCCCAATTACACTTCATATAAACCATAAATAAAAGGTGAACGTTTAATAAAATTGTTCCACATGATTAAAAATATTTAATTCATATTATCTAATTTAATAACAATAAATTGATATTATTTATTTTAATTATTGTTTCAATGATTAGACAAATTCTTCATTAAACAAAATAATTTTTTTCCTAAAACTGTATTTTTTATTATCATATGAAAAGTTTAAATATTTGATATATGATAAAACGTATGATTGAATATATAAATTTTATTTAAATAATTCACCATTAGTGATCATATAAAATCCAACAACATGATCTCCCATATCCGATGAAAAAAACATGAACATTTCATTTCTGTCTTTGATACCGATTAAAGTGACACACTTTTCCCCTCCAAACCATACAATATCAAAATTAAATATATGATCAATAAAGTTCTAAGTGAACTTATAGTTTTATATATTATAATTGGAAAAAAATTAAATAAATTATACTCTTTTATTTAAATTATTATATATTCCACCATATATAGGTTTTCATATTTCACATTAAGTCATCAAAATCATCCATAGAAAATCCATTCGGGTATTTATTCTTTCAACCTAATTATATTTGACTTGGTGAAAATGAAACATAATAATGGTGAGATCAAATTCTCGGAATTTTTAATAATAGGAATTAAAAATATTATATAATTAGTAATAATGAGATTAAAATAAGGGTATAATGAAAAAATCTTGGTGCATCATTATAACATTAGAATATTCATACCCATCAATACTTGGCTCATAATACATGAAGCATGGAATCATACTTTTATAAAGGTAAGGTTCATTAGAATCAATAATAATTTTTTATTTGATATCAATATTTATCATATGAATCATTGTAAACCCATTTCATGTATATATAAAATATGTTGGTATTTTGGACTATTATCATCAATGAAACCATAAAATAACCTTACAATATGAATATACACATAAAAAATATAATATTCTTTTCCTGTTAATATAGTAATTTTCCAATGAATTAGAGGGATATTTGTGATAACCCATCATATAATATATATCATGATCACCTAGTGCTATCTGAACACACCCATGATCATTAATAATGTAGATATACTATTCATGACTTGAAGATTTATATACCATAAACTATAATAGAAAACCATAATTATTTTCAGAACATTATTAAACCATTGAAAACATATGGTTCTCATAACAATATCTTAACCCATAAAAAATAAATAGGTTCCATAACTATCTATTTTAAAAATGATTAACCTATGGAGATGAAATGGGTTCCATAACAATATCTTGTAATCGGGATTTACCCATGGAAAAAATGGGTTCCATAAAAATGTATTTGAAACATTATTAACTCTGGAAAATAAATGGGTTCTATAAAAATATATTTAAAATATGACTAACCAATCAAATAAAATAGTTTCCCCAAAAATATATTTATAACATGATATACCCTGGTGAAAGAATAATGATCAATAATAATCTCTTTGAAACCTGATTAAACAATGGAAATGAAACATATTATATAACAATTTCATTGAAACAATCACAGTCCATCATGAGAATGAATGATGATAGTATTATTAATAAATAGTTGCAATGGGATCGCATGTAACAACAAGGGTTTTTAAAGTTGATGAATTTGAATATCATTATATTATAATGATAATAATATTGAACGAAAATGTTATTTTAATTTTTAAAATGACAAAAAAATAAAAAATAATTGTAAAAGTAATATTATCTAAAAATAACTATTTAAAACTATTAAAATAATAATTACAAAATTAACCGATCAAGATGGAAGAAATTTCCATTCAGGTCATATTTGTGAAAATAAATATTTCTTTCATGTTTTTAATAACTGGAAAATGTGCATTGTTTTGAAAATGATAACAATGTTAATAATAAAACATTTGAAAAAAACTCAAATTGTGTAACAATTTCAAAAAAAAATAAAAAATTTCAATGGTAAATGTTAATTGGAATCATTTTTATACAACATAGATTTTGAGGAAAATGAATTTCTGAAAAAAAAATTGAAATAAAGTTGTCTTTTATTAAAAACAATTTGTCAATAATTTTAATCACCAAAGAGTGAAAAATGGTAATATTACCTGAAAACATCATAAATAACAAGTGTATAATAAAATAAATGTAATTGTTATCCAATTACTAAATAGTTTTTTAATGGAAATTCATGCATAAATAACCCTGATTAAAATAATATTTAAAAAAACATCAAAGGATCCTAAAAAAGAAGTTAGAAGAAAATAATTAATTAGTATTTGTATAAAATGTAATCCACATAAAAATATTGTAAGTAAAACTATTTATAAAAAATTTCTTACACACATAATCATAAAATATTAAAGTAAATCAATAAGTAACAAATCACAATATAAATAAATTGAGTTATAAAATTTGTTACCACATGGTATCATTTATAACAAAACCCATTTTGATAGAATAAATGAAATTGAATATTATAAAACAAACAATAATAAAAGAATAACAATATTATATTGCAAATGATAGTATACAAATAATATATGTGAAATTAGGTTCATAACATTAAAATAATAATCAATTAAAAAAATTATACAACTACCAATATAACATTTGTAATTCCTTGATAGAAAACCCAATGAAAGCGAGAAGCTGATATGGAATCTTGATTCCAAATAATCATTATGAAAATTTTCATAAAATAATTCATGGGTAGTATATACACAAAACATCAAAAAAATTAGGTTAATATGTCCCATGCCTTATAATAACAAAAAGTGAGACGAGACAACCCCAAACATGCATTCCGGTCATAACATGCATGTCCTTTTCCACATGTATTAAAATATTATATCAAAAAATTACTTTTAAAATAACCATATTAAAATTTAAAACATTATAAATAAAATTATAATTTTATTTCATTACAATGTAATATTTTAATACTTAATTATTAAATTCCACACTAGGTGTTTTGAAGACGTTCATTTAATTGTTTAAAAAACATTGTTTCGTTGACTATGGTCTAATATATCATTATTTAAACATATAATTAATAATAATTAAATTATAATAATATTAATTCATGAATTATACTTTTAAATACAATCATAAAAAAGGATTATGAAAGATGACTTATGTTGTGATCAATGAAGCGGTAGGACGTACGTACATATTAATAATGTTACCATGTTTCAATTATCATTATGGAAAGACATTATGTATTATTTTATTTTTATATATTTATAGTAATATATTATATAAACAATTATTTCTTTAAATATCCTTATATTTATCATTATTTTGATGTGGTGTTGCAAAATAAATTACATCACTTCATGTTGGTGGTATTTCAGATGCCCACGAACGATATAATCTAAATGTAATATAAGAATAAATATTGCATATTATATTTTCAGAATGTTAAATATTTCATGAGTATATTTTTTATTTCATTTATTATAATATATTCATTAAAACTATACATATTACCTACCATATAAATCATTAGTGAAACATGAATCACATCATATCATGAGGTGGTAGTGTATCGTACGCTTCTGAGATATTTTCGTATCTCCCATCAAAATTTAAAGGATGATGATATATGTGATTAAATTCTTGTAAAATTATAAATATGTTAAAAAATTCATATATATATATAATTAATATATATCCTTAAAAAAATTTGTCAGATAAGATGATTCAAAATATATGGCATGAGTTTGTGAGGTGGTTTTCCATCGTACAGATGAATGCTGATTTCATATCCCATTTGATGGAATAAGAGATATATATAGGTTATTTCACTAATATAATATAATTTAATCACATATGATAAATATTTATTTAGTATTTTATAATAGTTGTAGAATATTTGAAGGGTGTGGAAGAAGGAATTGTGTAATCTAGTATAGTTAATAATTTTATCTCTTCTCGGTCCACTTATTTATTATTACACACAATGTATTCTTATAGTGGATTTATAAATAATAAAATGAATATAAGATAATTTTATATATATTGGGATGTAATATGGTAGGTAATTGAAAATCCAAAATAGTATTATGGTGTGAATAAGATAGGAGAGTGTGTGGATATTTATATGTGTGGTGAGTGGAACACTTTTAATTATTAAAAAGAAAAAGTTGTACCCAAATTTTTTAAAAGTTAAAAAGATAAAAAATGGATAATTATCAAAAATTATTAATGATATGGTTTACATTTGGTGGAAAAATATGTTCTATAATTTTTTTAGGTCGTTTTACCTTTTATATTTATAGTTTGACCCCTGATATAGTCATTCTCACGTTAATCATGGTAATTATTTTTTGTCTACTTTAACTATTTTTATAGTAAAACATTAAGAAAAACATATTAAATCACATAAATTATAATGATTATAAATATTTTATATATTTTTAAAATATAAATTCATATAAGTATAAAATTTTAATTTTTAATATTATTTTTCCATGCGATTAAAATTCAATTTTAAAAAAAAATTATTTTTCAAGATAAAGAAGGTTTTATATGAACATTATGACATGTAATTATAATTTAATGAATTAAAATTAAAATATAATGGAATATAATGTAAATTTATTATATTATTTATCCCTTATAATGGGTTATTAAATTAATTAAAAATATGATAGATTATAAAATTTAAAACAATATTTAGAAAACCCATTCTTTTTAAATGCATAAATAATCTTATAACAAAATCCTATATGAATTTTGATAATAAAAAAAATAATATAATTAAATATAAATAAATAATACATATGTTACATTAAATAATATTCATAACATAACCTTACTTTGAAAATTCTTAATTTGTTAATAATAAATTACTTTTTGGACAAATCGACATTATTCACTATTCATTGAAAAATAAATATTTATTGAAAATTCCAAAAAATTAACCCAAATTTAATTTTTAGACACTGATAAAAAAATATAATTTTATAAAATATGTTTTATAATATACACACAAATATATATAATTTTATTTCATGAATAGATATTAAAATCATTTTTGATGTAAACTAATTGTTAAAAATATAATTACTATACAAAAATTATTCATTATTTACTAAAAATGTATCAATATTTTATATTTACTAATATATATAAATATATATATCACAATTTATTTATTAAAATTCATAACCTCCAATTTTACATATAGGTCACAACATATTTTTATTTACCAGGTTGCTTAAGCTATGTGTTATGTACCGAATATGCTATCGAACATATTTTCCATCAATAAAATGTCATGGAGTTGCATTCTCCCATATTTAATTAATTTTCCCCAAAATTTTAACATTAAGTTAGTAATAAAATGTTAGAAATTTAAAAATACTCTTCTTGGAAACCCAAAACATAAAAAGGGTTAATAAAACATTATCTTGATAATAGAGGAAAGGATGTCTAAAGGTCATCCAGAATAACACATATTAAGAATCCAAGTAAAATAACATAGGTTTCAAGTGATGGTTTTCAAATGAAAAAAAAGTAATCACAATTAATTATTTTGAGTGAATGGGATCATTTATCACATGAAAGTGAATCAACAAGACAATGATCACATCGACAAAACCATAATGAAAAGTTGTATGAAAAGAATCATTTATTTCACCTAAAATGATTGTTATTGGAAAATTTTGTTTTAATTATCATTTCCGTATATTTTAATATTTAGTTTTCCATCTATATAATAATTATAGTGTAATATACTTACTTGATAAGTTTAAATTAATTACAATAATTAATTTTTACCAAATTGTCAACATTTTCTCCAAACGGTTTGTATTCAAGAATATTTTTAATACATAAATAAATTAAAATCCTTTTAATTATCACATTCCCATAATGGATAATAATTATATTATACCTATCTTTATATGTTATAAAAAAATTAAAATGGTCATCACATGGTAAGATAATTCAAAAAATTAATAAACATTTATATGTTGAATTAATATATAAATCTCCACTTTTTTGTAGTGATACCTATGTTAAATCTATATCATTACATATATAAATAACCATATATCAAAATTAATAATTAATAATTTCAACCATAATTATTTTATAAACTCGATGTCTATATAATAATGTTAATCTTAAATTCTTGAAAATATAGCAATCTTCTTTTGAAATAACATTAATTACTTTGTCACCAATTCACATTACAATCCCAGGTTATCTATATGATAAAACATGTAACCCACCATTACCTCAATATAGAATATTATATAATCAGTAATTTTTATCAATAAAATAAATCATTTATCTAAAACATTTAAATAAATACTTATTATTGAACCAAACCATTACATATTGTTTGTCCATGTAAAACACCATCTAAAGTCTCTTTATTAACATTAAGATCTCATACCTAAAAACATCAACGGGTATCAAAACATAGAAATTTTGATCATCATTAATCATATAGACCTATGAAAGAATTCATAACTGTTAATATAACTACACATGAGAAATTTTTAATATCCAATATTATGTATTCATTTTCCATTGATACAAATTATAACATACTAGAACCTACACATCTCGATCCATAGTAAAAAACATGAAAATTACATTTTCATCTATGATATTGAAGATAGAGATCAAATTTTAACAATATATAAATTAAAAAAAATTGATAAATTGGATCACTTATATTCTAAAAGATAATTTTGGTTTATAATTTGATATGTATAGGTAAAGGAAAATTTTAAAATAAATCGATTGTTTTAGTTGAATACATTTTAATTTGAAATAAACCCATTAGATCTCCACTAACGGGTTATAGGGGTAGTATTTTGGTAATAAGAAACCACTAAATTGTTGATATAGATCTTGAGAAGATACAATGGTAGATGTGGGAAAATAGATATGGTTCGTTGTGTATTGATGAAGATTAAGAAGGGTGGAATTATTTAAATGAGGGGATGTTTCATAAAATATTAAATTAATATAAATTATTTTTTACGTTTATATAGACCCAAATTGAATATATTAGAATATATTACACCTATGAGTGAAAATAATATTATACAGTAAGATTTGGACATTTTTTGATCATATTTTTACACTTATAATTTTGTTTAAACATCTCATTATTCATTTTATAAATTTCCATAATAATAATGTTTTCTACTATTTTTGAGCAAATAAAGTTATATAAAATTACAATTTCCCTTAAATTGACAATGAATATCTATTATAAATAATAGGGAAATATTTTTTCTAAATTTAATAATTTGTTGAATTATAAATAATTTAATTAAATAATTTATATAATTACTCTCATTTGAATCCATATTCCTTTAATTTAACAATAAAAACAAAAAAAAATTTGGGGAATTAGAATATGTTGTTTTCAGAAAACTATAAAATTTCATATAGATATATCAAATTTGTGTTAAACAATAAGTCATTAATTTTATATAAATTATAATATTTTTAATATCTTTTATTATATTTATTATTAAACGTAGAATTATTTCATCGTTGTTGTATAATAAATTAATGAAATTATAAAATTACTAAAAAAAATTTAACAATTTTTTTGGAAAATAATTTCATTAATAATAATATTGACACATAGATTCATTCATAACATGATTACATCCCTATGTATAATCTGGAGAGATATTAAAAACAATGAGACTTACATTCTATAACATTATTTGATTTAAATACTATATAATTTATTTTAATGTAAATGTTTCTATTGAACTAATAAATTTGGTGTATAAGGTTGTAAGGGTTGAATAAACTTAATTCAATAAGATTATAATTAAATTTTAATATCCTTAAGACATAGTTTTAATATATATGAACAAGACTTACCTTTTACTGAGAAGATAAGAATTTCCACAATTATAATTAATATTGAATAAAAATAAATGGGGAGTGTATAATAAAATTGACCCAAAAAATTATAAATATTTAATTCATATTATCTCATTTAATAAAAAATGGAAAATATTTATTTTAATAAAAGTGTCAAAGATGCGATGAATTCCTCTTTTTAAAAAGATATATTTTTTCATAAAACTTGATTTTTTTTATATTGTGCAATGTTAGAATATTGGATATATGATAAAAAAATGATTGAATATATAAATATTATTTAAATAATTCACCAATACTGATCATATAACATCCCATAACCCACTCTCCCATATTCAATGAAAAAACATAAACATTACATTTCTGTCATTGATACCAATTAAGGTGACCCACTTTTCCCCTCGAAACCATACTACATCAAAATTAAATATATGATCACTAAAATTACCATTGAACATATAGTTTTATATTATAATATAATTAGAAAACAATTAAATAAATAATTCCCTTTTATTTAAATGATTATATCATCCACTTATTATAGCTTTTCATTTTTTACATTATGTAATCAAAATCATCCCTAAATACCCATTATTGACATAAATCAGTCAACATAATTATTTTTGACCTATGGAAAGTGAATCATAATAAGGTTGAGATAAAATTCCCGGTATGGATAATCATATGAATTAAAAATATAATTTCATTGGTGACTATAAATTGAAAATAAGGGTATGATGTCATAATAAATGTGCATGAGTATAATGTAAGAATATTTATACCCATCAATACCTTGTTCATTAAACATAAAACATGAAATCCTAATTTCATAAAAGTAATGATTATTAGAATCAATAATAATTACCTATTTGATATCAATGTTTATCCTATGAATCATTGTAAACCCATATCAAGTATAGTTAAAATAGGATGGAATTTTGGACCATTATCATCAATGAAACATTAAAGGAATGTTAAAATAATTATAAACACATAAAAAACATCTAATATTGTTTTCCCATAAATATAGTCATTATCTAATAAATTGGAGTGCTATTTGTAAGAACCCATCATATAATATATATCTAGCTCCCCAAGTGCTATTTAGACGCACCCATTATGATCAATAATGTACAAGTATTTTTCATGAATAGCTGATTCATTAGTCATAATCAATAACAAAAAAATATTCCTTTTTTCAGAACATTATGATACCATAGAAATGATATGGGTCTCATAATCATATCTTAACCCATGAAATATAAACACTTTCCATAACTATCTATTTGACAAATGATTAGCCTATGGAGATGAAATGGGTTCCATAACACTATCATTGAAACACGATTTATCTTTGGAAAGAAATGAGTTCCATAAATATGTTTTTGAAACATTATTAACTCATGGAATATATATGGGTTCCATAAATATATATTTTAAACATGATTAAAAAATGGAAAATAATTGGATCTCCAGAAATATCAGTGTAGAATTATTAAACAATGGTAAATAATTAGGTTCCATAATAATATATTTAAAACATGATTAAACCCTTGATATGAAACATGTTCTATAAAAATCACTTTGAAATAATAACAATCAATTATGGGAATGAAATATGATTGTATTATTATAAAATAGTCTAAATTTGATCATATGCAACAATAAGGGTAGTTAGTTTTGATAAATTTAAATACCATTAAAATATTATGAAAATAATGTTGGAGGAAAATAACCATTTCATTTTGAAAATAAAAAAAAAGAAATTTTAATGTAATATTATCTGAAAATAACTATTGAATACTTCTGAAATAATAATTAAAACATTGATCCATCAAGATAGAAGAAAATTTCATTGATGTCGTATTTGTTAAAAGAAATATTCATTTCATGTTTATAATAAATGAAAAATGTTCCTTATTTTAAAAATGATAACAATATTCCTAATAAAATATTAAAAAATACAAAAAATGTTTAAAAATTTCATTAAAAAAAAGTTCTCAAAAGTAAAATTCAATTGGAATCATTTTTATGCAACATTGATTTTGAGGAAAATGGATTTCTGACATTGTATAATAATTAATGTGTATTTTTTTAAAAACATTTTTTCAATAATTTTAATCACCAAAAAGTTATAAAATTATAATATTATATGAAAAATTCATGAATAACAAGAGTATAATAAAATTAAAGTAATGTTTATCCAATTACTAAATAGTTTCTTTTAATGTTAATTCAAGTATAAAAAATACTGATTTAAATGAGATTTTGTAAAAAATGTAAAATGATAATAAAATTGAAGTTAGAATAAAACAATGAATTGAAAATGTGAATGACATGTAATCCACTGATTTTCTTAAATAAAACCATTTATAAAAAAAAATTCATACTCACATAATCTTAAAATTTAATGGAAATGAAAAATTAATAAAACACAATGGTAAGAAATCCAGTTATAAAATTTGTTACCACATGGAATATTTTATAAAAAATCCCATTTGGATAATATAAATAAAATTAAACATTATAATACAAGGAATAATTAATGAATGATGATATTATATTCCAAATGGGTAGTGTATACATCGTATATATGAAATTAGGTTCATAACATTACAATATGCCTTAGTGAAAAACATTTATACAATGCCCAATATAAAATTGGTAATTTGTTGATAAAACCCCCATGAAATAGAGAACCTCATATGGAATAATGATTCCAAATAATCATTATAAAAATTTTCATCAAAGAATTATTGGGTATTATATAAACCACACATCAAAAAAATTAAGTTAATATGTCATAAGACTTACAAAAATAAAAATTGAGATGAGAAAGCCCCACACATGCATTCTCGTTTTAACATGTATGTACTTTGACATATGTATAATATGATTATATCAAAAAATTAGTTTCAAAATAACAATATAAAATTTTAAAAAAAGTAATTAAATAATAAATTCTATTTCATTACTATTTTATATTTTAATACTTAACCAGTTAATTCCACAACAAGTGTTTTGAGGATGTTCATTTAATTATTTCAACAAAATCCTTGTTTTCTTAACTATGGTATAATATGTCATTATTTCAATATATAAATAATTATAATAATTTAATTATTATCATATAAATTCATGTATTATACTTTTAAATGAAATCATATAAAAATATTTTTCAAAATGATCTATGTTGTGGTCAAGGAGATAATATGACCTACATACACATTAATAATGTTTCCATGTTTCAATGATCATTATGGAAATACATTGTGTATTATTTTATTTTTATATATTTATAATTATATAATATATAAAAATGATTTCATTAAATATACTTATATGTATCATTTTTTTGATTTAGTGTTGAAAAATAAATTGCATCACTTCATGGAGGTGGTATTTCACATATACACGAACAATGTTATCATAATTTAATGAAAGAATTAATATTGCATGTTATATTTTCATAATTACAAATATTTCATGAGTGTAATTTTTATGTCATTAATTTCAAATATATTTCTTAAAATTATAAATATTATCATCTATGTAAATCATTAGTGAAAAATTAATAACATCGCCTGGCGTGCTGGTAATATATCATACACATGGGAGATGTTATCATATCTCCTACAAAATTGATAGTATGAAGATATATGTGATATAATTACTGTAAAATTATAACTATTCTAAAAATATCATATATATAATTAAAAGAAATCTCAAAAACAATCTATCATAGGGGATGATAGTAAATGAATTACATGAGTTTTTGAGGAGGTTGTTCATAGTACACAGGAATATATATTTCATATCCCATTTGCTGGAATATGAGATTTATTTATGTCATTTCATTAATATAATATAACTTCCACACATAGGATAAATATTTTTTATTATATTATCATAGTAGGAGAATATTTAAGGTTTTGGAAGAAGAAATAATGTTATAGCGTATAGTTATGAATTTTATCTCTTCTTGGGCCACTTATTTAATATTACACCTAATGAATTCCTAGAATGGTTTTCTATCCAATACAATGAATCTATGATAATTTTATGGATTCTGTGATGTAATATGTTAGGTAATTTATAATCTAATTTTTTTATGGTGTAAATAAGAGTGGAGAGTGGATGGACATTTATAAGTGTGGTGAGTGGAAGACTTTTAATTACTAAAAAGAAAAGTTGTACCCACATTTTTCGCATCACAAAAAGTTAAAAAAATTGATCATTATCAAAAATTATACATGATATGGTTTAAATATGGAGTAAAATATGTTTTAATAATGTATTTATGTTGTTTTAACTCTTATATTTATAGTTTGACCCCCTATAGAGTCATTCTCACCTTAAACATGGTAATTATTTTTGTCTATTTTTACTGTTTTTTAAAGAAAAAATTATGTTTAAATTATTAGATAACATAAATTACGATGATTAAAAATATGGAATATATTTTCAAAATTTAGATTCAAATAATTATAAAATTTTAATATTTAAAATTATTTATAGGTGCAATTAAAATGTAATATTTAAAGAATCTTATTTTTAATGATAAAGATGATTTTATATGAACTCTATGACATGTAATTATAATCTAAATAATTAAAATTAAAATATAAAGATATATAATTTAAAATTTATATTTTATTCATCCCTTATTATGGGTTATTCTTATTAATTAAAAATAGGATACATTATGAAATTTAAAATACTTTATAGAAAACCCACGTTTTTAAATTTAAAAATAATTTTATCACAAAATCCAATATGAATTTTGATAATAAAAATTTAATACAATTAAATATAAATAAATAATACTTATATTACATTAAATAATATTCTTCACATAATATAAGTATTAAAAATCATAATTTATATAAAATAAATTATTTTTTAGAAAAATCTGCATTATACACTATTCATGGAAAAATCAACATTTATTGAAAATTACAAAAATATAACACAACATAACTTTTTAGACTCTGATAATAACAATTAATTTAATTTTTTAAAATATTTTATATATTATATAGGAAATTATTTATATTTTTATTTCATGAAAAGTAATAAATATCATTTTTGATTAAAAATGATTTTTGAAGAATAAAATTACTGTTCAGAATATCATTATTTACTAAATATGTATAAATATTTTATATTCAATAAGATATATATATATATATACAAATATCATTTTTATTTATTCAAATCCATAACATCCAATATAACATATAGGTTACAATGATTATATATTTCACAGGTCGTTTATGCTCTGTGTTATTTAATGAATATGCTATCGAACATACATTTCATTGATAAAATGTCAGGGAGATACATAATCCCCTATTTAAATAATATTTCCTCATAATTGTAATGTTAAATTAGTAATAAAATGTTAAAAAATTTAAAATACTCTCCTTGGAAACCAACATCGTAAAAAGGGTTAATAAAACATTCAATTGATAATAGAGAAATGGATGTATAAAGGTCATCCAGAATAACACATAATTTGATTCAAATAAAATAACATAGGTTTCATGTGATGGTTTCAAAATATAAGAAAATATTTATGCTAAATAATTATACAAATTAAAGGATATCATTATCAGAAAAAAGTGAATCATCAAGAGTATGTTCACATCTACAAAGCCATAAAGAAAAGTTGTGTGAAAGGCATAATTGATATCAACTAAATTGATGCTAATAGAAAAAAATTTTAATATCCTTTTAATTGATTTTAGAAATTCATTTTCTATCAATAAAATATTTATAAGGTAATATGCATACTTTATAAGTATAAATTAATTCCTTTAATTATGTTTACTAAATTTATCAACCATTGCACCAAACGATTTTTATTAAAGATTATTGTTTCATGCCTAAATCAATAAAAGTTATTATAAGTACAACATTCCAATATTAAATAATAAATATATTAGACCAATCTTAATATGTAATCAAAAAACATAAATGGTTTTCACATGGGAACATCATTTAAAAAAATTAATAACCCTTCATATGTTCAAAGAATATATTAATCTCCACTATTTTATAGCGATACCTAAGTTAAATATATATCATTACACATATAAATGAACATATATCAAAAATAAAATAAATAATTTCAACATTAATTATTTTCTAAACTCAAGGGATATATTATAGCTTTCATCTTAAAAGCTAAAAAAATATTTCCATCTTCTTATGAAATAACAGTAATTACTTAGTCACCATTTTACATTACAATCACATGTTATCTATATAGTAAAACATGTAACATGATAATTAACTCTATATAAAAGATTATATAATCACTAATGTTTATCGATACTGCAAATCATATTTCTCCAAAATTTAATTAAATACTTATCATTGAACAAAACCATTAAAAATTATCTGTCCTCATAAAATTTCTCTTAATGTGTCCTTATTAACATTAAGATATCATATCTTAAAACATTAAATGGTATGGAAACATTGAAATTATGATCATAATTAGTCACATAAACCTATGATGGTATTCATAACTCTAAATATAACATCACATAAAAACTTTATAATATTCCATGTTATATATACATTTTCCATTGATACCAATTATAACATAACAGAACCTACACTTCTAGATCCATTGATAAAAAAATGAAAATTAAATTTTCAACTTTGATATTGATTTTATAGTTCTAATTTTAATCATTTTTAAATTACATAACAAATGGAAAAATTGGATCACTTACATTCTCAAGTACCTTTTAGGTTTCCAATTTTAGGGAAACATGAAAAACTCAAAAATTAATAATAAATTTTATTTTAAAGGTTTTTATCTCCCACATTACCGAAATTTTATTATTTTATATTTAGTTGACATAATAATATATATGAAATCTCTTTTTCACAAAATAAATACAACCACATTATTTATAATATGGGGAAATGAATCATAATATGTGCGATTTCAAATGCTCCGTAAGTGTAAATGTATTCATTAAAAATTGAATTTCATGAATGGGAATAATAAGATAATAAGGGTGTGATAAAATAGTAATATTAAATTAATATAACATTAGGATTTTCACACACATAAATACATGGATCATAAAACATAAAAGAAGAAAGAAGGATTTATCAAATGAAAGATTCTTCATTATTAATAACCATGAGACATGTGATATCAAAATTGATAAAAAGAAACATTATAATCCCATAGAAATCATAGATAAAACAATTGAGTGTCTTAGAACATCATAAACATAGAATATTTATATAACAATTACAATTGTGATAAAAATACAACATAATTACAATATAAACTTTTAGGGAATATACTCTTTCTAATTTATTGAACATCTATCTAGGAGCACCCATTATATAATCTATATTAAACTCAATCGATACTATCATATGGAATCCATCATATATCCTATAACAAGATAAATGGAGTAATATGGGTGCACCGATGATCATTAATAATTTTTATGCACCATTCATAAATAGATCATTAATTTCATCATATTTTCATAGTAATAAACTTTATTTTTTTAAGAACGTGATTACCATGTGTAAATGAAACGGGATCCACAATAATAGATTTGAAACACTATTAACCTATAGAATAGGAAAGGTTTCCATTAATGTATCATTAAAACATGATTAAACAGTGGAAAGTAAATGGTTTCCATAATAATTTCATTGATGTATCACTAACCCTTAGAAAAGAAACATGCTCCATAATATCTTCCATGAAACATTATTATCCCATGTAAATGAAAAGGGTTCAAAATTAATCTATTTGAAACATGATTAAACAATGTAAATTCCATATTTCCCATAATAATATATTTCAAATATGATTAACCAATCCGAAATAAATTATTTCTATAATATTTTTTTTAATCATGATTAACATGTGGTAAAGAAATAGGATCAATAAGAATCTATTTGAAAAAAATCATAATACATATATAGAAATAATGATTATGTTATTACTAAAAAATATCCCCACCAGATCGTATGTAACACCATGGTTTATTATGTGGATGAATGTAAATACTATTAAAATATATTTATAATCTATTTGTAGATAATTAAAATCTCCATATTTAAATACACCTTTTAAAAATAAATATTCTTTAAAAAAATAAAATTATTTTCTCTAAATATAACCTTTGATACAATGTAATGTAATAATAAAAAATGACTGTTCATGATGGTGGAATATTCTTTTTATGTATTAAATGATAAAACAAATGATTCCTTTCTCACTTTTGGTAAATGCAAATATGCCTTATTTTCAAAAAAAACTTAAATATTACATTGATTTATTTATAAAAATTAAAAACATGTAAAAATAGCAATAATTAACTTTTTTTAAATTAATAAATTTTTTTTGATTAATTTCATTGGAAACCTAGATTTTGATCAAAAAGGAGTTTCTCCCAAAGAGAGAAATAATGTTGTATTTTACAAAAAAATTTATCTCAATAATTTGTAGAATCGAACTGTGGGAAATGATTCAATTATTTTAAAACAGAATGAATAAAACTAGGAGAATAAAATTAAATAGGTGTATTATCCAATTGTAATATAATTTCTTTCAATGGAAATTCAAGAATAAACACTGCTAATTAAATTTATATTTTGATATAAACCCTTATTACGGTAATAAAATATAAGAGATAATTAACCAATGTAGATAATTTGGTGTATAATATTTAAATTCACCTAAAAAAATAACAAATATTTAAATTAATGGTAAAAAGTTAATTAAACAAATATTCATAAAATTTTAAAGACAATGAAAATGTCAAGTAACCCAATAAAAATAAACTAAGTTGTGGGTTTTTTTACTACTGGGTAGATTTTATGTAAAAATAACATTAGTTGAAATAATTAATATAAAATAACAAATTAACATTAATCATTAATAAATCATGATATTTCATGTGAATATTTTTCCATATAATTCAAATAAATGAAATTAGCTGCAAAAAATTACAATATGCCTTCGTGGAACGAAATTAAGGTGACGCCCCTTAATGATTTTATAATCATTGGATCAGAACACCATGAATGATATTGCCTCATATTATTATTTAAATTCCAATAATTATAATTAATTTAATAAAAAAATAATTAATGGGAGGTATATTCACAATTAAAAATAATAATTGTTGAATATGACATATGTATGAATGAATTAAAATGTGAGATGAGAAAACTTATTACCTCGAGTACAGACATTCAATGCATGTTAATTAACTCTTTTATAATAAGATCATACAATTTATTATATTTATTAGTAATCCTTTTCATGTTTCAAAATTATAAATTAATTATTTACTACATTTATTTATAATAATATAATGGAGTACATAATCAGTTTAGTCGAGATCATGTGTATTGAGGGAATTCTGTTCATTTTTTAAAAACAAAATTGGTGACTTTTTAATGGTCAAAAACGTAATTATTTAAACATCTATATAATAATAATAATTAACTAATTATCATATTTTTTTATTAATTGTTCATTCAAAATAAATCACAAAAATATTTATGAAAAATAAAATGTGTGATGATCATGTAGAAGGCAGGTCGTACGTACACATATCTGATAATTTAATTTTTATGGATCATTATGGAGAGAATGTACATACAATTTTTATGTTTCCAAAATGATCATAATATTATAAATACCATATATGTTTTGAGTGGATTCTAGAACCACATTAATTTTTAATAATTAAAAAGTATTATTTATTTAATTTTATTTAAAATCCATACAAATTTGAATTAGTTAATGTATTCTTAAAAAGGATTATAACATAATATTCAATTTCATAAATTGTTATTTATATTGTTCATAACATGTAATTAATAATTCTTTATGTGTTCTTAAGTTATAAAAGATAGATAACTCTTTATAAAATAATTTTATATTTTATGGAATTTAAATTTGGAAATGTTCAAAATTAAAATTTTGGCCAAGTCTGAAACCTATCATGGAAACTAACTATATAAAATAACCATGTCACCTGACCAGTTCAGCTGACAATATCACCTAACCATGTAACATGACCTTGTAACATTACTATGTCACGTATCTATGTCCACCTACCACACAGACAAAATGAACTGAATGTTGAACTTACCATATGAACAAAATGATTTATTCGTGGAACAAATAATGGAACCTACCATGGAACCAATCATGGAAACTACAATGGAACGTACATTGGAACCTAAATTGGATCATACCATATAACCTCATATGAGTATCTATAGTGAATGAAATTATATTACGTATTCTGTCAATAATATTGTCTAAATAGATCCAAATTTAATGATTATTATTACATTATAAATCCAAAAAAATATTTTCATTTTTTTACAAAAAATAAGAAACTAAATAAATATTTATATCTATAAAATTTATATTGAAATCATTTAATGTTTATATTTATTATTCTATAGTTTTCCAAAATACTTTTTCTACTATATTTTGATGATAACCTCAGTTGTAGAAGATCAAATATTTTGATTCCTAATAATATAAAAATGAATTGAATTTAACTAAATATAATTCTAATGGATATAAATAATATTCAAAAAATTTGGAAGCATTATTTATTTCTTAAACATTGTTAGTCAATATGTTAAAATATTTTCCAGAATCATCTATATGAAATTGGGTTCATGAATTTTCTTACATAGATTAAGATACACAAGTTTTCCTATGAATTTTTTCTGAATAATTATCCTACATGTCACCCCTATGTGTATTTGAATATGTTTTTGTTTTATTTTCTATATGTTTTTTTATAAACTGGTCATATTATCTATTATATTTTATATTTCACTTTTCAATTTGTCTCATGTTTATTATGGATATAATATGTGTTCTAATTATTATATAATTACATTTTAATTTCCTAGAACCCATGATAATAGGTTTTAAATTGTATTATGAGGAATTAAATATTATTCATATGGTATTAATAATATATGGATATTCATGTTGAAATATTCTAACTTGAGATATTGAAATTCAAATCGGTTGGAATATATATATATATATAAATATTATTTCATATGTTTTTCAATAATATTAATTTCTTTTATTAACTATGGTTTTCCTTTTTCAAATCATGATATCTAGAGAATGATCATGTTCATATTAAATATTTATCTTTATCAAAAAAATTGGGAATGGGTGAATATAAAATTTGGGTTCAGAATATGACGAGTTATTATCAAGAATTTTATAGAAGTATTTCAGGGAATTTATTATCAACAAGAATAGATATACTTGTTCCTGTATTAATTTTGTATTATTCAAATTATTATTTGTATATATCATTATTTTAATTATCACAAAATAATTATATTCTTCCTCTACATTATTTGTTTTCAAATTAACTTATGAAGTATATTAATGGAATTTTTAGGGGGTGAAAATAGTTATTACTATTTTAGTTGATAAAAAGACAAAATAATGCAGTATTGATAAGACATAGGAATCTATATAAAATATTTCATGATGAATAATTTTAAACTATGTTTTGGAGATTCATTGTTCATATTTATTCTGAAGTAACCTATTTGATTCCCAAGCCTCACAATTCCATCATACTGAAGGTCCTGTAAACTACCTAATTCATTCACCGATATCTTCATTAAAAATTAATAAAAATGTTAAACTATCTTATTTATTTCATATATTATATTGATCATGACTATATGGTCTCACATAGTGTGTTTTCAACTTGGTTATACTACCCAAACAAATGGAATGTACAGGTTTGGTCTACCCTCTCAGAAGACTATGATCAGTCTGTTCCCTTAGAATTATGTGTTTCACGTGACCAATAAAATAGTAACAAAAATTCATTCCCCTAAAAGATTCAGATTCAAGAATATACCTTATAATATTAGGCTCCTCTTAACCTAGAACAAATATTGTGTTTGGAATGGCCTATTAATTTCTAGGTTGGTTCTGAACCTATAAAAAACATGGTTTGGTTTTATCTCATAAAATATAGGGTTTATTCTAATCCTAATAAATGGAATGTGTTTTGGATTAAGAATGTAAAATTATAGGTTTATTCTTCTCTTCTAAAATAATATATTGTTTTCAGAACATGTAAAAGGAATGGGAAGTGGGATGTGCCACTTGGTGTGACAAAAAGTGATGGAATTATTTGTCACCCTCCTTCAAAATTGATATACTATTGTGGGTTCTATCTCTATCAGTTCGTTAGTGGGGTGAGGAGTGTTATTTGTTCATTTAGATCTGAATCACTATAAAAATATATTCTGTTAAGATATTATTTTGGGTATTATATTTTCACTCCCATTTATTATATCAGTATTGTTGAATTGATTATTATTTTAACTTATCAATTTGACAACATAAAGTTAAAAATATAAATATTTTTTAATGAAATAAAAAACACCCCTATTATGTTCATATAGAGAACCCTAAATGAACCTAAATCATGGCTTGAGATGGTAGATCACATAAGGATAAAATTAGAAATATGTCCTTAATTATACCTATCAACTGGTATCAAATCAGAACCCATTGAGGATAAATTAGTTTATTCTTATTTCAGTAAATATTATTTATTTTCAGAGGATGATATCCAAGATGAAATATTTATATTCATATTTATATTTTTATATTTTTTCCTAGTTCAAAAAAAGGACTAATAATATATATTTTTACTTATGGATAATTTTATGAAGAAATGTTTTTTGAATCCTACATTGCTAACACATTTCAATGGTCATAAGTACAATTTCTGCAAGTTTCATATGGATAATTTTTAAAAATAACATTTACATTATATTTTTGGATATTATGATTTAAAATTTTTATTTAACTAAATCAAATATTTAAAAATAGTAAGTAGATGATGCATTTAAATATGAATTTAAGTAGATTTTAATGAATATTATTTATTTCCTTCTTTTTGAAATATTTTTGATAAAATTTGATGTTGCAACAGTACTCATAAAATTTGGATACATCATGAGAAAACATCCACAATATAATGTTATTAGAATAAATATTTCATTTATTATATTAGAATATTGCAAAACCAAAAAATGGAGTTTCCATATAATAAAATGTGAAAACCCAATATTATTGAAGGATCCATCACATATGGTAATTTACTATTGAATTTAGATTTTTGAAAAGAAATTTAATATGGTTGTGAGAATAAAGGATATATTAAACCAAATTCTAAGTAATTAAAAAATATTAGGAATATGTACAAGAAATGAAATTATTTTTTGACAAAAATGAGTTATTTTTATAGATTACTCAGTAAGGTGGAAATTAAAAAGGAAACTTTTAATGTTCCATTTCATGAAAATTATACTGAGGTAACATTTTTACCTCCAAAATCTATTTCATGCGACCACAGTTCTTATGTCAGAAAAAATGGAAATATAGGTGAGACAATTGTAAGATATGAAATACGTTTAAATTTAGAGTCTCTTTCTTCTCTCAATTTTTTTAAATGACGAGTTTAGTGATGAAGATCAGAAAGAAATGTTTGATTTATATGAAAATAAAATAAAATAAATTTCTTATATAAATGTATCACTCAAAGATACATATAAATGGTATTGGGAAGATAAATTGATAATATTTTATAAATTTAATAATGTTGTTAAAGATAAAAAAATTTAATCACTTATAATTTATAAATTGAGAATAAAAAATGTTGAATATGAAATATTTAGTTTTAGAGATGAAAATGAAAGGAGTAATGATTTTATTTATATGAATAATGAAGATAAAAAATCATATGTAATTTATTATTGAATTATATTTCCAATGTTGAGGACGACTATAATAATCATAAAAATGAAAATGAAAATTTTATAAAAACTATTCTTCCTACAATGAAATGGTTTATTACAATTTGAAATTTCTTCAAAAAGAAAATGTAAGGCTAATGACTGGATTAGATAAAGAAAAAATTTAAATCGTATTATTAAAATTTCTAATTTATAATAAATTAAATTCAAATGTTAATTTTGGACAGATTATTTACTTCTTGAAATGTATTGATAAGTGGAAATACCCTGAATATGATTAACATTTTCTTTTTATGTTTGTAAATAAATTTTTATAAATAATGTCATCAAGAATTAACTCAATTAATTTATTTTACAATATATTTCATGATCATTATTTAAGTCATTTCACTATGATTTTTAAACAGTGGTTTTGTCCCAAATTGACTTTTCTGTCAAAATTTTATTTCAAGGAAAAAATATCAAAAAATTATACTTCGTGGATAAATAATGTTTCTGTTATCATTATTATGATATTAAAAAAGTATTTATACATAATTCATGTGAAATTAAACCATTATTTATACCCTAGTAATATGTATTTTCTGATTATTTTTTCCAATGGTCATGATAATTTAGTTTTCCTTAAAATTTTGGCATGAGATATAGAGAAAATAATATATCATATTTGGATAGCATAAATATCATTTTTAATATTGGGATACAATTATATCTCTAGTTTTGGATTTGAATTTAATATGGTTAAAATATTATATGAACTATGATTGTGTATGTTATTATTAAATTATGGTTACATTTATGATATTATAATTTTGTTACAATAAAAATTATTTTACTATATTGTGAATTGTCTTGTAGTTCTTTGTTATATTAATATATGTTTTTGGAGGAGTTTTCGCTACTAGAAATAAAATTATTCTCCTAATGATTTTATATTTTAATTTAGATAAAATACCATCATTTTGGGGGATGATAATATTGTTTTAAAATAATATTTATAAATTTAAATGTGTGAAATTCAAATATGTATTCACTAATTTATCGACATCGTAATTGATAGGTATGTTTTCATTAAAAATATAATTTTTTTATTAGTATATATAATGAATAAATTAAGGGGAGATATCATAACTTTAATTCTATAAATTTTACTTAAAAAATCATCTTCCTATATATTAAATATTTTTACATATTTTTATACTTATATACTTTTGAAACATTTTGATTATGTAAAACATATGGGTATTCACAATTAATTTTTAATTAATGGGGAGTTTGACTATTTTTTTGGCGGAAATGTTTTGTTTTGTAATGGAATACTCAAAATATAGAATATTTGTTTATATTTCATATTTTTTTAGTATTTATAAATAATTTATTATTATATAATATTTATTCTCGCACATACTATATAATTTTCCCTTACAATCATAAAAATAATTTTTTGTAAAAGTATATTTCATTAATGGTTTCAAATTAATGATTTTACAAATAGGTTTTTAAATTTAATTCATTAAACATGCTACTTCTTGATAATTTTTTATAATTGATGGATTTTTATGGCTCCTTTATATTATTTTTCAAATAATAATATTTAAGAATGTTGTAAAATGAAAAGTATTTTTTCATGAATTGTATTATTTTAAAGGAATTGAAATTTATTTTTAATGTCAAAGTGACAATTCCACCATTTAATATTTATCTTTTTTATTGTTTAAAAAGACGTATATATTTTTAGAATTTTAAATTGTTTTATAACTATAAAAATTGTGGACAATGTTTTATTTATCCCTGAAAAAAATTATGTTTTAATAATTTCAATGATTTATTTGGTTTATATCCTTTTATATTAAAAAATATGAATTATGGAATTTAGGATCAGTCACTATCATATTATGAAATTTATTTT
Source organism: Viscum album (assembly GCA_963277665.1). Classification (NCBI taxonomy): domain Eukaryota; kingdom Viridiplantae; phylum Streptophyta; class Magnoliopsida; order Santalales; family Viscaceae; genus Viscum; species Viscum album. The sequence goes on along the minus strand of OY728155.1, from coordinate 1,344,764,070 downwards.
GTATATTTATTTTTTTATTTCAATTTTTTACTAGTTATACCATGAAAATCATGTCTCATGAATTATTTATAGGCATAATAATACATTTTTACCTTACAATTTCATTTTAATTTTTCTTATCTAAAATTATTATAAATCTAAAATTATAAAATTTAGAGATGTGTAGAACCTAGAGTGTTAACTGACTATGTAGCCTAATCATGTCACATAACCACGTCAACCTAATAAAAAATGTAATTATCATGGAACCTACCATATGAAAAGATATATAGACTAGAAAAATACCATGGAACCTTCTATTGGACCTACCATGGAACATACTGGGGATCCTATAGTAGACCTACCGTGGAACCTCCTATGAGTACTAATGGTGAGGGAAATTACGTTATATATTTTATAAATAAAATGGTAAAATCAAAATAAAATTATGTGACTATAATAGAAATGTAAATATAAAAAATTATTTAAATTTTATTACAATATATCAAACTCTAAATAGATCTATATAGGTATATATATTATAATTATGTTTATACATTAGATCATTTATAATTCTTTAGTTTTCTAGAATAATTTTCCTATTTTATTTTAATGGTAACATGATCGGTAAAATTCAAATTTAGGTGATTTATAATTCTATAGATAGATAATGAAATTCTCCAAATATATTTAGAATATATATATAATGATTGTTCCACTCTTTTATGGTATGTTTTCTATATAAAAATTATGTGTTAATATGTCTAAAAATGATTCATAATCACCTACATGAAATCATCTATTTGAATATATATATATATATATTGATATATAGATTCTCCAACATAAATTTCATAATAAAATATCTTATGTGGAACCCATACATGTATTTTACACTATTTTTAATTGACTTTCTAGAGTTTATTCTAAAAATTGGAAAAATACATTTCTTTACATAATATTTAACTTTAACATATGTTAGGAGTTTATTGTTGATATAAATAGTGTTTTAATTATTCTAAAACTACTTATTCATTATCAATAAACCATTATAATCTGATTTATAAAATTTTATGAAGAATTAAATATGATTCGCATTGGATTATCCATGTATGGATATTAATATTGAATTCTTGGAACATGAGATATTCATATTCAAGATGGTTATAATATATATAGGATATCTATAATATTATTATATATTTTTTAGTAATATTAACTCTTTTTATTAACATATATTTTACTTTTTTAAATCATGATATCGATAGAAATCTCATTTGGATATTCAATATCTCAATTTATATGTGAAAAATGCATTTGTTGCGTTTAAATTTGAATTTACAATATAATGAGTTTGTCACTAATGATAAATGGGAGTATTCAAAGAATTTTGTTATCAAAATTTATATATTTATTTACTACAATATTAATTTATTATTATTTTAATGGTTGTATATTTGTAGCATTATTTTCAATCTCATAATATAAAAAATAGTTTCATTAGGTAAATATATTGTTATTTTAAATTATAAATTGGATTCATTTTTTATTATTGGATAAATTTACTATCACTACTTTGGTTGATACATAGATAAAATAATGAATTAAATATATAGATGTTATCATGATTGTAATCATTTGGTGTACATTTTTTGAAACTGAGTCTTTGAACTTCATTGTTCATTTTCTTTCTAATGTAAAATACTAGATTTCCAAACATCATGGTTTCAACATCATGATGGGCCTAAGAACTACCTGATTCATTTTCCATCAACTAAAGTATTAATCATATAATATGATACAATGTTTTATTCATTCATTATACAATTAAATTCATTTCTATATTACCAGCCCTATTATATCTTATATGGGGTTATAGTACACTATCAATAGGTACGTTTGGGTTTGATATTTACCCTTATAAGAATGTGGTTGTACTATTCCCCTAGAAGACTTTGTTTCACTTAAACCATAAAATAATATAGTAAATAACCCTTGCTATGAAATTCTATTTTTCATCTATCTACATAGATGATTGGGTTACTCATGAACCATAAGTTTAAAGGGGATCAAACTGAGATTGGTAATGTCTATGTTGGTTATGGACATATAAAAGTCCAGGACAGGTTTTCTACCATCAAATATAGGGTTCCATATAAACCCATAATGGTTAGAGGCTAGTATTTATGTTAATAAATTATAGGTGGGGTTTTCTAATTTAAAATGATGTTCTTTTTTAATCACATGTAAAAGGAATGGGATTTGGGATTAGCATCAATGGGTGAAAAAGGCTAATATAATGACTTATCACTCTCCATAAAAATTTACATACAACAGTGTCTTCCATTTCTCTCAATTAATAAGACTGGTGGTGTGTGGACCTGGAATATTTTGATCTAAACCACTATAAAAATTTCTTTTTTAATATTTCATTATCTTTATATTTTTCAATCACATTTATTATACTAGTGGGGTTGAATTATTTATTAGTTGAACTGACCAGTTTCCAATCATAATGTTCAAAATCTGACTATTTTTTTAATGAAATATAATTCACTCTCTATTTTCCATTGTTATCACCCCAACTTTACCTAAATATTATTTCATTAAATTTACTTATAAATATGTATACACTACTTATTTGACTTGGTGATGATGAAAAAATTATATCGCTTCTTGGAGGTAGTATTCCACATGTACATGAATGATGTTATCAATATTATGTGTCAGAAAGAAAATGATATATTATATTTAAAAAATAAGTCCATTGTATAATTATTATTTAATTTATTTCACATATATTCATTAAATGTATTCGTATTACCTTTTGTGCAAAGTGTTAGGGGAAAATGAATCGCATCGCTTCACGAGTGGATAATCACCCATATACATGAGTGACATTATCGTATCCTAAAAATATTGGAATTTATGAAGGGATAAAAAATAATATAACTCTATAAGTACAAATATATTACATGTATAAATTATATATATATATATTTATAGACTTTATATACATCATTATAACAACCCATGGATGGAGATGATGGAAAACAAATGACATCGGTTCATGAGGTTGTTACCCACTATACAAACAAATGATGATTTGAAATCCCATGGAAGAGGAGATGTATATAGGTAAAAAAATTAATATATTAACATCAATGAATATGTTATATACTATTTTTATCATATTATAATCATTGAATAATATTTTTAGGTTGTGGAAGAAAGAATAAAAAAATTCAAAGGTAAGAATTTTACCTCATCCCAGGCCACCTATTTAGGATTTTACATAATGTATTCCTATAATGAAATTATAAAAAAAGAATTATATATTAATGGCAGGGAATTATGGAATTTAATATTTTTTGGTTTTCACTAAAAAAAAAGTTATTAATGGTTTAATAGGAGATGATCGTGGTTTCCTTTTATAAGTGATGTTTGTGGGACACTTATAATTTTTCAAAAGAAAAAGGTGTACCCATTTTTTCACTTTCAATAATGATAAAAAATTAAATTTTAATTATCCTTATATATTTATTGGTCATAGAATAACTTTTATTAAATGTTTTCAGGTTATTTTAAAACATATATTTTCAGGTTAACTTCCCTATTAACTCATTTTAACCTTTACCGCAATAATAAATTGTTACTACTTTCATTATTCGTTATTTTAAAATATTTGGTTAAACATATTAGGTAATATAAATTATTTTATTTCCAAATTTGGAATCCATTATTTGAAATTCAATTTATATAATGTAAAAAATAAAATTTAAAATAAAATATGAAGGTGTGACAAAATAGTCTTTTTTCAAGAAGTGTATTTTTCATGAAAAAAATGATTTCATATTAACTAAGATACATGTAATAATCATTAAAAGAATTTAAATTAATATTAATCAATGAATTATTTAGGATTAAAAACAATATAAAATTAAAATTTCATATTTTATGCTAATTTTTATTTGTCACTCGGGTCGATTACTTATCAATGGTACATATTTTATAGTAGATTATTTTCAATTGAATCTATTTTTGATTGGGGTGTATATTTGTAGAGATTAGTATAAATGAATGATTACTGAATATTTATTTGACTATTTATTATTTATTAGGGTAAGATCTACATTAGGGAGTTGATCCAATGATATATTAATCTTTTTTAAATATTTCATTAAATTAACATCCACTTCACACTAGGAATTTTGATCGAAATTACTAATTAGTTTGGCTTTAATCATAGCCTCAACTAGGGTATTAATATCAATCTATTATTTTTTATGGATGGTTCAATATTTTATGAAACTTTGCTTACTTTTTGTTCCAATAATCCATTGAATCTACATGTTAATGAATATAATGAATATTAATCAAGGAAAATATCTATATAACTCAACATCCCAAAATTATGACTCATTCGAATAAAATATTTACTCATCCATTGATATTTTATTAATATATTTTATGATTTTTATGGTGATGAGTTCACAATTAAAGAAAAATAATGGGACCAGGTAAGAGTAGTACATCGAACACAAAAACAAACTGTGAAGAGAATTAAACACAGACTTTCGATTGAATGAGAATATTAAGGAAGGGAAAAATTATAATCTTTATTTAATAAATATAAATAACATAAATATTACCCAGTAAAGGGTTTATAACTATATTTATAATAAATAAGAAACATGCATCAAAAAATTATAATACGAAGACATACAAGATTACAAATCAAGTTGAACACAAAATTAAATCAAAATTATGTATGAAGTAATGGTCTCTTGTAACGAACCGAGTTTGGAGACCTTCCACTGGTGCCCCATACCGGTTCGCCATAGGAACACAAGAGGGTTTCCCCAAATGCCAAAGGCTGCTAACTAGTAGCGAGGGCCTTAGTGAATCGGTGGGGATATTATGTCCTCATTCGGTAAGGTATACAGCAGAAAAAACAACAGTCAATAGCAGAAGCAGCAACAACATGCATAACAATAGAAACCAAATAGTGGAAGCAATGAATATGTATAGAAATGTTGAAAATGATCCAGTAGGTACAAGTATCTATGGAAAGGAGCAAACACAACAACGTTCTGTAAAACAACTAAAAACAATGTGCAATGGAAAAAAATAAACTCCTCAGCATCGTGAGCCACGGATCGGTCCCATGCTCCCCAACTCCGGCGTAATCAAGAACCTGAAGTAGAAGGTCCCATTCCCTTATCTATACCTGCAACAACATAGTCTGTTTGGGCCCAAAAGCATGGCCCAAACAGGGTGTGAGATACAATCCTAGTAGGCAATCACCCAAATATATGTGCCTAATAGTCAATGAATACAAGGTAAGTAATAAAACAAGAAGCAGTAAACAGGAAATCACAAATAGCTACAATCCACAGTTCTAACGAATAAAGTACACAAGCAACAGCCAGCAACAAGAATAAAATAGGTAAACCTCTGGGTAGATCTCACAGCCTGACCCCTATGGTTTAACCTATAAGTACTAGCAACACTCTAGGAGGCACACACAGTCTCACCCATCTCGCTCAGCTATGAAATTAATAGACTCTCTGGGGAAGCACTCACCGTCAATTCCCCATATTGTCTCGTATCGTGCTAAAGGCTCTATGGGGAAGCACTCAACTTCTTTTCACCCTGTGGCCCGTGTCGTGGATCTACAGACTCTATGAGGAAGCACTCAACGTCAATTCCCCCTGTGGTCTCACATTGTAATTAAAAGACACTCTAGAGAAGCCCTTCCGTCAATTCTCCCTTTGGTCTACTACTCTAGGTTCTCACAGTCCTGAGTGAAACTAAACATACTCAGCATGCGTGCATCGTCCAAGCAAACCTCAAGAACTACTTGGCTATCAACTAAGGCCCAGCTGCAATACAGGGCAACAGTAAACAATCCTACAACTAGGCATAGAAACTGGAGAAATTCCTAATAAGAAAAACATGCATGAAAAATCAACGCGAGCGAAAAATAAATTACTCTGCTCACCAGTGTCAACCTCTACTAAAGAAATCAATCAAAGCATGAAAAAAGTAGGGCAAAAACAGAAACCCTGAATTCCCCATTCAAAGGAATTGGTGGAATTTGCACAAAATGTCCATCAAATTTCTACAGAAAGGCACAAACCACCTACCTCGATCCTAGGAGATCGATATATGTGAACAAAGATGAAAGATTCCCCTTAGAAGGACATAGATCTGATAAAATGCACAAAAAGATCAACCTATGACAACTTGAAAACCAAAAGGAAACAAGAAACAAGACTCAAACAGAAGGGAGAGCTCACTACTACAATTCTAACACAATCGATTGTGCTCGAATCGGAGAACGGATGAAGAGGTGGAAGCTCATCAAAGATCAGTTCGTACGGTCGCTCTTGGGCGGACAAGATCTGGAGAAGAAAATGAAATCGCGGGATAGGTGTGACCCCAGTCCGTTTAATGAAAAAAAAGTACACAGTGTGTATTCTTAAATTACACAGAGTGTGGTGGGTTTTTCCATACTCCTCTAAAAATGGCCTCCACGTCACCCCTACACATTGTGTTTATGGCCCGGGCACAGCTAGCACACGGCTCCGAGTGGGAGAAGAGTACACGGCGTGTACTCAGAGAGTACACGACATGTACTTCAAAAATTTCTAGAAAATTTAATTTTCTTAAAAACTAAAGGAAAAGGAAAAACATACCTGAAAAAAGGTCCAGGTTCTTAAAATATTTCCCCCTTAAAGAAATTTTTCCCCAAATTTCCCTAACGTGGCGGAGAAGAAGAAACCCCGAATATCTCCGGCCACTGCGATCGTACATCGGCATACCTCTCCCAGGTCTTGTCATGTACTCGCCCATGCTACCATAGCACTTGTACCAGAGGAACAGACCACCTGCAGAGAACCTTCGTACAGCGATCGACAATCCAGATAGGATGCTCTTCGAATGAAGCATCCGCTTCAAGATTGACTTCCTCAGGCTGAAAGACGTGAGATGGGTCTGAAAGTAGCATCGGAGCTGAGAGACATGGAAGACGACTTGCATGGCCCGATACCTCTGAGGTAGCTACAACCGATAGGCGACCAGCCCAACTCTCTCCAAGAACTCAAACAGCCCGACGTAACACAGTGAAAGCTTACCCTGTCTCCAAATCCACTTGTGTCCCAACCTCGGTGCGACACGCAGGAAAACCTGATTTTCGACCTCGAACTGCAGAGGTCGTCTCCACTGATCAGCATAGGACTTATATCAAGACTGTTCTATAGCCGTCCTACTACGAATCAACTCTATCTACTCTGAAGTCTCTTGAACGAGACGAGGTCCCAACAAAGCTGCCTCTCCTACCTCCAGCCAGCATAAGGGTGATCGGCATGGTCTGCCGTACAATGCCTCGAAAGGTCCCATCTGAATGGTCGCCTGGAAAATATTATTGTAGGAAAACTCCACCAGAGGGATAAACTTCTCCCACGAACCGCCAAAGTCCTGGATGCAGAATTTGAGCATATCCTCTAGCACCTGGATCGTGCGCTCGGACTGGCCATCAGTCTGGGGATTGTATGCCGTAATCAAAAGTAAATGTGTACCCAAATACATCTGAAGTCCCTGCCAGATCTGAGAAGTAAAGCATGCATCCCTGTCTGAAACAATAGAGTGTGGAACTCTATGTAGATGTACAATCTCTCTGATGTACAATCGTCCCATATCATCAAAACTGAAGGTCTCATTGATCGGAAAAAAGTGTTCAACCTTCGTAAGCCTGTCGATGATAACCCAAACATCATCGTTACCTAGGGGCGACTTTGGAAACCCTGTCATGAAGTCCATCGTGATATCGTTCCACTTCCACTCTAGAATGGGTAACTGTTGTAAAAGGCATATTGGTCTTTGATGCTCTGCCTTCACCTGCTGACAAGTAGAACATCTCATGATGCAACCAGCGACATCTCTCTTCATACCTGGCCACCAATACTGGCGATGAAGATCCTGATACATCTTGGTGATGCCAGGATGAACTACCCGAACTGGGGAATGAAAATCCCACATCAACTCCTCACGTACGTCTGATGGAACCCATACGCGTCCTTGGAAATGCATGATCTCATCCTCGCCCACTGTCCATCCAGAAAGAGGTTCCTCTCCTAACACGGTCTCCCGCAGGACTAAGCCTTCTAAGTCTGATAGCTGCCTCATCCGTACCCGATCAAGTAATGTAAAGTTAACACCTGCAGAAGATAGGAAAGTTTGTCCCTATCTGTCGTGCACCTCCAGATGCATATCAGAGAACAGAGCCATCAGATGCCACTCACTGCTGGCCTCCTGAACTGCCTAAATCTGAGTTCTCCTACTCAAAGCATCTACCACTGCGTTGCCCTTTCTTGGTGTATAGCCAAGCTTGAAATCAAAAGACTGAAGATAATCAACCCACCCATGCTGCCTCAAATTCAGATCACGCTGAGTGAAGATATACTTGAGACTGTTGTAGTCGGTGAAGACCACAAAGTGCTCTCCCAAAAGATAGTGTCTCCAATAGCGTAAGGCATGAACAACAGCTGCCAACTCCAGATCATGCGTAGGGTAGTTCCTCTTATGTGGCCTCAACTTCATAGACCCGTACACAACGACTCCATCTCCCTTCATAAGCATAGCGCCTAGTCCGATACCCGAGGCATCACAATAAATAGTGTAGATCTTGCCTGGATTTGGCAAGACTAGTATCGGTGCTGACGTCAGCCTTCCCTTCAGATCCTAAAAGGATGACTCGCAAGATTCTGACCATAAGAACATCTCCCCCTTCTTGGTCAGACCTGTCAAAGGTGCTGATAGGAGTGAAATTTCCTGAATGAATCATCTATAGTATCCATCCAGCCCTAGGAAGCTTCTTACCTCGAAGACGTTCTTTGGATTCTCCCAGGAAACTACCGCTCTCACTTTCTCTGGGTCCACAGATACTCCTTCCTCTGAGATGATGTGCCCCAAGAAGTGAATCTGATCCATCCAGAAGTGGCACTTCAAGATTTTAACATAAATTCTATGCTCTCTTAGTGTACTCAGAACAATCTCATGATGTGTGGCATGGTCGTGTCGAGTGTGAGAGTACACCAAGATATCTTCCACGAAGACCCCGACGAAGGAGTCCAAATAAGGATGGAACACTCGGTTCATCAGTGCCATGAAAACTACAGTTGCGTTCGTGAGACCGAACGGTATGACTGTATACTCATACAGACCATACCTTCTCCTGAAGGCTGTCAGAGGTATATCTGATGGTCTAACGCGCAACTGATGGTAACCGGACCTCAAGTTGATCTTCGAGAACACCTGAGATCCTCAAAGATGATCGAAAAGGTCATCGATCATCGGTAAGGGATATTATTTCTTGAACGTCAACTGGGTCAACTTCCAATAATCCAAACAAAGCTTAAGGGTACCATCTGCCTTCTTCGAAAACATGATAGGAGAACCCCAAGGAGAAGTGCTGGGTTGGATAAAACCCTTTGTTTGTAACTCCTCCAACTACTTCTTGAGCTCCTGCAACTCAGGTGTAGCCATCCTATATGGAGGAATGGACACTGGTGCCGCTCCTGGCATAAGATCAATAGAAAATACACCTCACGCTCCGGAGGCAAACCCGAAAAGTCCTCTGGAAAGGCATCCCTGAAACAATCCACCACTAGTGGAAAGTCCAACTGCGAAGTCCCCAGATCGTCCAGATAAATATTAGAAATATGGGATGTCACCTTTCCTATCCCATGATGCTCGAATCCTGCTCGACTCGCCCAAACATCCTATTCGCCTCTATGAATAAAAGATTCACCCTCTAGTGAGACGAAGCTCACTCTGCGGCGATAGAAGTCGACAACTTCTTGGAAGGGAATAAAACAGTCCATGTCGAGGATGAAATCATAGCCTGTCATCTCTAGGACATAGAGATCCCATAAGAATCAATACCTTTCAACCTCGAGAGGGCACTCTCTACACTGGGGTACACTAGATGTCTTAGTACCCAAGGGTGTGTCTAGTGTCAAATATTCGGTAGAAGAAAAGATGCAGAGTCCAAGGCTCTCCACAACAGCAACAAAGATAAAGATATGCATAACACTAGTATCGAAAAGGGATAAAGATAAAACTGAGGCTACTAAAATCTTACCTCGAACCATAGAAGGGTCGGGATCCTGCTCTTGATAAGTTTTCTCTACAGAGAAAGAATGGTCTGCACCGTGGCCCTGCGTCCCTGGCTGACCACTCTGAGTTGATCCACCTTGCTGGTGCTGAGGGACTGGTGACTGACCGCAATAGCCTTGACCTCCACCTTGGCCCGAAAAGCCAGAAGAACTCCAGTTCCTCTACTGGTGAGAAACTTGTGGTGCTGCTCCGGAACGAGGAGTCATGGAAGAACCCCGATCACCGGATTCTAGTGAGAAAACCTGGCAGAAACACTAAAGTTGATCCATCTTGCCGCAATATTGGCACTCCACAGGGTCTCTCTGGCACTATGGCCTCGTGTGTCCTAACCGGCCACACTGGTAGCATAACACTTGGCTGCCTGACGATGCATCTCCCTTCCTCGGATCACCGCGCATAGACTCCCTACAGCGCTTCATGCTGTCATCTAGAGGAAAACTAGCTCGGGAAACAGAACCGCCCTGGCTTGCAGCTCCGAAGTCTCTCATATTGCACTCTGCAATCAGTTCCTGATTGACGATGGAAGTGATGGAAGTCAACTGTAAGATATTCACCTACGAGCGGATCTCCCACCTGAGACCATCCTCGAACATCCTTGCAAAGAACACCCCACTCCCATCCTGGAGGGGTGTGAAGCACTGTAGCTCGGTGAAACGAGTAGAATACTCCATGACAGAAAGAGTACCCTGCTCTACGATCATGAACTCCTGGGCTCGGTTGGCCCTTCAGGGTCTCTGGGTAGAAATAGTCGTAGAACACGTGCTGGAACAACTCCCATTCCATATCATGCTATTGAACCTCCTGTGAGATCACGTCCCACCACCTCTTGGAAAAGTATCATAGAATATAGGTAGCGAGCTTGACCCGCCTCTCTGGGGGCATCTCCAGGTGCTCGATGATAGTCAGCATGGATTCCATCCATGACTATGTAGCCTGTGGTCCTCCTACCCATGAGAAAGTAGGAGGATGTTATTGCTGGAAAACCCACGTCAAGTCTTCCATAGTCGTGGCAGGAGGCGGCACTCCCTGAAAGGCCTGCATCATCCTCATGAAACCTTCACTGAACTGCGCATCAGCACCTGCAACTGGTATAACAGCTGGTGCCAAGGCTGGCCCGACTGAAGGATCGACAGGAAGTCCCTGATCAACCATATCTGGCATCTGATCACTGCCTGAAGACAAACGTACGACCGGAGGACATCTCAGAGGCATAGCTCGGAAAGATCAAAAGCACACCTTAGATCAGGAAAACAAGGACATGGAACACAAGAGTACAAAACAGGAACAGGGGAAGAAAAATACACAAGATTGAAAAACACGACTACACGACGTGTATAAAAACTACACGGAATGTCTCTTTAAACAACCGACATGGGTGTGTACTCCTACCCTACAAGTCGTATAACTCCTCAAATACACGACGTGTTGACCCAAACACACAGCGTGTACTTGAAACTATTACTCTGCCCGAGTATCTTTATACGGCTAACCCACACGGTCCGACACAACCTGAGACTACACGGCGTGCTCAAAACAAACATGGCGTGTACTAGACAAGGATTTGGCGGCCCATGTTGCAAAGCACATGGCCGTGTACACGGCTGAACCTTACACGGTGTGATCCGAACAAACACGACGTGTATAGGCGAAGGTGACCTTGTCTCGTGTTGTTCATGAGACGGTCGGGTACCTGGACAAGACTACACAACGTGTTCCGAACAAACACGACATGTGGAAAAGAAGTTAAAGCCAGCCAGTGTTGTTAGTGACACGGCCAGGTACCTGGATAGGACTACACGGCGTGTTACCTATGGACACGGCGTGCTCTACCCGAGCTTCCCTGAACCATGTTGTTAGTGACACAGTTGGGTACACGACTCCAAACTGACACGGCGTGTACCTACCGTACATGGCATGTTCCTGAAGTTACTCCCGAGACACCATTTTCTGCTCACACGGTCAGTGACACGGCCTGAAGACTACAGGGCGTGTATCCAAAAAGTACAGGCTGTGTATTTTGGGTTTTTTTTCTGGGCAGTAGATCAGAAACTACACATAATTCTAGAAACAGTAAAAACAAGAGAAAGTGGTGCCAAATTTCAATCCGTGAGGGCACATACTCCCCACGAATCATAGCCTGGCATCTCCCACAGTCATATACAAGAGAAAACAGGATCATAATCCACCAAGTTTCGATTAATTAGGGCCCATAACACCTCAAGAACCAAAATTTGGTGTTTATTTTTAAGAAAGGAAAAAATCAAATAGTTTTCTAACATGACCACAGAGAATCTATCAAGCATCTATCACAACAGCATGCATAATCTACAACAAAGAGTCTATCACAACAGCATGCAATTGCTAATTTACCCTAGATGGCATGTAAAGAATGCATGAAATATGATTTCTACAAGTGCCTATGTGATGCATGAGATGGAATACCCTCATCTCATCAGGTTGTGACCGAAATAGAACCCAATTATCAAAACAATAATAGCACAATTCAAGTGAATCACTCTAGGTGAAATCAGATCAACCATAAAATCTCCAAACCAGAAAAAACTTCAATTAACGAGGTAGTATGGCTTTTCCCTGTACATGGGTTAGCTACCCTCAAGCACAACATAATTCCAAGTACCGAATTCGTCCTATCCCTGGATAAAGTCTGCAAATAGAATGCAAGAGAAAATAACCCCTCTGATACAACTTTGTAACGACCCGAGCCCTGAGCCCTTCCACTGGTGCCTCGTACTAGTTCACCACATGACCTCAAGCCCGTTTACCCAAATGCCAGAGTCTGCCGACTAGCAGTGAGGGCCTTGGTGAATGGGTGGGGAAACTATGCCCTCATTCGGTAAGGTATACAGAGGAAAAAACAATAGTCAATAGCAGAAGCAGCAACAACATGCATAACAGCAGAAACCAAACAGAAGAAGCAATGAATATATATAGAAATGTTGACAATGATTCATCAGGTACAAGTATCTATGGAAATCATCAAACAGAACAGTTTGTTGGAACACAACTGAAAATATAGTGCAAAGGAAAAAAATTAAACTCCTCAGCATCGCGAGCCACGGCTCGGTCCATTGCTCCACAGCTCTGGCGGAATCATGAACCTGAAGTAGAAGGGTACTTTCTCTTATCTATACCTACAAAAACATAGTCTGTTTTGGCCCAAAAGCATGGCCCAAACAGGGTGTGAGATACAATCTCAGTAGGAAATCACTCAAATATCTGTTCCTAACATTCAATTAAGACAAGGCAAGTAATAAAACAAGAAGCAGTAAACAAGAAAGCACAAACAGCTACAATCCACAGTTCTATTGAAAAAAGTACACTAGCAATAGCCAGCAACAAGAAGAAAACAGGTAACCATCTGGGTAGCTCTCATAGCCAGACCCCTATGGTTTAACCTATAAGTACTATCCCCCATCTAGGAGGCACACACAGTCTCACCCCTCAGGTTCAGCTATGAAATTAATAGAATCTCTGGGGAAGCACTCACCGTCAATTCCCCCTATAGTCTCGTATCGTGCTAAATACTCTCGGGGGAAGCAGTCAATTTCTATTCCCCCAGTGGCTAGAATCGAGGAACTATAGACTATCTGAGGAAGAACTCAACTTAAATTCCCCCTGTGTTCTCGCATCATAATTAAAAGACGCTCTGTATAACCCCTTCTATCAATTCTTCCTTTGGTCAACTACTCTAGGTTCTCACAATCTTGAGTGAAACTAAAGATAATCAGCGCACATGCATCGTCCAAGTAAACCTCAGGAACTACTTGGCTATAAAATAAGGCTCAACCACAATACATGGCAATAGTCCACAATCCTACAACTAGGCATGATAATTGGCGAAATGCCTAATAAGAAAAACAAGCATGGAAAAGCAACCTGAGCACAAAATAAATTACTCTACTCACAAGCATCAACCTCTACTAAAGAAATCAAGCAAAGAAGGCAAAAAGGAGGGAAAAAATAGGAAACCCCAATTCCCCATTCAATGGAATTGGTGGAATTTTCACAAAATATCCATCAAATTTCTACAATAAGTCACAAACCACCTACCTCGATCCTAGGAGATCGATATACCTGAACGACAACAACAGATTCCCCTTAGAACGACGTAGATCTGAGAAAACACACAAAAAGATAAGCCTATGATAACTTGAAAACTAGGAGGAATCAAGAAACAAGACTCAAGTAGAAGGGAGTGCTCACCACTGTGATTCTAATGCAATCGACCACGCTCGAATCAGAGAATGGACGAAGAGGAAGAAGCTCATCAAAGATCCGGCCGTATAGTCGCTTTCGGGTGGACGAAATATCTAGAAGAAGATGAAATAAGGGGTTAGGTTAGACCCCGGTCCATTTAATGGAAAAAAAGTACATGAAGGGTATTCTTAAAGTACACGGCGTGTAGTGGGTTTTTTCGTACTCCACTAAAAACAACCTCCACGTCACCCCTACACACCGTGTGTGTGGCCCCGGCACAGCTAGAACACAGCTTTGAGCTGGAGAAGAGTACACGGCGTGTACTTAGAAAGTAAACGGCGTGTACTTCGAAAATTTTCAGAAAATTTAATTTTCTTAAAAATTCCAGGAATAGGAAAACATACCTGAACGAAGGTCTATGTTCTTACATCTCTCAAGTTGAAAAATGAGTTTTAAAGATTCTATCACTAATATTTAAGGGCCTTATTCATTCCAATATATCCTCATATTCTCTAAAATTACAACCACTTGTAAGGATAAGTGAGGGATGTATTTATATCCCATGTTGAAAGACTATTTTCTTTCTGAATCTACTCATCAAGTTGGATTTACACTATACCCATTTAGAATTCCAAGTATAGAGTTGTATTCTTATACAAAATTTTATATTCAAATGTGTAATGATCTCCAAAAAACCTTGGGGAACATTGAATTTTTTGTCCAAATTTATTTCTATTTTACTAAACAATGTCTTTTTATCCATTTTTATGCAGACATTTTTGAAAACCAAAATATGAATCAGTTTTTTGATAGGAATATCCCTTCAAATAATACCCATTTATTCTATATTGTTTTTTTACAAAAATTTTATTTCGCAAAGAAAACATCCTTCTCAATTTCATGATTTTATTATAGAAATATCATGAGATGTGGGATATTTTTTATTCCCCAATAGAATGGTGGGCTTCACTTAAAATCACTAGTCCCCCCTATTTCTAGATTTCGGATTTAAAACATTAATCAAGACATATTTGGGATATTAAATAATATATTCAAGAGTTTAATAAAATCTACTCTTCTATATTGTTCCTCGAAATTATATCTTCTTGTCTTTTTTACTTTTCTTCATAGATTTTGGGGGCCTTTTGTGTTGTCTATACGACCCTTTAGATGGTCTAATTGGCCCATGATCTAGTTTAATGATTTTTAGTAAATTGATTTATTTACACCTAAAAATATTAAATACACAATTTGGATTTGTAGGGTGGGATATATTATCCAAATATTAATCTTTGGTTAATTTATATGAATTCAAAAAATTCCATTCTTATGCATTTACTATGAAAACATGAACATTGGATGAAAAATAATTACTTTTTAATGGAAAATTATCTGATTGGAGTAATTTAAATTCATGAATTAATATGTTATATAATAACTCCCGCACTTATTCTTCTTCACATACTCATGTACATCAATTAAAAGAAACTTAACTAAATCATTTTTACGCACTAATAAATATAAAAAAAATTCTCCAATCTTGATGTATTGAATTGTTAACTCATTCAATATTAATTCAACCATAAATTTTTTAAAGAATTAATGATCCAAAAACTATTAATATTTCATTATAAAAATTATATATGGAAATGTGGGAACTCATAACTCACTCCTTCTATGATTATAATTTCTTTAAAAAGGCTTACTAATTCACTAAAAAAGAGTGAAAATATTAGGGTTTGTAAGAGCTCTCAGCTTCCATTCCCTATTCTAATGTGCACAAGAATCAATATTTTGTTTATTGGTTTTGTAGTGATTATGGTAGGGTAGTTGTATAATGACCAAAATATGGAAAATAGGTGTAAAACACGGCATGAAAAAATTAATAAAATATATAATTTGAAATTAATCATGGATGGTAATAGAAATACATATTTTTAAGGGCATATGTTTTTAAGGAAGATAATAGAGGGATAAAATTATAAGGGGATGAGATGATGAAATATTTAAAAAACCAAAAAATTATCCCAAAGACACAATAAAATCTGATTGAAGTGTTCTTTCTCTATTTTTTTAATATTTTTTGGGAATTTTATCTTTGAAAAAAATCATATAGTCGTCTCCCTGCCAATTATCGATCTCTTTAAAACAATAATTGTAATATTTATAACAAGATCAAGTGTTGAGGAATCGTAATTCTTGACCCCAACAAGACGCAACCAATTATTTCAATTTTTTTGGTTTTTTTAATTTTCTCTAAAGTTTGAACACTTTTCGAAGACATGTATAAAGTTATATAAATTTTAATCCATACCCAAAAATCACAAAATGACAACCTCTCCCCAATACTAAAATAGAGGATTTCTTTTAAGCATGTTATGACACATTGAAAATTAATAAAATGGAACCCAAAATAAAATCTATTCTCACACACTAACATAAATCCATGTTGATGTTGTGTGTGAAAATTGTAAAGGCTTGTAATGTTAATTTGAAAATTGGGTGTTTATAGGCTTAAAGGGGATTTTGAAAGGAGGTTCAATTTAAGGGTAATGGGATAATATTTGGTTATTTTGGTTCTCAGGTGGTTCAGAAAAGGACTCTATCATATTAATGTATTCTAATGTTGGAAATTCAGAATGAAGTTCCACAAAATCACGACTCGCTATTAGGGGTGAAAAAATACAATTTTGAAATGATGGTTATAGAAGGAATTAGCTTGAAATCTTAATTTGTTCCTCATGGTAGCGGAAAACATATTCCGATGAAAAATTGAGAATTTAAAATATATTAGTATTGACAAAATATTATTTATCCATGTTTTAGATGGAAATATAAAAATTCAGAGGAAAATAAATCATTGGACTCCCAAAAAAGGACGGGAATTTTTTAAAAATTTAATGGTGACTAATTATGAATATTTTTTTGGTATTTTTTAGTTTTTTGTTCATAGTTTTTTTAATAAACATCCACCAAAAATAGAAATATGGGAAAATATTTTATGAAGAAAATTTAATAAAATGAGAATAACAGGGGTAGATTATGAAAGAGAGAGAAAGAGAGCGAGAGAGCGAGAGAAAGAGGAGGAGTAATAAGAGATGTAAGGAGAGTTAATGTGAAAGATGATCCCATGGTTTGGATTTGATGGGCCACTATCTACATTGAGCGGTGGGTGTACTATAGTAGTTAGGGATATGAAGGAAGTCAATTTAGTTCTTAAGATGTTTCTCCTCTCATGATGATGAATTAATTGATGTCAATTTTTTATGATTTCCATTTTGGAAGAGGGTTATCAAGAATTCATTGCACCTAATGGGTAAAAATTTGTAATAATAAAACAACCATCCCAATGAGAATTATGTTTACATGGGTAAAGAAGAAATTTATATTTGAATACCATTACCTTTTCACCATAATGGAATACCTTTTCTTATGATTTTTTCATGTTCTGTGTTAGCCCATTTTTGGTATGGATTTTAATTCTCCTAAGAATAAAGACAAATATCATCTAGTTCATTCAACTACTATAATTTATTTTTAGTATAATTTGCATAATTCAAGTTTCATGTTTTGATAGCCCAATATATCATCAGTTGGACTTAAACGAGGAAATGCAATACTTTACTAAAAAATATCCAAAATTGAGACATCTCGATGGTTGTTATATTGGTATTTTTGTAAGCCCAATGTGATTCACCAATTAATTTAGGCATGTATTTTCTAGAGTGATTTACAATTCTCTTAATCTCTTTTTTCACATCTCTATTATAAAGTTCAACAATGCCATTTCTCTGAGGGTGATATAGAGTTGATATTTTAAGTATATCCCAATTCTTTTTCAAAAATAATCCATGGTCAAATTATAGATATGTGTTACTAGGTCACTTAAGAAGTCATGGGGTGCTCCAAATTGACATAAAATGTGGGTTTTTAGGAATTCACTAACAGTTTGTGAATCATCATCCTAGTGTGGTTGGCCTCAACGCACCTATTAATATATTGGATATTTAGAACAATGTATAAAAATACATTATAATTTAGAAATTTTAACATTAAATTTATTCCCCAAACATATAATATATCAGAATATATTATGGTATTTTGGGGAATTTCATTTCATTGTGGAGACTAAGCCCAAATTTTGGATAGTGATACATGACTAAAAAAATACATGTGATTCTTTGAATAATTAATGCTATAAGAATCCAATTCGAGGGCCCTTTAAGAGGACTTTTTCGGTATAATGTATCACCTGCCAGTCATTGATTGAAAACATTATATGATGTTGGAATGTTCATCTTCTACAATATATCTCCAACATTCCATGTAATCCCTCCTTTTCCATGGTTTATTATCTTCCAAAAAATATAATTTTGAATCACTTTTAATATTCCTTTTTTTTGTTATTTTTTAAATTTTCAAGAATAAACTTGAAACCATGTAATTTACATTTGGGGAAAACATCAATATGTTATTTGTGAAGATTAGAGGTGTTCAGTTGGATGTTCAGGATAGATTATTTCAAAATGAGATGAATCGGAAAATTTTAAATAGGTGATCAGCCATAGGATCATTATTTTGACAAATACCTACAATAAAAATTTCAAACACTTGGATCATTAGGAAATATATTATTTTCTTCCATTTGGAATCAGTTTTACGGAATAAGAAATATAAATATAAATATTCTTTAAAAATGATGATTCCAGACCCTAAGAGGGAGATATGGAATTTATCCAATGAAAACCCACAACCAAAAGATACTTTTTATTCACAGTGTAGTTATATGCAGTATCATCAAATTTTTTTGAGTCATTATAGATGTCATGAATAATTATTCTTGTTCTTTGGCCAAGAATATCCCCAATAGACCGATCATTAGAATTATACATCAATTAAAATGGTAAGGAACAACTTGTTGGTTGGATTTTCAAGGAATATGTAAGACCAATATTGTGTTTAATAAAGGATCCATTGTAATCCTTATAGAAATTGATTTAAAAATAATATTAGAGTATCCGAGTGAGTTAGAGGAATGTTTACTAAATATATGGATAGTTATCCCAAAGAAAATGGAATAATAAAAGAACAAGTAGATTTATCAATCTGATGTGGGTTCAGAAAATAATTGGATAATTTCAATTTTTTAGGATCAAAATTAATATCATATTGTGAAATTATATTCCCTAAAAAATTACATTGTTAACCATGAAGTGATATTTTTAAATATTCATCAAAAGGTTTCATATGATAGAATTATTTGTTACCCAAGAGAGTGAGAGAAAGAAGTATTCCAATAAATCATCATTAATGGTAATTTAACCCATGAAGGCCTCCTTGAAATGAACAATGAATTCAGAAAATATCCTCATTATACAAATTTATAATTTTATAGGTACATTCCAAATGAAAAAAGGCATTCTCCTATATGAATATGTTCTATATGGGAAACTAAATATAGTATTTTCATGGTCCTAAGGTGAAATTTGGATTTGTAAGTAGTCGACATATCCATAAAGAATGATATAATGTGAATTTTTAGCTACTTGTTCTTGAATTTGTTAAAAGGAATAGATGTGGGTAGTGATGTCTTCATGTTTTAACATTAAATTTCATATAATCAATGCATATACAAATTTTTTTTACTGAATTTGTTACCACCTCACCATGTTCATCGATGAAAACTATTATACCACTCTTCTTATGTACCAATGGAATCAGACTACCCAATTATCAATCATAAATTGAAAATTTAATACAATCATGGATAATCATGGTAATATATAACTGAAAAACCTCAGGTATGAGTGAATTTATAGTACCTTGAGGATGTATTATAGGTTCGGATGATTCATCTAGATGGATGTGGTGCACAAAAATTGTAGTTTTTATTCATATAATTTCATAAAGGGTCAAATATAAGGCCTTTTTATTTCACTCTAACACATGAACATGTATGGAATCCTCAGTTTTATTATGTGCAATATAGATAATGAAGGGACAAGAGTGATTATGCAAAATGAATGAATATTTCAGGTCCATATAAAGAGGTTTCATATCAGATTCATTCTTTATTTGTGAAATAGATAACATAGAAATTTGGGAAGCGATTTTAGTTTTTTTATTCATTTACCTCATTACATTCCAATCTGGAATAATATATAGTATAATAGAGATTATTATATATAATGTTTTTAAGTTCCTTAAGATTGTAGGATTATATGAATGAAGCTTCAATATAAACTTCCCCATTTAGGAATTAGTTAATAATAGTGAAAATTAATTAAGATCACATCTTATTAGAAAATTATTACCATCATGGAATGTTGTTCAATTAACTCTCAAACATGTTCTCAAAAGCATGAATTGAGAAGTTAGAGTTATCATATGATGGGTATCTCATGGCCTGAAAAATATTGAACATGACTATTTGGTCAACAAATTACATGTATAAGATGTTCGTATAGGCATAAATCTTAGTTATATATTTCCTGAGGAATGGTATTCCTAGAATTAGTTGGAATTGAGAAGATGCTTCATGAACATCCAAATCAAGGACATATAATTTAGATCTGAGTATAATATCATTATCTCAAATAAGGAAACCCTCAATTTCTCTCTCGGGACTGGTAGTTAATTGGTTCTCTAATTAGATTGTGACACAGGTTGGGTTAAAGGGACCTAGACCAAAGTTGGAGAAGATGGATTTGGTCATGACATTTATTAAGGCAGCAAGGTCTATGACTACATTATAAATGTTATAACTCCCAATTTAGTATGAAACCACAATGTTCCCTAGATATTTTCATATAATGGGTATTTAATAATGGGTTCAAACATTTTCAAAAGTCCAAATTTATCTCTTATGGGTTCACATTTACATAAGAAACTATTCATAAATTGGGATTTTTTGATGTCATATTATAGTGTAATTTTGACGTCAATAATTCTAAACATGTAATGAATTTTAGGGTTTGATTCAATGGACATACCTGGATTTGTGATGGATTATGTAAAAAGATTCAGGTTCCAGATAAGAATGGAAGGACATGAGGGGGTGGATTTATGATCTTTTTCTGTATTTTTTACTCATTTAATTTTCATGATGAATATTCAATTGTTCATTTGAGGATTCATCATGAGGCTTGAAAATTTTCATTCCTGATCAAAGTGAAATTGAACTTACATTACCGTTGGGGATGGGAAATGGGTGGAATGAGATTTGGGATGAATTGGATTGTCGTATCTCACTTAGGTGGAATGAAAGCTGTCCAATTTGGGTTTTAATGATTTGGTGGCTATTACTAGTGATGGAGGAAATAAATTCCAAAACACATTCTCACGTGTTCCTAAAAGAATAGGTATGTCACTAATTGGGATTTCATTGATTTTGGTTCATCGAAATGTTCTTTTTTTGGGTTGTGAATTTGGAAGGGACATTTGGTTAGTGGAATCGATGAGAAGAAAGATGTATTAGAGCCATGAATTGGATGATTCATCTAGGGGGAAAGGGTGTAAATAGTGTTTGATTTCGTATATAAAAACCTAATAGAGTTAATATTTTCATTATTATTATTATGTCTTCCAATGATTTAATCCCTCCAAATTATTCTATTTGAGTGTATTTGCACCATTTAAGTGTTTTTTTTGTATTTTGGGCATAATTGTGAAAATATGATAATTCTGTAAAATTGAAAGATCTATATAACTTATTTTTTCACGAATAACATTTATAATTTTTTCCAATTTATGTGAATCCTTTTTATATTAATAATATTCTCATTGGATTAAATTTAGTTTTCTGGACCAAGACTCAATTCATATCACAATGGTACAGAAAAATCAATCCAATGGAGAAATCGGTTT
The DNA here is from genome assembly GCA_963277665.1 of Viscum album. Taxonomy (NCBI): domain Eukaryota; kingdom Viridiplantae; phylum Streptophyta; class Magnoliopsida; order Santalales; family Viscaceae; genus Viscum; species Viscum album. The sequence goes on along the minus strand of OY728155.1, from coordinate 1,344,741,825 downwards.
GGCTGGCAGAATGGACCCCATTATATTAAATCTGGATTATCTCTTTCAAAAGACCATAAAATAATTGGATTATAGCTGGTGCCTATAGAGTACATTTAAATGGATGTTCACATTAAATTTCCTAAATTATGGAGCTCATTAAAGAATCCTTTCGGAGGGTCAAAGTGGATTAAGTGAAACAGTGTTTGGCAGCCGGAAGAAGTTAAACTCACTAATGAATCCATATCTTCCATTACTCCTGTCCAAATGCATTGATATTTTGAGGATTGAGAGAAAAATAAATTCAATACATATATAATAAGGGATCATTGCTTGGTTCAGACGATTGGTGGGAAGAATAGAAGAAAACTTCTGGAAGACATATTCTAGAGCATTATATTTTTTGTTCTTTATTTTCTCTCTTTTGTTTTTCTTAGTGTTGTAATGACTTATTCTTTATACTTCAACAAGGTTAACCTTACCACGGTTGGTTAAATATTATGAGTGATTGTGGAAGAGAAGGTTTTATATTTTTTAACTCTTGAGTTTATGCACTACATATTTTAATATCCTTTTCTCTCTTCTGTAAAAATGGTTTCAATTTCGTGTAAAAATTATAAATATCATGTACGATTGTATTTTTATTTTAAATTTTGTTGTTTCTATTTCTTTTGTCAATGTTTAATTTCTCCCTCCATTAGGTTCTGGTCTATATAAGATGAAATAGATCAGGGATTAGTGGTGAATTACTCAGTGATCATTAGTACGTGTGAGAGGGGTAGATCATATTTTTGATTCTTTGGGATAAACAAGGACCAGTTGGGAATTACCTAAGCTAATTACAGGTATTAGCTATACCTCCATCACATATTTTAAGGAAAATAGACCAATATAAGATTTTTTAGGTTTATTCTTACCATTACTATTTAACAAAATGAGTGAGATGAATCTATTGAGGGATCTCACTTTTATCGATTTAGCATAAGAGAATTGGATAAATTTGATCTATGATAGAATTACAATCAGATAACTAACCCTGAACTAATCACCCTTTTCATATAATAGTTTCAGTAATTTTTTTTGATTTATGTCAATTTTTTTTTATATTTATTTCCTTTCGTATGTTTCTTTCTTGTCTTTTCAAAAATAAATCAATTCCCAAAAAAACAACCTCACTTATTTCTCTTATTCTAAGATAAAAACTTCATTTTTTGCACTCTTCTTTGGTGACAACCTGTTTTAATAACTATACTGAATTTTAACATAGTAAATAATTGTTTTTTTCACACCCCATGATAGGACCATGTCAAAACATGGCACCTTTTCTAGGGAGGTAGTTCCATATTTCATTTGTTTTATTTCCTTTATCTTTTCATCTTTTTTCTTCAAAATTGCATGACTAGAACCACAAAAACGGAACCTTTGCCAATAGATCATGAAATTGAATGAACCATGTTGAATATAATTAGAATTATTAATTTCGATTCTTAATTTTAGGGTGTTCTTGTTGCATACTAATGTGAATCTTATAGTGTTCACTCTAAGCATGTCATCATGGAAGAAAATCAAAACCCAACTCCTAGAGAGAACTATGCTCAAAAATTCCTTAATCAAAACAATAAAATAAATTATAGTGTTACAAAATGATTTTGAAATGAAACCTAACAAGATTTCGTTACTTCAAAAGTCTCATGGTTTGGCAGGTCAATATCCAAACAAATTCATTATAGAATTCACAATTGTTTTCTCAACTTTCAAACCCCGTGGAGTTGGTGTGGACTAGGTAAAGTGAATGGAATTTCCATTTTTAGTGGCTTCGGCTGCATAATAATGGATGTATGGCATACAACTAGGTTACATTATTGAATTTATTGAACTGGTATAATGTTATATACAATGGTTCTTCCCCACCTCTATAAGCACAACCATTCGGATAGAAATCTACAACATACAACTATAATCTGGAGAAACCCTTTACGAGTATTAGGAGATATTTAAGAAGATATATTCCAGATTCCTACATCAATCCATTGAGGAACATCACATTTTTTCCTTATTATATCAAGTACTACTTGACAATGAAAGAAACCTTCTTGATTTATCTTCTAGAGGTGCATTTATTGACAAGTCACCTGAAGAAACCATGTTCTTGATTGAAAATATTTCCCATAACTCACAAAATTATGGAACATGAGGTATTGGAACAATATTTATTCATTGTGTACTCACTTCTCATCCATCACCCTTACTAAAAAATGGGGTTTAAGATCTATATATTATGGTGAAGAAGATGGACTTGAAGTAAGTTAGTGACCGACAAGGGCCAACTACGCTATATTGTTTATGCTCATCACATGATAATTTTACTGACTTGTGTTCTAATATATAGGGAATGGAAACATGTGAGAAAGCCTTTCAGCTAATACAGTTTAAAAAAATCAAGGAATGTGAGATCCTAACCTTGTCAATTTTTTTGGAAATCAGCAGAATCTAGGTAGACCCCCATACGAAAACCAGTTTCAAAACTAACAACCATTCCAAAATCAATTCCAAACCCCACCAGCATATCAAAAAAATCTGACATATAACCATCCTTCTTACCAATAACCAACCACTTTAAAACCAACCTATAAGTATCCATTCACCTGTTCACAACCTCCAATTCAAATCCAACTGGAAATATCTGATTTTGAGGGGTTGAAGACATCATTAAGGATTTTTCCAATATGTTTCAAAGTCTCATGGACCCTCTGACCAAAAATCTAGGAATAATCCATTCCCAAACAATCCGAAACCCAAAAGAGAATGTTATTATTATAACTATATTAAGTTGAAATGAAATCCGACCACCATCCTCCATTGAGCCTCAAACAAGGCCACATGGGATAATGGAGAATGATGTTGGAAAAGATGAACATTATATAATAATTCATTGGGAAGAAGATAATAAGGTGGAGGAGGATAAGGATAGGCCAATGAAAAATAAAAAACACCATTTCAAATGAATCAATGGTACAATAATGATATAACACCACAATTTCCTTCATGTATGATTGAATCAAAGAGGTTTTAAGAAGAATCACTACAAAAAGAAATTTTGGACACCTTCTAGAAAGAGGAAATAAACATAACTCTACTTGAATAACTCAAACAAACTCTAAAGTATGCTAAATGTTAGAAGGATCCTTTCACCAAGAAGAGGAGTTCTTATGGGAATGAGAGGATCAATTTGGGAAGAAGTGTCTCAGCCCTTATCACACCACAATTACCAACCAAATGTCAAGATCCATGGACGTTTTCTATTCCATGCACTATTGGATCATTAAATATATTTAATGCTTTGGGCAGGTTTGGTGCATCATTTAATGTATTGCCTAACTCAGTATATACTTAATTTCATATTGGAGACTTGAAGCCCACAAGAGTGGTGCTCTATCTTGCAACCAGATCAATAGTTTTCACAGCATGAGTTCTAGAGGATGTCCTAGTAAAATTCAATGATATTTTTTTCCATGCTTACTTATATGTATTGAATATGGTATATGATAGGTTCTCATCACACTCACCCATAATTTTGGGGATACCTTTCTTGAATAAAGGAAAAACTATCATTAATGTCCATTAAGGGACACTTACCATGAATTTTGGAGACAACTCTGTACACTTCAATATTTTTGAATCTTTGAGGAACCCATGAGATGATCAATCACTCTTCGAACACACCTAGGAAGATAGTACAAAACAAATTGAAGAATCAGGTTTTCTTCAAGAATTATTATCATTAGAAGAGAATTTTTCCATTAAAAATATCACTTAACATATGGATGCCCAACCTCCAGTAGGTTCTAATATCCTGTTGGAAGAAGAGGTAAAATATGATTTCATTGATAATTTGTTAAATTATAATGAAACTGGTATGATTGCTTGTGTGAATTCTGTCAAACCATTGGTATTGGGAGCCTCAATTTAGTTTCATCCCTTTATAATCGTCTCGATCAAGAATTAAAACCAATCCCCAGGAATTTAAAATAAATAGACCATATAGAGGGAAAGAAATTTCAAATAATAATTGCTAATAATGTATCTAAAACTCACGAAAAATAATTGATTGGAATTTTTAGAGATAATTTCCATTCAAAAGGGTGAATCTTAGGTGATATCCTAGGAATAAACCCAAAAATTTTCTCACATAGAATTTTTCCTAGGGGAGATTTTAAACCTCTCAGACAACCCCAAAAGAGGCTAAACTCCAACCTAATAGAGGTTGTGAAAAAAGAAATTGAGAAACTGTTAGATCCTAGGATAATCTTTTACATATCATATTCATAATGGGTTATCCCCATCCATGTAGTTTAGAAGAAAATTGTCCTAACCATTGTGGGTAATGAAAAGAATGAACTAATCCCTGTGAGAATTCAGAATAACTGGAGAGTGTGAATAGATTTTAGGAAGTTGAATCAGGTCACTAGAAAAGATACTTTCCCTAAACATTTCATTTACCATAAGTTATAGAGATTTGTAGGGAGAACAAATTACTACTTTTTTGGATAGATTTTTAGGTACCCATTATTATTGAGGATCAAGAGAAAACTACCTTAATTGTCTATTGTGCACTTTTTCATAAAAAATATTTCCATTTGGATAGTGTAATGCTCCAGGTACATTTCAGAAGTGTATGGAAATTATATTACATGATCACATTGAAGATTTATTGGAAATTTTTTTGGATGATTTTACAGTTTTTGGAAATTATTTTGACCATTTTTTGAAAAATATGGAAAATGTTTTGAAAACATACATTGAAAAGAATCTAGTTATGAATTTTGAGAAGATTTATTTTCTGGTTGAGAGAGTAATTTTCCATGGGCATGTATTTTCACATAATGACATTGAAGTTGAACAATCAAAAATTGAAGTGATAGAACCCTTTCTTTATCCAACATGGGTGAAACATGTTAGATCATTTTTACGACATGCGTGATTCTACATGAGGTTTATCAAATATTTCAGTATGGTTTATCTCTTTCTCTCTAGATTACTTTCAAAAGATGTTGATTTCTATTTCAAAGGATCATGTAGGGAATCCATTAAAGAGTTGAAAAACAGATTGATTTCACCACCAGTAATGAAGCCACCCAATTGGGAAGAACCAATCAAGTAATTTTTGAATGCTTCAAAATAATAAGTTAGAGAAATCCTTTCTCATAGAATCGAGGGAAGGCCACGAGTCATTCCATATGCCTCAAAACCATATATGAGGCCCAATTGTACTACACATCAACCGAAAAAGTGTTTTTAGATGTTTTTTTTGCTTCAGAAAGATTTAGATCATACCTAATTGTAACTGAATTCATTTTTTTTTTCTGATCATACATATCATAGGTACATGATGATTAAGGAAGAAGAGAAACAATTTCTTGTGTGATGGATGATATTACTAAAAGAGTTCAACATATAAATAAAATATAATAATGGATCTATGATCCATGTGGTTGATCACATAAGTGGAATGCCCAACATTGCTGAAGTTGAAATTCAAGGCACTAAAGAACTAAATGATAACCTTCCAAGAGAGCAGTTGTTCTTAATTGAAGGATAAGTACCTTGGTATGCTAACATGGTCGATTATCCAGTAACATCTCAGGTCCCATATTATAAAAATTATCACCAAATTCACAAATTGAAAGATGAATCTAGATATTACATTTAGGATGATCCATTTCATTCGATGAATTGCAATGACCAAATTATTTGAAGATGTTTTCCTAAAAATGAAATTGAATCAGTCATTATGATTGGTCACACATTAGCTTGTAGAGGTCACTTTGGACCTCAAAGGAAGGAATCTTAGGTTTTAGTATATGGAATTTATTGGCCAACACTTTTCATATATTCTCATGAATTCTGAAAATAGTGTGAAAAATGTTAGTTAATAGGAAATATTTCAAAGAGACATGAAATACCTCAAAAGCCACATAATTTTTTATAATTTTTTGACGTTTGGGGGATAAATTTTATGGGGCCTTTCCCATTGTCATTTGAAAATTATTATATTATGCTTGTTGTTGATTATGTATCAAAATGGGTGGAAGACAAAAGCACCAGGATTGATGATGCTAAATTTGATTGTGATTTTTCCAGGTCTAACATATTTTGTAGGTTTAGAGTTCTAAGGTCCATCATTAGTGATTAAGGGACTCAATTTCTCAATAGGATAACGGAGGATTTGTAGAAAAAAGTATAAGGTGCATCATGAATCATTTACTCTCTATCATCTACAGAATAATGGGAAATATGAAGTGTCTAATAGGGGAATCAAATGAATTTTGGAAACGTTTGGTAATCAAATTCGTAAGGATTAGAGCCAATGGTTCGAAGACACATTATGGGATTAAAATACAGCCTAAAACCCCAATTTGAATGAGTCCCTATCGGTTTATTTATGGTAAAATATGTCAGATACATGTGGAAGTGAACCCCAAGTCATATTAGGATGTGAGGATGATGAATCAAGATCTTGAAGGTGCTGGAAAAAAGATAAGATTGTAGTTACAGGAGCTGGAAGAAACTATACACGAAGAATTTGAAAATTCCAAAATTTAAAAAGAGAGAACAAGAGTGGCTCATTACCAAATGATCCAACCAAAATAATTCCAAAGTAGAGAAAAAGTGTTGTTATTAAATTCAAGATTCAAGTTGATTCAAGGTAAACATTGTTATAGATGATAATGTCCATTTATAATTACTCATGTATATCATTATGGTGTTGTGCAGATTGTGAAGGATGGAGAGAAGGAGTGATTCACTATCAATGGGAATAGGTAGAAAAAATTCCTTTGGACCATTCCATCAGAGACAATGGAGGATATCATACTTTTCCAACCTATTTATCAATAAACTCCATCTGGTCAAACCTCTCCATTACATGTTATTTATTTCTATGATTCAATTTCAAAAACTGATGAATATGAAATCCATTTTAATTAAATGTGGACACTGCATCAATTATGTGTGGGGTAGGGAACCATTATATTTTAGTTTTTTAAATTTTATTTGTTAAAATGTGCGTGTTTCAAATTTTTTGTGTTTATTTTTAAAATTTAGTGTTTTTTAAACATTTGAGTTGAAATGATTATACTTTACATTTTTGAAACCCATGACCATGGGAGAAATTATTTATTCCATGAAACTGATCTTAAATGAATACTGAAAATGACTTTGTGTCAAGTTCAATTATTTGGGAATTTCATAAAATGTACTCAGGTTTTTGATTCCCATGCAGATAGAAATATGATTTTATTTGAAATGAAATTCTTTTGAGGCTTCTAAACCTATATTTTTCATATTATTTACATTCACCACACTAATTGAGAGAACAAATCATGCTTGATTTAACCAGAATTTGATTTATTCTTGTAGAAACCTAATGGTTTGTGATACATTGGTTTTGAATGATTAAGGTATTTCATGGGTTTTAAAGCCCCATTTTAAATAAAATCCTTTTTATAATATCCTACCTTGAACATTATATCCTTTTGATCTTTATAATCCATGAACAACCTGTTAGCATAGCCACATTACAATCCATTTTTTCCTATCTAACCTGCTCTTGAAGAAAAATTTCATGATCTAGTGTATGTTAGGTGTGGAAAAAGATGTATTGTATTGTATTACCTTATTTGGGGATACATTGGGTGAAAATAAAATGTTTAAGAGTAGTTATTTCTGCTGAAATAAATTCATTCTACTAAAATTTGTGCCTTTTATGGAGATTTAATGATGAGAGAAGTTATGCCTTTCTATAGTTTCTAATCAATATAGAAAGTTGTGCCTTTTCTAGAGCTTTCAAGAAGTAATATATTTGAGAAAATTAAAAAATTTTATCCTAAAATGAGGAATTTTGTGAGAATTCCTTGATATTCCATGACGATGGATCTAATTTTCTACTATGGGGAGTGAAGAGGATACCATAATTGTGTGGAAATTAGAGTAATGCAATTTTTCTTCAAAAAGAGACAAACCCTCTTCATTCAGCCTCCGAATTTTCTCATCTATATCCTACCAACGTAAAGTCACATAATAACCTTTATATTCCCTCATGATAATCATATTTCTTTGACTCATATTTGGTGGAGATACAGAAATTTATCAAGACTATGGTGACCCTCGTATGATTTTGGATGTGAAAGACATTACTAAAAAAATTGAAATATGTGTGATGAGAGATAATAAAAGTTAGGTAAGTGTTTTGTGTGCACGGGAGGAGAAAAGAAGATGAAATATATTTAATAATATGAAATTAAGAACATGAAATAATTCTTATTTGGGAGGCATGATATATTTTGTTTCTTTTTTTTTCAAATTGGTGGATCTTAAGGATATGTGTTTTAAATTTGCTTCGATTTTATTTTGAGTCGGGATTTTCCATGAGTCCAAGTGTTATGTGTGAGGGAATTGGTAGAGTTATTATTTTTATTATTATTAATATTTTTATCAATGATTTAATCCCATCATAATTATTCAATTTGTGTATATTTTCATAATTTAAGTGTTTTGGGGTATTTTGGGATTAAATGTGAAAATGGGGTAATTTTGTAAAACTTACAGTTCTATATAGCTTCTGTTTTTAGAGACTAAAATTTATAATATTGGACCAATTTAATTGAATTATTTTTTTGGGCATTATATTCTTATGTGAACCAATTTATTCTTCTAGACCAAGACCCAATTTGAAACCCAATGGTATAGATAAATCAATCAAATGGAAAAATTAGTTTGGTTGTCCGAATGGCTCCACTATATTAAATATAGAATATCTCATTAAAATTATGTTAAAATAAGTGTATTACTGATATTGTATATAGATAACATCCAAAGTACGGTTCACATTAAATTTCATAAATTATGGATCTAATTGAGGAATCCTTTGGGTTCAACTATGTAGAGTAAGTGAAACAATGTTTTGCGGCCAGAAGAAGTTAAACTCACTGATCAAGCCATATATTCCATCCAACTGTCCAAATACAATGCTATTTTGAGGATCGATAGAAAAATCAATGAAATACATATATATGAGGATATATTGGCTTGGTTTTGACAACTGGTGGCATAATATACAAAAACTTATGGAAAACAGATTCTAGGGCATAAAAAATTTTGTTCTTTGATTTTAGTCTTTTGTTTTTATTTCTGTTGTATTGAATTATTCACCCTCCTTTAACTAGGTTACCATTACCATGGCGGGGAAAATATTATGATTGACTGGGGAAGGTAAGGTATTCCATTTTTTAACTCTTGAATTCATGCTCTTCTTTTTTTAGTATCATATTCTCTCTTCTGTAAAATCGATATCAATTTCATATAACCGTTTTAATTATCATGTAGAATTGTATTTTGATTTTTGATTATATTATTTCTATTGATTTGGTAAATGATCAATTTGACCTTCTACTGGGTTCAAGTATATATACAATGGAATAGATTAGTTCTTAGTGGTTATGTACTCAGTGATCGTCTGTATGAGTGAGATGGGTTGTTCATATTATTGACTCTTTGGGATACACAAGGCTCGATTGGGAATTGCCTAAGCTAATTGGGGGTATTAGATACATCTATATAACATATTTGAAGGATTGTAGACCAATATATGATTTTGAAAAGGTTTATTCTTACCATTACTAATTTACCAATGTAGTCACATGAATCCATTGAGGAATCTCACTTTTATCGATTTAGCATAAGAGAAATGGGTAAATTGGAACATTGATAGAATTACAATTGGAGAAATGAACCTGACCTAATCACCCTTCTTATATAATAGATTAAATTAATTTTTTTTATTTATTTTTCTTAATAATTTTCTTAAATTTATTTCATTTGTTATTTTTCATTCTTGTCTTTTCAAAAATCAATCAATTTCCAAAAAAACAACCTCAATTCTTTCTCTTATTTTATGGTGAATGCATGATTGTTGTGAAATCCTATTTGGAGAAAACCTAAGTCAATCATTAAAATACATTTTAAAATAGTAAATTATTATTTTATCCACACCCCACTATAGGAAATTTTCAAAACCCCTTGTGGATTTATGGTAGAACACAGCACTAGAAACCCTTTTTGGTTAATATTTGGATCCTCACAAGCTTTCCAATGGAAATGCAGTATAAGATGAATCAAATTTTATTTGAGATCTAAATATGCCTCAATAATTTTATATTATATACTAAGGGTTCCATAATTGATTTTAGGGGATGTGAGTTTTAACGGTTTTTCCCTAGTATTCCCTATATCATGTTTAATTATTGGAAAATTCATGGTTCTCGAGTGATCTTATTGTCCCTAATGTTCCTCTAAATCATGTGAAGTGTTCACTCAATTTTTGGGTCAAAAAAAATTATATGGATTTTTTGGGAGGCTATGGGACATTTGGGGATGTTTTTTACGGATTATTTAGAAATATTTTTCATTAAGAATATTTTTTATAGTATTTATGAGAATACAAGTTTTACATTGTTTTTTCGATATTTTTTTAGTTCGGTCTGTTTTTCTACAAAAATATAACACAATCAACTACTAATTAAACCAACTATAGAAATTAATCCATTTAATTTATGGAATATTTTCACCTATCATCATTTCAAATTTATTATTCTCTCCTAATGTGTATAGTGGCACTCTGGTTGAATCCTCAGTGATTGTAAAAATTGTAGTGTCGATTGTTATTAATTAATGGTATTTTTATTGGGGGGTTTGGTTTCATAGATTTACTATAATTAATGATTAATGAATTTTTTTTACGAATTTAATATTTATTGGGATGATTACATGATTTGATATTTAATTGTTAGATATCCTTAACTTTTCTATACATTTCATTAAATTGACATCTACTTCAAAATATGATTTTGATTTTTAACTCCCATTTGATTTATCTCTAATCAATGACTCAACAAAGGTATTAATAATTATGAAATATTTTTTATATGATATTAAATATGTAATAAACCGATGTCAATATTTTTCAATATTCCATGGAATACACATGTAAAAAAATTTCATTAATCCATGATATTTTATGTTCAACATACATAATATTAATTTAAAAATATTAATCACAATAAATACCTCAATATCTTATCATATGAAAATTATGAATCACTGCAATAGTAGATTTACTCATCCATTATTATAGATAGCAATATGTTTTATTAATACTTGTTTCATGAGTTAAAAATAAGAGAAATATAACGGGACAAGCTAAGAGTAGTGTGCTAAAAATACATAGAAATGTTGGAGAGAATTTAACATAGACATTCAATTGAATGATATAGAAAAAGAAGGGAATGAATTTAAAGTTTATTTAGAAAATTTTATTAATGTTAATATTACTCGAAATAATGTGGATGATGATGAGAGATAATGAAAAATAAACATGAATTATAAAAAAGTAATTACAGCCATTGTGAAGATTAAAAATAAAGAGGAACACATATGTACATAAAAAGGTAGCATGAAGGAAAGGTATGTCAAGTTGAAAATTGATTTTGGAAGATCCTCCCAAACCACTAGAAGGTCCTTTTTCATGCTTATATATCCTCACATTCACTAAAATTACAATTCCTTTTATGGAGAAGAGTGGGATGTATTTATAACCCAAGGTGGTGGACAATTATCATTCTAAATCATCCCCTCATGTTGGATCTCCCATATTTCTATTTAGATAGCATAATATCGAGTTTCATTCTTCGTAAAAATTTTATATTAATATTATTACAATAAAAAATCAATAATTGGTATCCATTGGACCTCTGTATCCAACATTATTACTATTTTACTAAATAATAAAATGTTTTCCAATTTTAATAACACTTTTTTATAGCCAAAATTTGAATGGGGTTTTTTTGACACGAATACGCCATAAAATCCGAACAATTTATTATAAAAATATTATTTTATAAATCATGTATTTCACAATTTAAATCCAATTTTTTTTTTGAATTGGATTTGTAAAAATTTCATATATGGTTGGATGTTTTCAATTCCCAAACATAATGCTCAGATGGACATCAAAGAATCATTTGGGCCCACTCTATGTGGGTTTGGGAATTCAGATTTATATCCATGATTTCTATAGTTATTCCTTAATATCTTCCAAAGTTTCATAAAATTTGGGATTCTGGATTGATTCTATAAATTAAATCTTCATGGATTGACTAATTTTTATCATAGATTTGGTGGGACTTTTTATGTGGTACATACAACACATTATATAGTTGAATTATCCCATTATCTTGTTGAAAGGAATGCTATAAATTTAATTAAGAACCATAAAAAAATTCCACAATTTTTAAATGTAGGTTAAGAGATATTTTCAAAACATTAAACTGTATATTAATTAAATAAATTTGAACAATGCACTTATTATGTGTTTATGATCAAAACATGAACATTGAATAAAAATTAATCATTTTATGTGACAATTATGTTATAGGGATTATATAAAATCATGAATTAATATGTTGTATCCATTAATATATAATATAAATATTTCATTAAAATCCTCCCTCATTGTGTTTTTTAATTAATTAAAAAATATAATCATTATACACTTTAAAACTATTTTCTGAAAAAAGGGTTTTAAACCAAAAGCCATAATTATACAAAAATACAATAAGAGCGTGATTAAAAATAAATTATGAGTATTAATATAAAAAATTAATTTTAATTAATTTTAATTCATATTCATAAATAGTGATACTATTTAATATCTTAGTATATTTGAAATAAATGACATTTTTTTATAAAATAATAATTTTTATTATTCATTGGAAACAATATTTTTTATAAAATAAAAAAGTTCATCCAAAGTAATTTTTTTTTCAATTTCAAAAATTATTTTCATTTGATCAGATACATTTTATAAATGTTTCAAAAAATAATTAGAGGATTTATTTAGGAAATACAATAAAAATAATTTTTTTAGGAAACACATTTTTTGGAGAATAAAATTAAAAATCAAAAAATTTGTTGATTATTCAATAAAAATTTATAAATAGTTTATATTGAATAGGTAATATATATATATCATAAATTTGTTAATACAATTCATACCTACCTTTTAATGTCTATGATATAACAATTATATATTTTGAGGGTCACTTAGGCTTGGTGTTTTGTGTCTAATATGCTGTAAAATATAATTTTATTTTCTAAAATATTATGAATTTATATATTAATTAAATTTACAACAATAAAAATTCAATTGTAACAAAAAAATGGTTTTTTATAAAATGTTCTTAATTATTTTTAAATTCTTCTTATTTGAATTATTAATTTATTTATAAATAATGAATTAATTTTATAAATGTGTAAACCATAAATTTACATAATTTAGTTAGTTTTATTCATTTTTAAAAATTAAATTACTAGGTGATTGTAATATTTTAATACCATACAAGGGTCTTTAAACCCTTTTATTCGTGTAATAGAATGTATAGATGAAGTTAAATTTATTTTAAAAAATATTTTTGACAATATCGAGTGTGACTTTCTACCCCAATTAAAATAATTTATTCTATGAAATTTCATTACTCTGATATAGAAAATGAGGATAATTATGCCTCATCGTATTATCAGGTTCCCATATAGATTCTTCAAATTGGTGATTTGAACACAAAATATTTATCAAGTGAGTGGACTTTTTCATATAATATTTTCTCTTCAGTATATAATCTCCATTAGATGTTCAGCATAATAATGATCATTCTATAATTGTATAACCTATGAAATTAGTACATCTTAAGGATTTATTATGTTCTTTATTAGTAGAGTTATAATGAACACATCATGAATTGAGAGATATTAGTTTGGAGATCCAATAAAAATACATCATTCTAATAAAATCGATAATTTTTAAAGGGATGATTAACTTAAGGCTTTGTTTATCTTTTTTCCTAATAATGTCACCTTTTGTGAGGGATATATTCATTGGAATAATTTATCAGCAACATAAAACTATAGATATTTATGATGATTACCATCATAATTTTATTTATAATGATCTAATATTTTTTTATTTGGAATGTATATTATTATATTTATTATATCCACTACTATATCAGGTCAAAATACAATTATTACACTAATATTATTTTATCACTATCCAATTATTAACATTTATCCATATATAGATTCATATGTATCCATCTAATTTATTGACTGAAATATATTGTTGTATTAAAATTTAATAAAATGAATGGCTTGTTTCACACACAATTGAAATCCATAGAGTAATATATCAATATGTATTCTATAGATTTAATTTCCCACTTTTACTAACCATCTACCTAATGATTATAAGTAGTGCTACAACTAAACTTTATATCTAGGTCTGATGATGACTTTTCCAAAAAAATCAGGTTAAAACTCAGATTTCTATAAGATAATACATATAGTGGTAAACCATTAAATCATACCACTTAATGGATACCATAGTATGTTTATAATGTAGGAAATATTTTATAATGGAAATAAAGTGTCATGACATCATATGGAGATTGACTACAACCCGTATATCATTTTTCACATTAGATGGTTTGGTACGACTTATGAAAAACTCCAAGGTGGTGTTTTATCATATCTATTTTGGTATACGTTATAGTTGTAATATTAGCTTAGAAATATACTTCTCTACCTTAACATGATGACATACTAAGAACAGGGATGTAAAATATACAATATATCTCTTCATACCATCCCATAAAAAATACTCTTTCGAATCAGAATATATATTCAAAATTTAAATATTAATTGATATTGATGAACTATGATATTCTTATAATATATCATTCTTTAAATTTAATATGAAAGGAACCTATACACTATTCTATAAACAAATTATTCCATCATCATCATGGTTGTACTCAAGAACATTTCATACCTACCTTTATTTCTCTTAATCAACATTCTAAACCTCTTTTACCTTCAAATTGATATATAGTTTAACACTCATTTCAAAAATATAATATTTCTCTCCATCCATAAATATTTCCATATCCATTTGTGTAAATTCCATAAATATCACATTTTTTATACTCATTATATATAAATTATAATTATCCTTTTAACTGAGAGTATCTCTTACATTGTTCTCTTTCCCATGGAAGTAATTTATTAAATATGCATAATCATTATTAATCCCATTCCCTATTCTTTTTCCCATATTCTACTATTCTTGAGTGAAAATATACTTTAATATTATTTGTCATATATATATCATAATCTTTATACATAGATATAATTACTCAATTAGTTTAGAAAATAATTACCATAGATATCTCCAAATCAAGAGTTGTGAAATTTCTATCTTGATCATTTTATTATTATTTTTCATAATATATATCATTATTATTCTTCCTAAGGATTAATCCCAGCCCATTTCTGGATTCAACACTATAGATAGAAAATCATCTCCCACTTTAGGGTAGTTTAATAATTGGATTGAAAAATAATCATCACATTAGTTCCATAAAACATTCATAACATCTCTCTAAACCAAAGAACATGGTTCCTCTATGTGTTTACTTGGTTTGAGGATTCAATATCTATTAAACATTATATACAAATATAAGATTATATCTAGTAAAAACCATAGAATTTTGGATCTATGTCATAATGTTTGGTCTGGTACAATGTTCAATAACTTCTCTATTTAAATGGTCTAATGATATTCTCTCATATGATATTATATAACCCAATAATGAAACATTCTAATTATAAAATTCACACTTGTTAAATTTTTCATAAATATTATCAATTATAAAAAACATAAAAACAATCCATAAGTGATTTTTATTCACTTCCATACTCTATAAATAAACTATAATGTAATCTATAAAGACTAGTAGATGATTACTTTTATACTATATAATGAAACTATTCATTATTTCCATAATGATATTTGGGACTTAGTATGACCAAATGGAATCATGGTAAATTCCATATATCGATACCTGGTATGAAATTCTGTATTGGGTACAACGTCATTCTTGAACAATAATTGATGATATCAAGGATGAAATTCAATGATAGAAAATTATTAATCATAGCGATGTTGACCAAAAAACACTGGTAAAGGGTAGAGGATACTTTATCATTATAGTTCTCTCATCATGTCCTCAATAATCAATACAGGCTCAAAATGATCTATATTCTTCATAATAAGAAAAAATAGTTTCACCCCACGGTTAGACACTTTTTAGAATGAAATTAATTTCAATAATCTCTTATAGTTGGTTCATCAATTCTTACAACTCAATTGGTTCCATTCTATATAATGTATTGAAAATAACTGTATTAGTATGTATGAGTTATATAGAAAATGGAAAATTATGATTATATAGAAGTCTATGAAATTTTTATAGGAAGTCATTAATAAACTCCCATATAATAGGAATTTCGTCAATATTAATTTTCTCCCCAAAAATATGAGATAAAATCACATGCTGAATGTGAAACATAACCCATACGATAGATATAATTTCTATTGGAAGTTCAATTTTTTCATCAAACAGATAACTAGTAATATGTTTTTTTAGAATATCAATCATATCATCTCCATTAATGAAATTGTTGCGGGGTTCATGAAATAAATCCAATGCATTCCAAAAATAACACTTAATTCAAATAGAGGTACAATTAAAATATTTACTAGAAATAAATTCCCATTAAATTAAAAAATAGAAAAATCATAGACTTATGATACTATAATCATAACATAATCAGTTATTATATCTTACTGAACATCCAAATTTGGATTTGGTACTATAATACTTCATTAAATTCTTTTAGATATAAAAATCATATAGATCGAAAATCAAAATATACATTAGAATTTATATAGCTAATGGTAAGTGTTCCTTTCACCACATAATTATCATACCCCTCATCAGAAATATTTTATTCATGTTATTGCACATAGTATTTACGTTAAATTTGTTATTTATGTCAATCATTATAGGTAACATCAGTTTTTATACATAGATATCACATCTTAATTGGAGAATATTTAGTACATAACATAAAAATCCATGCCATAATTTTATAGGTATAGTGTCTTACGAATCATGGAAAAAATTAAATCATAAAATATATATATTATCTACCACCATGTACTTCATAACTAGAACCATTTTTATAAATATCATACATAGAACATTTATTCATAATTCGTTAAATGGAATATAAAAAGGGTGTACCCATATTTATAGTAAGGCTAATCATGGGAGATATTAATGATCACATGATCATTAAATTATCATAATATTATGAGACATTATTTCATGAACCATCCCAGTGTGGCATGTTCCTCGACTCCACAAGATGGCTCCCAATAAGACATGGGTTGGTGACTAGGACTTGGTATGCATATCACTAACCTAGGAGGAATTACCTATGTACCTATAAACATACACACATTTCTAAGCCACATATACTGAAATGATAAAACCACTAAGGAAAAAATGCATACATACCACTAAACCCAACCAATAGATTATGATTGTAATGTAATGTGTTGTAACGTAAATTGGCCTAGAATACAATCCCACCAAAACAAAGAGTATGAAAAAAACAATGTCAATGATGTTAAAAAATGGGTATTGGGACTTCTTATCAAAGCATAATGAACTCCTCATCCTATCTAATATCACAAATCTCTATCTAGTCACGGTCTGGCGTGGACTCCATCAAATTTACCCTCATCTACCTAAGAGACGAAACATTAAGGCAAAGCACGTGGAGGGGTAATAATAATAATACTCAAAAGGACACCCCAAAACCACAAAACAAAACACAAAAAAGGATATAGTTCGCTCTACATATATATGTGTACAACAAATATAACCAGAATATCCAGATATACTCAAACCTAGATACGTACTGTAGAGGTAAGCCACAAATTCTGCATACCATCACTACAGATTCATCCATAGGATTCAACAATGCACTCATACGTGAGAACACAATCATGATTCTTAAACCACTTATGTTCTCCCCCTGATATGTGCTATTCTTTGGGAACCATCAATAGAGAGATACACTGATGGATCTGTAGAGAGAATATGATGCACTCATTTTGGTAGAACTAACTACATGAGTGGGATATGTCACGATTCATGGGATATGATCACAAACAGGTCCATGAGGTGATAACATGATTCATCCAGATTCACCTTCTATGTAGTTGATCGATGTCTGTTAGGATTGCTCACATTGATACCGAGACTCTAGACAGAGCACAATAATGGATAGATGATCTACCCTAGGCCTCTTATAAGAAATACCAACTACTCTATCTAGAATTTTCTACTAAAGGGATCATACTCATGTGAATATGAAATGATACATAATGACAATTTGGGTTATATTAAATGGAATCAACCATAATAAAACTTTTCCATGATATGGTAGAAAATAAGATCAAGCCATGTTGAAAACTATAAACTGTTTGTAGAAGGGTCACATGTAGTGTCCCTTGAACCCTTGAACTACCCATACACAATAAACAATGTCAGATGAAAAAGTCATGTAGAATAGGTATACACGGCATGTAGAAAGGTTCAGACATCATTTCCTACTATTCAGGGTCCACTCCTTGTACATTTTCCTTGTTCTAGTACATGAATTCAACCAGTGTTTTCCAGCCCATGAGATAGTACACGATGTAACCCATGTATCCAGTCTATGTCTGGTCATGTGGTGGGGAATACTTCTTAAATACAATTCATGTACTGCGCCCCATGTCCATTTACCTCCATTGATACACATCAAGTATTAGGGAAGGTCCCACTCATCGTGTAATAGGTGTCATACCCCATGTGACACTTTAAAGACTTCAAAACCCTAACCACTGATTAGTATGTTCTACACACCATGTAACCTCATGTTATACGCCATGTTGATTGAAAAATTATAGAATAAATTTTCTTCTACTTTGTGCCTTGGTCCGTCCAATAGTGCATGATCTATGGGTCCATTCACCTCAAAAAAAGATCTAATGTCTTTTTTCCATTACAACACAGAATTCGTGGGTTTCGGGCATTAGATCATCTCAAAAAAAAGACTCTAAACATTCGCACAAAAGTCATTTGAAGAAAAATATCTCCCAAAATACATTGATCCATCCTCCACGATCTTCATTTCACCACCTCTAGGTCATGAATATGTCAGATCTTTTTTTTCTAATCATTTTTCAATGAATATAAGGTGGAATGATCACCCATTCAATTCCTGTGAAGAACGTGAAGAACATTGAAGGAGAAAATCACAATTAAGGAACCCAAGGAATAAACACCATTCATTGTTAATTATAACCTTGATCTATTCCATAAGAATTATAACGATATAAAAATGATATAATAACCCCCAAATTCCTAAAATCAAACCCTCACATAAGATAGATCGAACCACATGTCAACCTGTTGATGGGATAATCTATGATCATTATTAATTTTACGTATAGATAAAGATGGAAATGAAATAATAGACCTATATAAGAATTGGATATCTCATAAAATAAGGTTAGTTGTCGCATAATAGATTTTGGGGAGATGTCTCGAGATCGAATCTCATTGATAATTTATCCAACTTCTCATCGACATTCGTCACTGAGAGAATTTTCCATATTCCCCCCTCTAGACCCTCTTGTTAATTAAAGGGTTGTAGTCTTTCCCTGGATCATTGTCTCATGGTTTAATGAAAAATTAAATGATTTTTCATCACATCATCGATCAAACAATAAAATTAAGTAACTTATTAATTTATTTTATCCCTTAAAACACTTAAGCACTATCATTGGATTCTAATTAGTGTCATCCATTATTAGGCTTCTTCTATGGTAAATTCACCATTTTGAATGCAATAGTGCCCTCATATTTCAGATTTGACAAACTATTTAGAAGCAATTATATTTTTTAGAATACCATGCATGCATGCTATTTTAATTCTTTAATACATTTCAATCTTCAATTCTAGGAACACTGAGCCTGATAATTGCATGCAATCTCAGTGCTTGGTCTCCAATTATCTCCAAATAATATTTTTAAATAACACATATATAAATTTGGGGCATTATGTTCTCCACAATTTAGGTATTGAAATCCTAGAAAACCCAAGAATATATTATATAAAAATTAATATGGCACAACACACTAATTGGAGACTCCTACTGCCATGTGATCTCCCAGTGATTCTGCTGATGCCAATAAACACACACCAAAGGAATCAAAAACCCATGCAGTTTCCACTCACTTCTATCCTTGATCTTCAATGGGTAATCAGTAAAGGTCAATCCATCATCTATGTTCTGCTCACCTGAGTCAATGATGTGCAATGGGTCATACACGTAACTCATCATTTGTGACATGTGGAATACACCGTGTACCAAATACAACTGTATGGTTAGAGAAAAGACATGTACCACTGCCCCAAATCTACATAGAATGATTAAGGGGTCAAAACCCAAATTATAACTTACTTCCCCATCCAAATATCCATAACCCTGGTTGTGTTGATTCTTGATGAAAGAAATGTTCTCTTTCCTCGAACACCAACGGTCTACACCATCTGTTGTGATAAGATTTATATCATATCTTTGTAATATTCATCCATTTTCAGATGATCTTCTTCTTCTTGGTAGCAGCTCATATAAACTCTCGTCCCATGAGTGTTGAATCTTCTGGGTCAGTCTAGAAAAGTGGTGACCTACAGGGTCTCCCGTACAAATAATTTAATGGAACCATACCAAGCGTGGAATTGTAGCTGTTGTTTTATGAAAAATCCACCACAAGTTGGTGGTCCTCCCCTCATTAAATAAGTCCAAGAGGCAAGATTGCGTCATGTACTCAAGAACATGAATGGTTATCTCCATCTAGACATCTGAATGGGGATTAAATGAAATGATCATGATAACTGATTCCCAACAACCTACTCAAATAATTTATATAATAGAGATTTTAAATGGGTATCGTGATCATAAACTATAGTTAATGGGACTCCATAGAGTCGAGCTATTTCTTGCATGTAGAGGTATCCAATGCCCTTAACTGAACTATTCTCTTGGATAACTAGGATGTGGGATGAAATGATGAGTCAGCCAACAATCACCCAAATGGAATAGTTTCCCCTAAACATATTTTGTAAACCCATTAAGAAGTACATCTATATCTCATCCCACTTCCATTCTGGAACCTCAATGTTTTGAGCTAAACCCACTAGAACCTGGTGCTCATCCTTTACCTATTTGCATATAAGGAATCAAGAAATGAACTAGGACATTTCCTTATTTATCCCTCTATACCAAAACTCATGTTGGAAGTACTCATACATCTTCTCTACAGTAGTGTGTACTGCCAGCGGGGATGTATGAAACTCCTTTAATACCTCATCCCATAAAACCTCAGGTATTACTACGTGTCCTCTATAAATATTGACGTGCTCCCCAACTTCTTAATATCCATGAGGATAATTCCTGGTGTAAATCTGGGCTAAAAGGGCGTCGTAGTTGGTACCCCCAAGTTATGGATCCCTAACTCGCTATAAGGGGGTAGTATTTAAAACCATAAACTGAAGGTAAGATACTCCATCTCTCTCCACGAAGTATAATAATAAAAATTCCAACTACTTTGATTGCTTGTTCAATAACTACAAACTAGATCTCAAATTGAGAGAATCATCCATAATGTTTTTCCTCCCTAGATTATAGAAATTCCGCATGTCATAGTCCTATATAAACTATTTCAATCACCTATATCTCATGTTCATAATTTTTTGGGAGAATAAATACTTGAGACTCTTGTGATCGGTGTAGAAAATTAACCGGTCAACCATCATGTAATTTCTCCACACCATCATTGGGATGACCACCACAACAAAATAAATATCATGGAATCGTTAGTTCTTCTCATGTGGTCTCAATTGCTGCGAAACATAGGCAATCGTCACTTTCCCATGAGTAAGGAAATAACCATGTTTGGTCTCTGATGCATTGAAAAACACTACATATTGACACCCTCCCCTAACAACATCACGATCAGAGCACTCCTCAAACTCCACCTAAAATGCTAAAAAGCCAACTAACACTTATCCTTTCACATGAAAGCTTTAACCTTTCTAGTCAAATCGTTCATAGGTGTTAATATCCTAGATAAATATGTGTTAAGTCTCTATTAATACCCTTCCAACATTTTGATGCTATGCACCTGCATCACGCCCCAATGTGGATCCCATGCTAACAATACCTTGACCATGGATAGGTCCAATGCCACTCCATCCACATAGATAACATTTCCTAGAAAGTCAAAAACCTAAAACTAGAACTAGCAGTTCAACAGATTACCATAATGATGGTTCTATAAATGAATCGCAAGAACCATCTTTAGGTTTCTCCCTTATTCCTCCTCGGATTTCAAGTACACAATGATATCTTTAATGAAGACTGACATGAACTAGACTAAGTATTACTAGAAGATCTAGTTCATGAGTCCCACAAACACTAATAAGTAGTTTTTCATTCTAAATGGAATCACAATGTACTCACAATGACCATAGAGGAATCTAAAATCCATCTTTGGTATAACATTATCTTGTACTCATAGCTGGTGATAGCCATATCTAATTTCAACTTTTGATAACTATTGTTCCCCTCTCAATTGATCTAAAAAGTCATAAATACTCTATAGTGGATACTTTTTCATTAAGATCACCTATTTCAGTCACCATATGTCTACAGGAAACCTCAATCTCCCATTTTCCATTTTGAAAAAAAAACTGGTTGGCCCAGGGGAAAGACTATGTCTCACCTAGGATTTCCAAAAAATGTCGTACAACTTCTCCCTTAGCTTCCAATGCTTTGTGGGAGAGATTTTATATGTTGGGGATTATATTTGTGGCATATCATGGTGTAAATGAGGATAAAAGTAGATATCCCATGGGGGAGTTAATCCTAGAAAATCTACAAAGAAGTCTTCATACTCCATCACTACTAATGGGAACTAAATGTTCATAAAATCTATTTCTCTTAGGTTAAGGACATCCCACTCATGATTGATCTACTGCACCCTCCTACGCATGATTCCATTCTATTCATCATGTATTTCTCTTTCACTAATAATGAAAAACATTGTCTCTTCACTATGGACACACTACACATATCGCTATAAAAATGTCATTCTAGGCATGGAACGAATATATTAAATTTTTACCAAGAATGAAATCACATGGCCTCGACGCTTCCACTAAGATGTTCCAAATGAAACTCTCACCTCCATGGTTGATCTCACACTATTGGTGAAAGTTTGTAATAATTCAATCTCCTCTCATAGTGGTCTCTAAGTTGTATGGTCGAGTAAACATTTCTACTAGAATATCAATGTCTTGTACAAGGATTTTTTTGAGAAAATAATGAATGGAAATTATTTATATAATTATCATAGA
This sequence comes from Viscum album, assembly GCA_963277665.1. Taxonomy (NCBI): domain Eukaryota; kingdom Viridiplantae; phylum Streptophyta; class Magnoliopsida; order Santalales; family Viscaceae; genus Viscum; species Viscum album. Next base: position 1,344,718,356 of record OY728155.1, on the reverse strand, counting down.
TAATGTATAAAAGGCACTTATCTCTCCTCAGATCATACCTAGAGTCAATGAGTGGTACACCTTGACCACATGTAGCTTCCCCTCCCCTGTAATACAGCTCCCTAATACTAAAATGGGAATATTGGGGGGTGGTGGTAGTAGTATATCAAAATAAATGCAACCTACTCTAGATATCCTACCTCCTCTTCCACATGCACCGCCTGGAGGATCTACAATCTCAACTTGTTGCCTCTATCTCAGTGGTCCCTCTATAGTATCCATGAAAATAGCTCTATAGGTTAGGTAATATTTAGTGATATGTCCCTTACCATCACTTGGGTAGAAATGAATTTCCTGAGGCTGACTGAATCTATAATGAGATCCTTGAACTATTGATCCCCTATCCCGAGAACTCCTTTAATGTCACCCACATCTAGATCCTTTTTTCTAACATCTACTCACCACTACCGAGGTATTTTCACCTGTCTTTTTGTTTTTGAATCTCAGGGGATGAATCTACTTAGCAATGAAGCTCTCGACCACTAATTCTCACTAGAGAACTCTAGTATAATTCAAAATTCATAAAGGTGTAATGCTTGCTCATATGTCCCTACGTAGACCTCTCTGGAATGATTAATCCCAGAAGTACTGATCTCTAACAATATCCATCATGTACATTGATAGGTTGGTGAACCTTGAGGAATAGTCATCCACCATCATGATTCCCCAAAAACATGAATAATATATTGTATACTAACTTCTATCATTTTAACCAGAGACTACTCCTCTCTAAATAGATGCTAAATCTTTTTACATGAAATATTCACCTGGTCGTGAGTCTGTGTGGTCAAACTCCACAATATCCCTGTTGAACCCTAAATAAGGCTCACTATTAGGATCACAATCTAGTCTGCTAGTGACCTCACTAGATCAAAAAATCTAGTCACTACCTCAAGCCAGTCCTCAAACAACATATTCTTGGGCTCTCCTTGGATCCTGAGGGGTACCTTTTTTTTTAAAAAAAAGTCAGATATCATTAATGACGAAGGTCAGCAGATGTACAAGTGCAAATCCATGAAGGGAAATTGTCCAGCTAGATCTGGTTGGCATCGAATGGGCCTGAGGCCACAAGTTGATTGGCCGCATTGTTTCCTTCCCTTTTGGTGAAGGAGAAGGTGAAAAATGAGAATCATTGGCGGAGTGTGAGAATTATTCTAATGATGTGGCCAAAGTACTGGAGTCCACCGTCATTATGGTTAATATCATCGATTGCGGTGAGGCAGTCAGACTCAATGTTGATATCAACCCACCCATGTTCCATAGCGATCATCATTCCAGCAAGGATGTGGGTGGCCTCAACCCCAACAGGTTCTTAGAATGCATGGTGTGGTTCATATTTTTCCGCAATGATTTTCCCCATACGGTTTTGGGCCAGGAGGCCAAGGGCAGAGAGCCCATCCTTGGAGATAGATATGTCCACATTGACCTTAATAATCCCTTATGTTGGAGGATTCCAATGAGAGGGGTATGAGGGAGTAACACCTAGCGTATAATGTCCATTGTGGTCCTTCCTTCCCTCAATCCATGAGGTGTCCCGTTCAATCCATAAATAGGGTGGTTTATGAACATGATGAAAAATAGCATCATCACGCCAGACCCAAATGATCCAGTCCATGGTGTAATGTGAGCCTGCGTTAGCCGGTGAGCGGGAGGAGCACCAATGCATCAAAAGATCAGTTAGGTCGGAGACCGTGGTAAGTGGTGCGCCTGGAGACGGAACCCATTTTTTCCAAATTTCCCAAGATCATAGGCCGTGAATGATGGCGTGCAAAGGGGTTTCTGGAATATGCAGGAAAAAAGGGAAGAAATCGTCACTGGCCATATATCGGTAAACGAGAAGACTCATAGTTGGGAGGGTACCTGTGCACACCTTCCACTAGAATTGGAGTAATTTTGGGGGGACGTTGAGCATCCAATTCAATTTCCATGGTCCCTCCACCTATCCAACTAAGTGGTTTCCAAGAGAGAATCTATACTTGGATCTCACCGTATACTCACTTGATATGTCATTGATCTAGAAGAGAAGGTCTGGGACTATGTTTGGAACCCAGGGAATTCTTAGGATAATTCTGTAGTCTCTTTCATTAAACCAATCATGAATCTTTTCAAGACACCCCCCCGGTCCCTAGTCAGAAAGGAGGAAGCTGATAGTGGCGTCTTCAAGACCTTGTTGGGTGGGGGATGTGGCCCTCATGCCTTCCTTATCGATCAGCCAGGGATCAGTCTAGATAATGACAGATGAGTTACTCCTAATCCTCTAGGCTATCCATTCATCTAAGAGATTTTGAGCCCCCCAAATGCTTCTCTAGAGGAATCTAGGGCGATGACCAAGAGAGGAAGCAAGGAAGTCTGTGTGGGGAAAGTAGTTGGCATGAATAACCTATACATAGAGGGATGGTGGGCGGTAAATAAGGCGCCATCCTTTCTTGGCCAACAGTGCATCATTGAAGAGAATAAGGTTATGGAATCCCATACCACCCTCTGTTTTAAGATTGAATATTTTCTCCCAGGACATCCAGTGTGTTCTATTCCTTCCATCGTTCTTCCCCCAATAGAATTTGGCAGTGTGTGAATGGATCTGGTCGACAATGGCCTTCAAAAGCATAAACAGGGACATAAAATAGTTGGGGATAGATTGTATGATAGCTTTAATGAGGGTCTTTTTGCCAGCATTGTAAATTATTTTCAGGGTCCATCATTGAATATTTTTTATCAATCCTATCCACCAGAGATGCGATGATATCTTTTTTAGACCGTCCAATCACCGTGGGTAGCCCGAGATACTTCTGGTGTTTTCAACTAGATGGATGCCTACAGATGTGGAAAGTTCATCTCTCTTGGGTAGGGGAAACCCTACACTGAAGGAGATTTCAGATTTTCCCTGATTGATTGACTGTCCAGATTCCCTCTCGTACTGATGGATTGCTTGGATGACCACCCGACATTCATTAATTGTTGCTCTGGAAAAAAGGAGGTATTCATTGGCGAAAAATAGGTGTGACACTACTAGGCTAACATGACAGACCTTAGCCCCATGAATAGAATTAGAGGATGCAGCCTTGGAAATAAGGTGAGGGAAAACATTATCCACCAAAATAAAAAGAAAAGGGGAGAGGGGATCTCCCTGCCATAGGCCCCGGGATGGGGTGAATCCTATGGTAAGCTCCCCATTGACCTTGATTCCGAAGGAGATGGTTTGAGATGCAGTTCATGACCATATCAGTCCATTTAGCGCAAAATCCCATTTTCAGCATCACAACTCTGAGGAACTACCATTCCACTTTGTCATAGGCCTTATTCATATCTAGTTTCCAGGCCATGGTTCCTCTTTTCACTATGGAGTGGGACTTCATAGAATGGAACACTTCGTGGGCTACAATAGCATTATCAGTGATCAGTCACTTGGAAATGAAAGCGCTCTGGTTTTCAGAGGTAATATCAGGAAGCCAAGGTTGCAGATGATTGAAAAGGATCTTTGAGATGATCTTGTAAGAGACATTGCAAAGATATATAGGTCTATAATCAGAGATACCTAGAGGTTTCTAGATTTTGGGAATGAGGACAAGGACCGTTTCATAGATGGTGGCAATGCTAGTATTCCCAGCATAGATATTTTTTATCATTTTACAAATGTCGAGACCGATAATTTTTTAGTATAGTTTAAAAAATAGGGCGTGGAACTCGTCTAGTCCTGGGGCCTTAGTGGGATGAATTTGTTTCAGAGCCAGGCATATCCCGTCATCCATCACATATTTTATAAGATGCCTATTGATCTATACGGTGATAACAGGTCTGATGCACTCTTCCAACTCAGCAGATATGATAGAGGTTCATGTAAAGAATAGGTTCTAGAAATATCCTATCAAGGCCTCGTGGATTCCAATGATGTCAGAATCATTTCTTCCATCGGGTTGTGAGATGCAAGTGATAGTGTTTTTCCGACACTTGGCTGATGCTTTCTGGTGAAAATATCTGGTATTGGCGTCCCCTTCTTTAATGTGAGTTTCTCTCACCCACATAGCCCAAAACCATTCCTTAACACGCAAGGCCTTGCACAATTCTCTTTTCGTATCACCAATATTAGAGATATTGCAATTGGATGTGGGTTTCTTGAGAAGGTTGTGGAGTTTCTTTTCAAGGACACCACAGTGCCAATTGGGGTGGCAGAATTTTTTGTTTCTACAAGACCTCAGATCGAATGCAACATGTTGGAGATTGCTACTAACATCCTCATGAATACCTTTCCAGCTTGATCAGATAACCTCTTCGCATTACTGGTCTCTAGACTAGAAACACTCAAATCTTAAGGGTCTGTTGAATTGTATCTTTCATTCACCTTGTGTGCAATCAATAAAAATAGGGAAGTGTTTCGAAAAGTTGAGCATCATGTGGATGATATGGAACATGCCAAAGAGATCAATCTAATCAGTTGAGCCTAGAAATATATCCATATGATCAGTGATGCAGGTGATTTCTGAATTACCGAAGAACCATGTGAAAGGATTACCTGCGTACCCCAGATCGATGAGGTCCACCCTAGAGACCGCGTCCTTGAAATTTGTCAACGAAACTGAGGGTCGGATGATTCTGCCCATTTTTTCCTTGTGGAACATAATCTCATTGAAGTCTCCTCCGAAAAGAATATGGCTCAAGAGTTCATGCCACAGCTTGTCGAGAAGGTCCCAAGACTTCACCTAGTCACTATTGGATGACCAGCCATAGAATCCCACAAAGGTAAAGGGTGTGTTATGGTATATCTGAATAGTTTCTTCCACATGGTGTAAGGAGAAGGACAAAATTTTGACGTTGAACTTGTCCTTCCAAAGGAGGCTGAGGCCCCCAAAGTAGCCTTGTCTTGAAACGATGAATCAGCCTTGGAAGACACATTTCAGAACAAAGCCATTTGTGTCCTTGTTTTCTAGTATGGTTCCAGACAGGAAAACCATATCGGGTGACTCTGGGTGCAATTGTGATGAAGCATATGAACCGTTCGTGGGTTGTCAAGCCCACGGTAGTTCCCTCAAAAAACAATCATTGTTCTAGGCGAGGCTGGGTCTCACCTGTCACCGCCTTTAATTACACTGGACATGTTTCTACACTCATCGTTTTCCATATTTTGGTGGGATTCCCCACTTATTGCCCGGTTTCGTTTTGTCTTTTTCCAACCCTGGGTTTGGGGTCATCCGTAAGATAGTCAATTTCTCCGCGATGCACCTGTTTCCACGTGGGATGGGTAAGTTGGCCCAGTATAGGACATCCCATTATTCAGTGGGCCTCCATTGTTAGGGTTCCTGATTCGGTCATTTGTGGATCAGGGTCCAGATCTTGTGGTTCTATGGGCATCTATTTTGGCATTGAGGAAAGTGCTGGTGGTTATTTTAAATTCATCTCTGATGTTGTAGATGTTAGGGAATTTTCCTTCGGCTAGTTTGGATGAGCTCCCACTTCTCTCTGAGTGGTAGAGCTAGCTCTAGGAAAATCTGGTGGTCCAACCATAATGGTTTTTTCATGTATGTTTTCCATCCGACTTGCGTGTGCCAATGTGAGATGGTTGTGGTCCTTTTGTTTCTCCATCTCTAGAATGAAGGAATATTTATTCATTTTGGCACGGAGCCAAGGGCCATATTGTAGGATGATGTTACCTGAGTCACTCTTTTGTTTTGTGGTACATGTTATTTCCAGGTGGCCAAGATGGCCACAAAAGAAGAAAAAGATTGGGAGTTTCTAAAACTCGAATGAAATCCAGGTGTTTTCATCTTCTATTTTCAGGAACATACCCCTCATCAAGGGCTCTGAAACTTCAATTTTCACCTTCATCCGAACCTTGGGGGCCCATTTAATCGGATCTGAGCAATCCCAGTCAATAATGTGGAATAATTGTCTCCTATTTCTCGCATAATTCTTTTCGTTCTTATGTGGAAAGGGATTCCTCTAATGTGTATCCAGATGTGGGAGTTGGTGAAGTTGACGTGCTGGATATCGTCCCCCCCTAAATTCTTCCAAAAGGAGGAGTTGATTATCAAATTACCACGGTCGGCCTCGCAAGATTTTATCTCTATCTCTCTTGTTGAAGAACTCAAAAATGAAGCGACTGATCCATGATTCCCAAATAGCCCCTCCAGCTTCAAGTCTCCAAATATCCTATAGAGTATTTTTGAGAGCCCCCTGATTTACTGAGATATTTTCCACGAACATTCCCACGACTAGTAGAGACATACGTTTATCCAAAATTATGTATTCGTGTCTCTGGGACTCTATCGCCGCCTTCTCGTTGTCCGTCAGGGAAAAACTTTTCCATTGATTCAGAAATTCTGCATCAATAGTAAAAAACCTAGCAAATTGGTTTCACACTCCTCGTAACAGACCGACGCCCAGGCAAACCCCATAGGTCCTGTACACCAGGCCTGGCCAAGTATAACAACAATTGAATCAAGGCCCGATCCACAAAGGGAGCCCCTAGACCAGGAGCCCCCTTCACGGCCTACTTCTGCGGTCCTAATTGCATGAACCGACACCGCATGGTGTTTTCGTGGTCTACACTATCCCTGGGATGGTCAGAACCGGAGTTCGAACATCATGGCACCCACCATCCTTTACGTAGCAACTCAAGTGCAACAGTAGGATCTTCGTGTCTGCCCAACGCGGTTGGAGCTTCGTAGAATCAATTCGTGAGTCAGACAATTCATGGTGGATCCTTTAAGGTGGAAACTTCACGAAATCCCAATTCAAAAAAGTAGTTTGCGGTAGGTGCTTCCTAGAACAACAACGCAGTGACAACATTGCGGAAGATGCTTCGCGGATCAACCCCTTCCCGACGGACACTTCGTGAACTCCCAACTCAGCTAAAACATCTTTGCAGATGCTTCACAGAACAACAATGCAGTGACCACATCGTGGAAGGTTCGTCGCGGATCAACCCTGAGGGGTACCTTTCTATGAAACTCATGTAGAAAGATTATCCTACACTATTTTCCTACAGGTACTATTGGTAAAATGTTATGATCTACTAGTTTTGGTTTAACTGGTTCTCTACCTTAAGGTAAAAATTGGGGAACTAGTCCCTATATTGAAGCCTGATCACTAAGGGGGTCATCATCTTGATTGAGCTACTGAATCCTACCTATTATGCATCTCGGGGGTATCCTATAAGAAAAGAAGATGTTCCACATCCAATGAGTATATATAAAATGTTTAATCAAGAAGGACATGGATACACAACCCATTTCTATATGATAAATTTACCATTATTTTCCCTAGAAAAAGGTTTTTCATGTATCGATTCAATAAAAGGTTATCAATGTCCTGATGTATGTATTTTTAATCTTCCCACTACAACAGTGGAGTTTCTGGCCTGAAATGAGAACTCAAAACACAAAACACAATTTCCCCAAACCAATATAATAGACTCTTGGTCTTAAGATAGAACCGAATATCCTCTAATACCACACTATCATGAACCATCCAAGTGGGGAATGTGTCGCGACTCCCCTAGCCCACCTCTAATAGGCTAGGGGATGGTGACTAGCATCGAGTAGGCATATCACTAACATGAGAGGCATTACCTATATACATGTACACACTCACACATATCCAAGAAAAAAATTTTGAAATGTAAAAAACAATAAGGAAAAAATCATGCATATTAGTAATCCCAACCATTAGAGTAAAAGAGGAATATAATGTGAAGTAATATAAATTTGTCTAGAATAAAATCCCATCAAACGAATGGGTCTGCAATATGAAAATTTAATATTGTAAAATAATTGGTACTAGGACTGCTGCACGAAGCATTATAAACACCTCAGCCTGTCAGAACTCACAAAGTATTGTCTGATTTTGGTTCACCTCGGACTTTGTCAATATGCCACTTGTCTGCACAAGACAGAACACGTAAAGGTACATCTTGTGCATAGGTGATTATAAAAATACTCAATAGGACAACCTAAAACTATAAAGTAATGAAAAATGGTATATACAATAATATCTACATAGTATATGACTACAACACATATAATAAGAATATCCAGATATAGTCAAACCCAGACCTATAATCTATAAGTAATTAACAACTACCTCATACCACCAATAGGGATTCAGTTTGAAGAATCCATAAGTTACTCATCCAAGACAACACAATATTGAGTTTGATAGCTCTGATGACATCAGCCCAAGAATCATTGTTAATCGGAAACTATTATGAGGGAGTCACAGTAATAGATCTAAAAAGAGAATATGATACACTCATTCTGGGAGAACTCGCACCCTGTTTAAGGAAGATCACTATAAAATAATTTGGATCAATTACATGGATATAGGGGTGATACAAGACTCACATTAATTCACCTAATAAAAGAGGATTGAAATCTAGTTTGATTGGTCACACTGATCCTAAGACTCTACATGGGTCACAAGGATAGAAAGAGGATCCAGCTTTAGACCTCTCAGAGGGTGTCCCAACTACTATATCCAAAATGTACTACTAAAATATTATACTCACGTGAATAAGAAATGATACCAAATGATCATTAGGGGAATAATAAAGGACAACAACATTAATGAATCTTGTCTATGATATTGTGGACAATTAGATAAAACCATGTAGAAAACTATACACTATGTGTAGAAGTGTCACACACCATGTCCCTTGACCTCTAGTACTGACTATGTAAAATGACCCATATTAAAAGAAAATATCATGTAGAAGAGGTATAAATAGTGTGTATAAAGGCTCACAAACCATATGCTACTATATGGGATCTTTTTTGTGTATGCTGGACATGTTCTATTTCATGGATTAAACCCTAGTTCACTTACTAGTGTTCTAGTACATAGGGTAACCCATATATATGGTTTGGGTCTGTTCATGTGGTGTTGTACATGCCATATAGGAAAGCCATCTGCTCAACCCCGTGATAGTGTAACTCCTTAGAATCATGTTGAGTCTCAGGGAAGGTCTCACAAGAAGGTCCCCGAAACACCCTGAGAGGTGAGTGGTGAATCAGGCTGTCGTCCATTTCTTTTTAACTTATGGATCCTGATCCCACATTTGTAGGAACCTATTAAACATGTCTGAAGAGGATGTACATCAAATAAATAATCAAATATAATGTAATGACACAACCATTTTACTTGGTTCTGCACTAAGGGAAATGTCTAAGAAGAATACACTTACAGTGTGTCAATCATAGAAAAAATCAGTAATATTCACAGGTTTGGGATTACAATAATTTAGAAAAGTCACTCTATGCAAAGTGCACTACCTTTATATGGTTTTAGGGATAACACACTCCACCCCTCAGACAACTTCCAAAAACTCCCCCTTTCTCACTACGTTGGATGAATCTTCACACATTTTAACATCTTGATGGTCACACTAATGGTTTCGCATAAAATCATACATCCTCAACTATAATTGGATGCTACGTTGACCTCTCGTAATCACCCACATATGAAATTAATCTTCCCATTCACTGACATATTATGGAAATTAATTTTGAATACTACTTTGGTCAATTTTTATAATTCCTTTGGTGTTTTTCATACTGCTGATGTTTCACATACCGCTCCTATTTTCACATACCATTCAGCTCCTCTACGTACCGTCCAAGTCCCTTGCGAGCTACCCTTCTCGGTATACTTACCTACTCTGCATAATTATCCACTCTTCTGTGTACCTTCCTACTCCACTTACTTCTTTTCTCTTCCACATACTTCGGGAGCTAACTGTGTGTACCACACACTCTTTTGCGTACTTTTTTCCTTACTCAGATGACTCACTCTGTGTACCGTCTTATCCACCGCATACCTCTTTGGACATCAGGGAATTTCTTCCCAAATTGTTAATCTCCTATATCATCCAATAACAACAGGGATTACTATTACTTAAATTGGCACGTAATTCTATTAATTTTGCTTATTTGATTTACCCAAATTTTCAATGTGCGACAATATTTTCTTATAACTGAACTTCATCCACATACTGTTGGACTCCATCACATAGCACTTCTATTTAGCACACCGAAAAAATCATTCCATCATTTGGAACCCCACGTACTGCATGCCTTCACTATGTACATTTACTATGAAACATTTTCTGTTTCTTCTATATGATTTCCTTATACCGCATTCCTTTACTGCATACCATTTCTGTGAAGTGTTTTATGTTCTATGCACTTCTATGCACACCGTAATGTGCACCACAATGTGCACCACTACACGTACTGGTCCCGCGGCCTGGAATGTTGTCGCGAACCATTCCTAGAACATGGTATGCAGTCTATGTTTCGAGGTATGTGGTTTCTTTATTTTGGATATTTTATTTGTCATTATCATACCATTTATTCTAATCAGAAAATCCATTGTTTTCAAACACCAAACTCCGGAATTTGAGGCCCAAAAATTTTGCAAATACTGGGAAACTGAGCCACATTCAATACTGCTTTAAAACTCAAATGTATGACCTCATTCCTTCCAGACACTCTAGTCATACATGTAAATATTGAAAACAAACAAAAATAAGACTCATTTATTAGAAACGAACATCCTTGGTTCCAACAATCACTACATTTGGATTTGTTGTCAATATCCAGATAAATTCACTAATGTTCCAACCATTGTCAAAATATGAACTGTGAAAAAAGTCAAAACATGAACCTTCAAGAAACAACTCATATATAACTCCAAGACAACATGAGCAGTGCTTGATATAGAAAAAAGATAGAGGAAATTAATTGAGTTCTCATTGTTTTCTTTTCTCCCCCATTGTTTTAGTTTTTCATTTTTCTTGATCTGTACTTTCCATTGAATCCATTGAATTTGGTAATTCACCCCCATTGTCAATAAATCCAATAGAACAGTATATAAAAATTATGGATTTCAGCATATACTCCCCATTGGATCATATCTCCCCCGTAAACCTACAACACATCCACAAACAGATTAACACATATAAATTAGTTTGGGAGTAGGGAATCTCTGATCATCTTTTTGCACTGGGAAGTGGTTGAACATTGAGGTTCAACAGATGTTTCTCAAACATAGCCTCTGATAGTGTATTTTTCATAATGTCAGTCACATTAACATTAGTTCCCATATGGTCCATTTTGATCATGCCTTTTTCAAATTTTTCCTTGATGAATTCATATCTGATCATAATATGTTTTTTAAGAGAATGTTGATAGTATTTTTTGTAAGATTAATCACAGTAAATCACCATTGGTGGTTTCACCTCATCACCGATGTAATTCAATTGTTTCTTCATCCAAATTAATCGAGTGCACACCTTGGTAGTAGATATATATATCCAGATTTAGTTTTATTATGTGTAGTACATTCTCATTTCTTCCATAACCATCCCTCACATTTCTTCCAAATATTGAATGCTCCACCATTGGTAGATATTCTTTCCACTACTTCTCTAGCACATTCAGCATTAGAAAAGTTTGATAGTTCACTATATCTTCATATATAAATGTATATCACATAGTTATGTGTACCTTGAATGTATCTCATGATTCTTTTCACTACATCCATATGTTCATCCTTCAGATTTCATGGAAAGAAGGACACAGTGAATGTTGCAAAGAAAATATATGGACGCTTTTTTGTCATGTACAGTAGGATTCAATGATACTTCTATACAAGGTGGGATCCCCCAATGTCCTTTCATCATGCATGCTGATCTTGGATCCAACTGCAATCAAATTTGACATTGGTATGGAATCATGCATATTGAATTTATTCAGTAGCTCTCTTGCATACTTTTCTAGAAAAATGAAATTTTAGTCCCTCTTCGAAAGTACATTTAACCATAAAAAGTATTTGAGTTTACCAATCATGGACATTTCAAATTCAAATTTCATGTGTTTGGAAAACTCAACCACTAATCCATGCCTTCTTCCACCAAAAATAATATCATCCAGGTATACAAATACTATGAAATAATCTTGATAAGATTTATTCACATAAGAAATGTGATCGACTTCTCCTCTTTTAATCATAGTATTTCTCATATATGAGTCCAACTAAGAGGACTATTCCTATAGTGCATATTTCTGGCCATACAGAGCTTTTTTTTTATTTTGCAATCCTTCAGTTCATCATTGCAATGTATAAACCCCATAGGCAGTTCATTGTAGACTTATTGGTCTAATAATACATTTATGAATGTTTTCTTGAAATCCATTTGATACAATTTATATCATCATTGGATTTCCCTGGCAATGAATAGCCTGATTGACTCCAGTCACAGTACGGGTGAAAATACCTCCTCAACATCAATGCCTTTTATTTTTGAATATTTTTTACAGACTTAGTATGCCTTATTTATGATCACATTTCCATGTTAATCAAATTGTTTCTTGAAAATACACTTCATACCAATCACATTATGATATTTGGGTATTTTAAAAAGATATCATGTTTGACTTTTTTCAATCCAATCTAACTCTTCATTCATTTATTTCATCCATGACTCATCCTTTCCACCCTCATCAAATGAGGATGGTTCCAAAACTGAAAAAATGTAGATTTTTCATTATTACTCATTCTCCATGTCTATATTGGTGCATTCTGATCCTCAATAATATTGGATATTTCAATCTCTGATTTTAGATTTCTCCTTTAGGGTTGAACCAAATTCTCTCCAGCTATAGATTCCTCATCTGATTCTTCTTCAGAGTCAAAATCAAGATGTGACACTTGAATGTTTTCCACACCTTCCTATACCTCTATATTAGCATTTTTCAATGTTAAAATTCTTCATCATATTCTATCACATCAATAGAAGATATTCTTGAAGATGTTGGGTTTTTCTAATCTTTTATCTTTACGTCTCTCTGTTCCACAATTCTTCCAAAGAACATATTTAAACACTTGTAGGATTTAATGTTCATTGAGTATTCAAGAAATATGCCTTCACATGCATTATCTCTATACATACATTGATTTACTTAATTGTTTTGAATAAAAAAATTTCTATTCAAAACACACAAATATATAAAAGACGGAATCCTTACATTCCATAGTTCATATCATGTATTTGTTTCACCGATATTGACCCCAGTTTTATTTTGAAAAAACACTTCAGCTTGTATTTCTTCGTTCCAGTAATTTCAAGGAATATAACTCCCAATCAGTATTGTTCTACCCATATTGTTTATCTATCGATTTTAGTAATCAAAAACACTATTTTGTTGTGGTTCTCTCATAGATTCTGCCTCATGTTGTATCCCATGATTCTATAGTTAATTTTCATATTCAATGGACGTGCATTCCCCTATATTTTCGGACTGTAAGACATTGACCTTCTGTGTAAGATCATTATTAACGATTTGTCAATAGGTTTTAATGAAATCCAGCACTTGTCGCTTCAATTGTATAAATATTACACATTCCTTTATATAATAATCATCGATGAAAAGAACAATTTACCTATATCTATGTGTTTCAGTAACATTTATTGGGCCACATACATCCATATTGTTGATGTAAAATATATTCGATGCTCCATTATTCTTTGGGTGATTGGAACTGCAGACCAGTTTCCCTCGCATGAAAGAATCAGACGTCATTTCTGTTTCATGCTTCAGATTAGGGATATCCAATGTTTATTTTTAGCTTAGATATCTTTTCCATGTAGTACAGATCTATGTTACCCAATCTCTAATTCATTATGTTTTTTTCCTCTATAATTATTAGGTTGAAAATTTTTTCTTTGTTGTCAACCAGATATATGTTGCCTTATATTCTATATCCCTTCATGAGAGAATTCCAAGACATTCCTATTATAGTACAACCATTTTGATTGAATGTCGTAATAATACCTCATTCATTGAGTTGACTCACACTAATAAGATTGTGATGCAGAAAATCCTCATAAATGACATTAGTTTTCTTTTCCTCTCCATTATCTATCTGAGAACATCAACCAACTTTTATATTTAAAGCATCATTGCTTCCAAACCTTATTGTTACATCAATGTTTTTCTTAACATTCATTAATAGGTCCAGATTCCGTATCATATTGGATGAATATCTACTATCAAGAACCTATTTTTTGGTGTCCATTATAGCTTTGAGGGCTACTTATGAAAAATTTAACATTTCAATTTTCCTATTTTATTTTCATGAGATATTCGATTGAGTGGATGGAATGGATGGCTTTTAAATTCGTTCAATTTTGTACATGAGTTCTTCGTATTCAAATTATTCTTCGAGAGAAAAAAAATCAAATTTGAAATAACAACAAATTATGGTTAATGAGTATTGAATTGTCTTTGAAAATTAAATGAATTTCTCCTATTGAACCTATGCTAGCAATACACAAATTTATTTCCATACATAGAACAATAAAAACAATATCCATAGAAACTATTTCTTCTATAAGAAGTAGGATATAAATATTTTCTCATTTATTGAACATATAACCCTTCCACATTCATATAGATCCTTGCCTCTTTGCAGTATGACATGTTAGGGACTTGATAGCCACAAAACTGATACTTCATGGAAGGAATTGTCATCTAACTTCTATTTCTTATCATTCCTCCTTTATCATGAAAATAATTTGATTACCTATAATTTTTGGAAAATAAAGGAGATTATTTAGTTATCCATTCATTTTTACTTAAGGGTTTCGTTTTTTCACTTCTAGTGGATTTTCAACATGATCAACTTTTACCATTCCTTATTCTGGTTCATTTTATTTAATGAATTTGACATTTTGGAATCATTTATAATTCCATTATTATCAATGCATTTAGGTATTTGATTACTGAAAATCTTCTCAACTCCATTAGAACCACATTTTCTCTCTCTATAGATCAGCATCCGAGAACCTTCCAAATTTTATTTTCTTCTTTGCTTCCTTTGTTAGTGATTTACATTTTATTTTACTTCTCATAGTGAAATATTCTTATTCAAGTCCCTCAAGGGACAATGAATTCATCTATTGGCTCATGTTAAGGTCATTAATGACCTTTTATTTTTCTTCAATTATGTGTATTTGTTCCATAGCATCATTAGTTCTTTCTAATATTAATGAATGAACTTTCACCAGTTCTTCTAGTCATGGAATTTCCAATTCCAACTGATCAATATATTCTGATGATTCAATTACCATTGCTCTCTAATTATTAAATCTCTTACATTTATTTTCAATCTTACCAAAATAATCCTTAAGTTGGAACATTGGATTGATATTAGTATTCAACTAATAATCTATAGCTTTATTTGTAAATGGTTCTTAATTTTCAATGGCAGCCATCTTGGAGGCATTGTTCCCATATTTGAATTCTGCTTCCTCTTCCTCAATGAGGTCATTTTCATTTTCATCTTATCCACAAAAAAAATCATTCATTGATATAAATTTCCATATTTGAAGTCGCAATTTTTTATGTAACTTTTCTGAGGCTTTTCCATGTCTCCATCATTGCATTCTTCATCATTGATGTTTATTGGGAAACGGGAGGCAATGTTCCCACCTCTTCCACAATGAAAACAATCAAGAGGTAGATTTTTATCAAATTTCCATATTCCCTTATTTAGTTTCTTAGTTATGAGAGAAATAACATATTGTTAATCATCATATTTATCAACAAAACATCCTAAAGATTCCAGTTCATGTGTGGATTTGAATTCTATTTCCTTTCTTACACAATTCATTGCATATTCTGGGTTGAGTCTCATCTCATATTCCACCAGACTACTCAGTAGATTATCTAGAGGATGTTTGGAAAGATCCCATTATTCAGGAGACAAAAACTTTTCATTATAAATGGGTGGAATTATTCTCAATTTTTTTTAAATATCAATATATTTGATCACTTCACCATGCCATCAAATTGATCATACAACTTCAGTAATTTGAATGAAGAAAGAATCATCATTTTCATTAGGGTGCATCTTAAGATCGTCAAACCTATTAAGTAAAACATGGGGCATCACCTCCTTTACATTTCTTTCACCTTCATAAATATTCTCTAGTTTTTCCCACATATATTTTGCTGACGTAAAATTTATCACCTTCAAATATATCTGATCAGAAAGGGCCATAGTGATAGAATTTAGGGCTTTTAAATCAACATCAAGAAAATTCCTATTTGTATCTATTATAGATAGACTTGTAGAATCAACGGATTTTATTACCCATGTAGTATAAAATAATATTTCCATTACAAGAGATGTTAGGTGATATCTCATCTTGTTTTTTTCAAATCCAAAAATTACTTCCATCGAAGAGGGGAACTCCCATAACGTGGAATAGATTCTCTATGGCAGTAGAATACAGATTCCACACCAGCAACCTTTTTGCTATAATACCACTTGAAGGATCACTGAACACCCTAAGAGCGGAGGGTGAATCGTTGTGTTAACTTTTTATTTTTAACACATGGATATTGATCGCACGTTTCTAGAAACCTATTAAACTGGTCTGAAGAGGATGTGTAGAATATAAACAATCACAATCAAAGAAATGACTGAACAATTTTACATGGTTCGCCACTAAGGGCTATTCCCAAGGATCATACACCGACTATTTGTTTGCCATAAAAATACCACTAATCTTCAAATGTTTTGGTTTACAAGAGATTATAAAGGCAACATTATTCCAAGCACACTACCTTTAAAAGGTTTTAGGGATAGCACACTGCATCCCTTGGACCACTTCTAATGACTACCCCATGTTCACTGCATAGGAAGAATTTTCACTTAGTTTAATGACTTGCATATTTCTTCAATGGTTCAACATCAAATAATTCATCCTCAATGGTAAATAGATGCTCTATTAATGTCATCTAATCACTCATAGATGAAATTGTTTTCTTTGTACACTAATATGTCAAGTATCATAATTTTTCTAACTGATTTGGTCAATTTTTAGGCTTTCTGGCATGTTCGACGTAATGTTGTTGTTTCAGTGTACCGTTGTTATTTTCTCATACCGTCCAGCTCCTCCGTTTACTATCCAACTCTTACGGGAAATGACATCCCAAGTGTACATCCCTACTCCGCGTACTGCTTTACTCCTCTGTGTATCATCTTGATCTGTGTACTTCTTTTCCCCTATATGTACTAGGAGAGCTACCTGCATGAACCACACTCTCTTCCTCCTAATTTGTTCATTTTGTGGATGACCCACTCCGCATACCATCTTCTACACTACTTACCACTTCAGACATCACTAATTTTCTTCCCGAAATTTTTATCCCCAACCTCATCCCATAATAAAGGGGATTAATGTTCCATAAATAGGCTCATAACTAATAAAATTTTTGTAATCTGATTTGCCCAAATATTCAATGTGGGACAATATTCACTATAAACTGAACTCCATCTGCATAATTTATACTCTACCGCATACCAATCCTATTTTGCAAACTGAAACAATCCCGTAATCCTTCGACACCCTGATTACTTCATTTCTTCACCACGTACCTTTGATTCGAACTATTTTTCATTTTTTATTTTTGTAGTCCACATACCACATGCTTATGCTACGTTCCATTGCTGTGAAGTATTTTCCATTCCACACAACACTCCATGCACCTCGATGGGCACCGCTCCGCATACCACTCCCACTGCAATGATTGCTGTCGCGAACAATTCCTGAAACATGGTACATGGTCCACATTCCGAGGTATGCAGTTCCCTTATTTTTATAATTTTATTTATTGTTTTGCATTCCATTCACTCTTATCCGAAATAACTTTTTCCAAAATGAAAAAACTGATTTGTAGGCCCAAATATTTGGCAAACACTGGGAAACCATTCCACCTTCTATACAGCTTTCAGCGTCAAATGTATGACCTTGTTCCTTAAAAACTCCCATGTCATCCATGTGCATATTGAAAATATACTTAAACCACAATCCATTATTAGCAACGAACAGCCTTGGTTCAGACCTCACATGCCATTCGAGAGGGTTCACACAACGTGTCATAGTTTATTGCCCTCTGAAACCCAACCTACCACTATGTGGGGGACACAGACCTTGTAACCCTGGGTTACAAAATTTTTTATAAAAAAATACCATAACCACTATAATTTAACCACACACCACATATAATGCTTCAATTATTGATTTGTCTGTATTTTTACCTCAAAAATAAAGATCTGATGTCATTTTTCCATTACAAAACTAAATTGGCGGTTTTTGGTTCATCGATTGGCACCAAAAATAAATTCCAATCATCCTAATGAAATTATTCTGAAGAATGATATCTCTTTAAATACTTCCATCCATCCCCCACCATCGTCATCTCACCTCTTTTAATTTATCACTGGGATGGATCTACGATTTTGGATCATATTTTCAAGAATCATATGCTCAAGGATTATCCATTCATATACCACGAAGAATGTGATGAATGTGAAGAAACATGAGGGAGAAAGACAATATTTAAAAATTCAATGAAAGAACCTCAAAGATTGATCATTATGTCCTTGATCTAATCAATAAGAATGATCAAGATAAAAAATAGTATAATCATCAACAAATTCTCGTAATAAACCCCTTTCGAAAAAATTACTGATGTAGGGGTCAACCTGTTCATGGGTTGATCCACATTCATCATTAATTCTATGAATGAGGAACACAATAATTGAAATAAAACTCCATTCATTTGAATTTGATCAATCTCTAAAGAATATTGCTTGTTGCATATTCACTATTGGTGATATATCCAAAGAACTACTCTCGTCGATCTATGATAAAACTTCCCATCGTTATTTGTCACTGATAGAATCCTCTAAGTTCCTTTCTCTAGATAATCAAGAAAATTCTTTTTTAGGAGTCTAAACTTGTACCACTACCTCTATGTTTAATAAAAAATAAATTATGATAAAATTATACGACAATGAAATGTAAATATTAAAGCAATTATTAATTTATTTTATCCTTTAAACATCAAAAAGTTAACTTTCACAGCCGACCCATGCTGGCCGATGTTTGGACAAGCCTAGTGTAATGTTTCTTATCTGAATGCAATGGTTCACTTAGACATATAACCAGAGTACCCATTTAGAATCTATGCTACTTTTTCTGGAAAACCATGAACACGTTCTAATTTAATACTTTAATATATTTCACTCTTATTTTTGGATGACTATTCCTTTGAATAACATACCATTTCAACACCTGGTCTTGAATTAATTCCATATAATATTTAGAAATAATATATCAAAAAATGAGGGACATTACACATTATGAATAAAATTAAAAAAATCTTATGATTCATATCATAGATAATAATCTTGTTTAATGTCATAAATATTGGTAGTTCACAAGACATAAATAAAAAAGGACTCAAAGAATACGGTTCAGGAGAGTATAGAATTTCCATAAGATAAAATTTAATGGCATAAAAAATCATATTAAATCATTTCTTTAATTTTCATGTTTACTTTACATAACAATCATAGTATAATTGGTTCACTCTACAAACAATCATAGTAGTCAATGGATCACTTGAAAGATAATCAAAATGGACATCGTGCCTTACTAAACATGATTCACTCCCCATTATATTACTATTTATCAAATGAGATATAAGTATTTATGCAAATTATTTGATCTATAAATAGTTCCAACCTATCAAATAATTTAATTATACTTCTGTTTGATGCATGATCATAATGAATTCCTAATATCAGAACCCATGAAAATAAATGGTCTTTAAAAAATGTTATTAATTTAATAATCAATGGTAATGAAATGGGTATCATTAAAATTTCAGAATATCATTACAATATATGTTGTGTAAAAGTAACAAGTTTAATAAAAACGTCATTGTATTTATAAACTATCAAAATAAAAAATATGGATTCTATACTTGGATTGTATCCCCATTAAATCATAATTTTTTTCAACTCTTCTAATCTTTTTTGAATATAAATAAAATTAAAAGACCATAAATGCATTCTTAATAAAAATAACTATTTCATTTTAAAATCACTTATTTAAAAAATATATACTATTATAATAGAAGATTTTTTTTAAATAAACATGTATACATATAAAGGAATATTTAATGAAAATATCATTCATGACATAGGTAATATTTTTTTAGGTTATATTAGATAACGAATATTACATTCACAATATTCAATATAATTTTAAAATGTATCTCATTGTCATAATGTAATGAAAATTACATTGAAAACATTTAGTTCAAATTATATCTGGGGGAAATTCTTTAAATAATTCATAGGAGAATATTAAAAACAATCATTAAAATATTTTCAAAAAAATGGATATTGATTAATATTTTTTTGGCCAAAACAATTAATGATGTCGATTTTCCTCAAAACATGTTATTGCACCATGAGTACCATAATTGATCAAATAAAAATGAAATAAAGTATTTTCATGAAATAACTAGAGGAGAATAAAAATATTTTTTATCATGATATTTTGATAATAATATTTGATAATCGGATCTTAACCATAAAAAAATCCTGAAAAATAATGAAATAGTAATGTAAGACCACAAACAACATTGGGATTAAATAATAATACCTAAAAATAAATTGACTTATATGGATAATTATATCAACAGAAGATAAAAAATAATATTTATAATGGAAATTAAATGGTATTATATAATCTACAAAAAATAAACATGTGTTTTATAAGGCATGTGTCCCCCATCAATAAAAGAAAGAAGCAGATCCCTATCCTCAAGATCCATTTTTTTCGAAATAAATCAATACTAATTTATAATAAATTACTAATTATTATAATTATATAATTAAATAATATAAATACATATAATATCCTAAATAATTCCTTTATAACATTTCAACGCCAATTTTTACCAATAAATCAATAAAATCATCATTTCTGGGTGTTAATAGTTTTGTTTATCATGAGTATTTTAGTTTGGAAGTTTCATTAAATAAACATTGATAGTAGTTATATAAATTAAAATATGATAATACTAATTTAATATCATACATATTAATTATATATAAATATATATATTCATCTTTAGTAATTATAGTGATAAAAATGAATTACATCATTTAATAAGATGGTAGACTATACGTACGTGTGAATGTTGTTTTCATATATCGACGGATGAAAAAAAATAATATTTCCCATTTATGAATAATTATTGTATGATATATTTAATTTATATTAATTTATTTTATTACTTCATAACCATAAAAAACATGTAAATGAAAAATTAATCAAGTTACTTTGTGGATATGGTAGTTCACACATACGCATGAGTGATGTTATAGTTTTCAAATTGATTGAAAATTAAATAAGAAGATGTTATATTAAAATTAAATAAATACAATAATGAAATATATAATGTGTATATAAATTAAATTAATCATAATAATAATCCCGAAAATTTTGATGATAAATTAATTTTACCACAATGAGGAGAAGGAAATTTGTATATACGCATGAGTGATACATCCATTTCATATTTGATGGGAGAGAGGGTTTATAATAAGTTTCTATAATCCTAGTTAAATTTAAGAATATTTAGGATAATAAAATTTTTATTTAAAGAAAAATACCATATATTTATAGGTGGTAGTTATGAGTTTAAAAGAATGTGATCAGTTATGGTGATTACCACTTCATTGAAACAACTCATTTATATCTCCTCCATAAGAGTGTTGGGTTCATTTTTTGGGAAGACAAAAACCAATATAATTTGTCATGGAATGTTGAAAATGAAAATTGGTAGAGTTTTCTCTAAGATACAACAATAAATGTCTCATAAATAAGGCAAGTAGTATTTTTCCATTTATAATTGATGTGAGGGGTACTTTTTGAATTTTTTAAATAATAATTTTTTTTAAAATTTATTCACCTGAAAAATTATTAAAAATGATAATGGAATTGAAGAGATAGTAATATAGGTTTGTAATTACATCATAAAATATAAATGAAACATTTATTTTGTTTCATTGAAAACATTATAATTTTGAGAAACACTTAATCAATGTTTATTTTAAATACCTTAACATCTTTTTAAATAATAATTTGATTTGAATTTTTTTACTTATAAGATGAAAATTGGACCATAAATTAACATGTAATGACATTCTAAACCATGTAATTTCAAAATTGTCTTATTCCATTATTTTAATATTTTTATTTAATTTAATAAAATATTATTTTGAAAACAATATAATTATTGTCAATTTTGAAACTATTCATTAAATTTGTCTTAAAGGGCATAGAAACAAAGATTGAATTTGAATAAAATCTTTTATAATTATAGTAAAATATCATATTTATCTACAAAACCATGTAACATTATATATTACTCAACTAATATCACTTTTAAAATGTTCAAATTATATGTTCAAATTTATTTATTTTATTTTTCAATTGATTGAATAAATATTATTTTGTTGTTTTTTAAAAATTTAAGTTAATTATATTATCAATAATAAAAAAAACTAAAATAATGAATATAATTTATTTATTCAAAAAAATAGTTATATTATTTATTCATGACTAGTTTTTCCCTATTCCAACAAAAACCAGATATTTATAATTAATAGTGTCACATTTTGTAAATTTGGTTATTTAAATAAAATATAATTTATTTTCCTGGAATAGTGTTCATTAAACAAATAAATTTTATGCCAATTTATTAGGGGTATAATTACCATCATCAAATATTAAATAAGTTAAAATATTATGGCCTTACCACTTAATTATATCCAAGATTATGGAAGTTTACCCATTACTAAGGTGATAATATTTTCAATGATTACTTTTCATATTGGTAAAAAATAAAAGGCTTGTATTTATCAAGAATGAACCTCTTAATTCCAAATAAAGATTAAATATGGTCAAGTATAAAATATATAAGTGGAACTAAATATATTAAAAATTATAATACAAAACAAAATGAATACATTTTCTTTACAAATATATAAATTTAATCATAAAAAAGGTTTATTCTTATATCATGTATAGAAAATTATTTAATGAATATTGAAACTAAATGATTATATAATATCTTAATTTAATTAAAATATTTTAACAATAGTTGTTAATTTAATTTTCTAAGAAAAAACTAACTTCGTGATTTTTTTAGGAAATATTGGTATTACAAACAAAAATTTATATACACCAAATTCAAACATAAAATTTATTCCAATGAACATAATTATAATATTAAAAATATAAGTGATAAAATTTTACATTGACACAATTATGAAAAAAAATTATCTTTGTACATTCATGAAACACTAAAAAATTAATTCGATAATAACATCTTTATTTTTCACAATTTACGTGAAAATCAATCATTCTATAAAAGAACCATATACTATCCATAATAAATAATTGATATGATGATTTCTAAAATACATACCATTTTATGAAACAAAATTTCTAAAATAATCAAAAATTAAATATACATTTTTCACACAAAAATAAATTAAAATTATTTTTAAGGAAATGTATTTTTTATACATAATATAAAATTCATATGAATTTAAGGATTATTTACTAAGAGTTAATATCTAAATTAATACTGATTTGGCTATATTTATATATAATAAAATTGTTTAATCATATTTATAAAAGTAAAATTTAATTTCTATGTTATAACTTTTTCTTTAAATAATTATATTTTAATAGAGTATTGTTGTTTATTTATACTTGTTGTATCATTTAACATAATCAATTGAATAAATAAAATTCATTTAAGAGAAATATTTCTTAAGTATAATGGGGTAAAATTTTCTCAAACTTTAATAAATAAGACCCTCACTATTTGAACTGGTACTGAGTAGAAAAATTTTTTATATATGAAAAGTATTCACTTCTGAATCAATATCATAAATAGTGTTAATAAAACATCGCCTTAAAAAGAATGAATAGTAATTAAGAAGGTCACCATAGGTTAAAAATTTGATAATATTTGTGGTATTTGAATAAATGGACATATAAGTGAAAAATATTGTAAATACCCCAACCCAAGTAGCACAATGTTGAGGTTTACTTTATTATAATGGCATAAGACACAATTAATGTCATCTGAAATAACCAAAAATTTTAGTAGTTTGTTAAACTAGATTCAGACATGATTACCAAATTTCATTAGAAAACACAAATTAAAAAATATTTTGTTAATGAGAATTACATTATTCCATCATGAAAATACATATATAATAATCATAGTACACTTCATGTAATCTAAGAAAATAAAACAAAATAGGGGTGTGCCCAAACTCCCAACAAGAATTACGTACAAAAAAATCCATTTGAAATCAATATTCATAATAAATATGGAATGGAAAATAAATGAAAATATGATCCACTTAAATAACATAACTATATTGACAAGATAATGCATAATCTATATATAAATGTAAATAACTGAAAAGAAATTACAATTAAATAACTTGACTATCATGATAAGATGAGGCATAATCAATATGGAAAGGTACATAACTAAAAGCACATGAAGTTTAATCAATAATATGAGAATGAAATTAAACCCTATATAATATCATTATGAAAATATCATGGATAATAATAACTAAAAAAAAGGAAATTATTAATTATTGGATGTCATGCCTCATGAACATGATAACCTTACCATGAAGACCTATCACAAGAGAGTATAATCTATAGGAAAAAACACATTTAATTCTATCTTAAAAATATTTTATCATGAGATGTTCTGATGCATTGAGGGTATCTATAATTTTGTGCTACACCTATCATTATTGGAATGTATTATTCTTCATATATCAAATAATCAATATAATTCCGGAAAAATGTGTCTTATCATAAAATATATATATTGAGTTAATAATACATATTTATCAAAATTTCCCTAGAGAAAAAAAATACTTCCAATTTACAATATTTTTAAAATTATATAATACTTTGGAAATTAACTTATCTATTGTAAATAATATGGATATCTATAAGGATTATAATGTAAAATGAAATCAATAAATAGAATATTACAATGGTATGTAAAAGACTACAAAAATGAAACAAGTGAATATCAATACTATCCTTAATAAAAATAAAAATAAACCATCCAAATGAATAATATGGTTGTATCAATAAAACATATCCCCATTGGTGTAGTAAAACATGTTCTTTACTTTGACAAATATAAATACCATAAAAATATCATTACAAATATTCTTGATGAAAATATACTTTTCATTTTTTAAATATATTTTTAAAATATAAAACATTTTGAAAATACTTTTATTTTTAAAGTAATTTTAAAAACTAAGAATTTCATGAATATTTGGAATAAAATTTCCTTTAAAAGAAACTTATAAGAGAGTAAAGTATTCTTCAATGAAATGTTGGTCATGATGTGTAACAACCTGGGAATTTACAATATTTTCATTTTGGAATAAATTGAATTTTGTTTCCCTCTTTATTTTAATGAAACACCATGTGAATTTAAACTACACACAATAACGATTTCACCTGTGTTACATTTAAGAACATGTTTTTCTGAACAACACCATATTAATTAATTATTTTTACTTCATATAACATATAACATAGCCATTGAATTATCAATTATGAATATTATTAACCACATTTTAAATTTTATATAGGACATCTAATTTTATCATTTATCTTATGTGTTTCCTTGAAATTATATTAAAAAAAGTTCCATTTTTTGGAATAAATTAGTATTTTTCATGAAATAAGTTTTGTCTCATTTTGATGGATCACCAATTTTAAACATATTTATTGAAACTATTTTATATAAAATTTCACAAAATAATCTTTTTATTTGAAAGTGAAATACTAAAATTCATTTCGGTTCAATTTTTGCTATTTTTCTGATAAGATTCATGTTATTATGAATAATGATAATAATAAATTTTATTTGAAATAAAATTTTATCCATAGAAATATTCTATAGCATTATATATTAAATATTATTGGTTATGAATTACAATTAATTTATATTTATTCCATTTCAAATAATATAGTCCATTGTAATTGATTTCACATTAAAATTTGATATAAGCACATACTAGTCTTTTGATTGTTTTTACTTCAAAAAGACTCGTATTATAATTCTATCAAAATAATAATAATTTGAATTTAATTATTAAAAAAAAATTTCTGAATATTTAAAAATGGGATCAGTATTTAGAATAATTGAGAAAAAATTATGTATGAGTTTCTTTTATTTTTTGACATTATGAATAGTATGTGTTGTAATTTTTTAATTACCACGGTTAAGGGTAAATCAGTTAATTAAAGGAGAAAATAAAGTTATAAAATTACTATAACCCCTATAAAAATACTATTTGATTACTAAATTAGACCTTTATAACCTATAGTTCACAATTTATTCATTTAATGGACAATGTTCCTTGAATATAACATGAATATTTTTAAAATCAATAAATGTGACAAAATGTCACACTCTCATTTGGTATAAGTATAATAATTTTAATATAACATTAAATAAGTGATAAAATAAATTACAAATACTCTCTAAATATCATAATGAATTACCTACATCATAGAAAATAATTTATCATTTCTAGAGATTAAATATTTCTTGATAATTTTTAAACAATAATAATACATAAATAATTTTATTAATAGAAATATAAAAAAATGTTTAAAAATTTTAAGATAAATATAAATTTAAATAATTATGGTTCTAAAAAAAATCTAGGTGAAAATGACATGTTATAGGTATAATAAATTATTGTTTTTTTGATTTTATCTGCCAGTTTGGATTTTAATTAATGGGAGGGTTATGAAAATTGTCCAAATTGAAAATATTAGTATTATATAAAAATAATAATTTTTTAAATGATTTAAAAATAATCTTAATCATTAATAAATGAAAAAATATTATTATATTTTCCATAATTCCATAACAGGTCCATTTATAGTGATTTTAAAATTTATAAGTAATCATTCCTAACCATATAATATATGATAATTTATTACAACAATTAAATTTAAATTGATTAATTAAGGGTAAATAAATATTATATAGTTTAAAATAAAACCAAAACATGTCACAAAATTTATTAAATGAAGAATATTATGTCTTTATTACATTATGATTGATTTTTTGTTGTTTAATGGACACATTTTTTTATGGTTATATTATATATAATTTAAATTAAATATAGTTACAAAATATCCGTATCTTGTATTTTAATATATTTTATGTGTCTACATTAGCCAAAAATAATGATATTAATGAATCTAAAATTATATATTGATATAAATGAAATAATTTTTATTAAATAATTTTTTATTAATTTTAGATGTTATATAGTTACCTTAAAAGTCATTTCAATTATAAAACAACATTTATTTAATTAACATAAAAATTGAATAAATGATTTGAATAATATTAATTTTGATATATTATTTTTTATTTAATGTTTATACATAATTTTATAGATGTATAAGATATATTTTAGATATTTGAAAGCATTACATTCGAAATAACACTTTGTCATAATGTATTTTAAGTCGTATTAAATTAATAGTGTTAAATTTGGAAATAATGATATCTTACTGAATTAATTTAGAATAAAAAAATGAAAAATAATCATCATTTTATATAATATAGTCTAAAATGTATTATAATTTTTAAATATGTTATATTTTTATGTATTTGGATCTAAAATAGTCTTTTTAAAGTTAAATATTTTGAGTGTTTCCAAATGTGCCCCTCCCCTCTATTATAAATGAAACCACCTCCATCACTTCCTCATAGCACCATTAACCATTTAGTTTGACAAAAACCATCCCAATTATCTTCCCATATTCACTAAACTCATCATAGATCCCCTAATTATGGAAAAAAATAAAACATAAGAGTTATTTTGTGCAAATCAAAAGAAGACACTTGAATAAGATGTAATAGTTTTACCAATTAAATTCAATTTATTTTCTTCATATGCATCATATTCCTTTTTTTTCATACTAAAGAAAAAATTAGTATATTCAACATTATTTTATCTTTTTATGATTATTTTATAACCATATTGGTTATTTTATCCATCCTATGAATAATAATATAATTATTCTTGCATACATAAGGATTATCATCTCCACAAAACCATGAAATGTGTTATTCAACACTACAATATTTGGATGGGTATAATGATGAGAATAATGTATATAATTAATTAATATATCATTGTAATTACTCTGAAAAATTAATTTATTGACCAATTACATAGAAGTTAACCATCATGGGAATCATAATGTCGCTGGTGCGTTTGTACGGCCTACCGTCTCCTTGAAACGATAACATTGATTCTCCATGTTAACCATTCAAAAATGATTTTAAAATTAATAATATGAGTAAATATAATATTTATGAACATACCAACATTCTTCCTATGAATTAAATATACACAATGCATAAGAACCATAATGTACAAAAAAACATTAATAATAAATAGAAACAATTAATACATGAAACAATGGAAATACTAAAATATTGTTAACAAAATGATATAATATAATCATATATGATATCCTAAATATGGATATGGTCATGTTATAAATTAATAACATGGTATAACCATTATATTGGATGTCAATTCACCCAAAAAATAGAAGGTACAAGGTAAGAGTTTAATTCTCAATGTCTTTATTATTCATGATTGATTATATGTAAGTGTCATCAGAGACATCTTTATCATCCAGGTCCATGTTTCTTAAAATATATTTCACATGTTATGGAAAATTTATTAATGAAATTTTGACCAATGATTAACTTTTTATTAAATATTTTTAAATGAGTATTTCTGTCATTTTCTAAATGAGGTACTTTATGAACTTTTTAAAAAATTATGTAATGAATGTTTTATTTAACTTATAAGGTGAGAGAAAATATTTTCCTCCATTTTGACATATTAATATTTTGAGTACCCCTTACAAGAATATAATGTTCTTTTCAAGAGAAATTTTTTTTTTAAAATTATGAAACTTTTAAATTATATCAATATAAAACGAAGGGATATCTCTCTCGATGAGTTGTAATGACTTTATTAGATTATTTTAATCTACATAAACATATTATGATTGATTTTATGCTTAGTTGAAGTTGATTTATTGTGATAAAATATTACATATTTTATTGAATGTTTTTGGATGTATTTTATTATGGATGTTCCCTTTTTATACAATTTCTATTTTATAGTAGAAGTGTAGAATTTTCATATGCTGGTTTTAATATGAGTGATTATGTAATGAATCAAAGTTTTCAAAAGAAGGATGTATTGGTCTTATAATGTTACAAGTGGGTCTCGATATAGCCCATGAATTCATCGAAAGTTCTCATGAAGAAAAAACTAGCATCTTCACACGAGTCCTTGATTGTATGGTAATGTATGGCCTTGGTACGAGGCCTAGATGGTGTGGTTATGACTTGTGACATTATGAATTCCATAATTATGAGACTTGTTATTGATATTAATGTTATTATTTGATTACTGTAATATCTAGGTAAGTATTTAAATGCTATTATTTGATTAATTATTTCTATATTATGATGAATATTATGTTTAAAAGGGATGTGTTTTGGTTTTATACATTTCAGTAAAATATTGTGCTTGTTTATGAATGATTTAATTTGTTCTCTTTACTATTATTAATCTTATGATCTAAAAAATTTCAAAAGTTTTATTTTCGCCAATTTCTTAGTGGTGTTTTATGATTTATATGTATGGTTAATCTAGATTAATATTGGGGTTCTCAAATAATTATTTGTATTTCATATTAAGTTTTGAGTTGTAATGTAATATTCATTTATGTAACCTATTTTCCAAGAATTCTATGCTGATTGTTTTTTTGGGATTTGATTCCTTCAAATCAAGAAAATGTATTAAAACAATACACCAACTATCGGAATTTGTGGTTTTCATGTTACATTAGGTGTCATGTGAATTTTAGAAAAAACATGGGAAATTTGATTTATAAAACATATATTAGAAAACATAACAATATTAATGACATTATGGGTAAATCCAATTATAATATATAATCCTTCACCATAATTAATGGATTAACATGGTTAATTGTACGGATAATTGGATTGAAAAGAATATATAATCACTTATAAATCTAAAAAATAATTATTCATGAGAATATCAGTATGTTTTGTGTTCCTCTCATTGATCTTTGAGTTTTGATCAATGGTTAGAATCAGAAATTCTGTACATTAAATGGATATATTGTTGATGATTAAGAGATTAAAAAATTGTTTTGAAATGATTGAGGTATTAAGGAATATGATGTTGAAGAATAGTTAAGGGTTTATGAGTGAAGTAAAATTATTAAGGTTATTTCGCATTTGGATTCAGAACTATTTCATGATTGGTTCTCTTATTATATGAAGAATGGGATATGCAAGAATTTCACTACAGTACTTCTTCATCAAGGATTTAGAAGTATGAATTATTTCATTATAATTTTTGTGGTGATAAAGGTATATGATAATGTGAGGTACATTATATTTTTTGGAGATTTTAATGTATTTTGGAAATGCAGAGACCTTTTAGATAATGAATGTTGATGGATGTATTTTCATTGAGTCTTATGGTAAAAATGAGTTAAGATGAAGATTGGATATTATTTTTTGAGGTTTAGGTATGGTATATTTTATATTATGTTTTAAACATTGCTGTTTTAGAAAATATATAACGAGTGAATGAAATAATCATGGACCATACAATTTTATAGAAGAACATTATGCATAAGGAGTCATATTGAATGTCCATCTCTAGGTGAACGATACATATTGAATATATATGGAATTGAAACCAAAGGATAACATTTATGGAATCATGTATGTTCTCTCGATTTCAACTTTAGATAATTAAATAATTTCTCAAACTCTATGAAAAACTATCTAAAAATATGTGTTATCATAATACATGTGTTTTTTTCACATTTACGAGGTGAGATCTCAGCTTCGGCTGAGGGCTCTCGAGATTTCTTAGGGTTAGGGTTTTCCCCCTCTTGAGTGGTGGCCCATTGGCTTCATCAGCGGTGACTAGCTCCTTCTTCGAACGATGTCCATTCAGCTTCTTCAGTGGTGACAAGCTTATTCTTTGGATGAGATATTCAGCGGCAGTGAGTTACTGGCATTAGAGATCATATTCATGAGTCATTGAAGTGCGGGTTTCAGATGGGGCATTGCAGACTCTGTGCTTCATTCCGTGGCTTCCGAGCTTCGATCTTGGAGTTGGTAATGGCTTCACGTGACAGATCCCGATTTTCTTTCACTGCGAAAAGGGTCAGGGACTTATTCAGATGCTTCGTGTGTCTTTACATGCTCAGAGGACTCTGGCGTACGGTGGTACTAGGTTTGTGATGGCGCCATGATCTGCTTCATATATGGTCGACCAGATCTGGTAGGAATGGTTTCTTGGTTACAGATTACTGGGATGCAGGGGTTGTGGATGGTGACGCGTATGTAGGTTGGAGACGGGGGTTACTGGATCTCGAGTGCTGGGCTAGGGTTGCGTCTATTTGGTCCCATGACAGATCTTGGTTTGTGTAATGCTTTTTTGTACCATTGGGCCTATGAGCTACTATTTTTTTTGTCCTTTTTTACTACATGGGAGTCCATGCTATGTGGTTGATGTTTGGTTTGGAGCTTTATGTTATGTATTGGTTCCCTCTCCATTAAAAAGGGGATTTTCTTTTTTCCTTTTTAATAAATAGGGCTCTGTCCTAAACTTTCCACTAATACATGTGTTTTTTTAATGGATGATATTTTTATATATACATTAATATATTATTTTGAGTCCCTCAATTTTACATCAATTGTTTTATTGGTTTTGATTGATATCCACAATCATTCCCTATAAATATTTATTTATTTCTTTCACGTATGTATCACTATTGTCCAGTAAAGTTACCTTATTTGAAAATAAGATTTGGTGGTGACCTTCACATTCTTATATTCCTCTTATTAAGTGTATATTTTTTAACCCTATTTTCTATGTGATTTTTATATAAATTATTTTTTTAGTATCCGCGTTTTTTATTTTTTGTGTAATTTTAAATTGCAAAGAGGCAATTTATTGAAGAAGGGGAGAATGATTCACCCCGAAACGTTACAATATTTTCATTTATGATAATTTTAATTTTGTTTCTTTATTTCATTTTATGAAACACAATAAAACTTATGATACTCAAAACAACGAGTTTCCTTACAGTACACATAACACCCCATTTTACCAAACTTTAATATATTAATAAAATATTATTATTTAATATAATATATAACCTAAACATTTGATTAAAGGTTCTGAATATTATTAACGATGTTTGGAATTTTATATAGTCTATATAATTTAACATTTTTATTATGTTCTTCTATACATTGTATAATAACAGATTCAATTTTTCAGATAGATGAGTTATTTTCTAAAAAATATAGTTTTTCCACATTTTGATGGCGCACCCATTTTAAATTTATTTTTGTACAATTTTTTATATTCAATTTTACAAACTAAATGTTATATTTGAAAGTATAATATCAGAATTTAATTTGGTTCAATATTTTCTATTTTTGTGATATGTTTCATGTTTTGATGAATATCGAAAAATACTAATTTTTAATTGAGAACAAAAATTTTCAAAGAAATAATTTATAGTTCTAAATTATACATTTGATTTGTCATAATGCATAATTGGATTATATTTTTATTATTTAGTATAATGTAACACATTGGAATTATTTTCACATTAATATTGGATATAAATGGATGATAATCTTTTTATAGTTTTTAATTTTAAAAAACATGTTTTCTCGTTCCATCAACGACATTAATTATAATATAATTACTACAAATTATGTGTTTTGAGTTACGATAAAAATATTCCATATTTGGAATTAGTGGTCAGGAATTATGTAAATATGTTTATTTTATTTTTTAACATTATGATATATAAGTGTAGTACTTTTTTATTAATGCAATTAAGGGTAAATTGGGTTAATAAAGGTAAAAATAATATTATAAAATTACCCTAAAACCTGTCAAAATCCTATTTCGAGACTAAATTATACCCTTATCACCTATGATTAAAAATAGAATCATTTAATGGATAATTTTACATGAATATGATTGGAATATTATTAAAATAAATGAATGTGACAAAAAGACCCACTCTCATTATATATAAATATATATTAATTTTATGTATGGATAAGAAGAAGAAAACAAATATTATAAATATTATATGGAAATATAAAAGAGTTACCCACATAATTGTAAATTAATTATAATTTTTAGAGATTAAATATTTCATAGAAAAGATGACACAATAATGATGCATACCTTATTTTATTAATAGAAATATCAAATTAATTGTTTTAAAAATAATTAAAAAAATATATAATTTGAATTAAATAAGGTGAAACACTAATTTTTAGGTGAATATGACATTTTAGAAGTATATAAAATTATTTTTTGATGGTTTTTAATTATTGTTAATGTTGTGAATATGGTCAAAATTGTTACTATTGATATTTTATAAAAATAATACATTATTAAATTATTTTAAGAACTTAAATATAATTAAAAAAAATATTATTATATAGATTATAATGCCATTTCATGTACATTTGGGGAAAATTTAAACCATATAAATAAATATGTACAACCTTTTAAAATTCAAAATTTTATTATAATAAATAAAATTAAATAGAATAATGAAGGTAAATCAGAATTATGTGATTTAAAATAAAACCAAAACAGTCCCTAAAATTATTGGATGAAGAATACTCAATCCTTGTCAGATTAATATCTATTTTGAGTTATTTAATGTAAACATTTTCGTGAAAATAAATTATATATTATATAAATAAAAAATAGTTACAAAATATAACTATCTTGTATTTTAATATATTTTATGTGTCCACATAGGGCCAAAATGATGGTATGGACGATTATAAATGTCTATTTTGATATAAATTAATGAATTTTAATTAGATATTTTTTTTAGTTTTTTTATGTTATATAATTACCTTAAAAATATATTCAATTCTAAATCAATATTAAATTTATAAAAATTAAACTAGAATAAATGACTTTATTAATATAAATTTTGACATATTTTGAGTCAGTTTATCTGTATAATGAATTTAATAGATCTATAAGATATATTATAGATGATTTAAAGAATTTTATTCATGTTCTCACTTTATGTTAATCTATAATAATGAAAATTAAATGAATAGTATTAAATTTGGGAATAATTATATCATATAGAATAATTATATTATTAAATAATTCCATATTCCAGAAAAATGTTAAATCATCACAAGGGAAAAGGTTTTTTCCAAAAACGTATTCTAATTTTAATTTATTATCCATTTTATGTATTTGGATCTATAATAGTCTTACTGTAGATTAATATATTAAGAGATTCCAAAACTACCCCTCCCCTACATTATAGAAGGAAGCTCCTCCCTCACTTTCTCACACAACCATGAACCATTTAGATCCAAAAAAACCTACCTAATTATCCTCCCAACATGCTTCAATTAATCCTAAAGGTCATACATTAGTCACAAAGAAAACATATTATGTTTTTTTGTGCAAATAAAAATGAGACACTTGAAGAAGAGGAAATTGTTTTACTAATTCAATTCAATTTCTTTTCTTTTTATACTTCATATTCTTATGCTAATTACTTAAAAAAGTAATAAATAATGTCTATAAAACATGATTATATGATATTATGATTATGTTCCAATTATAATATTTCTTTTATACATCCTACAAATAACAATATCATCATGTGTGTGTACGTATGACTTATCATCTCCACAGTGTGGCGTAATTTCCTATTCAGTGCTACTTTTTTTATATGGGTACAATTTTGATAATAATAGATATAAATAAAGAATATATCATGATAATTATTCTTTATAATTAATTTAACAAAAAATTCTATAACATTTAACTGTTAAAGAAATGATTCTGTCTCCCGGGCATACGCACGGTCTATAGTCTCCATAATGCGGAGAGATTCATTCTCCATGTTAACCAATAATTAATTATTATAGAATTTATAATATGAGTAAATATAATATTTATTAACTAGATATCCTTATGTATATGAATTAAATATTTCCTATTCATAGAAAATAAGGATTTCATAACAAAACATGCACAAAAAAAATGAAATAGTTAACACCTAAAATAGTGGTAATACAGAAATATTATAAATGAAATGATATAAGAAGATAATATATGATGCCATAAATATGTATATGGCCATGGTATAATTTGATAACATGATTTAAAAATTATACAAGAGGTTAAAACACCCTTGAATAATGAAAATTACAAGGTTAGGGTTTATTTCACAATCTCCTTATTATTCGACACTGTTTATACATGTGTGTGTAGTAGAACAGATTTGTCATCTATTTCCATGGTTCATTAAATGTATTTCAAAATATTATTTAAAATTGTTTGAAGTAATTTTTATAATTTTTTTCTTTTTATTAAATGTTTTTAATGAATCCATTTCAACATTTTCCAAAGGAGGTAGTTTATGATCTTATTCATAAATTTTGGAAAGAATGTGTTTTTAACTTATACAGCCAGAGCATCTATTTTCGGCTATTGTGATGATTTTATATTTTGAAGCTTCACTTATATTAAAAGAAGTTAATATTTAAAGGAAATTTTTTATTTTATAATTTTGTTGATTTTAAATTATATCAATGTAAAAAATGGTTATCTCTCACAAGTAGTTTTAATGAAATTATTAGATTATTTTTATCTATGTTTAAATCCTTCAACAGATTTTATGATTAATTGGGGTTTATTTTTAAGGATACAATATTACATATTGTATTTAATGTTATATGATATCTTTTAATATGGATTTACTATTTTTATATAATTCATGGTTTATGGTTGGAATATCAACATTTCATATGATATTTTTAATACGAATGTTTAAGTTATTATTAACCCTTTTCATAAGAGGAGTGAATTATACTTAGTAAGTGGTGGGTGGGTCCCGATATAGCACCTCAATGCATCGGTAGGTCCCATTAGAAAATATAGTTTTTTTATGTGGCCTTGATTTTATGGTTATGTATAGTCATGACACGAGGCTTTGACGGTGTGGTTATGATGTCTGGAATTATACATTCCCTCTTTATGAGATTTTTTGTGGATATTACATGCGATTTTTTGACTAGTAGAATATTAATGTGATTATATTAATGTAATTATTTGTTTTATTGTTTCTATATTATGTAAAATATTATGTTTATAAGGTTTTTTTGTCTTATACCATTCCTTAAAAGTTTATAAATATTTATGAAAATTGTTGCTTCATTTTTTACACTTACAAAGCACATGAGATCACCCCTTTCTTATGTTTTATTTTATCAGGATAAAAAGAAGGGATTTTATGATTGATCTGTAGGGAAAATCTATGAAAATAATTTTGAAAAAAAATAATAATATATTTTTCATATTATATTTTGAATATAAATGTAAAGTTCATGTATGTAATCCATTTTACAAGACTTCTAAACTGATTGGTTCTTTAGGATTTGATTCCCTGTAATCCTGAAAATTCACTAAATTAATGCACCACCAACGGGCTTATGGGGACAGGGCATTATATCATGGATGATAATTGTGTATAATTCATAATTGGTAAATAGAAAATTCCATTTGAACTATATAAATTTTTGAATAGTTACTAATTCAAAAAAGAAATGAATATTCTATTCAAAAAATTATGTAAAATGAAAAAGGTAAAAATTTATTTAATGAAATATATTGAAAATGGTATTAAAATAATAGAAAATATTGTATGAATACATTTTTTAGAAGAAAAAATATTTCGGAAGGGAGAGAAAAATAATGATGTATTTTATAAATATTTTATTGAATATTCATGCACACTGGAGTGGAAATATAGTTTTTGGGCGCAACAGATGCATGTGATGTGTGTTGCCCAAATTTTATTTTCCTATAATCAATGATCATTACAAGATCTATATGATGATGAATGTCATGATACAAAGAATTGAATCAAATAAATATAAAATGGATAATAATTTTTTAACATAGAGTGGATCATCACATATTATTTATAATTAATTTGATTAAATAAATAATTACCTTTGTAGTAATTATTTCTTCATTGATTAATTTATTTGAAGATCTATGGTTCATTTTAAATGCATTGAAGAAACAAAGTGTATATTTACTCTAGTAGTGACCCACATGAGATCCATTTATGTAATGATGTTGCCAAAGGAATATTTGGGTTCTATCTTGGTAGATCCTTACGCTTGAATCATTTCACATTAGTCAATTCAGGAATTGATTCTAAGGAGTTCTCCTTGATCTAGTGATGTAGGATTTCTCTGTGTTCATGGGAATGTTCTTAGAAAATAAATATTTTATGGATTGAGATGATTCTCCAAATATGTTGCTTCTTACCTAGAAAAATAAATTCTCTCTCTACAAAAAATAACATAATCAGTTATTTATAATTATCGTGTTAAAATAAAGTAATTTTACATGTTCCCTTAATTATTTATTTAATCTTAAATAAAATTACATTTCAAATAATAACAATATTTTCATTTCTGAAAATTCATTTGACATGTGAATAGATATTAAATATTATTTAATTAAATAATCTTCAATATTTATTATTTCTCACTGGACCACTTTACTCAGTCATCCATTCATCCATAATATTTATCGGTACTTGAATAATGACTAGTTCTTTATTTAATAAATATCACTATATTATTCATAAATAAATAAAAAAATAATATATTCACTAAATAATAAATAAATATTTATATGTAATTAAGTATCCATGAATTACTATTAAACCCCATAAGGGAATAATATTTATTCGTCATATTAAATAATAAATAATAATATATTATTTAACAGAGATTATAGATACACATAGTGTTGGACCCTATAGGCCTCTACCTCTATGGAATTAGGTGAACCAGCATAAATTTTTTGGTTATCATCTAGAAACACACCATGAAACCCCTAGAGAAAATAGTTATTGCTTCAATGACATGTCACTTCATACGTATTCATATTGTTTAATATAATCCCCTAATCAAGATATCTCTAATCAAGCAGGGTTCATGTTGGTGCCATCATCTAATATGACCGATGTATCATACATTGACATCTGAAAAAATGATTTTGATTTTATAAAACAATTGCTATGTATTTATTCAAGATATATCACATCAGTCAAATCACATGTGACATCAACTTTTGTTAATTAATAGAAGGTAATATTCCTTTATCTAATTATTTATTAATCAAAAATTACTCAGGATGGTCCCAATATATCCTACTTCACCACAAAAATTTGTCACCATTGTTTTCATTAATACATCAATGTTCATGATTCAATATAATCATGAATAATAATCTTAAATTCTAAGGACCAATACACACATCATTATAAAGTAATATCCAATTACAAATATAAATGATGATTTCTTACTAGTGGATCTCATTCTCATAATATCCTATAGGATATTACCAAGAAGATACACCGTGAAATGATTAATCAAATTCTTATGAGTCTCCACACATGATATGTTATATCATTTGTCTCCCTAAAATGATATCAAACATATATAAAACATATATTCTTGCATAGTGTCATAATACTTCAGGGTTCTCATCATATCAGGGAATTATTGCGACCTTTTTGCGCGATGGCTACTCTTTGTAAATTATCACATATTATGTTATTCATAAGAAGCGTGATAATGTGATAAGTAGTTTATTAATAATCAAAACCATGAATACAAGGTTACCACAATGTACATAAAATTTCATTCTAGGGAGCCAACTCTAACATACTCTCACCTACAGTAAAGTCAACTACTAACAACCATCAGTCCTCTAGATCTCTTATGATTGTTATGCTTCTGTAGAGATGTGAATATATTCCTCGGCTCTACCATGTTATTTTCCATCAGAATTCTAATTACTTCAAATTCACCACTCTGATAGAAATCCCTCAAGAGGTGATACTAGTTGAGTATATTAATTGTATGTTTGTGTGACCTTGTCTCTTTTTATAAGAGACACCACTATAGTATTATCAATATATAATGTGATATTTTCTTTACTAATAAGTACCAAGAAAATCTCTTGAAAATGTTATGATTCCAAATGGCTTCCAAGGCAGTATCATATACTTATATATACTCAAAATCCACTGTAGAATTATTGATGACTGACTACTATGAACTCTACTAGAAAACAACCCCTTCACTATGAAAGAAAATGTATCATGATTGTGACTTTATATCATACTAATATTTATGAAATATAACATCATTGTATCCTATGATGACTAGATCCACATATCCTCTATATACCAGGATCATATCCTTAGTTCTTTTTAGATACATAAAGATAGCCATAACATTATACTAATATTGTTCTCATAAATATTCATGTTATATTCATAAAATTATTAATAAACATGAAACATCATGTCTAGTACATAAAATGTCCTACATGATTGATCCTATCACCGAATCATATATGATCATACTCATTATATATTTTTTCATTTTGTTTCTATGGAAACATTTAGTTATAATGATGTAAATCACGTGAACTGGAACCAATACACTTTTTGATTGTTCAATAATAAATTTCTTTAGTATCTTTTAAATATATGTACCTTTTCTTAGTCCAATAAGAATCATGGATCTATCATGAATGATCATGATACCTATAATATTTTATTCTTCATCGATTTCCTTCATGGAGAAACACTCAATTAACTAGTCCATAAATAACTATATGACTCCTATGACATTTCGAATAATTAATATGGAATAAAAATATAGTACTAGGAAAATAATGATATTTCCTTTAAACCTCTTGTAAACACACATCTAACATTAGTTCATTATAAAGACAAATTATTTGATGGATTCATCGAATCAAATGTTCCATAACATGAATGATTGATTCAATCCATAAATAAATATATAAAACCTGAAAATCCTTTTGGAACCCCCAAGTGTCACATAACCTTATTGTTGTGTCATATATACATCCTCATAATGTTTACCATTACAGAATGTGGTTTTTAAATCTATCTTCCAAATATCATCATTATCGTAAGTTGTTATTGTAAGTATAATCAAATGGATTTTAACATTGATAATGGTGAATAGTTTTCATCATAGTCAATTACATGACACGGTTTATACCCTTTACGCATTATACTTTTTTATTTGTATTTAATTTGTATACCGTCCTTGTCCAATTTATTCTTGAATACCCATTTGTATCCAATAGGCTTTAAGTCAACTCACACATCGGCCCGATCCCAAACATAGTTCTGATACATGGAATCCTTGTCAGAATTCATGGATTAATTTCATCTTGCAATTTCTGAACTTTCTACTTCCTCCTTATAGGATAGAGGTTCATAATTTTCAACTAATAATGATACTCTAACCTCAGTGAATAAAAAATTACATCTCCTTAGTTCTTTTACACCTGAAACACTCATACACAATACTTGTCTTTCATGAACAACTTCTTTTATATGGACCTGTGGAATTAGTTCCTATTTAAACTCTTTTGTATCTTGATAATCAACATTGTCAATGTCAATATTTCTCCCAATATACATTATGAGTATGTTCTCCCTCTCGAGAAAGAAGGCTTGTGTGGTGACAATAACAATATTTTTTAAGGGGTATTATTGGTTTAATCTCCTTATTCGTTTGGATAGACTATCAATATACACTTTGTTCCCAAGGGTGCTAGATGTTTTTTCCGATAAGGTCTTAAAAAATTCCCTCCATCCCCATATATGTGTATGGGATAGAGTTGTTTTTTGAACTCAATTGATTGAATGGAATTCCATTTTACACATTAGTTGGATCTCAGTTTAATGTGTATGCCACAAATTGAAAATTCATATGCCCAAAACGATAATGGAAGATCTATATGACTCATCATCGACCTTACCATGTCTAACAAAGTATTGTTCCTCATTTCACTAA
The DNA here is from genome assembly GCA_963277665.1 of Viscum album. Classification (NCBI taxonomy): domain Eukaryota; kingdom Viridiplantae; phylum Streptophyta; class Magnoliopsida; order Santalales; family Viscaceae; genus Viscum; species Viscum album. Next base: position 1,344,677,263 of record OY728155.1, on the reverse strand, counting down.
CACCATTCCACTGTGTGGTATAAAGTGTTTTTAGTTGAGATAGAATACCAAACTCTAGTAAAAATTCAATTAACACTTAGTTAAGATATTCGCATCCTCAATATGATCGAATCTTCCTTATCTTCTTACGAAGTTGATTCTCTACATCATTCCTGAATTCCTTGAATTTCTCAAAGGACATGGGAATAAATGTCAACAAGTAGATATATCCATATCTAATTAAGTAATCAATAAACATTATAAAGAACGCATATCCACCTCCAGATTCTACTAGAAACGGTCCACATAAATTAGTGTGTACAAATACTAGAAGCCATGTGGCCCTTTCCCCCTATCCACTAAATGGTGGTTTGGTTATTTTATTCATATAAATAATCATGAAATATTTCTAGTGGGTTTGAATCAGAATAGTCTAAATAGGTGTCCTAAATGATCTTTATGGAACTCTTCTCATTTACATGACAAAGTTGGCGAGTCCAAATGTACTTGTTTTATAAGATGTGCACACATGATTTGTTATCAATTAAAACTATTTTTTTAATAATTTAATATATACATATCATTATTTAAATATTCCATTCCATAAAATCCTTTTTCATTGTTAATGATTTTTTTCAAATTTAAAATAAACCCATATGTATCTTGATATAAAAATTATGTTTTTGGTATCTTTGGGAACACAATAAATATCTTTTAAAACCAAACTCATTCATGTTTTCAGTGAGAGGTGATAGTCATCACTGGCCAGAAGATCCACCCTCACACCATTTTAGCTCTTAGATCATCCAATCCTCTAGAAATCATTCAGAATATACTTCATCCATATATTTGGATACAGATGTGAGTCACTAAATCTATATATAATACCCAATGTATATATATTGAAACACTAAACCTAATAAAAAAATTCTCCATTAGCTTCCCCTTTGTTCTAGGAGTAATTACTCTTCCAGTGGACCATCTTGTTGCATTCAAAACACACCACCTCTTTTTCCATTCATTTCCTTTGTATCATCTTCTACTATAAAGGATTGTTTTCTGGAGCATTAGAATGATTATGTGTCTTGACCCCCTTTCTCGTGTTCTTACTTTTCAAATTCACCATAATTAAGGTAGGTTTTTCACACCCCAAGAACTTATCCACTTTCAAAATCAAATAAACTAGTTAAAAAATATTCATCTAATTTTTTATGATATTATAATTAATAAAAATGATTTATAAGGTACTGGGAAGTGATGAAAGTATTATATCTATACACAACATATATGGGAATTTAATCCCTAATATGTCTAGGCACTCAGTGTTTCCAAAAATATTGACTACATGAAGACCATCTAGGAAAGACACGTCATGATTAGTTGTAAACAATGAATTGGATAACACAAAACTCTCTTTCATTTCCTTCTTTAAATAGAGATCCTGATTGTGATACATCATGATATACACATCCATATCCTCATGATGCATCAAAATCTCATTGGATATGTACTATAGAAATATGAATCGAACATTTGTAACATAATTAAGATGGTTCATAGAGAGAGAAATCTATTTATCCCTCACCTCATTACTAGGAACAACTGGAAAATGATGATCCACCATATATAATTTCTTTTCATGGAAATTTATAACACATAGGAATCTATTCCACTTCTCTAAAAATGTGCCTATGATACTTTTTTACATCTCATGTATGGATCCCAATGATATGTTTGATTTCATTTTAATGATGTTTCTAATAACAAGATAAGATTAATTTTGGAAAACTATCGGATAAAATGTATACAAATAAATAAATATTAAATTTATTAGTCTCCCAATATTTTATAAAAACCTAATAGCACTCACCATTGGATTTAGAATATCATTTTTCATTAACATTCTTATCGGAATGGATCCATATTCCTCTTCTCATTACCCCAACTTCATATGGTCAAGAAACAAGAATAGTTTTAGATAGGCATTAAAATGATGAATTCGTTAACTCATAGTTTTTTTATATGATGATATGAATCCTCAATCCTAAAATACATAATTGAATTTCCTCAAGGATTTCAAGTCAGTTACACCATGTCCAGATTGGGTAGTCAATCCTTAATGCGAACTACGTTAATTCAATTCAATACATGAAGTTAGAATTCCCTGATTATTGGAGGCACACAAAATTATGTTGTTCATGAAATTTTAACTATTGTTCAATTTTTACCAAATTAATGGAAGGATATAATGACTTAATATAGTTAATTGTGTGATTTCATCATTTTTATGCATAATTTTCTAAATACTATATTTATCACGTTATTTTTATTATTAAGTGGATTTATTCAAGTTATTAACCATGAATTATATAATATTTATTAAAATTTCAATTTATATTAGTTAAATCATCCATTATTATTAATTTCATTAATTACTATGATAATGAAAAAGCATATGTAACAAAATAACCATGAAACTGAAAGATATAAAATAATAAATGGTATGATCAAGAGATTATGCTAATTGTTTTTTTATCTAGTGGTTGATAAACTAACTGTTTTCCTAAGAAAAAAACACCTTCACCCAATTAATTTTCTTGTTTATAGCTTTCCACCTATCCACCTTTTTATCTTCGTGTATTGGTTTCACCTTGAGGCCAAACTCAAACTTTATACACTATCTAGGGAGCTCCATACATTACATAGGTCATTTACTCACACATATGTGGGGGGAAAAGTTGGTTACATTTAAGAAACCATGGGAACATAATGCCTACCTAATATGTACTAAGTAGGAATGAAGGCCAATAATTTAATTTAATAATAAATTAAATGAAACCAATCACATACAAGGGTCCACTAAAGATCATGGTCAACCCCATTCGTGGAATGAATTAATCATTAAAAAAAACTAATATTCACTTCATAATTATTCTTATTTAATATAAATCTCACTCAAATAAATTTATTATTATATTAAATTAATCAATTATTTTATTGTAATTATCATCCAAATTCACTTGATATTACCATCCATAATAATTTTAAACAAATTAATTAAATTTATTTAAAAGTATTTGTGTAAAAAAATGTACCTTGGAGGTAACATGGTGAATACCCATTAGATTTATCCCAAAATTTATTATACTCATATAATATATTACAATTTAGACATATGTAATACACGACTTATAACTCACTTTCAAAACATTTACATCATTGATGATAATGTTAATTACATTATATTTTTATCACATTTTTTTGATTAAATGTGCATAGAGTTACAACATGTAATATAAGCCATACATGATACTCATATCATATCATTACAAAGATATTAAATAATTTTTTTTAATATTTATGTGTAATAAAATCTATTTCATGGAATTTCCTATCATTAAAACCACACAGAGGTACATGTCTCATGTTTTACATAGAAAAATAAATAAAATTTAAATATACATAACATGGTATAAGTAAAAAATGTGTGAATCTGAGATACACAACTTGGATGTATCTCACTATCTATCAGAGGTATATGCATATGGAAGGTGTGTAATTCATAGCTGAAAATTGGATTACCTGGCATGTCTAATGGGCTTCATTCCATGATATCTCCAAATTATACAGTTACCAGTAAGTTAGGACTGGTATTGAAATACATTGGCCAACATTTACTGAAAGGTACTACTTTCTATGTACATGGACTAAAACGCTTGTAATCTAACTGACCATGTGAAATTATGTTCTGGTAAACATGTGGTCCAATTAATGAGTATAATTAATTCATAATCTTTCATTAATTTATGAATCAATTTTGATGTATTGAGCATTACTACATAGTGTGTAACTCTAGTTACAGAGTGTGTAGTCATATGTTGTCCAACCAGAAACCTTGGCACCAACCAATGAGTTCGTTTATTTCATTTTAATCATAAAATCAACCATATAGATTATATCTAGAAGAAATGAAAGGATGATAATCATTTCTCACAATTAAGATTAAAAGAATGATTAATCATGAATTAAAAAACTAATGTATAAATAAATTAATCACCAATGATCCTTAAATAATTTTAAATAATTTTATAAATGTTTTGATAACACATACAGGTTCCTGGCACAACAGAAGCATGTGATGGGTGGTTCATAACATTTATTTTTCCATAATCAATGAAAAATATGATATATATATGATGATGAAAGTCTTGATCATATATAATTGAATCAAATCAATGGAAAATTAATAATAACACCGAAATCAAGACATGGTCATCAAATATTATTTATAATGATTTTAATTAAATAAAGAAATACCTTTGTTGGAATTATTTTTTGTTGAAGATTTCAGTGATAGATTTATGGTCCACTATCATTGAATTGTTGAAAATAACTGTATATTTCCTATAGAAGTGACCCAAACATGTTCCAATAATCTCTAGACATCAAATAAGTAATCTCCTAGTGCTATCACGACTAATCCTTGTATTTTCGTCATCCTCCTTTGATCACTTCTAGAAATGCTTCCAAAGAATTATTCTAGATCTGGTGGAGGAGGATTTCTCTTCATTCATGGTATCCCTCTTAGAGTAGGGTCTCTATAAGATTGAGAGGATTCCTTAAATATGTTGTGAAAAAACAAAAAAAAATTAATTGGATCTCTATCAAAAATAACATAATAAGTTATTTCTATTGTTATTGTTAAAATAAATTAATTTCACAAGTTCCCTTATATATTAATTTAATCTTAGGTAAAACACCATGTATATTACTAATAATCTTATTATTTCTCAACATGCACTTAACATTATATTAATATTAAATATTATTTAATTAAATAATATTCATTATATATTATTTCTCACTAGACCATTAAACTCAGTATTCTATTCCTCAAAAATATTTATAAGACCTAGAATAACATCTATAAATTTATTAATTAGATATAACTACATTATTCACCAATATATAAATAAATATTATCTTCCCAAAAGGGAAAATAAATATTTATATGTGATCAAGGATATATGGATAATTATTAAAACAATTATGGGGATAATATTTATCCGACATGTTATATAATAAATAATAATATATTATTTTACTGGGATTCTGGATACACATAGTTCATGACCCTCTAAGCCTCTTTCTTAATGAAATTATGTGAAGCCACATAAATTCCGTAGTAATAATCTTGTGACACACCAAACAACCCATAGGGAAAGTAGTTAACGACACAATGAAAAGTCACTTCATTCGGATGCATACTCTGTAATATAATCCCTTTAAATGGATATATCTAATCAGGTAGGTTGAATGTTGGGGCCATGAACATGTTTGATTGATATCTCTTTATTTGACTTAACATAAAATAAACTTTCCTTTAGAAAAACATTCCCATTTATTTATTCGGGATATATCAATTCTATTAAATGGCATGATATATAGACATTAATTAATAAAGTGAAGGGACAAGTCCTTTCTCACATTATTTATTACTGTAATCTAAATAATGTTGCAACCAACATATCTTACTTTGTTTTAAACATATTTCATCACTAATTTCATCAATACATCTAACTATGCGACTCATAATACAAGTTAAAAATAATAAAAAATTCTAAGAACTGATACACACATCAGTAGATAAGAAGATCCAATGACTCATATAAATGTCTATTTCCTATTGGTGGGTCTCATTATCATTATATAATCTTAGATATTAACATGGGCGTACACCATGATATGGAGCCTCAATTTCCTATTAGTCTCGAACCTGGATAACCAAAATTTGTTTTTCCCCTAAAATGATATCATCCTACTATGTAACATATATTCAAGAATAGTGTCGTACCACATCTAAGATTTCTTCATAGTGGGGAACTGTTATGGATTTTTTATAGGAACTCGTAGGAAATTATCACATTGTATGTTATGAATAAGAACAATCATGATGTTATTAGTAGTTTATTAATATTCAAAACCATGAATTCATGGTCATCATAGAGTAAACATCAGTTGGTTCTAGAGAACGAACTCTAACAAGAAAATGGTATTATTACTTGAAAATATCATGAATACCCGAATGAGACAAAAATAGATTTTATTTATTAAAAAACTATAACATATTTTACATCAACTAAAACTCAAGAAAAACTAATCATGATTATATTGATATTTTGAAATATACAATTACAATGATCATAACATTGATGTGACAATTAATCAATGAATTGATTATGTTTATATAATATAAATATAAATAATACAATTTAAAATAATACATAATATAAATGGTGGTTATTATTAAAAATAATAGAATATTAATGACAATGAAGACTTATTATAACTCAATAAAAATAAAATGTGTTATGAAATTCCTTCACACATGATAGTTTTCAAGTCAAATCCCATTGGATGAATGAATTAAAATTGAAAAACAAAATTCCCTGAATTATTAATTAATCATTATATAACAATTAAAATTGGTATTATATACAACATATAAATTAAATTTTGTTCATAACATTACAATATGACATAATGAAATGAAATTGAGATAAAATCTATTAGAACACTGTAAAAATTGAATCGTATAACTGATGAATGAATAACATTTATCATTACTTTAAAAATCATGATATCAAATAAATTAATGATATAAAATTTTAAATTGTAATTATATAAAACTCATAAATGAATATTGTTTCAAAATATTAAAATATGCGTTATCGAATGAAAATCCAAATGAAGTCCCTTACCTAAGGTTCAATTTCCATTGTATGTGTTTGAACATTCTATAAAATAAATATATATTTATTATATATATTTATTATAACCATACTCATATATATCATTCCATATATTATATACCTATAATATTTTATAACATGTTTATTAATAAAATTTTATTATTTTAACTGTTTCCATAGCTAATTACATTGTATTCTAATGTGTTTTTTTCCATAAAATTCTTGGTTATATTTCACATTATGTAGATACATAAAATAAAAAAAATATTAAATTTATAAATATAATATATAATAATTAAATACTTCTTTGTACAATTAATTTATGTTGAATATGGAAAATGAACCGTATCACATTGTGGAGACTGTAGATTGTATATATGACTCAGCGACGTTGTCACTCTGTTAATGGTTAATGGGTAGGGAAATGGATGATATATTAATTTTATATAATAAATATTATGTTATATGTTTTATATATATAAATTATTTATATCATTTTAACCATCCATGTAAATTGGTGATGAAAAAAGATTTACATTTCTATGTGGAGATTGTAAGTTATATGTACAAAGGATCAGTGACATCATTTTTTATAGGATGGATAAAATGTTGATTATGGTTTTCTAAAAATAATATTACTTTTTCAGTATATATAATATATATATTTTTTTAATTTAGCATGAATATAACATATTAAATGTTTGTAGAAGATTAAATAAATTTTAATGAGTTGGGATAGATGGTCAGATCTTATACAAATGAACTCCTTTATAAATTATCATATGGAAACTATAGTAAGTATCTCGGATGGTATATAATCTAAATAAAATAACACATGATTTTAAAAAGATAAATACGGGGATTTTATTCTCATCATATTCCTTAATGCCGTGTAAATATGTGAAGGAAAATATTCCCTTTTATAATTGATGTGACGAATAGTTTTTGAATTTCTAAAAATATTAAAATATAATCAGACTAGTCTGGAGGAAAATGTTTTAAAATGGTATATAAATTAATATGGGATGAATTTTTTGACTATATTTTATCCCCCTTTTTATTATTTATAATTTTTTTTATATTTAAATTATTTTAAAAATATTAAATCCATGAAATATCTTTATTGTCAATTATGACACTATTTATTATATTAATGTTAATAATTTAAATAAAACACATTAACATTGAAAAAAATATTTTAATACATATATAATGTGTCATATTATTCTATAAAATCCATCTTTCCCATTAATGTTTTTAAATTAAACTATTTTAAATATTTTCTTATCAATTATTGGACTTTTCTTTTAATTGAATAATTACTGCATTTGCGTTCTATTATGATTTAATGTAATTATATATTAATTAAAAATTAAAAATAAATTACCATGATGTAGGTAAATCATTTAGTTTTCAAAATATTTTTTATATTTGAACATATCCTATGGATGACCGAGTATTATAAATGATATCATTATAAAAACACGAATTTGACATCATTGACTTTTCTTTAATTAAAATAAATTAAATGTTATATTGTCATCCTTATTTCTAAAAAAAAATCATATAATAGACTATTGTATATGTAAAGATGAAATGGAATCATAAAATTGAATTTTTCATGTGTAAGGGTCATTTTTTGTCCTTATCTTTTTATTCATACCCTTAGTTAACTGATTTACCCTTTATCGGGGTATTAAAATTTTTATATGGTCATTATTCATTATGACCAAAATAATAGACAAATATTTAACAAAATCAACCCAATGATTGAAAATATAGAATCAATTTTTAATATTTTAAAACATAATATTCCTTAATTTTAATTATTCTTTTAATTGGAAAATGAAATGAAAAAATGTTTTCATAAAAATAAATTGAATGGAAAAATATACATGTAAAAAAATTATTTAAAAGGGTGATTAAGATATAATTAATTTGATCATATATGATTATAAAATACCAGAATTAAATTTATATCAAATTTAAATTATTAAAAGTATATTTCATTAAATAAATCAAACGTTTTATAAATATTTTTATATTTTAATATTCCTTGGAAAATCAATATTTTATAAAAATATTTAAAAATTCATGCTAACATAATTATGATATTATGATTCCAATAATGAATATTATTTTTAAAATATTTGTTTAAAAAATATTAGTAATTAATTATACCTATTTTCTCATTGAAAATAACAAACTCGCATTTTGATGGAAAAATATTTTTGATAAATAATATGATTCCACTAAAAATTTTGTGTTTATTTTTTTTGAATAAAAAAACTGTTATTCAATTTGAAAATCATATATATTTCATAATATAATTAATCACATTTGAACCTTCCAATTTAATGGCTATTTTATATTGTTTGTTTTAAAATAATAATATTTAATCGTATATCATTGTTCGTTTATGCTTAGTGTTTTGATCACTGCAAGAAATCAATTATCTTTTAAATATTGTAAAATCACAGGATGTTACATTTCCCAAAACACCAATAAATGACATCCTAAAAAATTACAAATTCAGTTCGATTATCAATTCTTGATATGTTAATATTCATTTGTGGAAATGTCATATCATAAAAATGCTCAATAACACTTTCACTTGAAAAGAGAGAATGGTATGAATGAATTTCATCACATAATAGGTTTCGATATCATAATACATAAGTGGTAAGTGTAAACATGGATATGGATGACAAAATTAACTATCAGGGATTGATAGGGAGTTATACTAAATATAATCATGTGAAAGTTATCCATTACAAAACTATAAATTTATGATTGGTTGATAGGACATTAATTTATCAGTAATAAATATAAACAGATAATAATAACCAATAAATAAGAACCACTAGAAAAAGGAACAATTATATATTCATCGTATCATTATTCAATAACCAAAACATAAATGGATATAAAATGATAAAATAATTCCCAAAAATAATGAACCTTGATATAACGAAATGTAAATTATTCTAATAAAATTAAAAATTAATACCCAAAATTGATCCATGATATTTCATAATCCTTATATTTCGTTATTTATATTCTAGACTCATTTGAGGACATGTGAATCATAACGATTTGATCCCATTGTCTTCCACAAAAAATTAATATTTATCTCCAAAAGCATGAATTCCCTAAAAATATAATCACTAATATACACTAACTATTTTTATAAATAATAATAATCATTAATAATATATGATGAAAGCATAAATTCCACCTAAATAAAATAATAATCCATATCAATATATTTACCTTAATCACATAAGGTTCCAAAAATTGTGAGATTCATTAGGAATAACATCAATCACTTCACTACAAATCAACTTTCGAACCCATGGTTTTCTATAAGATAAATCATATGTTCCCAAAAATAACTTATCCTTTATCTTTCAGGTCAGTTAAATTAATAAAAAAAATTAAAAGATATTAGGACATCACATAAGGAAATGGTATGTGATGCCCCATTATCACCCTTCTGTTGTGAGTTCAATTCTTATAGACCTTCCAAATGTGATATGTTGTCACCGAATATGATAAATGTACTTTAAAAAATATATTTTAATATAATAATTAAAAATATCCCAAAAAACCTTTATATATTCAACATTATCAAAAAAAATATCCTAAAAGGTTTTCTCGTACTTTTAATTCTTTATTACTTTAAATATATTAACCCTTAATTACCTTAAAATAAATGATTTTATTAACCCTAATATTTATACTTCCATTTAAACTTATGTCAAAATGATTAAAATGAATTATTCCTTAAATAAACATTTCCCATATACTAATTGAATGGGATTTATTTCCAGAAATTCCTCCAAAAAATCATTAATCCTGATTAACTCCAAAATATCAAATGGGTGGTCATGTTTTTAAAACAGAAATTAATTATCATCGCTTATATTTCTCACATTATAAATGTATAAAAAACCAGACCTTCATTCCTCCATGATCTCCATCACATTTCTATATCATAGAACCATATCCTTCTCTTCTTTGGTTAGTCCGAGAGTTTATTAATCATAATTGTTTTAGTAATATATCATTATTATTTATTAAAAATAATCATGAATCCATTACTCTGAAAATCATCCCATATATTTACTCATAAAAAAAATTCTATCACATTCTAGGTTATCCATTTTTTTTCTCGTTCCCGCCATGAACTAAAACAAAAAATAAAAGGGAAAGAATTAAACTAAAATAATCAGATTGAGCTATCAAAAAATCATGAAATATTATTCAAATTATTTATAAATCATGATACCTTATTCTCAATATATTATTAGATATGATTAACCTATGATACCCATAGGTATTTCCAAAAATATTTATTGTTACCGTATACTTATACTTATCCTCAAATTCAGTCATAGGGTGATATTACATAATCTAAATTTTCCAAAATATAGTTCTAGATCTTTCTACTAAACATGAAATGATACCAACTATTTGGAAACCAGCCCCATAATCCTAGACATAGTGGATTCATTATTAAATAGGTATAATATAAAATTAATCTCAAATAAATGGACAATATAGTTTAGTATTCTTAGTATACTAGATACATTTTTGATTCCCATATAATAAATATATACACAAATAAAAACACTATTTTTGGATAACATTTCTATGTCAAGAATATGCTATCATAGAAATAATACCAAACATAATGGATTCATAGGGAAATGAAACAAAATAAATATGACCTCAAAATCTCAGTAAAGGATATGTATAGCACAATAAATCATCAATCATTAGGAATAATCAAAATTATAAGGTAAATAACTGAACAACCATTCCATTTAAAAAACATTAATATATCAATAAGAGAAAGGATAATTGATATGGATAGATAAATGAATGAAAACACATTCTATTTAAAAAAATAATATATTTATATTATAAGGTATAATAAATAATGAAAATAAATAAATTAAAAAACATTCCATTTAATGAATAACATGATAATTAATTACATTCAATGAAAATATCATTATGAAATTATCATAGATATTTATAATAATTGAAATGAATGAAATTCATAATTATATTACTTCATGATTCTGGAACATTATTCCTTTTCATAAATATAATTTAAAAATATAGTTTAAATTATAGGAAAAAAATTATTTACTGTAAGATGAACATGATTATTTATTGAGACACACAGTTGTATTGAGGGGATGTATAATGTTATGACCCAACATCCAAATCAGGTCCACAAAATTATTCATATATTAGATAATTGATTTCATTCATGAACCATATTACCTATTGTAAAATATTTGTATTGAGTAATGAATGTAGAATTTTTAATATTTCCCCAAATAAAAAATAATTATTATTATAGAACACCTTTTCTAATGTGAGATATGATTTAATAAATTAACATATACATGATAGAAGATATGGAAATTTATGGGGATATATAATGTTTAATGATCTTATTAATTTGAATATATCAAGGTGACGTTAATGCCTATAAAATGAAAAAAATGAAGTGATGTTCAACACATTCCTTGGTCTGAATAATCATTACTCATGGGGAGGAAAAATAATTATGGTATCAATAAATCATATACCCATTAAATTAAGAATAAAATTTTATTTAATTTATTAATATATTTACCATAAAAGTTTCATTAAAACATTATTAAGGTAAATTATCATTTTATTTGAGCAATCAATTTTTAAAAATTAAAACATTTTGAAAACACTTTTCTTGGAAAATAATTTTTTTAAAATTACAAGTATCTTAAATAAATGGAGAAATATTTTCTCTAAAATTATAATTATAATAATGATAATTATTTACCAATTAAATAATAGTTATGATGTTTTGTAATTCTATAAATACCATTGAATTTAAAAATAATTGTTCATTTTCACTGTAAAAAGGATATAATTGTTCTTCTATCATAAAATGAGACAAAGTTTCTTTTGAAAAAAATTTATAAAAATAAATAATGGGATAAAATTTTATTAAAATTTATTTTTTTAAAATAGTAAAATTTTTCATGATTTTATTTAGATAACATGCATTTGGAATAAGGCATAATTCAATCCAAAGATGGAATGAAAGTCTGATTTTGGTAAAAACATTTTCTGAAACATTTTATGTACAAATGAGTGTAAAAATGGTAATATTAATGGAAAATATCATGAATAAATAGAGTATTAAAAAAAATAAATTTGTTTTATTAGATAATTATCATATAATTTTATTCAACTAAATTTCAAGAATAAACAATAAGTATTGAAATGAGATTATGGTATAAAACAGTATAATGATCATAACATTGATGTGGGAATTAATCAATGGATTGATTAGGTATATAAAACCTAAATCCAAATAAAAAGTGTAAATACAAAATCATATAATCAAAATTCATTATACATACAATCTTATAATATCAACAACATTGAAGAAGTATTATTACCCAATTAATGGAAAACAAATTATGAAATTCCTTAGTGCTTGGTAATTTTTATATAAAATAACTTTGGATGAAGTAATTATAATTAAAAGTTAAAATAAATTGATTTTTAATGAATCAAGATATAACATGTCAAAGAGTCTATATATAACCCATATAAAATAAATTAGGTGCATAACCATAAAATATACCATAATGAAATGAAATTGAGATGAAATGTTTTATCAGATTATAATCATTTGAATTGTATACCCAATGAATGTGTATCATTTATCAAATAATTGAATATAATGAGAATAAATATATTAATTATATATCATTTCAAATGGGTTTTTTATACACCTTATAAAATAATATACGTTCATAACATCAAAATATGATTTAATAAAAGAAAATTTTGAAGAAGTATCTTACTTGAGTTTTGATTTCCTTTTTATGTGTCTAATCCTATTGTATAATAAATATATATTTATTATACTTATATTCCCTATGGATAATCATTTATAACATATGATATGTTATTTACTTGTAATATTTTATCAATAGTGTATTGATAATATTACATTATTTTCCCAATTTCAAGAGTTAATTGAATTATTTCGTCATTTATTTTTTGTAATGAAATTACTTTTTTTATTATCTAAGATATATATTAATATTGTTTAAAATTATTTTAATTATTTTAATATAATAATTTATAATTAAATACTTTTTTAGATGCATTCAATAATGTTGATCACAGAAAATGAATCACATTACGTCGTAGAGATGATTGGTCGTACATATGCACAATCTATTGTATCATTCCATTAATAGTGAATGCATAAAGAAAAGGATGATATATATATTTTCAATAATCAGTATCATGTCATATTTTTAATTTATAAAAATAAATTACATCATTATAACCATCAACGTAAACTTGTTATTGAAAACAAATTACACAGCAATGTGGATACGGTAAGCCGTAAATATGAATATGCAGTGCTTTGAATTTTCATTGGATGGAGAAATTGTGAAATACAGTTTCATAATTATATTAAAAACAACTCATTATATATATATTTTTTATTTATTTACCTAGTTCCGTTAAAACATTTTAGTAGGACATATAAGAAGAATGAAAATTGAACGAGTCCACAAAGATGATTACAACTTTTATAAAGGAGCTCCATTATAAATTCTTTTAAGGGACATGTGGTAAAAAATTATGAAAGGGGAAAATCCCAAAATAACATAATTAATTATTTTAAAATGATAATTGTTCTACGTATGTTGAATATATATTTTTCAATGTGGTTTAAATATGTGAAGGAAAGGGATCCCTTTAATAATTGAGGTGAGGGGCACTTTTAAAATTTCTCAGAATATAAACATTTAGTAAGACTTTTCTAGTGAATAAATCTTCCAAATTTCATCTAAATGAACATAGGATTAATTTCACGACCATAAATTTTCAATTTTTTGATTATTTAATATTTTTATGATTTTATATAATGTAATATTATATTATATAAATTAGATATCATTATCTTTATTTTTGACATTATTCATTACTTTGTCTTTAATAATAAAAATAGAAAAATATAACATTAAAAACTTCAATACATCCCTAATATGAAATATTATTCTAAAATTTCTTGTATCACCTTATGTGATTAATAATTTATTACTTTTAATCTTTTCAATATCTTTTATTTTATTTTTTCATTAATTTAATACTTACTGCATCAATGCAGTGTAAGAATTTATGGCAATTATTTCTAAACAAAAAATTAAAAATAAATCAACATGGTGAATGTAAATAATTTATGATAGAAAATAATATTTATCTCAAATCATTAACTCTATCTATCCACATATTAAAAATTATATAGATATTAAAAACAAGAATGTGACATCTTTTACTTTTTTAAATAAAATACTATATATGTCATAATCACATCGAAATGGGATTAAAATTACATATAAAATAATATTGGATGTGTTTGTATGAAACAAAATCATTCAATAATATTTTTTCAACTATGATGGTCATTTTATAGTCTTTATCACATTAGTTTTATCCTTATCTATGACACAAATACATTACCATGATATAAAACATTTATGTGGTTACTATTCATTATGATTAAAATAAATGTTTCCTAATTAATACACTTCAACCCATGTATTATATGTTTTTAATAATTTTTTTAAAATAGAAAAACATATATTTTTCATATTTTATTTTAATATTAAACTAAAAAATTTAGTAATTTTTTTTATAAAAATATCTTTATTATAATCTCTGTACTTATAAAAAAATATATATAAAGATGATTAAAATGTAATTAATTATATTATATATAAATAAATAGTAATTATTTTAATTTTAGATAAAATTCAAATCAAAAGGGTACATTTAAATATAAATAAATTGAAAATATTATAAAAATATGTATTTTCCACTTTTAATGGGACAATAAATCTTTTAGAAAAATTCCAAAAAATTCAACCACAGATAATTTTTAGATGTTTATTTAAAAAATTGTGTTCATTATATTAAAAAAACGTTCTATAATTTTCAAACTTTAATTATATTTATTTTCCCAATAAAACCAATAATAATTTCATTTTCAAGAAAAGATGTATTTGAAGTATAAAATAGCTCTAATACAAAATATATATTCCTTTAATAAGGATTAATATATTTTTATTAAATTTAAAATTTATATATATCTCATAATATAGTTAATAGTATTCATAATATCAAATTTAATACCTGGGTTTTAAAAAAAATTTAAAATAATAAAATTTAAGAGTATATTCTTGTTCATTTAACCTCTTTGTTTCATGAACAACAAGCTGTCAATGAAATTTTATATATGTTAATATATCTTAATGTCACTAAAAATTACCAAGGTCAAATAAAGAGTGATAGATATCATTTTTAGTAGAATGTTATCAAACTCCAAACAATTAATTGGTGAGGGGTTAAAAGACTAGTAATTAATCAGAAAAATTATAACGATATGTTCATACAATATTAAGGTATTACTCAATAAAAAGAATTTCTAAAACAAGGTAATTCTCAAAATTAACATCACTTCAGATAATAAATTTAACTCTAATATTTTTTAGAATGACAACAAAGGCTCTACTATAATCATTTACACACATAAAACCATTTCCCAAATTACCTTAATAACATCAACAATATAGAATTTTTTAACCTCAAATTTCATGTCATAACCTTCATCAAACATCATAAAAATTTTATCTACATTCATACAAAATAATAATTCATGTAAATTAACAATTTTGACATATGGGATATATATACCTCATCCCCAAGTAATGTAATGTCCCGACAACAGATTCCGAGAGCTGGTTCATTATTTTAAAACATTACCATGGTTACAAGGAATCAAATATATATGTACTAATACGTTTAGCCATCTTGGAAAAGAGATTACTAACATGAAATATACTGTTAAAATTTTGTACATTAAATACAACATAGATAATCCTTTTATAATGCCATTATTCTCATAGATTAACATTGTATATCAATCATAAAACACTTCTTCTCATGGTGGAAAATAAAACATAATAAAGGGGTGATCTCAGATGATCAATAAGGTTTAAAAAAAATTTATTTATAAATAAGAATATACTTTTAAGGAATGTGTAAAACTGAATCACAAAAAAATTAAACCTAAAAATTAACATGACATGAAAAGAATAAATCAAATGACTCCCTTTAAACATTCACATAGATATTCTACTAGTTGGATAATCACATTAAATATCAATAACTAATATCATAATAATGAAATTCATAATGTGATACATCATATCCAAATCATAAAGGCCATATTCCATGACAATAAGTAACCATTCCATTGAGTCTTGGTTCTAAGACACTAGTTTTACTTATGAGAACTACCAATGAATCAAAGAGATATAATTGTCCCCATCAGTCACATATTATGTCCAATGCATTCCTCATATGAAAATGGTAAAACGTAACATAATCATTCATATTAAAACAAGCATAAGAAATGATAATACTTTAACGACAACCCATTAATGGTATAAAAATATAACATCCATGGTAAAACATATCAAAAAACCTTCAAAAATATATTGAATATTATATCATAATAACTCTTCCATAATGAAGCATAAAATCAAACAAAGGATGTTGACCTAGATGAAAAGAAAAAACAAAACCCATTAAAACTATTTTAGAAAAATATCCATTTTTTAATTTTAAGTCATTCTAAAGATGCGTAATTATATAATATAACATTTAAAACATTATTAAATAATAGTATCTTATAACAATTTGAAACATTTGAAAGTAATACACATTTTAAAACAATCATGTCTATATAAACAAATCCTTAAACTCATTTTGAAAACATAGAAATTAATGAGAATGATTTAAGAAGGATAAATCAATAAATATATAAATAAATGTTTTTTTAATATTACCTTATATTAAACCTTAATATGATTCCTTCGGAAATCATTTTTAATAGAAATTTACATGAATGATAAATATTTCCCAGCAAATACTTAACAATCCCATATAATAATGAGATTGAATAATTAACCCTTACTTTAGGTGTATTCCCTAAAAAAATGTCTAAAATTTATGTATAGTGGTTTTAAACCTACTCTTAACTTGTACCAAAATCATAAAAATATATATAATTTTATATATGATTCATATATGAATTTATATTACCCTTTCATTTAGTAATTCCATTTTAAAGAAACATATTGGGTATTAATCTCTTTGTTTACCATAATAGATTTGACTTGTTATTCATGATTTTATTAAATTCATAATGATTTATTTACAACGAAAATATATAATTTGATTTATATATCATATTTATTCAATATATAAATATATATAAAAGATAGATATATTAAATTGAAAATACTATTCACATAGACGGTATGATGTACGTACGCAGTAACGCTCTTTTTGATTTATTATCGCATTGAATTCCTGAGAGTAGATTAAATGAATATATATACATATATTATTAGAGTATAATTATTAGGTCATATATTTCATATTTATTCAGTATAAAGATTTTTATATTCTTTCTGAAATGGTTGTAATGGGGGATGAAACTCATCACATCGTGGAGACGGTAAGATGTATGTATGCACGAGTGATGGTATAATTTTCTTAATTGTTAAATGGTATGGAATTGGATGGAATTTGAATAATATAAAAAAATATCATGGAATATATCCTTTAAATTTATCATTTCACCAATTTAAATATATAAAAAATTAAAAATAGTTTACACCATGACGTGGAGACGATATGTCATCCATACATATGCACTATGATATTCATTTTCGTATGATGGGTAAAATTATTAATATAGACATCAGATAATCATAAAAATAACTCATCATACAGTATATAATTGATGTATTTCATTATTAAGGAAAAAACATAGAAAATGATATACAATAAGAAAAAATGTATGAGTTGGTAAACAATTTCCTCTTCTTTGAGTATCTCATTTTAATTTTCACAAAAAGAACTCCATAGGTTTGGTTTCGGCCCAATGTTTTTAATTTAGGATGAATTCATAGAATTTTGGTGGTGAAGTGGGAAGGGTTATTCATGGCCAAAGGACTTTAGAGGTGTTAATAAAATTGATGGTTATGATCCATTTTAAAAGATATGTGAGGAGCACATTAAAAAATTTCTAAACTATTAATTAATTATAAAGTTATTTTCGATTTAAAATTCCTAGAAAGATAGTTATTTCAAGGATAAGATGATGATAGATATAAATAAAATCAACCAATGTTTTTAGACATGTTTCTATCATAAAATTATCCTTATGTTTTGTCTTTAACCCTTAGTTAAATAATTTAACTCTTACCATGACAACTTTTCTATCCACACTATATGTTTAATTTAGTTACTATAAATTCAAAAAAGTACCAAAACATTATCATTAACGATATATATAAAATTATGTTAGATATTTGACTAAATTATATATTTTTTGAATTTTATAACATTTAATAAAATATTATTTATTTTAAAGTATCATTTATATCTATTTTGATACAATTAAATATTTTCATTTCAAAAAATATAAAACCATGATTATAAATGTGATCCAATACATCCAATATTTGACTAACAAGTCATAGTTGTATACAAATTTACTAGTTTTTATTAATTACATAAAATTATAAATATTATAATATTTTTAATATTATTTACGTTATATCATGATTATTTAAATGATCTCTACAACATTAATATACAAGCCTTTTATTACATTTTTTTTCACTTAAATTCGAAAATAAAAAAATCTGGATAAATATAAAAATTTTATATATAAAATGAATAATTATAGTAAAATTTATCTAATATATATCCATATATAAAAAAAGGATTTATTTATTATAATTTGAATATGATACTTTTTCCTCTTTAAATAAAATATAATAAATTTCGTAATCAAACACATGTGTCCTATAAAGATCATATTTTCGACATAATGTTTATTTTTGTAAAAAAACCTTTCCAATGAAATTAGGACATGTATTATGGTAATTTTATGTTATAGTAATATTATTTTTACCTTTAAATATCATATTTACCATTAACCATGATAAATAAAATTCAAAAGTTATTATTCATAATAAATTAATATGATCCTTTGTGACAATCTTTTCATACTTATTAAATCCATCCATTTTTTTAATTCAATTAACTGAAGTAGTAAAACTATTTTTATTGAAAATCTTTGAAATGTTTATCGAAGGTGGGTAAAAGAGGCGTTCAAAAGATTAATATATTTTTATATATAATAATTTTAAAAAATTGTTTATAATGACCTAAATTGGATTAATATGTGTATTATATATATATATATATATATATTAAATTTAAAATATATTTTAAAAAATAATTCATTAAATGGAAAATTCTATTTAAAAAAATGTAGTAATTTTACTATTCATCAAAAATCAAACCTTTTCATAAAATTAATAAAATTCACCCTAAGAAAATTTTCATATTATGTATTCGATATAGATTTATAATTTAAAAAATTAACAAAATAATGGGGTCTAAAATTTATTTCATCATTGTTTATAAAGAGCTATAATATTAATTACTTTAAAAATAGTATTTCTAAACATATAACTATCTTACCAAAACATATACAATTCAATATAAATATTTTTTACATATGTGAAAAAATTATAAATAACATTTAAAAATTATTTATTAATTTTCACATTCTTATATATATTGTATACATTATAAATATGACATTAAAATATGTAGAATACTAAAATGTTTTTTCATAGAAACCCAATCATGAGTGTAACGAAAGAAAGTCAGTGTTTCGTGAAATATAAGATGTTGAGTTTCTTCAAAAAGATAACATTTTGTGAAATATTGGGGTGTCAAATTCTCCCATCATTAAATAAATAATTTCATAATAATTTAAAATTAATCTTAAAAGATAATAGATTGATACTAGAAAATACTTTTGTGGAAAACCCACATCATAAATTGGGATTAAAAAATGTCTAATTTATCATAATGAAATGTATGTATGAAAGTTGTTGGAATTAAAAAACAAAATGGTTCTATGTACGAAAACATGTACATGGAAGAAAAATATAACCATCATGTTCTGATGGAAAGTTATTGTGGGAATGTTAAAGAGAAAGTTAATAGTCATAAAGCTAGAAGTCGATGATGATCTAAGGGACCATTTGATTCATTGTTAAATATGTTACTAAGAATTTTTTTTGGATTTATAATCCATTACCAATATATGAATAATTTATTTACTTCATAGACTAAAACACAAGGAAGAATAAATACAATAATAGTAGTGTTTCACCCTTTAACTAATTCCTACCACAAACTCGTCTATATCTTCAATGATAATAAAATTAAAAAATATTATATTTATATAAATTATATAAGGTTATGAAAATGAACATATATAGTTTAAATAAATAAAACTATGTTATACTAACCAGGTTCTTCTCATAGGATAGTGGTAGGTGATAATGCATTATCACACATTAGTTGTGGGTTCGATTTTCACAGCCTAATCTGACGCGATGGGATGTCACACGACCTCCAGGATTCCACATTCATAAAACTATATTATCACATCATTTCAAAAATAATAACAAAAAATTAATTTGACCTAAAAAATACTATGAAATCTTCATCTTAATCAATTATAACTTTTAGACTTATCCAAAATACATCTGTCCACACTCATAATCAAAAAAATTATAAGGAATGTCAAAAAAAATTTAAAATCAACATAGCATAATAGAGATATTTTTCACACAACAAATCATTGAATACCTTCATTAGATATTCTACTAAAACATTATAATTCCCTAATTTACCATAAAACCTTATTGAATACATTAATGCATCCATATACCTTATGTAAAACATAGAATATTGGACATAGTCCTTAAATCAAAAAATTTTGTAATCTATAGAAATGATATAATAATAAATCCATTAATCATATCTATGGTAGTCAATAATATAAAAAATACTTTATTCAAATCATTCTTCTAATTATTCCTACATCATTTTCTCAGTATCATAAACATATTAATGGATATTTATTCCTCAAAAATATACTTTACAAATAGTTTAACATTCAATTGTGTAACTTTTCATGGTACTTTAAAATCTCACATCCTTTATGAATTAACAATAAGGTATAATCATTATATACTTCATAATTATTATAACAAGTAAATTGATAATAATATATTCAACTGACATAATTCTTGAATAGAAAACATAACCATTCCTTTTCATCTATGCTAGTATCATAACATGATCATTATCAAATAGCATTATATATGATATATTCTTTTCACAATTGGGAAATTGATTCAAATAGTTTCCCATATCCATATATATGAAGCCCAATGTATTTGAATACTTTTTATAACCCTTAAAATCATGAACTATGTGTTATTTTTCTCTAAATTTATAACAAAATCCCATTCCCATCAAGAATTTACTAGGGTGAGTCTTTCCACTGTTAACACATGTGGGAAAATCCTCAATTCCCTTATTCTCTATATCCATATTTTTCCCTACCATCATCATATTCTTTTTCTTCCCTTCAAATACATAGGAATCAGATAATTATTTACCTATCTTATTAACACATGAATCAATTTGATCATTTAATGAGAATACATAGGAGACTATTTCATATAAAATGTTGTCTTAAGACCCTGAAAGATATGATCCTCGTTACTCTTTGGTTCATGTGAATTAGAGGAGTTCTCATTACTTTTGTTAAGAATCATTTCTATAATATGGAATATAATTGATTAGATTATAAATTAATGGAAATTCATTAACCTTAAATATGTTATACCATATAACAAAAATGTCATCATCATAAATCCTTGAATCATATACTATAGTTAATTGGGATAATATATAATTTTAATTCATTTATAATGGTAGGTAAATAAAATTTGGATTATGATAAGATTATCCACCGGGAGTATGAAAGTAGGTGTGTAGTAGGTCTTGTTTTCATGTACCAGGTTACCCTAAGTCAAGCAAAAAAAACCCTTGTCGGAGTTGTTACTCCTATATACATATTTCACAGAACCATGACCACATGTAGTATCCATATAAGAGTTTTTTTTCTAGTAATACACACATAATCTCTACATTAACAAATTTATTGGATTTTCCTCTCTATGTATACTAAAATATTATCTTTAGTTTATGATCCCTAATCTATGTTTTTTAAATCTATTTCTAAGGTTGTTGACAAACTTCTGCTGAAACCAAATATAACACTCCAACCATAGTTGGTCGGAGGTGGTTCATTATTTTATTACATTGTAATAGTTATATTGAATCAAATCTCTAAGGAATGATATTTTTATTAATCTTGGAAAATAGATTACAAACATGAAAAATAAATTTCCATTTCGAACATAAAATATAAAATTGATAATCATTTGAAAATTATATTATTCTCTTAGTTTATCCAATAATATCTATCATAAAACACTTCTTGGAATCATAGTAAAATAAGACACAAAAATAAGTGAGCTCGGATTCTCAGTAACGTTGAAAAATACAATAGAAACATTTATAAAAAAGAATTGACATTAAAGGTAAGTATAAAACTAAAACATCAGCCTTTTAAATATTAAATTGAACATAATATGGAAGGAATAAATAAAATTATTCAATTTAAAAATTCACATGGATATTCTAGTAGTCCAATAATGACAAATGATATCAATAACTAATCTCACAATGAGGTAATCCATAATGTAGAACATCATAACCATACATTCGAGGCCACATAACAAGACTATAGAAAACCGTATTGTCAAGACCTTAATCTAAGACACTAGATTATCTGACGAGACCTAACATGGAATCATGGGGCCATAGTGGGCCCCTCATGACACTTAATTAGTAGAATTCATTCCTTATATGAAAATGTTCATATGTAACAAAAATATTCATATTAAAACGGGCATTGAAAATGTTAATACTTTAACCATAATCCATGAATGGTATAATAAATAGAACATCCATAGTAAAACAGATCATAAAAATTTCAATACAATATGGGAGATTGTATCATTATAAATAAACCTTAATTAAGTTTAAAATATATCAAAGTATGTTGTCACTGGTTAAAAAATATAATAAAATCCTTAAAAATCATTGAAAATAAATATATTTTTTTACTTTTATTTCATTTAAAATCCACACAATTATAAAATAAAACATTTAAAAATTGAATTTCGAATCATAATGTCCCACACCACATTGCATATTTTAAATATAATTTACATTGTTAAACCTTCATGTCTATATAATTAAATCCTTCGAACCATTTTGAAGAAATTGACACTAATGAGAATAATTTATAAGGATAAATTATTAATCATTTAAAATTATGTTTTAGTTAAAGTGACCCATATATAAATCCTTAAAATGAATCATTTAGATTTATTTTAATGAGACATGTACATGGTTGATAAGAATTCCCAAGTAAATTCCTATATAAAAATAAACATGGATAATAATGACATTGTGAAATTAACCCTTATCATTGGACTGATTCCCTATGTATGTGTCTAAAAACTCTATATAGTGTATTTATTCATATTATTATCTTGTAACAGAGTCATAATAAATATATATTTTCCTTACCCCTTCCCCACAAAGTGTACCATCCTGGTCTAGTAATGTGAGAAGGGAGATAATGACTCCTGAGTCCCATCTGAAGTAGGCCCTGGGTTGGTGACTTGCAGCAAGGGTATAACGAACAGACAAATCAAAGGAATTACCCCCTAAAAGAAAACATGCATAAGAGAGAGATAAGATAGACACCAACCAACTCCAACTAAACCAGAAAGATAAAATAAATATCATGCACTCATATGAAATGTCATGTAAAAATACTACAACTGAAAGGGGAAAACTTAAAATATCCAAAAGAAAGTAATACAGCAACAACCATAATCCCGAACAGCGCATGCAACCTGAAGCTAGTAGAAACCAGCCTGATCTCCAACATGGTACAAGTGACCTGAAAACCATTTTATATATACATAGGGTGAGTATAACAGGATATTCAATAGAAACCTCCCTGAAGCCTCTCGTGCAAAAGTAATGAAAGCCAACTAAAGCACAATGGACATCAAGTAAAACAAACTCGTCACCTAAGTAGGTATACTGTGTTCCCAGCATCACTAGGGCTACTCTTACCATTTAACACATAAAAGAGTATATAATTTAATAAATAATATCAATGGTTCCATGCTACTACTTCCCCACTTTTTTGCCGCATTTCCCCAATGTTTCACGTCCTAAACATCTCTCTCCAAAAAGGCTTGTCCGTAGACACTTGGAAAAAGCACCACAATATGCACCTCATGAAAAAAAACCACCATGTACATGTATGAAAAGTAACAATGTAGTTTCTGGGAGCCACCACAACTCGCATAATGTGTATAATACATCAGGTATTATACCTCAAACCATTACAGCCCATACACTACGTAAGGATCCTTAATCCATCACAACCTATACATCTTACACGTTTATTAGTCCATAGAAAACTATATCCAGAATATATGTGTGTGAATAACCACAACACATTAAATCCCTCTACACACATATATGGGGATAACTAACCATTGTGTACGTCATCAAAAGTAACTACCAAGAGAAGATGGAGGGGCCAAAGGGGGTAGTCAGCCATTCATCATCCCATCAAAATGTTAGGGAAAACAGCCCCCTGGGCTCAGAATCCCCGGGGTGTCAGTTTCCCTTACAGGCAGGGTGGAGTAGTGTATAAAAACACAAGAAGTACAGAATATAATATATCTCACAACCAAACTATGGGAATAATCTAGTCTTAGACTCAACTATAGCTAATGTCTCTCGGACTTCGGGCTACTACTTCTAAGACTAGGTATTCTATTAGCATAAAACCATTTAAAGAGATTTAATTAATTAATTCATTCCATTTTTATCAATTTCACTGTATGATAATTAATTATTTAAACATTAATTAGACAATAACAATTCCGAATTAAATTTCCTTAGCATCCCAACCAAAGTAAACTTCCTTCAAATCGCAACCTCACCATCACGCTCCTGCAAGCTCCAAATCCCAAGGGTTAACATCATTTATCAATTATTTATTTATATAATTACTTTCCCATATTCCCAAGAATTCAAGAAAAAATTGTTGCTTCTAAACACAAGGGGATCAACATGGTGAGTAGATGAACTACCCGTTGTGTCTTTTTCACCAATATCAAGAGATTAGACCCATCCTCCCTTGAGTAGCTAAAAATTGAAATCACATGGCATACCTCGTGTGTCTTCTCCCCTTTGGGAAGAATGTTAATCATGACCAGTTGCCTTGAGAAGTGGGAAATGTAAAGCAGATAAAAAAACAATAAGAATCAGCAAAAAACCCAAACATTCACATCCAACCCATTTCATCATCCCTAGTGTCCCCCCTGACACCCACATACATGAAACATTTCATCTACCCACTCTAGGCATCAACTTCTACAACAACCCATAGGCATCCATTCCCCTGCATATCACAAAAGCCATACGAGATCATATCGTAGCACAAGCTGTAGGAAAACAAAGATCATATTGGTTGGGATATTGGACCATGAACAGGTAAGAGGGTAACTCAGAACCATTCAAGGAATTATGAAACAATCATTTCTTTAATCCACCTTGAATTAACCAATTTATTATTTTTAGGATCCATATTCAGGAAACCTAAATAGTAAGATATCTCAAATAAATTGAACATGCTTACTGCAACAATTTGACTATCATAAAAAAATACAACAATAAGAACGAGATTCATTTACATAACTCTTTATTTGTAGCCAAACAATTATCAATTAATTTTGGTTTACATTATTTACCAATTTCTATAAAGAACACATATAAAAACAAAGAAATCATAGATATCAAGCTATCTAGAAAAAACAAGAGTCAATACCATACGATTGCTATCAATTTATCTATACGGTTCAAATATATATTATGTCAATTCCATTGTGATCTTGTGGCTTAACATGCTAACTCTACAGTTTCAAGTAAAAAAAATAAAAACAATGAATTCCCTACCTTAAAAAGGTTCTTATGGATCTTTATAAAATAATTATACACACAACAGGTCACGATTTCCTCCTTCCATGACTACTGCATCCACCTGAGGATGTCATGGAACAACCGCACCAATCGAAACCCAAGAAACTCTATTAGAATCACGGAGATCACATTCCACAATATGGAAAGGAAAAATAGGAGAAGGTGAACCCAAAAGAACGATGATAAATCATACCTTATATCGAAGATTTATGGATACTACTTGGTTGCACCAAAACAAGGGGTGAACTTGCAGCAATAAGAACGTTGAGGGAATCCAATCTACCATGAAACATTTAATCTAATGATTCATATTGGATGGAAGGACTTATTCAAGCATCTAGCACCAAAGAACAAGTATAAATAACAAGGTAGGTAGATATCTTCTCCCTTTAGAAGATTTAAGGGAGTGGCATTTTAAGAGTCAATGGATTTTCCATTAAAAATCGGATCTTATTAGACCATGCAGTTTGACTAAGTAAATGCTTCCCAAGACATAAAAATATAATATAGTAGTTATGGGATTTTATTAGGCCTTAAATCCCTTAAAACAAACCCATAATGTTTTTTTACGTCAATGAAAATGTTAAATTGGAGAACTAGAGAAATTTTGAAATTTGGAAAAGGAAATATGAAACAGTTCTGGAAACACTATTCATGAGTGGTGACACCATGTCTAACTCACCGTTTCTGTCTCACCATTTTTTTATCAACATTTCTTTCTCACCATTTCTGTCTCACCATTTCTGACTCACCGTTTCTATCTCACTATTTCTGTTTCACCATTTCGGTCTTACCGTTTCTGTGACACCGTTTTTTACACACAATTAATTACATACCATTTTTGTCTCAAAGTTTCTGTCTCACTGTTTCTTTGACACCATTTCTGAATCACCGTTTCTGTCTCATCATTTTTGTCCCACCATTTCTATCTCACTATTTCTGAATAAGTATTTTTGTGACACCGTTTTTGTCTCACCGTTTCTGACTCACCGTTTTTGTCTCATCGTTTTTGTCCCACAGTTTTTGTCTCACTGTTTTTGACTCACCGTTTCTGTGACACTATTTCTGTCTCACCATTTCTGACTCACCATGACACTATTCATACAACTGGAAACAATGTTCACAGAATTGGAAATTTTTAATGGTGTCGGGGATGAGTCACCTTGACCTCCCAGAACACCTTAAACACCAGATTTCAGCAAAGGGATAGATTAGAGTGGTCTGGTTCATTACATTAGATACCTCTGAAAACATTTTCATCCTAAATAATCCAAAAACAACCCAAAAATAAACTAAAAAGGGGTCCAAACAACCACTACTCAAGACACCTTTCAAAAAAGAGAAATCCATAAGAAGGAACAAAAGAAATTCATCTTATAAAAATGAAAGGTATATCCCTACAAAGGGGACACCATTACATGAAAATAGTTTAAACATCAAACAGATCTAGGTACTGAGTACATATCTATGACTCACATTCCCCAGTACTCTCATCTATTCCACTGTATCGCCACAAGACACAAAACAAGGGAATAGAATGCCCACACAAAAGATTATATTTGTGTTCATGGATCTCCATAGGTCGATCCTCGAAGGTCACAACGTCATAAACATAGATCTATCCCCAATCAACGATGTGAGAGTAATCATGAACATAACAATAGAGCTGTGACACATGGAAAACATTGTGTATCCAGCTCATCTGTGGGTGAAGTTATACTAGATATGCCACAACTCGAACATGAGTTATAACATTGAAAGGATGAACAAATCGGGGAGAAATCAAAAACCCACAACCAAACCTTCGTTGTCCATGAAGGACAGTCACATTCAGAAACACTTGATTCCCATCATAAAACTCTAAGGGTCTCTTCATTTGATCAACATATGATTTATGACGATCCTACATTGTCTCCATCCTCTGACGAATCACATGAACCATCTTATTTGTATTCTTCACTAGTTTTGTTCTGAGAAATGCTGATTCTCTAACCCCAGTCTAGCATAATGGAGAACGGAAATGCCAGTCATACAGGGCTTCAAATGGCACCATACTGATGGTGGAGTGAAAACTATTATTGTAAGAGAACTCCAGTAAGGGTAAGTTCCTCATCTATGAAACTCCAATATCATGAACACACGAGCTTAACATGTATTCAAGGGTGTGGATGGTTCGCTCTATCAGGAAATCCGTTTGAGTATTAAAAGAAGTGCTAAGGTATAACTGAGAACTGAAAGCATGATGAGGACATCTCCACACCCTAGATGTAATGTTAGTCTCTTGATCAGAAATGATCATCCTTGGGACTCCATGACGTCTCACCACCTCTTCCAGATATGGCCTCAATAGAACTTCCACTGAGCTCAAATCCTTTATCGCTATGAAGTGGGTCGATTTTGTTAAACAATCCACTACCACCCAAATAGAATCATGTCCTATTGAAACTTGAGGTGATCCAGTAAAAAATTACATTGAGATGTCATCCCACTTCCACTGAGGAATATCTAATGGCTATAGGAAACCACCTGGGATGCGGTGCTCATCCTTGACCATCTGGCAGACTAAACAGCAAGACACAAACACTGTAACTACATGCTTCAGCCCAGGCCACCAAAACTGACTCCTCAAGGCTTGGCAAATCATTATCATGCCAGGATGCACCGCTAAAGGAGAACTAAGTAACTCTCTTAGAATCATCTCATGCATCATCAAAGGAACAAAAATCCATGCATGAAACAATACTCAGTGTTGTTCATCCTCAGTCCAACCATCAGGGGCCTCACCACAAACAACTGAGTCTCTCCAAACCTCTACCTCAAGATCCCCCAATTGGGACTCTTCCACTTTCTGAAACAGATTTGACTACGCTGCCATCAATAATAGAGAACCACTTTATAACAACCCATACTTTACATACATTGTTAATACATAAAAATTGAAACACACTTATTACAACATATAACAAAACTAGGAAAGGACCGTATAGGTATAGTGTCTTTAGAAACTGGGAAACATAAAAAACTGGTTCATAAATCATCCACGTTGTCTCCCATTTATTTCACCATATCTAGAGTCCCTTTTTGGCATATCCTACTTAATAAACTTCTTCCTGAACTGGGGAAAGAAAACATACAAAAGGGTGAGCTCAAATGCTCATTAAGGGTAAAAAAAGACATATCAATCACATAATATTCATAAGAACATAACATTTTGGAAATCATAACCTGCAAAAGAGATTATAATTTCATAACATGGGATAAATCATAGTAGTGAAATGTAATCCCAATAATCATAACTTAAAACATGAAAATTTGTGGCATACACACATAATCATAGAGAATCATTTCTTAGTAGTCAAGACTCATTTACAAGACTATCTTAGCGGACAAAGTCCATTTCTGAACCGAGTTCACTCCTCGTTTCAGTCCTGTTTCACTGAACCAGTTTAACCTTCCGTTCCAGCCATGTCTATATCATGAGATATAAATCTTTACCCAATGAATTGGAGGGAGATATAGGTCTCATCTATCTCATAATGAATCCATTCTTATGTGTGCCACAAAAATCATAAATCATACATCATTGCATAACCCATGTAATAAAAATGGTATTCTTAAACATCATGACATCATAAAACAATTCATATAAGATAAAGTAATTCATAAAAATAATTCCATCACAACATAATCAAATAAATGTAATAATAGGGATAGAAATAGAACCCTATATTATCTTTGATGAAAAATAATTTTTATAAAACACTTGAACTCCATTCTTGAGGAAAATATCCTTTCTACTTCAAAAACATTTTTCCTTTCTTAACATGTCATACAATTTTAAACTAAAAGAAGTTGATTAAAAATAAACTTGAAAACTTGTAAATGAAGCTTCTTGGAAATAATGTTTTAAAAATCCATTCATGCTGTATATGTTAAAAAACATTCTTCTCGTACTTTTCTCGGAAAAGTCATAAAGTACCTCGTACGAAAAACGACAAAAGATTCTTTTCATATCTTTTACTAAAAACTCACTGAAGGGAAAAATTGGATATAAACAATTGTAGAAGGATATAAATATTACATATTGAGGAAACATGGATGTGGATGATAAATATTCCCCAGAAAATTCTGAATTATAAAAAATCTCAGAAAAAATGATATTGCGAGATTTTCCCTTACCTCAGGTCCGATTTGATTCGTAAGTGTTCGAACCTCCTCTTCTTTGAAGCGCCACTTCGAGACCTCCTCTTAGGGGACTAAAATTGGTCTTTGAAGAAGACCAAGACTTATAGGATGTTTCTAGGGAAGTGGAGAAGATAATTTGGCAGGGTTTGGCCAAGCTTGAAGGCTTAAAGTGGTGTGAGGAAGAGAGGGAGGAGGTGCCCTTTTATAAGGGAGGATAGGGGCACCTTTGGAAAAAATAAAAATATTATTTTATTATAAAGCCATATTCTGTTTTTAATAGCTCCAAATTGATTTATTTCTAAGCTAAGGTGTGGATGGGTCTAAATCCTCTCATCCAATAGAATTTAGACAAGTTTAGGTCATTATATTAACCTTATCTTTTAGTTTTAACTCTTTGTTAATTACATTGACATTTACCATGTCACTTTGTATTTTTATATTATATAGTTAATAAACATACCATATACATCCAAGCGACCATGAAGTGGTCCATTAATGATAAAACTATCATGATATAAGTATCTTGGCCGAACATTAGATTTTTAGGAATATAATAACAATTAATAATTTAATATTTGTTTTAAAAACTATTTTATGTCAATTTTGACACTATTTGGTAATTGATTTTTGTGAAAATCATAACAGAATTATTAGTTCAAAAAAAGTTAATTAAATCAACACTAACATTTCATATTAACATATAAAATTATTTTAATTCATAAAAAGTCTCAAATTACATTTATTTGGGTATTTATAACATCGATTATGTCAATATTTCATTAATAAGTTAATTTCTGCATCATCATTGTCTCATAATGAAATTAAATTATTTTAAGTCTAAAAAATACAAATAAATTACCATTATGTAGGAAATATTTTTATATTTCTAATGAATATTTATAGTCGAATTTATCTTATGTATAACCCTATATTAAAAATTATTTAATTATTAAACTTCGATTTTAACTATTTTAACCCTTCTTTAAATAAATTAATAATAAATGTCCTAATCTAATTAATGTGGGCCTAAATGGTCATATTTTATTACAAAGGTTGTTTTTGGTCGAATTACACTTATCCAATAGAATCAGGACATGTGTTAGGGTAATAATAATAACATTTTTACCCTTAATTACCCTATTTACTTTTTACCGTGCAAAAAAAAAGTAAAAAGTTACTATTCACGAAAAATTATTTTCATCCCATTGAACCAAATTTTAGTCCTTTATATTAACTATGTCTCTAGGATTTTTGAAATGCCACTCACAGAAGCAGTAAAATTAAGTTTTATGTAAATTTACAAATTCTACTAGGAGGTGGGTAAAAGACGGTGAAAAGTTCGATAAAATTTATATATATAAAAAATTATTATAAAATGACTCCAATGAATTACGTTGAACATATAAAGGTATTAAGTAACAATTTTGACCTAAAATAAATTTATATAAAATAAATAATTATTTAAATAAAAAGTCGGTTTTTAAATAGTAACCCAATGTTTTCACTATTCATCAAAAAATGAATGTTTTTAGAAAAATACAAAAATTTCACCCTAGGCTAATTTCAATATTCCGAATCAAAAAATGAATTCCATTTTGAAAAATAAAATTTACAAAATTTCAAAAAGTGGGTATTACTATTCAGAACGGCTAGTTTTAATAATATTTTAATAGCATATCGTTGTTTAGTGAAAATTGGTATTGCTTACAACGCAAGCTATCGAGGAAGGTCACGATTGAGTGTTAAGCAAGACAAGCTAGTGTTGTGTGTAGTGAAAGATTCCTTTGATAACATAAAAACAAAATATTTCTCATAAAAGTCTCGGGTGTTACATTCTACCCCCTTAAAATGAATTTTGCCCTCGAAATTCGTCACTTTGTAACAAACTGATGAAGATACCTCTCCCTCATCATATCCTCATGATCCCATTTAGCTTCTTATAATTGGTGGTTCCTCCATAAAACTTTCACCAAGCGAGTGATCTTGTTCCATAGGACTTTTTCGCTACGATCCAGAATCTCTATCGGCTGTTCTTCATAAGAAAGATCTTGCTCCAGTGGTACAACTTCTGAGCTGAGTACATGTGAAGGACCAGGTATGTACTTTCTCAGGAGAGATACATGGAACACATTGTGAACTTGAGAGAGATTCGGTGGAAGCGCAAATCGGTAAGCTACCTTCCCAACATGATCCAGTATTTCGAAAGGACCGATATACCTCGGGCTCAACTTTCCCTTCTTTCCAAATCTCATTATTCTCTTACAAGGAGATATTCATAAGAAAACTTTATCACCAACATCAAACTCTAGGTCTTTTCTTCAGTTGTCGGAATAACTTTTTTGTCGACTCTAAGCTTCTCAAATGTGTTGTTGAATAGATATAACCTTTTCTGCCATCTCATCAACAAGATTAGGTCCAAATAGCTTTCTTTCCACAACTTCATCCTAGCATGTTGGAGTCCTGCATTTCTTTCCATAGAGAGATTCATAAGGATCCATCTAAATACTGGAGTGAAAGCTATTATTATAATAAATTACCACCAAAGGTAGGTGTTGATCCCAACCACCTTTGAAATCCATAGTGAAAGCTCTCAACATATCTTCTAGAGTTTGAATTGTTCTCACAGACTGACCGTCTGTCTAAGGATGATAAGCAGTACTGAAACTCAACTTTGTATCCAGAGTATGCTGAAGACATCGCCAGAACATTGAGGTAAATCTCGGATCCCGATCAGATATAATGTAAAGTGGTACTCCATGAAATCTTACCACATCCGTCACATATATCCTGGCAAACTGATCCAGAGATAAATCCTCTCTAATAGCAATGAAGTGTGAAGACTTTGTAAGACGATCAACTATGACCCCAATAGCATTATTGCCTTTGGATGTTTTAGGAAGTCTAGTGAAAAAGTCCATAACTATGTTTTCCCATTTACATTTAGGTATGGGTAATGGTTGTAACATCCCCTTAGACTTCTGTCTCTTAGCTTTAACTTGCTGAAAAACCAAGCATCGAGAGACATATTCAGCAACATCTCTTTTCATGCCATCCTTCCAGAAGTACTCTTTCAGGTCCCTATACATCTTCGTGCTTCCTGGATGAATAGATAATGATGAACTATGAGCCTCATCCAATAGCTCCTTATTTAATTCTAGGATGGGAGGAACACAAACCTGATTCCTAAACTTTATTATCCCATCACAATCAAGGTTGAATTCAGGAATATTTCTCACCTTCTTTTTGTAACTCTACATATTCTTTTTGTGCCTCTTTAACCTTCACATGTATAGATGGTTTAACATTCAATTGAGAAAGATATGATTTCCCCCTTCCATTATAATTAAAAGATACATCCTTTGTAAATACATAAATATTGGATCTTTTGTGATCCTCATCATGGATAAGATAGCATGGTCTTTTTAACTTAATGCGGCTGCCACCTTGTTTTCTTTCCCAGGGTGGTAATGAATTGAGCAGTTGTAATCCTTAATCAGCTCCAACCATCTTCTTTGGAACATATTCAGCTCCTTTTGTGTGAAAATATACTTTAAACTTTTATGATTAGTATAAATATCACACCTTTCTCCATAAAGATAATGCCTCCAAATATTTAATGCAAAGATTACCGCAGCAAACTCCAAATCATGAGTTGGGTAATTTTTCTCATGGATTTTACTGTCGTGAGGCATAAGCTATCACTATATCATTTTTCATAAGAACACACCCCAACCCCTTCTTGGATGCATCACTGTAGATCACAAACCTTTATCCACTACAAGGAAGTGTGAGTACAGGTGCATTGAATATCCTTCTTTTCAACTCCTTGAAATTCTCTTCATATTCCTCCATCCACACGAACTTAACTCCTTTTCGAGTCAACCTGGTGAGTGGATTAGATAATCGTGAAAAATCATTCACAAAATGTCAGTAATATCCAACCAAGCCAAGAAAACTTTGGATCTTGGTTACTATTGTTGGTCTCGACTATCTTTCGATAACCTATGTTTTCGCTGGATCCACAGATATCCCCTCTTTTGAGATTATGTGACCCAAAAATGCAACTTTTTGAAGCCAAAATTCACACTTGGTAATTTTGGCATAAATCTTCTCCTTTCTCGGGGTCTTCAATATAATTATCAAATGATCTTCATGTTCTTCCTTGCTCATTGAATAGACAAGAATATCATCTATAAATACTACCACAAACTGATCAAGATAGTCTCTAAAGACTCTATTCATCAGATCCATGAAGATAGAAGGGGCATTAGTAAGACCAAATGGAATTACTATAAATTCATAGTGTCCATACCTTGTACGGAAAGCCATCTTTGGTATATCCCCCCTTTTGACCCTTAATTGATGATACCGTAAACAAAGATCAATATTAGAAAAGTATTGAGCTCCGCGTAGTTGGTCAAATAAGTCATCAATGAGCGGGAGAGGATATTTTTTCTTGATAGTGATCTTGTTAAGTTCTCGATAATCAATTTAGAGTCTCATTGATCCATTTCTCTTCTTAAAAAACAGAACAGGTGCTCCCCAAGGTGATACAATAGGGCGTATGAATCCCATATCAAGATTCTCTTGGAGTTGCTTCTTCAATTCCTGCAACTCAATTGGGGCCATTCTATAAGGTGTCTTTGAAATAGGCAAAGCACCCGGTACGAGTTCTATTGAAAACTCAACTTCATGATTTGGTGGAAGACACGACAATTCCTCTAGAAAGAAATCATAAAACTCCCATACAATGGGCATATTCTTTATCGTGAGTCTCTCACCAACCATTTGAGATAAATATCCTTCGTTTAGTGTAATCAAAACCCATAAGACGGAAGAAATTTCCACTGGAATGTTATGTTCATCCTTGCATTGATAGATGATCATAGATTGATCTGGAATATGAAATGTGACTTCCCTTCTTTGGAAATTGATATGAGATCCATATAGAGAAAGCCAATCCATTCCAATAATCACATAAAATTCCACTATAGGAAGGATCACAAGATTTGTAGGAATCACTTTCCCACAA
Source organism: Viscum album (assembly GCA_963277665.1). Taxonomy (NCBI): domain Eukaryota; kingdom Viridiplantae; phylum Streptophyta; class Magnoliopsida; order Santalales; family Viscaceae; genus Viscum; species Viscum album. The sequence goes on along the minus strand of OY728155.1, from coordinate 1,344,641,122 downwards.
ACTTCAATCGGAGAAGAATTATAAACTATTGATGTGACTGTTGTGCCATTAGGGGTTTTCACAGCTAACTCAACATCTAATTTTTGAGATAATACGATGATACCCTTAGAAAATTATTCAGAAATAAAAGAGTGGGTGGATCCAGAATCAAATAAAACATTTTCTACTTTAGAGTGGATGGTATGTGTACCTTTCACCACTTCGTTATCGTACTCCACATCACTGATAAAAATTGCATGTGACTTTCCTTTGCCTTTATCCTTATGAGTTTTTTGACGTCGATCATCATCAAAAACCCTGGGATTAGGGTATTGATTGGCATAATTTCCCATTTCCTTGCACTTGTAACATTGAAGTGTAGGAGGTGCACTCTGTGTTGCCTTTTCTTTGTTCGCATCACTAGACATCTTCTTCCCATCATTGCGGCATTCAAATGCCCGATTACCTTCCTTTCTATATTTGAAACATTTACTTGTCCCTTTAAGTCAAATTCCTCCATGTTTCTTTCCACACTTTGAGCATAAGGGAAAGCTCATCTTCTTTTCAGTGTGCTCTTTATATTTTTCTTTGAATTCCATTTTCCTCTTCTTATCAAACCCATATGATTGATGGGTTACTCCAATATCCTTCTCAACATTGAGAGCACATCGAATGATTTCTTCGTAGCTATTGAAGTCCCTTATGGCTAATTCCCTACAAAGACATGGTTTTAATCCACTAAATAATCGATCGATCTTACTCTCAGGTTGGATAATAATACCAGAAGCGTACCTTGAAAGTCTTGTAAAATTTTCTTCATAGGTACCAACAGATTCACCATCCTTTTGCTTTTGTTCAACAAACTTTTTATCCATCTTTTTTCGAAGAATACGAGGGAAGTACTTATTGAAAAATAATTTCTTGAACTTGTCCCATTCCATGTACTCAATTTCATCCCTTTACCTCGTATTCTTAATAATATTCCTCCATTTATCAGCATCACCTTCCAAACGATATACTGATAAGATGACATTATCTTGTTCAGAACATTGAAGAACTGAAAATAACTTTTCAGTAGTAATGATTCATTGTTCAGCAACTAATGGATCAGTAGACCCGCTGAATGAGGGTGGACGCTGCCTCAGGAAGGATTCAACCGAATGTTTCTCCTTCCTTTGCTCATTTGGATGTCCTGCATGATTCATAGCTTGAGAATGATGTTTTAGCATGGCTACAAGATTTTTCATTCCAGCTCCCATAACGATTGGTTGCTCAGGTGGATAATCATTTCATTTCCCATCGCATTCCGCCTTAACACGGTTCCTTCAAGTTCCAACCATTGACTAAAACCAAGAAGAATAGTGTGAGCAACACTAATTATAATAGGAAAACCACATAATCAAGAATAAAATTTCACACTTAATGTTTTATCATAGGTTGTTCATGCCCATTTCTGAAACACTAATATTGTGTTCTATTCTTAGACTTATCCATAGGGTTCTTACCAAGGATTTCACATCCTAGTTTTCAATGGTTGACTATACCTTTCCTCTGATACCAACTATAATGATCCATAATTTACAGACATTGTTAATACTTCAAAATTTAAGCCCAATTATTACAACATATAACAAAACAAGGAAAGGACCATATAGGTATAGTGTCTTTAGAAACTATGAAACATAAACAACTGGTTCATAAATCATCTACGTTGTCTCCCATTTATTTCATCATTTCTAGAGTCCCTTTTTGGCATATCCTACTTAATAAACTTCTTCCTGACCTGGGGAAAGAAAACATACAAAAGGGTGAGCTCAAATTCTCAGTAAGGGTAAACAAAAGAAATATCAATCACATCATATTCATAAGAACAAAACATTTTAGAAATCTTAACCTATAAAAGAGATTATAATATCATAACATGGGATAAATCATAGTAGTGAAATGTAATCCCAATAATCATAATCTAAAACATGAAACTTTGTGTCATACACACATAATCATAGAGAATAATTTTTTAGTAGTCAATACTCTTTTCCAAGACTATCTTAGCGGACAAAGATCATTTCTGAACCGAGTTCACTCCTCATTTTAGTCATGCTTCACTGAACCGGTTTAACCTTCCGTTCCAGCCATGTCTATCTCATGAGATATTAATCTTTACCCAATGAATTGGAGGGAGATATATGTCCCACCCATCTCATAATGAAACCATTATTATGTGTTCCACAAAAATCATAAATCATACATCATTGCATGAACCATTTAATAAAAATGGGATTCTTAAACATCATGACATCATAAAACAATACATATAAGATAAAGGAATTCATAAAAATAATTCCATCACAACATAATCAAATAAATTTAATAATAGGGATAGAAATATAACCCTATATTATCTTAGATGGAAAATAATTTTGATAAAACACTTGAACTCCATTCTTGAGGAAAATATCATTTCTACTTCAAAAACATTTTTCCTTTCTTAACATGTCATACATTTTAAAACTAAAAGAAGTTGATTAAAAATAAACTTAAAAACTTGTAAAGGAAGCTTCTTGAAAATAATGTTTTAAAAATCCATTCATGCCATATATGTTAAGAAAAACATTCTTCTCGTACTTTTATCATAAAAGTAAAAAAGTACCTCTTATGAAAAACGACAAAAGATTCCTTTCATATCATTTACAAAAAACTCACCGAAGGGTAAAATTGGATATAAAAAATTGTAGAAGGATATAAATATTACATATTGAGGAAACATGGATGTGGTTGATAAATATTCCCCCGTAAATTCTGAAGTATAAACAATCTTGGATAAAAATGACATTGCGAGGTTTTCCCTTACCTTAGATCTGATTTGCTTCGTAAGTGTCTGATCCTCCTCTTCTTTGAAGCGCCTCTTTGAGACCTCCTCTTAGGGCTCTAAAATTGGTCTTTGAAGAAGACCAAGACTTCTATTATGTTTCTAGGGAAGTGGAGAAGAGAATTTCGCAGGGGTCGGACAAGCATGAAGGCTCAAAGTGGTGTGAGGAAGAGAGGGAGGAGGTGCCCTTTTATAAGGGAGGAGAGGGGCACCTTTGGAAAAACTAAAAATATTATTTTATTATAAAGTCATATTCGGTTTTTAATAGCTCCAAATTGATTTATTTCGAATCTAAGGTGGGGATGGGTCGAAATCCTCTCATCCAATATAATTTAGAAAAGTTTAGGTCATTATATTAACCTTATCTTTTAGTTATAACTCTTAGTTAATTAGATTGACATTTACCATGTCACATAGTATATTCATATTATATAGTTAATAAACTTACCATATACAACCAAGATACCCCCAAGTGGTCTATTAATGATAAAACTATCATTATATAAGTATCTTGGCCGATCCTTAGATTTTTAGGAATATAATAACAATTAATAATATAATATTTGTTTTAAAAACTATTTTATGTCAATTTTGACACTATTTGGTAATTGATTTTTGTGAAAATAATAACAGAATTATTAGTTCTAAAAAGTTAATTAAATCAATACTAACATGTCATATTAACATATAAAATTATTATAATTCATAAAATGTCTCAAATTACATTTATTTGGGTATTTATACCATCAATTATGTCAATATTTCATTAATAAGATAATTATTGCATCATCATTGTGTCATAAATAAATTAAATTATTTTATGTCTAAAAATTACAAATAAAATACCATTATGTAGGAAATATTTTTATCTTTCTAATTAATATTTATAGTAGAATTTATCTTATGTATAACCCTATATTAAAAATGATTTATTCATTTAACTTTTATTTTAACTATTTTAACCCTTCTTTAAATAAATTAATAATAAAGGTCCTAATCTAATCCATGTGGGCCTAAATGGTCATATTTTATTCCTAAGGTTATTTTTTGTCGAATTAACTTATCCAATAGAATTACGACATGTGTTAGGGTAATAATAATAACATTTTTACCCTTAATTACCCTATTTAATTTTAACCGTGGTAAAAAAAAGTAAACAGTTACTATTCACCAAAAATTATTTTCATCTCATTGAACCACATTTTAGTCCTTGATATTAACTGTGTCTCTCAGATTTTCGAAATTTCACTCATATAGGCGGTAAAATTAAGTTTTATGTAAATTTGCAAATTCTCCTAGGAGGTGGGTAAAAGACGGTGAAAAGTTCGATAAAATTTTTATATATCTAAAATTATTATAAAATGACTCCAATGAATTACTTTGAACTTATAAAGGTATTATGTATCAATTGTGACCGAAAATAAATTTATATAAAATAAATAATTATTTAAATAAAAAGTCAGTTTTTAAATAGTAACCCATTGTTTTCACTATTATTCAAAAATTGAAAGTTTTCAGAAAAATACAAAAATTTCACCCTAGGCTAATTTCGATATTCCGAATCCAAAAATGAAGTCCATTTTGAAAAATAAAATTTAAGAAATTTCAAAAAGTGGGCATTACTATTCATAACAGCTAGTTTTAATAATATTTTAATAGCATATCGTTGTTTAGTGAAACTCAGTATTGCGTACGACGCAAGCTATCAAGGAAGGTCACGATTGCGTGTAAAGCAGGATAAGCTACTGTTGTGTGTAGTGAAATATTCCTTTGATAACATTAAAACAAAATATTTCTCATAAAAGTCCCGGGTGTTACACTCTGCCCCCAACTTCTCCCATATCAAGATGTAATGTTGACAGTTCATCCATTACTCTATAGGAATCACCAGATTCACACATAGAATCACTAAGTGACTTTCGACACAATGCATCAGCTACAAAATTCCCCATTCTAGGTGTATATGATATTTAGAAGTTGTATTCCTATAAGAACTCCATCCACCGATGGTGTCGTAAGTTCACTTAATGCTGGGAGAAAACATACCTCGGGCTATTATGATTAGTGAAAACCAAAAAATGCTGACTAATGAGGTGATGTCTCTACAAATTCAGAGAAAACACCATGGATGCTAACACAATACCATGGTTGGAATAATCACGTTCATGAGACACATCTACTGAGATCCATAAGAAACTGTTGATCTTTTCTACATCAGAACACAGCCAAACCCTAGATGCGAAGCATCGTAGAAAACATCAAACTGAACTCCCTCTACTGGGAGACAAAGAACTGGATTACTTACTGACATATTCATTAGATACAAGAAAGATTCCTAACACTGATCAGTCCTTATTAATTCCTGATCCTTCCATTTCAAAGCTATCAGAGGAGTTTCAACTCAAGCGAAATCTACTACGAACCACTTGTAGTATCCCGCGAGACCAAGGATACTTCATAGCTCTGACACTATCTTGGGGGATTCCCAAGACACAAATTCTTCGATCATCGATGGATTAACATCTACCCCCCACTGGGACAGAACATGCCCAATGAAACAGTCTTCTCCATCCCAAAACTCACACTTCGACAACTTCCAAAATAGATGATGTTGACGAAGAACTCCCAAAACTATGTGTATATGCTTTGTATGCTCCTCAAAATACATTGATTACTCATGTATGTCATCGATTAAAACCACCACAAACATGTCCAAGAACATAAGGAACACAACATTCATCAATCCAATAAACACATCTTTAGAATTCATCACACCGAATGGAATTACGAAAAACTCATAATGCCCATGACGACAACACAAAGCAGTATTCGGGATATCCTCATCCATCACAGGAATTTGATGTTATCCAATCCACAAATCGGTAATTGAGAACCAATTTTCACTATTCAGTAGATCGAATAAATCATCAATCCTTGGAAAAGGATAGTCATTAATTATTGTTACTTTGTTTAAGTGACAATAATCGACACACAACTGCAAGATGCCGTCAGCCTTCATCACGAACAGAACTAGTGCACCCCATAGTGACACATTCATTCAAACAAAACCGCACAGTAAAATATCATCAAGTTGAATAAATAACTCTAGAAACTCAAAAAGGGCCTTCCTATACGAGGAAATAGAGATAAGAGATGCTCCTGGTTGTAGCTCGATCCCATAATCAATCTCTCGTCAAGGGGGTAATGCTACATCCTCTTCGAGAAATACATCAGGGTATTATTTTACGACCCTAAGAAATGAAAACTGCTAAACAATTGAAGAACTCTGCATCATCTCAGCCATCATGGATGATAAGGATGGAACACGCCTATGACCCATCTAAGGGTCCCGCTCGCCAACGAACACCACCGGCTCTCCATCAGGATGAAAGAACCCAACCTTCCTCCTGAATAATTCAATGATAGCCTACACTAAATACAACCAATCCATGTCGATAATGACATCATATGGTTATATTCGTAAACATAGAAAATATCCCTAAGAGCGGGGCTTCCCCTACACTAGCTGACAATTTCAACATATTCAAAACACGTCAGCTCGACCTCAATATGACTTAGTCAATGCCAAGGGAACTGGAAGCCTCTCTACCTCAAGTCCCAAAGCATGGACAAGTGTAGGTGATATGAAAGAGTGTGTTGCTCATGAATCAAACAAGGCATACACCAAGGTTGAAAACAAGAAAAGGGTACCTAAAATAACATATGGCTTGCCTGGTGCTGGCAATGCTAAATCACGAAGCTAACCACGACATCCTCCATGAACTCTTTGACCCTGATGATTACCACCACCACAGCCGCACTATGATATCTTAGGACAAGGGGCGGCATAAGGATGTCCTTTGCCAACCCATCTACCCTATGCTGATCCAAATATAGTGCAACCTACTACTGCTGCTTCAGATGGGATTGCCTTAACGGAGGAACCTGGAGAAAAAAACTAGTGCACGATGACTTCTCTGAAAGTATGGTCACTCTCACATCTGATTACCTCAAACACCACAAGCAAAAAAAGATCACGATCCCTTGGAATAGGCCTGAGAGATGCTTCCCCCCCCCCCAGAGAAACGAGATGCTGAGGGCTGGGACCTACACCTGGCCGAATGGAAACTCTTCTTCCCTGAAAACCGGAAACCCCAGACCACAACTCTACTTCATGAGGATTCATGACAACTCCCCTATCGTGATGATATGGTTATGTCCAAATTTTTCTCGATGACCTATTACCTTTACATCACCTCAATATATGTCTTCAGCATAAATGGGGTGACCTGGAGCATGATCTATGGATGTAAAGCCTCTTTGAAATGCCTTTCCATGGATTCCTCATCTAGTAATAGGTACAAAGCATATCATAAAAAGGCTCCTGAAATGGATTCCAAACTCTCGCACACTTGAGCTCCCCTATTAAAGGGTAAGAAACTCCATGCGACAACATGCCTTCGTGGTCAAATAAAGAAACTCAATTCTAAAAATATCTCCGAAATCCTCCTATGAGATCAATGAATCGTCATGATCCCAGAGGAACATGAACCACCACTTCCTTTCTACTCCATGTAGCATCGTAACAACCAAGGACACCTAGTGCTCCTTCTGAGCACAGATCGAACTGAAGCCTATCTCAACCCCCTCCAACTAGTCTTCTATTACTGCATCTGAAATAGAACCCTCGTACTTCTACAGACTTGGGTACTGAAACACTCAGAGTTTTCTCCTCCTAATGTCTTCATTTTCATCTTCTACCTGGCGGTGATCTGCAGGCATAACTTTATAAACCTCTTCTATGCGTTCCTGATGAGGACGTCGACCTGGAGACATACCTATAAAATAAAAACCAGTTAGAGACCCTAATCCTATAAAATGGGAGACTCATCATTAATTAATTATTTAATTGTTTTCTTTTATTAATTTTAGGTTAACCTATCTCACGATCAACCCATTCAAACATAGGCACACAAAATAATGATGTCTGATCCTTTCCTAGGTCTATACCCTGAAACTTGAATCACATTGTTTAGTAGCCATTGTAAAAATAAAGGTTCATACATCAGATCTTAGGGGGCCCTAAATTCCAATTTCTCAGCCGGTCTCCAATGTTTACATCAAATTCTAAACATGAATGATAGTGTTTCCCTACCAACCCATGTAACCTCACAATTACCTAACTCCATACTCCATCATATATATCAAAATACCTCTAGTACCACTCTGTCATGACCCCCTCCCCACAAAGTATACCCCTCCAGGGATAGCAATGTCAGAAGATAGATAATGACCCACAAGTCACGCCTCTAGTAGGCCTCAGTTTGGAAACTGGCACTAAGTGCATAGAAAGAACACAAATGTGATGCATTACCCTCTAAAAGAACACATGCAGAAGAGAGAGATAAGATAAACACCAACCAACTCCATCTCAACAAGTAAGATAAATGAAATTTCAAGTACACATATGAAATTTTAGGAAAAATTACTACAAATGAATGGGGAAAAACTGCAAGTATCCAAAAGAAAGTAAAACAACAGCAACTGTAAGCCCGAACAGCTCCTACAACCGTAAGCTAGTAGAAACCAGCATGATCTCCAAACTACTACATGTGAACTAAAAAGTAGTTTATATATACATAGGGGGAGTATAATAGTATACTGAGTAGGATCCTCCCTGAAGCCTCTTGTGAAAACCCAACGAAAGGATGCTAAAGAACAATGAACAACAAGTGAAACTAACTCATCAACTAAACAAGTAAACTATGTTCCCAACCTCACCATGTAAAGAATACAAGAGTATATAATATAATAAAGAATATTATTGGTACCTTGCTACTACATCCCCACTAGTTTTCAACTTTTCCCTAATGTCGCACGTCCTAAGCATCTCTCTCCAAAAAGGCTTGCCGTAGACACCTGGGTGAAGCTCTACAACATGCTCCTCGTGCAACAAAAACACCACGTCCACATAAGCAATGTTACCAGTTAGTTTTTAGGATCCCCCATAGCTCGCATAGTGTGTATCACACATCAGGTATTATACTTCAAGCCATTACATCCCATACACCGAGTAAGGATCCTCAATCCCTCATTGCCTATACTCATTACACCTACAATAGTCCATACAAAACTATATCTAGAATATATGTGTGTGAATAACCTCAAAATATTACAACTCTCTACAAACATATATATGGAAAACTATAAAATGTTCCTGACATCACAAGTAACTACCGAGAGAAGAGAGTGTGGCCAAAGGGGGGAGTTATCCATTCATCCTCCCACCAAAATGTTGATGAAAACACCCACACCCCCAGGCTCAGAATACCCGGGGTATCGGTCTCCCTTACTAATAGGGTAGGGTATCATATAGAAACACAAAAAGTATATAATATACTATAGCTCACAACCACACTATGGGAATAATCTAGTCTTATACTCAACTGTGGCTAACGTCTCTCGGATTCCAGGATACTGCTTCTAAGACTAGGTATCCTATAAGCACACAACCATTTAAAGAGCTTTAATACATTACTTCATTCCCACTTTTTCAGTTTCACTTTATTTTAATTAATTCTTAAAGAATTAATTAATCAATACGAATTACACATTAAATTTAATTAGCATCACACCCAAAGTACATTGTACCTTCAAATCACACCCTTAGCATTGCGCCCCAGCAAGCTCCAAACCCCATGGGTTATCATCATTTATTCCATTATTTATTTATAGCATTACATTCCCATATTCCCATGCATTCTAGAAAAACAATGTATTCTTCTAAACATAAGGTGATCAACACAGTGAGTATATGAACTAACCATCGAGTCTTTGCCGCTTATATAAAGAGCGTAGACCCATCTTATCTTGAGAATATAAACACAGAAAGCACATAGCATACGTTGTGCCTCTTTTCCCCTTTAGAAATAAGGGTATGCAAGAACATATGCCTTGATATGTGGGCAATGTAAAGCAGAAACACAACCAAGAAGAATAAAAAAAAAATTCACATCCAACCCATTTCATCATACCTTGTGTCCTCCCTGACACCCACTTGCATAAACCGATGCATCTCTCCACACTAGGAGTCAACTGCTACAACAACCAGTATGCCTCCATTTCCCCACATGTCACAACAGCCATCCGAGCTGACATCACAACACAAGCAGCAAGAAAACAACAACAATATCAGTTGGGCTCTTGTCCATTGAACAAGCATACAGGTAACTCAGAACACTTCAATGAATTATCAAACAATCAGTTCTTTAATACATCTTGAATTAACTGATTTATTATTCTTTGGTTTCATATTCGGGTAACCTAAACAGAGCTATCACAAATAAATTAAACATGCTTACTACACCAATTTGACTAACATCAAAAAAATACAACAATAAGAACAAGATTAATTTAGATGCCTCTTTATCTTTAGCCCAAAAAATTATTAATTAATTATCATTTATGTTCTTTGCAAATTTCCATCAAGAATGAACAGCTAAACAAAGAACGAATTGATATCACACTATCTAGAAAAAATATTAGGAAATACCATACGATTTCTATCAATTTATTTATCTGGTTCAAATATTTATTGTGTTTATTCCATTGTAATCTAGTGGCTAAAACATGCTAATTCTACAGTAGCACATAAAAAAATAGAATAAACTAATCCCCTACCTTAAAAAAGTTTTTAAGGATCTTTATATGAGAATGATCCAAACAACGGATCACGATCGCCTCATCCTATGACAATTGCATCCACTTGAGAATGTTTCCACATGACCGTACCAACCGAAACCCAAGAAACTCTACTAATAGCATGGATATCACATGACATAATATGTAAAGGGGAAATAGGAGAAGGTTATTCTAAAAAAATGATGTTAAATCATACCTTTTATCCAGGATTGATGGATACTTCTTGGTTGCACAAAAATAGGGGGTGCACTTGTAGCAAGAGAACGTTGAGGGAAACCAATCCACTGGGAAAAGTTTAATTTCATGATTTCTATTGGAAGTAAGGAAAGGATCAAGTGAATCTCACCAGAGAAAAAGGTGGGAAGATATCCTATCCCTTTATAATATTTAACGGAGTAGTGTTTTAAGATACATTTGATTTTCCATTAAAAATCAGATTGCATTAAACCACACTATTTGCCCAATAAAATGAATCATGGGCCTGAAGAAAATTAATATAGGATTTATGGGATTCTATTCAGCATTGAATCCTTAAAAAAAGTCCATAAATGTGTTTTACGTCAAAGAAAATGTTAAATTGGTGAAACTGGAAAAAATCTGGAAATATGGAAAATGTAATATTTAACAGTTCTAGAAATAATGTTCATGAGCTGTGACATCATGTCTGACTCGCCATTTTTGTCTCACTGTTTCTGTCTCACTGATTCTGTCTCACCGTTTCTAACTCACCATTTCTGTCTCACTATTTCTGTCTCACTGTTTATGTCTCACCGTTTCTGTGACTCTGTTTCTGACTCACTGTTTCTGACTCACCATTTCGGTCTAATTATTTATGTCTCTTCGTTTCTATGACACTGATTCTGACTCACCATTTCTGTCTCAACATTTTTGTCCCACTATTTTTTTCTCACCGTTTCTAACTCAACATTTCTGTGACACCGTTTCTATCTCACCATTTATGACTCACCATTTCTATCTCACCATTTTTGTCTCAGCATTTCGGTCTCACCATTTCAAACACACCATTTCTATTAAATCATTAATGTCTCACTGTTTCTAACTCACCGTGACATTATTCATGAAACTGGAAATACAATTCACAGAAATAGAAATTTGGCAATGTGTTGGGGATGAGTCACCTTGACCTCCCAGAACACCTTAATCACCAGATTTCGATAATGGGATGGACCAGAGAGGTCTATTCCATTACATATATGGTATATTATATGACTTATTTATGACTTTATATTACCCTTTCATTTAGTAATTCCATGTTAAAGTAAGTTTTCAAGTAATAATCGCTTCGTTAATCGTACAAGTTTTGTCTTTTATTCATGATCGTATTAATAGATATTTATTTACATACTTCAGGAATGATTAATATGATTTATATCATATAAATTAAGTATATATATATATAATAGATAGATATATTAAATTGAATACATCATTCATGGAGAGGGTTGGTCTTACGTAGGCATGAACGTGTTTTTGTTTTCTTATCATATTGAATTGATGAAAGTAATTGATATATATATATATATATATATAAAATTCCAGAATCATTATTAATTCACATATGTCATATTTATTTAGTATATATATTTTTAAAATAATTCTAAAATAGTTGTAATGGTGAATGAATCTCACAACATCATCGATACAGTAATTCGTACATACGCATGAGCGACGATATCATTTTTTAACGGTTAAATGGTATAGAATTTTATAGAAGATGAAAAAAATATTTCCATATTTATTATTTACTTACTTTATATTTGTCATTATACCTATAACACCCCAAGCTTCCACGAAACGTTTCCCTTTGAATAATACAGTAGCGGGTGTTATACGCAATTTCGAGTTCTAACACACACCACAACCAATCAAACTATCCATTATGAATAGTAATACAACATTTTGAAATTTTATAAATTTTATCTTTCAAAATGGAATTCATTTTAAGATTCGGAATATCAAATTTAGCTTTGGGTGAATTTTAGGTATTTTTCTGAACACTTTTAATTTTTTATGGATAGTTAAAAAACACTTAGTTATAGTTTAAAACCAAATTTTTATTTAAATAATTATTTATTTTATTTAAATTGATTTTAGGTCAAAATAAATACATAATACCTATATAAGTTCAATTTAATTCATTTGATTCAATTTATAATAATTTTAGATATATAATAATTTTATAGAACTTTTTACCGTATTTTACCCACCTCCTATGCGAATTTTTAAATTTACATAAAACTTAATTTTACCACTTTTGTGAATTGAATTTCAAAAATCCTAGAGACACAGTCGATATCAGTAAGTAAAATGTGGTTCAATGAGATGAAAATATTTTTTGGTGAATAATAAAATTTTACTTTTATTTACCACGGTTAAAAGTAAAGAGGGTAATTAAGGGTAAAAATGATATTATTATAACCCTAACACAAGTCATAATTCTATTGTCTTAGTATAATTCAACCAAAAACAACCTTAGGAATTAAATATTATCCTCTATGGTCTACATAGATTATATTTGGACATGTATTATTATTTAATTCATAGAAGAGTTAAAAGAGTTAAAATTTATGTTTAATAACTAAAACATTTTTAATATAGTGTTATACATAAGATAAATTCGACTATAAATATTAATTATAAATCTAAAAATATTTCATACATAATGGTATTTTATTTATATTTTTTATACATTTAATAATTTGATTTATTTATGACACATTGATGATGCAGTAATTACCTAATTAATGGAATATTAAAATAATTGATATTACAAATACTCAAATAAATGTAATTTGAGACGTTATATAAATTAAACTAATTTTATATGTTAATATGACATTTTAGTATTGATATAATTAACGTATTTCAAAGTAATAATGCTATTATTAATTTCACAAAAATAAATTTTCAAATAATGTCAAAATTGACATAAAAGAGTTTTTAAAATAAATGTTATATTATTAATAGATATTCTTTTTCTAAGAATATATGGTTCAAAAAAGAGACTTAAATAATGATAGGGGTATCATTAATTAACCACTTGGGGTTCTCTTGGAAGTTTATAGTATGTTTATTAACCATATAATATAAAAATACAAAGAGACATGGTAAATGTCAAACTATTTAACTAAGAGTCAAATATAAAAGATAAGGGTAAAATAGTGACCCAAACCTATCTAAAACCTATTGGTTGGGTGATTTTAGACCCATACCCACCTTATCCTTTAACTAATCCACTTTGGAGCCATTATAAATCGAAAATGATTTTCTTATAAAATAATATTTCTAGCATTTCCTAAGGTGACCCTCACCCCTCTTATAAAAGGGAACTCCCCCTTCTCTCTAATTCCCACCTCCAAAGACTTTTTTCTAGGACAGAAACTACTCAAATATCCTCCAAACTTCTCTCAATTAATCCTAGTGGCCTTACATTAGTCATAAATCCAACCTATGGAGCCCTTTTTATCAAATCAAAAGGAAACACCTGAAGAAGCGGTAATAATTTCACCACCCTCTTTCGAGTTCCTTTCTTCATCCACTTCTTATTTATTTCTTATTTATATTCTAAAATAATAAATCCAGTATATTGTATATACTGCGCTGTTATTATAAATAGGGTACAACCATATTAGTTATTTTATCCATCCTATGAACGAAAAAGTCACCGCACTTGCGTATGTACGGCTTACCGTCTCCATGTCGTGGTGTAATTTTTTATTCAAACATTTCATCATTTGGATGGGTATAATAATGATTATAACTGATTTAAATATTAAATATAACATGATAATTATTCTGTATATTTTATATACAATTCAATTATATACTATTTTAATATCAAAAGAATGATATTGTCCCTCATGTGTACGTACGGACTACCGTCTCCACGAACGTGATGAGATTCATTCTCCATCGTATCCATTAAAGAATAATTTTCATTTGATGATTAATAATAATGCTTAAGGACTTTATATCATTCTGGATATTAATAATATACAACATATCCATAACAAACATGGCTTATGTAACAAAACATATAAAATAAAACGAGTAAGTTTACACCCGAAACGACGATAATACTAAAATATTATTAACAAAGAAATGTTAAAAGATCATATATGATATCATATTAATGTATATTATTCTTGTATAACTTAATAAAAATTATTTAACTATTATACATGAGGTTAAGAAACCCTCGATCAAAATAAAATTTCAATGTAAGGGTTTATTCCACAATCTCTTCATTATCCGAGGTTGTTTATTCGTAATTATCTACTGGGACCTCATTATCATCCACATCCATGTTTCATAAAAATGTACTTCAATACATTATTACTATATTAGAAAATTGGTTAAAGTCATTTATACCATATTTTTACTTTTTATAGGATATTTATAAAGTAATATTTTTGTCATTTTCCAAACAAGGTCTTTTTTAACCTTTTCGACAAAATTAAGGTAAGAATTTTTTTTGTAACTTATAAGATGTGTGTGGATATTTTCCACCATTATAAAATCTTTGAAGCTTCCCTTACATGCTTATAAAAATATTTTCAAAGTAAATGGTTTATTTTATAATTATTTCACTTTTAAATTATTAAAAAAAGAGATATTTCTCTTAAATAGTTTTGATTTCATCTATGTCAACAACGATTGATGGATTTTAAGCTTATTTGAAGTTGATTTATTATGATACAAAACTTCCATATTGTATTTAAGGTTTTGTGATATGTTTGAATGTGGAGGTGTTATTTTTATACCATTCATGGTTTATGGAGAAAGTATTTACATTTTATATGCTAGTTTTAATTCGAATGTTTATGTTATGTTTAAACCTGTTCATATGAGAAATGCATTGGTCTTAGTAAGTGATGGGTGGATCCCGCTATAGCTCCTTGATGCATCAGTAGGTCTCATGAGAGAAACTAGTGTCTTGGCAGAAGGTCTTGACAAAATCATATTTGTAGTCTTGGCACAAGGCCTTGTCTATATGGTTATGACAGTCTGGCATTATGCATTCCATCATTATGAAAGTGGTTATTGATAATTCATGTGATTATTCAACAATTAGAATATCCATGTGAATATGTAAATGGCATTATTTCATTTTATTTTTTTCCATATTATGTTGATGTTCAAGTTCAAAATGCTTTTGTTTTTTATACATTTCATTAAAAGTGTATGCTTATTTATGAAAGTTTCCTCTATATTGTTATCCTTACTTAGAATCTGAGCTCACCCCTTTCTTTGTTTTATTTTTATCAGGATGCGAAGAAGTATTTTATGACTGACCTGCAGGGATAGTCTGAGGGGATATGAGTGTGTACTATAGAGACTATGTTGTTGTAGTTTTTTATTTTATGATGTAATGTAAACCTTATGAATGTATCTAGTAATTCCAAGGATACTAAACTAATCGATATTTAGAGATTTGATCTTTTGTGATCATGACAATGTTATGTAATAATGCACTGAATCTGGGTAACTGGGTTCGGGGCATTACAGTTGGTATTAGAGGATTTTTAGTACAAACCTTAGAAGCAATATTTAGATAAACTCTGATTAGAGGACATAGACCTAAGATGGAATTTGAGGATTAATATAGAAGAACATCCTATAATTTTGGTATTGAAGAGATTTTGTGAGTTTTCCGAGCAATACATCCCTATCTGGATACGAGCAGGTAGAGGTGGCTCTAGCACAGATGTAACTATGGGTAAAACCCGAAAACTACGCTTTGAGCTAGACTCGAATGGGAACTGGTGCACGAAAACAGGCCTTGCTGCACTCTTGGTTACGACACTCCTGGGGGATATGCATAGGATAATTCACATTTTCTTTATAAACCATAATGAAGTGTTTATGAGTATATACTTCCTCAAAGAAAACCTTTTTATGGTTATGGATTATATCCATAAACTGTTCAATTTATGTTAAGTGTTTTAGATGTTTCGATTTATGTATTTCGATTCATAAACTAATCTAATGTATGACATTGATTAGAAATGAAGCCTAGTGGAAGAAATGGAAATCGTATCAATGCTCGCACTCCATGAAGGGATTTCCCTCATACTCAAGATAATTATAGTGGAGTTTGTGATACAACTGCTGCTGATCAGTTTATCACAATACTGGGAAAACTCAATCAGGTTATGAATAATAACCTTACTCGTATGGATCACTCTGATCCACAACGTGGAGGATCAATGTTAGATCACTTCGTGAGAAAAAAACACCAACATTCAACGGGAGTACAAATCCATTAGTAGCTGAGCAATGGATAAATCCAATAGTAAAAATATCCCATGCCATGGGGAGTAGTGAAATGGAAAAAGTTATCACGGAAGTTTACCTCCTCACTGGAGATTTTGATCAATGGTGTTCATTGATTCCAAACACAAAGGAATATGATGAAGTATAAAAAATAGAATGGAGGAAGTTAAAAGATCTTTTCTTAGAAAAATACTTTCCTCGTGACCATCAAGCAGATATGAAAAGGCATTTTCTGAGTCCGAGACAAAAGGAGGATGGGAATGTCACAATGTATGAGGCTAACATTACAAGGATAGTGAGGCATGCATTATATTATATACGTAACCCAAGTATTAATATAGATCATTTATTTGATTGATTAAAACCATTTCTCCGTTGAGCATTAGTCTCACAATCCTTCTCGTCGTACGAAGATATTGTCGCATGTTCTATCAAGAGAGAAAATGACTTCTCTATGTCTTATGACTTTAAAGCAAAGTAAGAGAAGAAGAGATCTTCTGATCACTCTGGGAATGGAAATAAGGGGAAGAAGGAAAAAAATTTAATATCCATCCTGTAGTAAATGTGGGAAGAAGCTTCCTGGTACTTTCTTGAAGGGAATAAGAGTCTGTTACAAGTGTGGTGAAAAAGTCCATCAAGCTCATGATTGCAAGGGGAAGAATTAATCTACCAATGTTCAATGCTACAATTACAGGGAGATGGGAAATTAGGCAAATTAATGTCCTAAGAGTCAGGGGAACATACCTCAGAAATGGCCAAGGGACCAAGGTCAAGCTTATGCTATCACTACTGCTGAGGTTGAAGCTCCAAAAGACGTGGTGCCAGGTAATTTAATGGTTTCCTAAAGTTTAGCCAATGATTTATTTGATTATGGATCATCATATTGTTTCATATCATCCCTGTTTTCTAAGAAAATTAGATATTTCAAATTTGATTTAACAAGGGAGTTTTCAGTAAAAAATCTTAAAGGAAGTATCATTGCAACAAACTTTTGGGAATCAGTCCCCATTAGAGCATATAAATGTTTTTTATCTTCTGATATCATCGTCATACCTATGATTGAATTTGATATAATCCTCTGCATGTATTGTCTTTCAGACCATGATGTGAAGATTTATTATAAGAAGAAGGAGGATACGATTTTTTATGATGATGATAAATAATACATTATCTTTAGATCAGAATCGTCTCCACCTAATTCTTATATAGATCCACCCTGAGTAGCTCAACTAAATTAAATTATTATGGAGGAATAGAATTAAATAATTGTGGGTGAGGAAAGGAATTTTCAAATAGAGGATTTAACTATTGTGAAAGAATATGTAGATTAGTTTCCGTAATATTTACATGGAAATCCTTCAGAACAAGAAATTCAGTTTTCCATTGATTTAATTCCTGGTTCAAGGCCTATATCGAATACCCCTTATAGAATGGAAACATTGGAATTAGTTGAACAAAAGAAATAACTAGGGGAATTGAGTAATAAGGGATTTATTCTCCCTAGTGTTTCTTCATGGGGATCCCCTGTTATTTCTATTAAAAAGAAAGATGGATCTGTGAGGTTATGTATCGACTATAGGGAGATCAATGATATAACAATAAAGAAAAAGTACACCCTACTTCTCATTGATGATTTATATGACCAACTGCAACGAGAAAAATAAATTTAAAAGATTAACCTTTGATTTGGGTACCATCAGTTGTGTGTGAAGAAAGAAGATATTCTGAAGGCAGCATTTCGAACCAGGTACAGGAATTATGAGTTTTCAATAATGCCTTATGGGCTGACTGATGCACCCTCTAATTTCATGGTTTTAATAAATAGAGTTTTCAAGTAATATCTCAATGATTTTGTAGTGGTATTTATTGATGATATATTGGTATATTCCAAAACCTATGAAGATCATGAAAATCACTTGTTCATTATTCTAAAGACTCTTAGAAGACATGAATTATATGGGAAGTTTAGCATGTGTGAATTCTGGCTTCAGGAGATTTCTTTTCTTGTCCATATTGTCTCTAAGGATAGAATCATTGTTGATCCTTCTAAGACAAAGGCAATCCATGAATGGCTAGCACTGACAAGTATAACTGAGGTACGCAGCTTTATTGGTTTAGAAGGTTATTATCGACGTTTCGTCCAGAAATTTTCCCAATTGGCAAACCCATTAACAAATCCCAGACGTAAAGGGGTTAAATTTGTTTGGAAAAAAGAGTGTGAGGAATGTTTCGAAGAATTTTAGAGATGATTAGTCAATGCTCCTATCTTGACTCTACTATCAGGGAATGATGGATTTGTTATTTATAGTGTTCCCTCAAAGAAAGGACTTGGTTGTTTCCTTATGTAGAATTATATAATTATTTCCTATGCATAACGACAACTAAAAATTCATGTTCAAAACTATCCTACTCATGATCGTGAGTTAGAAGTTGTAATATTTTATTTGAAGATATAGATACACTATCTCTATGGGAAAAGTGTGAGATATATACCGATCAAAAGTTTTTGAAGTATATTTTCTCATAGAAGTAACTCAACATGAGGCAAAGGTGATGGATCAAATTACTCAAGGATTAGGATTGCACTATACACTACTACCTGAGGAAGGAAAATAAGTTTGAAGTTGCTTTGAGTAGAAAGGATCATGGAGCTTTGAAAAAGATGAGTGTTGAAAAGGATCCTATATACATGGATCTAGTAAAGATAGATATGGGAATCACCATGGGAGGGGAAACATCAATGCCTTTTTAAATGGTTCTCAATCCATCTTTACCTGAAAGGATAAAGAGTTCTCAGACCAATGATGAAGAGTTTCAAAAGAAGATTAAATCTATGAATAATGGGAAATTGAGTGACATTGTGTATAAAGATGGAATTTTGAAATTTGGGAAGAGAATTTGTGTTCTCGATATATCTAAACTAAAAAGGAAATTGTTGGATGATGCTCAGAGTTCCAATTTCTCTATACACCCAAGGAGCACCAAAATGTATAGAGATTTGAAGGAATGTTTTTGGTGGGACAACATGAAGACAGAGATTTCTAATTTTGTGTCCAGATGTATGGTTTGTCAACAAGTGAAATCTGGAAGGCAATACCCTAGAGGAGTCATGAAACCTCTTCCCATAACTGAGTAGAAATGGGATAATATCACGATGGACTTTTTAATGGGACTAACAAAGACTCCTAGAAGGAACGATGCAATATGGGTCATTTTTGATCGCCTAACAAAGTCATTACATTTTCAAGCTATAAGGGAAGATCTACCACATGAATTTCAAGCAAGACTATATATTAATGAAGGTGTGAGACTTCTTGGAGTACCCCAATAGATTGTTTCTGATCGTGATCCACATTTTACTTCATGATTCTGGAAGAGTCTCCAGATGGCCTTGAATACTGGAATTCGTTTGAGCACTTCCTACCACCCCCAAACTGATGGACAATCAAAACTGACTATTCAAACCTTAGAAGACATGTTGAGATCCTGATCACTTGACTTTCGGGGAATGTGAGATCAATATTTACCTATGGTAGAATTTTCCTATAACAATAGCTTCTTTTCAAGTATTCAAATGGCACCATATGAAGCGTTATATGGAAAGAGATGCCGCACACCAACCTGTTGGGATGATGTTGGTGAATGAAAACTAGTAGGCCCAGAACTGGTGGAGGAAATGATGAAAAAGGTGAATGTAATCCAAAACTACATCAAAGCAGCTCAAAGTAGGCAGAAGAGCAATGCCAATAACCAATGGAAGGATTTGGTATTTCCGGTAGGAGATCATGTTTTCTTGAAGTAATATCCATAGAAGGGTGTTATACATTTCGATACGAAGGGAAAATTGAGTCCTAGTTACATAAGACCTTTAGAAATTCTAGAATGAATTTGGGTCTGTTGCTTACCATTTGGCAGTGCCGCCAAGTCTCTCAAAAGTTCACGATGTGTTCCAAGTATTACTGTTGAAAAATACATGCTTGGCCCAACGCATGTACTCACCTATGATGAATTAGAACTACAACCTGATCTATCTTATTACGAAGATACTTTCAGGATTATTGATACCAGAGAACATGTGTTGAGAGACACATCTGGTGAATGTTCTATGGAGAAACCATAAGACAGAAGAGGCAACGTGGGAACCTGAGGAACATATAATGAAGAAGCACCCGAGTGTTTTTATGAAGTAATATTCTAGAAACTTCGACGATGAAATTATTTGATGGGGGGAGGATGTAACACCCCATGCTTCCACATTATGTTCCTCATTGAATAATACAGTAGCGTGTGTTGTACGCAACTTTGAGTTCTAACACATACAACAACCAATAAAACTAGATGTTATGAATAATTACACCCACTTTTTGAAATTTTATAAATTTTATATTCCAAAATGGATTTCATTTTTAGATTTGGAATATCAAAAATAGCTTAGGGTAATTTTTTTATAATTTTCTGAACACTTTTAATTTTTGACGAATAGTGAAAAAAACAATGAGTTATAGTTTAAAACCAAATTTTTATTTAAATAATTATTTATTTTATTTAAATTTATTTCAGGTCAAAATAAATAAATAATAACTATATAGGTTCAATGTAATTAATTGCAGTCATTTTATAATAATTTTAGATATATAAAAATTTTATTGAACTTTTTACCATATTTTACCCACCTCCTGGGAGAATTTAAAAATTCACATAAAACATAATTTTACCGCTTCTGTGAATTGAATTTCAAAAATCCGAGAGACACGGTTGATATCAGTATATAAAATGTGGTTCAATGTGATGAAAATAATTTTTTGGTGAATAGTAACTTTTTACTTTTATTTACCACGGTTAAAAGTAAATATGGTAATTAAGGGTAAAAATGATATTATTATTACCCTAACACATGTCCTAATTATATTTTCTAAGTATAATTCGACGAACAACAACCATAGGAATAAAATATGAATTTCTTTGGTCCACATGGATTAGATTAGGACATTTAATATTATTTAATTCAAAGAAGAGTTAAAAGAGTTTAAATAAATGTTTAATAACTAAAACATTTTTAATATAGGGTTATAAATAAAATAAATTCATCTATAAATATTCATTATAAAGATAAAAATATTTCTTACATAATTTTATTTTATTTATATTTTTTAGACATTTAGTAAATTAATTTATTTATGACACAATGATGATGCATTAATTACCTAAATAATGAAATATTAAAATAATTGATATTATAAATACTCAAATAAATGTAATTTGAGACTTTTTATAAATTCCACTAATTTTATAGGTTAATATGACATGTTAGTATTTATTTAATTAACTTTATTAGAAGTAATCATGCTGTTAGGATTCTCACAAAAATCAATTTCCAAATAGTGTCAAAATTGACACAAAAGAGTTTTTAAAACAAATATTATATTATTAATTGATATTATATTCCTAAAAATATAAGTTTTGACCAAGATACTTATATAACTATAGGGGTATCATTAATGAACTACTTGGGGTTTTCTTGGAAGTTTATAGTAAGTTTATTAACCATATAACATAAAAATACAAAGAGACATGGTAAATGTCAAACTATTTAACTAGGAGTTAAATCTAAAAGATAAGGGTAAAATAGTTACCCAAACCTATCTAAAACACATTTGTTGAGTGATTTTAGACCCATACCCACCATATCCAATAAATAATCTACTTTGGTTCCATTAAAAAATAAAAATTATTTTATTATAAAAGAATATTTTTAGGTTTTCTTAAGGTTCCCCTCACCCCTCTTCTAAAAGGGAACTCACCCTTATCTCTAAGTCACACCTTAAAAGCCTTTTGGATAGGCCAAAATATGCTCCAATATCCAAAAAACTTCCCTCAATTCATCCTAGAGGCCTTACTTTAGTTATAATTCCAACCTAAAGAGCCCTTTTGATCAACTCAAAAGGAAACACCAGAAGAAGAGGTAATAATTTCACCACCCTCTTTCAAGATCCTTTCTTCTTCCACTTCTTCATTCTTAGTTATTTGCATTATAAAATAAAAACTTAAGTATATTTTATACACTATGATGTTATTATAAATATGGCAGAACCATATTATTTATTTTACCCATCCTAATAATGAAATAGTCACCACACGTGGGTACATACGGCTTACCGTTTCCACCTCGTGGTGTAATTTGTTATTCAAACATTTCATCATTTGGATGAGTATAATAATTATTATAACTTATATAAATATTAAATATAAAATTATAATGATTCTTTATATATGATATACCATTCAATTATATACTATTTTAATATCAAAATAATGATATTGTCGCTCGTGCGTACGTACAGACTACTGTCTCCATGAACGTGATGAGATTCATTGTCCATCATATCCATTCAAGACTAATTTTCATTTGATGATTAAAAATACTGTTTAAGGACATTATATCATTCTAGATATGAATAATATACAACCTATCCATGAGAAACACGACTTATGTAACAAAACATATAAAATAAAATTAGTAATTTAACACCCGAAACGACGATAATACTAATTTATTATTAACAATGAAATGTTAAAAGATGATATATGATATCATATTAAAGTATATGATTCATTTATAACTTAATAAAAATGATTTAACTATTATACCTGAGGTTAACCTACCATCGATCAAGGAAAAGTGAAAGGTAAGGGTTTATTCCATAATCTCTTCATTATCTGTGGTTGTTTATTTGTAATTATCTACTCGGACCTCTTTATCATCCACATCCATGTTTCTTAAAAATTTATTTCAAAAAATTCTTACTATTTTAGACAATGTTTTAAAGTCATTTATACCATTGTTTTACTTTTTATAAGATTTTTATAAAGGAATCCTTGCTTCATTTTCCAAACAAGGTCTTTTTTTACAATTTTGACAAAATTAAGGTAAGAATGATTTTTTAATTTATATGGAGGGTGCAACTATTTTCCACCGTTATAAAATCATTGAAGCTTACCTTACAAGCATATAAGAATATTTTCAAAGTAAATGTTTTCTTTTATAATTATTTGACTTTTAAATTATTTAAAAAAAAGTGATGTTTCTCTCAAATTGTTTTGATTTCATCTATGTCAACATCCTTTGATGGATTTTTAGCTTCTTTGAAGTTGATTTATTATGATAAAAAACATCCATATTTTATTAAAGGTTTTGTGATATGTTTTAATGTGGATGTGTAATTTTTATACCATTCATGGTTTATGGATAAAGTATTTACATTTCATATTCTAGTTTTAACACGAATGATTATGTTATGTTTAAACTTGTTCATATGAGGAATGCATTGGACTTAGTAAGTGATGGGTGTAGCCTGCTATTGCTCCTCAATGCATCGATAGGTCTCATGAGACAAACTAGTGTCTTGAAACAAGTCCTTGACAATATCTTATTTGTAGTCTTGGCACAAAGCCTTGACTATGTGGTTATGATAGTCTAAGTTTTTCATTCCATCATTATAAAAGTGGTTACTGGTATTACATGTGATTAGTCAACTATTAGAATTTCCATGTGAATAAGTAAATGGGATTATTTCATTTTATTTTTTCCATATTATGTTTAAGTTCATGTTTAAAAGTCTTTTGTTTTAGTTATACATTTCCTTAAAAGTTTATACTTATTTATGAAAGTTTTCGTTATATTGTTATCCTTACTGAGCATCTGAGCTCACACCTTTCTATGTTTTATTTTTCCTAGGATGTGAAGAAGTATTTTATGACTGACCTGTAAGGATAGTCTTATGGGATATGAGTGTAGACTATGGAGACTATGTTTTTGTAGTTTTTAATTTTATGATGTAATGTAAACCTTATGAATGTATCTAGTACTTCCAAGTCTACTAAAAAGGTCAATATTTCGAGATTTGATGTTTTGTGATCATGCCAATGTTATGTAATAATGCATAGACTCTGGGTAACTTGGTTCAGGGCATTACAGTTGGTGTCGTAGGAAGTTTTTGACAATCCTTGGAATCCAGATTTAGATAAAATCTGATTAGGGCACATTGACCTAGGATGGACATTTGTTATTATTGTAGAAGAACTTCCAAGAATTTTTGTATTGTAGAGATTTTATGAGTTTTCCGAGCAATACATACATGTCTGGATATGAGCAGGTAGAAGCGGCTTTGGGAGAAATGTACCTAGGGGTAACACCAGAAAATACCTCTTTGAGTTAGACTCGAACGGGAATTGGTGCATGACAATGGGTCTTGTTTCACTCTTGGTTACGACACTCCCGGAGGATACGATTAGGATAATTCTAATATTCTCTACAAACCATTATGAAGGGTTTATGAATATATACTTCCTCAAAGAAATCATTTTTTATGATAATTGATTATATCCATAAACTGTTCAATTTATGGTAAGTGTTTTACAAGTTTGGATTTATGTATTGCGATACATAAACTAATTTAGTGTATGATATTGATTAGAAATGTTTCCTATGGGAAGGAATGGAAATCATATCAATGCACACACTCCATGTAGGGATTTACCTCCTGCTCAAGATAATTATAGTGGAGCTAGTGATACAACTGGTGCTGATCAGTTTATCATCATACTCGGACAACTCACTCAGGTTATGAATAATAAAATTACTCATATGGAGCACCCTTATCCACAGTGTGGAGGATCAATGGTAGATCTCTTCATGAGGAAAAAACCATCAACATTTAACGGGTGTACAAATCCATTATTAGCTATGGAATGGATAAATTCTTTAGAGACAATATTCCATGCCTTGGGGAGTAGTGAAAGGGAAAAAGTTATCATGACAGTTTACCACCTCACTGGAGATGCTAATCAATGGTGGTCATTGATTCAAAACACAGAGGAAGATGATGAAGTATCAAAAAATGGACGGAGGGAGTTCATAGAGATTTTCTTAGAAAAATACTTTCCTCGTGACCATCAAGCAGATATGGAAAGGCAATTTCGGAGTCCGAGACAAAAGGTGGATAAATATGTCACAAAGTATGAGGCTAACATTACAAGGTTAGCGAGGCATGAAATAGATTATATACGTAACTGATGGAGTATGATTGATCATTCAATTTATGGGTTAAAACAATTTCTCCGTCGAGAATTAGTCTAACAATCCTTCTCGTCGTACGAAGATATTGTCTCATGTGATATCAAGACATAAAAGGAATTATCTATGTCTTATGACTTTAAAGCAGAGAAAGAGAAAAAGATATCTTCCAATCACTCTATGAATGGAAATAATAGGAAAAATGAAAAGGTTGAATATCCATCCTATTGTAAATGTGGGACGAAACACCCCGGTACATTCTTAAAGGGAATGTGAGTATGTTATAATTATGGGGAAAAAGGCCATCAAGATCGTGATTGCAAGGGTAATAAGGAAGATACCACTGTTCAATGTTATAATTGAAGGAGATGGGACATAATGCAAATGAATTTCCTAAGTGTTAGGGGAAGTTACCTCAGAAAAGGTCAAGGGATCAAGGATAATCTTATGATATCACTACTAATGAGGTTGAAGCTCCAAAAGAAATGGTGGCAGGTAATTTAATAGTTTTCTCAAGTTTAGACAATGCTTTATTTGATTCTAGATCATCTCATTATTTCATATCTTCCGATTTTTCTAAGAAGATTAGATAATTCCATTTTGATTTAATAAGGGAGTTGTTAGTAAAAACTCTTAAAGGAAGTATCATTGTAACAATATTTTGTGAATCAGTCCCCATTAGAGCATATAAGTGTTCTTTATCTGCTGATCTCATCATCATACCTATGATTGAATTTGGTATAATCCTCAGTATGGATTAGATTTCGGACCATAATGCAATGATTTATTATATAAAGAAAGTGGTTATGTTTTTTGTTGATGATGATAAAGCACACCTTATCTTTAGAGCATAACCATCACCACCTAATTCTTATCTAGATCCACCCCTATTAGCTCAACTAAATTCAATTATTGGGGAGGAAGAGAATGAAATAACTGTGTGTGAGGAAAGAATGTTCAAATAGAGGATGTACCTATTTTGAAATAATATGTAGATGTGTTTTCGGAAGATTTACCTGGACATCCTCCAGAATGAGAAATTGAGTTTTCCATTGATTTAATTCCTGGTTCAAGGCCTATATCTAAGACCCCTTATGGAATGGCCACTATTGAATTAGTTTAACTAAATAAAAAACTAGAGGAATTGAGTAATAAGGGATTTATTCACCCTAGTGTTTCTCTATGGTGAGCCCCTATTATTTTTGTTAAAAGGAAAGATGGATCTATGAGGTTATGTATCGACTATAGGGAGATCAATGCTATAACAATAAAGAACAAGTATCCCATACCTCACATTAATTATTTATTTGAACAGCTGCATAGAGCTCAATAATTTTCAAAGATTATCCTTCGATCTGGATACCATCAGTTCTGTGTGAAGAAAGAAGACATTCCGAAGATAGCATTTCGAACTAGGTACGTGCATTATGAGTATACAGTAATTCCTTTTGGGCTGACTAATGTACCCTCTATTTTCATGGATCTAATGAAAATACATTTCAAGGAATATCTCTATGATTTTGTACTGTTATTTAATGATGATATCCAGGTATATTTCAATAGCTAAGAAGATCATGAATGGAACCCACACATTATTATAAAGACTCTTAGAAGACATTTATTCTATTGGAAGTTTAGAAAGTGTGAATTTTGGCTTCAGGATATTTCTTTTCTTGGGAATATTGTCTCTAAGGAGGGAATCTATGTTGATGCTTCTAAGATAAAGGCAATCCAAGAATGTCCATCGCTGATGAGTATAACCGAGTTACATAGTTTTATTGGTTTAGCAGGTTATTATCGAGGTTTCATCCAGAATTTTTCCTGATTGGCAAACCCATTAACAAATCTCACATATAAAGGGGTTAAATTTGGTTGGACAAAATAGTGTAATAATGTTTCAAAGAATTTACGAGAAGATTAGTCAATGCTCTCATCTTGACTCTACCATCGGGGAATGATAGATTTGTTATTTATAGTGATTCCCAAAGGAATGGACTTGATTGTGTCCTTATGGGAAATGATAGAGTTATTGCCTATGAATCACAACAACTAAACATTCATAAGCAAAACTATCCTACTCATGATATCGAGTTAGAAGCTGTAATCATTTCTTTGAAGATATGGAGACACTATCTCTATGGTGAATAGTGTGAGATATATACCGATCACAATAGTTTGAAGTATATTTTCTCATAGAAGGAAATCAACATGAGGCAAATATGATGGCTCTAATTACTCAAGGATTATAATTTCACTATACACTACCACCTTGGGAAGACAAATAAGGTGGTGTATTCATTCAGTAGAATGGATCATGGAGTTTCTAACAAGAGGAGAGTTTAAAAGGATCCTATATACATGGATCTAGTAAAGATGGATATGGGAATCCACATGGAAGGGGAAAAATCAATAATTTTTCAAATGGTTGACAAACCATCTTTAATAGAAAGGATAATGAGTTCCCATACCAATGATGAGGAGTTTCAAAAGAATATTAAAGTTGTGAATGATGGGATATTGAGTGAAATTGTGTGTGAAGATGGAATTTTGAAATTTGGGAAGTGACTTTGTGTTCCCGATATATCTGATATAAAAAGGAAATTGTTGGATGTTTCTCATAGTTCCAATTTCTCTATACACCATGGGAGAACCAAAATGTATAGAGATTTGAAGGAACATTTTTGGTGGGTCAACATGAAGAGGGAGATTGCTGATTTTGTGTCAAGATGTATAGTTTGTCAACAAGTGAAAGCTAGAAGGCAACAGCCTGGAGGAGTCATGCAACCTCTTCCCATACCTAAGTGGAAATGAGATAATATCACAATGGACTTTGTCATGGTACTACAAAAGACTCCAAGAAGGAACGATGCAATATGGGTCATTATTGATCGTCTAACCAATTCATCACATTTTCTTGCTATAAGGGAAGATATACCACTTGAACGCCTAGAAATAATATATATTAATGAAGTTATGTGACTTCATGGAGATCCCCTATCGATTGTTTCTGATCGTGATCTACGTTTCACTTCATGATTCTGGAAGAGACTTCAGAAGGCCTTGGATACTGAAATTCGTTTTATCACTTCCTACCACCCCCAAATTGATGGACTATCAGAATTGACAATTCAAACCTTAGAAGGCATGTGGAGATTTTGCTCACTTGACTTTAAGGGTATGAGGGATCAATATTTACCTCTGATGGAATTTTCCTATAACAATAGTTTCCATTCAAGTATTCAAATGGCACCATATGAAGAGTTATATGAAAAGAGATGTCGCACACCAACTTGTTGGGATGATGTTAGTGAAAGAAAACTCATAGGCCCAGAGCTGGTGGAGGAAACGATTGAAAATGTGAAGGTAATCCAAAACCATATCAAATCAGCTCAAAGTAGGAAGAAGATCTATGCCGATAACAGAAAGAAGGATTTGGAATTTCAGGACGAAGATCATGTTTTCTTGAAGGTATCTCCATGGATGTTTCGGTAAGAAGGAAAAATCGAGCCCCAGGTATATCGGACCATTCTAAATTCTAGAACGAATTGGGGCTGTAGCTTATCCTTTGGAAATGCTGCCAAGTATCTCCATACTTCACCATGTGTTCCACGTATCACTGTTGAAAAATACACACCTGACCCAATGCATGTACTATTCTATGGTAAATTAGAACTGGAACCCGATCTATATTATTACGAATAGCCTGTCAGGATTCTTGATACCAGAGAACAAGTGTTGATAAACAGGATGACTCGTCTGGTAAAAGTTCTATGAAAAAACCATAAGATGGAAGAGGCAACGTGGGAACCCGAGGAACATATGATGAAGAACCACCAGAGTCATTCTATGCAGTAATATTCTAGAAATTTTGAGGATGAAATTATTTGAAGGAGGGGATAATTTAACACCCCAAGCTTTCATGGTATGTTTCCCTTTGAATAATACATAAGCGTGTGTTGTACGCATTTTCGAGTTCTAATACACACCACAAAAAATCAAACTAGCCATTATGAATAGTAATACCCATTTTTTTTTAAATTTTATATATTTTATCTTTCAAAATGGACTGAATTTTTAGATTCAGAATATCAAAATTAGCTTAGGGTCAGTTTTTGGAATTTTTCTGAACACTTTTAATTTTTGATGAATAGTGAAAAAAACACTGAGTTATAGTTTAAAACATAATTTTTATTTAAAAAATTATTTATTTTATTTTAATTTAATTTTGGTAAAAATAAATACATAATAACTATATTAGTTCAATGTAATTCATTGGAGTCTTTTGATAATAATTTTAGACATATACAAATTTTAGTGAACTTTTTACCGCATTTTACCCACCTCCTAGGAGAATTTGCAACTTCACATAAAACATAGTTTTTCCACTTATATGAATTGAATTTAAAAAATCTGAGATACACGTTTGATATCAGTAATTAAGATGTGGTTCAATGAGATGAAAATAATTTTTGGTGAATATTAACTTTTTTACTTTTATTTACCACGATTAAAAGTAAATAGGGTAATTAAGGGTAAAAATGATATTATTATTACCCTAACACATATCCCAATTCAATTAGATAAATATAATTAGACCAAAAAAACCTTAGGAATAAAATATGAACCACTTTGGTCCACTTGGATTAGATTAGGACATTTATTATTATTCAGTTCAAAGAAAAGGTAAAATAGTTAAAATCAAAGTTTAATAACTAAGAAATTTTTAATATAGGGTTATACATAATATAATTTCGATTATAAATATTTTTTAGAAATACTATAATATTTCCTACATAATGGTATTTTATTTATATTTTTGAGACATTTAATAATTTAATTTATATATGACACAATGATGATGCAGTAATTACCAACTTAATGAAATATTAAAATAATTGATATTATAAATACTCAAATAAATGTATTTTGAGACTTTTTATAAATTCCACTAATTTTGAAGGATAATAAGGCATGTTAGGATTGATTTAATTAACTTTATTCTAAGTAATTATTCTATTTTGAGTTTCACAAAAATCAATTACCAAATAGTGTCAAAATTGATATAAATGTGTTTTTAAAACAAATATTATATTATTAATTGATATTATATACTTAAAAATTTAAGGATCAGCCAAGAGGCTTATAGAATTATATTTGTATCATTAATGAACCACTTGGGGTTCTCTTGGAAGTTCATAGTACGTTTATTAACTATATAATATTAAAATACAAAGAGACATGGTAAATGAAAACTATTTAACTAAGAGTTAAATCTAAAAGATAAGGGTAAAATAGTGACCCAAAACTATCTAAAACCTATATTTTGAGTGATTTTAGACCCATACCCACCTTAGACTTTAAATAATTCTCTTTGGAGCCATTAGAAACCGAAAATGATTTTATTATAAAATAATATTTCTAACTTTTCCTAAGGTGCCCCTCATCCCTCTTGTAAAAGGTCACTCCCCCTACTCTCTAATTCACACCTTCAAAGACTTTTGTCTCAGCCAAACTCTACTCAAATATCCTCTCAAATTCCCTCAATTCTTCCTAGAGGCCTTTATTTAGTCATAATTCCATCCTAATGATCCCTTTTGATCAACTAAAAAGGAAACACACAAAGAAGAGGTAGTAAATTCACCACACTCTTTCAAGTTCCTTTCTTCTTCCACTTCTTCTTTATTTGTTATTTCCATTAAAAAATAATAACTCCAGTATCTTATATATACTGTGATATTATTATAAATATGATACAACCATATTAGTTATTTTATCCATCGTATGAATGAAAAAGTCACCACACGTGTGTACGTACAGCTTACCGTCTCCACGTCATGGTGTAATTTGTTAATCAAACATTTCATCATTTGGATGGGTATAATAATGATTATAACTAATGTAAATATTAAATATAACATGACAATGATTCTGTATATATGATATAATATTCAATTATATACAATTTTAATATCAAAAAAATGATATTGTCGCTCGTGCGTACGTACGTACTACCGTCTCCACTAATGCGAGAGATTCATTCTCCATCGTATCCATTCAAGACTAATTTAATTTGGTGATTACAAATAATTTTTATGGACTTTATATCATTCTGGATATGAATAAGATACAACCTATCCATAACAAACACATCTTATTTAACAAAACATATAAAAGAAAACAAGTAAGTTAACACCGGAAACGATGATAATACTAAAATATTATTAACAAAGCAATGTTAAAATATCATATATGATATCATATTAATTTATATGATTCTTATATAACATAATAACATTAATTTATCTATTATAAATGAGGTTAACGTACCCTAAATTAAAGAAAATTGCAATTTAAGGGTTTATTCCACAATCTCTTCATTATACAAAGTTGTTTATTGATAATTATCTACTGGGGACCCTTTATCATACACATCCATGTTTCTTAGAAATGTATTTTAAAACCTTATTACTATTTTAGACGATGGGTTAAAGTCATTTATATCCTTGTTTTAATTTTGATAGGATTTTTATAAAGTAATCTTTCCGTCAATTTCCAAACAAGGTCTTTTTTAACCTTTTCAACAAAATTAAGTTAAGAATGTTTTTTAACCTCTACGGTGGGAGTGACTATTTTCGGAAATTATAAAATCTTATAACCTTATGTTAAAAGATTATAAGAATATTTTCCAAGTAAATGGTTTATTTAATAATTATTTTACTTTTAAATGATTTCAGAAAAAGATATACTTCTCTCAAATTGTTTTGATTTCGTCTATGTCAACATCCTTTGATGGATTTTAAGATTATTTAAAGTTGATTTATTATGATAAAAAACATCTATATTATATTGAAGGTTTTGTGATATGTTTTAAAGTGGATGTGTTATTTTTATACCATTCATGGTTTATGGAGAAATTATTTACATTTCGTATGCTAGTTTTAATATGAATGCTTATGTTATGTTTAAACCTGTTCATATGACGAATTCATTGGACTAAGTAAGTGAAGGGTGGAGCCCACTATAGTTCCTCGAGGCATTGATTTGTCTCAGGAGACAAACTAGTGTCTTGGAATAAGGACTTGACAAAATATTATTTGTAGTCTTGGCACAAGGCCTTTACTATGTGGTTATGATAGTCCGACATTATTCATTCCATCATTTTGAAAGTGGTTATTGATATTGCATGTGATTATTCAACTAGTAGAATATCCATGTGAATAAGTAAATTTCATTATTTCTTTTTGTTTTTTCCATATTATGTTGAAGTTCATGATTAAAAGTGTATAGACCCAAAGCTTGACGTACATGGACATTACATTACTTTAGCGGAATACTTAATACATAACAAAAAAAGACACACAAGTACCGTAATAGTTTAGTGTCTTTAGAAACTTGGAACACAATCTTCTAATCGTGTTGAAAGATCTTCAACATCTCCCATTAAGATCTTTACCTTTTTTTTTCTTACCTAAAACCTTTCTTTATATCCTAGGGAAAATAAAACATAAAAAGGTTGATCTCAAATGCTCAGTAAGGGTAAGCATGGATAAAATAAAACATACCATATACATTTGAACTTAAAAACATGAAGATAATGTTTTAACATCAAAAGCTTGAGAAATGAAATAAAAAATGGAAGTACTTAAGGCATAGATCATAAAGAAACATTAATAATGACAAAATAGCATGGGAATAAAACATGTAATTGTGGAATCCATTAATCACATGTAATGATTTCCATAGTAGCCAAGGCATTGCTGCCAAGACCATCTTAGTGGACAAAGTCCCTTTCTGAATCGAGTTCACTCCTCGTTTCAGTCCTGTTTTACTTACCTGGTTTAACCTTCCATTCCAGCCATGTCTATCCAATGAGATATAAATCTTTACCCAATGCATTGGAGGGAGATATAGGTCCCACCCATCTCATAGTGAAATCATTCTTACTTGTGCCACAAAATAAACTTAAAACATTCATCATAACCCAAAGAATAAAATGGGTTTCATAAAAAACATCCCATCATCACATAATCCATATAGAACAAATGGATATTTCATCATAAGAAAATTGAAACCATGTAAATCATAGAGATGTTATACATGAAACATACACATATGAAATAAATTCATCTTAGATGGAAAATGGTTTTGATAAAACACTTGAAATGAATTCTTGAGGAAAATATCCTTTCTTCTTCAAAATCAATTTCTTTTCACAAAATGTCATGAAATTTTAAAAGAAAGATATTTTTTTGAAAATAGTCATGAAATCTTTTAATGTAAGCTTCATGAAAATAAGGCTTTATAAAACCGTAAAAATTTGTTCGTGCCATATAAGTTAAAAAAACATTCTTTTCGTACTTTGTCGGAAAAGTCAAAAAGTACCTCGTAACGTAAACAAAAGAATGATTCCTTACATACCATTTAGTAAAAGTAAAAAATGGGCAGAAAGGACTTTAAACATACATGAAAAAACTTTTATAAAACATGGACCTGGATGATAGAAATAACCCCAGTAAATACTTAAAAATAAGCAATCTCGGATAAAAATGAGATTTGCAAAATTTATCCCTTACCTTATGTCCGATATGCTTCGTATGTATCCGAACCTCCTGTATAATGATTTAAATAATGTCATTGACTTATTACAGAATCATATTCATTGTTATGATATCATATATGGTTCACTTATGACTTTATATTACCCGTTCTTTTGTAAATTCCATGTTAAAAGTGTTTTGGGTAAAATCGTTTCATTTGTCATCCGTGTTTTGACTTGTAATTATTCATATGATTAATTAGATCACGATTACATAATTCCATAATATAAAAAATGATTTATATATAATATATATTCAGAATATACATATATATAATAGATTGATAAATGGAAAGAAATACACCGTTCATGGAGATGGTAGGCCGTACGTACGCATGACCGCTGTTTTTGTTTCCTTATTGAGTTGATTGGAATTAAGTAGATAACATACATATATACATAAATCCAGTAGCTTTATAATGTCATATATTTCATTATTATTGCTTATATATACTTTATAATCATTCTTAAATGGTTAACATGGAGAATGAATCTCATCGCGTCGTGGAGACGGTAGTCCATACGCACGCACGAGCGATGATATCGTTTTCATAATTATTGAATTGAATTGGAGTGGATGATACAATATATCAGAATCAGTATGAGGTTATAATAACTATCTATAGTTATTATTTACACCATAATACCCATCCATGTTAGGTGTTGGTGGAAAAACAGATTATACCACGGCGTGGAGACGGTATTCCGTACGTACGCACGCGCGATGATTTTGTTATCCGTAGGATGGATAGAAGGGGAAATGGGGTTGTTTCATATTTATAATAACAAATCAGTATATTGGTGATACTGATGTTATTAATTTATAATGAAATAACTAAATAAGAATAATTTGAAGAAGAAAGAAGCTTGAATGAATCGGGAGAAGAAATTACCTCTTCTTCGATACGCCTCTTTGAAACCTCCTCTTAGGGCACTATGATTGGTCTTTAAAGTATACCAGAACCTATAGGATGTTTCTAGGGAAGTGGAGAGGATAATTATCAGGGGTTGTCTGTGCTTGAAGGCTCAAATTGGTGTGAGGAGGAGAGGGAGGAGGTTCCCTTTTATAATGGGGGAGAGGGGCACCTTTGGAATTCATAAAAATATTAATTTATAATAAATCTATCCCCACTTAAAAACCTCCAAAAATGACTCATTTTCGAATATTATATGACATAGGGTTGTAATCGCATCAACCAATCAAATTTATAAATGTTTGGATCTTATTTTAAACCTTATCATTTTGATTTATCCTTATTTAATCTATTTAAGTTTATTTGTGGTAATAAAATTCTAAATTTTAAATTATAACAAATAATTACTTATTTGTCGTCAATTTTCCATAATTGTTTACTTTATAACATTATAGACCATATAAATTTAAATTTATAATTTTTAAATATTTTTGTGATTTTTAAACAATTTTATAATATGTTATTTTTATAAAATAACAATAGTGTCAATTTTGACACTATTCATTTATTTGAATTTAAATAAAATATATACATATGATATGTTCGAACTAAAAGCTTTAATAGATTTATAAAAGGTCATATGTATCTATAAAATTAGTGTATCACATTAAATAGTTCATATAATATTTATTTTATTATTTGTAAAACCATTTATTTGGTTTATCTTTTAATAAAATAATTACTACAACATTTTTGTATAATTATTTAATATACTGATTTGTGGCATAAAAATTTAAAATAAAATCCTATGATGAAGATACATCTATTACCTTTCACAATAATTCTTTTACTAGAATTTATCATCTTAAAATCAAAATATTTAAATTGTTATATTTATTAAATTATGAAGGTGACAACTTTGGCATCATTTAAAATAATATAATATAAGTGTCATAATCACTTTTATAAGGATCCAACCGGTTATATATTAGGTCATTGGATGATTAAGGTGTATATATACACTGACAATAAGTTTTAGTCCGGTTTGTGGGCCTTTTAATGAGTATTATTATTTCAATAAAAAGTATATTACTTATTTTCCACTTAATAAATAATTTCTGTATCATTAATGTATCACCATTAATGAAAATTATTTAATCCCTAAAAATTATAAATAAATTATCATGATGTATATAATTTTATTATCTTTCTGGAGACTATTCATTTTTGAAGTATTATGATGTTTGTCACTAAATTAAAATTAATATACTTATAATATTTAAGAGAGTGACATGTTGTCACTTTCTTTGGTTTTAATAATAATTAAATTATTTTCATGGTCAAAAGTCCATAAAATGAATCTAATCCGACCCTCAGTTGATATGGGTTTACTTTTAGCCATCCAATAGAATTTTGGCACGTGTTAGGGTAATTTTATAATATTATATTTACCCTTAATTTCCCGATTTACCTTTAACTAATGTAATTATAATTTACCGTAGTTACTATTCATAATTTCCAAAAATAAAAAGTAGCCTATTAACATTTTTGAACCCACTAATTCCAAATATGGAATCCATTTTTTCAAATTCAATACTCATAATTTGCAGAAATTAAATTAAAATTAATCCCGTTGTCGAATGAAAAAGGGTTTTTGTTTAAAACATTGCAAAAGATTGAATTGATTTAACCGACGAATTCAATGTAAAATCAATGCTAATGACATACATTATATTAAATGGTAAAATATATTCTATTTATACTTTAAGACCATTAAATATTATAAATTAACCATATAAATTATTATGATGAAAAAAGTTGTTTTTCATTAAAATATAGCGTGTTTTTACTATTCATCAAAATATGAAAGTTACCAGAATAATACGAAAAATTTATCCAAAGTAAAATTTTATTTCTTTATTCCAAATAATAGTTTTATTTTGTCAAATTGAACTTATAAACATGTCAAAAACTAGATTTAATGTGGGTGTGCCATCAAAAGGCGGAAAAACTGCATTTTTTTAAAAATACTTATTTTACCCGAAAAATTTATTTTGTTCTTATAACATGTTATAGAAAATGTGTAAGTTGAATAATAATGTTATAAAATTAAAAATTTAGTTAATAATATTCATAACGTCTAGTTCGTAATAATATTATAATAATATATCGTTGTTTAGTAAAACCTGGTATTGCGTACAACACACGCTATCGAGGAAGTTCGCGATTGCGTGTAATGCATGCCAAGTCAGGGTTGTGTGTGGTGAAAGAATCCTTCATTGTTTCGTATAACAAAATCCAACCATATTTCATTTATACATTGAATATATATATATATATATAATCAATGTTGCGTAGAATAACTATTATCAAAATTGTGTGTAACATGATCAAAGAATAGTGTTGCGTATACTAGAAGCTAATACGGTGTTGCGTATAGTGCAAGGTAATCTTGGTGTAGCATAAAACACAAGACATTAATGAAATTAAAAGAATATTTTTTATAAAATATCAGGGTGTTACATTCTACCCCCCTTAAAATAAATTTCTCCCTCAAAATTCATCGTGGTTATAAATGGTTTAATACTCAAAAGTTTGTTTAATAGAAACCCACATCGTAAAAAGGAATACCAAAATATGGCTTTAGAAACTAAAGTATGAAATGTAATGGTTACCCAAATTAACTCATCACTAGGTTTCCACGTAAGAGAACATAGGTGAAAATATGGATATGGAAGAAAAATCTAACCATCAAGTTCTGATGGAGAGTGGTAGAGAACATGGCTATGAAAAATCCAACCATCACAAGCTATTGATTTGTGATGATCTAAGGTACCATCTGATTCATTGGATATAAGGGAACTAGGACAAAATTTTTGGTTTTCAAGATCATTTCCCTAAAGTTGATGAAATTGGAAATAGAACAAATACTTTCATGATTTTGGTACAGTGTCACCGTTGTTTGTTCTTTGGACAATTTACACTTCATCTCTTAAAGAAATGAAGTTGAATTTGTCATTCATGAAGTATTAGAAGCTCACGTGATAGAATGATGGGTCATTCCATCTGTCTCAAACAGAAGGTTATAAAAGTTATCAAAAATACATAAGTCTATCTATAGTGAGATTAATCATATATGGTTCCTAAAATGGACTTATACTTCATATATCATACCGCTTAATATAATAAAACTAGTTTCTACTAAACAGGGGCTTCCTGTAGGCCAATGGTAGGCGATAAAGGCCAGTCGCACTTCAGTTGTGGGTTCGATTCTCACAGCCTTGTCCGATGCGATGGGTTGTCGCCCGTCCTGCAGGTTGTCCTTTTTCTAAAACTACATTACTATATCATCCCATCAATAATATCGAAAAATAGTTCTATACATAATCAATACTAACTTATGTCCATCATAATCCATTCCAATCTTTAGGCTTATCCATAATATTGCAGTCCATTGTCATATTATAGTGAAAACGATTACCGGGGATTTCATATAAGAAGCATGTTAATACCATCGTTGATCCCCATAAATCATAAGATATGTCTTTTTGGTCACATTACAAACGCTCGAAGGCCTTAGTCATGTATTCTATTGAAAAATGAATTCCCATTGAACCATAGTGAAAACATGAATGCAGTTTAAAGTTAACTATTTCCACATACCAAAATCCTCAAAATTATATATACTCAATCCATGATATCACTTAGTCCTTATATCAATCAAGAGCTCATGAATACAATCAAACATCTCATTATCTTCTTATTCCATCATTATGCGCATATCATATAGTTTACAAAAATAACCGAATAACATTCCATGGTTACTGGTACCATTCAACATATACTTTCAAATACTTTGAGGAAAAACAATAGTGTAACAATCCTTAGATGATTCTTTATTCCATAGTACCATAACTCCTGATAAACATACAATCATTCCACTACCTTCTAAAACAACCGACTGAGCTTCAACACTTCTTTCATCTCATATATCATTTGTAGCATCCTCATAATCATCCACATAAATACTACCCATATGACCATGCTGATTCTCTTCATGAGATTTTTCATTAGGGAATTGGTTTTCATAATTCCCGTAAATTCCACATTTAAAACATCTAATCATCGTTGATGTCATAGAAATACCATTATCCTTGTCCTTGGTGTTAACTGAACCTTTTCCTTTGCACTTACTGGAATT
Source organism: Viscum album (assembly GCA_963277665.1). NCBI lineage: Eukaryota > Viridiplantae > Streptophyta > Magnoliopsida > Santalales > Viscaceae > Viscum > Viscum album. The sequence continues at coordinate 1,344,601,492 of OY728155.1, read as the reverse complement.
GTGCCCTTCTTTTCAACACCCAAAGAATCTTCCAGTTCCTTTGAACCAATCTCCCTGATGCCTCTTCCCACATGATTTACATGAGTGAAAGTTGAACTTTCTTTCCTCTATGATCATCATGAAACTCCATCTTTCTCTTATTATCTTAGTCGGAAAACATACCAAAGTTTATATTATTGATCATATTATGAGATTTATGATTATTCATAATAACTATGTTTGGACTTCCAGATCCCATTTCATTTGGTTTCTCATGAAGAAAATCATTACATTGTCCATCATATCCTCCATTATCATGAATCTTCCTGTTCCCAGCCATTTTCTAAAACCCAAAAAGAATAGTGTGAGAGGCAAAAATCATGCTAGGGAGAACAACATAGTAAAGGGGGATCACCCTCAATATCTAACATCTTAGGTTAAATTCTATGATTGTTACCGTAGTTCTAGGTCTATATCCTATACGTATTATTATCCTTAGGTACATCCCTAGACATTCCTTAGAAATATCTCTAGGGATCTCACTAACGTTTTCGCATCCTAGTTTCCAAAGGTTGACTAAATCTTTCCTCTGATACCAACTGTAGAGACCCAAAGCTTGACGTAAATGGTCATTACATTACTTTAGCGGAATACTTAATACATAACAAAAATAGACACACAAGGACCGTAATAGTTTAGTGTCTTTGGAAACTTGGAACGTAATCTTCTAATCGTGGTGAAAGATCTTCAACATCTCCAATCAAGATCTTTACCTTTTTTTATTTCCTAAAACCATTCTTTATATCATGTGGAAAATAAAACATAAAAAGGGTGATCTCAAATGCTCAGTAAGGGTAAACATGGATAAAATAAAACTTACCGTATACATTTGAACTTAAAAACATGAACAGAATGTTTAAACATCAAAAGCTTGAGAAATGAAATAAAACATGGAAGTACGTAAGGCATAGATCATAAAGAAACATTAATAATGAAAAAATATCATTGGAATAAAACATGAAATTGTGGCATCCATTAATAACATGTAATGATTTCCATAGTAGCCAAGGCATTGCTACCAAGACTATCTTAGTGGACAAAGTCCCTTTCTGAATCGAGTTCACTCCTCATTTCAGTCCTCTTTTACTGAACCGGTTTAACCTGCCGTTCCAGCCATGTCTATCTCATGAGATATAAATCTTTACCCAATGCATTTTAAGGAGATATAGGTCCCACCCATCTCATAGTGAAATCATTCTTACTTGTGCCACAAAATACACTTAAATCATTCATCATAACCCAAAGAATAAAATGAGTTTCATAAACATCATCCCATCATCACATAATCCATATAAAACAAATGGATATTTCATCATAAGAAAATTGAATCCATGTAAATCATAGAGACATTATACTTGAAACATACACATATGATATAATTTCATCTTAGATGGAAAATGGTTTTGATAAAACACTTTAAATGAATTCTTGAGGAAAATATCATTTCTTTTTCAAAATCAATTTCTTTTCACAAAACGTCATGCACTTTTAAAAAAAAATATATTTTGTTGAAAATAGTCATGAAACCTTTTAATGGAGGATTCATGAAAATAAGGCTTTATAAAACTGTAAAAATTCGTTCGTGCCGTATAAGTTAAAAAAATATTCTTTTCGTACTTTTCCGAAAAAGTCAAAAAGTACCTCGTAACGTAAACAAAAGAAAGATTCCTTACATACCATGTAGTAAAAGTCAAAAATGGTTAAAAAGGACTTTAAACATACATGAAAACACTTTTATAAAACATGGACATGGATGATAGAAATAACCCCAGTAAATACTTACGAATAAGCAATCTCAGATAAAAATGAGATTTGCAAAATTTATCCCTTACCTTATGACCGATATGCTTCGTATGTATCTGAAACTCTTGTATAATGATTTAAATAATGTCATTGACTGATTACAGAATCATATTCATTGTTATGATATCATATATGGTTCACTTATAACTTTATATTACCCGTTCTTTTGTAAATTCCATGTTAAAGAGTGTTTTGGGTAAAATCGTTTCATTTGTTGTCCGTGTTTTGACTTGTAATTATTCATATGATTAATTAGATCACGATTACATAATTCCAGAATATAAAACATGATTTATATATAATATATATCCAGAATATATATATATATAATAGATCGATAAATGGAATGAAATACACCGTTCATGGAGACGGTAGGCCGTACGTATGCATGAACGCTGTTTTCATTTCCTTATTGAGTTGAATGGAATTATGTAGATGAAATACATATTTACATAAATCCAGTTGCTTTATAATGTCATATATTTCATTATTATTGCTTATATATACTTTTTAATCATTCTTAAATGGTTAACATGGATAATGAATCTCATCGCGTCGTGGAGACGGTAGTCCGTACGTAAGCACGAGCGGTGATATCGTTTCCATAATTATTGAATTGAATTGGAGTGGATGATAAAATATATCAAAATCAGCATGATGTTATAATAACTATTTATAGTTATTATTTACACCATCATACCCATCCATGTAGGGTGTTGGTGGAAAAACAGATTACACCACGGCGTGGAGACGGTATTCTGTACGTACGCACGCGCGGTGATTTTGTTTTCCGTAGGATGGATAGAAGATGAAATGGGGTTGTTTCATATTTATAATAACAAATAAGTATATTAGTGATACTGATGTTATTACTTTATAATGAAACAACTAAAGAAGAAGAAGTTGAAGAAGAAAGAATCTTGAAAGAACCGGGAGAAGAAATTACCTATTCTTCGATACGCCTCTTTGAAACCTCCTCTTAGGGCACTAAGATTGGTCTTTAAAGTAGACCAAAACCTCTAGGATGTTTCTAGGGAAGTGGAGAAGAAAATTTTTCAGGTTTTGGCCGGGATTGAAGGCTCAAATTGGTTTGAGGAGGAGAGGGAGGAGGTTCCCTTTTATAAGGGAGGAGAGGGTCACCTTTGGAATTCTTAAAAATATTAATTTATAATAAATCTAACACCAATTAAAAACCTCCCAAAATGACTCATTTTCTAATATTATATGAGATAGGGTTGTAATAGCATCAACCAATCAAATTTATACATGTTTGGATCTTATTTTAAACCATATCATTTTTATTTATCCTTATTTAATCTACTTAAGTTTATTTTTGTTAATAAAATTCTAAATTTTAAATTATAACAAATAATTACTTATTTGTTGTTAATTTTCCATAATTGTTTACTTTATAACATTATAGACCATATAAATTTAAATTTATAATTTTTAAATAATTTTGTGATTTTTAAACAATTTTATAATATGTTATTTTTATAAAATAACAATAGTGTCAATTTTGACACTATTCATTTATTTGAATTTAAATAAAATATATACAGAAGATATGTTCGAAATAAAAGTATTAATAGATTCATAAAATGTCATATGTATCTATAAAATTAGTGGATAACATTAAATAGTTCATATATTATTTATTTTATTATTTGTAAATCCTTTTATTTGGTTTATCTCTTAATAAAATAATTACTACATGATTTTTGTATAATTATTTAATATACTGATTTGTTGCATAAAAATTTAAAATAAAATCCTATGATTAATATAAATCTATTAGATTTCACAATAATACTTTTACTCGAATTTATCATCTTAAAATCACAATATTTAAATTTTTATATTTATTAAATTATGAAGGTGACAACTTTGGCATCATTTAAAATAAAATAATATAAGTGTCATAATCACTTTTATAAGGATCCAAACGGTTATATATTAGGTCATTGGATGATTAAGGTGTATATATACACTACCAATAATTTTTGGTCAGGTTTGTGGGTCTGTTAATGGGTATTATTATTTCAAGAAAATCTATATTACTTATTTTCCACTTAATAAATAATTTCTGTATCATTAATGTATCACCATTAATGATAATTATTTAATCCCTAAAAATTCTAAATAAATTATCATGATGTAGATAATTTTATTATATTTCTGGATACTATTGATGTTCGAAGTGTTATGATGTTTATCACAAATTTAAAATTATTATACTTATAAGATTTAAGAGAGGGACATGTTGTCACTTTCTTTGGTTTTAATAATAATTAAATTATTTTCATGGTCAAAAGTCCATAAAATGAATCTAATCCGTCCCTTAGTTTATATGGGTTTACTTTTAGCCATCAAATATAATTTTGGCATGTGTTAGGGTAATTTTATAATATTATATTTACCCTTAATTACCAGATTTATCTTTAACTATGGTAAATAAAATTTACCGTAGTTACTATTCATAATTCCCAATAAATAAAAAGTAGCCTATTAACATAATTTTGAACAACTGATTCCAAATATGGAATCCATTTTTTAAAATTCAATACAAAGAAGTTGCATAAAATAAATTAAAATTAATCTCGTTGTTGAATGAAAATGGGTTTTTGTTTAAAACATTGCAAAAGATTGAATTGATTTAACCTACGAATTCAATGTAAAATCAATGATAATGAAATAAATTATATTAAATGGTATAAATATATTCTATTTATACTTTAAAACCATTAAATATTATAATTTAACCATATAAATTATTATGATGAAAAAAGTTGTTTTTCATTAAAATATAGCGTGTTTTTTCTATTCATCAAAATATGAAAGGTACCAGAATAATACGAAAAATTTAACCAAAGTAAATTTTTATTTCTTGATTCCAAAGAAAAATTTTATTTTGTCAAATTGAACTTATAAACATTTCAAAAACTATATTTAATGTGGGTGCACCATCAAAAGGCGGCAAAACTGCATTTTTTGAAAAATACTTATTTTACCCGAAAAATTTATTTTGTTCTTATACCATGTTCTAGAAAATGTGTAAGATGAATAATAATGTTATAAAATTCAAAATTTAGTTAATACTATTCATAACGGCTAGTTCATAATAATATTATAATAATATATCATTGTTTAGTAAAACCTGGTATTGCGTACAACACACGCTATCGAGGAAGGTCGTGATTGCATGTAATGCAAGCCAAGTCAGGGTTGCGTGTTGTGAAAAAATCCTTCATTGTTTGGTATAATAGAATCCAACCATATTTCATTTATACATTGAATATATATATATATATATATATATATAAAATCAATGTTGCGTAGAATAACTATTATCAAAATTGTGTGTAACACGATCCAAGAATAGTGTTGCGTATACTGCAAGATAATACGGTGTTGCGTATATTTCAAGGTAATCTTGGTGTAGCATAAAACACAAGACATTAATGAAATTAAAATAATATTTTTTATAAAATCTCAGGGTGTTACAAAAAGGCCTTTGTTTTAGTCATACATTTCCTTATAATATTATACTTATTTATGAAAGTTTCTGCTATATTGTTATCCTTACTGAGCATCTGAGCTCACCCCTTTCTATGTTTTATTTTTCTCAGGATGTGGAGAAGTATTTTATAAATGACCTATAGGGATAGTCTTAGGGGATATGCATGTGGACTATGGAGACTATGTTGTTGTAGTTTTTCATTTTATGATGTAATGTAAACCTTAGGAATGTATCTAGTACTACCAAGGAAACTAAACTAATCAAACTTTCGAGATTTGATATTTTGTGATAATGAAAATGTTATGTAATAATGCACCGACTCTGGGTAACTGGAATCAGGGTGTTACAATACCCATTGAATTAATGTATAGATGAAATACAGTTTACACCACAGCGAGGAGACAGTAAGCCGTACGTAAACATGCATGGTGATACTAGTGTTCGTTTGATGGGTATACAGATGAATATAGTTGTACCATAATCATAAAAACAGATAAGAATATATGATATTCTGTATTTATTAGTTTATTATAGAAATAAATTTATAAAATAAAGTAATATAAGAAAATAACATAGAAATAATTTGTAAAACAATTGCCTCTTCTATGAGTATCTCCTTTTATTTGCACAAAAGGACTCCATAGGAGGGATTTATAACCAAAGTGTTTCCTCTATAATGAAGTGAGGGGAATTTTTATGGGTACAGGTAGGGTTTGGATGATAAAAATGGCTTTATATGTGTGAATAAAATAATAGAGGAGTTGTTTTATAAGAGAGGGTAGGGGAACTTTTGGAAATTCCAAATCAATTATTTTATTATAAATTGATTTTTGATTTTATATAGCACCAATATGATTTTTTTAGTGGTTATGATGATTATGGGTAGATATCCTCTCAAATAATGAATTTTAGAAATGTTTAGCTTAGAAATTTAACATTATATTTTGGCTTTAACCAGTAGTTAAATAATTAAACTATTATCATGAAAACTTTTCTTTCCACGCTATATGTTTATTATAGATACTATAAAATCAAAATGAAAAAAATTGAATTACAAATAACATATTTGAAATTATCCAAATTATTTTTCCTAATTATATATTTTTATTAATTTTATAAAATTTATTTTAGAGTGACATTTTTGTTTATTTTGAAATTATTTAATATTTTCATTTTAAAAATATCAATCTAACACTAAATATTTCATACAATACACAAAATTTTAAAAAAACATGTCATATTTGTCTATAATATTCTGGACGTCATTAATTATTTAAATTTATGTAGATTGTAATATTTTTAATTTCATTAATTTGATATCTCGATTATTTAAACAATTACTGCATCATTATTATCTAAAATATAAAAAAAGATATTCGTAACTAAAAGTACAAAAATAAATTGTCGACATGATCATAAATTTATTATAATTAAAATTTATAACTATAGTATAATTTAACTAATTTATAACCATGTATGAAAAATGATTTTGTTATTAAAATATGAATATGAGTCTTTTAACTCTACTTGAAATAAAATATAATAAATATCTCAATTTAATACAACTGTCTTAAAAATTATCATATTTTCGACATAATGTAGATTTTGGTTGAAAAACACGTATCCAATGAATATAGGAAAAGTGTTAGGGTAATTTTATATTATTATATATTATTTTTACCTTTTAATACACTATTTACCATTAACCGTGGTAAAAAAAATTCAACAGTTTATATTCACCAAAAAATAATTTGATCCTATTAGACCACATATTTGTAACTTAATACAACCATGTTTGTATGTTTTTTAAAATTCAACTCACTGATGTAGTAAAATTATGTTTCATGTGAATCTCATAAATGTTTATAGAAGGGGGGTATAGAGACGTTCAAAAGTTCAATAAATTTTTATATCTAATTCTATTATAAAATTGGCTCAGATGAATTAAATTAGTTTACTATGTTTATTAATTACCTATTATAACCTTAAATCTATTTTAAAATAAAATAACTCTGTAAATCGACATGTTAGGGTTTTAACTAAAAATTTAGTAATATTGTGATTAATCCCAAATTGAAATTATTCATAAACATACCCAAAAATTGCCCTCAATTAATTTTGATATTCATAATTAAAAGTTGTTGTATATTATATAAATTTATTGTTTAGATGAGTGTCTAAAATTAAATTTATCATTGTTCACAAAAGTCTATAAAAATAGTTCTTTTATGAAAATAGTATTTCAAAACATATAACTAATTTTCCGAAAGTTATATATTTAATTATAATTATATATTATTTATGTTAAATCATTAAAAATAACATTTAAAATTTACTTATTTATACTAATATTCATATATTTATTGGATAAGTTATAAATATATCATTTAACTAATTATTATACAAAAGTGTTGTTTCGTAGAAACTCAATCATGTGTCTAACGAAATCCAAGTCAGTTTTGTGTGAAATATAAGACATTGAAATTCCTTAAAAAATATAATGTTTTGTGACGTATTGGGGTGTTTCATGAAAAATCCCCCAAGTATCATTAATCACCATGATAATTAAACATATAATAATTTAAGGTTATAAAATCACTAAAATATCATGAATTGGATTTAGATACAGTCCAAAATGGAAATCTTTATCTTGACAATAGATATATAGGAAAATATCACATTATCAATTAATAAAATTTTAACCATCAAGATTATCTATATCCCACAATCTGGTAGAGGATAATGAAATTAATATAAATCATATAACAAAATAGAAGTGTTATCTAAACACAAATAGATTATTATTCCCAATACCCAGTAAAAGTGTAAAATCACTTTCAAATCCATTAACATAAATAATTAAATGGGAGTATTGATTTTTTTGAACTTATGATCAATTTGAATCTTATAAAATCATTATGGTTAAAAAAACTATTAATTTATCATTCATTAATACATATATTCATCCAAATTTAACTAAATACTTAGTCTTTAGATAAATTAAAAAGTATTAAATATTTTTCAAAAAAAAATGAATTAAACATATACAATGATGACCTCAGCCACTTTTTCATCCACTATTTAAATTTACATTCAATGATACTATAAAATTTTCTAATCTCATTATCCTAATAGAAAATTATTAACAAGAAAATAATAAAAATATTGAGGTTTATCTTTCCCTTCAGCATGCTTTCTCCAAAATTATCACCTTACTACTAAATCACTTTTGTTAGTTATTAATACCATTAAAAATATTTTTTCAAATACCAAAATATAAACTATTATACAACAATACAATTTTTATTAAGGATTTATTAAACCATAATATAATTAGTATAAAACTTATACATAATAATTCTTAAATCTGAATACATAAACACCTTAATCATACCACTTAATACTTAAATAATCATCTAATATTTATCAACTTATTCCTAAAAACATATATCATATAAAATGAAGTATTTATCTTGTAAAAAGATTTATAAAATTGTATTTTATAATTTTTCATTACTTTAACACATTAAATACTATTAAAACATGCATACTATTTATAAATTGGTCATAGTAACCTTATCATCCTTAGTAATAAATATTACTCAGAAAACATGATGGTTATATTATAGGGAAATCCCCATGGTCATCTATTTTTATAGTACCCATACCATCAACATTTAAAACATTTAACTATCTTGGATTCTATAATTAACCAATTTTACTATACATTTAAATAATTGTAATTTTTATTTTCCATCAGAAATTATATTCTTTGTTTCCTTCTCTTACACACTCGAAATACCTCCCCGTACACCTGAGAAATTATTTTTTGAGGTTATTCTAGAAATATAAACATGTTGAAAGATGAATCTTATTTTTTCAATGTTATTTATAAACACCATATTTTTATTATTATATATGACTAGAAACTCACTAATGTTGATTTTTTTAAATCTTATAACAAGTTACCTGATTGAGAATAATCACAAGGACTCACATTAAATCACTTATTTTAATTTGTTTATCATGAGTATTGTCATTCCATTGACCGTGATAGTCAACATTTACATGATTTATTCAGGTTCCATATATTGAATAAAACATTAAATAATAATGTGAGCAACAAAAACCATATATCAAGACCAAATAATAATGAAAAATATATTAAAAAATATTACTAAACTACAGAACCCCCATTTTAGTCTATGTCACCTAAGGTTTTACATAGCTTACCAATGATCATTAGAAAAACATTATGGAGTCATCATATACTTATCATTGTCCATATGGTTCATAATAATTTTTTTCTTTGTATTTTCCAATGATTAACAAAACCTTTATCTCATACCAAATATAGTGACCCAGATATTTCATACATTGATAAAACATCTTAATAGTCAAATATTCATTAATAATGTAATAATTCTTTAAACAATAGGTCATGTTATTTTGGAAGCATAGAAACGTAAATAAATGGTTCAAAATTTATGTACATTATCTCAAACTATGTTCCCTATTACCTACACCCTTATTAGATATATAATACATAATACCTTTCTCCATAACCACATGAAAGGAAGCATGAGAATGTGTACGTTCGGATGCTCAATATGGGTAAATGAAGGAGATATCCATGATAACATGTGCATTCAAAGTAAATTAGTACATTAGGAAATTATAATAACATTTTAAAAGAACACCATGCATAAAATATATAATAATCTTGAGTAATGGAATGAATATTAGTGGTTTATAAGAAATTAATCATAATGTAAATAATGAACATGAGTCGTGAGAGCATAGAATTGTGATAAGAAATATGTCTGTGGCATGAACATAAGTAAATAAAATCATTTCCTTTGTATTCAAGGACCACATACATGAATATCATAGTTAAATGGGTTTATTCCCCCACCCATAATAGTAGTGAATGAGAAATAAAAAGACAAAAATTGTACAAAGACCCTTACCAATCAGGGTTCACCCCCCATTCGAGTCCTCCGTGTCTCATGAGATATCTATATCTACACATTAAATTAAATAGAGATATGGGTCCCATCATATAAATAATTAAATTAATTGATATTTTTGATATAATATTGTAATGAATTATTCATATCAAATCCTATTAAATTACATTGATTTCATAAAAAATTGTTCATAGCATATCCAATGAAAATGAAACAAGTTTCATAAAAAATTAATAAATTTATCGTAACATATACTATCAAAAAAATGTGTTTAATTTTTTTTTTGTCAACATGTTTTCAAACCATATAGAGAAATAATAATTATGGTAACCTAGAATCATATCCAAATAAATTATTAAGTGAAAATTTTTTTTCTTTGTCATTGATTAATTGAAATACTATTAAAATAACATTAAAACATTCTTATAACAAATTAAAATTTCCTTTTTTAAATTACATAAAAAAAATATACAGTTATGAAGGAAAAAATATTCTTTTAGATGAAACATGAAAACATGTCAATGAATTTTATAAATAACAAATATTCATGATTGTGGAGAATGGTATTTAGGCTGTATAAGTAAAAAAATATTCCTTCACACTATTGAAAATTTTTTAAAAAAGCACCTCATTTAGAAAAATTGATATATTCCATTTCAAATGTTTAAAAAAAATTAAAATCGTATAAAAATTATTTGATAAGATTATAATAAAATAGAAAAAACCATCATTAAAACATTATTATATGACATAGATATGGAAAAAATATTCTTCCACTGAAGTGGGATATGAAGATGATTTGTACTGAGAAAATATTTTATGTATAATAAGTACATAAGGAGAGAAAAATGAGAAAAATATATATTTTTAATAAATAAACATATTATAATAGAATTCATTTGTATTTTTTGAGTTTCATCAAAATATTTCATTATCATAACTTAATTATAGACAATCATGGTAAATATTCTTGATTGTAACATAAACCCCCTAACAATATTTGTAAATTTTAAATCATAATTCCCATGAAATAAATATAATTAATAAGGGAATTAAATCCCTATAATTTTAATAAAAATAATCATAAATTAAATTCATGGGTATTTTATAAACCACAAAATTAAATAACTTTTGTATAATCCATGTGTCCTACATAAATAAAAGTGAGCTGGAAATTCTATACGTCGAGTTCCACGTTTTTCAAAATCATTATAATATCATATATAATAATGTTTACATTAATATAAATTTATCTAAGAATAATAAAAATTATTATAATATCATATAATATAAATTTATATAATTTCATCGCCCATTTAATTAACAATTCCTTAATCTAATCATTTTCAGGTGTTAATATTTTCAATTATCATGAGTATCCCAGTTCAGTTGTTCCATTTCATGACCGATTATAAAATTTACAACATATTCCAGATATTAATAATGATAAAAATACCATAAATAATAATTATATTTATAGTTATAATTATAAATTTATTTTGTAGAGAGAACAATAACTTTCATCGTCTATAAAGATGGTAGGTCATAAGCATGCATGAGCGATGTATTCATTTTTCGACCGATGGAATAAAATAAATGTAAAAATTCAATCCACATTATTGGATAATAATTTTATGTTATAAGTGATATAAATTCATTAAATACCTCTTTATTATAATCCATGTAAAATGTAAATGAAAAAGAATGACTTTGTGTTATGGAGGGGCATTCAAAACGTATGTATGAGAGACTCTATTGTTTTGCAATGGAATTAAAGGAATTTAGGTATATGTAATATTATAAATTTAGATATATAAATTTTTTTAAATATAATTTAGAAAAATTAAACACATCTTAATATTCATACATAGCGGTGAAAAATGAATTGTATAACTACCTAGTGGTGTTACATCATACATATAAACGATCATTATATTCATTTTTCTTTTGATTGGAATGATGGTGAATAATATATTTTTTATCATAACAAAATTTCCGAATATAAAAGATATTGAATAATTTATTTTATTATAAATAAAATAGATTTAGAGGTGTTAAAGAAGAGTAGAAAATAAATTGACCGGTTAAAGATATTACATTATTTTTTTTGGAAAAACTCATTTATATCTATATTAATGTACTATAGGGTTGAAACATTTGGATGAAAGTAACATATATAATGTGTCTAGAGAATTTTATAATAAAAATTGGTATATAGTTTTCGATATATATGTCTCATTTTGGTTTATATATGATTGGTTGAAGCTCCATTTTAATAATTGTGGTGATGGACACATCAAGAAATTATGAAAATATTATATTATTATTAAACTATTCTCAAAGAACATGCATAAAAATGACATATTATTTGAATATAATGTTTTATAATTTTTTAATTCCATAAATAAATATAATTTAGACATGTTTTGGTCTCTTTTTAACCCTTACCATTTTTATTAACTCTTATTTAATCAATTTAAATTTTAGCTACGGTAAAAAAATCAATCATAATGGGTTCTACTTTTATATTTATAATGCAACAATTCTTCCATAAATGGATAATTTATAATATTTTAAGAAATATAATTTCAATCACATCTTAATTTATATTGTTTTCAACTATACATAATTAAAAAATTTATTATATTGATAAGATTTCATAATTTCAATTTTTTACACTGCATTTAATTTTTCATTAAATTACTAAAGACAAAATTTTAAATGTAATAATTTTCTAATATAAAAAATATATATCATATAAAAATATCATGTTCTTGGGCCAATATAAGTTTATAAAACTATATCACTTTTTATATTTTCAAAATAATTTATTTTATTTTTCAATTAACAAAATATATACATTTTATTCATTGTATGAGAATTTAATGTAAATATATAAAAACTAAAAATTAAAAATTACTTATTATAATTAGTATAATATCCTTATTCACAAAATTAATTTTATTATTTTTTAATTAATATATATTTTTTGATATGAAAAAACAAAATGGATTTTTTAAACAAAGAGAGTGATATTTTGTAACATTCATTGATTTAAATATTATATAAGCAATTTTGATGGAAAAAATTTCACTAAATAAATAAAAATTGAGCATAATGTACTATGTGTTCAATTAAATTCCCTCAATATTAATTAATAATAATATTTTTGGTCTTATCACATAGTTATAAATTAGAATAACCATAGTTAACCTTTATTGAAGTTATCAATTTTAATTTTAATACTATTCAAAATTATGAAAAATAAAATGTAGAATATTTTCCAAATATGATCCCCCTAATTACAATTATGGAATCTATTATATCATATTCAATAAATATAACTAGAATCAATTCATTTAAAAATAATAAAAAACACGATGATAATTATTTAAAAAACTATATATTCAATCATAAAACATTGTTTATTCTTATCTTATTCATAGAAATAGAATTAAATGATAAGAAAAATGCCTCATTTGATATATAATATATTATTTTCACTATAATATTTCAAAAATTATGACCATTTAAAATTATTAAGAGAAAAAAACATTGCACACATAATAATAGTTTTTTCGCAAAACTTCTTTTTTACATATAAAAATATTTTTTTTGTATAATTTAATAACAAAATTTATTATAATGAATTTAATTTAATTAATAGAAATAAAATATATCTGATTTTATATTCCATGTTATACCCTTCATCTCACATCATCCAAAATTTATCTACATTCCTCAAATAATTATTCATGTTAATTCGTCTTTTAAATATATTGGTTATATATATCTCATAACCATGAAATGTAATGCCCTAAATCCAGATTCCTATAGCTAATTAATTATTTTAAAATAATACCATGGTTACATTGAATCAGATCCATAAAGACCAATATGTTTTTTAGTCTTGGAAAAAACAACAAGTGTAATCCTTTAAAAATAAAATTAATCTCCTAGATTAACACCGTATATCAATCATAAAACATTTATGAGAATCCTGTGAAAATAATACACAAGAAAGGGATGATATTAGATTCTCAATAACGTTAGACAATACAATATAATCTTTCATAAATAAGGATACACTTTTAAGCCAAGTATAAAACTAAATCAAAATAATTTTAAACCAAAAACATGAACAAAATATGAAAAGAATAAATCAAATGATTCCATTTATACATTCAAACACATAATCAACTAGTTGGATAATCACACGCACTATTAATAACTAATATCACAATGAGAAAATTCATAATGTGGGATATCATCACTATACTGTCAAGGCCTTGTTCCAGGACCATACACAACCATACCATCAAAGACTCATGCCAAGACAAATTTTTTACTAATTATACCAACCAATGAATCAGAGAGCTATAATGGTCACCACCCTTAACATACTATGTCCAAATCATTCCTCATATGAAAAGTTTGAAACGTAAAATATATATTCGCATTAAAAAAATCATAATAAATGTTAAAATTTTAACTATAAACCTTGAATTGTAAAAAAAGATCACATCTTTAATAAAACTTGTCATAAAACATTTAATGAAATATCAAATATTGTATCATAATTAATCACCCTCAATAAAGAATAAAATACAACAATGTATGTCGACACAGATGAATATAATCTAATTAAATCATTAAAAATCTTGGAGAGAAATATCTCTTTTTTACTTTTATATCATTTAAACGACATGTAATTATAAAATAAAACATTTAAAAATTAATTATTGAATCAAAGATTCCCATACCACTTTGAAACATTTGAATGTAATTAACATTTTTATTCAATCATCCCTATATAAAAAAAATCATTAAACCCATTTTGAAAACATGGACATTAATGTGACTGATTTTGATGAGTAACACATTAATACATTTAAAACGATGTAATAGTGACATGGTCCCTTATATAAGCCCATGTAAATAATCCTTTGGAAAAACATTTATGATAAATATACATGGATGATAAATGTATCCCAGTAAATACTTATATATAAACAATCCTAGATGATAATGAGATTCCAAAATTAACCATTACCGAAGTTCTGATTCCCTCCTTAGATGTATGAAACTCATGTATAGTGGTTTTAAACATATTATTAACTTTTACCAAAATCATAATAAAATTTATGATGGAATATGTGATTCATTTAGGGATTAATATTACTTTATAATGTAGAAATTTAATTTCCACGTAGCGCTTCGGGTAATAATCGCTTTGTTTATCATACATGATTTGACTAGTTATTCTTGAGCATAGTACATAGATAATGATATTTTTACTAACAAAATGTATAATATTATTTATATATAATATATATTCGGTATATAAATATATATAATAGACCTATATATCAAATTTAATACACCGTTCAAAGAGATAGTAGGTCATACGTATGCATGAACACTATTTTTTTTCTTATCGTATTGAATGGAAGATATTAAATTAAAAACATATATATATATACATATATTATTAAATTAGAATTGTTATGTCATATATTTAATATTTATTAACTATATACACTTTTATAATCATTCCTAAATGGTTATAATTTATGATGAAACTCAACATGGCATAGAGATGGTAAGACGTACGTACGTGCGAGCGATGATATCATTTTCTTTAATGGTTAAATGGTATAAAATTAGATGGAATATGAATTATATTGAAACAGTATGATGAAAAAAATCACATATATTTATCATTAAACACATTTATATAATTTATAGATTAAAAACAGTTTAAACCACATCATGGAGACGGTATGGCATACGTACGCACACATAGTGATATTGTTTTTAATTGGATGGGTAAAAAGATTAATATGGTAATTCAATAGTCATAAAAATGTTTCAGAATATATTATATTTTGTATATATTTATTTTTTATATAATTAACTTATAGAAATAAAGTATAATAAGAAAAAAATGGAAGCATTGGTAAAGAAAATTGCCTCTTCTTCAAGTATCCCATTTTAATAATCACAAATGAACTCCATGGGTTGGATTTCTGCCCAATGTGTGGCCTTTATAATGAATTTATGTAATCTGGGTGGATAATTGGGTAGGTATTAGTCAATCCAAAGGATTGTAGTGGTGTGAATAAAAGAGAAGGATAGGATCTCTTTTATAAGATATGAGATGTGCACTTTAAGAAATTCCAAAACATTAATTTGTTATAAATTTATTTTCAATTTCAAACAGATAAAAGATATTAAATTAAAGTATACCATAATGAGGTCTAGAAATCCTCTAAAAATTTAATTTTATAATTTTTTAGTTCACAAAATTAACATGATATTTTGGATTTATACATTTGATAAATAATTTAACTCTTACAATGATAACTTACCATTCTAAACTATCCGTTCAATATTTTTTCTGTAACATTCCAAAAGAACCAAAATTGGATAATTTAGAACATATATTAAATTAAATTAGTCAGTTTACTAAATTATAGATTTTTTGGAATTTCATAACATTTAATAAAATATTATATATTTTAAAGTATCATTTATATCTATTTTGATACTATTAAATATTTTTATTTTTACAAATATCTAACCAAAATTTTAAATTTGAACCAATGCTTCCAATATTTAACTATCATGTTATATATTTCTATGAAATTACTGGATTTCATTAACAAAGTCAAATTATATCTTTGGTGAAATTTTCAATATCATTTATTTGAAATCTAGGTTATTTAAACAATTAATGCTTCATTATTATACGAGACATTAATTATGTTATTTATTTACTAAAAATTAAAAATAAATTATCATAAAAAAGATAAATTTATTATATTTAAATTTAATAAATATATTCAAATTTATAAATTTTATATCTAAATATAAAAATTGATTTTGTTATTAAAATTTGAATATGAAAATTTCTAATTTTATTTAAATATAATATTATAAATATCTTAATCTAACACAACTGTCATTAAAAGGATCATATTGTATACCTAAAGTAGATTTTGGTCAAATAAAAAATATCCAGTGGAATTATTATAAGGGTTATGGTACTTTTAAATTATTATAATATTATTTTTACCTTTAGTTACCATATTTATTTTTATCCATGGTAAATAAAATTCATATGTTACAATTCATAAAAAAATTAATATGATCCTATTAAAAACATGTTTTTCATACTCATTAAAAACATCAAACTATGTTTTATTTAAATTAAATTTATAGAAGTGGTAATATTGTGTTTAATGCTAATTCATTAAATGTTGATAGAAGGCTGGTAGAAGAGATGTTTAAAAGTTAAATAAATTTTTATCTCAAATTCAATTATAAAATTGGATCTATTGAATGAAATTGTGTTAACATGTGTATTATTTAAATATTGTGACATTAAATTATATTTAAAATAAAATAATTATTTAAATATATTTGTTGACGTTGAAACAAAAATGATGCAATTTCACTACTCATCAAAAATTCAAACTATTTATAGAAATACCAAAAATTTACCTTAAGATAATTTTGATATTATAAATTCAAAAATGATATGTATTTTAAAAATTTAACATTTTAATAGTGTATAAAATTAATTTATCATTTTTCTTAATCGACTATAAAATGTAGTTTCACTATGAAAATTGTATATCTAAACATATAAATATTTTACCAAAAACATATACATTTCATTTTAAATATGTTTTATTTATGGGTAAAAATTATAAATAACATTTAAAATTATTTATAACAATAAATATTCGTATATTTAATGGATAATATATAAATATAACATTTAAATAATTATAATACTAATGATTTGTTTCAAATAAACTCAATCTTGAATGTAACGAAACCAAGTCGGTGTTGCGTGAAATATAATCCATTCAGTTCTTTTAAAAATACAACATTTTATGAAGTATTGGGGTGTTACGTTCTATCATCCATCAATAAATTATGTCCTCAAAATTTGAAATGGAACTTTACAAATAAATGATATATACTAGAAAATAACTTTTCTTGAAAACCCACATCGAAAATTGAGTTAATAAAAATTCTAATTTAAAATCAAGAAAGGGACGTATGAAACATACAAGAAATAGCACCCACAAGGGTTTTATATAGGAAAAAATATACATGAATGAAAAATATAACCATCATGTTCTAATGGAAAGTGACAGTGGAGATGGTTATGAGAAATTTGACAATCACTATGATATATATCAATGATGATCTAAGGGAACATTTGATTCATCAGGAAAGAAACTACTAGGAAAACATCTTTGGTTTTTAGATCATTTCTCTGGAGTTGAAGAATTAATTTACATCATAGACTATGAACATAAGGAATCATACATTCATGATAAGTAGTGTCTCATCATTTACCTAATTCTTATCAAAAAACATATCTTCCAATTCAAAATAGAATAAAATTCAAAAATATTCTATTTCTCTTAATCTGATAAAGTTAAAAATTAATTTATATAGTTAAAATAAAGATAAATATGTTTTACTAGCCATGGAATTATCATAGGCCAATGGTAGGTGATAAATCCTTTCCGAACTTCGGTAGTGGGTTTGATTTATGTACCCTTGTCTGATACGATGGCATGTTTCCCGACCTCTGGGATATTTTTTTTTAAACTAATCTATCATAATATACCAAAAATAATTTTAAAAAATATTTTAACATTAAAAAATAAAATTTTATGTTCAACTTAACCAATACAAACATTAAGACTTATCCAAAATACAATTATCCATACTGACAATCTAAACATTTATAAGGAATGTCACTATATTTCGTGAATCATCATAACATAATAAATATTTTTTTCACATAACAAACATTTAAATACCTTGATCATGTATTCTATTAAAATATGGTAATTGAAAAAATTACCATAGAACCTTATTGAATACGTTCTTGTTTATTTATTTCATAAGTAAAACATAAAATATTGGATATAATCATTAAATCCAAAAATGGTGTAATCTCATACTATGTTTTAATAATAAAACCATTAATCACATCCAAGGTAGTCAATAATGTCAAAAATATATTATCCAAATAAATTATCTATTTTTTCCTATATCATTATCTCGATATCAGAAATATATTAATGGTTATCTTTCTCTCAGTCATATACCTTCCAAATTGTTTCACATTAAATTTTTTTCACATTTCATGGTACCATAAAATCACAATCCTTAATTAAATAACACTTTACTGAAGTCGTTATATAATATATAATTTTTATAACAAGTACATTGCTAATAAAATATTAAAGTGACATAATTCCATAATATAAAAACTAATCATTCTTCTTTATTTGTGGCAGTATAATAACTTGATCTTTATCTAATAGAATCATCTAGGTTATATTCTTTGACGATTGGTTTACTGATTTAAATAGTATCCCATATCAATATAGATAAATAACTGTATATTAGAAACCATTTTATCACCCTTAAAATCACGAATTTTGTGTCATTTTTATACCAATTTATAAAAAAATCTTATTTTCTCTAGGAATTTACAAGGGTGAGTATTTCCACAGTAATCAAATGTGGGAAAATCCTTCATTACCTTATTCCAATTATAAATATTTTCTATACCATCACCTTATTCAATTCTTTTCCTTCAAATCCATAGGACATGGATAATTATTGTCATATCTTATTAACACAAGATACTATTTAATCATATGATGAGAATACATGGGATAATATTTCCCTTAGAATGGATGGCACAAGGCCATGAATGATATAATACTAATTACCTTTTAGGTCATGTTAATTGGTGGAGTTCTAATTCCTTTTTAAGGCTGCATTTCTATAATATAGAATATAATGTATTAGATTATAAATTTATGGACATTGTATAAATCTAAATAAGGTATATCATATAACATAAATTTAGGCATCATAAATCGTTGAATCATATTATTTGGTTACTTTGGGAGAATATTTACTTTTAAATCCTTTATATTGGTAGGAAAAAAATTGAATAATTCTAATAATATCCCCCGGGAGTGTCAAACTACATGCACATTAATGCTCATTGTCATGTACTAGGTTACCCTGAGTCTTGCCAAAAACACCTTGAAAGAGTTACTACTCATATGTACATCTGTACCAGAACTAATCCCACTAGTAGTATCCAAACACAGATTTTTTTTCTTGTAAAACAAACATAATATTTACATTACCATTTTTTTGGATTTCCTCTATAATTATCCTCAATATTTATCTTAGTGTTGTGTTCCTTAATCATTGTTTTCAAAATCAATTTCCAAGGTGGTAGCTAAAATTATTATCACACCAACTATAACAATCCATCCCATAGATTCTCAGAGCTAGAACATTATTTTAATACATTTTTATGGTTACAAGGTATCAAATCTTGAAGGACCAATAATTTTAGCATCCATGAAAAATATATTACAAACATGAAATTTACATTAAAATATAGAATATAAAATATAACATAGATAATCCTTTGTAAATTCCACTATTCTCCTTTATTAACCTTTCATATCAATAATAAAACAAATCTTCGCATCACAATAAAATAGAACATAGTAAAGGGGTGTGCTCATAAGCTCAGTAAGGTTAAATAATATAGTGGAAGATTTCATAAATAAGAAGATACTTTTAATGAAATTAGAAAACTATAATATAATCCTTTAATATATAAAATTTAAATTAATATTATATATATATATATATATATCAAATTATGACATTTAAACATTCACAAGGATATTCTTATTATCAAATGATCAGAAGTAATATAAATAACTAATCTATTAACGGGGGAGTGTATAATGTCGAACATCATAAACATGCCTTCAAGGCCCCATACCAAGACCATACATAACCAAAATGTCAAGACCTGGTTCCAAGACACTCGATTTTTTCATGAGACCTACTAATACATCAAGGGTTTATAGAGGTCCTCTAATATCTCTTAATAAGTCCAATTCATTCCTCATATAAAAAGGGTGAAATGAAACATATTCATTTGTATTTAAAATAGTATACGAAAAGTTAATACTTTAACCATAAAACAAGAATGATATAAAAATAGTACATCAACTGTGAAAAAAATCATTGAACCTTCAAAAAAATATGGAATATTGTGTCATAATAAATCAACCTCAATTATGTTTAAAATCTTAAAGTGGATGTTGACATAGGTGAAAATAATCTAATAAATCATTAAAACTCTTCGATAGAAATATAATTTTTCTATGAACTCATTTAAAATCCATGAAATTTTAAAATAAAACATTTAAAAATATGGTTTCGATTCATAGTGTCACATACTACATTGAATATTTTGACTATAATTAATATTTTTAATAATTCATGTCCTTATAAATAAATCCTTAAAACCATTTTGAAAATATGAAAATTAATGAGAAATATTTATAATGAAAAATCATAAAAAAATTAAAAATATGTCTTAGTTAAATGACCCCTTATATAAAACATTAAAAATAAGTGTTTTTAATAATTTTTTAGATACATTGGCAATGATGATAAATATTTCCCAGTAAATACTTACATATAAACAATCATGGATAATAATGAGATTGCAAAATTTACCAATACTGTAGGTTTGATTCCTTCTATATGTGTTTGTGTGCACTGTATAATGGTATTATACATATTTTTAATTTTTTTATAGATTCATATTAATATTTATGATATAATATATGATTCATTTATGACATTATATTAATCTTACATTTATCAATCCCATGTTAAATCAACATTTTGGGTAACAACCACTAAGTTTATTGTACGTGTTTTGAGTTGTTATTCTTGATCGTATTACATATGTATTGATTTAATTACTACTACAATTTATAAAAATATTTATATATATTAAATATTCATTATATAAATATATATAATAAATAGATATATGAAATGGAATACACTGTTCATGGAGTGGGTAGGCCGTACGTACGTATAAACGATGTTTCTATTTTCTTATCATATTTTAAGAAATAAAGTTAATGATATATAAATATTATTAAAGTGTAATTATTACTTAATATAGGGAATATTTATTATTTATATACATGTGTCTAATCATTATGAAATTTTTATAATGGAGGATGAATCTCATCGCGTTGTGGATACAGTAAGCTCTACGTATGCATGGGCAACAATATCATTTCTTCAAATGATAAATGGTATGTAATTGTATGGAATATGAATTATAAAGAAAAAATATATTTTCATAATTATGATTTACATCCATTATATTTATCATTATACAAATTGAAATAATTTATATAAGAAAAAAAATTACACCATTGCATGGAGACGGTAAGTCGTGCATACACACGAATGATGATATTATTTTTCATAGGATGAGTAAAAGATTGAATATGGTTTTACCATAACAACAAAAACATCTAGGAATATATAATATTATTTATTTATTACTTTAATATATAAATAACTTAGTAAAAATAAGTATAATACGAAAAGAACATTGAATGAATTTGAAAAACAATTACCTCTTCTCTGAGTTTGTCCATTTGATTCAAACAAAATGACTCCATTAATGGGATTTCATACCAATGTGTGGAATCTATAATGAAGTGAGAGAATTTTTTAAGACATTTAGGTAGTTTTTTGAAAATAAAAAGGGCTTAAAATATGTGAATAAAATAGTATTGGTGAAATTTTATAATAGAGGGGAGGGGTACTTTAAGAAATTCCAATACTATTAATTTATTATAAATTCACTTTGTTATTAAAATAGCTCCAATGTGAGTTATTTAGTGTATTAAACCATTAGGGGTAGATATTATCACAACCAATTAATTTTCTAAATTATTAGTCCGTATAATTAATCTAGTCTTTTAACATTAACACTTAGTTAAATAATTTAACTTTTAGTGTGACAACATGTCTTTCCATACTAAAAGTTTAAAATAGATATTATAAAATTAAAAAAGAACCAAAATTGGGTCATTCATAAAATATTTGACATTATAACAGTTATTTATTTTAATTATATATTTGTATAATTTTTATATAATTTAATACAATATTTATTATTTTAAAGAATCATTTATGTTTATTTTCATAGTATTCAATATTTTCATTTTTTAAAATATCAAACCAACATTATAACATTGAACTATTATTTATAATATTTATTTAACATGTCCTATCTGTCTTTAAAATTATTTTATTTCATTAATTATGTATAATTTTTTATATTATATTAATTTTAATATCAAATATTTGATATCTCAAATATTTTAAAAAATATTATATCATTATTATCCAAGCTTCTAATTAAGATATTTCTTAAAAATAAATTAAAAATAGAATATCCTGATAAAGATAAATTTATTTTACTTAAAATTAATAATTACAGTCTAGTTTATCTAATTTATAACACTATATATTAAATGATTTAGTTATTAAAATTTAAATATGACACTTTTATCTCTTTTTACTTTTTTTTAAATAAAATATAATAAATATTTTGATCTAACAAAAGTTTTTTAAAAAGGATCATATTTTCATCCTAATGTTGATATTGGTCGAAAAAACATATCCAATGAAATTTGTACATGTGTTAGGGTTATTTTATATTATTATAATATTATTTTTAACATTAATTGCTATATTTACCTTTAATATAGGAAAACAAAAATAAAAATTTAATATTCAAATAAATTATTTCGGTCCAATCACACCAAATTTATCATACTTATTACAAAAATGTATGTATGTTTTTTGAAATTCAATTCATAGAAAAGTAAAATTATGTTTAATGTGAACCCAGTAAATATGGATAAAAGGCGGGTCAAAGAGACTTCCAAAAGTTCAATAAATATTTATATCTAATTCTATTATAAAATTGGTTCTAGTGACCTATATTTGTTTAATATTCATATTATTTATCTATTGTGACTTTGAAAATAAGTTAACATAAAATAACCATTTATATTGAAAAATTGTGTTTCTTATAAAAATGTTGTAAATTCTCCATTCATAAAATATTTGAAATTTTTCATAAAAATACCAAAACATTACCCTAACATAATTTTGATATTCTCAATTAAAAATAGATGTATATTTTACAATATTTATATTATATGAGTTTATGAAATTAATTTTTCATTGTTCACAAAAGGCTATAAAATGTAGTTCAATTAAGAAAATAGTATTTCTAAACATAGAATTATATTACTGAAACATATAAATTTAATTATAAATATATCTTATTTTTGTGAAAAAAATATAAATAATAGTTAAAAATTAGTTATTATAATTCATATTTATATTTTTAATGTAAAAGTTATTAAAAAAATTTAAGTAATTATAATACTAAAGGGTTCTTTCGTAGAAACTCAATCTTGGCTGTAACGAAAGCCAAGTTGGTTTTCCATGAAATATATGCAATTATATTTCAATAAAAAGATAATTTTCTATTATTTATTGAGGTGTTAAATATAGAATATCTCAAATATAATTAATATCCATGATAATTCAACATATAATCATTTAATGATATCAAATTCACTAAAATATCATGAATTGGATTTAGATACAACATATAAGGGAAATTCTTATCATTATTGGAAATATATCATAAAACATATCACATTGTCAATTAAAAACTTTAAACCATCATTATTATCTATATACCACAATCTGGAAGAGGATAACAAAATTTACAGAAAATCATATAACTAAATCGAAGTATTTTCTAAATATAAATAGATTATATTTATTAATAACCAATAAATGTTTCAAATCACATCCAAATCCCATAAGATAAATAATTAAATGGGTTATTGATCATTTTGAACATATGATCAAGTTTATGTTTATAAAATCATGATTGTATCCATAATAATTAATTAATCATGACATTAATACATATATTCATCTAAAATTAACAAAATGCTCAGTCCTTAGATAATTTAAATTCTACTGAATATTTTTCATAATGAAAAAAGGAAATAATCATAAAATATGATGATTTAATTTACATTGTCATCAACTATACCATTTCACATTCAACAGTACTATAAATTTTTTTCAATCTCATTATCTTAACTAAAACTTATTAACTAAACATAAGAAACATACTATGTTTTATCATTCCCTTAAACATGTGTTCTCTAAAATTATGACCTTACTAACACATCACTTTTGTTAGTTATTAATAATATTCAAAATATGTTTTCAAATCCTTAAAGAAAACCTAATATGGAACAGAACATAAATGTTTATGGATTTTTTGAACCATAATATCATAAATATAAAACATATTAAAAATAGTTCTTGAATCCAAATACATAAACACATCAATTATCCCACTTCCTTATTAAAAAATTAACTATGATTTATCAACTTATTCATAAATAAATCTCTTCTATATTATGAAATATTTATTATGTAATAAGATTCAACAACTTCAATTTAATAATTATTCTTAATTTTAACATAATAAATATTTTTAAAAAATCCATACCATTCATAAATCCGTCACATTTTCCTCATTATACTCAGTTAAACAATTACACAGAAAAACATGATGGTCCTATTATATAAAATTCCCCACAGTCATCAATTTTTACAGTACCCATACCTTCCACATTTAAAACATTCAACTATCATTGATACCATAGGTAAACCATTATTATTCTACATTTAATTAACTATAATATTCATTTTTTCTTGGAAATTACTTTCTTTTTGTCCTTATCTTCAACACTAAAAATATATCTCCATACCAATGAGAAATTCATTTGAGATATTTTTCTTAAATTATAAACATGTTGGATGATAAATCAAATTTCCACTATGTACTTTAAAAACATTATATTTCTACTAGTATGTATGCATTGAAAATCACCAATACTAATGTTTTTGATCTTATAATGTGTTATTTTATTATGAATAATCACAAGGATTCCCATTTAATCTATTATTTTATTTGGTTTGTAATGAGAATAGTCATTCCATTTACCATGATAGTCTATATTAACATGATTTTTTTAGGTTCTGTATATTGACCAATACAAAAAAGAATAGTTCGAGCAGCAATAAACATATATGAAGAAAACATAATCCTAAAAAATACATTTAAAAAGATTTATAAATTATGAAACCTCGATTTTAATTTGTGACGCATTTGGTTTTACTTAGGTTACCAATATTCATTGACATAACATTATAATGTTATCATATACTTATTATTGTCCATATAGATCTTACTAATTTCTTTCATCATAATTTCTAATGATTAACAAAACCTTTCTCAGATGTAAAATATAATGACCCATATATTTCATTCATTGATATTACTTTTTAATAGTGGAATATTTTTTACAAAACTTAATAATAACTTTTGGAATTTTATATGTGATTTTATTTTGGAAACATAGACACGTAAATAATTGGGTTAAAAAAATGTACATTATCTCAAACTATGTTCCCTATAACTAACACCATTATTATAAATATAAAAAATAATAATTCTCTTCATAACCTTTTGGAAGGAAATAATAGAAAGGATGAGATCATATGCTTAGTAAGGGTTAATAAGGTAGATATCCATGAAAACAAGTTAATAAAAAATCATTAGGGAATGGGGACATTATAATAAAATTTTAAAAGTAAACATTTATTATCATATATAATAATCCTAAGTAATTTAATGAAACATAGCTATTTATCATACATGAATAAAAATGTAAATAATAAACATGAGCCATGAGAGCATAGAATTGGTATAAGACATATGTATATGGAATGAAAATAAGTAAAGCAAATCATTTACTTAGTATTCAATGACCATTAAAAAGAATATCACATTGAAAATGGTTCACTGTCCAACCCATCATAGTAGTTTTAGACAAATATCAATGGAAACAAAATTGGACAAATTCCCTTACCTATCAAGGTTGACCCCACCATTTGAGTCCTTTGTATCTCATGAGATTTCAATATATACATATAGAATTCAATGGAGATATGGGTCCCATCCATTATATAATTAAAATAATAGATATTTGTTCAATAAGATCATAAATAATTATTCATAATGGATCCTTTTAAATGAAATATATTTCATAAAAATTTAGTCATTACATAACCAACAAAAATGAAACGAGTATCATAGAAATTCCAATTTTATCATAAGATAAACTATGGAAAAGAAATTGATTTGAAAAAAATGGTCATCATATTTATAAACCATATAGATAATGAATAATTATTATACCCTGGAATAATATCTCAATTTCTGATTTAGTGAAATAATGTTTTAATTGTCAATGATGAATTGAAACACCATTAAACAATCATTAAAACATTCTTATAGAACATAAAAATTAAATTTCAAAATTTCATAAAAAAAATATAGTTATGAAAGAAAAAATATTCTTTGAAATGAAACATGAAAACATGTAAAGGAATGATAAAAATAAATAATAGTCGTTGTTTTGGAAAAAGATATTTTGGCTGTATGGGATAAAATACATTCTTTTACACTATTGATAAAAAATAAAATAGTACCTCATTCATAAAAAACTTAAATATTACATACAAATTTTTAAAAAAAAAATTAAAAATGTATAAAATTTATTTTAAAATAAAATAATAAAATACTAAAAACCATCATTGAAAAATTATTAGAAGACATGTATATGGAAAAATTTATTCTTCCACTGAATTGGAAAATGAAGATAATTTGTACAGAAAACATATTATATGTCTAATAAGTACATAAAGTTAAAAAATTGAATGAAAAACCTATATTTTAAATAAATAAATAAATTATAATAAATTATTTACAATATTGATATGTTTATTATAATATTTCATTATTATAACTTATTGAAAACAATCCTGATTAACATTCTCATTGTAACATAAAACACCTTACAACTTTTTTATATTTTGAATCATAATCATAATAAAATAAATAGAATTAAATAGAGAATTAAAACCCCATAATTTTAGTAAAATATCAAAAATTACACTCACTATTAGTTTATAAGCCACAAAAAATTAATAATATCTGTATAAGCCTGGTGTCTGACATAAATAAAAGATAGTTAAAAATTCCTTTCCTCAAGTTCCACTTATTTCAAAAAATCTATAACTTATTGTATAATAAAATTTTCATTAATATAATCTATATAATAATAATAAATAATATTATAATATCACACTAAATCAATTTATATCATTTCATCACCCCTTTTATTAACAATTCATTATGCTCATCATTTTTGGGTGTTAATATTTTTGTTTATCATGAGTATTTCATTTTGGTTGATCCATTACATGTAAATTTCTCACATTTACATAATAATAAAAATATTAATAATGATAAATTATCATAAATAATAATTATATTCATATTTATATTAATAAATATATTTTATAGGTGAAATAATCTATTAAATCTTTCACAAAGATAGAAGGTCATAGGAATGCATGAACGATGTATTCATTTTTCGATATATGGAATGAAAGGAATATAAAAATTAATTCCCCATTATTGTATAATTATTTTATCATATATGAAATATATATTCATTAAATATCTTATTATTAACATCCATGTAAAATGGAAATGAAAAATTATCACATCACTTTTTGGAGGGGCATTCAACATGTATGTATGAGAGACCTTATTGTATTCCAATTGAAGGAAATGAATTTAGGTAAATGTATTATTTTAAAAAAATAAATATAT
This sequence comes from Viscum album, assembly GCA_963277665.1. Taxonomy (NCBI): domain Eukaryota; kingdom Viridiplantae; phylum Streptophyta; class Magnoliopsida; order Santalales; family Viscaceae; genus Viscum; species Viscum album. The sequence continues at coordinate 1,344,572,409 of OY728155.1, read as the reverse complement.
ATTTTTTGAAATGTAATTTTAAAAAATTAAAAACATCATAATACCGATACATAAAAATAGTTGTGAGAAGTTAATTGTATAGCCACATGGTGACGTTTCGTCGTACGTACCAAAAAGCACTATTTTCATTTTTAATTCGATGGTAAAGAGGGTGCATAATATAGTTTTAGTAATCATAATTACTTCTCATAATAAAAAGAGTCATGAATAAGTTATTTTATTTAAAATACCAAATATTTAAGGGAGTTAAAATAATAGTATATAATAAAATGATCGGTTAAGGAGATTAACTTTTTTTGGAAAAACTCTTTTAGATCTACATTATTGTACAATAAGGTTGTAATTTTGTAATGAAAAAAACATATATAATGTGTCTAGGTAATTTTATAAGGGAAAATGGTGTATTTTAGTCGATATATAAGTATCACTATGGCATATAGAACTGAGGTAGGATTTAACTTTTATTAATTATAGTGATGTGCACATTTAGAAATTATGAATGGAATATATTATTATTAACATACTATCAAGAAACAAGTATAAAAATTATATATTATAGTAATATAATGTTGAATATTATTTTAAATCCATTAATAATTATAATTTAAACTATATTTGGTTTCATTTTAACCGATTTCATTTCTATCAACCTTAGATAATTTGTTTTAATTTTATCTAGAGTTAAAAGAATTCAATCATAATGGTTTATATTTTTCTACTAATATGGTTACAATTGGACAAAAAATAAATGCTTTATAACCTTTTAGAAAATATAATTTCCAACTTGTCTTATTTAAATATTTTTATCATTTTTATACAATTAGACGTTATATTATATTGATAAGATGTCATTATTTTAAACTTTTACACTTCATTCAATTTGAAATTAAATTCATAAATACAATATTTGAACTATAATAATTTTATTTAATATAAAATTATATTTTTATAGAAACATATAATGTTCCTCGAATACTATAAATTTATAAAACTATATAAATTTGAATATTTTCAAAATATTTATTTTATTTTTCCATTAATTAAATATATAAATTTTTTTAGTTTTTTGTAGGAATTTAATGCAATTATATAATAACTAAAAATTAAAAATAAATTAATATAATTAATATATTTTCATTATTCCCAAAATAAATTTTATGATTTTTTCATTAATAGTTTTGACATATGAAAACACAAAATAGATATTTTAAACTATGAGAGTGATATTTTGTAACTTTCTTTGATTTATATCTTATATGATCATTTCTGATGGAAAAATTTTCACAACATAAATAAAATTTGAGCTTAAGGAGTTACATGTAGAATTAAATTCCTTAAATAATAATTAATAGTATTTTTGGTCTTATCACATAGTTATAAATTATATTTCCTATATTTACCCTTTATCAAATTGAAAATTTTTACAATGATTATATTTAAATTTATCAAAACTAAAAAGTGGAATATTTTCCAAAGCTGATCCTCTTAATTATATATTTGGAATCGATTATATAATATTAATTAGATAAAATTCGAATAAATTAATTTAAAAATAAATAAATGTGATAATAACTATTTTCCATAAAATACATTTTCAATCATAAAACATGGTTTATTTTTATATAATTCATTGAAAAAACATAAATGAGAATAAAAAATTATTATTGAATATTTATTATATTACTCTCACTATAATATTTCAAAAATTATTACCAATTTAATTTATTTATAGAAAAAAACATTGCATGCATAAAATTACTTTATTATAAAACTGTATTTTAACATATATAAATGATTTTATGTGAAATTTAATGAAACAATTTATTCTAATTAATTAAATTAAATTAATTTTAATATAAAAGATTCAATTTTAATTTTATTCCACTTTAATAAAAAATGGAATTTTTTCATTCATTAACCAAAAATATTATTTTCAATAAAAAATCATTATTTTTCAATATTAACTGGAATATTAATATATTCAAAAAATTTACATAAATTCACCATAACATAATATTGATATTATGATTGATGAAATTTAATTATTTTTATTAAATATAAATTTTGGGTGTCTAAATAAAAATTTATTATTTTGAAAAAATTCAATAAAAATTATTTTGAATGAAACCAAATTTTATTCCTAATATAAATTTGAAAATTAATATATTTTTATTACCAAATAATTAATATATAATTTATAATTGGTAGTATATTTATATAACACATAATTTAGTTTATCATATTCATACCCACCAATTTTATGGCTAGGTTATAATTGTCCTATTAAATAATAATATTTTAGTGGGGTATCAATGTTCGTTTATAGTCATTTTTGTGGGTAATTCTAGATATCGTAGAAATAAAATTATTTAAAGAGAACAATTTTTATAATCATAGCTTTTATTAATCATAATCATTAAGTATTTTATTTTGGATTTTGGGAGAATAATTCCCGTAATTCATTCATTTAAAACACTAGAGTGTGGGTGGTGTATTATGTAGGGATTTATCACTATTTTTATCATTATCTAACTTTGTCAAATTTCATTGGAATTATATTTCTAGATAAAAATACATTAAACACTTATAACATTATCTAGTTAACAAAAAATTACCCCATGTTTCCTTCCAAATTTTGATCATAAATGGAAGATAACTCTTTTCTCAAAATGATTTGGTGACATTCAACTGAATTCAATTTTTTTTTCTTTTAAAATAATTTTGACTTAGCGGTAAATCTAATCTCTATCTCCACCATGATATCATGTTAAATTTCTTTTCATAACTATTAAATTTCTTCATGTATGATTCAATTTAAATATTTTGTTTTACGTCACTGAATAATAATCAACCTTACATTCATGTTTGAATACTATACTAGAAGAATACCTAAGAGTCTTGTAATTTTTTTCCCATAGTTACTGATAGATTTATCGTCCTTCTTTTTAAACTCTATAAATTCATTCTACAATTTTATAAAAAATAATATGAATACAATAATTATTTATTTATATGATATTAATCTCATCCCACCAAATAGAGTTAATTTCTTTGTGTTTCTTCTTGTTCATGATAAGATTCCATCAATGATATTCTTATCCATTGAAATGTTAAACATATAAAATAAAATTATCATATTCCAATCAATAAATAATGAAAAATATCTTTTCAATGGTACAAATCTATTTTATAATGTATAGACGATCAATGGTTCATGGACCCGACCTTATTATATTTCATTATCTTGAATTTTTTTCAAAAACTCACGTCCTTTCATATTGATGGTCTTTTAATGTTTAGGATTTTCAATTATTGTGATATAATACATTGATAACATTACACATTCATATATATCAAAGACCACAAAATCAGTATCCATTTCATCCAAAATATAAATCTTTTCAAATAAAACATCATATCATTGAAAAATCTTCAGAACATTTAACTTGGCTTCCATCATTATCTAAGACATTATTATAACTAGTGAAAGTCATTTAAAAACATGGGATGAGAACAAAAAAACAGAATAAGGTGTATAAAAAGATGGAATGAAATCATTATTCCTTGAATAATTGTAATGTGTGAACTTATTTTGAAAAAAGACATACTTTCCACCTATATAATCACAAATTGTGATTCTTGATATTTCCACAAGATTTCCACAAAACATATAGAACATAAATATAACCATAATGGTATCTTGGGGAATTAATTGTAGAATCTTGTAACCCTCTCATCTACCTTATAACTTCTAACCCTCGCAGATAGCTTACAACATTACCCCGATGACTACTTTATTGTGTAACCATTGTAGTTACACAAGGAGTAACCAAACGACCAAACTCCAAAAATACATAACCAATGAATTGGTGTGAGATATAGGTCCCATACATAAAAGTAAATATCTCCCAATATCATGAATATAATTACAAAACATTAATAATTTCATAAAAACATTGGTTTTGAGTTTTGTAGAATAACATTTTTTTAAAAGAGGATTTTAAAATAAAATCGCCTTATTAGTATCATATAATTGAAGTGACAATAGATAGAGTCGATGAATTATATATATAGATTTAAAATATACATAATTAAACATAATATAAATACATTTTTTCACATAAAACAATTAATACCATGTAAGTAATGAAGTATAAGATTAATCAAAAGGATGTAAATTGGGTTAAGAATTCCCTTACCTCTTGTTTTTCTTACTTCAAACATGTTTAAAAATAATGTATAATGGTTAAAAGTTTGTTATTCATATCTTAAAAGAACATATTCATGTTTAAAACACATTATATAATAATTTCATAACATCACATCACCCTTTAATTATTAGTATTATGCTCATTCTATTGTTTTGGGTGCATTCTTTACATGATTTTCATGGCCAATTTCTATTTAATTTACATGTCGTATGGAAATGAAATTACCAAAATTTAACTAATATATCTCCTGAGTATTTAATTATATAAAAAATCATTTTTTATCATATATGATGATAAATATTTAGATAAAACTTCAAAGATATTTGTTTGCATAATTTTTTGTGGTTCCTTGAAAATCATGAAAATGTATCATTATATAATTTAATGTCATACATAAAAGTTAATTCTATAATATAAAAGAGGATAAATAATAAACAGTACATTATTTTCAACCATTAAAAGTGTTTTGTGATCATATTTTAATCATCTAATGGAAATTTAAATAACATAATCCACAATTTTTCTAAATTATACATCACAAACGATACATTTATTTATTTTTAGAATAAAAGGTTGTAAAGGGGAAAACGATGCTGATTTTTTTAAACAAACATGATAAAAATAAATAATATATAAGATTCTGGAGATTTTGGTCCCCTAATATATGGGTATGGTATGAGACTATATGAAAAATAATAAATTGAGAAGAAAAATATGAAAATGAATCTGGATTCTTAGCTCTTAAACACTTATCCTTGAGATCATCCTTAATGAATATTTTTCACCTTTAGATGAGAATATTAGGTGCTGAATGTAGGAAAGAGACTTGGAGAAAGGATTTTTTAGAACATAGACAATTATAAAATCTTGAGAGGTGAGATAGGAAGAGGGGGTGAGGGTGCTATTTATAGTGGAGGAGAGGAGGGGTTTGACATTATTTTAATCATTAGTTAAATATTTTGAATCAAGACTATGAATAATCATGATTAATGTAACCCCAAATAGTAATAAGTGCATGTGGGTTCGAACCAAGTGTTCATACATAATTCTTGCATCACTTATGATACAATAAAACAAATATTTAGTATTTATCATGTTTTAATATTATTTAAAAATTCACTAATTTCATAAAAATTCCAAAAAATCACCCTAAAACATATTCAGGTTGTATAAATAAAAATTGAACACCATTTTTTGAAAATAATTATTTATATATTATTAATTCAATATTTAAATAAAATCATACTTTATTTAAAACATTACAATTTTAAAACCAAAACTCATTTCATATTAACTTGAAATAGTAATAAAGATATCATTATATTATATCAATACAAAAAAATAATACTATTTACTATTAATATGGGTCATAATACTATTTATAAGGGTATGTTACTATTCACAAAAATAAAATATTGGTTACATCAGACTCTAGATAACTTACTGATAACAACCATAGATTACAGTTTTTTTAAATTCCTATCAAAGAAGAAGAAAAATTATATTTAAAGGAATGTTATAATTATCCACCAAAAAAATTTCATGAATTTCAATTAATTTTTAAATCTATGGGGTGTGACGTTCTCCCAACTATCTAAAAATTTCCCCCTCGCAATTTTATTTTCTTATTAAACAAGTGAGGGTACCTTTTCATAATATAATTTTCAGATTCTCATGTTGCTTCTTCAACCATGTGGTTTCTCTAAAAAAACATTTACCTGGTGGATTACCTTATTCCACAATACATGTTCTCTTCGATCAAAATCCTTAACTAGTTTCTCTTTATATGAAAATGTTCACTTCAATCTGAACAGCTTCTGGGATCTAGACCTGAGAGGAATCTGAAAAATACATTCTCAACATAAAATCATGAAAAACAATGTATACATGATAAAAACTCAGAGACAATGTTACTCGGTATGAGATTTGCCCAACATTCTCTATAATTTTATATAGTCCTATGATTCATCGACGTAGATTTCCCTTTTTACCAAAATGAAAAACACTTTTTCTTGGAGAGATTCATAGAAAAACATGATAAACTAACATAAAAGAAAAGCATTTCCTCATATTGTCTGCAAAACATTTCTTCTGGATCTTAGTTATCCCCATGTGTTTCTTGATCATCTTCACATTCTCAGCCACTTACTCTACAAATTATGGTTCCATCAACTTCCTTTCCCTAAATTCATCCCTAAATGATTGAGTAATACATAACATCCAATACAAAGTCATAATTGGGTTCCATTTCTATACTAGAATGAACGATGTTATTATAATAAAACTCAACTAAAGAAAGATGATGATCCCAAATTCCCCCGTAGTCCATTGAATAAGGTTGAAGCATATCCTTCAATGATTAATTCGTTCATTCTAACTACCAATCTGATTTAGGATATAATGTTGTTCTTAAATTTAATTCTATTCCCAACAAATTCTAAAGGACATTCAAAAAATTATAAGTAAACCCAGGATACATATCAAATATAGTAGAAAGAGAAACCCCATTTAACCTAATAATCACTTTAATATACATTTGAGAAATCTAACCAAAAGACATTTTTTATCGAATTGAAAATAAGTCTGAATATTTAGTCATTAGATCGAAAATAAAATATATTGCATAGTTACCTCGAGAAGACTTTGATGTCCCAAAACAATGTCCTTTGATATATTATTCCATTTCCACTCTAGAACTAGAAAAGGTTGATGCATCCCCTTTGATAACTGCCACTCTAGTTTATACTATTGAAGGTCAAATATTTCACAATAAAATATGAAATATATATTTTCATTACATCCCACTAGAAATTCTATCAAAGGACTCTGTTCATCTAAGTACTACTATAATGAACTGAAAAAGGAGAACTATGAATTTCATTCATTGAAAATTTCTTCAACAATGAATCACGAGGAACACACATTATTTTTCCAAAAATGAAAAAACCATCTTTATCAATTTTAAATACTAGCAACATACCCATATAAAATAATTCTACATTTTTTGTAGATCAAGGTCTTTCTTATGCGCTTGCTTAATTTAGTTTAATAACAATGACTACACTAAAACATGAAACAAAACATATTTAATTTTTTTACAATCAAATTCAAAACTAATATTCATAAAATCATTAATAAAGGGGTTATGTTCCGAATGTACCATGATTAATTATGCATGATGTTTTCTTCTCTTTGAATCAACAACTGTTTTCTTTTCTAGGATGGTAATTGATCATGAAATGATAATAATTTATCAATTCAAGCCATATTCTCTCCCTCGTTTTTAATTCCTTCTGAGTGAATATATAATCCAGAATTTTATGGTCATTATATAGTTGACATTTGGGTCCACGTAAATGATGCCACCAAATTTACAAATAAAAAACCCACAGATGCTAATTCCATATCAAGGGTGGGATAATTTAACTCATGATGTTTTAGTTGTCCGGAAGCATAATCATTTACCTGATCATTCTACATCAAAACCCAACCAAAAACGTTCAATGAAAAATAATTGTAGATAAAAAATCTCACCACATGGGGATGGAATGACCAAAATGTGATAATTCACCAATATCTTCATCAGTTCTAGAAAACAATCATCATATTCCACTATCCATAAAAATTGACCCATTTTTGTTTGATCTTAGGAAGCGGTCTAGATAACTGTACAAATTTTTTAAAAAAAATGTCCATAATATCATGTTAGTCCAATAAAACTACTAATATGTATAACTTTTTGTAGGTCATGGAAATTCTTCACCAACTTTTTTTGCAGGATATACTATTATTCAATCCTTAATTACAATGTATCCTCGAAAAGAAATATGTTTCAAAAAAACACTTTTAAAATTTTCCATACAGTTTTTTATGATGTTTTCAAAATAAACCTTATTTGTTTTTCATGATCATTTTTACTCATTGGTAATAAAATAATGTCATCAATAAACACATCCACAAATTTATCCAATAACTCTTTAAATATTATAATCATAACATCCATTAATATAGCATGTTAATTTGTTAACCCAAACTGGATAATAAAAAATTCACAATTCCAAAATCTAATACGAGAAGCAATTTTCGTGAATCCATCCTCCTTAAACATCAATTGATGGTATAAAGATCTCAATTTAGCAATGTAAAAGTATTGATCTTTCTATAGTTGATCAAACATGTCATCTATATGAGGAAAATGATACTTGTCTTTAACAATGATGTTATTCAAGGCTCTATAATCAATGAAAAGTCTCATGGAACCATGTTTCTTTTTAACCATCAAAATAGGACCACCCCATAGTGATGTTTTAGGATGAATGGAGCCTTTATCATAAAAGTCCTGTGAATTATTTTTTCTATTCAAAAAGTTCTATTTGATCCGTTCGATATGGGTGTTATGAAATTGGATTAGCATCAGAAGGTAACTCTATTTTGAATTTGACTTCCCTATCGGGTATGACACTGGGTAACTCATTGGAAAAAACATAATGAAATTCATTTACTACTAAAACATCATTAATCTCTATAGTTCCCTTATATTCAACTATATGAGAAAAACAACATTAATTTTCATCTTTTAATAGTTTATCATCTTTCTGATGTGTTATCAATTTAATGGTTTTATGTTTGTATACAAACAGAAACTCTTTCTGAGAAACAACTTCTTTATCTCTATAAACAATATTATCATGAATAACAGAAAGATAATCCATTCATATAATAACACCAAAATCTACTATGGGAAACACGAAAAGGTTTCTAGGTAATCCCTTCCAATAGATAACAATATGAAGATTCAAAATATTTATTTTTTTCTATAACATTCCCTCTAATATTTTAAAAATATGTTCTTGTCTCATTTATTGAATTCGTGTTAAAAATTGACTAGAAAATTCCTTAGAAATTAAGTAATTTGTAGGCACTGTAACAAAAAAAATATCAAAATATGAGTAAAAAAACAAGGTACCTGATACAACTTTGTTGGATGGCTTAACATTTGCTGATGTAGTCACAAAGGATATCACTTCACCTTTAATCTAATATTCTGGATTCATTTCATCATTCAGATCTCTATTTGGGTTGGAATTTTCATAATTACCCATCTCACCACATTTAAAACACATTACAATTTTAGTATAATGATTAATCTTAGGATCATTTTCATTACAATCTCCGGCCATATGTCCGAACATACCACAATGAAAAAAAAATCTTGATTTGGTAAGGCATTCCCCAAGATTCTTTTTTCCCCCCATTTTACAAATTGGGAAATGGAATTCTTACCATCATATTTATTTTATTAATTATTACCCATCGTATTTCATATGGGATACTTCTTCTCCTTATTTTTAATGTTAACATGATAATAAAAAAAATCCATTTCTACCATATCAAAACATCAGAAAATTTACTCATAACTTATGAATTCATGGGAGGCCAATTCCCTTCAATACCATGGCTTTAATCCTGAGTAAAAACATTTTATTTTACTATCATGATCTATAATATGATTTAGAGAATACCTCGCTAGTCGATTGATGTTTTCTTCATACACAACCACTATATCTTCCTATATTTTCTTCAATTCATGGAATTTCGTTTCAATCCTATGTTTCATGAGCATACGAAGATATTTTTCAAGGAAAATACATTTAAATTCATCCCACACTATGGAATCAATCTCCAATACATCCATGATATTTTGACCATTGACCACCACTAAGATGCTTAATCATCAAAAAAATAAATAGAAAGACATGTCTTTTGATTATTTAAAAAATCCCATAACATTGAATATATTTTCAAATAAATTAATCCATCCTTTAGCTGATAATGGGTCAGAAGGTCTAGTTAAAGCATACAGGTGTGGTCTCATAAAATTCCCCTATATCATAATGCTCTATTTTGGTACCTCTTCTTATTATCTTGCATGTCTGCCACCACAATTTATTGCCTACGTTAGTTGAGCCATTATTGTCACAATATTCTCATATCCAATACCTATCATTATGGTCCACATATTAAGATGTATATCATTGTCTCAGTGCCTCCCCACTTCATATTCCCTCTTTATTCTATAGAAACCCATTCTGAACAAAAATATATTAGTCGAAGAAACATGGTAATAATTAAATTATATTTTATTTCAAATTTTCCATAGAGTAAAAATAATTTATGGTAATCTATTAATATCATCATAACCTCTAATTTTATCTAAACCATCCTATGATACCAAATATAAAGATTTGACCTTATTAAATTACATTATGTTGAATTTTAGTCATGAACTCATTTCCTTTAAAATTGAAGATCTTTTCAAGTTTAGGTTTTTAGAGAATTGGGTTGTAATAAATACAAAATATTTCACATTCATATATAGAAATTACAATAAAAATACTATCAATTTCTTCCAAAATATAACACTTTTCAAATAAAACATGAATTTTGACAAATATTCTTAAAATTAAACTTCACTTCATTCATTGTCTTACACATCCTTATAACCTGTGAGTATATTTTAAAATCATGGGACGAGCACAGGAATATCTACAAGGAATATAAAAATATTTTAATAAAACATTAGTCCATGAATACTTATAATGTATAAAATTATTTTAAATAATATATAATCTCTGACCTTATAAATGTACATTGTTAAACATGAGATTACCATGAGATGTATTTAAAACATAGAGAACATAAATAGATCCATATTGGTAACAAGGGGAATTAATTACATAATCATGTAAACCTATCAGATACTTTATAATTTTAACTCTCACGAATACCTTATCGTGTAACCCTTCCGAATAATTTATTTTGTAAACAACACAGTTAAATTTAGAGTAATCGTACACCGTCCTCAAATATACACATACTTAATGAATTGGAGGGAGATATAGGTCCAATCCTTCATTATCTTAATGACTTATGAAAATAAAATATACTATTCATAAGGGTAATATTACTATTTATAAGGGTATAATACAATTAACAAAAAATCAAGTTGGTTCCACTAGAGCCTAAATAACATACTGACCACAACCACCGATGACCATTTTTTAAAATTCAAATCATAGAAGAAAAATAATTATATTTAATTCCTAGTTATATCTATCTAATTAAAACAGGGTTTAATGTATTTGAATTTATTTTTAAAACCACGAGTTGTTACAAATGGACCCATTATATGAGTGCCGATGATTTTTCATTATGGATTCAATTGATCATTGTTCCCTCTTTTAATAATTTGGAAGAGAAGTGTGGTTTATTACATGAGAATGTTGTGTGAGAAATGAAAAAAAATCATTACATCTTCCTATAACACTGAGTTTTGTGGAATTTAAATAATCTTATTTTCCAATTAATTCAACATTAACTTGGTTCTTATAGGTTCTATCTATTCACTAAAACAAAAAGTATAGTTTTTTCCACAATAATCAAACTGATAATCAACATAATCATGAAAAAAATTTATTGGATGTCTAAATCGTAACATATTCATTTTGAAAAAATATGATGAACACAATTTATTCGCGATGATTACCAAGAATTTATGATTTTATCCTATAAATATATTTATCCTCATGGATCTATCTAAAGTTATCTAATACTATTTTCCAATTTTTAACTCAACCATGCAATGATAGAACCTAAAGAGACATAAAATTTTCATATAATGAAATTAAATCTATCTGGATGGTTATTTTTTTCATAACATATTGATACATGCCCCAATTATATAGATCTATTATCTTTGGAATCTAATAATGCTATAAAACTATTTCCTAATATTTATACATCCTCTCCCATATAGATTATCTTAAAAATCATCATTTAAATCCATATTACAAATAAAAACATTCTTCATAAAAATATTATGAGAACATAATATAGGGAAATCATGGATGCATGGTAAGGGAAAATAAGGGATATATCATTCATTTTATAAGAATTACATGAAAAATAGGAATGATAAAATGAGATTAATTTTTGAATACCATAGTATCCATATCATAGCTCATAATCATGATTCATGGACTATATCATTGTAGTTTATGAGGCATGAATTATAAATTAATCAATTATCATTTTCCACATTTGCATAATATAGGCATTCGATGTAGAATTTTGAAAAAACACATAAGAATATAAAATAACACCCATAGTAGTGTATTCTCTACTATATGAATGTAATAGTTGAATGTGATTACTCCTCAAACCATTATAGTAGTCAGTGTTTAGTCCCATGAATATCATAGTGGATAATGTCGCATATTGAACTAGGTTCACTACCAATTACATTTCTATTGAACTCATGAGGTATCAATATTTTTCCAATGAAATGGAGGGAGATATAGGTACCAAAAATAACATATTCCAATCCTAATATATGTGTTATATAAAATCATTAAACATTCATCAATTCCAAAACAATTAAATTAAATGTGTTACATAAGAATTTCAACAATTCATAACCCCTCAAAAGGTATATTTTAAATAAAAATAAATGAATAATAAACATAAATCACTTTGATATATAATAATTGTGTAATAAATTCATAATATTCCAGGTAAATTATATAAATATCTTAAGAAGTTTTCATTTATTAATCAAAATATAAATAAATCATTATTGAGTAAAATAACATTTTTATTTTGAAATCAAATCATTAATAATTTATAATTTTTAAATTATTACGAAATATAATTTTTTGGAAAATTAATTTTGGAAATTATATAGGATGATTAAAATAATTTATTATCAAAGATTATATTAAATTATATTTGTTTAATATAAACTAAAAACATCACAAAAAATATTTTGTTGGAAAAGTAAAAAATTAAATTTTATAGAAAATAACGAGAAGATCACATTCATAACATTTTGTAAAAAGCTAATAAAATAAAAAACTCGATGTAAAAATAATAGTATAATAGAAAACACATTATTTCAAACACTTTTAGAAAAGATTCATATGGATGAAATGGGTTTTTAGCGGAACAGAGAAATAAATTCAGAATTCCCAAAAAAATATCATTGGTCTCTTCAGTATATAATGTGTGTAAAATGAAAATAAAAAAAATATATTTCACAAATAACTAGATGTGAATTAAATTAATTATAATCATAGAAATATTAACATAATATTACCCCATCATAACTTAATCATAAACAATCCCACTAAATATTAAGATTGTAATGTATACCTATTTTCCTTAGGTTTTACTTCCATCATATGTTTTCAAACATCCATTATAATAAATATATGATTATTAAAAAAATATTATAAAACTATACTAATATATATACCCATATAATATTTACATTTCAATATTTACCACATTTATATTATTAATTTTATTTAATTAACATCGCTATTCAGGTTGATTATCGCTTCATTTTTCATGTATGTTTTTCTTTGGTAAGTTTAGTCCATGTACAATGATCATAGTCCCACCATATCCATAATTTTAAACATGTTATAAATATCTTATAAATTAATGACACACAAACACACAAATATATATATATATATATATTAATATTCATCCATAAAAGTAATGGATAGAAAAATGAGTTACACATTTCATAGAGAAGGTAGTATAAATGTACTCGTGAAACCTATTTTAATTTTTCAAAGGATGGATTAAAAGAAATATAAATATAAAATAAACTAAAAAACAACACTATTATAGAATATATATCATATATATTTATAAAATTATTCCTTTGAACCACATGTGTAAAATATGAATGAAAAATGGATTTTATCATTTTGTAGAGGTTCTAGTACAAATGTACGCACAAGTGACATTGTCGTTTTCCAATGGATTGGAAGGTAATATGTTAGATAATATATTATCACTGAATGACTATAATTATGTGCTAAATATATTATATAAATAATAAACCAACCACAATACACATATATAAATTATGGTGTTGATAAATGAATTGTATCGCTATGTGGACATGGTAATCCTTGTGTAGGCCTCAATGATACCTTCACATCCCATTAGTTGGTTAATATTTTAAATAATTATCTTTTTAAAAACTAATTACATATTGGAGAATATAGATAATTTAATTTATTATTTAATGAAAAATACTACAAATATATAAGATGTAAAAAAATTCTTCGATGAAACTTATCAGTTAAGAAAATTGCCTTTTAATTGAAAGGAATCCGTTAGATTTCTTATTAAGCCTTTAGGTTTTGTTTTTTGGGAAGGAAAATTCATTTATATTGTCTCCAAGTAATTGTAAAACCTAAAATGAAATACTTTTTCAAGGTATATGGTGCAATGTAGTGTGATAATGGGAAATGATGGTGCCATTTTTCAGTTGAAGGAGGGTTACTCTTGTAATTTCTTTATTTATTAAATTAATATAAATTATTTTTTTTGTAAAAATAGATAGTAATCGAAATTTTTATAATAAAATATGAGTATAATTATAAATACTCTAATATTTTTTTTGATTCAGTGATCACATTTGTACCCTTATCATTTATTTTATACCCCCCTTTTAACCCTTTTTCCGATTAATGTAATATAAAATTTTTCTACCTTATAATGGATAATTGTGTTACTATAAAATGAATAAATACTCCTAAATAGAACATGGGCAATGTATAAAACCATATCCCATTAATATGGAAGAATATTTTTTAATTTATTTTTTATCATTATATATGATATTTTATATCTTTAATCTCATTGTAAAGAATTTTTTTAAATTTAACACAATATTTATCATGAAATATGTGGAGTTAGAATATATTTCTTTAACACTACACTATTATGTCATATAAATCTATAAAATTCATGGTCTACATTATATCACTCAAATTATATCCAATTTAATAATTTTCTAACCATTTATTATTTTCTTATAAAGTAGAGAAATATTTCATTTGCGTTGCATAAGAAATTAATGACTATATAGAAATTAAGGACATCATATAATTAAAAAAAATTCTATTAGAAAAATAATTTCATTATTATTAACATATATACATAAATTTTTTCATAACATTTATTTACCTCTATTTGGTCACATAATAGATATTAAAAGTGAAGAGAGTGACCTATTGTAACATCCCATTGATTTGAATATTATATAATTCATTCCAATTGAAAAATATCCAATAAACTGTTAAATTTGGATCATATGGTGATAATTATTGAATAAAATTTATAAAAAAATGAATTAGGATGATATATTACAACCTGATCAATTTATTTTATTCTATATGAACCTGATTTACAAGATACTGAGGTAATGAATTTTACCAATTCTATTATTAATATTGACCAAAATTAAATATGAAAAATTTGAAAAATACGAAACTCTTAATTATATATATTTAATCCATTTTATCTAATTAAATACATATAAATTAATAAAATTATTTTTTAATTATGTGTGAAAAATTAGGTAAAAACGAATTTTTATAAAAATGAATTTTAAAAAATAATAGATTTATTATTAATCTATGAATAATGAAATTATTAGATAAATTGAACAAAAATTATTGAATATTTAATTCCTAGTAAATAATTCAACTATAGTTAGTAATTTAATTTATTAGGATAAGAATTCATTTCAGATAAGACTTTTTTCCCTTAAATATTTTCTCATTTTTTCGATTTGTTTTACTTACATTCCAAAGTAATTCATATCCAAAAAATTAATTTTATACATCTATAAACAATAATTGATTACAAATTTTTTTCCTATTAATATACCCATTACAGTGTCCATGAAATAATATTATTATTAATTTATATCAGGGTTTGTTCAAAATCGTTGTTATGGGTAACATAAGCTATCGAAAAAATTAAGTTTAGTTGAATATTTATCTTGTAAAATATATTTATTTTACAATTTTTTTCCATACTATGTTAAGTAAAGAGTAAACTATTTATTGTTTTATTATATGGATATGGAGATTTTTAATCCTGATGTAGCAGGGTCATATAATTTCTTATGGTTCTAGGATGTTGATATCTCTGAACAAAATTATACCACCCATAAGCAACAAATGGAAGAATTAGTGAATTTCATTACCTGTTGAAGCACTAATTGTTTGGGGAGATGTTTTTTGTGCTAAAAACATCCAAATACAGAAATATATCTCATACCAAATGGAATATAACCATCCTTAGTGAAGGCGAGTCATGTATAAATAATCTATTGATTTTGAAATAGATTTAACCAATGGAATGGGGAATGTGGTTACATGTGAATTGAGTCTAAAGTAATAGGCTTAAGTAGATTAGGTGTATATAGAGGATTTATAATTATTATATCTTTTCAATAAGGTATATTTTTTTGTATAGGAGTATCATATTCATGAAAACATTTTTTTTTAAATTTTTATTTTGTTACTCATCAAGATAAAGGGAAGAAATTTTTTTGTCCGGGGTGTTGAAAATTAGGGGACATAATATATAGTGGGAAGACACCACTTGAATATACCATTGATGAGTGTTTCAATATCCATATATGTGGATTTTTCCATTTTCACATGGACATTTGTAAAGAGTTTATGTAAGATTTTTATTCTTAAAAATTAATGGTTCACCCTACATTGATGCATATGTATATAGACATGAATTAATAGTAATTATGGTCCATAATGAAGAAGTATAATGTGACATTTTTATCTAATGATCCTCTTTCATGTACAAAAAGGTTTAAAACTAGTGACTCACTGGATTTTTTTGTATATTTTATATTCGTGAATTGAAATGGGATAATGTGAATATTGGATTTGTTGTAGGGTTTCATAGGATGCCATAGGGGTTTGATGCGGTTTGGATTGGTTTTTTTCACCTAAAAAACGTGTCTCACATTTTGATGATCAAATATACTTTCGCAATGATAAAACATAGAAATATATAGCTCCATGATGTAGTGAACTTAATTGCATCCCCTTAGACCATTGTTTTAGATTGATAAGATCATTTCTGATTTTTTTTATAAGGGGCTGTTGAAAGTGTTTGTTTCAGAGGTGATTTAGTATAATTTCTATAATCCAAAAATAGATGGAAATCTCAAGTGGTCATTACAAATTTTAGAGGACATCCTAACAAAATTTTGGTAATATTTTAGTGGTACATGGGATTAATATTATAACATAAAATATTTCTCATTCACAGATAATTATTTGTATTCTATTTGTATTTGACCGTATAAGTATGTTTATCATTGACCTTTACACTCTACTTTATATTAGTTTTAAGCTTGGGAGTTAGTGTTGATTGGTACAATTATAAATAAAGAGTCTTTAGAGAATGTGTAGTTGATCATGAATTAGTTGGATAATTCTCTAAAAAGTTGGATATCACATGTGTATTTGATTCATTTACCTCTAAAGTATGGGGTTGGCGATAGTATATTAATATAATTATTATTGGTTAATTGAAACTATTAAATTCATTGGATGTGGAATATAGAAATATGATTTTAATGACTATGAAAGATAATATATGGGATTAGTCTAGTGTCATACCGGTATATTTTTTCTTGATCTTCAATACAATTCATGATTTTTCTGTATATAAGAGTGAAGAGAATACCATATAGATCAATCTCACATGATTGAAAAAAATTATATTTAACATCTGGTTGATGGATCCTGTAATTATTATCCAATTTTTAGAGTGAATTATATAGAAAAGTACCTCAATATCTAGATATTTCCTTTCACATGGGTGTGGTTTTTGAACACATATCACCAATATATGACATGAGATAAGGAATAAAATATTTCAACTTTATAGCAATTTTTTTAACAATGTGTCCATGTGATATTCATGAAATAATCTTGAGAATAAATTGTTAAATATTAGAAAGGTTTTAAAACACATCGATATCATTCTTGGTATGAACTAATTTACTAGTTCAATTTCACCTGATCAACATGTATTAATCATTAATATTATAGTGTTGTAGTTTGGGAGTGGGTCATGGAATGATTTAGGGGACAAACTGAGATTTGTATCCACATTCAGGGAGTGGATCATGAGGTGAATCATGGTCTAGATTCTCCCATGAGGGTTGGTGTTACATGAACATCATCAAGAAATGGTATAAGGGCAAGAAAGGTATTTTTGGTCCTATAGTATGATTTTTTAGTGGAGACCCCTTAAGAAACTACTTAGGGAAGAAAATTACTTAGAAGGGGAATTTGTAATTTCCAAAATATTTAAGCAATGTTATGTTTTATATTTTCAACCTGAATATAGATAATCTAATCTTTATTATATTTTAGATGTATTGGTTGGATTTATGATTGATTTTGTGTATGATATAAGGTTTTTAAATATATTCAAAAGTTTTATATGGGCATTCACGGTTTGACACATGTGGTACACCATGAAAAATAAAGGTATTGATCCAAGGGTTTTTCTTATATAACATAAAAAGTGTGAAAGTGACTTATACACTGTGATATATCCATATAAAGTGCATCATTTATTAAAAATTACATTACCCACCTAGAATAACCTTAATTTCGTTACCCTAACACCCTATTGAAAATTTATAACCTCCAAACTCTTTTTATTCTAGATTTCAGCATTATTTTTTATGACTAATTCTCTTAGTAATTCTATTATTTTTCAATACATAGATTTAATGTATCTTATTCATGCCTAATTTCCCCTCTAATAAATATAAATATATTGTTGATGTAATAAAATAAACCATATATCCTTATTTGGGTAATTTTTGGAAGTGTTTCTTGATTATTGAGCTATATATCCCTTGTGGTAGATTGTTCTAAAAAATTTACATAAAAATAATATAACTATAGATTGTATTTTTTATTTTATGCACTATTATTTCATTGATTTTCTAATAAATTATAATTAAATATCATCATGAAATAGAATATCTCTTTTGGTTATGAATAAAACATAAAAGAGATGACTAAAAATATTTTCCCAAGGGTGTGTCCACAACAATGGTTTTAAATAAAGAATATTACAATGGGAAATCATAGGGTTCTCATCAAATATGTGTCTTAAATATGATGAAATGGTTTTTGATTATTGTTACATAATTCAGGAACATAGGTTAATTTTAAATTTTTGATACATTAAGAACCTGAACTTATATATTAGTAAAAAAAATAGTTTGTGTACTAGAACTATAATTATAGATTTTTGCTGCATTGGATTTGATGCAATGTATTTGGATGACTATTGATATGGATATGGACCACCTTTTATTTGATAAATAGGGATTTAATTACTACTAATACATGTATGGAATTCCTTAGGGATGATCCATGGGGTCAAGATGGCTATCAATTTGGCATGCGTTGGATTCATTTTTTGGATCCATGATGGCTGATTTTTTTGTGTTCTATAGAAACACTCTCTTGCCCCAAGTTTTGACACTATAGAGACAATGGATAGTGGGATATAGTTTAGTATAAAGTTGGTATGGATGGCCCCATGTGTTGGATTTTATGTGGAGGTTAAACATTGGTTGTGTTTTTTATTCTTCCATCACTTTATTATTCATATCTGCATGAATAGGTAACTATTAAATTATATTATTTAAATACCATTGGTGGTGTCCTACTAAGTGAAACTCATAACCTTATCTAGAATACTATAGTACTCGAAAAAACATAATGAAAACATGAAATGTTAAGGTAATAAGATATATGAAAAAAACATGATTTGGACTACAAGGGTGGAGAATTAGATTGTGTGTTTGAGATTGGACCTAAAACAATGACGATGAGCCGTTTTTTTTCAATTTTGTTCTTCTATATATATTTGGCTATGGTTTATTGTTTTTTGAATTTTTCTTCATTCATATTGTTTATTAAATTATAGAATGGATCATTTTTTTCTTATTACATGCTTCCTTCTTGTCAATTAACTAATCATTTTGTATGGTTATATGATGGATATTATTTTGGTTGTTATTTTTCTCTGATGTGCATCTGTAGTTTCCCCAATGAACAATTAAATACACTAATTTCTATTTGTAATCCACTAGTATTCTAGGAGGTATACCCAAGGTCCAATTGAATCCTGTTCATTGAACATCCTAGTGGATTATAAACTAGGGATGTCAAAAAAATTATATATCTACAAATACTTTAGGGATAAAAAGTTTGAACATGGTGTATGAAATATGCTTTTTTGTTATTAATACAATTATTTTCCATCTCACTAAATTTATTAAAATTCTTTTTGCTTCTATAGACATTATTTTATACCATATGGCTCCAATTTTTTATTAATCATAGTTTCAAACCATTATTTAATTTCAAAGCGTCAATTGTTATTGAAAATCATTATCTTAAAAAAATAGATTGTCTAGAATCGTTTTTCAGACATAAAACAAAACTAAATGGTCTATGTAATATAATAAAATAATATCATAAAAAAAATAAAACCTATAATAGAAAAAAAATATTTTAATCAATTATTAATGACTAAAATATGATTAAATAGAGTTAATGATTTACAATAAATTTTTCTATAGAAGTAATTTTTCATTATAAATTTTTATTTTTAATAAAAAACTAATTGTATAAATTATAAAAACTAAATTTTCTAAAGTGAAGTTAATTTTTTAATTGAAAATTCCAAAATATTATTTTGATTAATTTTTGGGAATTTTCAAAAATAGTTCTATTTTAGGTGAATAGAGAGAATATTTTATTTTAATAAAAATATATCATTTATGATGATATTAATATATAAATAGGCATATAATATTATCAATACTTTAAATATATCAAATATTTAATTTTTAAGAAAATATATAAATTTTAAAATTATTTTTAAATCTAAGAAAGTTAATGTTCAAAATTTGAGAATATAAGATAAATTTCATTCAACATTTAAAACTGTTATCAATATTTTATTTTAATTAATCATTTTAATAGTGATATATTGAAATATATTTTTTTGTAATACACAAAAAAATAAATTTCTTTATAACAATTGAATTAATAAAATGAATTTCAATGAAATTGATAAATTTATAATTCATAAAAATTTTAATATTAAAATAATATATGTTTGAAAAATGAGGTTTAAGGGTTATTTGTGAAAATGGTTTATATTAAAATATATTTCAATTAAGAATTTTAATAGGTGAATTTATATTCAAGTTTTATATCATGAAGATAAAATTATTTAATGAGTTTGAAATTAAATTTCTGTCATTAATCAATTTAGAATTTTTAATAAAAAAGTTACCGTGATGAAAGTAAACATTATTATAGGATGTTTACAAATTGAAAAAGACATAAAACATTTAACAATGTGCCTCCAAGTGTTTCGATGAAATATGACTCATTTTATCCTTGTTCCTTCAATTATTTTATATTTTTCATGTATTTTACTACTTATTATTTATGGAACATTACTGGAAAGTATGAGTACTTCCAAAATAACCCTAATCTTCACTAATAAATGGGGATCACTTCCGAAAAATCATACGAAACCAATAACATCAGTTTAGATACAGAAACTATTTTATTTTCCTCCTCCAAGAATCTTATACTCTATTCATAATCCTTTATTCTCAATTTTTTATCTTATTCATTTCTATGGAGATTTCCATGGGAAATATAATGTTCTCAATGAGGCTAGTGAGAATTTGAATAAGTATTAATTCAAGGAATTTTAAATGTTGATACCATATGATATGTGTATATGAGGGTCTAGAGGGGTGATAATATATTTTCTGTTTATAAGTATTGAAAATATGTTTCTTATGTATCTAATATTTTTGAAAGTAATCATTCATGTTTAGGTAATGTGTGACCATTTGTAAGAAATATTATTTAATTTATGTATTTGATTTATTGTTATTAAAGGTTTATTGTGGATCAAATTAAATTGAACAAAATAACAATTTGGTTATATTCCAACAATAGTGTAGTTATTTTTGATATATTATTAGAAAACATTAATGAAAACCTTAGGTATGAGTTTAATAATACAAAAATATGATATAGTTTGGGTAAAATATTGATTAACTGGTTTCATAGAATTTAAATCCATATCTGTATACTATGGGTGGATGAAATACATATATAGATAAAACTTGGGGTGTAAACCCCCAAAGAGGATGGTTAGATATTCAATAATCATCAATTTTTTTCATTTGTAGTTGGACCTACTACACACCTCTCAGTACTAGAAAGTCAGAATATAGCCACAGTTTATAATCATGGCTATAGGCCAGAAACCATTGGCGATATTCAATAGCAATAGTTTAGATTACCATGTCTCTTATTAGTTTGTAATTAGGGCCATGACTATAAACACAATAGTAAACAATTTTATAGGTCTACAGCCATGGTTTGAATGGTTTCTATAGGTCTATAACTATTGATTCCATTGTGGAAATAAACTTATATCCACTTTTTTAAAAAATGGATATATATAATTTTATAGACCTCTATTTCCAAGGTAGGAAACCCTGGAAATATACCAATATCAACAGTTTCCATCATGGAAGTACTTATATAGCCACTGTTTAGAACTCTGGCTATTGATTCATCTATAGAAGAGTATAGCCACATTTTGTAACCATGGATAGAAGTGTACTACCACAATAGAATTCATGTCCAATGTTCTATTGACTTAGTTTCGAACCATGGATATATATTCCACCATCAGGTAGAAAAATATAATTCTTTCTTACTTCTCAACCAAAAACAAATAGACAATATAACACAATAATTTAATTTACGCTGCAAAAGAAACCCACACTAGATTAAAAATCAATATGAAAATAATAGTGCATAACTACATAATAAAATTCAAAACATAAATAATAATAAAAATGAAATTTATATCAAAATAAAACCACAATATCTGTATCATCATATCCATGATAACCTCGATACATAATTCTTAGAAAAATACCATCATCATATATCATAGTACTAGCATCATCATCATCATCGTGGACATTTGAAGAAGAATCAACATTCACATCGGAATCCACAACTACATCAAAATATTAACTAGTAGGATATGATAAATCAATTTAAATAGAACACATAATCATCAAACACGAATCATAAATTGTATCATTTTTATTGTAAGTGAAGAAGAAAGATCAGAAACTGCTCTCATTATATGATCATTTATATTATTTTGTTGTTGATTATATTCTTAAAATTTTTAGTTTCTTTATTGATTATGACATTCATATTTTCCACTATGACCGTACCTGAATTGGTACTCAAAAAAATTCTTTGATATTAGAATATGTATGGAACATACATCATCCTACGTCAACAACACACTCTCATACAATGTTCATCTCTAAATACATTATATAGATGGTCGTTTAGTCCCAAATTATTGAGTCATTTTTATACCAATGGTTCTAAACTAATCTTATGATTGATATATAACATTGATTAAAAGGGAAAAATAATATAACGAATTAAATTTTATCAAAGTAAAGAATATTGAAATATAATTACAATCATCTTCTTGGTTTCACAATTTACAACAATACCATCTCTTCTTTTCGTAAATGTACAAGACAATGTAGATCAAGGATCATGACCAACAATAGTCAATATATTTTTCTATTAAAAATAAATAATAATGAATTATTAGAAGTTAATTATACTATGGTAAACTGATATTAACTGAATCAAATTGATCATTAAAAAAAATTCAATATAAAAAATACAAAAAAAGAATTTTTAGATAAAAATATCAAAATTTAATCAAAACAAAAAATCAAACTGAATCAAAGAGAACTAATTTGAATTTTATAAAATTGTGATGATTCTATTATGATGACTTAAAATTGTAATATAAATAGAAGATAAAATATTTCCATTCCATATGATGATAATTTTAATATTATTATACTTATTATTTTATTAATGATGGGTTAACAGAAAAATATAAATCCTGATGAATGTTTGAGTCTAGATAAAGGAATTAAAGCTACAATATTGAATTCATACATATAACATAACATTATTAAAAAATATTTTTTTGAACATGATTTAATCGATATGTATCTTGTTATATATTGAATGAATGACATATATATCATGTATATGATTAATAAATTTTACAAAGGTTGTGAGCATGATATTACTTATTTCATATTATTTATTTTGCATGATCTTTTAAGAATGAAGTTGGTTAACATTTATTTAAGGAAAATTTTGTAATATATGATGTAATGAATTGTAAAAGGAGTTATTTGTAGACATTTATATTGAAAAATATCACAAAATATATAATTTAGAAATTCTATGTAATAAATATTATAATTATGTTGTAAGAAAATAATGAATTTAAAGGATGTTACTAGTATTCATGTAATTTCGGCATTATAATTTCCCTCCAACATGAAAATTTTATGTGGGATGTCACAAAATATTGCATTATATAATGATTTTACCCCGTATTCTAGATTTATAGTTATTAAAAGATTAATAATTATTTGATGATGTATCCCTTATGTTTTATTCTAGTATAAATGACTGATTATTCTTTAGTGACTTTAGCTATGAAACAATTGGATGATAATATTGTTGAAATCCTTTTGTACTTGAATGATGATGATTAATATGATGGAATTTCCTTGCAATATACTGGTAATGATGGCAGTGAAATATTGATTAGTTATTTTTGGTCGAAGTGGATACTCAAGAGGGGGGGGGTGAATTGAGTTCCAATTAAAATTTATGTTAAAAAATATTTCTCTTAAAATCCCCCAATTTAAAAAAACAAAGTTAAAATTTAGTGAATATATACAGAGTGTAAAGGTTCATTTAGTTTCTCACAGATTGATTAGGTCTCAGTTAACTTAACTTGAAGATTAAATTAACTTTTGAAACTAACTTACTAGTTTAAAATAAGTATAAACACCTGAAAATTTAACTGTCAAAGTAGATTTAAAATAGTTTTTTATTTCAAAGTAATATGCAGCGGAATATGTAAAATATATATGTAATGATTAGACTTAAAATAAAATCACAGAAATGTTAACCAAGAGGTTTAGTCTCAAGCCGAGACTTAGTCCTCTCAACAATTTATATAAATTGATCCACAACCTAGATCGGGGGTAAACAATAGTACACTACTGTCCAGGTACAAAGACCTCTACCACAGTTCTTCGTGAAAAAAAAACAACTGCTCACAGGCTGTTCAGGTCTTACTCAACCTCTATCACCATCCACAGCGGGAAACAAAAAGTTATGGAGTTTTAGTGAGGATTTAAGAATTCTCTATTTTAGCACAGGATACAGTGTGTGAGTAAAATAAATAGGATACACACACTTCTCAAAATGTAAAGAAAGAATCACTAAAGGGAAGTATGATTGAGTTTTAAAATTCTTTAGTGATTATCAGTGCAGCTCTGGACTCGTTTGGTTTATTAGAAAAGCTTCTGAGTCCTTCTCTGGTTTTTCTCAGAAAATCGAGTGTCGTTTTCTTCTTCGATTCTTGGTCCAGCTTAGCAGCCTGAGTGCATGAAATGTTTGTTGTAGTTCTTCACTCAAGATGCAGCTAGTGTTCTCCTCTAGAATAGGTTTCTTTGTGTTTGTCCAGGATTCTTGGAGTATGGGTGTAGAATATAGAAAACAAAATGCCCCACATTTGAATGCTTGTTCAACTCTTTCTCTTTCACCCTTTGTGTATCTTATTTTTTCATTCAAGGAGTGTCATATGCATATATATCTTTTTTGTCTTTGTTTTCCAATGCTCTCTTTCCATCGCTTTATAACTTTTAGCTTCGGCAGAAAAGAATAATCGCCTTTTGCATAGGTACTAGGTACGGTTCCATGACATGCAATAAAAATCATTAAATATCATTTACTGCATTAAAATCATCAAATGTTACCATTATCTAAATAAATAAATAGTATGAATAGTATAGTGTTTGACTGGTTGTTCAAGATTAGTAGTGTTCTATTGGCAGACGGGCACGGTGGAATTCATATCACAGAACCTTCCATCGGTACCTTTTTTGAACTTACATCGGTAGCTCTGTTGAAGTTGCATCGGTAGCTCATATACCGGTGACTTTAGTTCTATCGGTAGCTCTTGTTATCGGTAGTTGTCTCTCCATCAGTAGCTCGTTGCATCAGTAGCTGTTTGCATGTATCGGTAGACTTACACTATCAGTATACTTCTATAGGTAACTTGATATATCAGTAACTATTCTTGTATTAGTAATTATCTGTGAACTGCCTCTATCTGTAGACATATGTCTATTGGTAGACTGAGTATCGATAGACTGAGTATCGGTAGACTGAGTATCGGTAGCTCTAGCTAAAACGTAGACCAGTAACTTAATACTTATCTGTTTCATACACAACATATCTGAATGGGTTAGAATTACTTCAGAACATATATAAACATGGATAAACAAAGATTAAACTATCTCAGGGATTATTTTAATATTATTATCATCTTGAGAATAGATTGAAATAATTACTATATAGAAAAACATTATATTTAGATTATCAGAATATATGAAAGCATAATTGGGATTATCAAAACAGGTGAGGTCAAAAATCTCCCCCTTTTTGATAATCACAACTTATGATATGATCATTTAAAAAAAATTGTATCAGAGGATATATAATTAAGCTCAATTTTCTCAGAGAAAACAGTATGGTATAAATCATAATTTATCAGAGATATAATTAAATGTATTAGAGATAAAAGAAAAAAACATGATATCAAAGGTAAAATTTAGTGGTATCAGAGAACATCATAGAACTAAATGAAATGATATCAGATGATGAGAGAAAAGATACTGGTTTTAGAAGATGAGATTCAGAGGTATCAAAAGAACAAAGCATGATAGCTCCTAGATAAAATTGCTCCCCCTTTCATTAATAGTTATCCCTATGGGTGAATACTTAGAGAATATTTCTCCTCTTTTGTAACATATTTCTCCCCATTTGTGATAATAAAAAAGTGGGAAATAATAAAGAGTAGTGGAACAATAGGAATAGAATAAATTAACTTGTATAAAATGTGACAAAAAAAGTACAAAGACATAAAGAAAAATACATCGGATTCTTATCAAACCGTCTAGCCACTGGATCAATCCACATCCTCAATGTGAGATTTTCCCTTGGGGTCAGAAGAGGATTCAGGTGGTGAGGATTCTGGTGAAGGCTTAAGAATTCCTGAAAAGACCACAGGTGCCTCAGCAACTGACAATGTGCCTGACTTTTATTGTGGAGTCCTTTGTGTGATCATAGGTTTGAGGCATCAAATGGATTGAACATGAGTCAGCTGAATTGGAGAAGTAGTAGAGGTAGAGGCAGGCAAAGCAGGAGGGACAATTACTGGCCTGACACCAGCATGCAAAAATGGCAGCAACAGATTTCTGAAATCCATAATGATTCCACCGCCTCTATCCATAGTAGATATGAAGCCATCCTTGTTCTCCATAAACTTGTACAAAGCTGGAGTCAGTTCTCTGAGCTTGCTAACTTGCTCTCTAAAGGCTTGATTGAAAGGAGGCAGTTTCATATTCTCAATCAGATGCTTGAAATGACTGGTCATTTGGGAATTTGTGTAAATTTTGGAGAAATAGGAGTCCACCTTTTCTTTAAATTCTTTTTGAGAGGCAGAGGCTTCTCACATGTAGTCTTGGACTATCTTCATAATTTCTCTGGTCGAATCTCTGGTAGAGAGAAAAACTCTCCTCAGTTCAGATGAGTCGACAGAGCCACTGGTTGAGGCAGAACCAAGCTCATCTTTCATCATAGCTCAAATTTGACTCAAATCCATCGAAGGATTAGATGCAAGAGAACCAACAGAGAATGATATAGTATCTTTGAAGCTTTTAGTCAAACCATTGATAAGATTTTGAACATCGGATTCTTGGGTTTTAATATGATCTTTCATAGAAGTTTTGAAACCTCCAAATACTGAAACCATCTGACTTACAACACTCTTCACATAAGATAAGTCCTTATCAGCATGGGATTTTGAGCTCATGTAAGAGTCTAAAGAAATAAAATATTACTTTAGAGCTTCATGATCTGCTTCAAGTCTAGAAACATGAGCCTGAAATTCATTAACTTCTTCAACTATTTCACCCATAAAAGTTGATAAATTGCCGGAAAGAGATAGTTCCAAATATCTTTCCAGCAAAACCATTTCTTCAGCAAAACTGTGCTTCATCTCAGCAACTATGGCGTGAAAAGATTCTTTCAGCTCATCCCTTAAGATATCCATATCAACCTTGGTAATCAAATCAGCAGGTGAAATTACTACAGATTCTCTTTCAGAGGATAAACTGACCACCACGTCAGTCATAACTAATTGAATTAAAGATACCATAGAAAATTCCATTTTCATTACCTCTTCCACAAATCATTCTTTAAGGTATTTATTCATCTTATTCAGGTCATGAATTCTGACCACATCTTCAAGAAATAACTCAGAATCGACATCATAAGTAATCTTAGGTCTATTGTGAGATGCCTCATTATCTGAATCTAAATTGTCTAAACCACAGACTCTAAAACCAGGGTCTTCTTCCCAATCATTAAAACCAACATCCACTGTAACACTTCCAAACTTAGATCAATGCTCCCTCTCAATGGGTGCATCCTCAATTAGGATAACAGCATTCTCAACATCATTCACAATAGCATTCTCAACAGGTCTTTCATCCTAAGGAGAATCTTCCACTATCAATTCCATTTCTGCAGCAGCAGGAGGGTCTTCTAGATTAGGTAAGGGTATCTCAACTTCTTTTGCATCCTCAGTAGGTACTAAATATTGTCCAATCACTGGACTTTGGCTCAAATCAGCTGACAGTGATGCTTCACTCTCATGAACATATTCTTCATTTTCTATAACATCCACTTCAACAACTTCTAAAGCAGCTTCTTCATTATCTGATATATGTTGAACTAGATTTTCAGGAGCTGGGCTAGGAGGAAAGTCAGGGTATCCTCCTTCATTAGCTGAGGACTCTTCCTCTTCTGAATCATCACTATATTTTTTCTCCTCTTCCTCAGGTCCCAAACCTAGATCCCTTACATTATTTGGTCTTGAAGGATGAGTCACAAGATTAAACTTTTCATACACCCTCTGGTCATCATTGACCCATTCTCCACTCCAAGGGTTCCAATTTATTTTCATGTACTTACAAACTGTAGTTGTGATACAGAAGTTATTATTCACTACCACTATCTCATCTTGAGAATCAGCAACCCCTTTTACCTTGATCATCATAGAGATTAGCTTAGCAAAGAATATGGAATTTGTATTTGATTTCGGCCTTGTCATATCTTCCATCTGGAGCATCATCAATCTGCATAAATTAACCATTACACAAAGTCTTAAGAGGTGCAGGAGATATATATCCTGATACCTCAAATTGGAAAAGTCTCCTCTCCTCGGTATCAAGACATGTTGAAAAAATTCGAACAGTAATATGTTCTCTCCATCCATTTCTGCAGCAACTACATGTCTTTGACTTCCATCACCAGTCAGTTCTTCCAAAAGAGTCTCATAATCGAAAATGTCATTGGTAGGTGGCATGGATCTCTCGACATATCCAGATACTCCTTCATGTGGAACTTTCAAGAACTCAACCCATTCAACAGATGAGAACAATATTTACTTTCCATTCACAAAAGAATTTACTCGATTTTCATTCTCTAATTATTCAAAGGTTACAAAATCATAAAACTATTTCACTAATTTTGGAAAGTAAGAACCATTGTTGTTCGAAAATCACTCTACCCATTTTTGATCTTCAAGATCTTCGAGCACTAAGGACCTTCTAGGCAGCATCCATTCTACACATAGTTCCTTTTCAATCACAATAACTCGATTTTGCAGGTGAGGATTCAATAGTCGTCTCCCAGACCTAGTTCTAGAAACACTTCCACTACCACTTGCTTCTTCCTCAATCCTTTTCTTATTTGTTTTCGGATCAACAGATTTATCTCTGATGGTAGGAATTTTGGTTTTTTCCATCGCTGGTTTGAAGGATTTAGGGTTCTCTAAGGATTCGGGGGCTATGGTTTGAGGGTTATGGATTTAGGCTTGGTGGATTTTGAAATAGCTCAGACTTTAGTTTTATCATTTAGGAATCATAAAAAAGATAAACAAAATGAAATAAAATAAAAATGATTTAGATTCTTGCAGCAGACAGAAGTTTTAAAACTGCGAACATCGGTGAGAATTTTCTATCGGTGAGGTTTTCTATCAGTGAGGTTTTACATTGGTGAGGTTTTTACATCCGTGATAATTTTACATCGGTGAGAATATCACATTGGTGAGAATATCACATCGGTAAGAATTTTACATCGGTGAGAATATCACATCGGTGAGAATTTTACATCGGTGAGGATAGCTACCGATTGAGGTTAAACATTCCTAACTCGTGTCTAATGTAACTTAACCTATCCAAACTCAAAGGTTTAGTGAAAATTTCGGCTAGTTTATTCCCAGTGCCTATAAAATCAAGAGTAATATCACCCTTTTGGTAATGATCTCTCAAGAAATGGTGCCTTACATCAATGTGTTTGGTCCTAGAGTGAGACACAGGGTTCTTCGATATATTTATTGCACTAGTATTGTCACAGTTGATTGACACGTTCCTAAAGTCATATCCATAGTCCAAAAAAGTGTGTTTCATCCACCGAATTTGTGCATAGAAACTACCAGCAGCTATGTACTCTTCTTCGGCAATGGATAATTCTATAGAATTATGATTCTTACTACACCGTGACACTAAATATTTTCCTAATAAATGACATGTTCCTGAAGTGCTTTTTCTATCAAACTTTCAACCAGAAAAATCAACATCTGAATAACTCATTAACTCAAAGGGTTGTCCTTTTGGGAAAAACAAACCAATGTTTATAGTATGTTTAAGATATTTAAAAATTATTTTAACGGCAAGTAAATGCGATTATTTTAGATTAGCTTGAAATCTTGCACACATACACACACTAAACATAATATCTGGTTGACTAGCATTAAGGTAGAGTAAACTTCCAATCATACCTCTGTAATTGGTTTGATCCACTGGTTTCCCAGTTTCATCTGCATCCAATTTATAAGCAGTACTCATAGGAGATTCACTTTCCTAAATACTATCCAAACCAAAACATTTTAAAAGATATTTTTTATATTTACTTTGATTCAAAATAATACCATTTTCATTTTGAAACACTTGAAATCCAAGAAAATATTTAATTTCTCCAATTAAACTCATTTCAAATTAATTTTTCATATTCCCTGAAAAATCAATACATAAATAATGTTTATAAGATCCAAAAACAATATCATCAACATATATTTGAACTATTAAAAGATATTTAGAAATTCTTTTAATAAAAATAGTTGGATCAGTAATCCCTTTAGTAAAACTTATTGAAAATAGAAAATTACTAAGTCTATCATACCAAGCTCTTGGATCTTGTTTTAAACCATATAAACCTTTAGAAAGTTTAAAAACTTGATTTGGAAAATGAGTATTAGTAAATCCAGGTGGTTGTTCAACAAAAACATCTTCAGCAATAAAACCATTTAGAAAAGCACTTTTGACATCCATTTGATATAACATGAAATTCAGATGAGCAACATATGCAAGTAAGATCCTAATGGATTCTAATTTGGATATAGGTGAAAAATATTACCCATAGTATATTCTATTTGATTGACTATATTCTTGGGCAACTAGTCTAGCTTTGTTTCTAACCATGTTTCCAGACTCATCAACTTTGTTTCTAAAAACACATTTTGGGCCTATTGTTAAAGTGTTCTTAGGTCTGTCAACTAATTCCCAGACTTTGTTCTTTCAAATTGATTTAACTCTTCTTGTATAGCCATTACCCAAAATTCATCATTGATAGAATCATGGATATTTTTAGGTTCTAGCTGTGTCAGAAAGGCTTGATGTTCAACCTGATTTCTTAGAGAAGCTCTAGTTTGTGTTCATCTATCAAGATTACCAACAAAAGCATCCAAAGGATGATTATTTAGAATCCTTGTTGATCTAGTAAAGGTAGGACTAGAAATTTCCGGCTTATCTATAGGTTCAGGTTCCATAGCAGCAGATTCTGGAATATGTCCAGAACTAGATGTTTTTATAGCAGGTTCTTTAGATTTATCATTAAGGTCCAGAATACTGAAATCTTCTTCAAGATTTTCAAGAGAGGTTTTAGGCTTAGGTGGATCGATTTCATCAAACTTGATGTGAACTTATTCTTCAACACATTTGGTTATTTTATTAAAGACTCTATAGGATTTTCTAGTTAAAGAATTACCAAGAAAAATTCATTCATCACTCTTAGAAGAAAACTTGTCCAGATTATCCATTGTATCGAGAATAAAAACATTGCAGCCAAAGACTCTAATGTAACTAACTTTAGGTTTTCTATTATTCCACAACTCATAAGGGGTCTTCTTAAGAACTAGACTAATTAAGACTCTATTAATAATATAACAAGCTTTATTCACAGCTTCAACACAAAAGTAAATAGGTAGGTCATATTCATTAAGCATGGTTCTAACTATTTCTTGATGGGTTTTATTCCTTATTTATACTACACCATTCTACTGAGGTGTTATAGGAGCATAAAATTTGTTACTATAGCCATTGGGTGAGCAATAATATTCAAATTCATGATTTTCAAACTCACTTCCATGACCACTTCTTAGGGTTTTAATCTTAAGTCCACTATGGTTCTTTATAGATTTGGAGTATTTAACAAAGTAAGAACAAGATTCACTTTTATGAGCTAAGAATTATACCCAATTATATCTATAAAAGTCATCTATTAGAACATAGACATAGTGCTTCCCATTTAAACTAGAAACTCTTGATGGTCCAAACAAGTCCATGTGAACCAGCTCGAGAGGATGAGAAGTTGAAACTTATTTATTTGATTTAAAAGAAACTTTATGTTGCTTTCCCTTTTAATAGGGATTACAAACATTTTCATTTGGGAATTCATGTTTAGGAAGGTCTCTAACTAAGTTCTTCCTAGTTAGTTTTCTAAGTGAATAGATGTTGCTGTGTCCTAATATTTTGTGCCAAATCGAATACTCTTTATGAAAATAATTTAGGCAAGTAACATTTTTCTTAGCTAAAGAATTTAAATCAACCACATAAACATTTTAATTTCTTAATGAAGAAAATACTAAAACATTTTCAGAATTAAAAACATTGAAAGAATAATTTTCAAACTTCACATTAAATCCATCATCACATAATTGATAAATACTTAACAGGTTATATTTAAGTCCATCAACAAATAAATCTTTAGAAATTAAAACTGAATCAGAGTTACAAATCTGGCCTAGGCCGATGATAATTCCTTTAGAATTATCACCAAAGGTGGCATGGACTCCATCAACCTTTATTAAACTCTTGAAGCATGAATAATCTCCAGAACTATGTCTTGAACAACCTTTTTTCAAGTACCATACCTTCTTGTGAGAACTATTTAAGCCTGTTTCCTACAAAACGAATTTAGATAGGAAATGATTTTGGTACGTAGATCTTCTTGGGTCCAGAAAGGTTAGAAATAAAAGCTTTAGGTACCCACATTTGTCTTATGGGTCTCATATAATTTATATAATCACTATATTTTTAAAGATAAACTTTATTTGACCTATAACCATATGAATAACTGGTTGAAGCATAGGGATTTCCAGAAATAGAATAAGTAGAATTTTGTCCAGACTTAGGAATAAATCGTTTCTTAACAAGCTGTCTCTATCCAGGTTGGTATCCCAAACCAGTAATGTATTTAGGTGCAACTTGTTTACCTAAAATTTGAGTAAGTGTGTCTTTTACATTTGTAAACTTCTCTAAGTATTTTCCGAGTTGCTCATTTGATATTTTTAGTTCTGTATTTTCCTTTAACAGTTCAGAATTCTTCTCTTTTTCAGTAGTAAGTTCAGTTTTAATAGTATTAGTGAGAGCATGATATTTCTTTAATGATTTGTATTTATAATTAAGTTCATTGCATGTCTCCTCCATCATATTGCAGTATTCAAATAATTCCTCACTAGTCATGTTTCCAGAATCAGAATTAGAGTTTGCATCATCTCCAGAATAATAGGAATTTAAAATAGGAGTATCTAAGGTTTCCTCAGATGTGTTGGTCATGAAACACATCTTGGCACGATTCTTCTCAGAATCAAAAACTTCATATTCACTTGTGATATCTTCAGATGCACTCCAGGTAGCCTTTATAGCTTTCTTGTACTTATTGTCCTTATAATCATATTTATTTTTGACTTTTAACATTGGAAAATCATCCTTGATGTGTCATTTCCTTTTACACTCATAGTATACTATTTCATTATCCTTATCATCTTTCATCCAATCCTTCCTCCAGTGTCCCTTGTTGTCATAATTTCCATTGTAGTTAGATTTCATGAAGAATTTCTTCTTCCTATAAAACATCTTGAATATCCTGTCTATTTGAACCATCTCAGCATCACTATCTGAATCAAAATCTTCACTGGTTGAATTCTCAGTAGGTATTTTAATTTTCTCCTTGTCTTTACTCTTATAGGCAGCATACTTGAATGCTACGGATTTTCTCTTAGGTTCATCATCATCCTCCTTATTCACTTTGAGTTCTTCCTCATACATCATTAATTTACCAATAAGCTCCTTTACTGGCAGTGCTCCAATGTCACATGAATATCTAATTGAAACAGAGGTGCCTCTCCATCGTTCTGGAAGACATCTCAGTATCCTCATAATTTGTTACTTTGTTGGAAGAACTTTACCAAGTGAAATCATTTTATTGACTATCTCATTAAACCCGAGATACATATTAGAAATAGGTTCATCAGTTTTCATTTTAAAATTGTCATATTTAACAGTATATGTATTAAATCTCATTTCTTTATCATTGGTTGTTCCTTCATGAGAAACACTAAAAGTATTCCATATTTCAAAGGCAGTTTTACAAGCAGAAATTCTATTAAACTCTTCATCTCCTAAAGCATAGTACATAGCATTCATAGCTTTACAATTATTATTATAAGCAGTCATTGTAGGTTCATCCCAAGTTGTTCTTTCAGTTTCCAGAATTTTATATTGAGACTCTATAGAAGTCTAAATATCAAAACCCATACTTTCTAAATGAATTTTCATTTTCAGTTTCCACTGGGAATAGTTTGTACCATTGAAGAAAGGTGGCTGGTTAGTAGCAGCACCCTCTAGTCTATTATCTATAACTAGATTTTAGAAAATAGTTTTAAAGAGATATAAATTTAGAACTAATAGAAATTAAAGATTTATAAATATGCAACTAAAATCACAGTTGAAAAACATAGTATTACAAAAATCCTTGAACAAAAACAAACATATGATACCAAATATTGGTTGGAGTGGATACTCAAGAGTGGGGGTGAATTAAGTTCTAATTAAAATTTATGTTAAAAAATATTTCTCTTAAAATCCCCCAATTTAAAAAAAAAACAAAGTTAAACTGTAGTGAATCTATACAGAGTGTAAAGGTTCAATTAGTTTCTCAAAGATTGATTCGGTCTTAGTTAACTTAATTTGAAGATTAAATTAACTTTTGATACTAACTTACTGTTTTACAATAAGTATAAACACTTGTGAATTTAACTATCAAAGTAGCTTTAAAATAGGTTTGTATTTCAATGTAATAGGTAGCAGAATATGTAAAATTTATATGTAATGCATAGAATTAAAATAAAAGCACAATAAGGATAACCAAGAGGTTCAGTCTCAAGCCAAGACATAGTCCTCTCAACAATTTATATAACTTGATCCACACCCTGGATCGGGGGGTAAACAACAGTACACTACTATCCAGGTACAAATTCCTCTACCACAGTTCTTCATGGGAAAAAAAACAACAGCTCACAGGCTATTCAGGTCTTACTCAACCTCTACCACCCTACATACTGGGAAACAAAACGTTATGGAGTACAGTGAGGATTTAAGAATCCTCTAGTTTAGAACAGGAGACAGTGTGTGTATAAAATAAACAGGATACACACACTGCTCAAAATGTTAATAAAGAACCACTAAAGAGAATTATGATTGAGTTTAGAAATTCTTTAGTGATTAGAAGTGCAGCTCTGGACTCGTTTGGTTTATCAGAAAAGCTTCTGAGTCCTTCTCTGGTTTTCCTCACAAAACAGAGTGATGTTTTCTTCTTTGATTCTTTGTCCAGCTTAGCAGCCTGAGTGCATGAAATGTTTGTTGTAGTTCTTCACTCAAGCTCCAGCTAGTGTTCTCCTTTAGAATAAGTTTCTTCATGTATGTCCAGGATTCTTAGAGTATGGGTGTAGAGTAGAGAAAACAAAATGCTCCACATTTGAATGCTTGTTCAGCTCTTTCTCTTTCACCCTTCGTGTATCTTATTTTTGCATTCAAGGAGTGTCATATGAATCTATATTTTTTTTCTATGTGTTCCAATGTTCTCTATAAATCCCTTTATAGCTTTTAGCTTCGGCAGAAAAGAATGATCACCTTTTTCATTGGTACTAGGTACAGTTCCCGGACATGCAACAGAAATCATTAAATATCATTAACTAAATTAAAATCATCAAATGTAACCGTTATCTAAATAAATAAATTGTATGAAGAGTATAGGGTTTGACTGGTTGGTTAAGATTAGTAGTGTTCTATTGGTAGACGTGCACGGTGGACTTTGTTTCACAGAACCTTCCATCGGTAGCTCTTTTGAAATTGCATCGGTAGCTCTGTTGAACTTGCATCAGTAGCTCATATACCGGTGACTTTAGTTCTATCGGTAGCTCTAGTTATCAGTAACTATCTCTCCATTGGTAGATCATTGCATCAGTAGCTATTTTCATGTATTGGTAGACTTACACTATCAGCAGACTTCTATCGGTTGCATGATATATCGATAACTATACTTGTATCAGTAACTGTCTGGGAACTGGCTCTATCGGTTGACTTCTATCTATTGGTTGACTTCTATCTATTGGTTGACTTCTATCTATCGGTTGACTGAGTATCAGTAGACTAAGTATCAGTAGACTAAGTATCGGTATACTGAGTTTCCGTAGCTCTAGCTAAAACTCAGACCAGTAACTTAATACTTATCTGTTTCATACACAACATATCCGAATGGGTTAGAATTACTTCATAACATATATAAACATGGATAAAAAAAGATTAAACTATCTCATGGATTATTTTAATATTATTATCATATTGAGCACAGATTGAAAGAATTACTATATAGAAAAACATTAGATTGAGATTATCAATGTATATGAAAGAATAATTGGGATTATCAAAACAGGTAAGGTCAATAGTTATATTATGTACATTAGTGTCTTGGTTGACATCAGGTAGTCAAAATGATTGAATAATTTTATTTATTTATTGATTTTTTCTTGGGGATTTTTGGGTTTTCATATTTTCTCTACAAAGAATAATTATATATGGACCAAAGAAACCCATTTGTGGGTCAAAATGATGGATCCAAGTGCTTATGAAATATTATTAAATGATATTACATTATAATTTTATTTCAAAATATAAAAGTCATAAGAATATTTAAAAATTACAGTGGATGTTTTTGAGCATTTAATGATATGGAAATCGGTAATTTAAATACACTGGTAAATATAAATAAAACATTTACAAAGTAATGAAATGAAAAATTTCCAAACTTTGAGGATGAAAATAGATAAAAGATTAAAAAGCATTGATGTGAGAAAATATATAAAATCATGTATGTCATCAAGGATACTCCTATGATTATAGAAGATAAAGGATAAATTTAATATCTAGAAACACATAGTAAAATGTTCACTATGATGAAATAAATAGAATATCCATGGTCGTGATGGTTATTGAGTTGGGAAATTTTCCCAAGGAATCCATAAGTACTATCTTTCAATGATTTTTAGTGAGGTTTTTTATAAGAATAAATTTTCATGACATATTTTCAATTGTATTATACAATATTTTTTAGATAACACAATCATTTTCAAATTTCAATAAACACATCATCTTAGACATTCAATTCAGGTAGAGTATGTGTTTTAAAAAATAATACCAGATGCAATTAGATGTTTGTAGATTTTTAAGGGAGTCAATTTATGATCATGGGGGAACCAATCATTTAATTGATTTATGATAAATTAATTCCCCTCCCTCCATAGATGACAATATCGGGTGGAATCCAGTGATTTTAAAGAATATTTGGTAATATCTTGGAATTCTTATAGGAAACAATTTTCCAAATTATTGATATTTCAATTCCGAATTTGGATCCTAACTTCATCAAATCAGATGTTCATGATCCATATATCAAAAGGATAAGGACTTTCAAAACCAATATGATCAGAAAGCATCTTAATGTACATTGACTAATGCTAGAAGTTGATCATTTTGATAAAAAGGATAGGTGCCCACCGTTAATGTTGATTAGTTGGTATGATTTATAATATTTTTCCTTGTTCTTGAGTTTCTACATACAATCATTTCATAGATCCAATATTGGATTTAGGATCATGAAATTCATGATGGTGGCCTAATTTTCAACAATAAAACACATCAATATAGCGGTTCAAATCATGTGGATGTCATACCAACACAATATAAATATTTATAAGTGGTGGCATCTGTTTATAATTATTTTATCCTTACTATCCTACTATATTGGAATCATAACTCACATGAGAGGATCTGAATTTATAAATTAAAACAAAAAATCTAAGAGGCACATTTTATGTCATAACATCAATTCATAGGTTCCGTTAACCAATAAAATTTGATAGAGTGAGACTTGAAATAATTATTGAACAAGTACATATATTATATCTAAAATCCATATAGATAACTTATAAAAGTAAATGGGAACAATGAAAATAGATTCATGTGTTATAACGATTCAATATGTTCTTAATAGAGGGAATTCATTCTATCAGTATTGATATAAAAATAATCATTGATGAATATTAACCAAGTTAGTCAAGAGGTTTGTACCTATTTTTCTTGGATAATTTTTATATTCCAACTCTTATTATTAAGATTAATAAAAATATAATGGTTGTGAAAAAATTCTACACAATTTTCATATAAGGGGAGATTTGAAATATGTTTTCCCCCATCATACATATGTTTCCATTTTGATTGATTATAGACTATGTTGAGGAAGAAATATGGTCATATCTTAAGGGTTAATTTCGTGTCCTAGTACCCCAAGGAGAAATTCTACTAGGGATTAATCTCAAATAATACCAAAGATTATATATTAAAATATGGGGACACATAAAGAAATGATACAAGAATTCTTATTACCTATAAAATTACATAGATGTACATTAAATAGATTGATCCTAATTTTTTAAATACATGATTTATCCCCCTAATTTTATTTAGGGTGATACCTCATACCTAATTTCATGGAAGGATTGAGATATTTTGGGAATTACACATTTCAATTTATAGGTCTAGAGAACACTCTATATAGAGTAGATTGTATTGGATTGTCTTAGGACGATGAGTACTCATTTTCAAATCACATATTCAGACCATATGGAGGTGGTGGAGTCCTATATCAGAGATATTTAGTTTGTAATCAATTATCATAACATTATTCCAATTTATAGAGAACATTTCATTGAGTTTGTGGCCTACATAGTAGTTACAACATATAAGTAAAAATTATTAATGAAAGATCTGAATATCATATCACTAAAATGAAAGACCCCATTTTAAGACCATAGTGGAAAGCAACCATATCTCTCTTATATTACAACATCATAGGCCTATGAATTTTTTTATTACCACAATGTATAGACTAGTGTGTATGATATATTTTCTACTAGGGAAATATGAGTACATTCCTGTTATGGATTATACATACGCAATCCTTGTCAAACATATTTAATATTAGAAACAAAATGATTAATGATGCATCAAAAAATTTGGGAATACAATACAAATTAAAATACTATTATTATTAGGTTAAATATAGTGTAAAAAAATTTCTATCATTAGTAATTGTTGCTCCATGAGATGGAAATTACATTGAAAGTATCTCTTGAAGAGATATAGCTGGTTAGGGAAGTTGAAAGACAAAAAGAATATACTACTATGAGGGAGAATATTCTGGTACCTGATACAAAGTATAAAATTTTAATGACGACCTAACGATGAAAAGTTGTGAATAATTCATTACAAATAATGATATAAAGAATCTTTTTGAAGAATTTGATTCAAGATGTGTTGAGTTTGATGAATTTTAAATTATTAATTTTTTAAAATATTTATACTTTGAATTCATGGGGTATATGGATAATGTTTCTATTTACAAAATCATTTATATGATTGAGTTTGTGAAGGTATTACATTATTATAAAATTTAGATATAAAAGGACGTTAGAGAAAGGGAAAAGAATTTTTTAAAATAGAAACTGATAAAATGACAAACCAATTTTATAGGGAAACAAAACGTTATAGGTAATAAGTTTATATTTTAATATAATGATGTGGAATATTTTAAATGATAAATTATTTAACCTTTCTCAGGATATTGGAGTGATGTGTGTCCAAGAGTTTGAATGTATTTCATTGTAATCATATTTATTTTTTTCTGTCATATTTATTCAATATGGAAATATGTATATAATTGCATTATCTTAAATAAGATAATTATTTTATAATTTAAATATAATTTTAAAATAAATAAATTAATATATATATATATATGTATATATATAACTAATACCTTTGTTATATAGACTCTAATAATAGTTGATGGTTTGATTGGAAACTCAAGAGGCAGTGAATTGAGTTACTACTTAAAATTATAGTTAAAACATTATCCTATATATCCCCCAATTTTCAAACAACCCTGTTAATTAAGGTAGTAGAGATATAGATGTTTAGTTGGTCAACAGGTTTCTCAATGTGTGATTATTCCTCAGTTGAATTAGTGTACACCACTTATTAAACTTTTGAGACTTGTTTATTGAATTAAAAACCCACACACACTAACCAAATGTAACTATCAGAGTCAATGTAAAACAATTTTCTGTATTTGAAATTAAAAGGAGTGGAAAATAGAAAAACATAGTATTATAAAAATATAGAATATAGTAGAGTCAAACCAGAGGTTTCGTCTCAAGACAATACATAATCCTCTCTACATGGTGATCACCTTCAACCAAGAAATTTATATTAACAATAAACATGATACATAGCATGTATCAGGCTTTATAATAGTTTTCACATACTATCAAGGGGTCACACCCTCTAGCACAATTTATTATTGGAAAAAAACAATCCAGACCACACATTGTCTCTTCCACAGTTACACGTGGGAAATAAGTGTAAATAATGTTTGATGTTAGGATTTTCGGTATCCTCCAGTTCAAGCACCGGAGACAGCGCGTGTAATATAAAAACACACACTTCTAAAAAATATAATTGAAAGAAAACAATAGGGATAATGTTATAAGGATTGATATTAGCAGTCTATTGGTTTTTAGAGTACAGTTCTTCACTCCTTGGAGTGAATAATCTTTAGTTTATGTATTTTTTGGAAATTTTCTCCATAAAGTGAGTGTCGTAAATCTAGGTTCTAGATTTTAGGTACTGATTTTTATGCCTCTTGGGTTGACAGTGATTTGATGAAGCACTGAAGATAATCTGAATTTGTTCTCCCGAAATGATCATCTTGAGGCTCTTGGGTTCACAGAGAGCATTGATGTTTTTATTTTGTTCCTCAGATATAGTGTGTGATAATTATCTCTCTAGCGTCCTCTATTTTATATTTGAGGTTAGACAATAAAAATAAGAAAACCACGTGCAGTCTTCCTCATACCTCATATTGTCTCCAGATACAGTCCCTTGATATGTCTACAATCATTACTAATAAATGTTAGAAACAATAGATTTACCAAATACAACGGCTAGAATATACATAAGAAATTGAAAATGTATGGACTAGAAGAGTGAGTATTGGTAGGCTGATAATAGTGACCATCTCAATAGTATCCAGCATCAATAGGCTTCATCGGTAGGCATCATCGAAATGCTTCATCGGTAGGCATCATGAGTAGGCTTCATCGGTAGGCTTCATCAGATGGTTTTACAACAATATAATTTGAGTGATAGACTCAGGTGATGATCTTGTATTGATAACTTAGTGGTGAGGTTCAACATCAGTATCCTACTAGTAGTAACCTTTATTAGCAACCTTCCAGAGGTAGCCTCTATCAGTAACCTTTCAGCGGTAACCTCTATCAGTAACCTTCCAGCGGTAACTTTCGTCAGTTACCTTCCAGCGGTATCCTCTATCGGTAACCTTCTAGTGGTAACCACTAATGTTAACCTTCCAGCTATAACCTCTATCAGTAACCTTCTAGTGAGAACCTCAAATGATAACCTTTTAATGGAATCCTCTATCGGTAGCCTTATACATAGAGAAACTTTTCATTGTAAACTTAATTGATAGAACAATGAGAAAAAAGATACATAATTATCACTTAATAGAGACTATAAATATTATTAAAACATGATTATCATGATAATGAATCAAGATTTGGTATTATCAAAATATGTGATTTCAACAATCTCTCCCTTTTTGATAATCTGAAATTATGACAGCAAAAATTTAGAGTAATGTATTATTGAACCATATTTATTGTGGAAAATATAGCAGAGAATATATGTGAGGACTCTAGTTGTCTTCTCCCCCTTTGTGATTAAAAAAATAATATAAGACAAAAATAGACAAAAGTGTATTTTTATATTAATGAAGAAAGAATACAATATACAAACATATTACCAAGATCCCTATCAACTAAGACATCCCCTAGTTAATCCACATCAGAAATTCCCAAAAGATATTCTTCATTGGAATATGGGGAGTCAGGTCTAGAAGATGGAGGGATAGCTCGTGGTATGGTAGTAAACAATGTTGGAGGAGCTTCTGTAGAAGCATCAGTAGAACGATAGTGAGTAGATCCTTGAGATATCATAGGGATCAAGCTTTTGATGTCCTGTGAAGGATACATAAAAGGTGAAGCAAAGGAAGAGCCTAAGGTAGCTGAGGGAGAAGGTAACAGGAGAGAAAAAATAATGGGAGTGGAGTCCACATGGTATAAGGGAAAAAAGAATACTCTTGAAGTCCATAATGATGCTTTCTACTATTTCAATAATTGAGATAAAATCATCCTTATTCTCTATGAATTTCCCCATGGAAGGAGTGAATTCTCTAAGACGACTAACTTGATCCTTAAATTCCTGAGTGGTAGGTGGGATCCTCAACATTTCCAACAGAAACATGAGGTGACCATCCATCTGATGTTTAGTGTACAACATTTTGTAATAGAAATAAACATGCTCTTTGATGTCCTTATGATCATGAGTATCCTCCCTTATGTAATCTCCCACCAGCTTATGAATGTCTCTGGTTGTGGAAATGACCTGAGTCATAGATTGAGGGTCTGAGGTACATGCACCCGAGTGCTTTCCCACTTCTTCTATAACAATTGATCTAAAGGCTTCTAGATCAACAAGACGAGATGCTGAAGTGGATGTATATGAACATAGAGGTTCCATTGTAAATACTATAGTCTCCTTAAAAGACATGGTCAGACCACTAGTCAATCTTTTCACATCATCATCCTGACCATTCACATGTGCCTCTATAGTCTTCTTAAAATCCTCAAACACAATGACCATCTATTGAACAACACTCTTAACATGCATACGGTCTTCGTACACAAGAACCATTGAAGCAATATATGAGTCTAAACTCACAATTTATTATATCACCAATTCCATAGACTCTTCCAAGGTTATGACTTGATTCTGAAAATCCTTAAATTCATGTAGATTTTTTTTCAGATGTAGAAATTAGCCTTTCCAAAGTAGAAGTTACATGTTCTTGATTGTGAGAAACAGATCTATCTATCCAAACAGATCTCTCTTCCAAATGACTCTTACAATATGATTTTAATGATTCTAAATCTTTATTATTCAAATACTCTCGTGGTAGAAGAACTACTGGCTGTACAATAGTGGTCTCTGAAATAGAAGGAATTGGAGGTATTCTAGTAGTCTAGTCATATTCAGAGTCTCGATTGACTAAGACCATGACCACGAATCCAAGATCTTATGACCATTCTTCTATGACATTCCCAGCAACAACTGAACCTCTGGCAATAGGTTCCTCCCCCTCAGATGGAGCATTCTCCTAATCTATAATATTTACCTCTTCCATTCCTCCTAAATCAACTACAGCAATAGGAGAGTCCACATATACTTCTTTTATAGAATCTTCAACCTCTTACATAGCAATTTTATGTCCGAGAGATTCTATATTCTCTTCTATTTCACTCTACACCACTTCTATTTTTT
The DNA here is from genome assembly GCA_963277665.1 of Viscum album. NCBI lineage: Eukaryota > Viridiplantae > Streptophyta > Magnoliopsida > Santalales > Viscaceae > Viscum > Viscum album. The sequence continues at coordinate 1,344,527,811 of OY728155.1, read as the reverse complement.
ATTTCAAGGTATTGAGACTCAAGAATTCTTCATCACTTTAATCAATAGTTGCCTCAAATTTCACAAGATTTGTGTCAGCTTCATCCTCCTCCTATGAGGTCTCTCCAATAATAATATCCTTTAAGACATTATCTTCTTCTTCTTCCCTAGTTTTTGGATCATCACTATCCCTTGTGACAATCTCTCTTATGGGAAATCTCTTTGGGGGGATAGGCTCACCAAATGATACAACATTGGCATGAGTACTTGAGGGAAGGTCATGATCACTCATGTCATCTTTAGGAGTATCCACTCTTACTTTCATAATAGCAGCCTCCTCTTTTTCATATGAGTATACTCTCTCCATTTCATCAAGCATTAAACATGGATCTCACTTATTCATTGTCCTAGTAGGATAGGTAATAGGATCAAATTTCACACACATCCTAGCCTCATAATTCATCCATTTTCTTTTCCCAGGGTTCCAACTTGTCATCGTTAACTTGAAAATAATTTTGTTAATGCACAAGTTGTCCCTTAAAACTATTTTTTCATCTTTATTTCCACCAACTAGTTTCAATTTCATCATCAAGGACATCAACCTGGTATGAAAAAAAATAATTTGACTTTGAACTAGTCTTTGTCATATCCTCTAACTAAATCATTAGTAACTGAAAAAGATTTATCATTAGTCCATGCTTCAGTAGAGTGAAGGGAAATGTGTATTTATACTTTAAGGTGGAAAGTTTCCCTCTCTTGGGACTCAAAACATTCTGAATAAACTTATAAATCAACATGTTTTATCTTTCTATTTCAACAACAATCACTTTTATAGGGATTCCATTTTCTATTAGCTCATCTAAATCCTTTTCATAATAAAAATACTAAATCGTGGGAGGTAACACTCTAGAGTAGTAATAAAAAATTCATTCATGTGGAACTCTTAAGAATTCATGACATTCACCAGAGGAAAATCTCACACACACTCAATTTACATTTTGAGACATTAATTTCTCATCCTCAGACTGTTCAAACCTCAAAAACTCATAAAATTCCATGACTAGCTTTGGGTATTATGGTCCATTGTTATTTAAAAAACATTATACCCAATACAGAGCTTCAATTTCCTTCATCACAGAAGACTTTCTTGACAACGGCCATTTTGATCTTAATTCATTCTCAACCACAATTTCCCACATCTACAAATGTTTATTGATATGTTTTTCCACTGCCTTTCTTCCACTACTGGACCCAACTCGAGGTCTCTTAGGGTTCATCGCATATCCTTCATCATAAACCATCAATATCTTTAATCATTCCATTTTGATCTAGTGCAGTTTGGGAGTTTCAATAGAAGATTAGGTTCCATGGTTAGTGATAAAAAGGATCAGGAGAGGATTGATGTGGATCAAAATGTTTTTTCTGCTTTTTTTTATCATTTATTGATGGAAAAAAATCGAGTAAAATTAATAAATAATACTAAAAATATTTTTTATTCTGTCATAAAAAATGTGAAGTCCTATCCTTATGGTCGACTATCATTAAGATGTCAATGGTGAGGTCCATTGGTGAGTTCTAAAGGTAAGGTCTTATCGGTGAGGTCTAATGGTGAGGTTTTATTTGTGAGCTCTAATGGTAAAGTCTTATTGGTGAGGTCTCATGGTGAGCACATATTGGAGAGGTCTAATGGTGAGATCGTATCACTTCTGTCTAACAGTGAGGTCTTATCTTAACAGTTTATCATACCTAACTTATGTTTGATGTAATTTCACCTCTCAAAAATCAAAATCCTTGTCAATATATCAAACAATATGTTTTCAGTGCCAATGAATTATAGAGTGATTTCACCTCTTTGATAATGATCTCTGAAGATGTGATGTCTCACATCAATGTGCATTGTCCTAGCATGAGATACTGGATTTTTATTGATGATAATAGAACATGTATTGTCAAAATTTATAGAAACATGTTTTAATTGATATCCATAGTCTAGTAATGTGTGTTTCTTCCACTAAATTTCTGCACAACAATTTCCAGAAGCTATATATTCATTTTCGGTAGTGGAGAATGCAACAAAATTTTGTTTCTTAATACACAATGATACTAGCGACTTGAAAAAAATGTGACATGTTCTTGATGTTATTTTCATATCTATCTTACATCCAGAAAAGTCAGTATATGAATAAACTATTTAATCAAATGATTGTCCACTTGGATAAAAGTGTCCTATGATTATATTATTCTTGAGATATTTAAATATCCTTTTAATAGAAGTTAAATGACTCTTTGGGATTACCATGAAAACAATAAAACATACATACATTGAACATAATATCTGGATGGCTATCAGTAAGGTAGAGCAGACTCCCAATCATACCTCTGTAATTGGTTTGATCCACTGGTTTACTTGTTTCATCAGCATCAAACTTACAAGTTGTACTCATAGGTGTATCACAAGCTTTATTATCATCCAATCCAAAAAAAATCAAAATAACTTTAATATATTTAATTCTATTTAAAATAATACCATTTTTATTTTGATAAATTCTAAATACAAGGAAAAATTTTAGTTCCCCCATTAAACTCCTTTCAAATTCTTCTTTCTTCATCTTTGAAAAATCATAACATAAATAATTTTTAAAGGATCCAAAAATAATATCATCCACACAAATTTTTACTATTAAAATATCTTTGGAAATTATTTTAATAAAAGGGTAGGACCAGGTATTCCTTTAGTAAAACCTTTTGAAATAAAAAAAGAATTATGTCTATCATACCAAGATCTATGAACTTGTTTTAGACCATATAAATATTTGGAATGTTTAAATACAGGATTTGAGAAAATGGGTATTTGTTAAACCAATGATTTCTTAAAAAGTAAATCATCATCTATATAACCATTTATAAATTCACTTTGGACATCCATTTGATAAATATTGAAATTTAGATGAGCTGCATATGCATGTAGGATCAAATGGATTCTAGTGTAGCTACATGTGAATAGGTTTCCTAATAGTCTATCCCTTCTTTGTGACTATATCATTATGAAACTAGTCTAGACTTATATCCAACTATGTTTTTAGATTCATCCACTTTATTTTTAAACACCTATTTAGTGAATATGGAAAAATTGTCTTTATCTTATTCTAATAATTCCCAAACATTGTTTATTTCAAACTAATTTTATTTTTATTTTAGAGATATCACCCAAAAATTCATCATAGATAATATCATTAATATTTTTGGGTTTAAGCTGTGAAAGAAAGGCTTGATGTTCAACCTGATTTCTCAAAGATACTCTATGTTGTGATCCTCTATTTCGATCACCTAGTACAACATATAAATGATGATTCTTGTGGTTTCTAATTTCAATAGAAAGGGATTGAATATCCTCCTCATGATTTTTTAGAGGTTATGATTCAATATTATAAGATTCTGGAAAATTTAGAGAACTAGTTGTTGTTACTAAGGGATCAATAACTTTATCACTAAGGTCCTGAATGGAAATATCTTACATAAGATGTTAAAGATAGGTGATTGGTTCATGTGGATTGGTCCCATATTATATTACATGAACTAATTCTTCCACACATTTGGTTCTCTTATTGAATAATATATATGTTTTACTATAGGTTGAGTAACCTATGAATATTCCATCATCATTCGTGGTAGCAAATTTATCATGATTATCCTTAGTGTTATAGATAAAGACTTTGTAACAAAAAATTATAAATTAATTAACCATAGGATTTCTATTATTCTAGATATTATATGGGTTTTCTTAATAACATGTCTAATTAAGAATATATTGATGATGTAACATGCTGTATAAACAGCTTCAGTACAAAAATAGATAGAGATATTATACTCATTTATCATTGTCTGATAAATTTATTGAAGTTTCTTATTTATTATATCTACAACTACATTTTTTTGAGGTGTTCTATGAGAAGAGAAAATGTGATTATATGCATTTTAAAAAAATATTCATAATAGATATTTTCAAACTCAAGACCATGATCACAGCTCAGGGACTTAATTTTATGTCGACTAAAATTTTCTACAGACTTGTAATAGAAAATATAGTATGAACAAGCATCCCTTTTGAGAGATAGAATTTATACCCAAGTATATCTAGAAAAATAACTTACAAGAACATAAATAAAGCCCATTAAATTTAAACTAGAAACTCTAGATGGTCCAAAAAATCCGTGTGAACAAACTCAAGTCGTTGAGAAGTAGAAACACCATTATTTGTTTTGAAATAAACATTGTTTGGTTTTCCCTTTTGACTGGGATTACAAACATTGTTATGTGTGAATTATAATTTAAGTAAGTATCTAACTAAACCATTATTATTTATTTTACTAAGTGATTTCACACTATAGTGTATTAATATTCTCTTTCATAATCATTATTCCTTATGAAAATAATTTTAACAAGAAACATTTTTCATTGCTAAAGAGTGTAAATCAACAACATATACATTTTCATTTTTAAGAGCAGTAAATATTAAATAATTTTAAAAATAAAAAACATTACATGAATTATTTTAAAACATAACATTAAAGAACCCATCACACAACTGAGAGATACTAATTAGATTGTATTTTAACACATCAAAAAAGTACTTTTGAAATTAATATTGTATTAGGGATACAAATTTGGCATAAGCTGAAAATCTTCTTATATGAATTATCATAAAATATAACATGTCCACCATCATCATTTATTAGGATCTTGAATCATGAATAGACTCATATCATATCTCTTGAAAATCCAATGTTTGAATAACATAGTGTTTTATAGGATCTCATTAAAAAAATTTCATGCAAACTAGATTAAGTATAGGGTATCTTTAGTACCCAGATTTTCATGGGTCTAAAAAGGTTATAAATTTATATATTGGGGCCCCATACTTGTCTCACAGGTTTCCTATAATCAATAGATATGTTTTGAGACATGAACAATTTTTTAGGTCATTCAGAAAATTTTATTTTCAAAATATGGTTCAGGACATAAACTAGAAGTGAACTATTTAGATTTTGGCACACATTAATTTTTAATAATCCTTCCATGTCCTAGTTGATATACTCAACTAGTTTTTTATTTTGGAGAAATATGTTTCCCTAAAATTGTGTAAATGTATCTCTACCTATAGTAAACATCTCAATATCTCTTTTTAATTGATCATTCAATAATTTAATTTCATTAATTTCTTATAAAATATGAACACATATTTCATTCGCAATATCTAAATCAGACTTATAATTAGAATTTAAAGATTGTTTTCTTTTCAATAATTTATATTTATCATTGTGTTCATTAAAGGCATCCTCCGATATTCCACATTATTTAAATAGTTCATCCATAGTAATTTTATCATCATTAATTGATTTAATTTCATTTCATTAATAGTAATCATTATGTATAGGGGAATTGAGTGTTACCCCCGATGTTTCAGTCATGAAAAATAGGTTTTCATGTTTGATCCTTTCAATATCAGAAGTGTCAGATCCACAAGAGATATATCTTGAGGCACTCCAAGAAGCTTTCATAGAATTATTATATCCCTTTCCCTTTACTTCATATTTCTTATTAAATTTCATATTGGGGAAATCATCCTTTACGTGGCCTTTTTGGTTACTCTCACAGAGGACAATTTCATTTGAATTGCCATTACATTTTCTATTATTTTTCCATTGTCCTTTACTATCATACCATCCTTTATAGTTTGATTTTCTAAATAACTACTTCATTCAGTATAAGTTTTTGAATCTTCTTGCATGATGATCCATCTCATCATCACTATCTGAATTTGAATCTTAACTGGTGGAACTGTATAGAGGAACTTGAAATTTTTCATTATCTTTTATCTTTGAGGAAGAAGTCTTGAATGTTACATTATTATTTCTTGGTTATTCATCTGCAACTTGATTCACCTTAAGCTCTGTTGCATACATCATTTGTTTTACAATTAGTTCATTCCCTCATAGCATGCTTATATCACATGATTCTCAAATAGAAACAGATGTTCCTCTCCATCTGTCTGATAGGCATGGAATCTACCTCATAATCTGATCCTTATTGTCTACTGGATTCTCCATAAGACTTAAATTATTTACTATTTAATTGAACCTGAGCTACATTTCATATATATGTTCATTAGGATTAATTTTAAAATTATCATAATTTATAGCATAAATATTTAATCTCATTTCTTAAACATTGGTTGTCCACCCATGAGAAACAACCAATTTGTCCTAGATTTCACAAGTAGTTTTACAGGAATATATTATATTGAATTATTCATCTCTTAGGGAACAATACAATACATTCATAGCTTTATAGTTATTGTTATATGTAGCTTTGGTCAACTAAGACCTTGTTTCCCTAACAATAGTAGGAAACACATGTTGTTCTTCAATTGTGTCCCAAATTTCAGGACACCTTCTCTTTAGATGCATTTTCATTTTTAGTTTTCACTGAGAATAGTTATTACCACTAATGAAAGGTTTCATATTGTTAGCCACACCCTAAACTCAGTTGTACATAGTTAATTCAAATTTAATGAATTGAAAATTTAGATATGAAAAAAAATTTAAGATCATTATGATACAAATAAATTTATAGTTGAAAATATTTTTAAAACATTCACAGTTGTTTTGATCGCAACAATAAAAAATTTAACCCTCTAATACCCAATGTTTTTCAGAGTGGAAGGGTGAATAAAGTTCCAACCTAAAATGTATGTTAAATAATTATGGTAAAGATCCCCCAATTTGGAAACAACTTAGTTAATTAAGGAAGTAGATATATAGATGATTGGTTGGACAAAAATATTCTCAAAGGGTGATTATACCTCAGTTGAATTATTATACACCAATTATTCATCATTTGAAACCAGTTTCATGAATTAAACACAAACACACACTAACCAGAACTAACAATCATAGTCAATGAAAAACAGGTTTATTGTTTTTGAAATTATAAGTAGCGGAAAGTAGAAAAATAGAGTATTACAAAAATATAGAACACATCAGAGTTAAACAAGAGGTTCAGTCTCAAGAGGGGACTTAATCCTCTCCACTTGGTGATCATCTTCCACCAAGAAATTTATATTAACAATTTCCTTGATACATATCCTCTATCGATCTTTAGAACAGTTTTTAAAGACTATCCAGGGCTCACAACCTCAACCACAATGAAAAAACAATCCAGTCCACACATGGTCTCTTTAAAAGTTATATATGGGAAAAAACGTAAATAAAATTTTATGTTATGATTTTCAGTATCCTCTACTTCAAGCACATGACTTAGTCTGTGTAATAAAAAAACATACACTTCTAATAAATGTAATAGAATGAAAAATAGGGATAAAGTAATAAGGATTGAGTTTAGTATTCTCTATGTGTTTAGATTTCATCTCTTGACTCCTTGGAGTGAATAATTTTTAGATTAAGTATTTTTATAAAACTTGTCTCCAAAAATACTGTGTCACAACTCCAAGTTCTAGGTTTCATGTATTGAGTGTTCAGATTCTTGGGTTGATTGTAATTTGATGAAGCACTGAATCAAGTCTTGAATTTTCTTCCCAAAATGATCTTCTTGAGGCTCTTGGGTTCATATTGAGAGCACTGGTATTCTTATTTTGTTACTCAGATCTAGCATTTGATAATTCTCTCTTTAGCATCCTATGTTTTATATTCGAGGTCCAGTAATTGGAATAAGGAAACCATGTGCAGTCTTTCTCATACCTCGTACTATCTCCAGATATGGTCTCTTCATATATCTATATTCGGAATTAATTAACTTTGGATGAATTAAATTTACCTAATATGATCGTTAGAATAAACATACAAAATAGACAATTGATGGAGTATAAGAGTGAGTGTCAGTAGGATGATGACGACTGCCTTCTCAATAGTATCCTCAATAGGTAAGCTGCATTGGTAGGATTCATCTGTAAGATTCAAAACAATATCTTTTGATTGATAGACTCGTGATGAATCCTTGTATGGATAACTCAATAGTGAGGTTCAACATCAGTAACATACAAGCTATAACCTCTTTCGGTATCTTTCGGGTGATAACCTCTATCAGGAACCTTCCAGCAGTAATCTGGTAAACATCTAGTGATAACTTCTATTGGTAAAATGCCAGCGGTAACCTCTAACTGTAACCTTCCACCAGTATCCTCAATCAGTAACCTTCCAGTGGTAACCTCAATCGGAAACCTTCAAGTGGTATCCCTTATCGGTAACCTTCTACTTAGATATATTTTTCACTATAAATTTTGTTAAAAAAATAGTGAGATTAAAGATACATAGTTTATCACTTGAAATAATCTTTAAATAGTAATGAAACATGATAATCATGTAAAAGAATCAAGTTTTGCTGTTATCAAAACAAGTGAGTCCAAAAATAGTTAACAATATCTTCCTGTTAGGATATTGTCCAATCAAGAATGAAAAGTATCTCATCATGCATCATATGAACACTCTTCTTCCTACCAAGATACAATTCATGCTTTTATGCTCACCAAATATCACGCAATTCGATAAACAGAATGGGCTTGAGATTTTTTTCAACGAGAACATTATATCATCGATGAATTAAAAAAATTATTTTTCATGAAAATATTACAAATTAATATATATATATATATATGGTGAATAACATTACATACCAAAATACATTCCCAAGAATTTATATTTATTTTTTCTCTATATTATATCAACCATATTGTTTAAACCAGATTGATATTGTGTTTTTTATCATATAAACCCATAAATATTTAACATAAACTACAATTTATCTAATTATAGTACATTTCTCATTGTATTAAACCATTATATGTGTGTTTATATTATAGACCTCTCACATTTTGGTGCAGCCTCGTCATCTGGTAGAGGATAAAGATAAAAATGAAAAATAATTAGTGATATAGATTAATATTTATGAATTTATCCTTAATAACTATTAGTTATGATTAACACATTCATATAGATGGGTAATATACTGGCCCCTGAAGTGTTGTGTCAGTGGGTGGGGGACATTCCTCTATTATTGATGGAATATATACAATATGAGTACATATTATAATTTTTGATGATAAGTGTGTTGATGAATTGAGAAAACATAATGTGTATCCATATAAAAATAATGGTGGATATGGATATGGACAATCTGGAGGGATATATGGTGGAGAAGTTCCTTATAAAGTAATTATTGGGAGTGGGAAACAAGGAAGAATCAAAGCATGAGAACTAATATACTCTATGGTATTAGATAGAAAGGTATATAGAAATTGCAGGTATATAAAATATGTAGATGGATTAATCAGTGGATATCCACCATTTGGACAAAGGGGGATGAAGTGATGCATAACTAAATGACTACATGATGACTGATGTGATATATTGTTTGGATAAACAATAGAATTTTTCATCCTAGTTCCACCTATATACAATCACCATACATAACATAATTCAACCACATCCTAGATGATGTATACTAAAATATCATGTATGATAATATAAAATGTATGATGAAAAGATAAATAATATAAATGTACATAATATTTATACATAAATTGTAATGACAATGGTGATCAATTGAGAAATATCTAAATCTGTAATACACATTTCATTTAGATGTATTATTCTTCTTCTAAAATGATTATAATCATACATTTTATGATAAATATTTAAAAAATATTCAATGATAAATATAAATATTAAAAATGTTATTTAACACACTTATAACCAAAAACAATAACTTAAGAGAATGTTCTTTTTGGTATCATATTTGTTTGGATACCTTTATACATTAATCATGAAAATGTTTTGTCTATAGATTATTGGGATTCCTGGGCACATATTATTCGACTTATATGTCATTAGGTGCATGCATGAGTATATTTCTATCCATCATTAATCATATATAACCTTGTATTACTAGGGGTAGTTGGGATTCATATATCTCAACGATGACACTTGTTCTCTGTTAATGTTGCAGTGATTGTAATTGTTTTTTTGAATTATGAATTGATGTTCAATGAGTTACTTTTAGAAATATAATGTTTTGTGAGGGGAAAAACAAAAGAACACCATTTATGAAAGTCTATTATGTGCAGTTTAAAAATCGGTTCCCATGATTTAATGCTACATCTAAACAATTTCTATAATACAATGAATAGTTGTATCATATTTTTCCAAATGGTGTAAACAAAACATGCATAGATGATAGTTTTAAAAAATCATTGATTGATTTATTTTTCTTTATAATAATTTTTGTTACATTTCATTTTTAATGTGGAGGTATTCATAATTATTTTATGTCATATATTATTATTTGAGTGTTATTTAGTTTTGAATTCAACAATGAAATCATTTTTAACTATAATGAAAAAATTTCTTGTATTTTAGAATTATTTTATATCATTAAATATTATTTAATGATTCATGAATTGTGAACTATTTTTAACTATCATCAACAATTATAAACTAATACAATCTATTTTTATGTATCGATTTTAGTCAAATGTAGTGGATTATATTAATATTTTGGGATTTTCCTATGATGTTAAAATATATTTTTACATAATTTATAATTTATCCAATAATATACATGGGATTATTTCATAAAGTGAATTATTGATTTTATAAATAAACTGATTTCTCTATAGAATAGATATTAAAATATATTATATATATTTATTGAATTTTTAATTTATTTAAAATTTTATATTATTGATAATGTAATAAATTATATTCTTAAATTATTAATAGGGTTTTAATGGAATATTGTTTTTGATTCAAATTTAGGTATATTTTTATAATTTTATTCATAGTTTTGAAATGTGTATTAAATGCATTTCATGTCTCTTCCTATTTTTGAGTGCCTACCTTATCATGTCCCAATATAAAATAGAGGTGTATTTGAAGGTGATTTAAAATAAGTGGATTCAATTATTACAAGTGTCTATTATCTAATATATTTCTACAATAATGAATTATATCACTTAAAACCAAAATAAAATTATAGACCTAGTTCTTGTGATTTTAAATTGGAATCCTCTTATCATTCATGGTTAATAAATTTACCATGAATCCGAATGGTCGTCTAAAATATTGATAATTTCTTCAAACATCTCAATATCGTGGAATCCCTTATGCTCATGATTAAGTAAATTATTATTAAACGTGCATGATAAATGTAGTTAATGTCCAAAATTTTGTCTAATCCACTATGTGTCCATTTTTAGAATTATTTCAATAAATTTAACAATAAACTATATATTCCTAAAATTGTAAATGCATTAAGAGAGGAATACATTTATTGAGTCGAGTATAGTGGAAAATAAATATTTTTTTATATATCTCTATTTACTAATGTAATAATATATATACCTGAGAGTTCCCCATATTCCACGGTCATAGAAATGTGTTTTCAAATAGGTATCTCTACTATAGTTTAAAATACTGTATTTTTTATTCTATTAATGTTACATGTTCATAAAAAAGTATTCCTAAACAAATGTGATGACTTACATATCACAATTTATTAAGAAATTATCACCATATTTTAAAAAAATAAGACAATATATTTAAAATGATTCTATTACCAATTAGTTTCATCAAATAATTATAAGATTTCTTGAAAATTGGGGAGGCCACAAGATAATTATATACTCTATTTAGTAGGATCAATGGTTAAATTATATAAATTTCATCTATGCCTATTTGGTAATGCAATGTGTAGTGATACTACTTTTGGTAAAAACGTTATCAGTTTCATCTCAAAATTCAATACAAAAGACATTGTGTTTATAATAAATTTAATAAAATAAGTGAATAAGCATGATTTTATCTTATAGATCATATTTTTTTATAATCATTCCACCTTTGACTGGACTATACTTAGTGAATGGTCTATGACTTCGAAATTTTTTGGGTTCCCTAGGTTTAGTGGTATAAACTCTTCTATAACAACCTATATTTGAATATGTTTTGTCGAATATTGTATTCATGACCTATAAATTTATAGTATTACATGTGAAATAATCTTATCATACAAATGGATTTTATGAGAGCATTAATAAATTTATTTAATTTAAAAATGTATTTTTTATAGATTAATGTTCGATATTTCTAATTCATAATCAACTCATTTAAGAAAAACTAATAATATATCATTAAATATCATGGGGTAATAATATATAATTTTATATCATGTATTAATGTTTAAAAAATCATTAAAATATTACAATAATATCATGTAAATAGTTAAAAATGTATCTATGCTTTGTGTTCTCTATGATAATTCATAGTTCAAAGTATTTTCTAAAAATTGAATCATTTGTTTCATTAAATACAAAATTTAAATAAATACTGACATGTTAATACAAAACAACGTTATCATCCAAGAAATAATAAAAATTATTTCTTTGGAATTACATCAACAATAACACCAAATTAGTTTTTATCATTCTAATTACATAAAACACATGTTGAGCAGCTAATTCAAGAATATAAGGACCCTCTTTATGTATCTGAGTGTTAATATTAAGCACTCTGAAAACATTTTTTTATCTATATGAATGAATTTATATGAAATTAAATCAAACCAAATAAATTTTATCACTATGACATGAGTTGTTGAGTTTTTATATAATAAAATCATTTTTTTGAAAACCCTATAATATTTTATATTTTTTGAACTTGGAATATCACCCAATTAAAACACATAACAATATGTTATGGCACATATCATGAAACCATCATGTTGAGTTTCCATTTTTTATATATTTTCATAAATAATATAAATCTATTTTCAACCATTGCCTTACAATCACAGACCACATTGTTTGGAATAAATGAAAACACACTTATTTATTTTGATACACCATTCATTGGTATAGTTAAACCATGGAAGATACCATCATAAAGTATTAAGTAGATACTTGTGACTGTTTTATTACAATAAAATCTATTACCATTGAATTTAAAAATGTATTAAATTATTTTCAATGGATTTGGTCCATCCTCACAATTGATAGAGAACGATGTCTCCTTTTATGATTTTTAAATTTTATCTAAAAGTATGAATGATTTAAAATGTCATAATATATAATCAAATCCCATAATGAAAATAATATATATTTATGATTTTACTTGTTGATGTAATAACCAAGAACACCATAGTTGAATAATTCTATATAATGAGACATTTTATAATAATCCCATTATAATGTACACAATAATTATAATCCAAATATTACACTTTTTAAGGGATGTGAAGTATATATAGGATCAATTGGATCGTATTACTCATCTTCAATTTTCATTGTCCGATTAGACATCATATTGACATTATCCATGTATGGTGAACAAAAAACCATGCATTCATTTAATATATATCCTTTCACAATAGAGCCATCCAGATTATATTTATATCTCACATAATATATCAATTTATACAAGACTCTTTCTACTCTATACATCCACCAACTAAAACCATGACCACAAAAAAGAACTTTTGTGGGAGTATGCATAGTTATATGTAATGTATATGTGAAAAATGATGGTGGTAAAATTTTATCAAACTATAAAAGAATAACCAGTGCATCACTCTTTAATTTATGAACAATATTTCTTCTATAAATTTTGGAAGAAATTCCTTAATTAAAAGACATAACATAATAATATAAACTAAAACATTATGTTAAAGAATATTTTAAATGGAAATGGTAATCACCTCATGTAACAAGGCCAATTAGTCTCGGTTTTATGATATTTTACTTTAACATACTGTGTATTCAACCTTTTCAAAATGTTAGTGGAATAATATTTTTGAATCTTAAAAAATTACAATACATGAAGAAGTTTTTCTTCTCATTTATTGTAAAATAATACTAATATGTTAATTGAAAATTATTTTTAACAATTAAATATGAAGGATTTATTTTTCATATTCCCTAATCCAATAAATCATGATGTGACCACAAATACTCTTTTTTCCTAACATTTTATATAGCTGGAGGTGACATATCACAAATTTTTTTCTCAAAGTCAGTTACATCCAAAAATATATGTTAAAAATTATATAACAAATATGTAAACTCAAAGAATATAAATTTACTTCACTAAATGATATTGGAATTTTAATTAACATGAATTCACATTCTTTTATTTGATTTATTATTTCTAGGAATATAATTAAAACAATCATGGTTGTTAACAATGTCATTCCCTGACATTCATTGAGGTGTTTCATATATCTTGATGAAATTATCGAAATGAATCATGTTTTTAAGTATTGATGATTCAATAGTAGATATAATTGATTCCATATTATGTATAAGGTTTATCAAAAAATTCCTCTCGAGGAACATGTATTTTTCATACTAACAGGGAAAGAAAATTTCCCATTTTTACTCAAACCATACGACATTATATAAATAGGGAAATAATTTATCATACTTGGTAATTCTACACTAAATATAAATTACTCCTTCATGAATTCATTATATGATTTTTCACCAAAAATCCTAATATCTTTTAACTCTCCTATAAATGGACGAAAGTATACATCAGTATCATTTATTGGAACAATGGGTCTAAATATCAATACACTCATGATAGGTAATTGACTCATCAAAAAAAATGCATTGATGAAATATATAAATCTGAATAAAAAAAATTCCGTTCACTATTTTAGATATAAATTTGGGGAAATAGGTAGAAACCATCACATGTTAATCCCAATATAACTTTCCTTGGGTCAGCTAGAAAATCTGGATGAATCCTCTCAAATTTCTTCCATGCTAAACCATCTATATGATCAACTATTTCATCATTATTCATTCTTAATTCATCTCCATTACATCTCATATATCATACCATTTGTACATAAATAAAAAGATTCTAAATACTTGAAATTAAAGGTACATACCACACCACATTATCAAAAATGTGGGATTGAGTTTAGTCTTTAATATTCACCCCTTTTTATGTACCACACTTCCTCCACTAAATCAAATCATAATTTTCCTTGAAAACAATATTTAGGGAAAGAATCAATATTATTAGATGAAAATTAAAAAAAATTATTCTAGGTAACCATTTTCATGATTACATGCGTCATTAGGTAGTAAATCATTAATAAATACAAATAGACATTCAACTGAAAAATTTCTAAATCAATAAATTTCATTCTTAATATATAATAACATTAATATATAATGTTTGTTAATTTTTTGAAATATTGATACAAAGGTGTATTCATATATTACATCAGCTTTATAACACTCTCAATTACATCATTCTAATAAACAAATGAAAACTATGTTCTAATATTAAGTTCTTATAATACTAGTCTAAATGATTTTCTTGCTTCAGAATCAAATGGAATCCGATCAGAAATCAAATTTTCCAACCTATAATTTCATCTGAATGAATTTTATTTTACACTTTTTCTTTTTATCCATTATAATTAAACAAGTTATATTTCTTTTGAATCTATATTTAGTGATACATAAACTCACTTCCTGATGATTTAGCCATGGGCTCCAGCATAATCAAAAAATGGTCATTGAATCAATTTTCCATCTAAATAATTATTTTATGAAATGTCTAAAAAATCATATTCTGAAACTCATCAATGATTTATCAATTTTATACATCTATATTCATTCCATTCATGAGAAAATAAATATAACTCCAACAAATAATCCATAAAATGACTTAATACGGTAAGTATCATTTTGTTAAATACTAACTAATTATAAAAAACATATTTTAAAAAATAAAAAATAAATTACACAAAATGTAAAAAAAAATTATATGTAGTTAAATTTTAATTCCTAGACAATTTTATATTCATAATTTTCATTGTTTATTTATTAATTCTTTTCAAATATGTTATATTACATCTTTATCAAAACAAATTTTTTGAAACAATTTTACAAATACATATTGTTAGGGTAATGTATTCACAATAAGTACATTTTAATATAATATACAACATTGTTATTATTATCACACAAATATGTACAAACTAATAAGGAATATTGTATGTGTTTTAGTTCAATCCATCTCTCTATGCATTACAAAATTTATATCCTTTTCTAATTAATTTATTATGTTTTTTGAATTATGAGATCCCTATTGGGGAGAATTAATTTTTAATTAGAAAATTTTGGTTATTATTCAATACATAGATGACATTATATTTGTGAAACGAAAAATTTTTAGGGACATATTGAGGATTCATCATGAGGTAATTTGTGTGGGAAAATATATATTATAATTATAACTATTAGCATATATATATATGTTATCAATAAATAAAATAATCATCAATGGGAAAAGTTATCATATCATATTTACAAGTAATTTTTACCTTTTATTCATGTTATATCAGTTGATAAAACTCATCCATACGTATAAGGGTTAGTTTCCATCATTGTATAGGTAATATACATATTAAATGTATTTCTTATCAAATAAATTGGTAAATGTATAGGTGGTCTGAAGATCCTTGGTGCTTCAAATAAAACTGTCAAATGAGAATGTGTGGATGATGTGATATACAATGATGGGTATATATTTGTTTATTTATGAATAGTATTATTAGTACATCTATCAATACATCTACTTAATAAATCATATTATCCACAACTATCACTAGTATTACTAGATAATATTTCCCTTATTGATAATGGATCAGTATTGAAATTTAAAAATGACTAATAATACAGAATATTATATTGTGTAATTAATAAATCATTATAAAATACCATAATCACAAATTAAACCATATAAAATTATCCCAAATCACTCATTCAATAATAATTATAAGATAATATATTCTAGTTTCCCACTTTAAAATTTATCATATTCTTCAAAGGAAAATTAAAATTACATTTTACTAAAAATCCAATTCACATGGGAATGTTAAACAAAGGAACAAAAGGATGAATAGAATATTCGTGGAATAGTAATTTCATAGTAACAAAAATACTTAATTGGTAAAATAATAAAATCAATTCATACTAATAAACATGTTAAATAAGGTATAATAGGTAGGATAACCAAATGATATAAAAATAAAAGTTTCATTCTTATATGATTTGTTAATAAAATTTTATAAAATACATTAATCTTGTATTTCAATTGTTATTTTTTACCTAAATTTTACTCTATACATTATTGATATATATTAATGAAATTTTATCATCAAATATTGTGGAAATTTGTCATTGTTAACATAAAAAATGATCATAATAATATCATTTATTTTATATTTATATAAAAAAGTGGAATAACCATAACTCTAAATAAACACCCTAACCATTTATTTGATATATGAATTTAGTAATTATTTTTTGTCATGACCCCCTCCCAACAAAGTGTACCCCTCCTGGGCAGGAAAGGTGAAAAGGGAGATAATGACCCCTGAGTCCTGCCTCCAGTAGGCCCCGTGTTGGCGACTAGCACCGAGGGTATAATAAACACACAAATGGGAGGCATTACCCTCTAAGAGAACACATGCAGAAGAGATAAATAAGATAGAAACCCACCAAATCCAACTCAGAACTGAAAATATAGAAGAAACCCAAGTACATATATGAAATTCCTTGAAAAATTACTTCAACTGAAAAGGAAAACTATAAGTACCCAAAAGAAAGTAAGAACGGCAGCGACCACAAGCCCGAACAGCTCCTCCAACCACAAGCTAGTAGTAAACAACTTGATCTCTAACCTGATCCAAGTGACTTGAAAAACAGTTTATATATACATAGGGTGAGTATAAAAATATACCCAGTAGGATAATCCCTTAAGCCTCTCATGAAAAAGTAAAGAAATCATGTTAAAGAACAGTGAACAACAAGTGAATCTAACTCGTCACCTAAATAGGTATACTAAGTTCCTAACCACACCATGGATACTCTCACTAAGTAACGCATAAAAGAATATATCATATAGTAAGGAATATAAAGGGTACCCCTCTACTAATTCCCCACATTTTTTATGATTTTCCCAAACAACATACGTCATGTGAATCTCTCTCCAAAGGCATGCCCGTATACACCTGGGCTAAGCTCCACAGTCTGTACCACGTGCACCGCAAAGGCTTTCCAACAGACACCTAGGCTTAGCACCACACCACCCTCACAACCAAAAGTAACCAGGTGGTTTTTAGGATCCACCACATATTGCCTAACGAGTATCCTACCTCGGGTATTATACCTCAAGCCATTACAGCCCATACACCATGTAAGGTTCCTCAAGACATCACAGCCTATAAACGTTACAACTATAGTAGTCCATAGGATACTATATCTAGAATATATGTGAATGAATAACCACAAGCCATTACATCCCTCTACACACATATATTGGGGAAACTAACCGTTGTTCCAAATGTCACTATTATCTACCAAGAGAAGAGAGCGTGGTCAAAGGGGGTAGTCATCCATTCACCCTCCCATCAGAATGTTGGGGAAAACACCCCCTAGGGCTCAGAATCCCTGAGGTGTTAGTTTCCCTTACTGATAGGGTGGAGTAGCATATAGAAACACAAAAAATATAGAATATAATATAACTCACAACCACACTATGGGCATAACCTAGTCTTAGACACAACTGAAGCTAAGGTCTCTCGAACTCTGGGTTGCCACTTCTAAGACAAGGTATCCTATAAGCACGCAACTATTTAAAGATCCTTATTAGGTTACTTCATTCCCTTTTTATTAGTTCCAATGTACGTTGATTAATTATTCAAATATTAATTAACCATGAGAAAACCCTCATTAAATTCCATTAACACCACATCCAAAAATTCCACTATCCCTTCAAAAGTTCTCAACCTCATTATTAAGTTTCAACAAACTCCAACCCCATGAGTTAACATCAATTATTAAAACATTAATTATAGAATTACTTTCACATATTCCCAAGCATTCTAGAAAAGCATCCTATGCTACTAAACACAAGGGGATCAACACAGTGAGTAGATGTACTACCCGTCGAGTCTATGCCACCTATAGAAAGAGCGTAGAACCATTCTCCCTAGAGAGGCTAAACATGGAAAGCACGTGGAATACCCCGTGTTTCTTTTCCCTTTTGGAAGAAGGGTAAGCATGAACAGCTACCTTGAGCAGTGGGGAAAAGAAAAATAGAAAAACAACCAAAGAATCCAAAAGCATCCAACAACCACATCCATCTCATTTCATCACCCCTGGTGTCCTCCCCGACACCCACATTCATAAACAGATGCATCTCGCCACACTAGGCGTCATCCACTACCACAACCACAAGGCCTCCATGCCTCCACATATCACAACACCCCTCCATGGTCACATCACAGCACAAGAAGCAGGAAAAACAAACATCACATCAAATTGGGATATTGTCCCTTTTACAAGGCATCCGACCTTCAAACAATAAGCACCAACAAATTTCAGGTTTTTCAACCAAATGGATTAAACACATACACCATAATCAATTTGATTAACTCCATGTTGGAAAAACATCCACAATAAAAAAAATAGTATTCATTTACATGCCTCTTTATCTTTAGACAATTAATTATCAATTCATTCCGAATTTACGTTCTTTATCAATTTCATCAAGAGAAACATCCAAACAAGAAAGGCATATATATCACACTATCTAGAAACTCATGAGGCAAACAATTATCATGGTACAAAAAAAAACAACATGCGATCAAACCAATTATTTTAATCGGGTTCATGTATTTAATTATGTCAATTTCATTGTGATCCAAGGGTCTAAATTATGCTAACTCTACGATAGAACATAATCAATTAGAGAAGCCACAAATCCCCTACCCCAACAGTTTTGACATAAACCACAACGGTCAAAGAACTCCCAAGAAGACCGGGACAATTCACCAAGGATCCTCCCTAGATCTCTTCTCCTTACACAACCAAGACCAATGCTCATTATAAACGACACCCCCACACTTAGATCTACCCATAACTGTCATAGATCTAAGATCCCGAGAGAAGAGGAGGTGTAGATCTCGGTTGATATAAGAAACCAAACAAAAAGGATCACATACCTCAAGAAACCAGATTCGATGTGTGAAGAGAAGCCTATGGATCGCCTCCAAAACGATTGGGAGAGGTTTTCTAACCTTCATGGGAGAGTAATCTCGAGTTATGTCTGCTTAGGGGCATAAATGAGGTGATTAAAGGAAAAACGAGTTAGATCCCCAATTTCAGGATCTAACTTTAAGTGCCTTCACGGTTAGTCCTCGAGGATTATCAAACTGTGCGCTAACCGTGTATTAGCTTCTACCTCGTCAAACACTCCTCGCATGGTTAGTCTGAACGGTTAGACAACTTGTGCATTAACCACTGCCTCTAAGGCCAGCCTTTCACAGTTTGGCTGCATGGTTTAGTCAAACCGTTCACCAATCGTGTGAAAGTTATTCCCTTTATCTTTCCTTAAAATTCCACCCAAACGCACCTCTATGTCGTCTTGACCTCCCGGAACACCTCCAGCACAAAATTTTCACAATGGAATGGGCGGGAGAGGTCCGGACCATTAAATTTAATATGTTCAATAATATATCATGTAATTTTATGTATATCAATAGATAGGTTTGTCATATGGAAATAAATTAAGTTTTATTGTAAAAATGATATGAAAATATTTATACCTTTTGGAATTTATGTAAATAAATAATGAATTAACTAACTATATAAAAAATATTCAAATAACATGTACTTTTATAAAAATTAAGAATATGTGGAATAACACCACATTGGTATTTAACAAAATATATATTCAAGAAAACATTATGAAATTAATTTAAAATCCTATGGTAGATAAACTAATTATGCAAAATTAAAAAATGAAAACACCAATTTAAATTTTTATAGAATTCAATATTTAACCATTATTAAATTTGGAAAAAATATTGGAATATTTTATTTTATAATATATAATGTAAATATATATATTACTTTTGATATTTATTTATTTTTTTATGATGGTTAGTATCATCTTTAGAATCACCCTCACATATGATTTCAGTATCCATTTAAGTAATAATATATTTAAACCAAACGTTAATGCAATTCTGAATTCATTAAAATGTATAGATAGTTTTAGGAAAAAACTAAAAATTAGATAAAAATATTTCAACTTAATATATAATAAAAAAATATATGTCTTTCCTTCTAATTTTTTTTTGTTTTGTTTGATAAACACTTCAGTGAATTTAGGGAAAATATTAAAAATATAAAATATTACATTAGGTTTTTTATAAATAAATTATTTCTATGTAGTTTCTATAAATTTAAACTAAAAAAATAATAACCCAATTAAAAAAATATATAACTGAATAAGTATTTAAATAATTAAAGGTAGACCAATATGGAAAACTGCAACTTTTAGTACAAAAGCTTATGAGACTTTAGGGAACATTTTTCATATCAAAATAGTGAAATATAATTGGAAAAGTAAACTTATTTTTATATAATTTATATTATTTACAATTTCATAAAAATAATTATTGTACCATATATTTATCTTTATATGTAGTTAATAACTAGAGTAAACCAATCTATAAAATTATACTTTTTTAGTATAAAACCTCAGTGAATTTATTGGAAAGTTTAAATATAAAAATGTCTTCAATATAATTGGGTGTAGTTGAGGTATTTTTAGATATTTAATTACCATTTATATTGTTACATGTATCATTGTTTCAATATCTATAGAATGAAATTTATATAGTATTTCATGAAGGAAATTTTAGAGCCAGCTAAAAATAGAAAATATGCCATTTTGAATATTTTTTTTGTATTACTCCATTGTGCCATAAATAATGTATAACAATACTATGGAAAAATTAGAAATGAATGGTAAAATATTATATATAGTCTAAATGGAAACAAATACATAGTTATAATTAAAAAAGAATATTTATTGTTCATTATGAAATTAACTTGATAGGGAATGATTAAAGGGGAACAAACCACAAGAAATTGATTTATTCACCCTTAAGGAGAAAATCATAAATCAAATCATTCATTTAAGATATGGGAGATGATGCACAATAATGAATATTTTAATGGGAATCCTTTAATAAATTTAGTGGTTATGTTTATTCATGAGGTGTATCCAACCAATATATTGGTCGAGTAGGATGATATCATGGAGTTGGGGGTCCGTGTCAGAGTTAAACCGAAGAAAGTGGTCAAGAGGTCACCTTGGAGTAGTGTCAAAAGCGTGGTGGGTGGCCATTTTAGAGGAATATGATCATGTGGTGGTTTGGTGGTTGTTTTGGAGGAGGAGGATGGAATAATGTTGGGTAGCGTCATCCATGAAGGAGGTTCATAGGTAGGAGAACACATAATGTATGGAAGTAATGGGAGGAGAGAAATGTGATGGTATGAGGAGATCCACACGAGGTTGAAAAAAATATTATTTCCTTTTTTTATAAAACTACATTTTTAAATAAATATATAACCATATTATTAATTAAACTATGCCTTTAAATTAACCTAACTCCATAGTCCTATAAAAATTCATTGATAGTTCGGTGGATATAGATCATTTTTATTAATGTTTTTTACCATTCTATGAGATATGTTTTAGAAATAAAAATTATTTCAATGAAATATTATGAATGATTTTAACATATTTTCAATAAAAATACTCTTAAGATATTACCATAGTTATATTGGACATAACTTGAAGTAGTTTATATTAAATTTAGTGATACTTTTTTTCGATTCATGTGATATTTCCTATGTTCTATGAGAAATTTTTATGATTACCAAATCTATTAACCAAGTAAATATTTATAATAGAGAAGTTACTATATATAGAATATTTTTAATGATGTTTTATGGAATTGAAAAATAGGTCTTCAACTATTCTTATATATAAATTGTCCAAAAATTATGAAGGTTTTTAAGTAAATGTTATAAAAAGGTTTTGGTTGTTTCCTCATTAAAATGATTAGGTAATTGGTATTTCCTCACACTAATTAATGAACCATGGAAGTAATTTCACAAATAATGATTTTAATTTTAGAGAACATATAATCACATTTAATATTTTATTGAATTATTTCTTTGTAAAATTCAATTATATGTATACTAATCACATGAATTTGAAAAATATATTTTCAACAAAGAATTTAACATGTGGAAAAATATTGATGGATCAGATCAATGACTATAAATTATCCATACATACAACATTGAAATGTAAAAAAAGAGGTTAATGACTCTTGGATCAAGAAATATCATAAATTTATATCCATTATATATATTGAATGAGTCCCAATACTCATAGAGTAGTAATGAATATATCTTGACACCATAAATGAATGGTATAAATCCTATATTTCGTAATTGATTAATCAAAAATCCAAACATATTAAAATCGATGAAGCCCAAAAATATTATGTGTGTATATATAGTAAAAGGAATGAAATATTCCATGGTTCATTATTAATAAATATATATTTATAAGGTTTAGAACCAGAATATGTGTCCCATCAAAAAAAATTAATAAATGATGTTTTTTTTGATGTACATAAATAATTTTTCTCTATTAATGTTGACTATAATAATATTTATATAGATCTAAAATAAATCTTTTGGTGGGATATCATGGATAAAAAAATATAAGAATATTTATCTATATACTTTTTATGCATGAATGTCAATGAAATATTAAAAATTTATAACGGTATGTAGCAAGAATTACCTGTACCTGTATAGAAAAGTGAAAACATTCCCATGTATTTTTACATCAGACTCCCAGAAATATCTAATGGATAAAACACAATTTCTGATTTATTCCACATTTTTATGTATTAATCACATTTGTTTCATTAAAAAACATATATTTCTTTTAAAAATGACAGGGATGTACATAATGGAATTTATAAGGATACACAAACATACATTCCCCATTATATCTTATATGAATTTGATGATTACATTGTTATTCGTGAGAAGTAATTAAGAATAATTAGGGATAGAAATATTTTTAAACACTACTTCTCAACCCCCAATATATTGTTATTTTAAGTGGTTATTTATATCTCTAGAGGATATTATTATATATTGTTTGATTGATTTTCAGTATTATTGAGATCAATATATCACCATCAAAATTTACTCACATAAAAACACTTTCCATTATGTAATTCATCTGAAACCCTTTAAGTCTCATTATAATAGTAGAAATCTAACTCCAAATAGTGGGATGAAGTTGGGGAGAGGAAAGTAATAGGTTATAACATTGTCATAGTAATGATAGATAATGATTAAACCATTCATTGGAATATAAAAGAGACACAAATTTTATATATGGGATATTAAAATAATAGTTGATTAGAAATTTATTTTGATGATGGTTATATGGTGTTCCACTGAACATCTATATGGAAGGAGGTTATACTATTTTTGTAGAAAGGGAAGCTGAGACCTAAATACATTATATCTTCAAGATCCTTTGTCATGTTGGAGTGATAAAATATCACAAAATTTGAAACCAAACCCACCTAAAGTTCCCAAAATTTCCCATATATCACTTTTGATGAAGTATATTCCAAATCAATCACATTTACCAATATCGTAAGCTATATAATTGAAACATAAAACTTATTATAAAAAATCAACTCTAGAGATCATAAATCAGATAGAGAATCCTAGGATGATAAATGAGATAACATGTAGTTAATTGTATATGGACTAATCATATTTTCTAGGAGGCTGCATGTGAAACTAAGGATGTGAGGAGATAAAATTAACATCATGGGGTTTCCTTTAGGTCAAAACATTTCCTGAATATAACTTTTTTACAATGATAAATTTTACTGCTAGTTTTGTAGTAATTTTTTTCCAATAATTAAATAAATTGCCTAAAATCATGTGTCACAAACACAACCAAACTAATATAATCCAAATTATACTATATAATAAAATTATAATAGAAGTTAATCCTATAGTATATAACAATATAACAATAAATTTAAAATTTGTATAAAATAGTATCAAGAACAATGATGCTTTAAAAAATTGTTTTTCAATTAAAGAATATTTTCATTACATAGTATATTTTTATTTAAAAAAATGTATAAATTATTGAATACATATTTTTCTAAATGATATTAATCATTTAAATATGAATGAAAAAATAAATTATGATAAATATCTGAACATTTTAAATTAAATAATTTTTAGCTAAATAGGAAAATTTAATGTTTTTTAATAAAACTAATTTTTTTTTGAATTTATTATTATATATATAAGATCAATATGTTTAAAATTAATTATAAATTATTATGGTTGTATTTGTGTAAAAACGTTTTGTACTTCAAAATAATATTTTACACCATGAAAACCAGTGATAAATATATTAGAACATATGTGACATATAATTCTAATTTGAAAAATATTTTCATTATTTTTATCAATTTTAAATTTCAAGGGTAATATTTAGGATTGTAGTTTATTAGAATCTATATAACCATTATTTCTTATAGTAAAATAATTCATATCATGAAATTAATTAAATTGATGAATTGATGCTACACAAAATTTTTATTTTTCAAAACACAATTTTTCTACAAATAACTTTTTTGTGTAATCTTTTCTCATATTTAAATTACCTTTTCTAAGGTATAGAGATTTTATTTGATAAATTTATTTTATTATTTGAAATCATAATTTTAAAATAGGTAAAAAGGTTAATTTCATTTTTTTATAAACTAATAACCATAGTTAAAATTAATTAATTGGGATAAATGTTAAAAATGTTAAAAGAGTTTAACTATGAGTAAAATACCTAAAAATAGTAAAAATGTTCCTCCAGGTTCGATGAGTGATGGCTCAACATTCCATAATCCCCATTTTTATTTTTCACATTAGGATACATTCAAACTTAAATAGCGACATAACATTATTTAAATTAAATTTCTATATCCAAAATTACCCATCTCATAACATATAATATGGAAACATTTCATCCACTTTACATTACACATGTCTAGTTTAATTTCATCCTAATACACTACCATTTTCGCAAATTTTATGAATTTCTAACATTCCTTGACTACTAGTATTGACTTATTCTCATAAGGCCTCTATTTACAAGTTCACATCCAAGAGAAATAATATATTGTCATTGAGGTAAGAGCATGATAAAATAAGTATGAATTCATAGAATGTTAGATGGTTATTTAATAAAAGATTTCAAAGAAGATACTCAAGAGGTCGTTCATTATAGAGTATATTCCCATTTATATTCAAATATTATTTTTTTCCCTTGATCTATAATCTAGTAAATTATAATTTCTATGTCTTATCCAACACTTTTTGAGATATATTATATAAATCATCAAATTTATGTATTATTATAAATATTATAACATGGGAAACTAAAAATTATTATTAAAAATTATTTGTGTGAGATATACAATTTTTTTCCATCCATGTATCATATCTAGACATAAATTTGGTGTATTTTTTATTCCTTCATCATGTTTCCTTCCTTGGTTAATATGAAAACACATTATAAGTAATATAATAAACACTTCTCAAAAACATCTCATATATTTCTCCAAATGTATAATTTATATTCAACATGAAATTCATACATTATTTTCTTTTGGATTCCTGAAAACTATTTGATGATATAACACGTCACATCAAAAGAATAAGTCAAAAATTATTTCTGTTGATGATTCACTATCAGGGTATAACCTTCCCTCGTTAATAACTAATTAAAATTGATTAATATGTGGCCATAAAACATAAAATCCATTAGACCATGACAATATTTACAACTATTATGACCCTTCATGTATCACTGTAATACAACAATTTAAAAATATAAAATAACTAGTTTTAAATTATTTAAGTACATATAAATTCATGATCAAAAACTGAAACTAGTTGAATATTCATTTAAATATTCTCATGGATTATATCTCTTACAAATATCAACAACCCATAAAAATATATATTGAATTTTGATACAAAATTTCACATATGTAATTCGGTTTTAAGTATTTTTTTTATTTTCAATGTTGTATTTGTCCTGGGGATACCCATGAGTTTTTTGTAAAAAAATTTATTTTGGTCTTGGAAGTAGGTGGAACACAATTTTCATAGAACTATGTGATATAGTCTTCTCTTTTCCATGAAACCATGAAACCAATTACATTTTTTTTGGATATGTGTGACCACATAGTTAGCGTACAGTTTGTCAAACTATATGGGAAAACCATGTGTCTATTTATTCATGGATACTGAGGCATGAACGATTGTAGCACAATAGGGAAAATACAGTGGGAATAATATGTGACCTAATAAAGACCTTGAAATTTTAAAAATTTCCTTTCTCCCCTCTTTAATTTTAATCCTAATTACCTCACCTTCACCACATTCAGGATTTTCAGCCATTGGGGCATCCGCCAAGATTTCCATAAGCATTTCATCTTGAATCCATGGGTGGTTTTGATGACGGTTCATCACAGAATCGTAATGTAAGCCACTTTTCTCTTTATTTTTCCCTCCTACAGTTATTCTCTCCTCATTATTGAGTTCATACTATTTCATTTAGTTGATTGATTTAATGAGGGTTCGATATTGTGTTGTTGGAGGAAAATATTGATGATTATTGTTTGATCATACCATTATAGGGTCGTGGGGTGGTTCATATTATATTTCACACTAGTTATTGGAAAATTCCATGTGTGAGGTTGTTGGTTATATTATTTTACATTATAAGATGATTTTGATATGCTTTCATGGTTTCTTATGGGTTTTCTAAGGAATATTTTTGTAGTTTAAATTATGTTTTGGATATTATTTGGCTTGAACATGGGAAAATTTGGGTTTTGGAACGAAATTAGGGTTTTTCTCCTTTTCCTTCATTGTGGTGTTTCTTAAATATATTTTAGGACATTTTTGAATAGTGTGATATTTTTAAAAAGAGATTTAAAGGTAAAATGTAATGAATGTGTGGATTTCTTATTATTTGGGTTTTCATTCATGTTGGATTTATTTGCACACTATAAATACAAAATTTAACCTTTAATCATATTATAAGAATATTTTTGACATGAATGTGGTTTTAAAAAGGGGAATTGATAATGGACTATGATTGGATTCCACATGTGATATTTATTTTTCTGTTTCCAAATAGGATTTATAAACTGTGAAAGTGATGGGAAATGTATATCCAAATGATTTTTATGTGAATATGTGAAAAGGTGAGAATGATGATTTTCTCATTTTATTTTTATAATCATAATTTTTATATGAAATTGATTATTTATGTTATATTTAAAATATAATTTGAGAAAAAAGGGAATCCGTAGTATAATAGTATGGTGAACGAGAACTAGTACAACAGTTGATTCGGATGTGGAACAATTCTAGATTCATTCTTAAGGATTAATGATTGCAACATTTACTATACATGTGATATGATCATATACAACAAGAACTATGGATATGATCCTCTCTAGTTTATTATGCATGATGACGTTGTTGTAACACTAGAACATTGGATGATTCCTCTCTTGTGGCTAATGCACGATAATGTTGTTTATAGTTGAGTTGGTAGATTTTGATCACCAAGATACGAGGTTCATAGTGTCACTCTTATGATAGTTACCTATAGGGATTTTTTCATGGATATATCTTTTTAAAATTATTTTTATTGGAAATGGTACTAGCTATCAACATATGGTAGGATACTTTTTTATTTAACGAATATTATTTGTGAAAAGATATTTTCTTATAAGGTCTTCCTTGAGAAATTATTTCCTAAAAAAGTATTGTTAATTCTTGAATATTTTTGTCGAAATATGCATGTATATTTTCTATCTAATGTTATATCATAGAATATTTATTTTGTTTGGCATCTTATTTGGATTTTTCTCACACCCTAAATACACCTTTAGTTATATGAAAACATTTTTATATATGAACCAAATAAAGGAAATTTATAAAATAGTGATGGTGGACCCATGTTTTAGTGTTTTGGTTTGTACAGGTGTTGATGTCGGTGGATTTATGGTGATGTACCTATAGTACCATATATTTTTTAGGATTGTTTGTTGTTCCCATTCAATTTCATTAATTTTGGTTTTGGTTAGAGTTGTAAACAATAAATATGAGAAATGGATGTACCTAATTTGGTTGTGGTTATCAATTATTGTGATGTTTATTTATTTTGGCTGATTATGAATCAATGACCAAGAGAAATCATTAAAAATAAATAGTTTTAATACAATTCACATTTTCTTAGCTCAAGGGGACTAGGAATGCCCTTCGAGCCATGCCATGAACCGGTTCATGTATCGGGTTGGATTTCATCCTGGCTCTGTTTATAAAAAATTGGTATAAGCAGATGCCACATTCTATTTGGGTAATG
Organism: Viscum album; assembly: GCA_963277665.1. NCBI lineage: Eukaryota > Viridiplantae > Streptophyta > Magnoliopsida > Santalales > Viscaceae > Viscum > Viscum album. The sequence continues at coordinate 1,344,498,379 of OY728155.1, read as the reverse complement.
TTTTTTGGGTATGATTCATGATATATTGGATATAGGATGTTTTTTACATGTGGTTCTGATTGTGAATGGGGTTTATGCCCAGCACACCATGTAAAATGGCACACGTTTCAATGGGATGTTGGGATTGATATTACATCTCCTTTTGGTGAGACGTATATGTTGCATACTGTGTTTGGGGATTGGGTTAAAATGAAGTGGTTCAGATATATTATTTATGATATGTACTTGGATAAGTTTTTATTTATGGAAGTGCATGATATTTTTTGTTTTTGTTAAAAAATTTACAAACATGCTCTAATGGGTCTTCCTTATAGGAGTTGCTTATTGTAGTAAAATACATCCATCGGGAATTCCTTTGAAACTATGGGAAAAGGCCAGATAGAGTCATCCCTTCCCAATTGATGAGTTTTTTTGAATGATATGGTTCATTTTGACAAATAATTAAGACATGGAGAAGGATCTAGTCCAAAAAAAGCATAGGGAAGCCTAACTAGACACTAGAAGTGACTGGGATTAGGTGTTCCTTAAGAACAAGAATCCCTCTTTCTATGATATCATGAAACCATAGGAATAAGAGGAGTGGCCTTAAAATATAGAGATTTTGATTGATATTCTTGATAATAGTGAGGTATTCAAAGTGAAAAATATTTTGTTTATGTTTGAATTTCCTAGTAGTAATGGGTTAGACTCAGTTGTGAAATCTGGAAAGAATGAGCAGATGGGTTAGAAAGACCTCAAAGTTGTTCTCAATGAACAGTATTTTCTTGTGATTTAGTCCTTCCCTATATCCTGGGAGTTTATAGAACATATCCTGGGATACTAGTTCATGATTCAATATTCTAACTACTTTTTTGATCTTGTTTTTAATGTGCACAAGATCATTAGTCATGAGTAGATGACTGCTCAGAAATTTGAAATAAGTTCTCAGCCTGAAATCGCATCTCATGTTTTCTTGTTCAAGATGAAAACATATGATGAGGTGGTTGATCATTCCATGATGGTTGAAATTGATTATATAAGAAAGCATTATCTCTTCACAATTTTTTCAATAATGGAAAGTGGTAGCTCATACAAGAATAAGAGTAAGGGGATGAGTAGGCGATGAAGGGCAGTGGTAGTTCAAACCGTCCTTCTTTGATATCTTCTTCAATGTCTTCTGACACTGGGTTAGTCAAGTTCCATTAATGGGTGAAGGTAGGGAACACATGACCCAGATGTTCATTTCTATCCAAACCATGTCACTCTTGTAGGATTATGGGGAACATTTAGTTATTTTTCAAAATGGTTCAAGCATATCTGAGTGGCATAGGATCGGTGGCTTCTTGAGGGTTTTCACCTCAGCATAAACCATCTAAGATAGAAGTATCTCAGTATGGAGGTCATGTGGGAATAGTTGGATCATATTTGGGGTAAATTTATTCAATATAATATACATATGTTTGTGTTAGTTCCTAGGGTAAGGATGAAATAATCAAACACCATCTGGTGGATCGAGCCCAAGAAGAATCAGATGGAGGTAATGTGAGATTTCGGGGCATAGTTCTTCTTAAATCATCATTATCTCTTGTTCTCTTTGAAACTGGTGCTTCAATTTATTTTAAGCATTCATTCCTTTTGGATGTGTTAAATTTTCCAACTAAACTTATTCTATATCCAATGGAGTTGGAAATTCTACTTGGTAAGAAGTGAGAGCAGGGTTTTAGTTGTTTGTCTGGTTCACTCACCATGTCAAGGGTCAAGCTGGAGTGGGATTTTAAGGTATTGAAAATTTAACTTGTTGATGTGATCCTTAGTATGCATTGGATAATGAATTTTTAGGATAAAATTGATCACTATATGTGGGGAGTGATGTCTCTAGCATCCGATAGAAGTGCCCATGATTTTTATGGTGAATTTGATCCCCATTTGGGATGTGATGGACCTATAATATAAGAATTGTTCAAACTCATCTTTCAGATCTCATCACTATTTTTGGAGCACAATGATGGTTCCCTTGATGGTGGATTAAAAATTGTCGTGGATGAGTTTTAGAGGGGTTTCTTTAGGATTTCATGGTTTTTCCTCCATAATGGGATATAGATTTATCCATGGATTTGGAACTAGGGACACATCTGATATCTCTTCCCTCATACAGTATACCCCCACTATTTTGATGTAATTAATGGTACAACCTAACGATTTATAATCCAAAGGATTCATTCTCTCAAGGGCCTCACCATGGGGCATTGTAGTTCAATTTACAAATATGGACTATAAATATCTCTTTATCTTCATTGATTTCCAAAATTTGAATAAGGTAGTAATAACTAATAATAATTATTTTCTCAAATTTATGACCTTTTTAATCATATTAATTGGGAAATGTTGTTATCTAATATTTATTTGTGTTATAAGTTCCATCATATCAGGGTTAGAGAGGTGGATCTTATGATAAATAAACTTCTAAAGTAAGTACAACCTTGTTGAGTTCTTGTTCATGCCATTCAAGATGAAAAATTATCTAGTGGTCTGTATGGAACTTATGAATTTGGTCTTCCACCAGTATCTCGATAATATTTTAATCTTATTTTTGGATGACATCCAAGTCTATTCTAGGATAGAGTAAAGGCATGAGCAACATTTTTAAATTTTTATATAAATCTTTTGAGATCTTAACCTCAATTTAAAGTTTTCTATTTCATATTATATATTTTGGAGGATATATTTCTTGGCCATGTTATCTCAAAATGTAGGGTTTTGGTTGACCATTAGACGATTAGTAAAATGATGTCATGATATTTTAAGAATAATTTTTTTGAAATAAGAATATTTTGTGGCATTGTATAGTATTATAGGTGGTTTGTTCAAGTTTTTCCTTGACTTGCTTTATCCATGATGGAGATCACCCAGAAGGGGGTTCTGTTTGTGTGGATCAAAGAGGTTTGAGAATACTTTTAAGAGAATAAGTGGTGGTTATCCAAAACCCTTGTTTTGATATTTAGAAAATTAGGAAAGGGGATTGTGTTATATTATTTTTCTTATCATATGGGTATTAGGTGTGTGAGGATGTAGGATGGACCTGTCGTGGTTTATGGTTTGTGCCAACCCAAACCAAATGAAAACAATTACAAAACCCAAGACCTGCATCTTGTAGTAGTGATTCATTCCATGAAAATGTGGTGTAATTATCTTTTGGGGGTAAGTATGATGTTTACCCAAATCAAAATAGCACGTAATACATTTTCAAAAATAAATATTTTAATTTATGTAAATGTTGTTCTCTTGGGTATCATTAGGGGTTAGATTTTTATATAGTGTATACCCTATGAAATGTAAATATGGTGGTAGATTCTTTTTGTAGGGATGTTTCAGTGAAATAATTAAAATATTCTAGTGATGATTAGTCATTGATGGTTCTCTTTTATCAGATGAACATAGAGGCCATGTAGCATAGTGTGGGTGTGTTATTAGCCGACATGAAGAAAAAAATATCTCTCCTATAGTAGAATATGAAAATGATGCAAATTTAGGATCTATTTTAGTGTTCTATACAGCTCTTTAATTGTGGGGAGGTTCCTTGTTGATGGTTTATTGTCTCAAAAGGGAGTTTTTGCATTAAGGGTCACTTTTTGGATCTATTATTGTTGAGGAAGGAGGTGATATTGGGTAGCCACCAGTCCTAGTGGGTCATTAATCATGGAAATACCTAGATATACTATGATTCGCATCAATAGTTATGGTTTCCATGTATGATGTGATATGTTGCAGAATATGTGTTGTATTGTTACACATTTCCACACGTTAAAGTAGGGAACCAAAGGCACTTCAGTTTTCTCCAATGAAGACATATTTCTACCTTTATATGGGATGATATCATAAGCGATTTACTTGATGGATTACATCATAAACCCAGGGAAATTTAATTTGGGTGCTGATTTCTCATCTAAAAAAATCACTTCATTTCATTCCTATCATAGAATCATAAAAAGTCGATGATTTGGGTCGGTTGAATGTACAGGAGGTTTTGGTGATATACTGTGGGCCATCGATAATTTTTTCTGATAGGGAAGCCCATTTTATCTCATGGTTTTTGGGAATTTCTTCATCAGGTGATGGTTTCACAATTCATATAGATCATGAAATACGATCCTCAAATGGATTGTCTTATAGAGTGGTCAAATTAGGTTTTGGAAGAAATGATTAGGGAATTTGTGATTGATTTTGGAGGATCGTGTGATAACCATTTGGGATTGGATTATTTTTTTAAATAAGAATTATTACCAATCGAAAATTAAAATGTCTCTTTTTGGAGGCCTTCATGTTAGGATATATATGTCACCTTTTTTTGGGATGAGGTCGGTGAGGCCTCATTGTTGGGACTGAGCCTTGTGAAATAAACTTCTAATAAAGATAAATTCATCAGGAAGCAGTTTTGGATGGTGAAAAATCATCACAAGTTATATTCTGATATGCTGTGCTATTATATAGAGTTTTCTATGGGTGGCATAGTGTTCTTGAAAGTGTAACCTCACTTGATTTATCATCACTCGAGTATTAAATGTAATATAATTCCTAGGTTTGTTAGAACTACTAAGATTACCGAGATATTTTTTATGGTGGAATACATGTTAGAATTTCACATTCATTTGAATACAGTTCATGACTTTTTCTATGTTTCACCACTGAAAATGTGTAATTTTTATATTTCAATTCTGTTTAATTAGAAAGAGTTACAATTATAGGGTGATTTGTCTTTGTTTTAGCAGCCATTCCATATTATAGAGTCCCAAGATAAAGAGCATCATGGGAAGTCTATTTTGTTGGTCTAAGTTCATTATTTGGAATGTAATGATGTGAATGAGACTTGGGAGTGAAATTATAGATTTGATTAAGATCAATAATCAATTTTAATTTCCAGGGGTGGAAAGTTTTCATAGTGGAGAGAATCATCACATAACAGATTTTATTTGAAATAAGTATTTTGTTTGTTTTCTTTTTAGTAATTTTCCATAGGATTACCCATTATCTTTTGGTAAAACATTTATATATTATCCTTGGAAGAAGATGAATCATAGTTAGGGAATGTTTAGGGGAAATATTTTAACATTTTTTAAAAAACCATGCAGACAATTTGGTTTTTTTGAATAGTTGTGAGCACAATTTTTATGCGCGATTAGTCAAAACATGTAGGCTAATTGACCAGGTTGATCCTGTAGATAGAGTGGGATACACTAATAATTTATAGTTTTGAAAACTATGATACCTTTCTATGTCAATAAAAAGTGTAAAATTACCTTGGTTTTATCTATAATGTTTTACCCAAAATACATCTTATTATCCCGATTTAGGATTTTATAACAAGGTAGCATCCTCCAACCTTCATTAAAGCATATGAGCCTCAATTCATTGGTGGTATTGACCCCAATTATTCAAGGAGAAATAAAGTAATCCATTTTTCCATTGATTACTCCCTCTTAATAGGGTTCTTCTTCCCACATTCTTATGATCCTATTTTCCTCCAAGGCGCATGAACAATGTAGGGTTATATATATTCTTTTTGTGAAAAGAATTGATGATTATTGTATAATATTACATTTATAGGGGTTTTTGGAGGTTTGGTTTTGGTTTCACACTTATTTTAAAATGTTTCCATGTGTGATGTTGGTGTTTCTATGATTTTACATTTTTAGATTCTTTTTACATGCTTACCTAGTTTTGTAAATGTGTTTTATGGATTATTTTTGTGGTATAAAATATGTTTTTTAATTTTTTTGGAATGCATACATGATGAAAGATGGTTACAGAAAAAAAAATTTGTTTGGTCTGTGCTCAATTATTAATTTTTTAAATATATTTTATCCCCTGTGTGAAAAATTTTAAATGTGTTCTCAATGAAATTTAAATGTGAAAATGTAATTACAGTGGGTTTTCTAATTGAAATCGGTTTTTTTGCATGTTGGATTCTTTGTTGTGTACCATAAATTTATATTTGAATTGTGAAGCAAGTTATAAAAATTGGTTTAATGTGAATAGAATATTTAAAAGGGGATTTCCCCAATAATATGAATGGATTCGACATGTGATCATTAATTTTATGTTTCCAAACTAGCTTTGTGAACCATTAATATGATGTGAAATGTACTTCCAATTGGCGTAGTTTTGAAAATTTATAATGGTGAGAGTTATTATTTCCTTGTGTTTCTGTGATTCACAGCATGTGTTTTTTAAATTAATGATTTAGGTGATATGAGAAATATAATTTGAGCACAATGGGAATCCCAGATATTCTAGTTTGGAGAACTATAACTAGTACCCTCATTGATTCATATGTCTTCAAGGACTAAATTTGTATATAAGTAATAATGATTTAAGCACAAAATATATGTGTGATATGATCATATACCTATAGAACATTAGATTCAATCGTCTATAGTGGCTTATTCATGAGGGTACTGTTGGAATAATGGAAATTTAGATTAGATCCTCTATAGTGTTCTGTACATGAGAACAGAGCTAGTATTTGAGTTGGAGGACTTTGATCACCGAGATGCGATGTTCATGGTACACCACGAAATCTAGTTACATATAATCATATTACCATGGTTATATCTTGTGACATGAATCTTATGGGACATGGTTCTAGTTATCAGCATATTATATACCATGTGTTTACTTTTATTTCAAGCATTATTATTTTTGAAAATTGGTTTTCTTCTAAGGTGGTTCAAGAGAATGATTTTCCTAATTTTTTTGGATATACTTCAAATATTTTTTCTGAAATATGAGCGTTAATTTATCTTATAAATTTATATCATGGAATATTTATTTTTGGTGTCAATCTTATGTGAATTGAATCATATACTATATTAAATTTTTTGTTTATTTAGACATTGTTATTTCTGACCTACGTAATGACAAGATGTTTCATGGGGATTATGGATCAGGTTTCTCATGTTCCACTTTGTGCAAGTGTTCATGGAGTTGAGATACATGTGATTTCCACTTGTATCATGGTGGTTTTTGGGATCATTTTTCATTCCCATTTTTAGCTGTACTTTTGGGTTTTTGTTAATTTTGTGACCTTTGATTCTTAATTTTTTTTACCTTACATGGTTGTGGTTTACAATTATTATGATGATTATTTGTTTTCATTTTTATGATGATATAAATTGTTGAAATCATTCTAAAAGAATATTTTTGATAACCAGGTACTAGTCTCCCACCCATGGGTATTGGGAACACCATTCTAGCCTTACCATGAATCAAGCCAGGTGTCGGGATGGAGGGAATCTCGGATCAGTTCATGAATCATATGGATAGTGAATTCCTCTATTCCATTTAATTGAGTTTAATTGGAAGTCAATATGTGTCCTCAAATTCCATTTATCAATAATATTTTCTGATATCATGGGATAATAAATGTTTTTATAGAATCCAATTCTTTTTAAGTCATTATTTTTCTATGCATTTAATCATTTAAAAATTCAATAACTTTCCCCCTTTTATATATCAATGAAGGATAAATACACTCATCACTAACTATATTTTTATTTTATAAACCATCATAAACCATCATCTATTATTATTTACAACAAATACCATTATTTATAATAACTTATTTTCAAGTAATTAAGTTCATTAATTTTTTAAAATCATATTCTTTGTCTTTAAAATACACATTTGTTTGAAAAAAATGATTGAATTTTCCTTCAAACAATTTTCATCATTGTGATCATATTCAACAATCTTAAGATATATATTTCTAAAAACAAATTATTATAGAATTTATTTTTGTCTACTCCATTCATTCATTCTAAACCACATTAGATAAAATCATAAAAAGAATGATTAAAATTTTAATAAATAAATGAAATTATTTCACACCTCTATTAATATGGTTAAATTTTAATTTTACAATAGTTCCAGCAACATAAAAATAATTAATATATTGCAATTATTTGTTGATAAATCGTTATTTTTTTCGAAAAAATCATGAACCCACATATTCTCAAAAAAGCATCATTTTTTCCTCAACACGTATTGTGAAAACATTACATATATTTAAATTATATAAATTATTTTACTATTTCATGGAAACATTATCGTTTCTATTCATATTTATATATTAATGTGTTCCATTATTGCAAATGTTAATTTTTTTCATAGAATAGAACACTTATTTAATCATGTAATTTTTTTTTTCATGTTTCTCCTTTTATTTAGAATAACCTCTAATCATTTAATTATACCATAAAATGTATAATAAAATAAATAATGGGACCCTTTTTTTAAAATAGAGTTTCCATTTTTACATTGTTGTTTTAATTTATTTAACCTTAATCAAATCCTACTTATGTTTCAAAGATCTGTTTTTCATATTTAATTTGATAAAAATCAAGGTATTCCTATAAAACAATCCATTTAAACATTTTATATTAATATTCATTGAAAATATCATCTGGTGTGTCACGTTAACCCATCGTGTTATTTTCCATCAAATAAATTTAATATCGAATGCTCCCCTTTTCTTTTATGAGCCTTTTATTCTCCCTAACCAATAATTCAATGTTTGTAAATTGATTGTTGATATTAGGCATTGTATTTTTAACTTAAACATAGTAAGGAAACACCTCCTTAAAAGCTAATTTTCAACTATATCATTGATAACATTTTTTCCTAGTTGTGGGATTAGCAGTAATTTTTGGTCCTTATATGAGTAGAAACATCAACCAATATTTTATTTACAATTTTCAATTTTTCTCTCTCAATTATTATTAATTAAACATGTATAACAATTTCAATGTCAATATTTAATATCTATTCATGTAATATATGATATAGATCATCTATTAAATGCATAGATTATATAATTGAATTCTTCCATAACTCATCTTAATTAATAGATTCATCTTCACTCGGGGTATCTAGATTATATGTTAATAATGTAACATAAATGAAATAGTAAATCAATTTATAATATTAATCATGAATACCAACATTTTTAATGTACCTAGAAGTGTTTATTTTAATCACACCATCACCAAACACATTCCCACAATCTAAAATACCTAGAGAGATATACTTTTTCTTTAGACTCCATTCGATATCAATTTTTAGAAAATATAGTATGTGAAAAGTTTCATGAAATTAATTATATACCCAAGAAATAATATAATCAATTTAGAATAAAATAAATCATAACATAATTATCAATAATCTAATTCAGATCGTTTGGACCAAAATGGGTTTTTAATGAGAGATTACTCGATGGGGGTTGAATTTTATAGAAAGACATGTTACAAATGAAACCATTTAATCCCCAATTAAGACCACTATAAATTCAAAATACATCATTTTTTGTTGGATTAATCTTATATTCTTTATTTAATGGAAATTTGATTAATACTTATGTTATATTTTCCCTTATTCATTTGTATCAGGGAATAAATTGTCCATACATAGTATTTTATGAAATTTAGAATATATGTAATGAAATCACACATGATAAAATCATTTTACATGGTCCACCCAAAATAGAATAATCTATTTATAATATAATATAAATTTTTCAATGATTCAGAACCCAATGAATCCACTAATTATTTGTTTTTTATTAAATATGAACATTATCCTAAATAGATTCTCATTTTTATGATTTTGGTATTGTGAAGATCCACTCATGGAAAAATCTAGAAACTCTATATATATAATCACTACTCCAGAAAGGAAAATACATTGACCTATAAGATAATAAACAAATAAGATATCTATTATCATCAATGATACACTATGCGTAGATTGGTTTTCAGTGGTCTCTCTATTTATTCCACTTTTAAAAAGAATATTGTAAATACTTCCATCAAATGAGATATCCATTATATCATTCATCAATGTCAAAAATATTGATTTCCCTTGGAAAGATATTTCATGAATGATAAGTATTTATTTCATCCTCTCTCTCTTGGCATTCCATTTGGTTCCACTCATTCAATTTTGATAATTCAATCATCCCATTAAGAAAAATAATCCCTATAAATTTATCGAGGTAATTATCTATATAATTTACTCTCCTAAAATCATATTTTCAATAATTAGGAGAAATTAACCTTTATAAACATGTTTTAGATATTTAATTACCCATTAGAAATTTTTTAAAATTCATATATCCAACAACATGATATTTATTTCCAAGTACTAAATCTATATTTCATCAACATAATAATTTTGGTAATCCATATATAACACATTGTGTTATAGTCAAACATTTCTTATAAAAATCATTCTGATTTCATTTATATATCCTCCATTAATATCATCAAATATATCAAGTTAAAAATATCATTATTAATAGATCACATTTCAATCCCAATGATGGAAAAATAATCGAACATTTGAATCTATTCCAAATACATTCATTATTGAAGATATACAACTTAATAATAATTTTCAAATATTGATCTAGAAAAAAAAGAAACAATATTTTTTCATTTATCTTCTACTATGTCAAAAATTTTATCCTTTAAAAAACATCATAATCAGTGTTCTTATAATAATATATTCTTTATATACATATTCTATGATTTTTTCCAACATTTTAATTCACACTCATTCCAAAATATAACAGTTGAATTTATTAATAACATTTCTATGAATTTGTTGTGAGAGTATACATTATATTCTATAAGAAGAATAATTGATTTTTTTATAATTATAACTTCCATAAATTCTTCAATAATTGAATCAACAAAATAAATTATGGACACCTATAATTTATATATCATAATATCCAAAAATTATACGTTATCTGATTTATGGGCTTCCTATTTCACTAAAACGATACCTATTGTGACCATATGTATCACAAAAAATACATATTTATCCTAGAAACTAAAAAAAATATTCGAAAAATATTAACAATACCTAAGGGTTTTTATTAACAATCCTGGTCAATTAAGACTATATCATCAAGTCCAATATTTATGAATTATAAAAAACACTTGGTATCCTCTCTATACAATCATGTTGTGATGTTTTCCTCTCCTTCATGATGAAAGATTACTCTATAGTAAATAACATAAATGTCAAATCATTCTTTCTACATCAATATATATTTTATTCAAAATCATTTACTCAAAACATCATATTTATTGGGACATTGATAATTCAACACATTGTAATCATCTTTCTTTCCACATACTCTCACACAATACATGTTATGGAATATTCACATGTTACGAGGAACAAAAAGAATAAAAACACAATAAACTCCAAAATATCTTGATTAAAAAAATATTGAATGATTAATAAATTGAGATGAACCGCTTACTTGGGTAACTCACACTATGGCGGGATCACTATCATGAAATCAAAATATTCCTAGATTATTCCAAAGAACCCTACATTTAGAAAATCTAAGTATACCTAAATGTGTTGAGAATGAATTATCTATCATTAACATATAATTAAGGAATCTAAAATGCGATTGAAAGAAAATCAATCACTTTATATCCATTATCTTGGTTGAAAATATACTTTTTTTTGACAAAATATCATTATTAATTTTAATTCTAAACTATATTATAACATGTATATTAGTGGAAAATTATATGGTTAAAACTACAGTTTCATAGAATAAGTGAATAAATTATTTTAAATATATAGATTCATGATATTAATTAGCTATTATAAGATTTTAATTCTCTATTTATCATAATTGGTAGTGTTCTTTGAGGCCATAAATAATAAGGGGTAGCAATAAAGTGTTATGTTTAGTTTATAATATACATCAAGATGATGAAGGGTATATTGGAGACTAGATTGATCTGGATAATAAAAAATTAGGTTTTGGAATATGTGAATTTTTAGGATGACTCTAGATTTGGTTTATGATCGTTCTTGATATTGAATGGTCTAGTTACAGGATAAGGGTTCCCGAAATTATGCCATTTTGAGACAAAATAACTATCTCAAGACCTATAGATGGCTATGTTTGTTTATTCCCTAAAGACATCTTACAACTATATTAAAGGTGAGTAGTTCATGGATTACACCTATAGTAATTACATTAAATACATATTATCTCATTATGATCTAACCCATCTGTTATAGAGGTAGGTTAACTACCTGTATTCCTTAAAATTCCATATAATATAAACACAATGGAAATGAATGTAGTTATGGATTCTCATAGTTGGAAAACATTGTAATAGAATGAACGTGAGTCCAATTGAATGTTTTTATTGATGAAACTCTTTACTATGTAATATCGTGATATCCATAAGTGTTAGATAATATATTCACATATTTCATAGATTATAATCACAACAATTATTGACTAATTTAATAGGAATTAGTTATTATAAGACTATTGGTTTATAAGGGAAATCTTATATGGTTATATCCATCCCTAGAGCAGACTAATGATGATGATGATAAAGAATTATACATTCATTGTAGAGTGGTTATCTCAATGAGAAATGGGAAAGAGATAATGTAGAATTTATATTCCCCATGATGGGTGGTATACTAAGGGTTTTACATTAAGTATCATTAACTCAATTACCCGAAATGGTTGAAAGAGATATATAAGAATTTAAAAATTGTTGTATCAAAATTTCTAATCCATATATTGGTAATTAATAATCATAAAATAATGGATAATATTTTTTAGTCACAATATATTTTTTGGGGAATGGTATAAAATCACACTGGGATTCAATATTGCATTTAAGAGGTCACATCGATGTAAATATTTTCAATGGGTTTTAATGAACTGGTTAACTATAGTATAAAGAATTATAAAGATTCGAGAATCACAAAATATTGATTATATCATATGTTAATATATTTTGAATTCCCTTGGATATAGTTAAATTCCAACACACACACACAAATAATTTACACACATAAACTAGAAAGGTAAGTCGATGCCCCCTAAGGGATACAATGACCACTGGAAACTATATATTAATTAAATATAACATCCCACCCTATAAATTATGGTAAATAATAGCACAGTATTAAGATTTCATGGTTAATATATTCAACTTCTATCGTAGATTTTATATGAGTTTATGAGATTCTTATTTTTTAAAAAACATTAGCCTATAATAGTATTTATCAAGAAATAATATAAATGATAGGGTCTATATAGAGGTTATTTCAATCATATCATTGTTAGATAGTAGTTGAGGATTTTTTATTATTTCACTGATCCTTTTTTAGAAAACCATGGAATATATTTCGGTGTATAGAAAGTGAATGATGAATCATTAGTTATGAAAATGATCAATATAGAGGAGAAACACCAAGATTAATAATTTTAGGTTGGGGATAGATTATTCTTGCTGATGCATCCTTGGATATGAGAAATGAGATTATAATGATAGGGAAATATATCATCTTAATTCACTTGTCAGTTTTAGATTATTGATAGAACCGATATAGTAGAATAACAATATGTGATTCATTAAACATTTAGTTTGATTAATAGATTATTATGTGCATATATATATAAGAATTACGTTGTATTATGAAATTATATTTGATGATATATATCAATGTTGAGGAAGATAAGGCTAACACATTTATTTAGGAATTACAGGTATGCATATTAATCAAGAGTAAGAAAATAGGTTTGGTTAATATGTTTGACAAGGTGAACCTTAATTGATGAAAATAAGATATCTAGTATTATATGTGGTAGTGGGAGATAAAAATGAGAACTTAGTAGTAGGATCATTTCATTTACGAGGAATAATGGTACATCTTAAGAATGAGAAGTTTTAGAGTTGAGTGTTTTTATCTACCAACAAACCTATATAAATGAATTTGATTTTTTTATTTTTTTATTTTAGGGTTATTTTGTAAAATTATATCTTTTGGATTTGTTGGAAGAGAATGGGAGTTTGAACTAATGAAAAAAACCTTATATTTGAAATCTGTTATTTTATATAGATACAATTGGATAACTGATAGCCTAGTAAAGTGAACATTTTTGTGAGGCAATAAGTGTTCATTTTCCTAAGAGGAGGGCAATTTTTCCCATCACACATCAATATTAATTTTCATTATTAATTTACTTATTAATTTTTATCCTTATTATTCATTTTAATACCTTTTTGGATAGAATTTATATAGAATGGGGGAATTAACAATGTCACATGGTTTCTACAAAGTTATAAAGGACACTACAGTATGACTATGAAAATCTTATATCATATTTCATCGGTGTTAACATAATGGGTTGAATTTTTTTCAAACACTTCTGCCAAATTATTCTTCCAAAACATGTGAATCACCCTGATCTTATCTAGTTTTGTTCGCATAGTTAGAATATAATTTACCAAAAAATGTAACCAAATTCAATGAACTACCTATTATAATTAATAGAATGATTTCGAACTTTTACAACTAAATACATTCTATCCATGGGCCCCTCATTCCCTAGAAACCAAAATCCAATACTCCCACATTTGATTTTGAATAAATTATTAATTTTCATGATATTCTTCATTTTATATAATACTATATAGAGGATAGATATTCAATTTAAATTCATACAAACCATTTCCTATCCCCAATTCATTCTTCTTTGCATTTCTTTATCCCCTAGATTATAATTTATGCTCAGGGTATTAAAATCATGATTTTACCTGATGAATTCATTTTTTATGGTTCTTCTAAATCTTTTATGTTTCTTATTAGATTAGTGAGGAATATTAGCAACATGTTTTGTGAATGTAATAAATTGTGGTATGAATTCTCCATGCGTGAATCATTAAGCATTGAACCCTGATTTAATGTATCATTTAATTCATATCATCAAATTCCTATTATTGTGTTAATTATTTTTAGTATAAATTCTTAAAGAACATGTTTTATCTCATAGACACTATTGGATATGAAATAGTTTTCCAAATATGTTAAAGATAAGATAAATTTTTATGCAACACTATACACCATGTGTTTGATGAAATGAATGTGTGGATATTTTGGAAAAACTCAATTTTTAAGGAGGTATTTCATATTAAAAATTAATTTAATGGTTTCAAGTCATTATTATTTGTGTGTATGGTCTCATATAAACATTTTTGTGTGCAAATAATATTTTTACTACACATGTGGATGTTTATTGTGATTTGGTTTTCTGTAGGGATTTCATAACATGTTTTCTAAAATAATTTTCAAAAGGATATATAAGTACTTTTACAGTTTGTTTCCTTGAATTAAATGATCCCTTGATTTATACCTAGTTCTTTTTGTTTATTTGATGAATAGATATTTCATTATCATGGGACTATTATACATACATATTCTATGATAATAATATTATGATTCTATGAATGGTGTTTAGAGGTGAGGATAAGATTTAATTTTGTTATGAAATGTGAATATATTCCTTCTGGTGGGTCAATAAATTATCTTCATTTTCATTCATCGGAAGCCATATATTGCAGTGTGGAAAATTATACTATGAATACTTCACTAGTAATCATAAATCACTTACTAGTGGAACTATTATAAAAATGTGTTTAATATATGTGTTTTTTTATTTATGCTACGCTAATTCCATGTCATAAAATTTTTTAGGTAGTGAATCAAATCATAAAAGCTATGGATGGATTCATAATTTTAATTTCCCAATATTGTCTCAAGGGCTCCTAGGTTCCTATGATGGTTTTAATTGTTTTATATTTTTTTATTAATCAA
Organism: Viscum album; assembly: GCA_963277665.1. NCBI lineage: Eukaryota > Viridiplantae > Streptophyta > Magnoliopsida > Santalales > Viscaceae > Viscum > Viscum album. The sequence goes on along the minus strand of OY728155.1, from coordinate 1,344,482,689 downwards.
TTTTCACTTTTTTTTATTTTATTATTTTTATTTCAATCATTTTTGATCTACTTTTAATGTATAAAATATATTCTTCTTATTATATTTTCATTATTAATATTTTTTTAAAATCATGGATTTTCTTATATTATAATATTAAAAATAATAATTACTCTATTTTAATGTATTATTTTTATGAAATGGTTTTTAATGAACTACTATGAAAAATGTGGTAAATTCATTTTCTATAAAAAATGAGTTTATGTAATGTGATCATGATAATTGATTAAAAAATAACTAAAATTTCAATTTTCTATTACATTTTATCTAGTTTAAATTGTTTTAATTTTTTTATTGATTTATAGGTTTTAGGAAGGAAACATATTGGTAATGTTTTATAATATATATGTATATGATTATTCATGGAAATGTCTATTGGTTTATTGATTTTTTTCAGTTATATGAGCAGTGGAACGAAACGATGTTTAGCATGGAGTATTGATATAGGTGGTTTCATCCCGCAATTTTTTATTCTAGTATTTTATTCTCTCCTTTTATTTTTAAACTTCTATCATTCCCTATTTTTTATATTCTTATGGGATGTATTGGATTTTTTATTTTTTGAATTATTCAAGGGTAATTTTATCTTTCGTATACATTTTATTTTATTGGAATCTTATTATTTTGATTACTTGATTCTATGACCTATATAGTTGTCATACAAGAAATATTGGAGGAATTCCCTATTTTTATTACATTATCCAGAGAAATGATTCACATTGATGTTTCATTTGATTCATAGACAGTAGTTTCTAGAACAAAATGTTCTATAACATGATCTAGTCTATAAGATAGGCTTTCTTGAATACTCAAAAATGGGTAAGAAAATATTTGGTCATAAAACAATTGTATTAAAACTCATTTGTTATATTGGTACATCATGGTAAATATAATCTATGATTTCTAGATCATTAATTATAAGTTAAATTATGTGTTTGGATAACACTTATCAAGCATTACGTTGAGTTACCAAGGTAGTTAAGGATGTTTGAATCTCGAATTCAATACATTTACTCAATTTTATTCATGATATCCTCCCATTATCATTGTATTTTTAATATCAATGAACTCTATTACCTAGAAATACTTATATTTTTCAGGGGGAATGGGATGTAATATAGGATTTCATTATTTTTATTCCATAGTTTATAAAATTATTTTCTACTCATGTATCCTGATTTGGGTAGTTTCTAGTAGACATAATGTAACACCCCGAGCTTCCATTATACGCTTCTCATTCAATAATGCAATAGCTTGCATTGTACGCAACTTTGAGTTCTAACACACTGCAACTAATCAATGTAGCCGTTATGAATAGTAATACCCACTTTTTAAAATTATAGAAATGTTATATTTCAAAATGGACTTCATTTTTGTATGCGTAATATCGAAATTATCCTATGTTAAATTTTTTGTAATTTTCTGAGAACTTCCAATTTTTATGAATAGTGAAAAATACATAAAACAACTTTTTTTGATCAAAATAATTAATAGTGATAAATTATACTATTGAGTGGTTTTATACTATAATTAGAATATATTTTTACCATTTTATCCAATGGTGGTCATTAGAATTAATTTCACTTTGAAATTGGATATAAACAATTGTCAATCTCTTGATATATATTGTTTCTTAAAAACACCCTATTTGTTGTGACATCGGGAATTAATTATAAAATTAATTAATTCAACTTATATTTTTGGAATTTTTCAAAATAGAAATCATTTTAGAATTCGGAATATCAATTATAGCTTAGGGTGAAATTTTGGCATTGTTCTGAAAAACTTCAATTTTTTATGAATAGTGAAACCACTAAGTGGTAGTTAAATAACTGATTTTTCGTTTAAATGAAATATTACGACTTTTGTGTTTTGAATTTCAAAAATCCGACATACATGGTTGTCATTAAGAAGTAAAATTTGGTTCAATGATATTAAAATAATTTTTTGGTGAATAGTAACTTTTAAGTTCTTAATCGCGATTAGAGGTAATTAGTGTAGTTTAAGGTAAAAATAATGTTTTAATAATATGAGATGAGCTTGACACATGTCCTAACCTCGTTCGATGTGCGATTTCCGACCAAGACAATCCATGGGTCAACATGGGGACCCCATGGATCCACTTTAGTTGGAAAATGACATAAATACCTTTTATTTAATGTTAAAGTAAAAAATGACACAAACATGAAACGTTTTACTAAAACAATTTTTACATGGGGTTATACAAGTCATATTTTTGTCTATAAATATTAATTGAAAAGATAAAAATATTTCCTACCTCATAGTATTTTTTTTATAATTTTTAGACATTAAATAAATTAAATTATTTATGACATCATGATGATGTAGCGATGACCACATTATTTAACAATTTAAATAAAATAAAAAGATAATGTAAAATCCAAGGCTTACAATTGTCAAAAACCTATTGGATGAGTATATTTCGAAATCTTATCACCTTATTCTCGAATTATATAAGTGTGGGACCTTTAGAATCCGAAAATCATTGTTTAATAAAGTAACATTTTATTACTTTCCAAAAGTGCCCCTCCTCTCCACTTATAAAAGGCCCCCACCTCTACCACCTCATTCACACTTTCAAGACATTTCGATCGTCCAACCTCTGCCCAAATACTCTCTCAACTTCCCCCTCTTACTCCTAGAAGCATCACATTGGAGATAACTCTTCCCAAGGAAGCCTTTGGCTCAAATCAAAAAGAGTTACCGGATTTTGAGGTAATGTCTTCTCTAATGTTGTTTTGTTTTATTTTTCTTCTCCAACCCCCTAAACTCTTTTTATTAATTTCTTTTGTAAAAACATAAGTATCCTCAATATACTAGTATGTTTTTATAAGAAGGATTCGAGCTACACTTACACACACCTACATCTAATTGTAAAAGAACATATGGTTTCTGTGGATGGTGAATTTCTGCCTCACGAAACGATGATTGTTCAACACTCATATAACACCTTAAAAGGTGGCCATTAAGATTTCACTATATTTATATATGATATATAATATGTTTATGTTTTACTTATGCTTCTGTATTTCTCATTTATGGCATAATTTATGATTTCCATTATGGGTAAACGCGATAATTTCATTTTAGGAAGTGCGGACTAACGCCCCCTCAAAGTGATTTGAATCGTTAATGCCATATGTGGGATGTATAAAGGATGGAGTAAATGGTATTATACACTATATTATACCATAATTATATTATACATTTATATCATTATGATTTCATTCCATTAAATGCGAAATAAAAATGAAAGTAGCGTTCATGCGTACGTACGACTTACCGTCTCCATGAACGGTGAATTTCATTTCTTACCACTAAATGTTACGTAATATTATAAATGAATGTATATACTGGATATATATGATATATATGACATCTAAATCATGAATATAATTCTGGATATAATGGATATTCTACCACATAATCAACTTGTAATTATAAGAAGTTTATTGTTGACTCAAGTACCAAAGATCGACAAAACGACCGTTATTAACTTAAATAATTACATAATGTTCATATCATTGTAATAAGTGATATAAAAAGGATAATGAAATTTAAATGGTTCTTAATAAGGTATATATTAACTCTAGTTTATTATTCAGGAGGTTAAATAACGGTTGAGTCAAGTCAGACACGAGGTAAGGGAACTTCTTAACCCAATTTCTATTCTTTGGGTTAATCTCCTACTTTCAAATTATGTCATGATATTATTATGTCCTATCTTGTATTTTTACGTAGTTTATGTGTACTTATAGTGAATACACATTATATATGTACTTTATTTTGAAAAAAAAATTCTCTTTTTAAGGACTTCGTCTCAATCCCCTTTCGTTGAGGCATATTTGGTTTTAGACACAACTTTCTTTTATATGGTGTATAAACCCCTTTGAATTTTACGTTTATTCAAAAGGATTCTTTTTTATATGAAGCATTTTTATAAACGACAAAAGGGAATGTTTTTCTTTCCGTACTTATGCGGCGACAACGACTTCTCCACCGCCGTGACCATTATTTGAGTTTCGGCTTCCTCTACAAGCCATTATTTTTTTAATGAAAAAAATATAAAGTTCTAACTTTCTTTTATTTTGGTATTGAAAATGGTTTTGAAAGTGTTTTTATTATATCAATGTGTTGTATTGATATCTTGTGATTGAAATGTGGAAAAGTTATGTTTCCTTTATGCATGTTTTATGTGATACGATTATGTTATGGTTTATGATATGTTTAAACCTATTCATATGAGGAATGTGTTGGACTTAATAAGTGACGGGTGGATCCCACTATAGCTCCTCGATGCATCGGTAGGTCTCATGAGACAACTAGACGTGGAATTGGCTGAGGCCCTTTCCCAATTTGATTTATGGTTTTGGACGAGGCCTTAATCATTTTAGACGTCTTGGCCGGGGCCTTGACAAAATGTTTCAGAATGTCTGGCATTATACATTCCCTCATTATGAAAGTGGTTATTGATATTGCATGTGATTATTCGACCAGTTGAATATCCATGTGAAGAAGTGAATGGCATTATCTCATTTTAATTTTTCCATATTATGTTGATGTTCAAGTTTAAAAGGATTTTGTTTTAGTTATATATTGCCTTAAATTTTTATGTTTATTTATGAAAGCTTCCGCAATATTGTTATCCTTACTAAGCATCTGAGCTCACCCCTTTCAATGTTTTAATATTTTCCAGGATGTGAAGAAGTATTTTATGAATGACCTGCAGGGATAGTCTGAAGAGGATATGAGTGTGGACTATGAAGACATTGTTATTATAGTTTTTCACATTGTGATGTAACGTAACATTTATGAATGTATCTAGTGGATCCAAGGCTACTAAACTAATCGGTCTTTCGAAACTTGATCTTTTGTGATCATTCCAATGTTACGAAGTAATGCACCGACTCTGGGTAGCTGGGGTTGGGGCGTTAAAGTTGGTATCAGATGCAGTTTAGTACTAACCTTGGAATCTAGATTTAGATAAACTTTGATTAGAGCACATAGCCCGAAGATAGACTTTGAGGATTAGAATAGAAGAACTTCCTAGAATTTTGTTATTGTAGAGATTTTGTGAGTTTTCCGAGCAATACATCCTTGTCTGGATACGAGCAGGTAGAGGCGGCTCAGGAATAGATGTACCTAGGGGTAAAACCCGAAAACCCCGCTTTGAGCTAGACTCAAATAGGAACTGGTGCACGACAACGGGCCTTGCTGCACTCTTGGTTACGACACTCCCGGGGGATTTGCTTTGGATAATTCTCATTTTCTTTACAAACCATCATGTAGGGTTTATGAGTATATACTTCTTCAAAGAAAACATTCTTATGATTATGGATTATATCCATAAACCGTTCAATTTACATTAAGTATTTTAAATGTTTGGAATTATTCATTGTAATTCATAAACTAACCTAGTTTATGCCATTGTATAGAAATGGCACCCAGTAGAAGGAATGTGAACTCCAGCAATACGTATGATCCAAAGAGTAAGAAGGATCGTATCTTTCACGGTATTAAGCCAAAATTTCGAAGGGAAATAGTCTCCCATGTGTTCTCAACATATGAAGAAATAGTATCATGTGTTAATAAGATAAGTAAAGAATTCTCTGAGTCCTATGTCTTTGAAGCGAAGAAAGAGACGAAAGGGATGGAAGAGAGAATGATGGATAAAGGGATGCGGGGAAAGAAGAATTTTCCAATATGTGGTAATTGTTGGAAGAAACATCATGTAACTTGCCTAAAGGGAATGGGAGTTTTTTATAAGTGTAGAGAAAAGGGACACAAAGTGCGTGACTGAAAGGGTAAGAAAATGGTTTCAAATGTACAGTGCTTCTTCTGCAAGAATTGGGGACACTATGCACACCAATGTCCAAATCATCAGAGTATTCCCCAAATGATGTTATTGGATAATAATCAAGTTATGATACTACCACAGATGAGGAGTAATGATTAGAGTTCTTATGTTGTTATTAAATAATTTTGTAATTTGAGTGTTGTATCCATGATGTACTGGTTATAATGATTATGGAGTATATAAGGATTGTACTGCAGTACTATTTCATCAAGGACTTGAGATTGTGTGGAACAAAGAAAAGTGACTCCACAGTAGGTTAAATTTTTGGAAAATATATGGTTTAGAGAAAGATAAACCATAATATGGTTCTGATACCGAGATAGTGATTTTGGAATAAGACGTGATTGATTTGGATAAATTATATGGGATATGCTTAACTTCCTTGAAACTGATTGCTGATTTGTTTTCATTTTTGGATAGAAGGAGTATATCTAGTATTTTATAAGGAATAAGGGATCATGGTAATTAAGTATGTTTAAAAATAATACATGATTAAGGTGTTCACATGTTGTTACGTGGAAAAAAGGATCTTCATTATGTTTACCTTCCTTATAAAATTTGGACTGTGAGTTGGACAGAAGTATTTTGGATAACTATAAAGGTTGGAATGGATAAAGTTGAACTTTGGATAGTATTGTTTAAGGTTAAAACATTTCTGAATATTACTTTTGTAATATTATAATGCTATAGTTTTAGGAAAAGGACAACCTGCAGGGTGGGGCATAACCCGTCACGTCGGACAAAGCTGTAGGAATCGAACCCACAACCATAGTGCGACATGCCTTTATTACCTACCACTAGCCTACAGGAAGTCCCTGGTTAATAAAAAATAGTTTTACTAATCTAAATGTTATGTGTTAATATTTAGAACCTTATACAATTAGGATAAATATAATATTTTTGAGTTCTATTATCTTTTTGAGTGAAAGATAAGTTTGTGGTAGAAATTAGTTGACGGATGAAACTCTACTTTTCAAGAATAAATATATATATACCTATATCTTATTCTATGAATAAATTAATTTTTAAACTTTATAAAAGGGATATTAAAACAAAAAATAATGTGTTATCCTAATACCTTATGTTTTTTTGAATTGATGATATTTTCATCATAGATTGATGGCTTTGTGGCCCTCAATTTTACACTTGTTTGTGATTGATGACCTCAATCAATACCTACAAATATTTACGTTTTCCTCCAATTATATGTCTCTAATTGCCACCAATGTTCTCCTAATTGAGATCATAATTTGGTGGTGACTTTTTCATTTCTCCTTCCCCCTTATTAAGGCTAAATTTTATTAACCTTATTTCGGATGTGGGTTTTCCACAAAGGTATATTCTGTTTTCAACCATTTATTTTCAAAGAAAATTTTCAAATTGCGAGGACTCAATTTATTGAAGGAGGGGAGAATGTAACACCCTGAGCTTCCATGATACGCTTCTCAATAAATAATGCAATAGCTTGCATTGCACGCAACTTCGAGTTCTAACACACTGCAACTAATCAAAGTAGCCGTTATGAATAGTAATACCAAATTTTTAAAATTATAGAAATGTTATATTTCAAAATGGACTTCATTTTTGTATGCGTAATATCGAAATTATCCTAAGTTAATTTTTTTGTAATTTTATGAGAACATCCAATTTTTATGAATAGTGAAAAATACATAAAACAAATTTTTTGATCAAAATAATTAATAGTGATAAATTATACTATTGAGTGGTTTTATAGTATAATTAGAATATATTTTTACCATTTTATCCAATGGTGGTCATTAGAATTAATTTCAGTTTGAAATTGGACATAAACAATTGTCAATCTTTTGATATATATTGTTTCTTAAAAACATGCTATTTGTTGTGACAGTGGGAATTAATTATAAAATTAATTAATGCAACTTATATGTTTGGAATTTTTCAAAATAGACATCATTTTTGAATTCGGAATATCAATTATAGCTTAGGGTGAAATTTTGGTATTGTTCTGAAAAACTTCAATTTTTGATGAATAGTGAAACCACTAAGTGGTAGTTAAATAACTGATTTTTCGTTTAATTGAAATATTACCACTTCTGTGTTTTGAATTTCAAAAATCCAACATACATGGTTGTCATTAAGAAGTAAAATGTGGTTCAATGATATTAAAATAATTTTTTGGTAAATAGTAACTTTTAAGTTCTTAATCGCGATTAGAGGTAATTAGTGTAGTTTAAGGTAAAAATAATGTTTTAATAATACGAGATGAGCTTGACACATGTCCTACCCTAATTGTATGTGCCATGGCTGACCAAGACAATCCATGGGTCAACTTGGGAACCCCATGGAGCCACTTTAGTTGGAAAATGACATAAATACCTTTTATTTAATGTTAAAGTAAAAAATGACACAAACATGAAATGTTTTACTAAAACAATTTTTACATGGGGTTATACAAGTCATATTTTTGACTATAAATAGTCATTGGAAATATAAAAAGATTTCCTACATCATATTATTTTTTTTTATAATTTTTAGACATTAAATAAATTATATTACTTATGACATCATGATGATGTAGCGATGACCTCATTATTTAACGATTTAAATATAATAAAAATATAATGTAAAATACAAGGCTTAAACTTGTCAAAAACCTATTGGATGAGTAGATTTAGAAACCTTATCACCTTAGTCTAGAATTATATAAGTGTGGGACCTTTAGAATCCTAAAATCATTGTTTAATAAAGTAACATTTTATTACTTTCCAAAAGTGCCCCTCCTCTCCACTTATAAAACGCCCCCACCTCTACCACCTCATTCACACTTTCAAGCCATTTGGATCGGACAACCTCTGCCTAAATACTCTCCCAAATTCCCCCTCTTACTCCTAGAAGCCTCACTTTGGGCAGAACTCTTCCCAAGGAAGCCTTTGGCTCAAATCAAAAAGAGTTACCCGATTTTGAGGTAATGTCTTCTCTAATGTTGTTTTGTTTTATTTTTCTTCTCCAACCCCCTATACTCTTTTTATTCATTTCTTTTGTTACAACACCAGTATAATAAATATACTAGGATGTTGTTATAAGAAGGATTAGAGCTACACTTACACACACCTATATCTAATGGTAAAAGAACATACGGTTTCTGTGGATGGTGAATTTCTGCCTCACGAAACGATGATTGTTCAACACTCATATAACACCTTCAAAGGTGGCCATTAAAATGTCACTATATTTATATATGATATATAATATGTTTAGGTTTTAATTATGCTTCTGTATTTCTCATTTATGGCATACTTTATGATTTCCATTATGGGTAAACGCGATAATTTCATTTTAGGAAGTGCGGACTACCGCCCCCTCAAAGTGATTTGAATCGTTAATGTCATATGTGGGATGTATAAAGGATGGAGTAAATGGTATTATACACTATATTATACTGGAATTATAATATACATTTATATCATTATGATTTCATTCCATTAAATACGAAATAGAAATGAAAGTAGCGTTCATGCGTATGTACGGCTTACCGTCTCCATGAACGGTGCATTTCATTTCTTACCTCTAAATGTTACGTAATATTATAAATGAATTTATATACTGGATATATATGATATATATGACATCTAAATCATTAATATAATTCTGGAGATAATGGATATTCTACCACATAAACAACTTGAAATTATAAGAAGTTTATTGTTGACTCAAGTACCAAAGATCGAAAAAACGACCGTTATTAACTTAAATAATTACATAATGTTCATATAATTGTAATAAGTGATATAAAAAGGATAATGAAATTTAAATGGTTCTTAATAAGGTATATATTAACTCTAGTTTATTATTCAGGAGGTTAAAGAACGGTTGAGTCAAGTCAGACACGAGGTAAGGGAACTTCTTAACCCAATTTCTATTCTTTTGGTTAGTCTCCTACTTTCATATTATGTCATGATATTATTATGTCCTATCTTGTATTTTTACGTTATTTATGTGTACGTATAGTGAATACACATTATAGATGTACTTTATTTTGAAAAAAAATGATCTTTTTAAGGACTTCATCTCAATCCCCTTTCATTTAGGCATATTTGGTTTTATACAAAACTTTCTTTTATACGGTGTATAAACCCCTTTGACTTTTACGTTTATTCAAAAGGAATATTTTTTATATGAAGCGTTTTGCTAAACGACAAAAGGGAATGTTTTTCTTTCCATACTTATGCGGCGACAACGACTTCTCCACCGCCATGACCATTATTTGAGTTTCGGCTTCCTCTACAAGCCATCATTTTTTTTAATGAAAAATAAATACAAAGTTTTAACTTTCTTTTATTTTGGTATTGAAAATGGTTTTGAAAGCGTTTTTATTATATCAATGTGTTGTATTGATATCTTGTGATTGAAATTTGGAAATGTTATGTTTCCTTTATGCATGTTTTTTGTGATACGATTATGTTATGGTTTATGATATGTTTAAACCTAATCATATGAGGAATGTATTGGACTTAATAAGTGACGGGTGGAGCCCGCTATAGCTCCTCGATGCATCTGTAGGTCTCATGAGACAACTAGATGTGGAATTGGCCGAGGCCCTTTCCCAATTTGATTTATGGTTTTGGCCAAGGCCTTAATCATTTTAGACGTCTTGGCCGAGTCCTTGAAAAAATGTTTCAGAATGTATGGCATTATACATTCCCTCATTATGAAAGTGGTTATTGATATTGCATGTGATTATTCGACCAGTAGAATATCCATGTGTAGAAGTGAATGGAATTATCTCATTTTACTTTTGCCATATTATGTTGATGTTCAAGTTTAAAAGGCTTTTGTTTTAGTTATACATTGCCTTAAAATTTTATGTTTATTTATGAAAGCTTCTGCAATATTGTTATCCTTACTGAGCATCTGAGCTCACCCCTTTCAATGTTTTAATATTTTCCAGGATGTGAAGAAGTATTTTATGAATGACCTACAGGGATAGTCAGAAGAGGATATGAGTGTGGACTATGAAGACATTGTTATTATAGTTTTTCACATTGTGATGTAATGTAACATTTATGAATGTATCTAGTGGTTCCAAGGATACTAAACTAATCGGTCTTTCGAGACTTGATCTTTTGTGATCATGCCAATGTGACGAAGTAATGCACCGACTCTGGGTAGCTGTGGTCGGGGTGTTACACATAACACAATTAGAACAATGTTTTTCTAATCATATAAGGTTTTAAAATTTCAAAATATTGAACTTTTGAGTTTTATGGGAAATGAATTATTTATATTATTTTTAATAATAATTTAGGTTGAATTTTGTGGATTTATAATGAAAATGTTATAATTTACCGTTATAAATATATTTTCACACATTATTGACATGTAGTATATTTGTTTGAGTTTTTAATTGATTTTTATCTATAAATGGGTTCTAAAAAATTTATTTCTGATATTTGAATTATGATTTATTAAAATATCAATCAATTTATCTTATTTCTTTTCATATGATTACATGAATTCAAAAAAATGGATTAATTTTGGTGTGACTAGACGGTTTCATTAAAATTTTAGTAAATATTATAAAGGGATTAAAAAACGACCATCTCTGATTTTAGGATATTTTATATTTATGTAATTTAAAATGTAATTAAAGAGATTCTATTGAAATGGTTATGGTATTTTCTTATGTATTAATTTTTTATTTTATTTTTCATTTAAGTGATGTCTTTTTGATATTTTATAATTTATTCATTTATTTCTATTTATTTTTATTATGAATTCATTCAAAGGGATAATTGTGTTAGGTATTATGTTTATTTATCTATTATGGATTACCCCATTATGTCATGATGGATTCATAAGAAGAATATGCATGAAATTTCCACATGTGAACCACTTATTTGATAAACCTATAAATTATGTTCATGATTTTTATAATTTTAGTCTTCTATTACAAGTACATTATTTCTATGATAAAAAAGATTTTATTTTTTAATTTCTAATAAATCATCAATAATATTGAACTCCCAGTTTATATTTAGAATACAATTTCAAAAATTGTGCTCTAATGTAAGAGTTAGAAGTTAACGAAGTGTATTATTTGGAATAAATCATATGACCATTCATTGGAGGTTTTAGTGGAATTACTTATACAATAAAACAACTCTATTCTCATGAATGATTCTGATGTTATTGAGTTTTATTTCCATGATTAGGGTGATTAACCCATTTTAGGGTACGATTATTATTTCATGGAATTGGTATCATTTCATAAGGAATTATCTTTATGTGGTTTTTAAAAAATCCAAAAATTTTATGGCTTTTTTCTAGATCTATTGATAAATGTTTTCTCATTAGACCTGACCACTTATATAGCTGTGGTGGATAGGATTTCTAGGTTGATTCCACCATAATATGGATTCTTGAGCTAATTAATACTTAATATATTTCTAGTTGTGGGAATGGGATTTTAGTAAATGAAAATGGGATCAGAAAATGTCTAACAAATGGTTGGTTTCATAAAGATACCATCAGTATATTTTTCATTTCTTTCTTCTGATATTGTTTAACTGGTAATCCATTATTGTGGAATGTTTGATTATAATAATCCTTCCTGTTAGGAGGTTCCACCCCCCCCCCCCTCATGAAGATGAAATATGTTAAATGACCCTCCATCTTCAAGGTGGAGAAATGTTGTGACCATCCTTTTTGAAGATGAAAAAAATAAGATAATGAACCCCATGTCACACCTAATGTCGTCCTAGGGTGGGGACCACCAACAAGGGTGTCGAATCTCACAGAATTTAAGGGATTACCATTTCTATTGGAAAAAAAATTGAGTGATAATATATTCCATCCCAAAAAACACAAATAATTATATATAAAATAAATCCAATATCCATTCCATATTAGTGTTTAAAATAAAAATAATGTAAAATTAAACCAATGTCCAAACTAAGTTCCAAAAGTAAGGATAAGAATTGACACAACAACAATCCAAGTGTCTAATCTTGTAATTGTTAGCACAATCCACCTAGTCCCTATAGATACCTTATATAATTTTTATATACGTAGGGTGAGAATAAAAGTATACGTAGTAGGAAATACAAAGGTATCTCATTCACAATTGGAATAAAAATACTAATTACCCTGTGAGAAGAAAAACCCAAGTGCACCTGTTAAGGTATACTATCCACCCCAATTCACTAAGGCTCACTCACCATATAAAACTAGTCATATAATGCAATATAGTAAAAACAATTGATGATTTTTTCACCCCTCAAAACGTCCATCTTATTATGTTCTCACACCATGATGGAAAATTTTAGGACACTCATACCTCTTCCACAACCCCATGTCAGAACCTACTCAACACACCTTGGCCACACAAACCACATCACATATAACCCGCAGAAACCTTGTCCCCAATAATATCCTTGAATCCTATGAAAATGAAGATGATCAATACCTACTAATAGAAACCAAAGCCACATACCATATCGTATCCTTCCCGCAAACACCTTGGCCTCAACCACATCCCATTCCAAAGACACCAAGGAACGAACAACACATCTCATCTCGAAAACACCTGGGAAATAACAACCCACACACATACACCTGGGCCTCATAAACAAAACCAATCCCCACCTGAAAAATACTTGGCTATAAATGGATATATGAGAGGGAGTTGAAGAGATATAACCAGCCATCCATCCTCCCACCATGATTTTGGGAAAATATTCCCCACCTATGACGATCTCGACATTTAGAAAATATTACTTGCCTAGGGTGGGGTGCATATAGAAACCATAAGGAAAATAATGGAAATACATATAAAAACCAAACACTCAGCTTAGCCAATGGGATATCAAACAACAACTATCCCCCAATACTACCAATATTTGTACAACTTCTAAGTTCCCAACCACATTCCATTCCACAAAACATTTTATACCACCCACACAAAATTAATTTAAAAAGATTAATTATTTATTAAACTATAATTTTATTAATTCTATCCCTACTCAAGAACTACCATGAAAAACACATGTTAATACACACATAAATATTGACATAGATGGAGGAGAATCGCAGTAAAATTAACCATATTCACCATCCTTCTTCAAAGTCATCCCTCCCAATCCATCCTCCAAAAAAACAACCACAAACTCATAAACACTCTTAATGAATCCTTCCATTGCATCCATTCATAGATTCCTCAATACGTAATCACACAACACCAATCATACCATTACCACAAAAACCAAACAAATTCCTATTTTATAACACCTCACATCCATCCCACAAATAAAACAAAGAAATAATTTCAAAACCTTTGATTCAAATACACATTCCAAACCATCCCAAGAATAGTCAAAATATCACGCACATCACCACAAAACCATACAGGGAACACATTTCTATATTTATTAAGGTATCCCTTATTTAGAACTGATTATTAATTCAGGGGTTATCATAGAATAACTTTGATTCTTGGGAATCCATTTATTTATCCAAATATATGCGGTTAATCAATTTTAAACATACATCCATTCCATATAATATAAAATAAATGAAGTCACAACCAACAAATTTTCACAAATAAATACCACCAATGACCAAGATTTTGAGAAGGTATACAACCTATATAATTTAGGAGATGGATCAAATTAACAATAAATCATAATCATGCATAACTATTCCCATCCCCATTCTATTGATTTAAAAAAGATTCAATTATCATTATTGAAATTATATTGAACTATATTAACTATTAGACATTCATACAACCCCCCATGATACACAATTTTGATAGATGAAGTGGTCCTTACCTCAGAGAACTGATAACCATCACCTTCTTATTATACAAAGATAGGGGTGCACAAGAAGTAGAAAAAATATAGAGGAAACGCGATCCAAGCCCAGAACAATAACACATATAATATTGGTAAGAAACGTTCTAGAGAACATCTCATATCAATAGAAAAGTAAAACACATCGAGAAGGTGTCTTGGATTTTGATTGGACAGATCCTATACTGATTGGATGAATGGTTTTAAAAGCTAGTAAAGATAGATCTTGAACAAGACCACGTAGTTTGACAATTTAGATGTTCTTATGTACAAAATAAAGACATGATCTATATTTCTAAATTAATATTCAAATACATTTATTTATTTTCTTAAACTCATTTAACATCAATAAAATTTCTATGGGGAGAAATTGGGAAAATTGAAGAAAAATGGAATTTTGAAAAACTGATGGAGTAGAGTCACCAATGGATAAGTCAATGGTGTGAGTTACAAGTGGATGATTCCATGTTGGGTGATTCTCTACTGGTGTCCTACCTGTCGATGATTTGTTGTTGTATGAATCATCATTGGATGAGCTACTGGTGGATGAGTCGTTGTGGGGTGACTCACCATTGGTAACCTACCTATGGATGATTCATTATTAGGTGACTCAACGTTGGCAACCTACCGTTACCAACTCACCATTGAGATTTACTGGTTCAAGTTACCATCATGACACACAAGTCCTTACTCACTATCAAAAGTCACGAGAGTGACCTACCGTCACCACCGAATAGTCCTAACAGACCGTTGGAAAAAATAGATTTTTGAAAACTCTTGAAATAAACCACTATGACCTCCCAGAGAACTCTAAACATTATATTATCTCAATGAAATGTACCAAAGATGTTTGGGAAATTCTATATGATACCTCTTAATATATTATCTCCCACGATAATTCAAACTAAACCCCAAAATGAAAATAGGGGTAGGAACAACCACCCTGTGAGATACTTTTCAACTATCTTGCTACACCTTAAACACAACTACCAATATCAATGTTCAACGATAAAACACCAATTTGTTGTCTAAAAGAAAGAGTGAGTCCTCAAAATCCTAGAACATCAAAATAATCATATGCTAACCCAACTAATAAAAATTCATAGTACAGAAGAATAACAACCACACTGTCTTAAACACAGGAATCAGGATATTACCCAATCCATGTGAAGTTTCTATCTTCTCTGGGAAACATAGACTTTCCCGCGTAGGTTGAATCAAATCGCAATTACTGTGTCTCGACTAGGAATCACATCCTTACATTTCTAAATGTTTTGAAATTGTCTCACATTACGGAATAGTGAAACAAATCCTCTCATAGAAATCAAAATTTTAACATCACATTACAATGCAAAAATGACAATGAAGTACTCAAAACAACACTAGGTACAAGGCATGGATTTATGAATATCACTCCCAAGTACTCTCATCTAGGACACCATGTATCCACAACATGAAAACCAAAAGAATGGTCTAACCATTATGTTTTTTCCCTTATGGTTATAGATATCTACTACTCTCTCCACGTACGTCACATTTCCTTCGATATCTTACACTCCCCAGTCAATGACACTAGATTCATCGTGAAGATATTCATGGATATAAGAGTCATGGACGAAATCATTGACCCTTTAAAACTACAGTAGTAGTACAAACTAGTATGGTACCTCTTCAACTCATCTCAACACGTCGAAGGGTTTAATGAACCATTGATAAATATTAATCCCTAATATGAACCTCTCACTACATGAAAATGGCATTATACCCACATTTTTTTAGTAACCATGGGTATAGGGATATTACGTGAACCTATAGATAGTTTTTCCCAAAACCGTTGTTATGTGGGTTTTTTTCAAAACCCATACCAATGATTTTTCCAAAACCATGGAAATTGGTTTCTTTCGATATCTATACACATAGTTTTACAAAATCCATGGGTATAGATTTCACAAATTATGGTGGGGAAAAATAATGTGGGACAAAAAAATAGTTGGTAGTATCACCTATAACCACAGATTAGATGTATATTTGAGAAAATATATATTTAAGTTCCAAAAAGTGATAATGATATAGTTTTTAGGAACCATTAGCAGAAACTGGATATATAGTCATCGAATCCTAATACTAATTATTTATTAAAATCTATATTCATGGTTTTAAAATCATGGGAATATGTTAAGTGACATAGTGTAATATAGATATACCCTCAGTTTGAAAACCATAGGTATATGTTTATAGAACATTTGGTACATCTCAATGATATATAGATGATTCAGTTTCCCATGTTTCCTTGATACTTTAGGTATATCATATAGCCATTGTTTTTTGGTTTATACCCATGGATTAAAACTATGTGTATTGGGAGAATGGGATATACTAGGTGAAACCAAGCAATGCAAAGCTCCTAAATCCAAAAAGAAAAAGAATGGGTAATGAAAAAGATAATCAAACCTCTGATGATCTACGGACTTTCTGGAATAGTTTCCTCAATGGGGTGTAACTAAAAACACCCTTCTCCTCCCTACCTATACCGATGACTGCCTCCACAACCGTTCCTAGTATGAGGTCTCTAAGGATATACCGGAGGATTTCAAAAACCCACTTTGTCTTCTCTTAGTGGAGAATGAGTATGTTATCTCTATAGCTGATATGGCCAAGCCGACAACTGCTGATGGGGTTGGCACAATAATTATCCACTTCAACAATAATATGCTCAAACATCCACTGGAAACTAATTTTGATGATTCATACAGGCTCTGTAGGTGATATACCTTGGTCATATGTTCGTAAAAAAGGTACGATGCTCAGAAGGTCTAAAGGGAAAATATTAATGTTGATTACCCTCCAGTCGGAACTCTAAAGTCCCTAGAACCTGAGACCTACTATTTATAACCATTCCTATAAAAAAAATTATGCATCGCCTATCTCGATATACCTCCTCATTATGGAATCTTCTTGATTATCTCCACCTTCTTTTGGTCCTCCTCATACGTCAGCAATGTAATGGAAGTAACCGCGTATTGGATAGAAGGATGAAGTGACTTTTCTAGGCCACTCACATTAGACTCCTAAACCATAAATATAGAAGGGAAAAATTAATTAGATCCTTGAAATTTATCTCCTTCTCTAATACAAACATACTCCCCAATTTTCGGGATTGTATCTCTTACATATTCTCACCCTTCATGGTGGATGAATTAAATTCTAGTTGGAATTCCTTCTAAAAATCAACCCATAAAATGTCAGCCTCCTTCCTCTCCTCGAGGTACAATGTCCACCAACAACACACTACTCCCCTTATATAACTCACTGGAAAGGGAAACTAGTACTCCATCGGATCCTGTATTATACTATAGATGATCTCAATATCCTCGAGATGTCTCTCCATATCAATTTATGAAACACTACCCTCATACATTCCCAATGATTTTCACATGATTGCACATAACATTATCTTAAAGTGGTCATCCTCCTCCTCTGGATCAATACTACATTGATCAACTAGATCAATATACTAAGCCTTTACTTCTTGAACCACACACGGACGATGACCAATTTCCATAGTTGAAAAGGTAAATAATGAATTTCTAAGCACGAGTCGTATAAAATACTATTTAATAATCAATTAAATTCATTTAACTCTTTTAATTGTACATTTCAAATTCCCCAATATACCCAATTCAAACAAGAACACAAGTAATTTTGATGCATGTATCATTCCAAGGGTCTCTACCCTGTAAATAGTGTAGCCTCACTTCGTTGTTTGGTAGGTTCGAGGTTGATGCATTGGATCATAATGGGACATAAAATCTCTTGTTCTTCCTGGTCTTCACAAGCCTTTTTCATACACATAGATCAGCTAAATATATTTCCCTACCAACCCATGTAATCAGCATTATGACTAACTCTAAACTCATTATTATCTCCTAACCACCACCTTTGATACAATTAGGTCACAACCCCCTTCTTCATGATGAAATATTTGTCATGAACCTTCTTCACTATTGTGTTGAAAGGGTCTTGGCCCTCTTTTTTCAAGATGAAGAATGGAAGATAATGAACCCCTAGTTCCTCCTCCAGTATGCCCTTTGGTTTTGACCAACAAAGATGGATTATAATCTCACAAAATGAACGAAATTTCTCCTTTTTTAGGAGTCAAGATCAAGGGATAAGATGGTCCATCTAAAAAAAATTCCAAGAACTAAATATAAATGATATCCAAAATACATTCTACAAGATTGTTTAAAATAAAACTATTAGAAAATTAAAAAAAACTCAATAATATGTACCAATGGTACAACTAATAAGAGACACCACAACTGTCCCAATGCCCAGGATAGTAATGTCTAACATAGTCAATGTAATCCTATTAAAAACATGAATGTATTTTTCTATATGTTGGGTTAGAATATAGGTATACTCAGAAGTAAATACCAAGATATATCATGTTAAATAGGAGGAAACATAATAATACCCTAGTGAGAAAACATAAAAACCCACAACACCATTCATGGTATACTATCCACCCCAATCTCACCAAGGAACACAAACCAAATAAAACAAGTCAAGTGAAGTAATGTAGTAATGAAATTGATGATTTGGGTACCCGTAACCACTTCCCACTAATTAACTTTTCATTCCATAATGGAAAAAATATTGGGGCTCCAACATCTTCCCGAAGAACCATGTCACAGCATTCCCACACACACCTGGGCCTCACAAACCACATCACATCCTAACTACGGACACATATTCCCTACAACTATTACCACAACCAAGGACAATAAAGATGTTCACATCCCATATGCGAACACCTAGTCCATGTACCACATCTCATCCCTCCTACACACAACTAGGCCACATCCAAACATCATCCTGAAGACACCTTGGAAATCCCAACACATCTCATCCTGAAAACACAAGGGAATGAAAAACCATCCCACGAACACTTGAGCCTCATGAACCACACCAGAAACTACCCAATGAATCAGGCTCTATCAATACCTAAAAGTGGGAGAATCTAAGAAAATGTAACCATCCATCCATTATCCCACCAGAATATTGGGAAAATTCACCATCACCCATAATGATGGGGTTTTTTAATACATAGATCACAACAATGGTGGGGTGTGAGTTGAAATCACTATAAAAATATAGGTAATAAATACCAATAAAAAACACTCATTACAACCAATGGGTTGTCAAAAAAAAAATCCTGTTGAGCCCTCTGGAAGATTGTTGGTTTCATGTCTATGATTGATGTTTTAATAATCACAAATCATCACATACCATTAATGCTTAATCTGGTTTGATTTCTCATAAACATAATTACAATCTGTGAATGAATCTGTTATAATGTTTTTGTCTATGCTTATTGGCTTACAAAGTATTTCGGAAGCACCGATTCAATATCAACAGACATCGGAAGCACCGATCCAAGATCAATAGAAGTCGGAAGCACCGATCCAATATCAACAGACATCGGAAGCACCGATCCAAGATCAACAGACATCGGATGCACCGATCCAATATCAAAGGACAACAGTCGCAACGATCCGATATCAAAATGACTCATCGATGCAAATGACTCACCGATCAAATGACTCACCGATGCTGATCAAACTGACTCACCGATCAGATGACAGACCGATGCTAATCAAACTGACTCACCGATCTGATGACAGACCGATGCTGATCAAACTGACTCACCGATCAAATGACTCACCGATGCAAAATGACTCACCAATGCAAAATGACTCACCGATGCTGATCTATCTGAGTCACCGATCATTACTCACTAATTTTGATGACCTACCGATCACTTGATTCTTAAATAGTCATAAACAACTGTTTGAATTTATTTATCTTTATCTTTATTTAATCTAACCAACAGTCATATTAGGTATATTTTAATGCTCTGTCAATTAATTAATAAAGGTTGTCGGATGTCATGAAACCGTACCTCGTACCTACGGAAAGGAAACTTTTTCTGTCTTCCGAAGCACGTGACATAAATACAAGAAGACTCTGCTGAAGAAGATAGTTGATAGAAGAACACAAGAAGAATATAGAGGAAATAAAGAAGAGGAAGAACCAAGCAAGATAGAACCTCATACACAATCAAGCCTACTCAAGAAGAGTTCTGTGCATACAAAAGAACATTGAAGAACTTCATCGACTACATCTCACTGCCTTTGAAACTGAAGCATACGACACTCTTCTTCTCAAACAAAAATGAGAAGAGGACTCAGAATAAATTCTGACCAAATACCAAAGAGTCCTGAGCTACACTGAAATCACCAGAGCCATTTCTAAACTCTACATCTCTTCTCTGTGATACATTTGTTTTACATTTTTAGTAGTGTGTGTTATCTGCTGTATTAAACACACACTCTGACTCCTGTACTTTCACTGGAGGATCAGTAAATCCTCAGCAAACCTTTTTACACTTCATTTCCCACTGTGGATATTGGTAGAGGTCGTATGAGACCTGGACAGCTCTATGCTGTTGTTTGTTTTCCCACGCAGAACTGTGGTAGAGGTCTTGTGACCTGGACAGTGTGTTCACTGTTGTTAACCCCGATCCAGGGTGTGGATCATTTTTATATAAACTTTTGAGAGGACTAAGTCTCGGCTTGAGACTGAACCTCTTGGTTAATTCTCTGTTCTTGTAGCTATATACTATATCCATACTATACATATTTATTTCATATTCTGCTGCTATTACTTTGAAATATAATTTGTTTTCAAATCTACTTTGATAGATAAACTCGCAAGTGTTTATCTTTATTATAAACCAGTAAGTTAGTTTCAAAAGTTAATTTAATCATAAGACTAAGTTAATTGAGAACTAATCAATCTTTGATAAACTAATTGAACCTTTATAATCTGTATAAATTCACTACAGTTTAATCTGTTTTGGAAATAGGGGCATTTTAATAAACATTGTTTTTAACAGATAATTTTAATTGGAACTCAATTCACCCCCCTCTTGAGTATCCACTCCGACCAACATTTTGTATCAAAGGTTGGAAAATATTTTCTAAAGTACCCAGTTTTACAACTGTGATTTTAGTTGTATTTTAAAGTTCTTAAAATTTCTGTTATTTCTAAATTTTTATCTCTTTAAAATTATTTTTGTGATATCATGGATAACAGACTTGAGGGTGCTGCTACTAACCGGCCACCTTTCTTTAATGGAAACAACTATGCTCAGTGGAAACGTAAAATGAAAATTCATCTAGAAAGCATGAGTTTTGATATTTGGACTGCAATTGAATCTGAATATAAAATTCCCACTACTGATAGATCTACTTGGGATGAACCTACAAAGACTACTTACAATAATAATTGTAAATCTATGAATTCCTTGTACTATTCTCTAGGAGATGAGGATTTTAATTGAATTTCTGCATGTAAAACTGCATATGAAATTTGGGATACCTTAGCTATTTCTCATGAAGGAACAACTAATGTTAAGGAGATGAGATTGAATGCCAATACTATTAAGTATGACAATTTTAATATGAAGCCTGATGAACCCATTTCTGATATGTATCTCAGGTTCAATGAAATTGTCAACACAATGACTTCTCTGGGAAAGGATGTTCCAGCAAAGGAACAAATCAAGAGAATTTTGAGATGTCTACCTGAAAGATGGAGAGGAACCTCTTTCTCCATTAGAGAATCATCTGACATTGGAGAACTGCCTGTCAAGGAACTAATTGGGAAGTTGATGATGTATGAAGAATAACTCAAGGCAGAAAAAGAAGAAGATGATGAACCTAAAAGGAAGTCTATTGCCTTCAAGACTACAACCTCAAAGAATAAGGACAAAGAAAATCCTCAAGCTATCAATGAAAGTTCAAGCAGTGAGGAAAGTGAGAATGATTCTGACAGTGATGCTGAGATGGCTCACATTGCTAGAAGATTTATGAAATTCTATAGGAAGAAGAAGTTTTTCAGAAAGTCAAACTACAAAGGAAAGTATGATAACAAAGGACACTGGAAAAAGGATTGGAAGAAGTCTGATAAATCAGATGAAGTTGTCTGTTATGAATATAAAATAAAAGGACACATAAAAGCTGACTGTCCAAGGATGAAATACAGAAAGAATTATGAATACAAGGATAACAAGTACAAGAAAGCCATGAAGGCTACTTGGAGTGCTTCAGAAGACAGTACAAGTGAAGCTGAATCTTCAGACTCTGAAAGGAATCGAGCCAACATGTGTTTCATGAAAAACCCTTCTAAGGTAACATCAGAAACTCCGGCTTTAAATTCATATTATTTTGGAGATGATTCTGAATGTGATAACATGTCTAAATCTGAACTGTTTGAATATTGTGATATGGTTGAAGAAACCTGTAATGAGCTTAAAGATAAATATAAAGGTTTAAAGAAACAGTATGCTTTATGTGTTAAGCATAAATCTTATCTGGATATAGAAGTGGAAAATAATGCTCAGTTTCTTAAAGAGAATACTGAACTAAAATTGTCTAATGAGAAACTCAGAAAAGACTTAGAGAAGTTCACAAATGGCAAGAATACTATAACACAAATTCTAGGAAATCAAGTTGCACCTAGATATACTACTGGTATAGGATACCAACTTGGACAAAGAAAAGTTGCCAAAACTAGATTCATTCCTAAATTTGGATAGAAGATAGTTAATTCTGGAACTTCATATGCCTCAACCAGTTATATTCACAGTTATGGATATAATAAGGTTTATCTTTTAAAGAATGTTAATTCTACAAATTATATGAGACCCATTAGACAAATATGGGTACCTAAAGTATTATTGGCTAACATGTCTGGACCCAAGAAGATCTGGGTACCAAAATCATCTTCCATCTAAATCTGTTTTGTAGGAGACCTGCTTGAAGAGCTGTCACAAGAAGATATGGTACATAGAAAGTGGATGTTCAAGACATATGTCAGGAGACTTTTCATGTTTCAAGAGCTTAGTAAAAGTTGATGGAGGCTTTGTCACTTTTGGTGATAATTCAAAAGGAAAAATCATCGGCTTAGGCCAGATTGGTAACACTGATTCAATCTTGGTTTCTAAAGTTTTATTCGTTTATGGACTTAAATATAACTTGTTATGAATTTCTCAGTTGTTTGATGATGGTTTTTATGTGAAATTTAAAAATGATTCTTGCAATGTTTTTAACTCAAAAAATGTTTTAGTATTTTCTGCGTTAAGAAATGAAAATGTGTATGATGTTGATTTAGATTATTTAGCTAAACAGAATATTCCTTGTTTAAATGCTTTTCATAAAGATTCTTGGCTTTGGCACAGAGGATTAGGACACTGCAATGTACACTCACTTAGAAAACTTTCTAGGAAGAACTTAGTTAGAGACCTACCCAAACTTGAATTTCCAGCAGACAAAGTTTGTAATCCCTGTCAAAAAGGATAGCGACATAAAGTTTCTTTTAAATCAAAGAATGAATTGTCAACATCTCAACCTCTCGAGTTGGTTCACATGGATTTATTTGGACCTTCTAGAGTTTCTAGTTTGAATGGGGAGCACTATGTCTATGTTCTTGTAGATGACTTTTCTAGATATACTTGGGTATATTTTCTAGCTCACAAAATTGAAGCTTGTTTTAACATTGTTAAATACTCCAAGTCTGCAGAAAATCTTAGTGGAGTCAAGATTAAGACCGTGAGAAGTGATCATGGTCGTGAGTTTGAAAATCATGAGTTTGATTCTTACTGATCACACAATGGCTATAGTCACAATTTCTCTTCCCCTAGGACACCCCAAAAAAATGGTGTAGTAGAGAGAAGGAATAGAACACTGCAAGAAATAGCTAGAACTATGCTCAATGAATATGAGCTGCCTATTTACTTTTGGGATGAAGCTATAAATACAACTTGTTATGTCATTAATAGAGTCTTGATTAGACCAGTTCTTAAGAGGACCCCTTATGAGTTGTGGAACCATAGGAAACCTATGGTTAACTACTTCAAAGTTTTTGGCTGCAAAGTCTTCATTCTCAATACTAAAGACAATCTTGACAAATTTGCATCCAAGAGTGATGAAGGGATTTTCCTAGGTTACTCTATCTCTAGTAAAGCCTATAGAGTTTTCAATAAAAGCACCAAATGTGTGGAAGAATATGTTCACATCAAATTTGATGAAACTGATCCACATGAACCTAAAATCTCCCTTGAAGATGATCTCTCTGGTTTGAATCTCAATGATAAAGACAATGGACCTATAGTTAAAACATCCAACTCTGGAAATTCTCCAGAACCTGCTTCTGTTGAACCTCAATCTGTAGATGAATCTGAAATCTCTATCCCTATATTTTCAAGACCATATAGGACTCTAAAGAACCATCTTTTAGATGCTGTTGTAGGAAATCTAGATAGAGGAACACAGACTAGAGCTTCTCTAAGAAATCAGGTTGAACATCAAGCTTTTCTTTCATAGTTAGAACCTAAAAATATCAATGATGCTATCAATGATGAATTTTGGGTAATGGCTATGAAAGAAGAACTAAATCAATTTGAAATAAATAAAGTCTGGAAATTAGTAGAAAGATCTAAGGACATTTTGACCATAGGCACAAAGTGGGTTTTTAGAAACAAAGTTGATGAATCTAGAAACATCATTATAAATAAAGCTAGGCTAGTTACACAAGGTTACAATCAATAAGAAGGAATTGAATATGAGGAAAACTTTGCACCTGTAGCTAGATTAGAGGCTATTAGGATCTTACATTCCTATGCATCACATCTGAATTTCAAGCTATATCAAATGGATGTCAAAAGTGCTTTTCTAAAGGGTTTTATTGTTGAAGATGTTTTTGTAGAACAACCACCTAGTTTTTTAAATCCTCATTTTCCAAATCATGTTTTTAAACTTTCTAAAGCTTTATATGGTTTAAAACAAGCTCCAAGAGCTTGGTATGAAAGGCTTTCAAACTTTCTTATCTCAAAAGGATTTACAAAAGGAGTAGTTGATCCCACTCTTTTTATAAAAAGGATTTCAAAAAATGTATTAATAGTACAAATCTATGTTGATGATATTATTTTTGGATCTTCTAAAAAAAATTTATGTACTGATTTTTCAAAGGTTATGAAAAATGAATTTGAAATGAGCTTAATGGGAGAGCTTAAGTATTATCTTGGTTTCCAAATTTTTCAAACTAAAGATGGAATTATTTTAAATCAATGTAAATATAAAGAGGATCTTATAAAACGTTTTGGGTTGGATAGTATTAAGGAAAGTGATACACCTATGAGTACTACCTGTAAACTGGATACAGATGAAGCTCGGAAACCAGTGGATCAAACCAATAACAGAGGTATGATTGGGAGCTTACTTTATCTTACTGCTAGTCGACCAGACATTATGTTCAGTGTGTGTATGTGTGCTATATTTCAAGATAATCCTAAAGAATCACACTTACTGGCTGTTAAAAGAATTTTTAAGTATCTTAAGTATACTGTAAATTTAGGTTTGTTTTATCCAAAATGACAATCATTTAACCTAACTTGCTATTCAGATGCTGACTTTGCTGGATGTAAGTTAGATTGGAAAAGCACATCTGGAACATGTCATTTTCTTGGAAAATCTCTAGTATCATGGTGTAGTAAGAAACAGAACTCAGTTGCATTGTCTACTGCCGAGGCAGAATACATAGCTGCTGGTAGTAGCTGTGCACAAATTCTGTGGATGAAACACACTTTATTGGATTATGGATTTGATCTTAAACATGTTTCAATTAACTGTGACAATACTAGTGAAATAAATATATCTATGAACCCTGTGTCTCACTCTAGAACTAAGAACATTGATGTCAGACATCACTTTCTAAGAGATCATTATCAAAAAGGTGATATTTCTTTAAAATTTATTAGTTCTGAACATCAATTAGCTGATATCTTCACAAAGCTTTTATACTATGAAAGAATGAAATTTATTAAACAAGAATTGTGTATGATTGATCTGTGAAACTGATCTGTGAAACTGATCTGCGAAACGGATCTGTGAAACTCATCTGTGAAACCGATCTGTGAAACTGATCTGTGAAACTGATCTGTGAAACCGATCTGTCATACCGATCTTTTTTTTTCTTTTTTTATATATTGCAATTAATTAGTAAATTTCTTTTATACTTTTTATGGGAACCCTAAATGATAAAATAAATGATACACGGCTATTTATCTTCCCTAAACCTTTGACCTTTCATTTCCCGCCGAACCTTACAACCTCTCTTCCCCTCTACTTCGAACCTTCGAACCTCTGCCTTCCCAAAATCTTCGAATGACTAAGCAAAAGAGACCGAGCAAAGGACCAGATAGCCCTGTACCTTCAAAGCGTGCTCGAGGCGAGTCGAGTAGTACCTCTCAACGATCAGTAAATCCGAACCTGGAAACTCAGATTGTTGCTGTAGAAAGAGAAGTCAGCTCTGCGTGGCTTTTGTCAGGTAAGTCACTGTTACTGCAAGTTCTTGAATCGCAATGATGGATAGAATGGATTTCAGACAACTCTCGAATAGACTACCCGAAGCTGGTACATGAGTTCTACATGAATCTGAAAATCACTCTAGATGGTGTGGAGGCTGCCAGAATGTCGTCTGTGGTAAAAGGAAAGAAAATATCCTTCTCATCTAAGCAGTGGGCTGAGTGCTTGAATGTGCCTCATGAAGGTCGGTATGAGGATTATGCTGGGAATATTCCTCCAACATCTGATTACTTCTATTATGAATTAGCTCTAGAGCTTCTGACTGGAAACAGAGAGTCACGGAGAATCACAGCTTCAGAATTAGATGGTGAATGCAGACTTCTTTTCAAGTTTATTCAGCACCAACATTTCCATAGGAGAGGAGATTTTGCTGCTGTAAAGTACCAGGATTTTTTCCTGTTGTTTCTTATGAAAACACATGAGAAGATCAATCTGTGTAGATATGTGATGGTTCACATAGCTGGAATGGTATAACCGTCCAAGAAAGCCACTACCTTGTTTTATTCAAAGATGATATCTACCATGCTCAAGAATCTAGAATGTGTTGATGAAGATGATGAAGTTGATGAAACAGATCATACCTTCTGTCTCAACAAAGAGATCTGCAAGAGGATGAAAATCAATTGGAATCCATGGAAGAAGTGCTGGGTTGCAGATGAAGATAAATTGTATGAAGCCTACAATCCTATAGATCATGGAAAGAGGCCAAAGGATCTGAGAGACCCTAGCTTGAAACCAGATGAGGAACCAGTTTATTCTGATGATGATGAGAAAGAAGAAAGAAATGATAAGGCCACCGAAGCCCAAGAGCAAGAAGAAGCTGCGACTGAGGAAGGAAGTATATCATCTCCTGATGATAGGAGTGATCCTGACACTGATAGTCCCAAAAGAAGAATAGAATTTGGACCTGCTAGTCCACCCTTAGCCCTACAAGAATTAGAACCTATTCTTGGTGATGAAGAAGATTCTGATACTGAATAATATCACAGTGAAGCTTCTGAGAAGAGTGATGATGGACATGCTGATGATGCTGAGGCTGCTGTTGATGGTGATAACAGACTAGTGGATGGTCTTTCTGTAGATCAAATAGAATCACCTCATTCAGTACAATAAATACATACCAGTGGCAAGGATGATTCACCAAAAATTAGTGGAACAACAAGCTATGAGAAACCAAAATACACCCTGTGTGCTGCTGTTTGGGATGACTACCCTGGTTATGCTGTGTTGGGCTTAGAATATTCTGAAGAAGAAGAAGCAATGCCAGAATCTGCTGCAGCTGTGAAGAGGAACCTCCCACGAGAAGTAAGGTCTGTTCCTGCTGTTGATCCTACAAATGTTAATTTACCTGGTTTTGGAATCTCTCAAGCTGATCTTGATAAGTTTAAGATTGAATTGCTAACTACTGTGAGAGCCACAGTTAGAGAAGAAACTTCTAATGCTCTTACTCAAGTGTCTCTACATGTTTCTGAAAATTCGTTGGAAGCCTTCTCACAAAGAGTATAAAATGCTGTGAAGCCAGACCTGGCCAATACTGGTGAACTTATTGGCAGGCACATAGCCTTTTTGAATCAGACTATGAAGGATCTTCTCACCGGCTTGGTATCTCTATCAAGCGAATTCCGATCAACCATCTCTGGTATGATGGAAGTTTTGAGAAATTTGATTGAACATCGCAACAAGTCTGACCTGAGGAAGTTGAAAGGTGAGTTAACTCATATAGTTGGCCAAGCCAGTTCAGGCAAGGTAACCAAGATCACTACCCGTGAGATAGAAGCTCTAAGAGAAGTTGTGCATGATGAGTTAGCTGCTGTTAGACAAATTCTTGATTTAGAATCTTTGAGGAAGATGAAAGAGCTCTGTGATAACAGTCATAAGATGGCATTGGTGTATTCAGCAGATGCTAAGAAAGCTCTGCAAGAGATCAAAGAGAAAGTTGATAATTACTTTTCCAAAATTTATACAAAACATGAGATGGCTGCAAACTTCAATGTGTTGGCAGAGAATCTGAAATTACCTCCAGTCACTCAGGCCTTTAAAACTCAAGTCCATCAGTTGCAAGATTTTACCCCTTCCTTGGCCCAGTTCATGGAGAATAAAGATGATTTTGAAAAAGCTATGAAGTATGGAGCCGAAGTCATTCAAGATATCATTCATCTTTTGAAGCCCAATTTGAATGCACAGGCCACTGCAATAGTAGTTCCTACTTCTGAACCTCTCAGTGACTCTGATGTAGCTCCAAATCAGCTATCTATTTCTCATGATCTATCTCAGTTAAGACAAGTCCCTCAGCAAGCTTCTCAAACAGCTCCTGTTTCTCAACAACAACTCTATGTGGCACCTGCTCCTACACCTGCCCGAGTTGTCCTACCACCACTTCAGATTCGCCAAGTACAGCCTGCCTCCAAGCCTTCAACCTGACCCACTATTTATCCCAAAGACAAAGGCAAAGCCCCTTTGTATCCCAACAAATATTTGTGTATTGTTTTTGATAGGGTGAACAATGTGATGCTTGTAATATTCTGTACTTTATAAAATATTTTTCTCTATACTCTATGCTGACTGCTTTTACTTTCACTTTCACTTATCTGTTTTCCCTCCTTTTTGATTATCCCAAAGGGGGAGAAGAAAAACAATGATTTATGGGATAATAGAGAGATATGGGAGAAGAAAGATGTATGGGAGAGATATATGGGGGAGAAAATATGTATATATCTCAGGGGGAGAAATCTGTATAATATATATGGGAAATTTAAATCAAGGGGGAGATTTATATATCTCTTTATATTTATTTTCATTATGGTTTAATTCTCATTATGTTTTTATTTATGATATATCATATTATTTATATTTTATGATAAAGATTTGTGATTATCAAAAAGGGGGAGATTGTTGAGCCCCTGGAAGATTGTTGGTTTCATGTCTATGATTGATGTTTTAATAATCACAAATCATCACATACCATTAATGCTTAATCAGGTTTGATTTCTCATAAACATAATTACAATCTGTGAATGAATCTATTATCATGTTTTTGTCTATGCTTATTGACTTACAAAGTATTTCGGAAGCACCGATTCAATATCAACAGACATAGGAAGCACCGATCCAAGATCAACAGACATCGGAAGCACCGATCCAATATCAACAGACATCAGAAGCACCGATCCATGATCAACAGACATCGGAAGCACCGATCCAATATCAAAGGACAACAGTCGCACCGATCCGATATCAAAATGACTCACCGATGCAAATGACTCACCGATCAAATGACTCACCTATGCTGATCAAACCGACTCACCGATCAGATGACAGACCGATGCTGATCAAACTGACTCACCGATCAGATGACAGACCGATGCTGATCAAACTGACTCACCGATCAAATGACTCACCGATGAAAAATGACTCAGCGATGCAAAATGACTCACCGATGCTGATCTATCTGAGTCACCGATCATTACTCACTAATGCTGATGACATACCGATCACTTGATTCTTCAATTGTCATAAACAAATGTTTTAATTTCTTTATCTTTATCTTTATTTAATCTAACCAACAGTCATATTAGGTATATTTTAATACTCTTTCAATTAATAAATAAAGGTTGTCGGATGTCAGGAAACCGTACCTCCTACCTGCGGAAAGGAAACTTTTTCTGTCTTCCGAAGCACGTGACATAAATACAAGAAGACTCTGCTAAAGAAGATAGTTAACAGAAGAACACAAGAAGAATATAGAGGAAAGAAAGAAGGTGAAGAACCAAGCAAGACAGAACCTCATACACAATCAAGCCTACTAAAGAAGAGTTCTGTGCATACAAAAGAACATTGAAGAACTTCATCGACTACATCTCACTGCCTTTGAACCTGAAGCATACGACACTCTTCTTCTCAAACAAAAACGAGAAGAGGACTCAGAATAAATTCTGACCAAATACCAAAGAGTCCAGAGCTACACTGAAATCACCAGAGCCATTTCTAAACTCTACTTCTCTGCTCTGTGATACATTTGTTTTACATTTTGAGTAGTGTGTGTTATCTGCTGTATTAAACACACACACTGACTCCTGTACTTTCACTGGAGGATCTATAAATCCTCAACAAACCTTTTTACACTTCATTTCCCACTGTGGATAGTGGTAGAGGTCGTGTGAGACCTGGACAGCTCTAAGCTGTTGTTTGTTTTCCCACACAGAACTGTGGTAGAGGTCTTGTGACCTGGACAGTCTGTTCACTGTTGTTAACCCCGATCCAGGGTGTGGATCATTTTTATATAAAATTTTGAGAGGACTAAGTCTCGGCTTGAGACTGAACCTCTTGGTTAATTCTCTGTTCTTGTAGCTACATACAATATCCATACTATACATATTTATTTCATATTCCGCTGCTATTACTTTGAAATATAATTTGTTTTCAAAGCTACTTTGATAGTTTAACTCGCAAGTGTTTATCTTTATTATAAACTAGTAAGTTAGTTTCAAAAGTTAATTTAATCATAAGACTAAGTTAAATGAGAACTAATCAATCTTTGAGAAACTAATTGGACCTTTATAATATGTATAAATTCACTACAGTTTAATCTGTTTTTTGAAATAGGGGGATTTTAATAAACATTGTTTTTAACAGAAAATTTTAATTGGAACTCAATTCACCCCTCTCTTGAGTATCCACTCTGACCAAAAAATCCCACAAGACATCTAACGGTACTCCAACATCTAAATGCATAGCCACACAATATTCCAAAAATTATTTCATGTAGAGACCAGAAGCTTGACGTACATAGATATTACATTACTTTTTTGGAATACTAAATACATAACAAAAACAGACACACAAGGACTGGAATAGTTTAGTGTCATTTGAAACTTGGAACGTAATCTTCTAATCATGGTGTAAGATCTTCAACATCTCCCATAACGATCTTCCACATTTTGTTTCCTTACCTAAAACATATATTTTAATCCAGGGGGAAAATAAAACATAAAAAGGGTGAGTTAAAATGCTCAGTAAGGGTAAGAATGGATAAATTAAAAGATAACATATAAATTTGAACATAAAAACCTGAAAATAATGTTTAAACATCAAAATCTTGAGCAATGAAATAAAACATGGAAGTACGTAAGGAATAGATCATAAAGAAACATTAAGAATGATAAAATAGAATGGGAATAAAAAATGTAATTGTGGAAATCGTTAAGCACATGATATGATTTCCATAGTAGCCAAGCCATTGCTACCAAGACCATCTTAGTGGACAAAGTCCCTTTTTGAATCGAGTTCACTCCTCATTCCAGTCCTATATTACTGAACCGGTTTAACTTGCCGTTCTAGCCATGTCTATCTAATGAGATATAAATCTTTACCCAATGCATTGGAGGGAGATATAGGTCCCACCAATCTCATAATTAAATCATTCTTACTTATTCCACAAAATAAACATACATCATTCATAATAACCCAATAAATAAAATGGCTTTCATTAACATCATCCCATAATCACATAATCCATATAAAAGAAATGGATTTCATAATAAGAAAAGTGAAACCATGTAAATCATAGATACATTATACTTGAAACATACACATATGAAATAATGTAATCTTAGATGAAAAATGGTTTTGATAAAACACTTGAAATGAATTCTTGAGGAAAATATCCTTTCTTCTTCAAAATCATTCTCTTTTTACAAAATGTCATGCAATTTTAAAAGGAAGGGATTTTGTTGAAAATAGTCATGAAATATTTTAGAGTAATCTTCATGAAATTAAGGCTTTATAAAACCGTAAATATCCATTCATGTCGTATAAGTTAAAAAAACATTCTTCTCGTACTTTTGCCGGAAAATTCAAAAAAGTACCTCGTAACGTAAACAAAAGAAAGATTCCATACATACAATGTAGTAAATGTCAAAAATGGGTAAAAAGGACTTTAAACATACATAAAAACACTTTTAGAAAACATGTACATGGTTGATAACAATAACCCCAGTAAATACTTACGTATAAGAAATCTCGGATAAAAAATGAGATTTGCACAATTATCCCTTACCTTAGGTCCGATATGCTTTGTACGTACCTGAACCTCCTGTATAATGATTAAAATAATGTTATTTACTTATTAAAGAATCATATTAATTGTTATGATATTATATATGGTTCACTTATGACTTTATATTACCCTTTCTTTTGTAAATTCCACGTTAAAGAGTGTTTTGGGTAAAATCGTTTCATTTGTCGTCCGTGTTTTGACTTGTAATTATTCATATGATTACTTAGATTATGATTACTTACATCCATTGTAACACCCGAGACTTTTATGTTATCATCAAAGGAATATTTTTCTACACAACACTTGCTTGGCTTGCTTTACACGCAATCGCGACCTTCCTCGATAGCTTGCGTCGTACGCAATACCGAGTTTCACTAAACAACAATATGCTATTAAAACTAGCCGTTATGAATAGTAATAACCACTTTTTGAAATTTTATAAATTTTATTTTTCAAAATGGACTTCATTTTTGGACTCAGAATATCGAAATTAGCCTAGGGTGAAATTTTGGTATTTTTCTGAAAACTTTCAATTTTTGATGAATAGTGAAACCACTAAGTGGTAGGTTAAAAACTGAATTTTGCATAAAACTTAATTTTACCGCTTCTGTGAATGGAATTTCAAAAATCCGAGAGACACGGTTAATATCAAGGACTAAAATGTGGTTCAATGAGATGAAAATAATTTTTTGGTGAATAGTAACTTTTTACTATTTTTACCGCGGTTAATAGTAAATAGGGTAACTAAGGGTAAATATGATATTAATATTACCCTAACACATGTCCTAATTCTATTGGACAAGTGTAATTCGACCAAAAACAAACTTAGGAATAAAATATGACCATTTAGGCCCACTTGGATTAGATTAGGATATTTATTATTAATTTATTTAAAGAAGGGTTAAAATAGTTAAAATCAAAGTTTAATAAGTAAATCATTTTTAATATAGGGTTATACATAAGATAAATTCGATTGTAAATATTCATTAGAAAGCTAAAACGATTTCCTACATGATGGTATTTTATTTGTAATTTTTAGACATCAAATAATTTAATTTAATTATGACACAAAGATGATGCAGTAATTATCTTATTAATGAAATATTGAAAAAATTGATAATATAAATACCAAAATAAATGTAATTTGAGACTTTTTATGAATTCCACTAATTTTCTAGGTTACTATGATATATTAGTAATGATTTAATTAACCTGGTTCGAACATATAATTCTGTTATGACTTTCACAAAAATCATATATCAAATAGTGTCAAAATTGACACAAAATAGTTTTTAAATCAAATATTATATTATTAATTGTTATTTTATTCCTAAAAATCTATGGTTCGGCCAAATGACTTAGATAAGGATATATATATTAATAATAAACAATTTGGGGTTCGTTTGGCATGTTATAGTAAGTGTATTAACCATATAGTGAAAGAAAACAAAAAGACACGGTAATAGTTAAATTAATTAACTTAGAGTTAAATCTAATTGATAAGGTTAAAATAATACCCTAAACTTGTCTAAATCCTATTGGTTGATAGGATTTCGACCCATCCCCACTTTAGCTTCGAAATAAGACCCTTTGGAACCATTATAAACCGATTTTGACTTTAATATAAAATAATATTTTGAGATATTCCTAAGGTGCCCCTCTCCTCCCTTATAAAAGGGCACCTCCTCCCCCTCCTCCTCACACCAATTTGAGCACTCAAGCTCGGCCAACCCCTGCCATTTTCTCCTCTCCACTTCCCTAGAATAATCCTAGAGGTCCTGGTCTTCTCCAAAGACCAATCTTAGTTCCTTAAGTGGAGGATTCAAAGAGGCGTTCCAAAGAAGAGGTAATATCCATTACCGATCTTTTCAATTTCATTCTTCTTCAACTTCTTCTTCTTTAGTTTTTTCATGATAAAGTAATAACATCAGTATTACTTACATACTGATATGTTATTATAAATATGAAACAACCCTAATTCACCTTCTATCCATCCTACGAAAAAATGAAATCACCGCGCGTGCGTACGTACGGAATACCGTCTCCACGCCGTGGTGTAATCTATTTTCCACCATCACCTTACAAGGATGGGTATAATGGTGTAATGAGTAACTATATATGATTATTATTAAGTAATATTGATACTGAAATAATATATATATATACTCCAAAACAATTCCACGATCATAGGAACGATATCATCACTCGTGCGTACGTACGGAATACCGTCTCCACGATGTGATGCGACTCGTTCTACATGATCTTCATTTCATAATGATTATATAAATGAATTGAATGAATGAATATGGTATATACTACACTAATACCATTCTGGAAATGAATTATCTATAACCTAAAGATAAGAATAAGAATTTATTCGACAAAACACGCATAAGAACAAAAAGTTATAAAGACCCGAGTAACAAGTAACAATGAAATATTACTAACAAGAAGCTAATAATATGACCATATATGATATCATATAAATATGTGTGATTCTGGAATAAGTCAATAACATTATTTAAACCATTATACAGGAGCTTCGGACACGTACAAAGCAAATTGGACCTAAGGTAAGGGAAATATCACAATCTCATTTTTATCCGAGATTGTTTATTCGTAAGTATTTACTGGGGTGTATTTTATCATCCACATCCATGTTCCCTCAATATGAAATATTGTTTCCATACACTTGCAATAGTTTAAATCCAATTTTACCCTTAGGTGAGTTTTTAGTAAAGAATATGAAAGGAATCTTTTGTCGTTTTTCCGTACGAGGTACTTTTTGACTTTTCCGACAAAAGTACGAAGAATGTTTTTTTTAACTTATACGGAATGAATGGATTTTTAAAACATTATTTCCAAGAAGCTTCCTTTACAAGTTTTCAAGTTTATTTTTAATCAACTTCTTTTATTTTAAAGTTGTATGACATGTTATGAAAGGAAAATTGTTTTTGAAGAAGAAAGGATATTTTCCTCAAGAATTCAATACAAGTGTTTTATCAAAATTATTTTCCATCTAAGATAATAAAGGGTTCTGTTTCTATCCATATTTTTACATTGGTTTGACTATGTTGTGATGGAATTATGTTTATGAATTCCTTTATCATATATGATTTGATTTATGATGTCATGATGTTTCAAGAATCCCATTTTTGTTATATGTGTTATGCGATGATGTATGTTTTATGATTATGTGGCACACATAAGAAAGGATTCATTATAAGATGGGTGGGACCTATATATCCCTCCAATGCATTGGGTAAAGATTTTATATCTCATGAGATAGGCATGGCTGGAACGGAAGGTTATTTCGGTTCAGTGATACAGGACTGAAACGAGGAGTGAACTCGGTTCAGAAAGGGACTTTGTCCACTAAGATAGTCTTGGCAATGAGTCATGACTAACAAGAAATGATTTTCCATGATTATGTGTGCATGCCACAAAGTTTCAAGTTTTATGTTATGATTATGGGGATCTCATTTTCACTTCTATGATTTATTCCATGTTAAGATATTATGATCTCTTTTGCAGGTTTTGATCTTCATAAAGATATGATATGATTTTTATTTCCTTTATTTTCCCTTGCTGAGCATTTGAGCTCACCCTTTTATGTTTTCTTTTCCCCAGGTCAGGAAGATGGATATTAAATTGAATATGCTAAAAGGGACCCTAGATATGATGAAATAAACGGGAGATACTGTAGAAGATTTATGAACCAGTTGTTTATGTTTCCCAGTTTCTAAAGACACTATACCTATACGGTCCTTTGTGGTTTTGTCATATGTTGTAATAAGTGTGCTTCAATTTTGAAGTATTAACAATGTATGTAATGTATGGGTCGTTATAGTTGGTATCAGAGGCAAAGGAGGTAGGAATGTATCCGATCCTTGGGAACTCTCACATGTGAGCGTTGGACGAAGCATGGCTCTCCGCCCAAGGGCTTCATGAGGAAATGGCTGCCACTGGGGATGGTGGTGTGTCCCGCCCAGGGGGTGTAGCCGCCCATGGAGTGCCCTGATAGGTATCAATTGTAGTCCACTGGAAGTAATTCTAGACCGTTATAGTTGGTATCAGAGGAAAGGTATAGTCAACCTTTGGAAACTAGGATGTGAAAGCCTTAGTAAGAACCCAAAGGATAAGTCTAAGCATAGAACACAATCTTAGTGTTTTAGAAATGGCCTTGAATAACGTAGGATAAGACCTTAAGCATGAAAATTTTATTCTTGAATTATGTGGTTTCCTATTATAATTAGTGTTGCTCACACTATTCTTCTTGGTTTTAGTCAATGGCTGGAACCCGAAGGAACCGTGTTAATGCGGAATGCGATGGGCAATGCAATGATTGTCCCCCTGAGAAACCAAACGATATGGGAGCTGGAATGCAAAATCTTGTATCCATGCTCACACAACTTTCTCAAGCTATGAATCATGCAGGATTTCCAAACGAGCAAAGGAGGGAGCAACATTCTGTTGAATCCTTCATGAGGCAGCGTCCACCTTCTTTCAGCGGGTCTACTGATCCATTAGTTGCTGAACAATGGATTAGTACTACTGAAAAGATATTTTCAGTTCTTCAATATTCTGAGCATGATAAAGTCATCCTAGCAGTGTATCGTTTGGAAGGAGATGCTGATCAATGGTGGAATCTTGTTAAGAATACGAGGAAAAGGGATGAAATTGAGTCTATGGAATGGGACGAGTTCAAGAACTTATTTTTCAATAAGTACTTCCCTCGTATTCTCCGAACAAAGATGGAGAAAGAGTTCCTTGAACTGAAGCAAAGGGATGATGAATCTGTTAGTACCTATGAAGCAAATTTTACAAGACTTGCAAGGTACGCTTCTGGTATTATTATCCAACCTGAGAGTAAGATCGATCGATTCTTTAGTGGCTTAAAACCAAGTCTTCGAAGGGCGTTAGCCATAAGGGACTTCAATAGCTACGAGGAAATCGTTCGATGTGCTCTCAAAGTCGAGATGGAGATTGGAGTAACCCATCAGTCACATGGGTTTGATAAGAAGAGGAAGATGGAATTCAAAGAAAAATCTAAAGAGCACACGGAAAAGAAGATGAACTTTCCCTTTATGCTCAAAGTGTGGAAAGAAACATGGAGGGAGTTGTCTTAAAGGGACAAGTAAATGTTTTAAATGTGGAAAGGAAGGTCATCGGGCATTTGAATGCCGTGATAATGGGAAGAAGATGTCTAATGACGCAAACAAAGGAAGGGATACACAGAATGAACCTACAACACTTCAATGTTTCAAGTGCAAGGAGATGGGGCATTATGCCAATCAATGCCCAAATACAAGGGTTGATGATGATGGTCGACGTCAACAAACTCTTAAGGCTAAAGACAAAGGAAAGTCACATGCAATTTCTATCAGCGAGGTGGAGTACGATAACGATGTGGTGAAAGGTACACTTACCACCCACTCTAAAGTAGCAAATGTTTTATTTGATTCTGGATCCACCCACTCTTTTATTTCTGAAAAATTTTCTAAGGGTATCACCGTATTACCTCAACAATTAGATGTTGAGTTAGCTGTGACAACACCTAATGGCACATCAATCGCATCAGAAGTTTATAATTCTTCTCCGATCGAAGTTTGTGGGAAAGTGCTTCCTGCAAATCTTGTGATCCTTCCTTTAGTGGAATTTGATGTGATTCTTGGCATGGATTGGCTTTCCCTACATAGAGCTCATATCGATTTCCAAAGAAGGGAAGTCACATTTCATATTCCAGATCAATCTACGATCGTCTATCAATGCAAGGATGAACATAACCTTCCAGTGGAAATTTCTTCCATCTTATGGGTATTGATTCCACTAAATGAAGGTTATTTATCTCAAATGGTTGGTGAGAAACTCACGATTAAGAATATGCCCATTGTACGGGAGTTTGATGATGTCTTTCCGGAGGAATTACCGGGTCTTCCACCAAATCGTGAAGTTGAGTTTTCAATAGAACTCGTACCGGGTGCTTTGCCTATTTCAAAGACACCTTATAGAATGGCCCCAATTGAGTTGCAGGAATTGAAGAAGCAACTCCAAGAGAATCTTGATAAGGGATTCATACGCCCTAGTGCGTCACCTTGGGGAGCACCTGTTCTATTTGTTAAGAAGAAAGATGGATCAATGAGACTCTGCATTGATTATCGAGAACTTAACAAGATCACTATCAAGAACAAATATCCTCTCCCACGCATTGATGACTTATTTGACCAACTACGCGGAGCTCAATACTTTTCCAAGATTGATCTTCGTTCAGGGTATCATCAATTAAGGGTCAAAAGGGAGGATATACCAAAGACGGCTTTCCGTACAAGGTATAGACACTATGAATTTATAGTGATGCCATTTGGTCTTACTAATGCCCCTGCTATCTTCATGGATCTAATGAATAGAGTCTTTAGAGACTATCTTGATCAATTTGTGGTAGTCTTTATAGACGATATTCTTGTCTATTCAAAGAGCAAGGAAGAGCATGAATATCACTTGAGAATTATATTGAAGACCCTGAGAAAGGAGAAGATTTATGCCAAATTTACCAAGTGTGAATTTTGGCTTCAAAAAGTTGCATTTTTGGGTCATATAATCTCAAAAGAGGGGATATCTGTGGATCCAGCAAAAACAGAGGTTATCGAAAGATGGTCAAGACCAACAACAGTAACTGAGATCCGAAGTTTTCTTGGTTTGGCTGGATATTATCGACGTTTTGTAAAAGATTTTTCACGATTATCTAATCCACTCACCAAGTTGACTCGGAAAGGAGTTAAGTTTGTCTGGACAGAGGAATGTGAAGAGAATTTCAAGGAGTTGAAAAGAAGGTTATCCAGTGCACCTGTGCTCACACTGCCTTGTAGTGGAGAAAGGTTTGTGATCTACAGTGATGCATCCAAGAAGGGATTGGGGTGTGTTCTTATGCAAAATGATATGGTGATAGCTTATGCCTCACGACAGTTGAAAATCCATGAGCAAAATTACCCAACACATGATTTGGAGTTGGCTGCGGTAATCTTTGCATTAAAGATTTGGAGGCATTACCTTTATGGTGAAAGGTGTGATATTTATACTGATCATAAAAGTTTAAAGTATATTTTCACACAAAAGGAGTTGAATATGCGTCAAAGAAGATGGTTGGAGCTGATTAAGGATTATGACTGCTCAATCCATTACCACCCTGGGAAAGCAAACAAGGTGGCAGATGCATTAAGTCGACAAGACCATGCTAGTTTATCCATGATGAGGATCACAAAAGATCCAATATTTATGGATTTACAAAGGATGGATCTTGGAATTATAATGGAAAGGGAAAAATATTATCTTTCCCAAATGAATGTTCAACCATCTATACATGTGAAGATTAAAGAGGCACATAAAGAAGATGTCGAGTTACAAAAGAAGGTGAGAAATGTTCCTGAATTCAACCTTGATTGTGATGGGATAATAAAGTTCAGGAATCGGGTTTGCGTTCCTCCCATCCCCGAATTAAAGAATGAGCTGCTGGATGAGGCTCATAGTTCATCATTCTCTATTCATCCTGGAAGCACGAAGATGTTTAGGGACCTGAAAGAGTACTTCTGGTGGGATGGCATGAAAAGAGATGTTGCTGAGTATGTCTCTCGATGCTTGATTTGTCAACAAGTTAAAGCTGAGAGACAGAATTCTAAGGGGATGTTACAACCATTACCCATACCCGAATGGAAATGGGAAAACATCACTATGGACTTTGTCACAGGACTTCCTAAAACATCCAAAGGCAATAATGCTATCTGGGTCATAGTTGATCGTCTTACAAAGTCTGCACACTTCATTGCTATTAGAGAGGATTTCTCTCTAGATCAGCTTGCCAGGATATATGTAAAGGAAGTGGTAAGATTGCATGGAGTACCACTTTCTATTATATCTGATCGAGATCCGAGATTTACCTTGAAGTTCTGGCGAAGTCTTCAGCATACTCTGGATACAGAGTTGAGTTTCAGCACTGCTTATCATCCCCAGACAGACGGTCAGTCTGAGAGAACAATTCAAACCCTAGAAGATATGTTGAGAGCTTGCTCTATGGATTTCAAAGGAGGTTGGGATCAACACCTACCTTTGGTGGAATTTTCTTATAATAATAGCTTTCACTCCAGTATTCAGATGGCTCCTTATGAAGCTCTCTATGGAAAGAAATGCAGGACTCCAACTTGCTGGGATGAAGTTGGGGAAAGAAAGCTATTAGGACCTGATCTCGTTGATGAAATGGCAGAAAAGGTTAGATCTATTCAACAACACATAAGAGCAGCTCAGAGTCGACAGAAAAGTTATGCCGACAACCGAAGAAAAGACCTAGAGTTTGAAGTTGGCGATAAAGTGTTCTTACGAATATCTCCCTGGAAGAGGGTTATGAGATTTGGAAAGAAGGGGAAGTTGAGCCCTAGATATATCGGTCCTTTTGAAATACTGGATCGTGTTGGGAAGGTAGCTTACCGATTGGCGCTTCCACCGAATCTCTCTCAAGTTCACGATGTGTTCCACGTATCTCTCATGAGAAAGTACATACCAGATCCTTCACATGTACTCAGCTCAGAAGTTGTACCGCTGGAGCAAGATCTTTCTTATGAAGAACAGCCGATAGAGATTCTAGATCGTAGCGAAAAAGTCCTACGAAACAAGACCACTCGCAAGGTGAAAGTTTTATGGAGAAACCACCAACTTGAAGAAGCTACATGGGAGCTTGAGGATATGATGAGGGAGAAGTATCCTCATTTGTTTGTTGCAAAGTGACGAATTTCGAGGGCGAAATTCTTTTTAAGGGGGGTAGAATGTAACACCCGAGACTTTTATGTTATCATCAAAGGAATCTTTTTCTACACAACACTTGCTTGGCTTGCTTTACACGCAATCACGACCTTCCTCGATAGCTTGCGTCGTACGCAATACCGAGTTTCACTAAACAACAATATGCTATTAAAACTAGCCGTTATGAATAGTAATAACCACTTTTTGAAATTTTATAAATTTTATTTTTCAAAATGGACTTCATTTTTGGACTCAGAATATCGAAATTAGCCTAGGGTGAAATTTTGGTATTTTTCTGAAAACTTTCAATTTTTGATGAATAGTGAAACCACTAAGTGGTAGGTTAAAAACTGAATTTTGCATAAAACTTAATTTTACCGCTTCTGTGAATGGAATTTCAAAAATCCGAGAGACACGGTTAATATCAAGGACTAAAATGTGGTTCAATGAGATGAAAAT
Source organism: Viscum album (assembly GCA_963277665.1). NCBI lineage: Eukaryota > Viridiplantae > Streptophyta > Magnoliopsida > Santalales > Viscaceae > Viscum > Viscum album. The sequence goes on along the minus strand of OY728155.1, from coordinate 1,344,440,152 downwards.
AATTTTTTGGTGAATAGTAACTTTTTACTATTTTTACCGCGGTTAATAGTAAATAGGGTAACTAAGGGTAAATATGATATTAATATTACCCTAACACATGTCCTAATTCTATTGGACACGTGTAATTCGACCAAAAACAAACTTAGGAATAAAATATGACCATTTAGGCCCACTTGGATTAGATTAGGATATTTATTATTAATTTATTTAAAGAAGGGTTAAAATAGTTAAAATCAAAGTTTAATAAGTAAATCATTTTTAATATAGGGTTATACATAAGATAAATTCGATTGTAAATATTCATTAGAAAGCTAAAAAGATTTCCTACATGATGGTATTTTATTTGTAATTTTTAGACATCAAATAATTTAATTTAATTATGACACAAAGATGATGCAGTAATTATCTTATTAATGAAATATTGAAAAAATTGATAATATAAATACCAAAATAAATGTAATTTGAGACTTTTTATGAATTCCACTAATTTTCTAGGTTACTATGATATATTAGTAATGATTTAATTAACTTGGTTCGAACATATAATTCTGTTATGACTTTCACAAAAATCATATATCAAATAGTGTCAAAATTGACACAAAATAGTTTTTAAATAAAATATTATATTATTAATTGTTATTTTATTCCTAAAAATCTATGGTTCGGCCAAATGACTTAGATAAGGATATATATATTAATAATAAACAATTTGGGGTTCGTTTGGCATGTTATAGTAAGTGTATTAACCATATAGTGAAAGAAAACAAAAAGACACGGTAAAAGTTAAATTAATTAACTTAGAGTTAAATCTAATTGATAAGGTTAAAATAATACCCTAAACTTGTCTAAATCCTATTGGTTGATAGGATTTCGACCCATCCCCACTTTAGCTTCGAAATAAGACCCTTTGGAACCATTATAAACCGATTTTGACTTTAATATAAAATAATATTTTGAGATATTCCTAAGGTGCCCCTCTCCTCCCTTATAAAAGGGCACCTCCTCCCCCTCCTCCTCACACCAATTTGAGCACTCAAGCTCGGCCAACCCCTGCCATTTTCTCCTCTCCACTTCCCTAGAATAATCCTAGAGGTCCTGGTCTTCACCAAAGACCAATCTTAGTTCCTTAAGTGGAGGATTCAAAGAGGCGTTCCAAAGAAGAGGTAATATCCATTACCGATCTTTTCAATTTCATTCTTCTTCAACTTCTTATTATTTAGTTGTTTCATGATAAAGTAATAACATCAATATTACTTACATACTGATATGTTATTATAAATATGAAACAACCCTAATTCACCTTCTATCCATCCTACGAAAAAATGAAATCACCGCGCGAGCGTACGTACGGAATACCGTCTCCACGCCGTGGTGTAATCTATTTTCCACCATCACCTTACAAGGATGGGTATAATGGTGTAATGAGTAACTATATATGATTATTATTAAGTAATATTGATACTGAAATAATATATATATATACTCCAAAACAATTCCATGATCATAGGAACGATATCATCACTCGTGCGTACGTACGGAATACCGTCTCCACGATGTGATGCGACTCGTTCTACATGATCTTCATTTCATAATGATTATATAAATGAATTGAATGAATGAATATGGTATATACTACACTAATACCATTCTGGAAATGAATTATCTATAACCTAAAGATAAGAATAAGAATTTATTCGACAAAACACGCATAAGAACAAAAAGTTATAAAGACCCGAGTAACAAGTAACAATGAAATATTACTAACAAGAAGCTAATAATATGACCATATATGATATCATATAAATATGTATGATTCTGGAATAAGTCAATAACATTATTTAAACCATTATACAGGAGCTTCGGACACGTACAAAGCAAATTGGACCTAAGGTAAGGGAAATATCACAATCTCATTTTTATCCGAGATTGTTTATTCGTAAGTATTTACTGGGGTGTATTTTATCATCCACATCCATGTTCCCTCAATATGAAATATTGTTTCCATACACTTGCAATAGTTTAAATCCAATTTTACCCTTAGGTGAGTTTTTAGTAAAGAATATGAAAGGAATCTTTTGTCGTTTTTCCGTACGAGGTACTTTTTGACTTTTCCGACAAAAGTACGAAGAATGTTTTTTTTTAACTTATACGGCATGAATGGATTTTTAAAACATTATTTCCAAGAAGCTTCCTTTACAAGTTTTCAAGTTTATTTTTAATCAACTTCTTTTATTTTAAAGTTGTATGACATGTTATGAAAGGAAAATTGTTTTTGAAGAAGAAAGGATATTTTCCTCAAGAATTCAATACAAGTGTTTTATCAAAATTATTTTCCATCTAAGATAATAAAGGGTTCTGTTTCTATCCATATTTTTACATTGGTTTGAATATGTTGTGATGGAATTATGTTTATGAATTCCTTTATCATATATGAATTGATTTATGATGTCATGATGTTTCAAGAATCCCATTTTTGTTATATGTGTTATGCGATGATGTATGTTTTATGATTATGTGGCACACATAAGAAAGGATTCATTATAAGATGGGTGGGACCTATATCTCCCTCCAATGCATTGGGTAAAGATTTTATATCTCATGAGATAGGCATGGCTGGAACGGAAGGTTATTTCGGTTCAGTGATACAGGACTGAAACGAGGAGTGAACTCGGTTCAGAAAGGGACTTTGTCCACTAAGATAGTCTTGGCAATGAGTCATGACTAACAAGAAATGATTTTCCATGATTATGTGTGCATGCCACAAAGTTTCAAGTTTTATGTTATGATTATGGGGATCTCATTTTCACTTCTATGATTTATTCCATGTTAAGATATTATGATCTCTTTTGCAGGTTTTGATCTTCATAAAGATATGATATGATTTTTATTTCCTTTATTTGCCCTTGCTGAGCATTTGAGCTCACCCTTTTATGTTTTCTTTTCCCCAGGTCAGGAAGATGGATATTAAATTGAATATGCTAAAAGGGACCCTAGATATGATGAAATAAACGGGAGATACTGTAGAAGATTTATGAACCAGTTGTTTATGTTTCCCAGTTTCTAAAGACACTATACCTATACGGTCCTTTGTGGTTTTGTCATATGTTGTAATAAGTGTGCTTCAATTTTGAAGTATTAACAATGTATGTAAAGTATGGGTCGTTATATCCATAATATAAAACCTGATTTATATATAATATATATTCAGAATATACATATATATAATAGATCGATAAATGGAACGAAATACACCGTTCATGGAGACGGTAGGCCGTACGTACGCATGAACGTTGTTTTCATTTCCTCATTGAATTGAATGGAATTAATTGGATGAAATACATATATATATATATACATAAATCAAGTATCATTATTATGTCGTATATTTCATGATTACTTATTATATATACTTTATAATCATTTATGAATGGTTAATCATTGAGAATGAATCTCATCGCGTCGTGGAGACGGTATTTCGTACGTACGCACGAGCGATGATATCATTCCCATGATCATGTAATTTTATTGGAGTGTATGTATACTATTACAGAATCAATATCACTTTACAATAATCATATATAGTTATTATTTACTCCATTATACCCATCCAAGTAAGGTGGTGGTGGAAAATAGATTACACCACGGCGTGGAGACGGTATTCCGTACGTACGCACGCGCGGTGATTTCATTTTCCGTAGGATGAATAGATAGTGAAATAGGGTTGTTTCATAATTATAATAACATATCAGTATATGAGTGATACTTATGTTATTACTTCATAATGATACAACAATAGAAGAATAAGTTGAAGAAGAAATAAAGGTGAACGAATCGGTAACGAAAATTACCTCTTCTTTGAAGCACCTCTTTGAGACCTCCTCTTAGGGCACTAAAATTTGTCTTTAAAGAAGACCATGACCTCTAGGATGTTTCTATGGAAGTGGAGAAGAGAATTTTCCTGGGATTGGGAGAGCTTGAAGGCTCAAAGTGGTCTGTGGAAGAGAGGGAGGAGGTGCCCTTTTATAAGGGAGGAGAGGGGCACCTTTGGAATTCTTAAAAATACTAATTTATAATAATTCTAACCCCACTTAAAAACCTCCAAAAATGACTCATATTCGAATATTAGATGATATAGGGTTGTAATACCATCAACCAATCAAATTTAGACATGTCTGGATCTTATTTTAAACCTTATTATTTTGATTTATCCTTATTTAATCTATTTAAGTTTATTTGTGGTAATAAACTTCTAAATTTTAAATTATAACAAATAATTACTTATTTGTTGTGAATTTTATATAATCGTTTAATTTATAACATTATAGACCATATAAATTTAAATTTATAATTTTTAAATATTTTTCTGATTTTTAAACAATTTTATAATATGTTATTTTTATAAAATAACAATACTGTCATTTTTGACAATATTCATTTATTTGAATTTAAATAAAATATATACAGAAGATATATTAGAAATAAAAGAATTAATAGATTCATAAAAGGTCATATGTATCTATAAAATTAGTGGATCACATTAAATAGTTCATATAATATTTATTTTATTATTTTTAAAACCATTTATTTGGTTTATCTCTTAATAAAATAATTACTACAACATTTTTGTATAATTATTTAATATAATTATTTGTTGCATAAAAATTAAAGATAAACTCCTATGATGAATATAAATCTATTATATTTCACAATAATACTTTTACTCGAAACGGTTATATATTAGGTCCTTGGATGATTAAGGTGTATATATACACTACCAATAAGTTTTGGTCAGGTTTGTGGGCCTTTTAATGGTTATTAGTATTTCAATAAAATTATATTACTTATTTTTCTCTTAATAAATAATTTCTGTATCATTAATGTATCACCATTAATGACAATTATTTAATCCCTAAAAATTATAAATAAATTATCATGATTTATTTAATTTTATTAGCTTTTTAGAGACTATTAATGTTCGAATTTTATGATGTTTATCACTAAATTAAAATTATTATACTTATAAGATTTAAGAGAGTGACATGTAGTCACTTTCTTTGGTTTTAATAATAATTAAATTATTTTCATGGTCAAAAGTCCATAAAATTAATCTAATACGACCCTTAGGTTATATGGGTCTAAGTTTAGCCATCCAACAGAATTTTGGCATGTGTTAGGGTAATTTTATAATATTATATTTACCCCTAATTACCCGATTTACATTTAACTATGGTAAATAAAATTTACCATAGTTACTATTCATAATTCCAAAAAATAAAAAGTATCTTATTAACATAATTTGGACCCACTGATTCCAAATATGGAATCCATTTTTCCAAATTAAATACAAAAAAGTTGCAAAAATTAAATTAAAATTAATCCCGTTGTTGAAAGAAAACGGGTTTTTCTTTAAAACATTGCAAAAGATTGAATTGATTTAACATACGAATTTAATGTAAAATAAATGCTAATGACATACATTATATTAAATGGTAAAAATATATTATATTTATAACTTAAAACCATTCAATATTATAATTTAACCATATTAATTATTACGATGAAAAAAGTTGTTTTTAATTAAAATATAGCGTGTTTTTACAATTAATCAAAATATGAAAGTTACCGGAATAATATGAAAATTTTATCCAAAGAAAATTTTTATTTCTTGATTCCAAAGAAGAATTTTATTTTGTCAAATTTAACTTATAAACATGTCAAAAAACTAGATTTGAAGTGGGTGCACCATCAAAAGGCGGCAAAACTGCATTTTTTGAAAAATACTTATTTTACCCAAAAAAATTATTTTGTTGTTATTCCATGTTCTAGAAAATGTGTAAGATGAATAATAATGGTATAAAATTCAAAATTTATTTAATACTATTCATAACGGCTAGTTCATAATAATATTATAATAATATATCGTTGTTTAGTAAAACCCAGTATTGCGTACATCACACGCTATCGAGGAAGGTCGTGATTGCATGTAATGCAAGCCAAGTCAGGGTTGCGTATTATGCAAGAATACTTCATTGTTTCGTATAACATAATCCAAAAATATTTCATTTATTCATTGAATATATATATATATATATATACTCAATGTTGCGTAGAATAACTATTATCAAAATTGTGTGTAACACAATCCAAGAATAGTGTTGCGTATAATTCAAGCAAATACGGTGTTGCGTATAGTGCAAGGTAATCTTGGTGTAGCATAAAACACAAGACATTAATGAAATTAAAATAATATTTTTCATAAAATCTCATGGTGTTACATTCTACCCCCCTTAAAATGAATTTCGCCCTCAAAATTCGTCGGGGTTATAAATTGTTTACTACTCGAAAGTTTGTTTAATAGAAACCCACATCGTAAAAAGGAATACCAAAACATGGCTTTAAAAACTAAATTATGAAATGTAACAGTTACCCAAATTAACTCATCACTGGGATTCCGCGTAGGAGAACATCGGTGAAAATATGGATATGAAAGAAAAATCTAACCATCATGTTTTGATGGAGAGTGGTAGAGAACATGGATATAAAAAAGACAAAAATCACAAAGCTATTGATTTGTGATGATCTAAGGTACCATATGATTCATCGGATATAAGGGAACTTGGACAAAATTTTTGGTTTTCAAGAACATTTCCCTAAAGTTTCTGAATTAAAATAAATACTTACATGATTTTGGTACAATCTCACAGTTGTTCGTGAATTTAATAATTTCCACTCCATCCCTTAACGAAATGAAGTTGAATTTGTTATTCATGATGTGTTAGCAGATCATGTGATAGAATGATGGGTCATTCCATCTCTTTCAAACAAAAGGTTAGAAAAAGTTATAAGTCCATCTTATGGTTAGATTAATCGTATATGGTTCCAAAAATGAACTTATACTTCATATATCACACCTCTTAATAAAATAAAACTAGTTTTTACTAACCAGGGACTTCCTGTAGGCCAGTGGTAGGTGATAAAGGCCAGTTGCACTTCAGTTGTGGGTTCGATTCCCACAGCCTTGTCCGACGGGATGGGCTATCACCCATCTTGCAGGTTGTCCTTTTTCTAAAACTATATTTCTATAACATCCCATCAATAATATTGAAATAACTTCTATCCTTAAACAATACTAACATGTGTCCCACATAATCCATTCCAATCATTAGGATTATCCATAATACTGTATTCTACTCTCATAATATAGTGAAAATGATTACCAGATATTTAATACCATCGTTGGTCCCCATATATCATAAGATATGTCTTGTTGGTCACATTCCAAGCATTAAAAGGCCTTAATCATGCATTCTCTTGAAAAATGAATACCCATTGAACCTTAGTGAAAACATGAATGCAGTTAAATGTTAACACATTCCACATAACAATATCCTCAAAACTCTATATACTCAAACCATGATATCACTTAGTCCTTATATCAATCATGAGCTCATGAATACAATAAAACATCTCATTATCTTCTTATTCCTTCATTATGCGCATATCATCTACTTTACAAAAATATCTGAATAACCTTCCATGGTTACTGGTACCATTCAACATATACTTTCAAATGATTTTAGGAAAAACAATAGTGTAACAATCCATAGATGATTCTTTATTCCATAGTACCATTAACTATACAACATAACTCTCGATAAACATACAATCTTTCCACTGCCTTCTAAAACAACTGACTGAGCTTCAACACTTCTTTCAGCTCATATATCATTTGTAGTCTCCTCATCATCATACACATAAATACTACCCATATGACTATGCTGATTCTCTTCATGAGATTTTCCATTAGGGCATTGGTTTTCATAATGCCCATACATTCCACATTTAAAACATCTAATCATTGTTGATGTCGTTGTAATACCATTATCCTTGTACATGGTGTTAACTGAACCTTTTCTTTTTCACTTACTGGCTTTGTGTCCTTATTTTCCACACCCAAAGCATCTTCCAGTTCCTTTGAAACAATCTCCCTGATGCCTCTTCCCACATGATTTACATGAGAGAAATTGAACTTTCTTTCCTCCATGATCATCATGAAACTCCATATTTGTCTTATTATCTGAGTCGGGAAACTTACCGAAGTTGAGATTATTGATCATATTATGAGATTTCTGATTAGGAATAACAATGATGTTTGGACTTCCAGATCTCGTTTCATTTGGTTTCTCATGAAGAAAATCAATCCATTTTCTATCATATCCTCCATTATCGTGAATCTTCCGGTTTCTAGCCATTTTCTAAAACCCAAAAAGAATAGTGTGAGAGGAAAAAATCATGCTAGGGAAAAAACATAGTAAAGGGGGATTATCCTCAATATCTAACATCTTAGGTTAAATTCTATGATCGTTACTGTAGTTCTAGGATTGTATCCTATATGTATACTTATCCTTAGGGACATCCCTAGACATACCATAGAAATATCTCTAGGGATCTCACTAACGTTTTTGCATCCTAGTTTCCAAAGGTTGACTAAACCTTTCCTCTGATACCAAATGTAGAAACCCAAAGCTTGACGTACATATATATTACATTACTTTTTCGGAATACTTAATACATAACAAAAACAGACAAACAAGGACCATAATAGTTTAGTGTCTTTGGAAACATGGAAAGTAATCTTCTAATCGTGGTGTAAGATCTTCAACATCTCCCATAAAGATCTTCCACATTTTGTTTCCATACCTAAAACCTTTCTTTTAATCCTGGGGGAAAATAAAACATAAAAAGGGTGAGCTCAAATGCTTAGTAAGGATAATCATGGTTAAAATAAAATATACCATATACATTTGAACTTAAAAACATGAACATAATGTTTAAACATCAAAATCTTGAGAAATCATATAAAACATGGAAGTACGTAAGGAATAGATCATAAAGAAACATTAAGAATGATAAAATAGCATGGGAATAAAACATGTAATTGTGGAAACCATTAATCACATGATATGATTTCCATAGTAGCCAAGGCATTGCTGCCAAGACCATCTTAGTGGACAAAGTCTCTTTCTGAATCAAGTTCACTCCTTGTTCCAGTCCTGTATTACTGAACTGGTTTAACTTTCCGTTCCATCCATGTCTATCTCATGAGATATAAATCGTTAACCAATGCATTAGAGGGAGATATATGTCCCACCCTTCTCATAATGAAATCATTCTTACTTGTGCCACAAAATAAACATACATCATTCATAATAACCCAATAAATAAAATGGGTTTCATAAACAGCATCCCATCATCACATAATCCATATAAAAGAAATGGATTTCATAATAAGAAAAGTGAAACCATGTAAATCATAGATACATTATACTTGAAACATACACATATGAAATAATGTCATCTTAGATGGAAAATGGTTTTGATAAAACACTTGAAATGAATTCTTGATGAAAATATCCTTTCTTCTTCAAAATCATTCTATTTTTACAAAATGTCATGATATTTTAAAAGAAAATGATTTTATTGAAAATAGTCACGAAATATTTTGGAGTAAGATTCATGAAAATAAGGATTTATAAAACTGTAAAAATCTATTCGTGCCGTATAAGTTAAAAAACATTCTTCTCGTACTTTTACCGGAAAATTCAAAAAAGTACCTCATAACGTAAACAAAAGAATGATTCCTTACATACCATGTAGTAAAATTCAAAAATGGGTAAAAACTACTTTAAACATACATAAAAATACTTTTATAAAACATGGAAATGGATGATAACAATAACCCCAGTAAATACTTACGTATAAGCAATCTCGGATAAAAAATGAGATTTGCACAATTATCCCTTACCTTAGGTCCGATATGCTTCGTACATATCTTATCCTCCTGTATAATGATTTAAATAATGTCATTTACTTATTAAAGAATCATATTAATTGTTATGATATCATATATGGTTCACTTATTAATTTATATTACCCGTTCTTTTGTAAATTCCATGTTAAAGAGCGTTTTGGGTAAAATAGTTTCATTTGTCGTCTGTGTTTTGAATTGTAATTATTCATATGATTACTTAGATCATGATTACTTACATCCATAATGTAAAACATGATTTATATATAATATATATTCAGAATATACATATATATAATAGATCGATAAATGGAAAGAAAATGCACCGTTCATGGAGACGGTAGGCCGTACGTACACATGAATGTTGTTTTTGTTTCCTCATTGAATTGAATGGAATTAATTGGATGAAATACACATATATATATATATATAAATCCAGTATCATTATTTTGTCATATATTTCATTATTACTTATTATATATACTTTATTTTCACCTCTGAATGGTTAATCATTGATAATGAATCTCATCGCGTCGTGGAGACGGTATTCCGTACGTACGCACGAGCGATAATATCGTTCCCATGATCGTGGAATTTTATTGGAATGTATGTATACTATTACAGAATGAATATCACTTTACAATAATCATATATAGTTATTATTTACACCATTATACCCATCCAAGTAAGGTGGTGGTGGAAAATAGATTACACCACGGCGTGGAGACGGTATTCCGTAGGTACGCACACGCAGTGATTTCGTTTTCCATAGGATGGATAGATGATTAAATAGGGCTGTTTAATACATATAATAACATATCAGTATATGAGTGATACTGATGTTATTACTTCATAATGATACAACCTAATAAGAAGAATTGGAAGAAGAAATAAAGGTGAAAGAATCGGTAACGGAAATTACCTCTTCTTTGAAGCGCCTCTTTGAGACCTCCTCTTAGGGAACTAAAATTGGTCTTTGAAGAAGAACATGACCTATAGGATGTTTTTAGGGAATTTTAGAAGAGAATTTGGTAGGGTTTGGCCGATCTTGAAGGCTCAATGTGGTGTGTGGAAGAGAGGGAGGAGGTGCCCTATTATAAGGGAGGAGAGGGGCACCTTTGGAATTCTTAAAAATTTTAATTTATAATAAATCTAACCCCTTTGAAAAATCACCACAAATGACTCATATTCGAATATTATATGAGATAGGGTTGTAATATAATCAAAAAAATCAAATTTAGACATGTTTGGATCTTATTTTAATCCTTATCATTTTGATTTATCCTTATTTAATCCCTTTAAGTTTATTTGTGGTAATAAAATTCTAAATTTTACATTATAACAAATAATTACTTATTTGTTGTGAATTTTACATAATTTTTTAATTTATAACATTATAGACCATATAAATTTAAATTTATAATTTTTAAATATTTTTGTGATTTTTATACAATTTTATAATATGTTATTTTTATAAAATAACAATAGTGTCAATTTTGACACTATTCATTTATTTGAATTTAAATAAAATATATACAGAAGATATGTTTGAAATGAAAGCATTAATATATTCATAAAATGTCATATGTATCTATAAAATTAGTGTATCACATTAAACAGTTCATATAATATTTATTTTATTATTTTTAAAACCATTTATTTGGTTTATCTCTTAATAAAATAATTACTACAACATTTTTGTATAATTATTTAATATACTGATTTGTTGCATAAAAATTAAAGATAAAATCTTGTGATGAATATAAATCTATTAAATTTCACAATAATACTTTTACTCGAATTTATCATCTTAAAATCACAATATTTAAACTGTTATATTTATTAAATTATGAAGGTGACAACTTTGGCATTATTCAAAATAAAATAAAATAAGTGTCATAATCACTTTTATAAGGATCCAAACGGTTATATATTAGGTAATTGGATGATTAAGTTGTATATATACACTACCAATAAGTTTTGGTCAGGTTTGTGGGCCTTTTAATGGATATTAGTATTTCAATAAAAACTACATTACTTATTTTTCACTTAATAAATAATTTCTGTATCATTAATATATCACCATTAATGACAATTATTTAATCCCTAAAAATTCTAAATAAATTATCATGATGTAGATAATTATATTATATTCATGGAGACTATTAATGTTCTAATTTTTAAGATGTTTATAACTATATTAAAATTAGTATACTTCTAAGATTTAAGAGAGTGACATGTTGTCACTTTCTTTGGTTTTAATAATAATTAAATTATATTTATGTTCAAAAGTCCATAAAATGAATCAAATCCGACCCTTAGGTTATATGGGTCTACTTTTAGCCACCCAATATAATTTTTTCATGTGTTAGGGTAATTTTATAATATTAAATTTACCCTCAATTACCCGATTTACCTTTAACTATGGTAAATAAAATTTACCGTAGTTACTATTCATAATTCCCAAAAATAAAAAGTATCTTATTAACATAATTTGGACCCACTGATTACAAATATGTAATCCATTTTTCCAAATTCAATACACAAAAGTTGCAGAAATTAAATTAAAATTAATCCCATTGTCGAAAGAAAATGGGTTTTTCTTTAAAACATGGCAACAGATTGAATTGATTTAACCTATGAATTTAATGTACAGTCAATGCTAATGACAAACATTATATTAAATAGTAAAAATATATTCTATTTATACTTTAAAAACATTAAATATTATAATTTAACCATATAAATTATTGAGATGGAAAATGTTGTTTTTAATGAAATTATAGCGTGTTTTTACTATTCATCAAAATATGAAAGTTACCAGAATAATATGAAAAATTTATCCAAAGTAAATTTTTTTTTCTTGATTCCAAAGAATAATTTTATTTTTTCAAATTTAACTTATAAACATGTCAAAAACTAGATTTAAAGTGGGTGCGCCATCAAAAGGCTGCAAAACTGCATTTTTTGAAAAATACTTATTTTACCCGAAAAATTTATTTTGTTCTTATACCATGTTCTAAAAAATGTGTAAGATGAATAATAATGTAATAAAATTAAATATTTTGTTAATACTATTCATAATGGCTAGTTAATAATAATATTATATTAATATATCATTGTTTAGTAAAACTCAGTATTGCGTACAACACACGCTATCGAGGAAGGTCGCGATTGGGTGTAATGCAAGCCAAGTCAGGGTTGCGTGTTGTGCAAGAATCCTTCATTGTTTCATATAACAGAATCTAAAAATATTTCATTTATACATTAAATATATATATATATACTCAATGTTGCGTAGAATAACTATTTTCAAAATTGTGTGTAACACGATCCAAGAATAGTGTTTCATATACTGCAAGCTAATACGGTGTTGCGTATAGCGCAAGGTAATCTTGGTGTAGCATACAACATAAGACATTAATGAAATTAAAAGAATAATTTTCATAAAATCTCAGGGTGTTACATTTTATACCCCCACCTAATTCATTTAACTGATTCTAATTATTTGTTAAATAATTCATTTATTAATTCTATCCCTACTCTAAAAACTACCAAGAAAAACACATGTCATGTAATACAGGAAAATTAAGATAGAGGTTTAAGAGAAATGGTAAAAATAACTGACTTCATCACCCTTCTTCATAGTATTCCCTCCCAATCCATCCCCTAACCAAAACATCTACGAACTCACAAACACTCCCAGCAACACCTTTGACCACAACCATTCTTAGATTTCTTGATGCATAACCATACTACACCCATCAACACATAACCTCACAACCCAAACACAACCATGTTTTATAACACTTATGACCCATCTCATAATTAAACCAATAAACAATATCTCAACCATAGATTCCATTACACCACCCAAACCCCCCACACACTATTGTGTTATCAACCACATCCCCACCCAAAAACGCAAGGAACAAATTTCTAGACATAATATGGAATCCATTATTATTTCTAATTTTTAATTCATGGGTTATCATTGAACATGTTTGATCCTTCGGAATCCATTTATTTGTCAAAATATACATTTTTAATCAATTTCACGTAGTCAACTATTTCATAGAGGACAAAATAGAAGGATTCACAACCAACACATGTATGAAACAAACGAACTACAATGAAAATGAGTTTTAGTACAAATTAAACCAATATAATTCTTGATATGGATCGAAATAAAAACAAATAATTATGATGTGTAACTTTCCACATCACATGTTCATTTTTTTAAATAAAATCGTTTATCTTTATTGTATTTTGATTCATCATTATTTTCGAAGATACATTCATACACCCCACCCCACCCCCACATGTTACACAATTTAGAAGATGAAAGGATCCCTTCCTCAAAGAACAGAGGATCAATAGCTCCTTATTGTGCCAATACAGGGGTGTAAATGAAATATAAAAAATGCAATGAAAACATGATCCAAGACAACCACACATATACACAACTCCCTAAGATGAATGGTTTTGGGGAATTTATTGTATGACGATAAAATAGAAATACACCGAGAAGGAGTCTCAGCTTTCAAAAGGCCAGATCGTATATCAATTGGAGGAAGTGTTTTAAAATACATTAATTATGGTTCTTGACCAAGACCATGCAGTTTGAATTTTTAGTAGGCTATGAGGAAGAAATATATTATATATAGCCCTTGAAATGATTTAAAAACAATTTAAATATTGTAGTAAACCCATTTTGTGTAAAATAATATTTCATATCGTTGAAATTGGGAAAACTAGAGGAAACTGGACTTTTGACAAACTCTTGGAAAAGTGTCAATACTGAGAGCTACCGACGGCTGAGTCAATGTTGTTTGAATCACCACTGGTGAAAAACCTATGGATAATCCACCATTGGGTGAATGACCATTGAACAACATACCTGTCGATGAGTCATTTTTGGGTGACTCATCACTGGTGACATACCACTACAACCTACCATCAATTACTCACTATTGTGAGTCACTAGTTCATGTTACCATTCCACTCACCAGTCTTAAATCATTAGTCCAAACTCACCAGTGTGATTCACTATTGTGACCTATATTCACCACCTATTATTCCGGAACCACAATTGTAAATATTTTATTTTTGATAAATCAGGAAATGCCCCACTTTGACTTCCCCTAACACACAAAATAATTTATTTTTTACAATGTAATGGACCAGAGAGATCCCAACCAATACAATAGGATCTAAAAAATACCATGGTTATAGTCATTTAAGTCATTTGAAACTATTTTAAAGAGTATATGCACATAATACAATGGTATAAAGACATGTTATTTTAGAATACCATAATGTCTTTCTTATCCATATAGATGCTGATATAGTGTCCAATTGTGGTATTCAGATGATTTTTTATCTTTTTTCCTATTACGTTATTCTATTTCTCCTTCTTTTATTATTTTTTATTATAGTTACTTATTTTTGAAACTATTAATTTATTGTAGTTATGATTTAAAATTGATTATTTTGATTATGGTTGGTCACTTGGGTGATGTGAAAACCCATTTAGCAGATCTTGAGACTAATTTTATACAGATATTGTGTATTTGTTAAATCATTTTTTTAGATTTTTTTTTCTTAGAGAATTAGACTATTGAATGAATTCTTTATATTTTTTTACCACCTTGTATAATAATATTATTTACTATTATTAATGCAATTATAGTATATCTTAAAATATAAGGGCTTATTTTTCCTGAGCTGACCATACATTAGGATTGACTTTAGTCTCATTAGATACAATCCATTTAAATAGAATAGTAAGTAGTATATTATGGTAACCCATATTTGAGCAGGTTGGGTGCATATAGTACACTCAACATTCACATTATTGTTTAATTTCATGGTTTTTTGTTACAGTCTTTGATGATCATCAGGAGATGCATTTGTGTTAATTTTTTGTTACATGTACTGATCTATGAGGGGATCCTTTTACTAGTATATGTAATTGTGTTTATTTTTTTTAGGTTTAGGATGTTTGATAAGAAGATATATACCATCTAGTATTTATTTATATTCTTATAAAAATACATTTTTGGGGTAAAAAGTATTATAGTGGGGAAAATTATCACTCTACAACATCCCATTCCATATTACTGTATATAATTATTTTTTCTATGTTATTTTATCATTTTAGGGCCTTTTAGACATATTTATTTTTAATAATGATGTATATGTGCATGTTATATAGTTTTAATGTTGTTTATGAATACTATTAAACATATTCATGCATGGAATCCAACCCATTTATAGTACTCTGCATGATTATCCCAACTATATGTTAAAAAATGCGGGGCACACATAGACATAATGTACTTCTATTAGTATGATTGGATAATGGTTTAATAGTATATGTAGAAAAGTAATTCAACATCCTAATATTAATTAATATTTAAATTTAATAGGTTTTTCCTACATTTAAATTTATCCTTAGTAGAATTATTTTTTCCATTCATACTACAAAAAACCCATTTAACATACCTTTGATTCAATCATTTTTTTGGGTTCTTCCAAGAATTTATTTCATTATTGATGCTAATTTGAATACATAAATTCATCTAAAATAGTAACAACTCCATCATCTTCTTACATCCCTCGTTTTTTCAATTCATGAACATGATTATCGATACATATTGTATATTATTTTCTATTTATTATTGGTGTATTTAAATTTTTTAACATAATTAATTATCTTTTAAGGTTACTCTCACCTATTTTATGTTGATTTAACCTGGTGTTAGTGAAATCAATGAATTTTGGTTGGATTTCTCAATGATGGAATAATAATGATAAGAATTTTTTTTCATTATTTTGATTGATGTTTTGAAAAATCCCACAATTATTTTACATATAGTTATTATTCAATTTAATATAATATAGTTTGATCGTATTTAAAAAATAAATTATAAAATTATTTTATCTTACTAAAAATTCTTTATTACATATTCTTGTAACCTTTAAAACTAAGTGGTTGATGAAATTTATAAGTGTATCTTTTATTACATATTTCTATTCCAAAAGATATTTTTTAGTTTCTTATATAATTTTAATGGTTATAGTTAAAAATATCTATTTTCATGGGTTCTTTTAATGTTTTTTATAAAATCATGATTATTTAAAATAGGTAATTACTTTTCTAATAAATTTTTGAAAATTTATTTCATAACATGTTTTAAAAAATATTTTTCTAAATTCCCCTATGGAAGTTGTAAATTGTTTTCCCTAAGTAATGATGACCATATTGTCTGCCTACTTATTATTGATTATGTAAATGAATGGAAATGTATCAATCAAATTGAAATGACCTATATATTTATTTCATGATGAAGATGGTGTTCTTCTATAAAGGTTTTTTAGAGGTGGGGTTGTGATTAATTTGTTTTTTATCAAATAAGTATATACTCCTCATTTTATGTTGTTTTAACACTATCATTTTGTTTCATGGGATACTTTTGGTAGTTATGTGGGATATATTGTTATAAATTCTACAAAGGAAAAGATAATGACTGGAATATTTTTTTAAATTGGTAAACAATCCACAAAACTATATTTTTTTCTTAGTAAGGGTTTTTAATTGAAAAATTGATGGAAATGTATTGAATTAATTTATGGCCTATTTTGATGGATTCATTATTGTGTTTTTAAACGTTTTCTCTATGGTTTGTTGGTTCCCTTGGTATTCTTTATTCATTATTATTATTATTATTCATTTATTATTAATTTATATTTTCTTTTTTGTTTAGTTAATTTTCTTTCTATGATAATATTTTTCTTTTTAATAAAAAATTGTATCCCACATTAAATTTCTATTTATGATAAAGTTTTATTAAATATTTTTTATTTTTATAATTAGGGGCTGTGAAACTAATTCCATTATTTCAATTTAAATTTTTCATTAAATAATTATTAGATATTATTTATGTGAAATCAGGTAAAATTTTTATGTAAATATAACTTTTCTATGTAATGAAATAATGAGACTTCTTTTAAATAAAATTGTATTTTTAATATTATATTATATTTAAAATAGTAGGAAATTGATTTAGTTTTAGAATATATCGATTAGATATAGGTTAGAAACATACATGGAATTTTCACCACACCTATATATATTATAGGATCATAATAGACGTTATTATTTTTCATTAAATTTTTTTTTGAGTATATCAAAGGCGTTAGATGAAAATATTTCACTATGTTCATCGATATTGATGGTTGAAGCCCATGATTTTATATTAGTATTTTATACATCTAGTTTATTCATGAACAACAGATTTACTAGTTTTTTTTCTAATTATCTTTTTGATATATTGAATTTCACTATTAATTTTTAATATGAATTTTGAGTAATTTTTCCCCTAATACAATGTTTTGTTTTCAATCATATTGAAATAATTTTATTTTGTATATTTTTACCTATAACATATTGAATATTCTTGAAGGTATGCTGATTATTTTTTCTCTTTATTTGAAAACTTTTTCATGTGAAATGATTCCAAAATATATTATTTTATACCTTAACAGAAGTTTTTTACCCATGGTAAAAAGGAATGTAGTTCTAGAAATGTCACATGATATATTGAGTGCCATGATTAGTGGAATCATTGGGGGGGGGTAGGTTATGACATCGATGGTGGCATATATCTATGTATTTAGTGGCCATAAGGTTCCTTGTGGTAGAACACTATGTATATTTGGTCTTCTAGGTATTTTTTTTAATTAAATTAATTATCTATTAAAAATTTTATAACATTTCGCATTATTTAGTATTGTCCCCAAAAATTGTATCCCTCCCTCCCTAATTTGATTCAAATCTGAAGGTTAGATATTAATTATTTAATCTCTACATCAAGTTTTCATGGCTCTGTTGGATCATTATATGTGATCCAAACTCTCAAATTCTTTTCATTCATGATTTATCGAACATATAAGTCATTATTTATCGAAAATCCATGAAATTTGAGATTTTATCAAATTCTATAAATTAAAATGATTGAAGATGAATAAATCCATGATAAATATTAATGAGGATTCTACTATTATGAGTTTGATGGGTCTTAAAATTAAACATTATTTTACATGAGTTAAAAGACACATTTTATATACATGTTTTTTGGGTGATTATGGATGTTTCAAAAAGGAACTTTAACTATTTTACCTATTTATGTAGAGTTATCATTTGATTCTTGGGTTTGAGAGTGTTCTTTTGAGTTGTATAAATTAATCCAATAGTCAACAGTTTTTGTGGACCATAAATTAAACGAATATTATTTGTTAAATATTAACATAAATTTTCCCCAAATACAATCCAACGATTTAGAGGTCTAGTGACATTTAAATATGAAATACAAAATCACATCACATTAAATATAATGAATAACAATTATGTAAAACACCACATTATCCTAAAAATCATGTATATACCCAAAATATGCATTGGATACCGAGTGTAAAATAAAATAATTAATTTTAAATCTATAAATCCCAATAAGGGAATAAATATGGAAATAAAGAATAACACAAGATTAAAGAGGGAAAATGATATCTTAAAAATAATATTAATATGCTTGGAAACATGGAATATAAATATGAAAACATTATATCATTAATTAGTATACTATTTGAATGAAAAAATATATATAACATAATAATAATAATTCATGGGTCATCCTAAAGACCATCATAATAATGCAGACAATGTTCTATTGTGAATTCGATTCATTCCACATTCCACAATTCATAGTAGAAAATGTTGCATAGTGGATAATGATCATCCTCAAATCCTATACACAATATCTTACAAGATATAATTCATTACCCAATAAATTTTCATTATAAATAATTGTGGTCGCAAATTTCACATAACATTGTGTGGTCAGGGTAACTTTTTGAGCACCATATATAGTATCTCCTGAGATGGAAACATTAACTGGTGCATTGGTGGTCTATATAATTCTGATCAATGTATCATATAGTGACCCATATTTTTCATATGTATATATTACATCAATTTAGATGAATATTCATGACATAACATGATGATCCACCCTAAAATTTTATAATTCAATTTTCATAGAAACATAGAAATTAAATAGGTTCATAATTTTTTTTACATTCTCTCATAGTAAGACCTTTATAACGATAACACTTCTTAGGAATATCATAAATAAAACCATTCTTCATAACTTGGGGAAGAAAAAATAATTAATGATATCTAATGACCAATGATTGCTAATATGACATATATCAATAACTATATAAGAATAACATGATAAAATATGTATAAGAACAAGATCATATCATCTAGAAATAGTAACATGGAAACAAAAGTTCACAATCATGAGTTATCAATTAGATATTGATAATCTATAGAACATAAATAATAATTGAGTCAAATTCCATGACCCATTAAAGGAAAATATTGGCATAATACAAAGAATTTTTTCATATATATAGGCATAAAAAATCTTTTATTATTAGCCATGAATATTTTCAATTACTATAATAGTGGAATGAGTTCACTCCCATAATATCTTAGTTTTCATGGTTCACACCAATGATTATCATATCCAAAAAAGTCCCTATCTTATTTTGGATAAACAACGATTATTTTAAAATTTATCTAATAAAGTATAAATATTTACCCAATAATTTGGATGAGAAGATAGGTTCCACTAGTAAAAATGAATAATATACAAATATTTAGCACGAGATGGTAAAAAATTCATCATATCAGAAACCTGAAAAAGAAATGAGTTTCATAACAATTTCATTATATATTTACCTAGGTAAAAGGACTAGGTTTAATAATAGTCATTCTATAATAAATATAAAATACCAAAATAAAAAAAAAGGTTGTTGTTTTTGATGAATAAAAATATCATTAAAACATTCAAGAGGAAAATAACATTTCCTATTTGAAATCAATTATATAAAATATTAAAATTCTAAAAATATTATAAGAAACACTTTAATTGAAAATAACAATTGGAACATGTAATGAATTTTAAAAATATTTGGAAACAATGATAGAGGGAAATTCTATTCATGTCATATAAGTTAAATAAACATTACTTCCATTATTTTTTAGAGAAATATAAAAATAAAACATTTAGAAAACTGAAAAAATATCAAATTAAATTAGTTTTGAGAAAATTTAAAAATTGGTAAAAATTACATTATAGAATAATTGGATAATAGAAAAAAAATATTTATGATAATTTTAAAAAACATGCATTTGGATGAAAATAGTTTTCCAATTAGAGAGAGAAGAAATGTCTATTTTTTAAAAAACGAAATTTTGATATGTTGAATACTTAATAAGAGTAAAATGGATGGAATTAATTTTTTCAAAAGAGACAACCAAATAATGATAAAAATAATAAGTTTCTCGAGAGTTAGAACATCTGTATTAATCATAAGAAAAATAATAAAAAACAATACAAATAAACAATTTAATTGTATCAAAAAAACCATAACATTAGGTTCTAAATGATTCTAAAGAACATCATCCTCCTATATAATAAATTTAAATTTATTTATAATCCTATAAAATATTAATTTAAATTCTTATTATATAATTTATGACCCCTTCACATTATTTTAATACATGTTTTATCAATAATTCCTTATTTAAATCCTTGTTTTAGGGTGTTAACTATTTCATTGAACACGACTATTTCATCTCAGTAGTTCTAGTCCTTTTAAAATTATCTTGTTTGTATCATATTCAAATATTAATAATGATATTAATATCACATATGTTCATTATATACATAATTATAGTTATACACAGTTTTAATATATAGAAAAAATAATTACACCTATCATGGAGAACATATGTAGAATTTACACAGGATCATTGTTTTCATTTTTTAATGAATATAGAAAAAGATAGGTAAACATTAATACACCATTCTAGTAAAAGTATTATATAATATATATATATATATATATATTCTTCCATAGTTCCATTAATGAAAAATATATGTGAAAAAAATCACATTGCTTCATTGAGGTGGTAGTATTTCCGTACACATGGATGAAAATATAGTTGCTCAATGTATTGGTTGGTAAGAAGATAAAATTAATATTATAATTACATGTGTATAATAATTTCATAAGTATCATATATTAAAAATATATCCTTCATTATACCCATCTATAAAATATAGTGCTAAAAATTGGAATTTTATTGCTATATTGATATGATAAGTTATATGTGCGAATGGGTGATACATTCACCACTTATTTGATTGTCAATAGGGATTATAGTGGTTTTTAATAATAGAAAACCCCATTATGAATATTTACTATAGTATTTTTATTTTTTAAAGACTCATACAATGATTTAGAAGTGGTATATAATATTATAAATGAATGTGACAACTTGCCAACGAGACCGTACCTGAGTGGTAAGGGATCTTAGTTGGAATCCAAGAGACCATGGAGTAGACCAATTCACATAGAATAGGCCCTAGAATATTATTAGAGAAACAAGAGAAGCCTCCACCAGAAGTAGAGCTAACCGGATTGAAAGAATGAGAGGGTATGACAGCTGCCATCGGGACCAGACACTGTGCGGCTTTGTATGGGGCAATCCTAGCCGATCATCAATGAAAGGTGGGGAGATAGGTGATTAGTGATGCAGAAGCTATGGAGGGGCAGTTCTAGTGTGTTGGGCCTATGAGTCATGTAATGGGCATGGTATGCCTCTAGGGCTTCAGCTCATGAATTGCGGGTCAGTCGGGCAATGTGCCTTACGTCTATGGTTCATATACGGGTTCCCCTTCAACCCTTAAAATGGAAATTATCCACAATAAAATAATAAGAAGGCCATCGGGCCATTCGGCTTAATGTGACAACTTAAGGCAGTTACCTTTTTTTAAACGACCCATTTAGATCTTCTATAAAGTAATCAATGGTTGGTACTTTCAGAAGACTATTATTATTAAAAATTTTAAAGGGTGTTTTAAAAGGGAAATTAGTAGGTTTATATCAATATATAAGGTAAAAATTAGGGTAAATTAGTGAGGGTGGTGAACCCTTTTATAATTACAGTGAGGGGTAATTTTGTAATTTTGAAATAGAACAAATTATTATAAATTCATTTATGAAACAAATACATACCAATAGATATAGATTCAGATAAATGGTATTATATATTTATAAAACCACCCTATAATAGAAATCATACAAATTTGGGTTTGATTTTAATGTTTTTCATTTTGATTAACACTTAGTTATAAAAAAATTAACTGGAAAAATGATAAAAAATATTTCATTATTAAGAGGCTGTTATTTATATATATAAAGTTAAAATTTTCTTATAAATATCCATGAAATTATTTTTTAGACAATATCATACCAACTATTTTTTATGTAAAAATTTTAATTATTTTAAAAAAAATTATTTTATTTTATTTTTACAGAAATAATTTATATTATATTTTGATTATATTCAATTAGTTTTTCATAATATACATAAATACCAAGTTGTAATATGAATTTAATATATTAAAACAACACTAATATGACATATATACCATGAAAATTCCTGGGAACCTATAAAATAATCAATTTATATCACTTTTAATATATTAAAAAAAATTATTACATTTTACAATTAATTAAAAATATTCTAATAGTGTTGAAATATTATTTAAAGTAGTTTTATAATATATAAAAGTTATAAATAAATTTATTTCATGAAAATAATTACACTAAAATAAATGTATAGAATTATATTCCTTCATTACTTGTTTTTCTTCACATGTGAACACATAACAAATATTTATAACTAAGGGAGTGTAATTCTGTAAATTTTATTTGTCTAAAAACTATATAAATAATTTTCCTAGGAATTTGTTTTTAAAAAAATATATTTTTAGAATAATATAATAACAGTTGATTGAACATAATCCAATAATAATTAGGATGAAAAATCAAGGAATTATCCCAAATTTATAATTTATATTAACCTCATTTATCCATTGTGGAGGTGATAAATTTTACGAAAGTTATTATTCATAATGAAAAAAAGTAAAAATAAAATATTTTCCAAATTTAAATCTTCTTATTATAAATATTAAATCTATTTTATCAAATTAAATTTATAAAAAAAATATAAAACTAATTTGGAAAATAGTTTATATTAACCTCATTTACCCATTTTGGAGGTGATAAATTTTACTATAGTTATTATTCATAATGAACAATAATAAAAATAAACTATTTTCCAATTTTAAATCTCCATATTATAAATATTAAATATATTTTACCAATTAAATTTATAAATAAATATAAAATTAAAATTAAAATAATCCAGCAACCCTCAAAGAAAATATATTTTTTAGAGAAACGACATTTTTTCATAAAAAAATCGACTATTCCTATCACATGATTAGAAAAAATAGTAATTGATTATTAATTTTTTATATCAAATTTATAATTTATAAATTTTATAAAAATAAATCAAAAGTGTCAATTTTTTATTTATATACAGAAAAAATACATTTCAGGAATAAAAATTGATGTAAAAAATATTTCATTATAGTTGAAATGATTTTTATTTAGATTTAAGATATATTAATAACAATTTTGTTAATTTAATAAATATATATACATAAGCATTCAATAACATAGTTATTAAAAATAATAATATAAATTTTAGTGGATAGAAGATAATGATAATTTGGAATCATAATATTATAATATTACATTGATGTTAGTTTAATCTATGTGTTGTGTGTCACACAAGCATTTGAAAAAAATTAATTTTCTTTTAAAAATATTTCCATAAATATATGGGTTTTAAATTATACCACCATAAAAGTAATTAATTCCTTGATATTGGTAACATTAATATAAATATATGAGTTTCATTCTGCCCTATCATATCCTTAGTTTCCAACATAGCATCCTCCAATTGGTAGTTTTTCCGCAAAATGCTGATTGTGTGAGTAGTCTTATCTTGTTGCACTTTATGTTTAATAAAGAAAATCATTAAAATATATTTTCATAATAATTATTTTAATCTATATTTATTACCTCTAAGTTCAATACATATAAAGGATCAATTATGTACTTCATCCAAAGAGATACATGCAATGCCTCATGAATTTGAGATAGTTCAGTGGAAGCACCAATTGATAAGATATAGAACAAATACAATCAATCACTTTTGAAGAACCAATATACATGGGGATTATATTTAATTTTATTATAAATATTTTCACTCTATACCAAGGATATTTTCATTGGAATAACATATTACCAATATCAAACTCAATATATTTCTAATGGTTTTCAGTATAAATTTTTTTCAACTCCGAGCTGCTCTTATGTTTTGTTGAATGGATATAACCTTATATATTATTTCACTTCCTAGAAAAGATCCAAATATATTTAATTCTAAATATACATTCCCTAATTTTGTATTTATGAGCTTTTTAACATATATCGATTCATAAGTATCCACATGAATTCTTGATTAGAAGCTACTGTTATAACAGAATTACAAAAAAAGGATGGTGTTGATCCCATCCACAATTGAAATCTATAGTAAAAGATATCAAAATTTATTCAAGATATTTAATGGTCATCTTTTACTGATCACTATTTTAATATGATATATAGTTATATAACAAAACATTATTTAAAATTTCTACTAAATAATTATCTAAAACATAGAGGTAATCCTCAAATCCCAATCATATAAAATTGATAGTTTTAGGCAATGAAATAATAAATCATTGTTAATTTATAAATAAGTAGTTTGATTAAGAGATAAATATTATATAATGTAATTTAATTCTATGGAATATTTCTGGTGATATACTATACCCCAAATAACATTATTCCAAATTGATGTTTTGGAGATTATGAGGAACAAAGACATTGGGATATCTTCCCATTTCCAATCTAGTTTGGGTAATAATTGTAATATCCCATGAGATATATTTCCTTATCCTAAACCTACTAAAATTAAATTCACCAAGAAACATACTGTTAAATATCATTCTATATAAAAACCCACCAAAAATACTCTTTTATGTTTAAATATATATATAATTACTTTCGTGATTAAGATAGAATGGATTACTAGGAGCTTAAGAATATTTCCAAACATCTTTTGTAGCTTTGCATCATCCTTTTCACCTCTTTAATCATCATTTGGATATATAGTTGAAAAAAGTTTGTAAAAGAGTACAAAGTAGGATCAAAATAATGATTCGGATGATCAATACATAAGGGGGGTTGAATTGTATACTTTAAAAAATTATTTTGGATCCTTTAAAGTTTGTTAAAACTTTTTATTTTTTAACATGGTTAAAAAACGAAAAATCACAAGAACTCTTAGTTTTAAAAACATTCTTGATTCCATAAATATGGTTCCGGAAATAAGACTTAAGAAAAGTTTACAAGAACAATGATTATAATTTAAAGAGTATAGAATCTTTCTAATCCGAGTATATAAGTATAATAAAGTATAAGATATTTACATATTTTTTAATAACAAAATGAAATGGAAAACAAACGTGAAACAATACAAGTAACAATTAAGAAATCTTTTAACCAAAATAGTTGTGTAACCAAAAACCTTGGATAAAGGTCCCTTGATTTATTCTATCAAGAATGTCTATCTTACCCACACCAGGGTAAGCCCTCGATAAGAATATATAAGTATGCCTTCTTATCCCCGTATTCCCACGAACTTCAAGGTAGTCTGCGCCTCTGTCTTCCTTATTAAGAAAGTCCTATAACATTAAGGTAGTCTGCACCTATTTCTTTCTATCCTCGGAATCCCTCGATTGTACATAGCAACAATCAGATTCACATGAAGCAATATGAACAAGATGTTTAGTACACACAAAGCATGAGAGTATCTCTCTATAGAAATCACTCCAGCATCATGTAATCTAAAGATTGATCAACGCGTTCTCAGTAATTTGTGAGCTCACTAAAATGAGTTCATATTTATAGGAACATTTCGAACAGTTGACTCCCTCCTCCAACATTCAAATTACTCCTTGATTCTCGGAGGGACCTACACAGGTGTCACTCAAACAATGGTTGGTCAGAAACAAAATGCACGAAATCTTCATATAACTATAACAAGGGTAGGTAATATATGGTTTCTCAACCAAATTTATTTTCGTAGTCTAAGGAAAGAAAATATTAGAGTCTAAAGAAAAATATTTAGAGTTTGAATTCACTAGACATTGGATTCTGAATTCTGAGAATACAGAGTCTGAATTCTATGTAATTCATAACCTGAATTGCATGGAATTCAGAACCTGGATTATAAGGAACTCGAGTCCAAATTATAAGGAATTCGGAGTCTAAATTCTAAGGAATTCAGAGCAACAATTATATGGAATTCGGAGTTCGAATTATAAGGAATTCAGAACCCAAATTCTAAGGAATTTGGAGTCCGATTTCTAAGAAATACAGAGTTTGAATTTCAGGGAATTTAGTGTCTAAATTTCAGAGAATTCAGAGTCTGAATTTCAATGAATTCGGAGTCTAAATTTGGATCCTGAAAACAAAATACACTATATCAATGTTTTTATATAATTCGGATGTTTTATATGTGAATCTGAATTTTTAAATAAGGAATAAAAGGAGTTAGATTTAGAGAAATTAAAACACGAACAATGAAAACATGGTAAGGATAAATTTTCCTTGGGGAAGGAATGTTTACCTTATTATGGGAAATCTGAGTGGAATAAAAATTTTCATTGAGATAGAGTGTTTGTGATTTTCAAAACATGAAGGAATGGAAAAGTCATAATGAAACCTTATTGACACAATAATCTCCACCTTTTTTGGAAAGCACAATCATCCTTACAAAAAATAATATAAGGACTTAAAAATTTTATGGGCTTTTAAATAAAAAAATATCTCTCATTACTTATGGATCAAAGTGAATACGACTAACTCCCTATAAGGATTTGGAAACACAAAGGATTGTATATTGAATTTCATGATGGATGTTTTTGTTTTCTTGCATAAGAAAATCTTTTTTATGAAAACTCTCTCTTAGATGAAGTCCCACTTTCTTAGGGAAATTTAATCTCTACTAATTATTCTTTTTTGACATTCCTTTCTCCCCCTTTGTGATATTCAAAAAAAATATAGGGAATGGAATGGAAAATATGGTACCGAAAATATTACAACTAAACAAACAAAAGACATGAAGAGAAACTAAAAATACATTATGTTTGAATGAATTTGTACAAGGAAATAAATATAATGAAAGATGAGATTTGAAAAAGATTATCCTTCCTTCTGCTTCAGCTTCAGCTTCTACACTATGGTTTTTAACTTCTTGAGATCGAGGTGATCCTCTTCTACATGCTTGAGCAATTGATCCTGACCATTAGTTTTCTTCTATAATGCATTAATGTTTTCTTCTTTAGCCTTAAGATTCCATACCTGGGATTTCAAGACTTCTTCCTACTTATCAAGCTTCTCTTAAATCCCAATTCTAAGATCCCTTTCCCTCATTCAACTCTGGGAAAATGAATTTAACATCTCATTCAGATCCTTAATTTCTTTCTTCCGATAAGTCTATTCATCACATAATTTTTCATCAAAAATATTAGTGTGATCGTTGATATTTACATCTTTGGTATCAATAACATCCTTGAAACTAACTTGAAATTCATCAAAAATATCATCTCTTCTGTTGTCTTCCTTGACCATCTTGTCATCTTCTTACAAGATCTTTTGTGATCCTCGTAACCAATGTGAAAAGATTAGAAATCTACCTCGAGACTAACACATTTATCCATCACCATGGATACTAAATCTGATTTTTCATTTAACTTATGCTGAATCATCTGTAATCTTGATTCTATACTAGGAAATAACGTAATTGTTACAACAAACTCTTTCAAAGACTGAACAACAATGTCATGGCCACGAGAAAACGATTCTGAATCTGAGACTTTGGTTGGTGAGGATTCTTTTTCTATTTCATCATCATTCATCTTGGATGAAGAATCATCTTCTTTCTTATTTACCACAATTTTGTTTGGTGTATCCACAACCACTTGATTCCCCTTGTTATCCTTCAGAATTATTTCTTCATGATTAGGAGATTCATGTTCACTATCTGATAGCTAAACAATTTTATCCTCATCAAATTATTTCTTCTCAACTGTTGCCTCAACATCCTCTGGGTGTATGAAATCATGATTGCTAATTTCATCTTCAGAAAACTTATTCACTTATTACTCACCCTTCTCATCTTTTCCTGGGGTAGCATGTTTTTGATGACTTAGATTTAGATGTTCATATTGACAATTTCTCAAAAATACAATCCTTCTCATTGAAATGACATACTTACTTTATCAAGTCCTCAGTATCACCATATCCTTCTTCTTCTTCTTCTTCCTCTTCTTCTTCTTGTACTATTTAATCCTCTTGATGTCGTTCCGTAAAAACTAACTTCATTCTCAGATTCTCCATTAATGGTTCTACTAAAAAATACTCCGGTACCAGAATTTTTTCAGAGGATTTATCAATAGTCTTGATAAGATATTGAATAACTTCATCTTCTGATAATTTCTTCCTTTTCTTCTTCTCTTTCTATTATTTTTCATGATTTTCAAAAAAAACTTTTATCTTAATTCTATTGTCTCAGTAGGGTCCATGCCGATAATAGGCACCACTTTTTATAGTTTTTCATATCTTATATATATTTAGCCATAACTTTATCAGGATATGCATTCTGATTCTTTGGCTTTGGAGGTGCAGACTTGGTTTCCTAATCCACTTGTGTTTTTTTTTCATCTTCTAGTTCATTTGCCTTTCTCTTCCTTCTACCCTTTTGGGAAGTCTCAGCTACTTCTTGTTTCATTGATATAGATTTTACCTCCTCTTCAGGAAAATCATAGAATTCTTTGGATTATTTAAAAAAAATACTTTCATCCTTCTCAAAGTATAATCACTCAGCTACATGAATTTGCATTTCCATGAATTTGAAGAGAAATAAATTTTGATGTATTCTAAACAATGAACAATAATATTTGAAAAAATATCTAGATAGATGATAATTTTGGATTTCAATTTTCAATTTTTTATATTATAAATCCTATCAAGAATGTACTTGACCAAATTCATCTTTCTGAAATTCACCATGAAATCCAGAATATAGATGTCACTCTATTTCAGGTTATCCTTATCACCTTTTCTTGGAATTATACAACCTTGAACCCATAGTTCAAGAATTCGTAAATTCATAGACAGATAGAGAATCTTCAGATTATTTGCTTCTGAAAGGACAAGAAAAGATATGGCCTTGTTCTTATCAATACATCCTTGAACATCATGTAGCTTGTGAGTACAAAACTCAGCTTCCCCATCATAATGAATTACAATCAAACTTGCAGCCTTAGTGTATGAAAGAGAATATTTATTTCCATAAAACATGAAAGAAAACTTGTCTCTACCTTCATCATTGAAGAATGTTAATGTCTCATAGAACTCTACTACCAACTCCAGTTACACCAGATCCTGTGATTTTGGTATCAAAATAAAAACACTCTCATAGCCATTGAGCTTGATTTTCTTAAACACAATATAGTCGTATTTGGAATAAAACATCAGATAGACTAACCTTTATCGATAGATCTACCACTCGGATACTTCCTTAACAGTTTACATTTATTTTTGAGAAGAGGATTCAGTAGACATTCAGAAGTAAAGAAAACTTTGGAGATCTGAAATGACTTTAAAAAAAATTCAGAGCTTCAGCACACGATGGCTTAGGGTTTGATGTGGGACAATCATCGGGTGGCCTTTTTATAAGAAATTGATGAAATGATTAAACTCCCCTAATTGATCCAATAGTTGGAATCTTTTTAAGAAGATCTATTGGTTGTGATGATAGCCGAGACAGGATTTTGATGGACTCCAATCTTTTGAGGTTTTGCAAGAAAAACATTCAGATTTAATGAAAATTGAATCCAAACAATTTAAAACAAAAAGAAAATACCATCAAGTAAAAGATGATTCTAAAAATTTAGGAAAAAAACAGACCTTTTTATTTCTAGGAATATTATTCTTAGTGAGGGAAAATTCTTCTTGAAACACATTAGATACCGACAATTTTGATTACAAAAAAAAGTTTAGACTATGAATGTTTAGACTATGAAAATTTTGACTATGAAAATTTTAACTACGAAAATTTTGACAAACAAGAAAATGAACTCCCTCTATGAAAAAGATTTTCTTATTGTAAGGATATATGTTTTAACAAGATGTTAATAAAGAAGATTACCTTATGTTTATTATTCCTAACTTCTATTTAATGTATTCAATTCTATCAAATTGTTATGATTTTTTGAAAATATAATTAAGTTGATCATTCATTCTGATAAATTATAGAATGATATCTCTTTTTTTTGTGTGATCCCTAAGAAAGTGATGCCTAATATCTATTTCAATTCCACGAGAGATATGTGAAGGGTTTTTTAAGGAAATGGCACTTGTATTATCACAAAAATAATGTGCTTTGGTAAAACTCATTCCATAGTCTGTGTGTGTGTGTTGTATCCACAATACATGAGAACAATAACTTCTAGCTGCTACATATTCAGCTTCAGTAGTTTAATGTGCTACTGAGTGTTGCTCTTTTCATGACCATGAAACTAATGAATCTCATATGAAATGAAAATTTCTAGATGTACTTTTCCTATCCATTCTACATCCACCAAAGTTAGCATCCGAAAAACATTTTAAAACAAAATCATTTCCAGATGAATAAAAGAGTCCGAGATCCATTGTTCCCTTTATGTAGCGAAAAATAATTTCCACTGCCTTTATATGAGATTCCTTTGGATTGGATTGATATATTAAAAATAAGCATACTGAAAGCAATAAATTTTGATGACTAGATTTCATGTAATGTAAACTTCTTATCATACCTCAAAAAGATGTTTGATCTACTAGTTTCGCAGCTTCACCAAGATCAAGTAAATTTAAGGTACCAATGGGAGTACATATATTCTTAGTGTTGTCATATCCAAACATTTTAAGAAGATATTTAATATTCTTATGTTGGGATATATTACTTCCTTCTAGTTTTTGAGAAATTTGAAAACCATGGAAAATTATTAACTCACCCATCATACTCATTTTGAACTCATATTTCATAATATCCGAAAAGGAATCAGGTAAATATTGTTGTGTTGAACCAAATATAATGTAATCAACATAAATTTGAACAATCAAAATATTTTTCTTATCTTTCTTTATAAAAAGGTTTGGATCAGCATTTCCCTTAACATAATTGTTTTGAAGAAGAAATCAGGTATGTACATCATACCAGGCTCTTGAGGCTTGATTAAGCCTATATAAATCTTCGATAAGTTTAATAACATGTTCAGGATGTTTTTTATCATCAAAACTAGGAGGCTGTTCAACAAGAACATCCTCATGAACATAAACATTAATGAAATCACATTGAACATCATTATTAAAAAGTTTCAAATTAAATAATTCTGTAAAGGCAAGTAAAATATGAATAAACTCATGTCTGGCCACTAGAGCATAGGTTTTTAATAGTCTTTCACTCATTTTTGATTATATCCTTTATCAACCAATCTAGATATATTTATTACTATGATTTTATTTTCATCACATTTATTTATGAAGACCCATTTTAATCCAATTATAGATGTTTCCATAGGGCTTTCAACCAAGGTCGAAACTTTATTTATTTAGAATTCATTTAGCTCATCTGGCATAGCTTTAATCCAATCATCATCACCAAAAGATTCATCAGTTCCTTTTTGTTCTTATTAAGAACGGAATGCTAGATGTTCTAATTATTTTCATAAATAACTTCAATTCATAACATGTTGATTTCCATCACAAATAATAATATCACATGAATTATTCTTAAGAAACAATTGATTTGGGTTTTGTAAAACATGTTCGTCAACGTATGGTAGGAAGTCTTCTGGGGTAATCATTTTAGAAACATTTTCTTAAACATTTTCCTTATCAGAAGGATCATATATCAAGGGATGATAATCAATTTTTGAAAAAACATATGAAGATGTAGGTTGAGGATTTTTAAAAATAAAAGGATCAGTTTCCTCTAATTTAACATGTAACATTTCTTTAATAGTACACGTATTTTATATTGAAAACTCTATAAGCCTTATAAGTTGTAGAGTAGCATAAGAAAATTACTTCATCAAATTTTGGTGAAAATTTGTGTAACATATATTTATTATTTATAATGAATAACTTGCAACCAAAAACATTAAATTAGGAGAGTCTTGGTTTTCTACGATTCCATTACTCATAATGAGTTTAATTAAGAAAAGATCTAATGAAAACACGATTTATAGTATAGAATGTAGTACTTACAGCTTCACCCCAAAAATGATTGACTATAGAATATTCACTCAACATGGTTCTTGTTATCTCTTGAATAATTCTATTTCTTCTTTCACCAACACTATTTTGATGAGGTGTTCTTGGTGCTGAGAAGTTATGATTAATTTCTTCTCTACTATAAAATGATTCAAAATCAAAATTATGAAATTCTCCTCCATGATCACTATATAAAGTTATTAATGTGAGGTTTTTCTCATTTTTAAAATGGGATCTAAAAATTTTTAAATAAGAAAAACCTTTAGATTTCTTTTCTAGAAAAAAGACCCTTGTAAATCATGTGTAATTATTAACTAAGAAAAATACATAATATTTTCCTCCAATTCATCCAGTTTGTGTTGGACCAAAAAGACAAATATTCACCTACAATAATGCATCAATGGTTGATACTTCACCGACTAATTTAAAAACATGATTTATGTATCTTTCCGTATTTATAGGGATCACATTCATTTGAAGAATCAAATCTACACTTCATTAGATCCTTAACTAGTCTTTTATTTGAGAGTTTTCATAGTTCTAAATGTTATAGTCTCCTAACCTTCTATTCTATTACCCAGAATGATCTTCCATTTCACTAATACAATGTAGATCTTTGCTCCTAAGGTCTTCTATGTTTATTGTGTAAACATTCTCTTTCCTATGGGAAGAAAGAATAAGCACTTCCTTGGAATTTTGTACTAAACACTTTTCATTCCTAAAATTCACAATGTAACCATCATCACATAATTTAATTATGCTAATAAGGTTGGGCTTACGACCCTTATGAAATAAAACATTTGAAATCAATGTTATCCATGAAGAACAATGTTACCTATACCAATAATTTCTCCCTGAGCATTATCTCTAAAAGTTATTTTCCTCCCTTTGTCTTGATAATCTTTTCAAAGAAGTTTTTTTACCAGTCATGTTCTAGGAACATCCACTATCAATAAAACTTGTATTTCTGTTGGTACTGTCTTTATATTCCTTAAAATAATAGTGTTATACTTTCAGAAGCCAAACATCCGTGGATCTGAAAACATCAGAAAGAAAAAAATTTAGGAATCCAAATTTTCTTTGAAAAATAAAATTTTTGAAAATCTAAACATTGTGTTTTGTTTAAGGAACAATTATTTTCCCAATTCCCACCACACTGACACTTAGTGCAGAACGGAGCACTTTGAGGTACAAAATAATTGTTACTAAAAATCGGTATTGAATGAGTATAACCAAATCCATAATTATTACTTAGAGTTAAATGTTTTGAATAAATCCTATCAAAATTAACCATACCTAAGGTAAAATTTTTCAAACACTTATTGAAGGAAAAATTTTCTGACTTCATCTTAATAACTATGTTTTTATCCTTAAAAACATTAGTTTTAGCACTAGAGTTAGTCTTAAAAAAATTTCTTAGAAATTAATTTTTCTAGATCCTTATAAAGATTATCTTTCTCAGAATTAACTTTCTCAAGGGGATTTGAAATACATTCAAAATCATATAATTTATTTTCAATATCTTTAGAAATATCTTATACTTCCTTTGTAGGAATAGATATTCTAGATTTTTCCTTATCACACTTTTTCTTGATTTTAAATTTTTCATTCTCATGGAGCTTAGATAACCTAGAGACTTCATCATAAGTAGGAAAAATATTATCTTCATTAGAAGAATATTATTTATTTGAGGATTAATAATATTTACTATCACTATTATTAGAATTCATGGATACATTGGTTATGGATTTAGCATCATATACCATTTCCATTAAAAACTAATTTTCAATAGGTAGCTTGGCTAATAGACCAAGATTCTTCTAAACAGAAGATTCGTACTCTGAGGATTCATCAGAAGAGTCACCACCACTAGCACTCTAGGTTTCATTGGATTTCAAAACTTTCATAGATTTAGCTTTGTATTATTTCATTCTATTCTACTCAGAATTCATTTCCTTTGTTTCTTTTCCCTTAATTATAGAACAATATGGCCTTATATGCCCTACTCTTTTTCATTCATAGAATGTGACTTATGTTTCTTTCTTGTCCATTATTTCATTATTATTGTGTCTATATTGAATGTTATTATGTCCAACAATCTTTTTCATTATTATGGAATGATTGGATAACTCGTTTTCTGAAGATTCACTTCCACTAGATTCAAATTGAAAAAAGTCCTCTTGGATTTGGATCCTGTAACTCTGTCAGGAGTTCTGGATTTTATATGATTTGGGGAATTTGTAAAATAGAAACTTCAATTTCTATTCTTCTTCTTATTCATATCAGCATCTATCTTCATTCTAGTCTCATGTTGATGAATAGTTCCAAAAATATCATCAAGAGTAATCTGTGAGACCTTCCTATTCTTATCAATAGTTGTTCTATTTAATTCCCACTCATTGGGCATGATATCTATAATTGTTTCCATATGTGGATCATCATCTAAACCAGTTTCACCCATGGATTATTAACTATTAACAATGGTCATAAACCATTATTGTTCCTTTCACACTGGTTCTCCATAAGGGAATCAAAAACCTTGATATTTTCCTCTACTCATAGCTCTAATAGGTTTGATATCTTTGGAAGTTATAATGTGTGTTGTATCAAGATTCTTACAAATAAAACATGATGCTTCACAAAAGTAAATCCGGATATATAAATTCATTATCATGGAACACAAAAAATTATTCCATACATTATAGTTAAGTTGATATTATGACTTTTATTGATTAGTAAATGGTATGTCTTCTATATCCGGAATCTTGTAATCTTCAGTAAGCATTATAATGTTTTCTATTATAGTATTAATAAAAAAAATCTTCATACAATCTCTTAGATATTCATAATCAGTCCCATAAAATATTGGGGGTCTATTAGGATTGATGTTTTCAATCAAACCAACATTCATTCCTATTATCTTAAAGAAATTATCTTTCAACATAAATTTATTATTAATAAGAGTTTGTAAACAAGGATAAAAATTTTAAA
This sequence comes from Viscum album, assembly GCA_963277665.1. Lineage (NCBI taxonomy): Eukaryota > Viridiplantae > Streptophyta > Magnoliopsida > Santalales > Viscaceae > Viscum > Viscum album. The sequence continues at coordinate 1,344,403,932 of OY728155.1, read as the reverse complement.
ATGGAAAATAAATAACAATGAAAACTGAGAATGAATATTTATGTGAATATAAGTATTTCAGACACACCCTATGATGCCAATTGTAGGATCAAATAAATGATGCAGATGCTCAATATACAAGAGGGGGTGAATTGTATACCTAAAAAATCCTTTTGAACCTTAAACGTTGGATAAAACTTTCTATTTTTTAACAATGATAAACAATGTAAATTCAAAAGACCTATTAGTTCTACAAACATGCTTGATTCTAGAAATATGGTTCTGGAAATGAAATTTAAGAAATGATTACCAGAACAAATATTCTACCATAAAGCATATAGAATCTTTCTAATCAGAGTATACAAGTATGAGAAAGTATAATATAGTTATACTTTCCTTAATAAAAAATTCATTGGTAAACATATCAAAATCAATACAACTAACAAGTTAGAAATATTTTTACACAAAGAGTAGGGTATCCAACAACCTTGGATAAAGGTCCCTTGATTTATTCTTTCACGAATTTCTGTCTCACCCAAACTAGGGTAAGCCCTTGATAAGAATATCAGAGTCTATCATGATATACCATCAAGCCCTCGAACATCAAGGTAGTCATCAACTCTTCCTTCCTTATCAAGTAAATCGATGATCTTTAAGGTAGTCAGCACCTCTATTTTCCTATCACCGGAAGCCCTTAATTGTACACAACAACAATTAGGTCCATATGAAGCAACATGAACAAGATGTTAATTATGCACATAGCTTGAGAGTATCTCAATATATAAATAACTTCAGCATCATGTAATCTCAAGATTGATCAATGTGTTCTCAGTTATTTGTGAGCTTGCTCAAAGAGCTCTTATTTATAGGAACACTTCCAATAGTTAGCTCCTTCCTCCAACGATCATATTTTTCCATGAATCATGGAGGAACCTACACATGTGTCACTCAAAAAATGGTTTGTTGGAAATAGAATGCACACCATCATTTTATAACTATAACAAGGGTAGTTAAAATATGGTTGCTCAACCAAAATTATTCTTCGGAGTCTGAGGAAAGAAATGTTCAGAGTCTAAGGAAAATTATTCAGTGTCTATATTACAAGGATATTCAGACTCTATTTTTCTAGGAATTCAGTATTATAATTCTATAGACTTTGGAGTCTGAATTATGAGGAATTTTGAGTCTGAATTCTAAGGAATTCAGAACATGTTTTCTATGAAATTCATAACCAGGACTCTAAGGAATTTAGAGTCTGAATTCTAAGGAATTATAAGTCTGAATTCTAATTAATTCAGAGTCGGAATTCTATGGAATTCGGAACATGAATTCTACGGAATTCAGAGCTTGAATTCTAAAGAATTTTGAGTCTGAATTTTAGAGAATTCAAATCCTGAATTTCAGAGAATTTGGAGTCTGAATTTCATAGAATTAGGAGTTTGAATTCGGATTCTGAAAACAAAATACTATATATCTAATTATTTATATAATTATAAGGTGTTATATGTGAAACTGAATTTTTAACTTTGGAATAAAAAGAGTTATATTTAGATAAACTAAAACATGAACAATGAAAACATGGTAATGATAAATTTTCTTTGGGGAAGGAAAATTTTCCTTATTAAGGAAAATCTGAGTGGAAAATAAATTTTCCTTGAGATAGAGTGTTTGGGATTTTCAAAACATGAAGGAATGGAAAAGTCATAAGGAAACCTTATTGATTCCAAATAAAACCCTCCATTTCCCTCATTATATCATGATCCATAAATTTCTTATAAAAAATTATATAATATTTTTTTATGCACATCATGGATAATTAACTACTAACCTTTAGCCTTAGAGAATATTCCTCTTTATTCTCTTTCCTTAGGTGGGAATGTATTGAGCAGTCATAATCACTAATGAGCTCCAAAAATCATCTTCGGTGAATGTTCATTCCCTTTTGAGTAGAAACATATATTAAAAATTATTTATCAATATATATGTGACACCTATCACTATATAAATATATATCATCCGTATCATTAATTAAAAAATTACAATAGATAACTCCAAATGATATGTTATATAAATTTTCTCATGAAACATCAATTTTTTGGAGGAGTATGCTAAATCTATGTTACCCTACATGTGGATGAATCCCAATTAATTCTTTGATGCATCAATATATAATAAAAACTATTCTATACAACAAGGTAATTTAATAATATCCGTGAATATTCATCTTTTCTTTAAGTTCCATAATGAATTCCTCTCATTCATCTATATAAATGAACTTGAATCCCGTAAAAGTTTATGTCAGGATAAGATTAGATATGAAGGAAAAATTATTTGAAAAGAACTAATAATATCCAACAAGACTAGGAATATTATAAATTTCAATCATAGTTATTGGTCTGTTCTAATGTTCAATAACATCTAATTTTAAAGGGTCTACTAATAAACTATAACTTTAGATTATATAACCCATGAATAAAATATTATGAAACCGTAATACACACCTTGGTAATTATTTTATAGTTATTAGCATTCTTTAATGTCTTTAAAACATTCCCCATATTTTGTTTATTAAGTTCTTTAATCAATGAATAAATACGAATACCTTGTATATAGACTACTAGAAACATATCATTGTATTCAAAAAATAGTCTACTAACTAAATAAATGATGATAGAAGGTTATTTAGAGATTACAAAAGGATTCATTGTAAATTAATTTTTTTAATACCTTGTATATAATATTTTATTCGGTATATCCTCGTTCTGGACCATCAACTGATGATTTCAGAATAAATATCAATAATAAATAAATATTGAGATCTAATAAGTTTATCAAATCTATCATCCAAGGGGGGTATTTGAATCATTTTCATGATAGTGATCTGTTGAGGTTATTAATAATCAATTCGATGTCTGATTAATACAAATTTATTCTTAGTAAATAAGAGAGCTTCACATAAAGTGATGTGATTTTTTAAAAGAATTCATTTTCTAGATTCTAATGGTGTTTGAATTTAAATTCAACAATATTTAATAAGACCACTCTATAAGGAGTCCTTAAAATTGTTATACCACTAGGTTTGACTATATTTGAAAAATAACTTCACAATTACATTGAATACCCAAAAAATCTTTCAAAAAGACATCAAAAAATTCCACCCAATAGGAATATCATCAAAATAGAATTTATCCTCTTCCATATTATATAAATATAACTTTTTATTAGGAATCATAACCCACACGATCAATGTAATTTCCATAAAAATACAATATTTTTTTTCATTCTAAAGTGATAATAATGATTATTCAAAATATAAAAGATAACATCCCATTTTTAGTAATTTATGTGCGATTTATTTAATGAAATCCAATCCAGGAATAAATTTCATTGAATTCATGGAGATGAAGAATTATATAATTTTATGGAAAAAAATCCATATAAACAATAATTGGAGAATAATAAAAGAATTTGGATGTGATCACATTAGCATTATGGGTGATTTTACTTCTAACACAACATCAAATATTTGATTTGGATATATCATACCCTCATTAATGTCCTTCTATATTTAATAGTGGGTAGATCCAGACTCAAATTAGACATTATTGGTTCTATAGTAGATTTTAAGGGTACCTTTCACCATTTTATTATCATACTCCTCATCAAATAAAATGAATTCACGGTATTTATCTTCTTCTCATATCTTAAGATGTTTTTGACATTAATAATCATTATTAACATGTAAATTTTGGGACTTGTTAGAATAATGATTATAATAACTTACTTTAAAAAATTTGAGTGTGGGTGGTACATTATGTGGTGCATTCAATAAACTTACATCATTATAAAACCACTTCCTATAACATTGGATTTCAATTTCATGATTAACATCATTTATACACATGAATCTTTTATGAGTTATATTAAGAAAATTTCGCCATTTTTCATTATACAATTATATATTAAATAAAATATCATAATCTTTTTATAATTTACATTATATTCATTTTTACTTTCTTATCTAATATATTTAATTTGTTCACAACTACAACTTCAATCTACTCCTTGAGATTACATAAAAACATTCATCATATCTATTGATTTATCTTATGAATAACAATATTTGAAGACATGGTTTTAAAAAAATTAATAATCAATCAACCTTATTTTCTCGTTACATGATGATACTAGAAGTATAACTCATCCATGATAAATGTTCCTCATATATACTAATAGATTCACGATCTCTAATCATTAAATTAAAGAAATTATATCTCATTTTTTGTATAAATAAGTTGTAGAGTTTATATACTAAAAATAATATTTTAAATTTATCCAAATGTATAGATATAATTTCATATTGTACTCTTGTATTATTTATATTATTCCACAAATGATATACTTATCAATCATAATGACAAATAGACCGAATGAAATAATCTTGAATTGAGCATTTAAGAATGGAAAATATCTTCTCAATGGCAATGATCCATTGAATTGTGGCTTGTGGATCAGTGGACCCATCAAAAGAAGATGGATGTGGAATCATGAAGGACTCAATTGAATTTTGATCCCTCATTTTCTGGATTATAAAAACATCATGATTCATATCATTAGAATTTTTTTAAGAATAACAACAATATTATATATTCAATATCACATAACAACAAATTTTATATGAGTAAATCATTTCATTTTCCATATAATTGATCATTAACAAGATTTTCTTAGGATCCATACATTCACAAAAATATAAAATCATTTTGTTAGGAACAATAATCAATATGGAAAACCACATAATATTGAAAAAGATTAATTATACATCTAAATCAAGGAAACTAATTCTATAACACTTTATGTTTAACTTATACCATTCATTCTTATTACCAAAACATTAATATTTTATTCAATAATATGACTTATAAATATTTTCAATACTACTATTTTCTCATCCTAGTTTCTAAAGGATAACTAAAATTTTATGTCATACCAGCTATAGGAACCCATAAGAATCATAATGAAATATTACATATATGTAGATGAATATTATTCACAAAAGATAAAGATTCATTCCAAGATTGTATAGGTCAAGTAAAATTTGAAAAATAAAAACATTGAAAACTAGATCATGCATGTAGTACATAATAACACTCACCTATCTTATACATATCATATATAAAATATGAATTCATCACCGGGGAAAATAATCATAAGAAAGGATGATCTTTGATATAAGGTAAGGATAAACATAGGAGATATCAATGATCAAATAGGAATAATATGAGAAAAACGTATAAGAAAACATTATTATAAAATTTAAAAACTATAAAGTGGATATCATAGAACATAATATTGAGTCTTGGAATAAATCTTGGTAGTTTATATGACATGAAACATAATGGAATCAGAGAACATGAGCCATGAGAGAATTATATAGGCATTATTCCTTGAACGTTTCTATGAATATAAGCATATAATATCATTTAATTAGTTGTTAATTATAATTTTTTCAATACTATAGGTGTGGAATAGGTTTATTTCCCAAAAAAACATTGTATCGATGGTTTACTCTTTGTATTATCATAGTGGAAAAATCCCTTATTGAACTGGGTTCACTCGCTATTTGAGTCCCGATTATCTCATAACATATTAATCATGACTCACTGTATTGGAGGAAGTTATAGGTCACACCGATCAAATAATTAAAATAATACGTATTTCCCCATGAAGACATACAAAATTAATTATATTAGAATATATTTAATTAAATGGGTTTCATAAAAAGTTCATCAATACAGAACCTAAGAAAAAATAAAAGTGGTTTATAAAAATCATGTTATTGTCATGACCCCCTCCCCTCAAAGTGTACCCCTCCTGGGCCAGCAATGTGAAGAGTGATATAATGACCCTCGAGTCCCGCCTCAAGTTGGCCCCGGGTTGGCGACTAGCACTGAGGGTATAATAAACCCACAAATGAGAGGAATTACCCTATAAGAGAACTCATGCGGAAGAGAGAGATAAAATAGACACCAACCAACTCCAACTCAGAATTGAAATATAATAGGAAACTCATGTACACAAATTAAATGTCATGAAATAGTAATACTACTGAAAGGGGAAAAAATACAAGTACCAAAAAGAATGTAAAAAAAAGCAGCAACCATAAGCCCGAACAGATCCTGCATCCCCAAGCTTGTAAAAACAAGTTTGATCTCTAACCCACTCCAAGTGACCTGAAAAATTTGTTTATATATACATAGGGTGAGTATAATAGTATACTCATTAGGATCCTCCCCGAAGCCTCTTATGCAAAGGTAATGAAAGAATTCTAAATCACAGTGAACAACAAGTGAAACTAACTCTTCACTTGAACAGGTATACTAAGTTCCCAGCCTCACCATTGCTACACTCACCATGTAACGCATACAAGAATATAGAATATAGTAAATAATATCAAGGGTTCCCGCTACTACCTCCCTACTAGTTTTCTGCTTTTCCCCAACACCACACATCCTAAACATCTCTCTCCAAAAGGTTGGCCCACAGACACCTGGGTGAAGCACCACAACATGCACCTCGTGCAACACAAAGTCTTTCCTGCAGACACCTAGGCAATGCACCACACCATCCTCACAACCTAAAGTAACCAGGTAGGTTTAGTGAGCCACCACAGTCATATAACATGTATCATATTTCGGGTATTATACCTTAATCCATTAAAGCCCATACACCAAGTAAGGATCCTCAAGCCATCATAGCCTATACACATTACACCTATAGTAGTCCATAGAAAACTCTATCCGGAATATATGTGCATGAATAACCACACACCATTATAGCCATCTACACACATATATGGGGAAAACTAAACATTGTTCCTGTTAACACAAGTAACTACCAAGAGAAGAGAGCGAGGCCAAAGGTGGTATTCAGCTATGCATCCTCCCACTGGAATGTTGGGGAAAACGCCCCCTCAGGGCTCAGAATCCCCAGGGTGTAAGTTTCTCTTACTGACACAGTGGAGTAGTGTATAGAAACACAAAAAGAACAGAATATAATATATCTAAAAACCACACTAAGGGCATAATATAGTCTTAGACACAATTGTAACTAATGTATCTCAGACTCTGGGATGATATTTCTAAGACTAGGTATCCTATAAGCACACAACAAAACAAGATCTTTATTAGATTACTTCATTCCCTTTTTATCATATTCACCGTATGTTAATTAATTATTTAATCATTTATTAACCATGAACTACCCAAAATTAAATTTCATTAGCATCACACCCATAATCCACTGTTCCATAAAAAAATTTCAACCTCATCATTAAGTTCCAAAAAATACAACCCCATGAGTTAACACTATTTAATCAATAATTCATTATAGAATTACATTCCCTTATTCCCAGACATTCTATAAAAGCATTCTATTCTACTAACACAAAGGATATCAACACGGTGAGTAGATGTACTAACCTTTGAGTCTTTTTCGTATAACAAGAGCATAGACCCAATCCCCCTTAAGAATATAAACACGGAAAGCACGTGACATAACCCGCGTGTCCTCACTTATTTTGGAAAAAGGGTAAGCAAGACCAGCTTCCTTGAGAAGTGGGGAAAAGTAAGCAGACAAACAACCAAAGAATTTACAAGCATCCAACAATGACATCGATCCCATTCCATCATCTCTGGTGTCCTCCCTGACACCTATATGCATAAACCGAGGCATCTCGCCACTCTAGGCGTCATCCGCTGCAACTACCAAAAAGGCCTCTATGCCCCCAAATATAACAACACCCTTACAGGGTCACGTCTCAACACAAGAAGTAGGAAAACAACCATCACATCAATTGGGCTATGTCCCATAAACAAATAAGAGGGTAACTCAGAACCCTTCAAGGAATTATCAAACAATCAAATTCTATAATTCAACTTGAATTAACAGATTTATAATTCGTTGTTTCCAACATCGAGAATCCTAACTAGTAAGCTATCAAAAATGATCAAACATTCTAAATTCACCAATTTTATTAACATAAAATTACAACAAGAACCAGATTCGTAGTCATGCCTCTTTATCTTTAGCCAAACAAATATCAATTAATCCTAGTTTATGTTCATTAACAATTTCCATTAAGAACAAAAAACTATGAAAAAGAATAATAGATATCACACTATATAGAAAAACAAGTGGCAACAACATGTGAACGATATCAATTTATTTATCCGGATCAAATATTTATCATCTCAATTACATTTTCATCCAGTGGGATAAAACATGCTAACATTATAGTTTCATGTAAAAGAAAGAGAATAAATGAATCCCCAACCTCAATGGTTTTTTATGAAAACCCCAAAAAACAAAGAACACACAAGAAAGCTGGGATTATTCTCCAAGAATCCTCCTTAGATCTATTCTCCTGGAAAGGTCTAGACCAAAAGTCATCATATTTGGCATCCACACACTTAGATCTACCCATAATTGGCATAGATCAATGAAACTGAGAGAAGAGGAGAAGTAGATATAAGTATGTCTAAGAACCAAACAAGAACGATCACATACCTCAAGAAACTAGGTTTGATTTGCCAGGAGAAGCCTTCGGATCCTCTCCAAAACTCTTGGGAGAGGTTCTCCTATCTTCAAGGAAGGTAATACTGAGTTATGGCTACTTAGGAGCTTAAAAAAGCCCCTTTAGAGGAAAATGAGATTGATCCACAATTTAAGGATCTTATTTATGTGCCCACAGGGTTAGTCTGCATGGTTTGACAAATCGTGCACTAACTATGAGTTAGCTACTGCCTCGACCACCCTTCTCGAATGGTTTGGCCGCATGGTTAAACAAACTGTGTGCCTCCCGTACAGATGCTACTGCCTCTAAGACCATCCTCCCATGGTTTGGTCGCACGGTTTAGACAAATCATGCACCACCCATGCAAAAGCTATTGCCCTTTAGTTTTCCGTAAATATTTTTCCAAACGCACCCCAAAGTCACTACTCCAAAACAAAGGAAATTGGAAACATCAAAAGTACCTAAAAACATAACGTGACATTACAGTTCAAAACTGTCTACCATTGAAAAGGTTCATCGAAAATAAATATTTTTGCAAAGTGTTGGGGATTAGTTACAGTGACCTCCCAAAACGCATCTAACTCCGAATTTTCAAAAATTAATGGAATGGAGAGGTTCGGGACATTACATCAGATATCTCTCAAAACATTCTTTTCCTTGAGAATCTAAAACCCACCTAAAGTGAAAAAAACAGGGTATAAAAAACTACCCCTTGAGATACCTCTCAACAGAGAACAAGCCAAAAAAACAACAAAAGAAGCCAGATCATAAACATGACTCTTTCATAACAACACAATTTACATCGATATAAGAAAATAGTTCAACATCAAACAACTCTGGGTACTAAGTACGTATGTGTGACTCATGTTCCCAGGTACTCTCCTCCAAGCCAGTGTGGCGCCACAATACATGAACAAAAGGAATAGAATGCCCATGCAACATCTTATCCATGCAGTCTTGGATCTCCACAGGTCGCTCCTCAAAGGTTGCATCATCGTCAATGTCAATCTCTCCCAAATAAATGATGTGAGAGTCATCATGAAGATAACGACAAAGCTATGATACCTGTAAAACATCATTTATCCGACTCATCTGTGGGGGGAGTGCTATTCGATATGCCAAAACTCTAACACGAGAAAACACCTCTAAAGGCCCAAAAAACGGGGAGAAAGCTTACTTCCACATCCAAACCTTCGCTGCCCATGATAGGGATTCACATTTAGAAACACATGATCCCCAACATTAAACTATAAGGATATACTTATTTGATCAACATAGGATTTCGGATGATCTTGCGCTGTCTTCATCCTCTCAAGAATCAGCTGAACCATCTCTGTGGTATTCTGCACTAGTTCCTGTCCAAGAATTGCTCACTCTCTGAACCCAGTCTAGCACAATGGAGAACGGAAAGGCCAGCCATTCAAGGCGTCAAACGGTGTCATACTGATGGTGGAATTAAGACTGTTATTGTAAGAGAACTCAACCAAGGTTAAGTGCCTCATCCATGAACATCCAAAATCATGAACACAAGAGCGTAACATTTCTTCAAGAGTCTAGATGGTTCTCGCTTTCTGAACATCCGTTTGAGGATAAAAAGCAGTGCTAAGGCATAGTTGAGAACCAAAAGCATGTTGGAGACCACTCCACACCCTGGAGGTAAAAGAAGGATCTCAATCAGAAATGATCATCCTAGGGACTCCATGAAGTCTCACCACCTCCTCTAGATACTGTCTCAACAAAAAATCCGCTGATATTGACTCGTTGATTGCTATGAAGTGGGCCGATTTTTAAAATGATCCACTACTATTCAAATGTAATCAATTTCTCCCGAAGCTTGAGGCACCCATGTAAAAACTCCATTGAGATGTCCTCCCACTTCCACTGAGGAATCTCTAATGGCTGGAGAAGACCACCAGGAACACGAAGTTCGCCCTTCACCTTCTGGAAGACTAATCATCAAGACACAAACTCTAAAATCATACGCTTCAGTACAGGCCACCAAAAATAACTCCTGAAGGATCGATACATCTTTGTCATGCCAGGTTATACTACTAAAGGAGAAATATGGAACTCTCTGAGAACCGTCTCGCGCATAATAAAGGGAACAAAAAGCCTTCCATGATACAACTCTTGGTGTTGTTCATCCTCCAACCAACCATCAGGGGACTCACAACAAACAACTCAGTCCCTCCAGACCTCCACCTCAAGATCTCACAAATGGGAATCATCCACATTCTCCATTAGGGATGACTGTACTGTTATCTGAAAAAGACAGCCTCTACCCCCAAATTCTTCTATATCAAGATGTAATGCTGACAGTTCTTCCATTACACTCCAGGAAACTCCAGCTTCATGCACAACATCACTACGTGACTTTCGGCTCCGTGCATCAGCTACAACATAACCTTTTCCAGGTGTATACGATATTTCAAAGTCAAATTCTTGAAAGAACTCCATCAACCAACACAATCGTAATTTCATGTCACACTGGGAGAAAACATACCTCAAACTCTTATGATCAGTGAAAACCAAAAATCTCTCACCAATGAGGTAATGTCTCCACAACTTTAGAGCAGACACCACAAATGCCAACTTAGGATCATGGGTGGCATAATTGTGTTCATGGAAACACAACTGTCGAGGACCATAAGAAACAACCGACCTCTATTGCATGAGAACACAGCCTAACCCCAGATGTGAAGCATCACAGAAAACATCAAACTGAACTCCCTCAGTTAGAACACAAAGGACTGGATCACTTAATAACTTCTCTTTTAGATAATCGAAATCTTCTTGACACTGATAAGTCCATATAAATTCCTGATAAATCCTAGTCAAAGCTGTCAGCAGAGTCACAACTCATGAGAAATCTGCTATGAACCTCCTGTATTAGTATATGAGACCAAGGAAAATTCGCACATCTGAAACTGTCTTGGGGGATTCCCAAGACACAACTGCATCTATCTTTGATGGATCCACAGCTAATCCCTGTTGGGACACACCATTCCCTAAGAAACAGTCTTCTCAATTCCAAAACACACACTTCGAAAACTTCCTGAATAGCTGATGTCGACAATGAACTTACAAAATGGCTTGTAGATGCTATGCATGCTCCTCTTCAGATTTAGAGTACAGAAGGATTTCATCGATGAAAAACACAACGACCTTTTCCAAAAACTCACAAAACACAACATTCATCAATCCCATGAATACAGATAGAGCATTTGTCACACCAAATGACATTACCATGAACTCATAATGCCCATGATGACAACAAAAAGCAGTCTTCATGATATCCTCATCATTCACACACATCTGATGATATCCTGAACGCAAGTCGATCTTTGAGAACCAACTTGCTCCCTTCAGTTGATCGAATACATCATCAATCTAGGGAAGAGGATAGAGATTCTTTATTGCCACTTTGTTCAAGAGATGATAATCGACAAACAACCACAATCTGTCGTCGAACTTCGTCAAGAACAAAACTGGTGCACCCCACAGTGACACACTTGGTCGAAAAATACCACACTTTAACAGACCATCAAGATGTATACGTAGCTCTCGCAACTCAGAAGGGTCCATCCTATACGGAGACATTGAAATAGGAGACGCTCATAGTTGTAGCTCAATCCCAAACTTGATCTCTCATCGAGGGGGTAATGCAACAACCTCTTCTAGAAAGACATAAGGGTACTCCTCTACGACCCTATGAAACGCCAACTTCTGAACCTCTAAAGAACTCAGCATCATCTCATCCATCATGGATTATAAGTATGGAACGCACCTACGACCCATCCGAGGAACTCGCTCACCAACAGACACCACTTTCTCTCCATTCACACCAAATAAAACGATCTTCTTCCTGAAGCAATCCACAACAGCTTTCACATAACACAACCAATCCATACCAAGGATGACATCATATATGTTTTATTCGTAAACATATGAAATCTCTCCAAGAGAGGTGTTTCCCCAACACTAGATCACAATCTCAACATACTTAAAACAAATCAGCTCGACCTCCAACTGGTGTGGTCAACACCAAGGGCACTAGAAATCTCTCAACCTCAAGTCCCAAAGCATGGACCAGGGTAGGTGATATGAAGGAGTGTGTCTCTCCTGAGTCAAGAAAGGCGTACACAAAGGTATAAAACAAGCAAAGGGTAACTCGAACGACATCTGGATCTCCTAGAGCTGGAAACGCTAGAGCATGAAGCTGATTGTGACCTCCTCCACGACCTCTCTGACCCTGATGATGACCACCACCATGGACACACTCTTCTCTCTCAGGAAGGGGAGCGTCATGGGGTTGTCCCTTAACTGGACCATCTACCCTCTGATGATCTAAAGCGGGTTCAGCCTACTGCTGCTGCCTTGGTTAGAACTGCCTCAACGGAGGAACCTGGAGCGTAACACCTAGTGCACGATGACCAATACTATAAGGCCCCATCCTTAAACCTTACTTAATCATGAGTTATTACAAGATTACACATTGAGTATCTTTTCAGGTTTAGAGTTTTAGAGAATTAGATCATAAAACTTGCATGACATTCCACATTTAAACAAAGTGGTTACATAAAGATATTATTCATTTATCCCATCAACAGAAACATATTTAAAAATAAATCATTGATTCTTTCTTGACACTTCCATGACACTATCATCATATCATGTACCTTTCCCTTGACCTGTGAAAAACATTTCAAAAAAAAAACATGGGATGAGCATAAAAAGCTCAGTAAGGGTTATACAAATATGAAAAGGGAACATGAGTTCATATATACAAAATAATGAAATCATACTTTACCCATAAATCATAGGCACTCTAACATACCTCATCAAATCATGATTAAATCATAGAAATCATAAGATATAAAGGTAACTTGAGGAATTCATAACATTCTTACGTAGGGAGTAACCCTCTTGGTTACATTTGGAATACCCATCATAGTATATTCAATATATATCTTCGGAGAAACCTTAACGTTTCACTCCTTCGCGTTACCCAATGCATTGGAGAGCTATATCGGGCTCACCTGTCCTTAGTTTATCAAGGAACCACCCGTTTTCATAACAATGCCCAAGAACCATAACATAAATGTATCACATAAAACATTTATAAATGAAACATATCATTTCCACATTTCAATCACAATATAACATTTTAGGATATTTAAATAATGAATCCATTCAAAAAGAAACAATTTCCAAAACCATTTAAAACATTTAATAAAGAGATTTTTGAATCAAAGTGTCCCATACCACTTTGAATACTTTAACATTTTAAACCATTAATATACATATAAATAAATCCTTAAAACCATTTTGAAAACATGCATATTAATGAGAAATATTTATAAGTATAAATCATTAAAACATTTAAAATTATATTTTAGTTAAAGGGTTTTAAACAAAATGAGAGACACTTGAATACAATAATTGAGGAATAACATTTAATCATAACATTATAATATCATGAGAGTAAATGGAATCATGATATAATATTCCAAAGGACAGTATATACACCATATAAGAGTGAATTGGTGCATAACAACAATGAAGTCTCAATAGAAATGTAAAATGAGATGAAATCCCTTATAAAGAAGGTATCCTTAAATTAAGGATAAATCAATCTCATAATTATGTGTGAAAAATATGAATACACCCAATATAAGTGGATATTAAGTGTAAAACAATCAGAGGTTATTCACACATATTCATAGAATGAAATATTCAAGGAGTACAAGTTTATCCCAAAGAATGAAAATTGGGTTAAGAAGTTTCCTTGCAAAAATTTGACAGCCTAACGGCGCCACTACAAAACTAGAAAATGAGTTGATGAGAGGTAAAAAGGGTATCTCATCACTTGGACATAAAATTTACATCAATAAGGATATAGAAGAACATATCCCAACATTACAATATGTAAATTAAAAGACCCAACAAAAGAAGTCTTTTAAAAAGAGGAGGGTGAAAGGTTCCCTTACCAACTTGGGTATCTTTCGAAACATACACACCATGAAAGAAGGAAAATACAACATTGATATAAAAACTCATAAACAAAAGTATATTACACAAATATTAGCATAATAGTCAGTACATATACCACTCAAAGTAAATGGTGGAAAATGTAGCATAAATCTCACGGGAATAAAAGTGAGATGAAAAATCCCTAACGAAAACTTGGCAGCCTAACGGCCCCACTAAAAACTTCCAAAATGGATTGATGAGAGAGAATAGGGTCTCTCATCACATGAACATAAAATTTACAGTTATATTAATATAAAAAAAATCCCAATAACAAGTAAGATGATCTTTAAAAGGAATGGAATAGAAGAGTTTACTTAAAATGAAAGAGAGGAGTAGGATCCCTTACCTCGGGTCCGACTTGACTCGATCGTTCTCTAGTCTCGTGAATAATAAACATGAGTTAATTACTACTTCCTTAAGAACCTTTTTCAATTTCATTATTCCTTTTATATCACTTATTACCATGTAATGAACACTATGTAATTATTTTAGTTAATAACGATCGTTTAAACGATCATTGGAACTTGAGTCAAAAATTGAACTTCTTGGAAAATAATTTTCCATGTAGTTATAGGTACATCATATCCAGAATAGTATTTATGTTTGAAATATCATATATATCCAGTATATATTAATTTTATACTATTCCATAGAATTTGGAGATAAAATTTAAAAGCATCCTTCATGGAGAAGGTAGGCCGTACGTACGCATGAACACTACATTCATATTTTGTCATATTAATGGAATTAAAACAAAATGATAGATATATATATGTTATTATTCCAGAATGATATCCATCATTTAGATGTAATATATTACATATATATACATTATATATATGAACTTATAATAGTACATAACATTTTGTGATAAGAAATGAAATGTATCGTTCATGGAGACGGTAGGTCGTACGTACGCATGAACGCTACTTTCATTTTTTTCTTTGTCATATTAATGGAATTAAAAATAAATGATATATATATATATATATATATTATAATTCCAGTATAATATATATGTTATATAGGTAACATATTTTCATTAATTTCATACTTTATACCTTATATGTATTGCATGTACGAGTCACATCACTTGAGGGGGCGGTAGTGCACACTTCCTCATATGAAATTATCGCATTTACACAACATGAAAAGAATAAAGGTATGTTATAAATATAAAATACAGAAGCATATAGTAAACATAAATACCATATATATCATATATAAAATATAGTGACATCATAATGGCCACCTTTAAATGAGTTAAAAGAATATTGAACAATCATCGTTTCGTGAGGCAGAAAATCACCAACCACAGAAACAATATGTTTTTTAACCATTAGAAGAAGGTGTGTGTAAATGTAGCTCGAATTATTCTTATAAAAACATCTTAGTATATTTAAGATACTGGAGTTGTTGCAAAAGAAATGAATAAAAAGAGTTTATGGGGTTGGAGAAACAAAATAAATCAAAAGGACTCAAGTGAAGACATTACCTTAAAATCAGGTAACTCCCTTTGGTGTGAGCTCAAAGACATCCTTGGGAAGACTTCTTCCCAAATTGAGGCTTCAAAGAGTTATAGAGGGATGTGGAGAGACAAAATGGGCATGGTTTGGCCGAGAAAAAGGCTTTTGAAGTGTGGGTATGGAGGTAGAGGTGGGGGCCTTTTATAAGAGGGGAGGAGGGGCACTCTTGGAAAGGTATAAAATGTAACTTTATTTTCAAATTAGTTTCGGATTTTAATGGTCCCAAATTGATATTTTTCTAGGATAAGGTGATAATGGTTCTAAATCCACCCATACAATAGGTTTTTGAAATGTGTAGGAATTAGATTCTACATTATCTTTCCATTTTATTTAAATCCTTTATTAATGAGGTAATCGCTGCATCATCATGATGTCATAAATAATTTAATAAATTTAATGTCTAAAAATTATAAAAAAAATATCATGATGTAGGAAATCTTTTTATATTTCTAATGAATATTTATAGTCCAAAAGAACATTTATGTAGACAAAATTAAAAATATTTTTCTTAGGTGATACATTCTTTGTTACATTTAACATTCTTTAAAAATAAAAAGATATAAAGTCACTTTCTCACAAAAGTGATTCCATGGGGCCCCCATGTTTGGAACAATTCATCCCATGGTCGGCCATGAAACAGACAGTAGCCTTAGGACACATGTTGTGATCATTTATTATTATTATTATATTATTTTATTATCTTTAAATACCTGATTACTCATTAATCAAGATAATTAAAGACAATTACCGTCGTTACTATTAATAATGTCCAAAAACAAAAGAGTCCTAATTACATAATTTGGACCTTATGATTCCAAATATGTAATAAATTTTACCAAATTAAAAAAACATAAATTGCAATAATTAATTTAAAAATCTCCCCGTTGTCAAAACAAATAGCAGGTTTTTTAGAAACAATATTTATGAAACGTTTTGCAGTTGTTTATGCCTAATTCCAATGTGGAATTAATCCCAATGACCATAATTTAATTACATCGTAAAAATATATTCTAATTAGACTTTAAAAAAAATTAAAAACATAATATAACCATATAATTAAATTATATGAAAAAAGCAGTTTTGATTTAAATGCAGTATTTTTCAGTATTCATTGAAAAATGAACATTGTCAGAAAAATACCAAAAATTAACCCAAGGTAAATTTCAATGTCCCAATCATAAAGAATATGTTTATTTTGAAAAATAGATCTTATAAAATTTTCAAAATTTTTATTTAAAAAATGGTTTTTCATCAAAAGGCAGTAAAATAATCTTTTAAAAATATTCGTGTATTCAATGCTTATGATTGGATTCATTTTCATTTTAAGACTCTAAAATTTATTGGATAAAAGTAAAAAAACATTTAACAAACATATATAATCATATTTTAGTTATTTCCATTCATTCCTGTCAATACAACGGCTAGGCATTAACTACCATTTAAAATAATATTATTTTATTATTATAGTGCAACGTAAGATTTCAAAGAAACTTGTTGTTGCATATTGGGTACACCATCGGGCATAGCGTTCCCTTTAAAGTAATATTAATATTTCATTCACAAATACGGATAAATGTGAAAAATTCATACTCTTTATTTACCTGGGGTGTTACATCCTTCCCCCCTTTTTGGAATTGCATCCTCACAATTTTAAAATTGATCTTGGAAACATCCTTGAACGTCGCGCATCAGAACAAGAGTCGGTAAAACAATCACTTTAAAATGAAGGAAGATAAGTATAGAGGTCACCCGAGTTAACCCATACTAGGATTCCAAGTATGAAAATATGGACATGGAGGAGAAAATGTAGGGTCATGTTCTGATGGAGAGTGATAGAAAACATGTTTAGGAGAAAGTTAACCACAAGAAAATCACAAACTTTTGATGGGTTAAACGGTATTCGATTCCTCCTTAGGAAAAGTTAATAGACAACTTTTTTGTTTTAAGTTACTTTTTATTGGGGAATTTATTCATAAGGATACATAATCACTTATCATGTTGAATTTCAACTTTTATTAGATTCTTTAATCAAACTCATATTTTCTTTAAAAGAAGTGTTTTTAGGAAGTCTTGTCCGCATTAAGATTACTATAATCAACTTCATGAGAATCACCTAATCAACAAAAGAGAACTATATACTTCCCATGTCTTTAGACTTTATCCAAAACCAAAACCAAAAAGTTTGGTACAAGATCAAATAATCGAGAAAAGGATAACCCTTTATAAAAATAAAATCTATTCTTAATCTCCAAAATTTGTCCAACAAAACCCAAAGTCAACGAGGACCATTCGATAAACAAATTGTCCATAAAATTCATCAAAGTAAACCAAACTACGATTTAAACCCAAATAGTTGAATGATTTAGTCACATAGTCTTCCAAGTTAAATCGTAACATTTATCTCCAAACAACATCAGTTTCTCCTAAAGTCTCGTATTGAAAAGTAATTAACCTAATCACATATCCTCCATGATAGGTTAATAAATTTCCATAGATAACCCAAAATCAACTTACTCTTAATTAATAAAATCATTTAACTAAAAAAGAATCAGTCAAACTAACCAGGGACTTAACGTAGTCTAGTGGTAGGTGATAAATACCAGTCATACTTTGGTTTTGGGTTCGATTCCCACAGCTTTGTCCGATGCGATGGGTTGTCACACGGTCTGCGTGTTGTCCTTTTTCCAAAACTATATAATTCTCAAAAAATTTCCCAAAACGAGATAAAATCTTCAAAAATAAACATAACATATTTTAACCTCAAGTTTATCTCATGCATTTCATTTTCCATCATAACATATAATAACCCATAATACCTCAAAAGTAAGGATCATATAAACCCTAATGGTTACCTTTATAATTATTACATGAACTTCCAAATTGATTGGTCATCACATACATGATGCATTACAGAACATACCGAGGTTCAAGTGGATGTTCATGACTCCTTGATAGTTGGTTTAGAACAACCACTAGTTTCCTCATTGAATACCCCATTTTATCTAGTATCCTAATTAGAGAACCACCACAGTTTCCTTCAAACATGTTGTCTCTTTGGTGCCTCCTAGATCCATCCATTCACTAAAAACAGAAATTTCAGTGTGATTATATCAACATAACCATCATGTACTAATGAGGAAGATAACCACTAAGATATACTTACTCATTCACTTTATCTAAAACTAGGACCCTTTCTGAAATCCTATCCATTATGGTACTATCACTTATGCTTAGAGAATACCCTAACCACTAAATTTATCTACACCGACCTCTGATAACAACTATAAGGCCCCAGCCTTAACCCTTACTTAATCTTGAGTTATAACAAGATTTCCCATTGAGGATCTTTTCAGGTTTAGAGTTTTAGAGAATTAGATCATAAAACTTTCATTACATTCCACATTTAAACAAAGTGGTTACATAAAGATAGTATTCATTTATCCCATCAACGGAAACATATTTAAAAATAAAGCATGGATTCTTTCTTGACACATCCATGACACTATCATCATATCATATACCTTTCCCTTGACCTGTGAAAAACATTTCAATAAAACTTGGGATGAGCATAAAAAGCTCAGTAAGGGTTATAAAAATATGGAAAGTAAACATGAGTTTATATATACATAAAAATGAAATCATACTTTACCCATAAAACATAGGCACTCTAACATACCTCATCAAATCATGAATAAATCATAGAAATCATAAGACATAAAGGTAACTTGAGGCATTAATAACATTCTTACGTAGGGAGTAACCCTCTTAGTTTTGTTTGGAATACCCACCACAGTATATTCCCTAAATCTCTTTGTAGAAACCTTAACGTTTCACTCCTTCGCGTTACCCAATGCATTAGAGAGCTATATCGGGCTCACCTGCCCTTAGTTTATCATGGAACCACCCGTTTTCATAACAATGCCCAAGAACCATAACATAAACGTATCACATAAAATATGCATAAATGAAACATAAAATTTCCACATTTCAATCACAATATTACATTTTAGGATATTGAAATAATGAATCCATTCAAAAAGAAACTATTTCCAAATCCATTTAAAAAATTTACTAAAGAGATTTTTTAATCAAAGTGTCCCATACCACTTTGAAGCTTTTAAAATTTTAAACCATTAATATCCATATAAATAAATCCTTAACACCATTTTTAAAACATGGATATTAATGAGAAATATTTATTAGTATAAATCATTAAAACATTTAAAACGATATTTTAGTTAAAGGGGTTTTAACAAAATGAGAGACACTTGAATACAATAATTGAGGAATAAAATTTAATCATAACATTATAATATCATGATAATAAATGGATTCATGATATAATATTCCAAAGGACAGTATATACACCATATAATAGTGAATTGGTGCATAACAACAATGAAGTCTCAATAGAAATGTAAAATGAGATGAAATCCCTTATAAAGAAGGTATCCTTAAATTAAGGATAAATCAATCTCATAATTATGTGTGACAAATATAAATACACCCAATATAAGTGGATATTAAGTGTAAAACAATCAGAGGTTATTCACACATATTCATAGAATGACATATTCATGGAGTACAATTTTATCCCAAAGAATCAAAATTGGGTTAAGAAGCTTCCTTGCAAAAATTTGACAGCCTAATGGCGCCAATACAAAATTCAGAAAATGAGTTGATAAGAGGTAAAAAAGGTATCTCATCACTTGGACATAAAATTTACGTCAATAGGGATATATAAAAACATATCCCAACATTAAAATATGTAAATTAAAATACCCAACAAAATAAGTCTTTTTAAAAGAGGAGGGTGAAAGGTTCCCTAACCGACTTGGGTATCTTTCGAAACATACACCCCATGAAAGAAGGACAATACAACATTGATGTAAATACTCATAAAAGAAATCATATTACACAAAGATTATAACAATAGTCAGTACATATACCACTAAAAGGAAATGGTGGAAAATGTAGTATAAATCTCACGGGAATAAAAGTGAGATGAAAAATCCCTTACGAAAACTCGACAGCCTAACGACGCCACTCAAAACTTCCCAAATGGATTGATGAGAGAGAATAGGGTCTATCATCACATGAACATAAAAATAAGAGTAATATTAATTTAAAAGAACATCCCAATAACAAGAAAGATGTGCTTTAGAAGGAATGGCATAGAAGAGTGTACTTAAAAACAAAGAGAGGAGTAGGATCCCTTACCTCGGGTTCGACTTGACACGATCGTTCTTTAATCTCCTGAATAATAAACTTGAGTTAATTTATACTTCCTTAAGAACCCATTTCAAGTTCATTATTCCTTTTATATCACTTATTACCATGTCATTAACACTATGAAATTATTTTAGTTAATAACGGTCGTTTGAACGATAATTGGTACTTGAGTCAAAAATTGAACTTGTTGGAAAATAATTTTCCATGTAGTTATAGGTACATCATATCCAAAATATTATTGATGTTTTAAATATCATATATATCCAGTATATATTCATTTTATACTATTCCATAGGATTTGGAGATAAAAATTAAAAGCACCGTTCATATAGAGTGTAGGCCGTACGTACCCATGAACGCTACTTTCATTTTTGTCATATTAATGGAATTAAAACAAAATGATAGATATATATATGTTATAATTACATAATGATATCCATAATTTAGATGTAATATATTACATATATATCCATTATATATATTTACTTAAAATAGTACATAACATTTTGAGATAAGAAATGAAATGTACCGTTCATGGAGACGGTAGGCCGTACGTACACATGAACACTACTTTCATTTTTTTCTTTGTCATATTAATGGAATTAAAAATAAATGATATATATATATATATTATAATTACAGTATAATATATATGTTATATAGGTCACATATTTTTATTAATTTCATACTTTATACATTCAATGTATTGCATGTACGAGTCACATCACTTGAGGGGGCGGTTGTCCACACTTCCTCATATGAAATTATCGCATTTACACAACATGAAAAGAATAAAGGTATGTTTTAAATATAAAATACAGAAGAATATAGTAAACATAAATACCATATATATCATATATAAAATACAGTGACATCATAATGGCCACGTTTAAAGGTGTTAAAAGAATATTGAACAATCATCGTTTCGTGAGGCAGAAAATCGCCAACCACAGAAACAGTATGTTATTTAACCATTAGATGAAGGTGTGTGTAAGTGTAGCTAGAATAATTATAATAAAAACATCCTAGTATATTTAAGATACTGGATTTGTTACAAAATAAATTAATAAAAATAGTTTAGGGGGTTGGAGAAGAAAAATAAAACAAAAGGACTCAAGTGAAGACCTTACCTTAAAATCGGGTAACTCCCTTTGGATTGAGCTGAAAGGCTTCCTTGGGAAGACTTATGCCCAAAGTGAGGCTTCCAAGAGTTAGAGAGGGATGTGGAGAGACAAAATGGGTAGGGTTTGGCCGAGGCAAAGGCATTTTAATTGTGGGTAAGGAGGTAGAGGTGGGGGCCTTTTATAAGAGGAGAGGAGGGGCACTCTTGGAAAGGTATAAAATGTAACATTATTTTCAAATGCGTTTCGGATTTTAATGGTCCCACATTGATGTGTTTCGAGGATAAGGTGATAAGGGTTCTAAATCCTCCCATAAAATAGGTTTTGGACATGTGTAGGTCTTAGATTTTACATTATCTTTCCATTTTATTTAAATCATTTATTAATGAGGTAATCGCTGCATCATCATGATGTCATAAATAATTTAATAAATTTAATGTCTAAAAATTATAAAAAATATCATGATGTAGGAAATATTTTTAGATTTCTAATTAATATTTATAGTCCAAAAGATCATTTATGTAGACAAAATTAAAAATATTTTACTTAGGTGATACATTCTTTGTTACATTTAACATCCTTTAAAAATAAAAAGATAAAGAGTCACTTTCTCACAAAAGTGATTCCATATGGCCCCCATGTTTGGCACAAGGCATACCATGGTCGGCCATGAGACAAACAGTATCCTTAGGACACATGTTTTGGTCATTTTTTATTATTATGATATTATTTTATTATCATTAACTACCCGACTACTCATTAATCAAGATAATTAAAGATAATTACCGTCGTTACTATTCATAATGTCCAAAAACAAAAGAGTCTTAATTACATAATTTGGACCTTATTTATTCCAAATATTTAATCCATTTTACCAAATTAAAAACACATAAATTTCAATAATTAATTTAAAAAAACTTCATGTTGTCAAAACAAATAGCGGGGTTTTTTAGAAACAATATTTATGAAAATTTTGGCACTTGTTTATGCCTAATTCTAAAGTGAAATTAATCCCAATGACCATCATTGAATTACATAGTAAATATATATTCTAATTAAACTTTAAAACAAATTAAAAAGATAATATAACCATATAATTAAATTATATGTAAAATCCGTTTTGATGTAAAATGCAGTTTTTTCACTATTCATTGAAAAATGAACATTGTCAGAAAAATACCAAAAATTAACCCAAGGTAAATTTAAATGTCCCTATAATAAAGAATATGTTTATTTTGAAAAATAGATCTTATAAAATTGTCAAAATTTTGATTTAAAAATGGGTTGTCATCAAAAGGCAGTAAAAAAATCTTTTAAAAATATTAGTGTATTGAATGCTTATGATTGGATTCATTTTCATTTTAAGCCTCTAAAATTTATTGGATAAAAGTTAAAAAAAAATTAGCAAACATATATAATCATATTTTAGTTATTTCAATTAATTCCTGTCAATACAACGGCTAGGCATTAACTACCATTTAAAATAATATTATTT
Organism: Viscum album; assembly: GCA_963277665.1. Taxonomy (NCBI): domain Eukaryota; kingdom Viridiplantae; phylum Streptophyta; class Magnoliopsida; order Santalales; family Viscaceae; genus Viscum; species Viscum album. The sequence goes on along the minus strand of OY728155.1, from coordinate 1,344,379,971 downwards.
TATTATTAGAGTGAAATGTAAGATTTCAAAGAAACTTGTTGTTGCATATTAGGTACGCCATCGAGCATAGCGTTCCATTTAAAGTAATACTAATATTTTATTCACAAATATGGGTAAATGTGAAAATGTCATACTCTTTATTTACCTAGGGTGTTACAACTATTATAGGTCAGGCACTCCCACTGCTGATGACCACAACCACAAAAAGAAAAAAAAAGCACATGATCCCTTGTAATAGGTCTAAGAGTTGCTGATTCTGGAGAAACGAGATGTGAAGGGCTTGGACCGACCCTCGGCTGAATGGAAAATCTTCTCCCCTGAAAACCGGGAACCTCGGACCACATCTTTGCTTCATGAAGGATCATGACAATCCCCCTCTCATGATGATCTTGTCCTAACCAAAGTCCTCTACTCAACCTTTTCCCTTTAAAATACCTCAAGATATGTCTTCATCATAATTAGGGTGACCTGACGCTGGATCTATGGATGCAAAGCCTCCTCGAAATGTCTCACCTTGGCCTCCTTATTTGGTAACAGGTCCGAAGAATATCGTAAAAGGTTTCGGAAATAGATTCCAAACTCTGGAACACTGAAGCTCCCATGTAGAAGGGTAAGAATCTCCTGCCGATTGGATGCCTTCACAGTCGAGGAAAGAAACTCGACTCTATACCTGTCTCTGAACTCCTCCCGTGAGATTGCTGACTCCTCACGATCCCCGAGGTATAAGAACCACCACTACATTGCTGCTCTATGCAGTATCGTCACAGTTAAGGACACACAGTTCTCCTTCCGAACACGGATTGAACTGAAGCCTATCTCAACCTCCTATAACCAGTATTTCATGACTGTATTTGGAACAGAGCCCTCATACTTCTGTAGATTCTAGAACTGAAACTCTCGGAGTGTCTTTCTCCATGTGTCATCATTGTCAACCTCTACCCTGCGGTGATCCGATGGAATATCCTGCTCGGAATTTTCTGTGCAAACCTGATGAGGACGTCGACCTAGAGCCAAACCTATAAAACAACAAACTATTAGAGCTCCTAAACCTGGAATATGGAAGACTAAACCTTAATTAATTATTTTTTTTCTTTTATCTATTTTAGGTTAACCTATCCCAATGTCTACCCATTAAAACACAGGCAAAAAGAAGAATGATGCATGATCCATTCACAGGTCTCTACCCTACAACTAGTATTGCCCTTTTTAGTATCCATTATATACTTAATGGTCCATACATCAGATCATAGGGGTCCCTAAATGCCTATGTCTCAGCCGGTCTCCAGTTTTTACCTCACTCTTTAAACATGAATGACACTATTGCCCTACCAACCCATTCAACCTCACATGTGGAAAACTCCCATCTCTATCCTATCCCTCAACCTCCCTCTGATACCACTCTTTCACGACCTCCTCCCCACAAATTGTACCCCTCCTAGGCCGGAAAAGTGAAAAGGGAGATAATGACCCCCGAGTACTGCCTCAAGTATGCCTTGGGTTGGAGACTAGCACCGAGGGTTTGGTAAACACACAAATGAGAGGCATTACCCTCTAAGAGAACACATGTAGAAGAGATAGATAAGATAGACACCAGCCAGCTCCAACTCAGAACTGAAATATAATAGAAAAATCAAGTGAAAAAATTAAATGTCATGAAAATGTACTACAACTGAAAGGGGAAACAATACAAGCCCCCAAAAGAAAGTAATAACAGAAGAAATGAAAAGCCCAAACAGCTCCTGCAACCCCAAGCTAGTAGAAACTTTCTTAACTCCAACCTAATACAAGTGACCTGAAAAACAGTTTATATATACATAGGGTGAGTATTACAGTATACTCTATAGGATGCTCCCTGAAGCTATCGTGAAAAGGTAAAGAAAGAATTCTAAAGAACAATGAAAACCCAGTGAAACTAACTCGTCACCTAAACAGGTATACTAAGTTCCGAACCTCATCATGGGTACTCTCACCAAGTAACGTATACATGAATATGGAATATAGTAAAGAATATCAAGGGTACCCCACTACTACTTCCCCACTGGTTTGCCACTTTTCCCCAACGTCGCTCATCCTAAGAATCTCTCTACAAAAGGATTTCCCATAGACACCTGGGCGAAGCACCACAATATGCTCCTCGTGGAACACAAAGGATTTCCCATACACACCTGGGTGAAGCACCACACCATCCTCACAACCAAAAGTAAACAGGTCAGTTTTGGGAGCCACCATAACTCACATAACATGTATCATATGTTAGGTATTATACCTCAAGCCATGACAACCCATAAACAGAGTAAGGATCCTCAAGACATCATAGCCTATACCCGTTACACCTATAGTAGTCCATAGAAAACTATATCCAGAATATATGTGTGTGAATAACCATAATCCATTACAGCCATCTATACACATATATGGGGAAAACTAACCATTGTGCCTATCAGAACCAGTAACTACCTAGAGAAGTGAGTGGGGCCAAAGGGGGTAGTCAACCATTCAACCTCCCACCAATTTTTTTGGGAAAACACCCCCAGGGCTCAAAATCACTGGTGTGTAAGTTTCATTTACTGACAAGGTGGAGTAGCCTATAGAAAAAAAAGTACAGAGTATTCTATATCTCACAAACACACTAAAGACATAAATAGTCTTAAACACAATTTCATATAATGTCTCTTAAACTCTGGGATATTATTTCTAAGACTAGGTATCCTATAATCAGACAACAAAACAACAGCTTTATTAGACTACTTCATTCCTTTTTCTTTAGTTCCACTGTACGTTAATTAATTCTTTAAACATTAATTAACCATGAACAAACCCACAATAAATTTCATCAGCATCACACATAAAATCCATAGTTCCTTCAAAAAAAAATTCAACCTCATCATTAAGTTATGACAATTCAAATCCCATGAGTTAACACCATTTAATCAAACATTCATTACAGAATTACAATTCCCATATTTACAGGAATTATAGAAAATCATTCTATGATACTAACACAAAGGGGACCAACACGGTGAGTAGATATACTACCTTTTGAGTCTTTTCCACATATAGAAAAAGCGTAGACCCAATACCCACTTATGAAGACAAACACGGAAATCACGTGGAATTCCCCACGTGTCTTCACTTATTTCGAAAGAAGGGTAAGCAAGACCTGCTACCTTGAGATGTGGGAAAAATTAAGCAGATAAACTACCAAAGAATTTGAAAGCATCCAAAAATAACATCCATACCATTCCATCATCCCTGGTGTCCTCCCGGACACCCTTATGCATAATCTGATGCCTATTTCCACTCTAGGAATCATCTGCTTCCATAACCAAAAAGACCTCTATGCCCCCACATATCACAACACCCCTCCAGGGTCACATCTCAAAAAAAGTAGTATGAAAACAACCATCACATAAATGGGGAAATATCCCTTTAACAAACAAGAGGTTAACTCATAACCCTTTAAGGAATTATCACACAATCAATTTCTTTAATTCATCTTGAATTAACAGATTTATAATTCATTGGTTCTAACATCGGGTAACCTAACTAGTAAGCTATCAAAAAATATAAAACATGATTACTTCCCCAATTTGATTAACATCAAATTACAACAATATCCAAATTCGTATTCATGACTCTTTATCTTTATCCAAACAAATATCAATTAATCCCGATTTACGTTCTTTACCGATTTCCATCTAAAACAAATAGCATATCCAAACAAGAATTTATATCACATTATCTAGAAAAATAAGTGGCAACAACATATCATCGATATCAATTTATTTATCCGGTTCAAATATTTATTATGTCAATTCCATTTTCATCTAGTGGGATGAAACATGCTAACATTGCAGTTTCACGTAAAAGAAGGAGAAGAAATGAATCCCCTACCTCAATGGTTTTTGATGAAAACCACAAAAAATGAAGAACGCATAATAAAGCCAGGTTTATTCTCCAAGAATACTCCTTAGATATATTCTCCTAGATAGATGAATACCAAAACTCATCATATTTGGCATCCAAAAACATAGATCTACCCATAACAGGCGAAGATCTATGAAATCGAGAGAAGGGGAGAAGTAGACTTAAGTAGATCTAAGAACCAAACAAGAATGATCACATACTTCAAGAAACCGTCATCGATTCTCCAAGATAAGCCTTAAGATCACCTCTAAAATGCTTTAGAGAGGTTCACCTATCTTCAAGGGAGGGTAATCCCGAGTTATGGCCTCTTAGAAACGTAAACAAGTTCCTTTAGAGGAAAAACGAATTTGATCCACAATTTAAGGATCTAATTTAAGTTCCCGCGCGATTAGTATGCACAGTTTGACAAACCGTGCACTAACCGTGCATTAGATACTTCCTCGACCACCCTTCTCGCACAGTTTGGTCTCACAGTTAGACAAATCGTGCACCTCCCATGCTGAGGCTACGACCTATAAGACCTAACTCGAACGGTTTGGCCGCATGGTTTAGACAAACCATTCACCACTCGTGCGAAAGCTATTTCCCTTTAGTTTTCCTTAATGATTCTCCCAAACGCACCCCCAAGTCACTACTCCAAAACAAGTGTAGTTAGAAACATCAAAAGTACCTGAAAATGTAACATGGCGTTACAGTTCACAACTATCTTCCATTGAAATGGTTCATCAAAAAGGATGATTTTGGCAAACCGTTGGGGATAAGTTACCTTGACCTCCCAGAACACCTCTAACACCGCATTTTCAAAAAGTAATGGACTGAAGAGGTCCAGGACATTATAGATATCATTAACATACACCATATAGATAAATAAAAGGATTTTATCAATAGATGATATTCTATATAATTCATAAGAAATATTCAATTTGTTTTCATTGATGAATAAAAATATCTATAATGAATTTTTGAGGAAACTTATCCTCACATTTTGAAATCAAAATTTTAAAATATAAATATTTTAAAAATATAATTGGAAAATTTTCCATTTAAAAAAACTATAGGAATATATAAATTATCATTGAAAACATTTATCATCCATGATGGAGAGAAAGGCCATTCTTGATCTATATGTTAAAAATAACTCAGTCTATACTTTTTTCAGAATGATTCAAAGTATCTCAATTGGAAAATGATTAGAATACCCATTTTAAAATGTTTTGTAAAATATTAAAAATTGATAAAGATGAATTTACAAAATTATAGGTTAATAATAAAAACAATACTTAATATATATTTAAAAGAAATGTATATTGATTTTAATTTAATATAAAAGAGAAATAAAGTGTATTTGAGTGATTCATACACATTGATTTCCATTTGTAATTTTCTTATGATTATTTTCAAAGTGCATGTTATCATAAAGAAATTCCATTTCTACCCTCTAACCCCATCAATCATGTTTTTCATAACTTCTAAATTCCTAGGAAGCCAATACACATCGGTATCTTGCATTTAATAATCAGTAACAATGATTCATTTTGTTATGAAGATCCCGAACAAGATTTGGTTCTTATATTGAAAATTACGTGATTTTATCTTCATACATGGTTACTGAATCTTCCTCCTTTTGATTCAATTGAAGGAACATCTTTTTTATCCTTATTCGAAACACCTTAGTAATATATTTTTCATGGAAATGGTTTTTAAATTTTTCCAGTATAAAAATTTGATCTAATTGAAATCACAGTTATTCGTTACCATTGTCCACCACTCATCAGCTTCAATAACAAGATGAAAAATTGAAATACTAACATTATTATTATATGAATACCTCATGACATCAAATATCTTTTCAATGGATTGAATACACCCTTAAAACACCACTGTATCAGAGTATCTACATAAAACATTTGTATATTTCTTCATCAAATGTTCCACTATAGTTATATCTCTTTATGGTAGTTTTGTTTGTTCCCCTGTATGGATTCCTCCACCATTTATTTTTTTGCATCAAATGATCCATTACTTTCATAAATTTCTCTGTTCAAAACTACAATTCTATATTGTAGATTCATAAAGATATCATCATCTCTGTTCCTTCCAACTTCAGCTTCAATGAATCCTATAAGGAAATATATTAAGAACATACGTATATTTGATAAATAACCTTGGTAATAATTAAATTATATATCATTTAAAAATAAAAATAATGTAACACTCATTTATGGTGTTATATTAACATTGTAATAACCCCCAAAGTTACCTAACCACGATCCGATACCAGTTATAATGGTATTCCATTAATAATATATAAAATAGAAAATTAAATTATAATTATCCTCTATAAATTTCCAAATATAATTTTGGTTTAGAGATTAATAATTATTTGAAATAATTCAAACATATGATCCCAAAATAATAAATATCAGGTGCAACTAAAAAAATATCCATTTTTCATAATACAAATGTTTTTAAAAAAACATGACATCTATTCATGACAAGTCTTCACGTTATTCATCAGGGATTTCCATTTACTCTTACCCATACTTACACCCTATGAAAATCATTTTAAAACATGGGATGAGAAAAAAACTTTTTAAGGTATAAAAACGATATAAAATATCAGTACATGAATTTCTATAAACATAAGAAATCATTTTCACAAAGAAAAACTTCTCACCCATAAAGAATCATGTGATTACTTTGTGAAATAAATAGATTTCTATAAAACCCCAAAATATCATATTGGATATATAGGGAATTACATAATTAATATTGTAACCCTTGTTGTTACCATATTGTTTTTAACCTTCACAGCTACCTTACAATGTAAACCTTACAGCTATATTATGGAGTAAATATCATTGTTAATGTTGGTGTAATCATAGAGCTGACCCCCAACATAAAAATACCAATTACCTTTGATGGGGATATAGGTAAAAACCTTCATCATAACAATTTACTAAGTATAATTAAATAATCATAATATAATAATACATTCTTAAAAACATCCAATTTTTTTTAAAAAAATATAGGTTACAGAAAAGGATTTTAAAAAAAATATCCCTTACAATTCTCATATAATTTAAGTGAAAATTAATTGAAGGCATTGAAAATGGGTATAATCTATATATAATTATAATAGAACATAATATAAATAAATTTAATTACATAAATAATCTTAGTGCCTAATAATTAATGAAGTAGATGGTTAAACAAAAGAATGGAAATTGGGTTAAGAATTCCCTTAAATCGGGGTATTCATACATAAAATTTGTTTAAACCACATGAATAATGTTAAAAATATTTGTATTAATATTTTATAGAATTATTTTAATTTTTATAACACCTTATATGATAATTTTATAACATTATTGCACCCATTTATTAATAATATTTTCTTATTTCTATTGTTTTGGGTGCGTTCTTTACATGGTTTCCATGGTCAGTTCATAATGGATTTTCTTATTGAATAAAAGAGAATAATTATAAGTACAATTAAATGGTATGTAATATTAAAATATACCATTAATAATTTATTTTTCAAATATTATGATCAATAATTTGATAAAACAATAATGATATTTTTTAGATCATTTTGGAAGTTATTTGATAATCACAAAGGAGTTTCTTTATATAATTTAATATTATGAATATATGTTGATTATGAGACATAAAATAGATTATATCTTATTTTTAAAACATTAAAATAGTTTTATAACCATAAATGAATGCGGTAATTATTATTCAAAATAGATCGTCCAAGATGTCGGTTAATCGACACATCAAGAACGATGTTTTTATTTTTAGAATAAAAGGGAGTGGAGAAGAAGTATGATGATGATTTTTTTGATAAGAATGATAAAATTATAATATATATACGATAATTTATTTTAAATTCATCTTATATAGGGATAGTTGAATATGATATAAGAAATGAAATAAAATTGAGAATAAAATAAAAGAAAATGAAAGCGTATTTTTAACTATTGAATTCCCACCATTAAGAACCTCCATAAGGCCTTTGGTTTTACACATTTTGAGAGATTATAAGGTATTAGACTTGGGAAAGATTCTTTGTAAGAGGATTATAATGAAATTAATCATGCTACCAGGCATTGAGTTGGGAGGATATGTGGTGGTGTGGGGAGATATTTATAGTAGATGAGAGTATTTTTTTTTCTTTAGTTTGTTATTTGGTCTCAATAATATGAATTGTATAATAATTATCATAAAAAATTAATATATTAAATTAATGTTCTGGATTTTGGGCATAAATCATCCTTATGTCTTATATAAGTCTATTAATCATGTATTTAGATTTAATAGTAAATTATTGTATTTCAAAATTTTTAAAAATATCAATTTTTTCAGAAAAGTACAAAACATTCACCCAAACAATCTATAAGTGAGTATAAACCAAAAATTAAATCCAATTTATCAAAATAATTATATTTATATGTGAAATTTAATTTTATATAAAATAATAATTTATTCTAAAAATCACAATTTTAAAACTATAATTGATTTTATAACACTTTGAAAAATTAATTAATTTATCATAAAATTATCATATAATATTAATGAAAGAAAATAATAATTTATGAATCTATGTTATGAAAATATATTTTATTTTAAATCATTATATTAATTAAAAAATTGTTATTCAATATTTACCACTCTCACTAGAATTTGAAAAAAAATAATATTTAATTTTTTTAAAAAAAAATCATTTTTCTTGTTCAATTATATAAGTTCGTAATATTTTCACTTAAAGGATGGATAATTTTTGGAATTTATTAGGTGGGGTTACTATTATATTAGATATATTACAATTTCTGAGGTCATGTTACATTTTTTTAGTATAAATTCATTGAATATTTATAAATACAATGTATTTCATTATACATTGATAATGAATATGAATATTTAATTAATGATAGAAAAAAATAATTTTATAAGTACCTGGGTAGTTATAATAATTGAATATATTTTTCAACATTAATCACACCAATGAATAAGATCACATGAACTAAATTCAGTTTTGTTTGAAATTTTATGGTGATAATGTTGATCGATCAATTGATATATGTTAGGACATATAGAGTTCATGATGAATGAATTTTGAGTTGTTTTAGGAATTACGTGTTTCATTGATGATATTTTCATGTTACTCATGTTTCTCCTACTAGGATGGTATCATTTAAGATTATAGTGTGTTCTGATTAAATAATTTGTCACTTTCTAAATCACATGATGGGATTTTTTGGCCAAATATTGAAAAAGCATTAATGTTGTTCAAAATGGGATAAGTTTTCAACAAACCAAAATGTGTAGGTTATTGGAAAAAATATATAAAAGTAAAATTTTAGTGTTTTTTGGGATGTTTGTTTTATGGAAAATCTGATTTTCATGGTCATGTTTCGACTTCCAAATATATTGATGACATTTTATATAGTAAGATATATAAGAAAAAGGAATGGATTCTCTAGAGGGAGTATAGATATTTTTTTTATAGTGTGGCATCATTGAATAGTGTGTTCCATATTTTTTTGTGAATATTATATGGAATGGAAAATGGATTATTTTTTAAAAGATTTATTTATGTGTAATATTAAAAAAATTCACATAAGAGTGATGATGATTATCAATTTTTCACACATGTGAAAATTTAGGACCACCACATAAAAATACGGAAAATTCAAGAGTTGTGTACAATAATAGAATATTCGTAGAATAAAAACATTCACAACATAGGTCTAGTTAAAAAAAATTGGATAATATATATGATTTTATCATCATTAAAGGGAGTTTCACACCCAATGAATCCTAAAAAATAGTCTTCCGTGCATTGGGAAATGTTTTGAAAAAAGTGGTTGGAGGTTGAGAGACATGTGTGGATTGTTATCTGGGTATATAAGTTTATGGTTACCTCCATAATTTCAGTATCCCATCCCTTATATATAATGAGGTCTCTAAATAATTTATGTGTTGCATAGAAGACAATAGAGTCATGTAAATGGAGTGTTGCATGAAGAAATGACTATGTTTTTTATTCTATACCGAAACGAGAATATGTATTCATGAACAATGAAGGTGAAATAATAAAATAATTTTTTTTGTGAAATGAGGATTTACATGAAGAAACTTGACTGTTGTGTGAATGTTGTTAAATTTTCACACTAGACAACAAAAGGTTTTACAAAATATAATGAGAGAACATTAATAAATTAGCTAGAAATGTTCTGGAAAAGTGGTACTCAAATTGTGGATGAAAATGGAATACAATGATACAATAAATTATATTTAAAACATATTTATTCACGTAATCAATTTAGTAAATTCTTAAAAAGTAGTGGGAATAGTCTAGTTGAGAGAGAAGTGATTTTTCATATTTTTATTTGTGGTAAACTAATAGGGGAAATGACTCCCCTTTGAAAATTGTAACAATAGTGCAGTTTAGTTGTATTATACATTGGTAAATTTCCTTTTTTCCCTCATTATAAATAATAAAATGTTTTCTAACTATGTAAAATTTTTCTATCTCATGAATGATTTTATTTTTATACCTTTATATAGGAAAGAGAGAAGAGATAGTTTTGATTAATGGAGAAACAATATCTGAAGGGGAAGTGGTTTTAAAGTTGATTCCTGAATTCACCCCCCTATCATGGAATTTTACCTGGTTGGACTAACAATAATTATTTATAATAATAAATAATATATAAAAATATTAAAGGGAGTACACCATTAATGGAGATTATAGTTCATATGTATGAATGAAAGATGGTTCCATTTTATTGTCTTTCTGACTAAAAGAAAGTAAATTAAATATATGTCAATATATAAATATTTTATCAGTCCAGTATAGTTATTTTTTAATATATATGATACATATTTACGAAATCCATATTCATTATATTCCATGTAATGTGTTAACAAATCATATCACTTTAAGAAGGCGGTAGTCCACATGTCCACATACGTAGTTATCATATTCCAATAAAATATAAAACATGGAGGTAGAAGCTATATAATAATTTCATATCCATAATAACATCATAAATAAAATATATATTCTATATAAATATTAATTCCATCATTATACCAATTTATTGAAGATGTTAAAGGATTAAAAATGACACTTGTTTGTTTGGAGGTAGTTCTCCATACGCAAGAAAAATAATTATGTATCCAATATGATGGATGTGTGTGTTAGTGTTGGTCATACCCATATAATAAAAATATTTAAATATATATGTTATTATTATGTAATTATATAGTCTTTTAATAATAATAATTTAGGGGTGTATAATTAAATAGAACAAAATTCCTTGTTCAAGGATGTTACATATTTTCAGGTAACTACTATTGGTTTGCACCAAATGGATTCCCTTGATGGATTTATTCGCATAGGGATGATTCTTGGATGAATGGAGGGATGTAGTAAAATTAATTGGGAAGGGTTTTGACAAGCCATTGGTCTGGATTGGTGTGAAGATGTTAGGCGATGGGGTTGAGTTCCCTTTTATAATGGATGAGGAGTGATATTATTGTAAATACAAAAATGTAAACATTATTGAGAGGTCTCCCTTACATCATATGACATAAAAAAAATCCATGATTCATAAAATAGAGTATACGGTCAATATATGGACATGTAATGACTTTTGGAGATGTTTTGTTTCTTATTTTCCCCTTTAAGATAATGTATAACAACTAAGTAAACTACATTTTATGTTAATCAATGTAATTTTTTTTAATTAAATTCAATAATATTTATTGTAAAAAATCAGTTGAACTCTGCACAAATTATAAATTATTACCATTTAAAATATGGAAACAATTATTTTATATTCTAAAAACATTGGATGATGAATGAAATTTAAGAAAATCATTGATACAGGATGTGATTTTGAGTTTTGAAAATGATATTTTTTAAATGTTTGAAATGTTTTTATATCTAATTTCAAGGTGAAACTGATTTAAATATAACATATTGGGTAAATAATTTTAAAGGATATAAGTTTAATTTAATATAATTAATAAATATAATATGATTTTATAATTTAATTTTTAAATTATTCATTATCTCTTTAAACTTATTTATATTATAGTATTCATCAAAAAATTATACATCCTGGAAAAATATAGGAAAATTTATAAAAAGTAAATATGGATATTCATATTACTTTGAAGAAGATTATTTTCTCAAAAAATAATTACAATGGTGTTAGAAATTATTTTTAAATAATGTCTTAAATTAAATGGAAGAAAAACTACCTTTTGAAAAATATATCATTTTATCACTAAAATAAGTTGTGTTATTATTTTATGCCTAAAAATGCTGAATAAATGTAAAAAACATTATTCATTTATAATATAAAAAATATCAATAATATATCTCACTAACACTTATTAATTAAAATAATTAAGATAAGACAACTTTGTAGGAAAAGAAGTTTTATTTTATAAAACAACTTCATTTATATTCAATTGGTTATTATTTTATTTTAATATTAATTAATAACTAATAAATTTATTTTATAAACATGTTTAATATATAGTTTCATAATTCGGTTAATATTATAAAAGTCTTCCATTCCAACTGATATTTGATAACTATTATAATATTTTAATAATAATATTAACAATATATATTTCATTAAATCTCGATCATGCGTGTAACCGAAGCTTTTGAAGGAACTTAGAATTGTGTGTAACAAACTACAAAAATAGTTTTTCAGGTACCTAAAGTTAATATTTTTGTTATGTGTAGAATAATATTTACTAGTTTTGGTGTAAAAAGTAAGAATATCATGATGCATTCATATAACACAAGTTATTTTCAGTACAAGTTAAAATAAAAAATATGGAAAAGATTTTAGTAATTCAAAAAACATATTCACAAAATCTCAGGGTGTTACAAAAAATGTGTATGTTTAAAGATAAGTGTAAATAATGATTTTATTCATATGTTTGTTTAATCTTATTATTATTCCCCATGGTTATGTTTCCATTTCTCTTCCAGAAATGATACATTCCATTTTTATGCCTCATTTATAAGATATTCCACAGACTAACAAAATATCATACCTTATGCCACACTTTATGAACTATGATTTTCAGAATAACATTATTATGTATCATGATTATTATAATATTCTCATAATATTCTCATAATATTCAAAGTAAAATTATTAGTTTTTTACACATATTCTTATACATATAATGTATCTTGGATCACTAGATTATCATGTTTCTATTTCCAAAAACAATTGAACCAATGTCAAAAATATTATCTATCTAAAATAGTGTGAAATATGTGTATTTATAGAGAAATAAATTATTGTTTCAATACATATATTATGTTTATTTTTTAATTATATAATCTAAAATGATCATTGGAATAATTTTTAAGGAAATATTAGTTTTATGTCTTCTAAAAATGATATAGTCACATATATGTTACTTTATATATGGTATCAGTGCATCTCTTAGATAATGTTGGATATTAGAATATTATAGGTTGAGGATGTATATTTCATGTTATGTTTGACCAAAAATTTATTGGTATATATTACAATATGGGATATTTTATTGAATAATTAATATGATTAGGATAAGTATTATGGAACCTTAGTTAGTCTATGATTTAAATCAATGTGTAAGATACCATCCTGTATAATTGGTAAATTTTAGAGAATATTTTTTCAAATAAATTAAACCTATGTCTCTATACTATAATTATATAATGGAATTATAATATATGTTCCAAGGGGTAATAACCCTAAAAAGGGTATATTTTTTATTAACTCAATCATCCAATGTTTCACAATATAGAGGCCAATATACACATGAGTATTCAAACACTCTTAGAATGTTCTCTAGTTAATTCAAATTATCATTATCTTACCATTATGATGTGTTGATTATGATTTTATCTAATTAGGTGATTATTTATATTCATTCTCATAATCCACATCCCTAAAAAAATAAATTACATACAAATATTTATACAAGTTGTAAAAACACAAATATGATCATCCATACTTTCAAAATCAACTAAAATATTTTTATCTCTTACTTGTTGATGATTTTTTGAGATTTATATCATTAAATAATATTTAATAAATAATTATTAACTAATAAAATATTATTTTTATCTATTATACATTTTTTCTAATATATATAAATCTTTTAACACCATGATATTTTATGAACTAATTATTTTTTGATTAAACTAAATATCTTATATACTATGTGTCACCGAAAATACTATGTATTAATAAATCACATTATACATCTAAAATTATTATTTAAAACAGGTACAATAAAAAATAAGCATTAAACATCGATGTATGAATAGGAATAACAACATTTTGAAAAATATGTATAATGATTTCCCATAACGATTTTTTATACATTGAAAATAAAATTATTTTAAAAAATCATTTTCAACTGTTTTTTTGAAAATAAAAAATATAAATAGTTACAATTTTATAAAATTTATTTCAGAAAATAAAATTCACTTTGGAAAATATGATTACAAAATTACCTTTTACTTACTATTTGATAATTTCATACAAAGATTATTTTTATAATAAATAGAAATAATTACTAGAATTTATTTAGAATATTCTTATATATTAAATTATTCACAAGAAACATTTTATATAAATATGAATATGAAATTATACCTAGTTAAATAATATTTTTATTATAACAATATTTTTCATTAGATTAAATTTAATATTAAATTTTGATAATAAAATGTTATATAATTAAGAAGAATTTTTATTTTTAAAACTAGTTTTTCATCTTTTCGGTGAGATTCATTTTAAATTAAATTATTGAACTTATATTAATTAAATATAGATATATTTATTCCAAAAATTTAATTGACCTAATTATTATAATATTACAATTAAAATATAAATATTGTTCATAATAAATATATAAATCAATAAAATTAACTATCACGGTTAAGGTAAAAACTGTTCCACTGTTTGGTTAATATTAAAGTATAAGGGTTAAAATAAAGTGACATCTATAAAACATACTATTTGATTTGAAAATATTGAAATTTAATCTTATTTTGTTAGATAATGTGAAATTTTCGAGATCTTTATAATTATGAAGAATGGTTATATGTTTTTCAATTCAGGAATACCATGTATGGAATTTCCTCCCCATATATAAAAACCACAACATATCCTATCCATATGACATGTAAAATTAATTTTGGTTCATAAAAGAAATTCCAAAATCACTTCATTGATTCTATCACCACATCATATATTCCTTAAAAAACATCTCAAATAGATTTATTATGAGTTAATCTATGGACGTTTTCTAAACATCTATTATCATTCTTAACCAAATGTTTTTATTTTATTTCTTATCCAACCTCACAAAAATATTCAAAAATAATAATTATATTATAACATCCCTATATTACATATATATATATTATTATTATTATTCTATTTTAATTAATTATATGCAACTCCATCTTTAAAAAATAAAGGATGAAACTATCGATCGTGTCTTTGACCTACTACCACCTCGCAAATTTATGTAATTAATTTTCCATCACTGCATCTCATGAATTTAGATAATGGTATATATAATTTTTATATTTTTTATTTATAAAATATTGATGATATTTTAATAATAATTTCACATTCATCATTATAATGTCCAACCTATTGGAATTATTTTACCATTCTTGGGTGTGGATGTGGAAAACCACCACCACAAAATGATGTGATTATTTTTTCATCTTGTTTTGAAATAAATGTTAATAATGATTGATTACAATAATATATATAACATATATGATATAATAATTTTTTTCATATGTTTTTTATAACTATATTTCTTTTTTTCTATTCATCAAAAAAATTAATACAACGTTCATGCGTACATACAACCTACAATCTCCATGAACGATGCTTTTAGTTTTCCATTTATTAAATAAATGGATTAATATAAATTAATTTATAATGATTTAATATGATAATTATATCATGTTAAATATTATTAATGTGATTTTTCAGTGATCAATGTAATGTTTCATTAAATACCAAACTAATTCATATATTAAAAGGAGGTATTTATTAAAAAAATGAATTCATCTTGGAATAGATAATAAATTGATAGTGAAATGAAATTAGTATGTAATATATGGTATCATATATATGTGTAAAGATATGGAAAAGTGGTATAATAACCCTATAGATATTATTAAGTATTTTTGAATGTGTTAGAATAAATCCACGACTTGATGTATCGAAAAATCAGCTCACTTTTTTTCTATGGGGAGACCTACCTTATATAATACTTATTTTTTATATTGTATTTATATGATTCCCATGAGTGTATTTTTTTATTCATACTTGGTAAATATTATATCTATTTCTTGGGTATTAAAATTATTTTGTTACCAATGTGACAAGGTTTTTATTTCACATTCTCATTTATTATTGGTATTGTTTATGATTATGATTTTAATAATGAACTCTAATGATCTATCTGAAAAAAATAATTTTATTATCCAATTATTATTTATGAAGACGATATATTTTCCACTAATTTTCTTATCATTATTTACTATATATTAAAATGATTGAATTTTAGGAAAAATATTATTTATTTCTATCTTCATCAAAAAACTATTTTCCATCAATTTACATGTATTCTAAAAATGATTTAATGATGTTTTATAATATTCACGAATTATTTTTAATGATAATATGGATAATGATTTATGTTTTCCATTTTTTTAAATAATTCTTATATTCATATTTCAAAAAAATGAACTCTTTAAATTTTAGTGAATATTAAAAAAGAAAATTTTTTAATGTTTAAAGAATAAATGATATTTTTCACACTCATGACAGTATATGAATTATAGAATGAATTAAAATCATACAAAAATTTGTAGTGAAAATTATTTCTTTAATTTATTACAAATTTTTATTTTTAAATTGTGTTATTTCAAAATATAAATTATATTTTCCTCTAGAAATATTCTATGTGATCCTTAAAAATCATTTTACATTTAAAATGTGATGCTTTAATGATCTTCATAACTTACAAAAAATATGATCTAGTGATATCATTCTTATTAATTCACTGGATGGTTAATATTTATAATGAAAATATACTAATTAGATACGTTCCTTATCCTCTTTTAATGTTATTATTAAATAGTGAAAGTTTAATGAAACCTATTTGGTTTCCATAGGTTGTGTTGTGATTAAATGTTTATAAATACCATTTATTTTTATGGGTTAATATATAGATAAATTTTTATGATCATGTGGATAAAATATATATGATTTTTATTTTTTATGATCGAGACCAATATTTACTATGTGTAATGATCCAACCATGGTTATCTAAGAAATCCATCTAAACTAAATCGTCATGTAATATTGGTAAACCATGATTACTGAGACATGTCTTGTTTGTAAAAAAATTAAAAAACTATTGTAAAAAAACAAAAATGGATACCACAAAACATATACAATTAATTCAAAAATAGTATAATTTAATAATTACTTCTAATCCCTATGTGACAAACAATTACCTCTAGACCAACTTGAAGTGGATGTAGAAAAAACATAAAATGGAAACATTCTACACAATTACCTAATATTTATCTTCATACATTAATAAAAATTGAAATCTAAAAATGTCACATGTAGGGTGAGATCCAAAACCAAATATGACATCACTAGAATTTCAAAAAAATGTATAATATCACAAATGAATCTATTATATATTATAAAATATTATCCATGAATTTTCAGAAATTAGAATCCTTTGTAAATAAATTTTCCATGGGGGTTCATAAACCAATTTCATTTTATCCACCTATAAATATGACACATATAAGTTATAAAATATAACTTATAATCCATGTGTCAAGAGGTAAATAGGTTATCCCATATCTAGGAAAAAAACAAATCATTCCGTTCTATGTGAAAAAAACTCACATAATAAAAATTGTGAGAAGTAATACATGTTAAAAACAATCATGTGGAAAATATATATAAATTAAATTTAACATCACATTGGGGATATATCCTATAATAAATTTATGTACAATGTACTAAAAATATTAAATATGAATCATGTTATATAAAACTAATATTTATTTCTGGTAGTCAAAATCAAAAATGGGATACATTCTAGTGGTTCCAAACACTCAATAAGGATACAAGTGTCTCTTTAACAACACAACCAAGGTTCCTCATGTAAAATTTTCCATGTTCATTTCAAAACAATTTTCAAAACTTCATAAGACATTTTAAAATCCAAAACAATTTCCATCAGAGTTTGAAATCCCATTTCCATATAAATGACATAAATTTTCAATGCAAACCCCCTATTTGGAATCATTTTCTATTACAAGAATTTATTTGGAACATGTTATCAATTTATATTTATAAGAATCATATTGTTATTTATCAATGTGAAATGAAATTCATCAAATTATACAATTTTATAGAAACAACTGTCTTAAAAATAGTATAAACCCCATTTCCGTAAACAAATGTGACCAAAACCAAGAGAACAACATTCAAAATACAAGAAATTGCATGAAACTGAAAAGGGCAGATAGAAAACACTTTTCAATGAAAAATTCGAATATAACCATGACCAATATCATGGTCATAACCAAAAATAAATAAGAACTAAAATTAATGCTTACATATAATGATTAATCACAACAAACATGGTGATCAATTGTCAAATGGATAATACAAATAGAGTAGAGATCTCAAAAAACAACTATGCTAAACATAGTGTCAAGAGAGACCATATATGGGTCAAATGAAATAATAAAAATCATCCATGATACCTTCTTAAATCCTCCCCAAATGAGATTTCCATGGAATGTAATCCTATTAAAAATAATGAAATCCTTGAGTCCTATATATATTAAAAATTAAAATGTTTTATTAAAACCATAATATTTTTATTCCATGACATCAATCCTTGACACATCGTGTCAAACACAATCTATTTTCATCCAATTCATGAATTTTTATGGGTGGATATTAAACAACATGTACTTCCATTACCCATCATTTTACTACCCAAAAATCATAAATTATTCATGTTTAATTTGAAAAAATACAAAAAAACCTAACATCATCAATAAAGGTATTATCTAAATTTTCATTCAAGTTTAACACATTCAGGAAAAAAAAACAAAAAGGTTAAAGAACGAATGAAATAAAGGTAATGGGGGGTTGCAATTACCCCATGATAATTTCATTCCACTAAAATAAATCCCTTAATATAATATATCCAAAATGAGATAAATCTAGTAATACCTTATGAATGACTCCTCCCCCTTGTATCATGGTTATCCTATCATGACAACCATGATACCTAGACCTGGGGGAATGTTTTAAAACACAATACCTTATCATGGGGGGTGTATAATTCGAACTAGTTTCCCTAAAAAATTATTATCTAGATCATGATTAATATCCACCAATCTAAAAACATAATAATGACTTGATCTATTATTTATCAATTGGTACTAATGGAACATTTCAGGAATAGTTTTCAATATTGATGGAAAATTTATTATGTAGGCCACCATCCCTAGTCATCCAAGGATATCAAAGAGGCACCAAATTCTTGGTTCCAATATACCCAAATTACCCACCCAATGATGTCCCATGTGAGGTGAAACTATGAGAAAGTCTTGATAACAAACCTAACACTCTACTATCCAATGATGATGGTCCACAAAACATTTCTGACAACACAATTTCATGATCAAATTCATCCAGATCAACTACAATACCCCCTTCATCTCCTAAAAACTACACCCAACCAATGAATACTCTCCCATCTCTTCCCAACATATAGATATCTATGGGCCATCCAATAAAAATCCTTGCACAGTTCCATCTTGATGTAATTATCATAACTGTTTTTATAAGAAAATTCTACCAATTAATATAATTTTCAGAGGATCCTCCAATATCATGCATAATGTCCCAAAGAGTATCCTCTTGAACCTAGATAGTCATCTATGTATGTTAATTTATCATACAATGATAAGACTTGATAAATAAAATTTTGGTAACCAATCACCCCATGAAAACATTTTTATAATGTTATGTAATTATTTACTGATTTGATCAATGATTACCATAATTTCATCTTTCCCACTATGATTCCCTGAAAACTAAAGACAAATTCCAAGGAAATCTAGTCCGACATCCATACCAGAATAGATTAGGGCTGAAACAACACCACGAGTCATTGGAATTCCACCATAATTATTTGAAAAGATAGAAATCATGAAACAAATTCTAATTTCAACAATATCATCCCTTGAAACCCATACTAATATATAAAACCATGATATATATTTGGGTCACCTCAGATTATGGACCAATACAAATGATTTCATTTATCCAACAACTGACCCCTCATTGATAGTAAAACAACCAACAATCTATAGAATCACAAATATCTACTAGTTGACTGATACCACTCACCCATGGTCTCCCCACTATAATGTATTTTACCAAATAATTATCACCAAGTATTTATCACCTACTCGATCTGAACTCGCTCATCAAAAGACATGTTATCTTTCATCGAAATCAAAAACACCTTTCTACCGACCTCTTTCACTTCTATGATCTTCGCCAAAGAAAAAATCATAAAGGACAAAACCTGAAATAAATATGTAATATAACATTTTTGAAAACTTTACACTAATCCCATCTACATCTACATTACTCTTAAAAGTGTTATAAGAAATTTTAAAATCAAAATTTTGAAGATATTTTACCCTATATCTCCATCCAAAATTTTGATCCCTCTTAGTAAGAAAACATTTCAGGATCTTATGATCATAATATACAATAATACACTTCTAAAATAGATTGGGACACAATTAATAGATTTCATTCATAACATATGTCAAAAAAAGATCATGGGTAAGTGAGTTTTTCTTATGAGGGTGTCACTGTTGAGAGGCATATGCCACCACATGTTTCCCCTACGTTAAGGCATATTGAAAAATTGTACTATATGAATAAAAAATGAAAACCCAATTGATGTTCCATATGAATCAATACAGTTATTGAAGTCAATATCTCCATCAAATACTCAATAGATAGTTGATACATACAATTTCATTCAATACTTACACTTTTACGAGTTAATGTTTCCCTCAGTAATGTGATCACGGGGATGTATTGATCAAATCGTATATATTTACTAGTGAAGCCCATGATACTTCAGATATAATTCCAATTTATTGTTTTCTTCTACATCTCAATTTCAGGTAATTGTTCATGAATGAAAAGGATGCAAATCTTAGATATCACTTTCCCCATAAAAATCACTTCCTAGATTAAAAACTCACATTTTAAATTAATATCATATGGATAATGTTCAATCATTGTTTGATGAATTTTATCCAAAAAGTTCATAATCTCTTACTCTTACATTGAGTACACCAAAATATCATCCATTAAAAGAAACAAAATAGGGTCCAACATCTGATTACAAATCATTTTCATCAAATCAATAAACACTATTATGGAATTATGAGACTGAATAGAATAACCATAAACTCAAAATGTGAAAATAGACTCCTAAATGTTGTCGTCGATATATACTCTTATTAAAATCTAAACTGATTAAAAACTAATCACATGTAAATGATATAAAACTAATTATCTAATCTAAAATTATGAAGTATGTCATCATTACTTCTAAAATAATATTTTTTAATTTTCAACTGATTCTACAATAGATAATCATTAAAAATCACGAGGATCTTGTCTACCTTCTTATAAAATAGGGGAAAATATTCCCACAATGGCTATTTATGATGAATAAAGTCTTAGGCATCTATGTCATCAAGATAGAACTTATATCACCCTAACCTAGAGTGTTCCATAATTTATGACGAAGTATAAATGGGAATCTTATTATAGATAATATCTATTAAAAACATGTCCCATTAGTTAGGTGGTTAACCATAAATATTATCTAAACATAACCTAGGTTATGGACACAACAATTTCAGAATTTTACCACCCATGCATGGTTCAACAAAATCAATAAACATCATGGAAAATTGACATGACATTTCTCCAATATAAGGAAAAAAAGTCCCTCCCTTCCTGACATAGATTCCCACTCACATAAAAAAACATGAGTAACCCCGTCATCTAATAAGAACTGAACTCGATGATGGTAATGGTATATATATTCATTAACACTGATCATTCAATCCATAATGATAATAATGGAAGAATTATAAATATCATATCCCATGATTTCCCACTCCACCTCAATGTCGGCAATCATCACCCGAAAAGTGTTACATTTGACTCCTAATTCAAAACACTTTACTAATGTATGGAAAGATTATTAAATAATGGAATATGTAATGAATGAAATCCCGACACATCAAATAATTTTGATGATATAAAGATTTTTATCACATGTTTTAACCAAATACAGAACCATATAAGACTAGATTAACACCGTACCTCAATGAGTAGATAGACATGCTTTAGATCCCTAAGGATAAAAATATGATGAGTAGATACATCCCACATTTTCCACATGAAAAACTCCCTTAGAATGATAATTAGACCCAAAACCCTTGGAAGCATCTTTATGAACATGAAATCCCTTGGATAGAGTGGATCCTGACCTATATAATTGAGGTATCATTTCACTAAAACATTGTAAATATCTAAATCGTCAACAAATATGACATGTTTTGGGAACCTATATGATTTTACATTTGGTGTGATGTCATCATCCACACTAGTTGTAGGAAGATTACTTATACATCATCTATACCCCTTTAATTAGTCCAAATGATTTATAACCCCTATTACAATGAACATTATATCTAGAAGATACACCCGCACTGGGAACTAAACAAATTGAAACTCCACCAAAACTCATATTCCCACTTATATCTACTTTAACAAAAGTTCATCTTTCAACTACCTCTATAAATTTCATATGGGACATATGAATCATCAATGACTGAATATTATGACTAAATTTTGAACCAATTTTCTAGTACATCAATTACTCATTAGTATCAATCTCTTCTTTCAGAAGATCAAACTTCACAAAATGGGTAGATTACCCATGAATAGTACAATCCGTCATGTAAAAGGTCATAATCATCGGTGTCGTCTCCATAAACAATGTACCAGGTTAAAATAGATGGTTAATGATTTTTTTGAAAGAATATGGTGTATGATCCTCATGCATCATATATTGCGAAATAGATTCCCTCCATTTCCTTCTTGGATCCTTGACAATATCTATCGAATAAGCCACCCTAGAGATTTCAATTGTCTTAAAGATGAATTAAATCCTCAATATCTATTGATGGAATTACTTTTATTCTTAGGTTCCTTTATCACCATCAAAAATGGGATAATTCTGCCTTGTAAATTAAGATCTATGATCCACCATATATCATGGGTTTCCAACAACCATTTGACCCAGAGTTTGGGTAATTCATATGATCTTTTAAAAAAAATTATTTCCCATTGGAGGATTTTAATTTCTAACTTATAATATATCTTAATCTCTCATATTTTGATGTTCACTTCAAATTATAATTGTATAAAAAAGATAAAAAATAATCATTGAAGAAATTTTTTAAATATAATAGGACCAACAATTGGTATTCATAACAATTCATTGAAACAATAATCATTTAAAGAAAAAATGAAGAAAATATCAGAATAAGGTAATGGAAATTATAAATAACATCCTATAAATTTCATCAAAATTTTCTCAAACATAAAGTCTCAAACATGGATAATGTTTTTAACCACCCTGGCAACTCGGTTTTAGTCAAGCAATTGAGATTAGTAGGCCACTTTTCTACACATACAATCTTAATATTGATGGTCCTAACTACTATATACTTAATATGGATAGACAAACTCAGTAAGTGATAATGCACAGTAGGATGAGAATCCCGATGATGAAAATTTTTAATGAACCTACCCAGTTCAACTAAACAATTTACTATAACTAGCTTACAATTTTATAAGAGTAAAATATGATTAAATAAATCATTATTATGTATAAAAAATATAGTAACATTTAGAGTATGAAATGGATTCAACTGAAATAACATAAAAGACATACAAGACAATACAAAACAAGAAAATTCATGATGTATGTCTAGCCCCCATGTGATCAAAAATCACCTCCAGGCCAATCCGAACTGAAATAACGAACAATAAGAAAAGGTAAATTGTTAAACCATTATCCTCCCTTTAATAGAATTCATCAATAAAAAATCTAAAAAATACCATTGAACAAGTTGGGTGTGATGTCAATCATTGTATAATAGAACCATAGTTTCTATATAAGGTATGATATTCTGAATTCAAATATTCTTTCTTTTAAAGCATAATTGTTTTCCAATTATGATTCCAAATTTAAATCTAACTGCAACTAAATATCCCTTTGGTTTCCAAAATAGAATTTCATATTCTCATTAAAAAATATAACACGTTTAAGTGATAAAAATTGTAAATTATATCCATACATATATAGGTAAAAATGTATATATATATATCCATAAAACAACCTATCATCAAAAGATATGTGATAAAACATCATATAAGTAATCAAAATAAGCAATAATTCTTGATAAAAATAATCATGTGATTAAAACCCATAAATGGAAAATCATCTCACATTTTGGCTCCATCCTATGATTCATTATGTCTATGACACTAAATACACTAAACAAAAATAAACTTTTATCCATACTATATGATATCACACAATTCGATATTTAAAAAAATTTTACATACTAGTGGTTCTATACACACACTACGGATACTTGTGTCTCTTTACTAACAAACCCAAGGTGTCCAGTGTTCAATTTTAAAATTCCATTCAAAACTGTGCTCATAATTTCATAAAACATTTTCGAATCCATTTCAATCCTCATTATAGTTTTAAAACCCAATTTGAAATCATTTAAATATTTTATTAAAAAAACATTTTGGAATCAATTTCCATTCGAATAAATTTATTGAAACCACCTATCACCTAAAATCAACGAACAACCAAAAATAATTATTTAGTAATGATAGTAAATTCATAATATTGACCCATTATATAGAAAAAAACCTACCTCAACATTATATAAACCCCAAATACTTTAACAACAGTGACCAGAAACCAAGAGAACAGTATTATAAATGCATGGGATCCCATCAATCTAATAAAAACCAATAAAAAACCCCACCTAATAACAAATAAAAACATATCCATATTCAAAACCATTAACCTAACCAAATAAAAAGGTTAAAAAAATTAATGCTTACTGGGAATGCTGAATCACAACCAACATGATGATCAATGGTTGGATAGATGATCTAAAAGGATATTATATCATCAAAATCACATAGGGTATGCTTCTAGTTGAGAGTGATCGGTTAGGGTTCAAATAGAATTATAAAATTATATTGATATAACTTTTTAATTTAAACCCTTGTGATTTTTTCATGGTGTTTAATCTAATTAAACATCTAGGAATATTAATGTCATGCATTCACTAAAAAAATTTGTGTCCTTTTTTTCTTAAGAAATGAATATTTTCCATTACATGAATTGAACCCTTTACATGGTATGTAAACCCCCAGTCTCTATATAAAATTCAAAGATTCATTATTATGTATATTACCTGGAATTTTATTTAATTAAACATCATGTAATATCCTATATAATAATAAAATCAATATGTATATGATGAATATCACTAACAAATCTCTAACTTCAGCATTATAGGTATCCCACAAATTTCAATTCCATGATTTACTTGAAAAATAGAAAGAAAAGGAAAATGATAACGAATACCTAATAAAATGTTAATAGGAAATTGAAACTCCAATGCATTTGGAAAATAATAATATCTAATGAGATAAATAAGAATTTATTGGAGAGGGATCCCAATAAAATAGGTGTCTCTCTAAACTACAGTAGCCCTGTGAGTAAACCATGACTAATATGATAGTTTGGGTAGTGAATTGATTATGTTATTATTTATTGGTAAAAGAGACTTTACTAAAAATTAAATGATTTTATATATTTACTATTATGACACAATTTTCTATCTTATTCTAATGTTATTATCTAATGGTATATTTTATTTGATTACATTATAATTAATGTCATACCAACTGGCATGATTTTTACTGTAACTTATGTTTAAGATATTTGATATGAAGGTTATGGTTTTAAAATGGTACTATGATGTTATAATACATTTATATTCATTTTATATTGATATCCCACATGTTTATACTTACTAATTATCTATGCCCACACAATTTTAGGTTTCTCTAAACCATGTTATAAAGAATGATTTTATATAGGGTATGCCTATGTAGTGTATTATGTTGAAAGATAATTATGGGGGATTTAGAATATAAATTACATGAAATAGTAATATTTTTTATCAAGTATAAAATGATACTATATATTTATAGGCATTGGGTGTTTATTTGTGAAAGGAATGGTAGATTCATAAAAAGGATGTAATATTTCTGTAAGAAAAGATTCAATTTCTATAATTATACATAATCCATAATAATTCCTCCAAATCTCCCATTATTACTATCACATGTTCTAACCTTATAAAAATGTCATATATACTACCTTATAATATAACAACGGGGATTGGAAGTATAATAATGGATGAGCTCAAACACTCAATAAGGTAAAAAAATTAAAATGAGGAAATCAACTCATTAATATTATAATTATAATAATAAATCAGCATGAACTCATAATATTCTTTCAATTGAGAATGTTTTATTTATATTATAATATAGAAAAACCTAGATATAAATAATAATAATCTCATAACTATGGAATAATGAAAAATAAATATCAAATACATTTATCTATGGACATGACTAAAGATATTTACATATTGTACAGAATGTACTCATGACTTCTTGGTAATTGAGTTTCAATATGCCAAATAACCAAAACAATTATGTCTCAATAGAAATATTGATTAAACAAGGTGAAATTTAATTCTTTTCCCCAAATTTCATTCGAATAAGTATAATGCATTTCATATATGTTTCATTCATACCATGAAAATCATTCTATAAGGAAATAATCACTAAATGAAAAATGAATATCCTTATATTGCAGAATATAGAATATCAATTATTATTTAATTATTTTATGGAGTCAATATTCATAGAGAATTAAAATACATTTAAATATTAATAAAATAAAATAAATGATGAAAACCTATGTGGAATGAGAAGGTGTATAGATAAACAATGCAATGTAATCATTCAAATAATTATTTATATTTGAATACCATCAAAAGAAATGATAATTATTTTCATACACTCCAAAAATTCATAATCATTCTTTGAAAAAAAACATCCAATATGATTTAATGGAAATATATATTTTTATAAAAAATAGATATATGAGTTTAAAAATTACTCCACACTTGAATAACATGATCTTAAACCACCCAATTATATAATATTGATGGTTTCAAAATAATATAACACATGGATTATGAAATATCAATCAAATATGTTATGTTCTAGGAAAATATATCCATTATATAATTTGATAATTCCATATAATACAAAAAATAATAATTTACTGAAAAAAAATATATATATAAAATCAAATCAAATTACCATCATAAATTTACAAATGAAAATTGAGTTACCAAATATATTCACAACTTGGGAAAAAACTAAACAAAAATAAAAATGAACAGGGGGGTATTATTTTAAATTTAATAAAAATAAATACTGTAATTATGAAAAACATTCCATATATATTTAATACAGCATTCAATCAAAACTTGCTTCATGAAATTTATTTGATCATAAGGAATCAAAATTGTGACCAAGAAACACATTACGTCTTTGGAAACATTTGAATAAAAACCCATTTCAAGAGAGCTCTTATAAGTGAAAATTTCATAAAATAAATAAAATATATTTCGTGATCTAATATCTCAATTAGGATGTATATAAATGTCCAAAATGATATTGGGTGATTAATGACATATAAGTCCCAAATAGAGGAACTTGACATTGAAATGATTTCCACTGATTATTACTTCCTCAATTGAATTTTAACAACATATAAAAACCATTAATATTTAATCAAGTAATTTATTTCCACAATCATATAAATTTTCCTTAATTTCTTAACAAATAGTCATTCTATTTATTAATTATTCTGATTTTTTACATTCATTTTATACATTTTTTGATCATTTATAATGGATTAATATTAAGAATATCCATTTTAATTTTTATTCAAGGTATTATAGTTACTAGTTTATTAGAGATTCTATGATGGAATAGTTGTTATAATTTATGATTTTTATAATTAATTTCACAGCAGTTTTATTCATTATCCATAATGATGACATCAATAATAAGCATGTTTTTGTGAATTTTTGGGATCAATGGGTATTTTTATAACACATGAATTTGAAATTGATATAAAATATAAAAAAATCATACATTTTTATCATGGTATGTTTGTAAATAATTTCCAACATTCATGAATGATATAAATGAATTTAATTTTTCATATAGGTGGTAAAATTGACTGAAACATAAACACAACTTGTTTTATAGAATGAATATGGGATGGTTTTGTTTTAAAAGAATTATAATAAAACAATAATTATGAAATTTAATGTTTAATATTATTATATATTAAAACATAATGAATCTTTGATTTTTAAAATTTGATATTAAAATATTATGTGATTTGAATAAAATAGTATCTTATAAGAAGACTTTTTTAATGAATTAAATTAATGAGGAACCTTTTTTGATATATAAATAATAGTTTTTAATGTTTTCATATAATATTATTAATGATATCATAAAATATTATTTAACATTTGATACCATCCATAGATCAAATCGTATTAGGAAGTGAAGGAAAACATAACATGTTGTGTCATGGAGGTGATAGTCCACATAATACTAAAAAATGGTTTGGATTTTCTGAATTTATGAGGTATATGAATAATACCATTATAATACTTTTCAATAAATAAATTTTTGATGAAGATAATGAATAAAGAAAGATTATTATTTCATAGTACTCACATCGAGGACAACTATTTTCTTTGGATGTATCCTTTCAATTGATGGCCTTATTGTAACTACTAGTTACCATAATATTTTTACCCTGGAATATGGTTATATAATAGGTTATATCTGAATTTTTGAATAAGATACACTTTTATAAGTGATGGGTATTATTTTTTAGGATTCACCTTTACATTTTTAATAATGTTGGGAAACTATTCATGTGTAAAAGGAAACACTATATAATGAATATGGAGTGAACTTATTATTAGTTGAAACACACCTCAGCCAATAAATTTTTGAAAAATTAGCTTATCTTAATGGTTTTATTAATTTTTTTCTCTTTTATCTAAATATAATTTTAACATTATGATTATTTTAAATGATTAATAATTAGTTTTGGAGACAATTATTATGAATTAAATACCTTAATATTTTAATAGATATAATTTAAAACATTGTAGTTATTATATTATATAAATTTTATAAATGATAGAAAATTATATTTATCAATTAAAATAGTTTATCACATAAAAATATGTTTTAGATAAATAACATTTTTATGATTTAAACTTATATATAAGAAAAAATAATAATGGATATTAATATTAATGACACTAATTGATTTATTATAAAACAGTCAAAGGGTATGGGTATTTGAAATTACGATAAAACTAAATATGAATTAAAAATAAGTGATCCAATTTTAGGATTTTTTTTGTTAATTTAACAATTTAATTAGTTCAAAAAAAATTGGCTATTATATTTATAATATCAAAATTACTTTAAAATTATCATATATATTAGTTAAATTTATTTTTGATTAATTAGATGTTTTTATATACATATAAGGCATCCTTATGTCATGAAAAATTCGTATAAATGTCATTTTTTTTCATAAAATAATGATTTTTAACTAAAACATTGTTTACATAATGCCCCAAAATTTATACAATGTATATTTTGGTATAAAATTTAATACTGAAGTACAATTTTATTAATTTTAATTTGAGAATATTTTATTTTTGTTTTTGAATAAAATCATAAGATTTAATGAGAGACCATTATTATGTTCAAATGACATTTTCAATTGTTATATGATATTATTATTATTTCATTTCATTTAACTACTAAATTAAAATATTATAAATTATTTGTGTCACAGATAATTCATTATCATTAATCAATAACTTATTATAAAATTAATTAATATTAGATTAAAGGATTATTATTTAGATACATACTAATCTAGAAAATCAATGATCTCATTTTCCATTTTAGGTTGAAAATTTTATTTTTATTCATATTAAATGTTCCCTATATTTTAAATATCTATAATCATTATAATTGGGATAATTTTATTTATTCTTTATTTTAAAATAGATAGATTTTAATGGTTATACATAAATATTTATAAAATATACCTCCATTACATTAATATTATATTTTGTGTGTGGGGAAATATATTATACACATTAAATTATTTTAATGTAATCCTATATTAAGATCATAGGGTTTAAAATTATTCATCCATTAAATATTTTACATAATTGAAATTTGAATCAGAAGAACAATGTAATTTATATAGGGAAATCATAATTAATCATACACTTCTATATGATCAATGTATTTTTAAAAGATATAAAAAAATTAATATATTTTATTTATAATGGGATCGAACCCATTAATAATTTCACATAGAATTATAATATGGGTATATGATCATGATTTAGGTCGAATAAAATAACCCAAACCCAAAAAATTATTGATATGGTAATTATTACACTAATAGTTTTTAAATAAATATCCTGATGTTTTTGGAAACCTACTTTGAATGGAATACAAGAAATCTATAGTGAAATATCCCAATCCTATTTTTTTGTTATTGTTTCATGTTATATTCTATTATAACATGGTTGTTGGTGCATATCTATGACATTAGACATTGGATTGGGACATTTAGACCCATTATTCATAAATATCATTCAACTAAATAAATTATTTTTTATTCATTATCAATTTCCATTAAACTTGTTAGTCTTATTAACTTCTATAAAAATATACTATTTAATACCTTGTTTATTTTCAATTTTTTAACATGTAGGAAATTGAAACTTATTTCCTTTAAAATTTTATTGTTCATAGTTTATATGATATTCCATCATTTTAATCTATATATAATATGAGATTAAAACTACCATCATGTTTTTAGTGATATTTTTTATAGCTGTTTTGGAATTATAAAATTATTCTTTGCTATATCCTTTATCTCATTTGTTTTTTTATTAGGATAGTTTCTGCATTTTCCCTGAAAACAATTATTATCATGGTTCTTTCAAGATTTATTTTTTTACTCAATACACGTCATTTCACATGGGTGACATTCATTATAATATAATTATCCTAAATAAATATAATAAAATTGAACCTCAAGATGTCCCACATTATAATAGTATCACCTTAGTCTATTTTTCATCCAAGTCAACATGTATTAGGCTTAAATAAACCTATATCACTCTATGGTTAACATATATAATTATTCGTTCAATAAGTTTTACTACCATTAAGATCTCTCATACTTATTAATCTAATCCTTAAATTAGATATCTCAAATATAAATGAACATTCCATTTATATTATAATACCAATAAAAATTAAAATTTATGGTATCATAATAAAACATATCATTCCAAAAAAAGATACTCATTTCTATAATCATATACCTAATTATGTATATAACATAATCATATATTGTCCATATAAGTCATTTCTCGAAAAAATTGAAATTATAGGACATTAGAAAACAAAATCATTACACGTTCCTCCAAAAATTAACTCCACCTTTAAACCTAAAACGTCATTAATCAATTGTTTATAACATAAAAAAACACATCAACATTTTTCATAATATTAAATACATTATGTAATGTTAAAAAATTTAACAAATAAATTAATAATCTTATTGTTTCAAAGTACTACAAACCTTATTTTAAAAAAAACCATTCAATATATTATTAACACAACAACAATCATGGATTAAAAATAATAGTTTATTATTCCTCAATAAAAAAAATTCAATAATAGTTATCCCCAAAATAAAACCTTTTCATAAAATCAAATTTCCATGTTATTGATGTCATTTAATATATATATATATATCCAAATATATTATGAAATATTACTATAGAACAATCCTTATATGTTTCAAATAATTACCCATTCTTTTAGAACATGCCAGTATATCATTGATAAATATCAATCATGAATTATAATAAATATGAGAGTCCTAATTTTATTTCTATTAAAATATTAACATCAATAAAATGGTAAAACTATTAAAAATATCATTTTCTATAATGACTTTCATGTACTATGATTCTAAAATAATTACGTAAACTGTTTTGTTTTGTTATAATACATATGTATTTCCAAGATGCATACCATTATTATCATCATTTAAATGATAGAGTTTTATCCAAATACTAATATCATAAATTAATATTAATAAAATATGATTAAATGATATCATAAATATTACAACTCCCTCATAAATGTATTATTTAAGGACACCCTCGTTTCATCATTCCATATTTCCCATTAGGTCTATATTTCTCTATGTTAGTCTATATTTTAAATCATTAAATAATACAATAGATTAACTCATATATAAATCATTAATAATGGTTTATATAAAAAATGTGTTCAACTAATTCCTATTCCATGGGAGTTCCTAGCTAGGTCTTTGTTCTATGGGCATTTGCTATGCACCCGTTTGAATATTTGAGAAATTTTTAATTATTCTTCTTTGTTGTGACTACCCTTGATTAATCTATGTGATAACTGTGTCAAATTTCTATTATTTATAAGGGGATATAATTTTTATGAAAAAACTAAATTTATTATAAAAATATAAGTAAGTTATCTTATACATAGAAGTTTTCAATGTATTTTCACTGATATTATTCAATCTAAATCCCCAATGAAAATGATTATTTTTATCTTATAATTAAATCATATACCATACTGAAGGGTTCCCTACTATGATAAATCATAACTTATCAATCCTCAAAATCTTCCAAACATTCAACCTAATTTATTATTTAATCAATTACTGTCTATTCATTATAACTGTGATGTTCAGACCCATTCACCCCTTTTTGGTGCCACAAACACAAACATTAAATAATTAAATTGGTACTAGTAGTAATGGCTTAGATATAATGATCCTTAATTATAAATTTATAAATTATATTTATATTTATTACATTCTGATTATCTTGTTTTTGTTTATATAATTAAATAATAGCAACAAAACTAGTACTAACCAATTATATATTCATTGTATCAAGAGTATATATTTTAATTATATATTAATCTAATGAAGCTGTAATGAATATTTAAAATCTATCATAAATTCACTCACACAGGATATCCTTTAAAACACATTACAAGTATAATTTTCATTTTAAATTGGGAAAATAGATACATAATAAGGGATGGGAAAAAATACTAAGGGAAAATGTTGAACATAGACAATACAAAATAAAAATAAAAAAAATACTACATAATAAATAATTAGAAAATGTTAATCTATAATAATCATTTAATTGATAGAAATAAATATCCATGAAAATAAATTGAAACACTATAATATATCAATATAATTTCAAAAAGATATTATGCATACTACCAAATATAAAAATCTTGATTCTAAGGCATTTTGGTCTATCATTTACTTGTATTTAATACTGAAACGAATAAAATTTTCTAATTTCATAAGGAATACATCAAAACCAAAACCTATAATATATCATGATACATATTAATTACATGAGGGGATATATAAATATGTTCCTCAACCATTACTTGATTATTTCCTATAACATCAATATATAAGTAATTAAGGAATTCTTTACCATTCTATATGGAACCACATGCTAAAAATTCATAGTTAATAACATATTAAGGAAAATTTAATGTGAATTTATTATCATCATTGTTAGATTCTAATAATCATATATATTTTACTTACATATCCTCACATAAATAAATGTTATAACATGATCATAACTCAATATAAGGAAGATGGGGGTGGATACAAAATATATAGTCAAAATTCCAATAAACACATTTATTTGAGTAAAAAAATATTTATTACTAATACTTCCCAAAATTAATTATAAAAAAAATAATACTATGTATAAAATGTAGGAAATTAGTATACTTATATGTACCTAAAAAATATGGCATAAGCCACCTGGAGAAATAATGTCTATGGATTCAAATAATGTAACCTAAGGGGAATGAAATATCCACCATTTTGTGTATATGGTTGGAATATATATACCATGAATTTTTTTTGAATACCACATGATATAATCAATGGTTATTATGTTCTCTATTTATATTCAAAAATACCAATTTACAATTAGAACTTTATTAATGAAAAATTATTTGCCAAAAATCTTCAAAGTTTGGGAAATAATTCAATTAATAGAAAATTGAATAAATTTATTTAATCTGGTTATATATTATAATTATATAATAAGAATATGGAAGAAAAATTATCCATGGGAAGCGAATATAATATTTAAATAAATAATTCTCTATAAAATACATAATGCCTCAAAAAATAAAAAATTTAACCATGAAAACCCTAATGGATTAAGAAACATCAGAATCAAAACATCTAGAATAATATGGAAATTAGTTAATCATCAAATTATAGTTATAATTGATAATTAATGTTTAAATATCTAAATTAATATGTCTAAAAAACAAAAAAATGTTACTTGTTTAATAATTAAAATATTTTATCAAAGAGAGGACTTTGAGGCTGATTCCAAAATCACATATCTAAATAGCTGTGAAAATATGTTATCCTACTATATCATCAACATGGATATCCTGGTCACTGAAATTATAAATTTATCTTTATCATTTTTCATTTATAATATTTATAAACTGTAATTCTATACATGAATTTTTATAATTGTTTACATTATCTATGCAATGTACCAACATGGGTGCCACTAAACGGTGCCTCGAACCAGTTGGCCACATGTCCCCATGCTCGCCTCCCCATATCCTAGAGGGTTTCAACTAGAAGTGAGCATTTTTTAAGTCAATCTTGGGGTGATTATACGTTATTTTATCAGAATAAAAAACCAGCAATAGAAAACAACAATAATAAAGTGTGGAATTATATAAATAACCAGAATTATACCATGTTATATGATATTCAAAACAATGAAAATATAATGCTCAACTGAAAGTTAAATAGTGATTTGAAAATTATAAAGTCTAGAGTATACAATGAATCTAAGAGTAACGACATAGTGACTCCCAATCAGATCCCGAACCACATCTGGTTTTCTATCCCATGCTAGAATCCCAAACAACAACATATCCTAGGGGATTTCCCATATCATGTCCCACACCAACAAAGTCTACTCAGGTGTGGATTAGGTGGCGCAAATAGGGTGTGAGTAAAAATCAGTGGTCTACAACCAATGGTGTCTGAAACGAGTCATGTTAAAATATAGTGTATGCTGTTTTTTAAGAAATAAATTAAATTAATTATTAAACACTTATGAAATTGTCATTTAATCATTAATCATTACATTAGGCCCAGTTTCAGTTCATGCTTTCAATTTTAATCATCATTCATTATTATCATTCATTTGGTATTGAACGTCATCTCAACCACCCCAAAATCTCATTCAGTATAGGTCACCATTCCTATCACTCCATATTTTATTTAGTGTGGGTCATGATTCCTAGAACTCTAAAATCTCATGCTTGTTTAACTTTTTTTTGTGAACTCCATATCTAAGTACCAATATCTAATCAGTCTAGAATGCCATGTCTAAAACCACAAAAACCTAATCCATTAATTAATTATTTAATTAACAAGAATTTTCCATATTATTCCATTACTAATCCAATTATTAGTTAAAAATTTCAAATTCCATTAGTCAACTAAATAATTAACTAAGCACATAAGCCATTAATTAATTCATAAATTAATAAATCAATCAACAAAATTTTCATCCCACAATTAATTCTTCACAATTAACAATCCATATCAAATATCAACCTAACATAATTAATTCTCACAAATAATTTTCTTTGATCAACATAATGTCTTATAATTATTTACCATAATTAATTATCTTATAAATCCAAATATAATTTCATAATTAATTTCCCAAAATTAATTATCTTAACAGAATTATTTAAATATCCCAATTAAAATAACTTTATCCATAGGTAATATCCAAAAAAACATCTATTTTACAAACCCCTCTTCATTTATTACATGATTCAATTATCAAACAATCACCAAGGAAATCCCTAGTCAATTACATAGTCATAATTACTCTAATTTATGAAATTAATCATCAAGGGAAGCAAGAAAAATCCATAATCTCACATTAACATTTCAAATCCACATCTATGGGACTTATATTTTCATAACCTACCTTGGCTTATTGACAGAAGGTAGCCCAACAGAAATCTCCATAATTTGTGCGACACAAAATCATTGATCTTTCTCTAGATCTAAATCCCTATACAAAAATTTAGATCAAAGGCATCAAGATCATGAAAATCTAGATCTAGATACAAAATAATATTTCTAATTCTCAACTCATAGGTTTAGATCCATGTAAATAGTGAAGATATTCCATGGAGATGTCATGTAGTGATAGAGGAATGAATGAGAGATGTAACGAGGTGAAATCCACATACTAGGAATAGAGAGAATATTTATTCCAGGCTTTAGATCTTTAAGAAATATGTTCAAAACACCATCTAATCCATATAAAAGGCTCTAAGTTCACCTATAATTTTTCAAACTCAAGACAAGGTCAATATATGGGAGTCTCAGGGGCTTGGGTGGTTATAAAAAGGTTTTTTGGATAAAATATCATGAGTTCACAGTTTTCTGGTTAGGGGTGCATGGATTGAGAAAACCATGTGCCAATAGTGTAGACCACTTTGTCTAGGTTTTCATGGTTGCTATGGATTG
Organism: Viscum album; assembly: GCA_963277665.1. Classification (NCBI taxonomy): domain Eukaryota; kingdom Viridiplantae; phylum Streptophyta; class Magnoliopsida; order Santalales; family Viscaceae; genus Viscum; species Viscum album. The sequence continues at coordinate 1,344,342,849 of OY728155.1, read as the reverse complement.
GTCGCACGATTTTTCAAACTATGCGGACCTCTCTGTCATGGTTTGAACGTTTGGAATGGTTTGTCAAACTATTTTCAGACAATCCATAACCCACATTCCGTAATTGTTTCTTAAGTGTTCTCCAATACTCACCTGAATAAACTAATCCAAAAATGTAACAGAAAAACCTCAAAAATTACATGGATTATTGCCCAAGATGACTCCAGAAAAGGCTGGGATCTTACAATATCCCCAACTTATAGATTCTCATCCTCAATCTTCACTTACAAAAATCTCTAATATTCTGAGCCAAAAACATTGTGTCATTATTCCCTCTTGTACAACTTTCATTACAAGGTTTCTTATAGAACACATTCATGTTTCCGTATCATTTGAGATAACATAATAGTATGTCCCCTAACAATTTCTCACTACGATCCATCACTTGTATCATATAATCCTCAAATAATGTATCTTTCATGAGTTCATCCTATTACAGATCAATAAAATGAGAAGTGTCAAGGTGATACCCCCATAGCTATGACACATGGAAAATATTTTTCAAAGTGCTAAAATTCTGTGGAAGGGGCCATCAGTATGCCACTAGACCTACTGTCTCAAGTTCCTCAAATGATACTACAAACCTAGCTTCAATATTTCCCTACCTGCATATACTATAGAGACCCAATCTAGGAGACACCTGGAGGAATACATGATCACCCTCTGTGAACTCTAGGGGTCATATATGTCTATCATCATATGATGTTTACCTATATTGAGCTGTAGCCATTTGATTCTGAATCCAATTCATAGGCTCTCATGTCTCCTGAATGAGACTCAGTACTAAAAAATATTACTCACCATACTCTAACCAATATATTGTTGATCTACAAGGTCTACTATAAAGTTCCTCATATGTTTCCATCTGAATAGTTTCCTACTAACTATCGTTTATGTTAAACTCCAATAAATCCTAGTGGTTTTCCGAATAACCACCAAAGTCAAGAAGACATGCTCACAGCATATCGTCTAAGACTTTAATGGTATTCTCTGACATCCCATATGTTTATTGGAGGAATTCCAAACAAAAAAAAACTTGTGTACCAAGCGTCATCTGTATGCCAGGCCAGAAGCATGAAGTAAAGTAAAAATCGTGATCTGAAACTATTTTCCACGACACCCCATGCAAACAAACTAACTCTTGTATGTACAGTTCTCCCAACTGTTCTATTATAATGGTTTCCCTGATAGGTAAGAAATGTGAAACCTTTGTTAGTTAATCCACAATTTCCCAAATAGAATTATTCTTCCTAACTGTCTTTGTAATTACGACAATTAAATCCAAAGTCATGTCATCCAACTTCCATTTTGGAATAGGGTACAACGAACGTTGGCCTCCATGTCGTTGATGCTCTGCCTTCACCTACTGATAAGTGAAACATATTTTTACGAACTCTCCTATCACTTTTTTCATGCCTGGCCACCAAAACATTCTTCATAGGTCACATAACATTTTTTTCACCTGGATGTACCGCCCACATTGAAGCATGAAATTCTCTCTTGAGTTCCTCTCAACTACTCATATGAACAGAAACCAAATTTTCCACATAGATGATCTAATCCTAATCAATTATATAGTATGATGTTTTCTCCCCTCCTTTAAGGATTTACCGAAATGTTAAACACTTTCGATATTCATAATGCATGTCTATGATCTGTCCCATGAGTGTAGAATCCACTTATATAGAAACATGAGTAATCCTATCTTGAATCTATTGAAATATCACATGCATTTCCTCTAGAAAATTTATTATCTTCTACTCTACACTCGACTCATGTAACAACATCGTGTAAGTTATCCTGCTCAAGGAATCTGCAACACTATTCCCCTTTCTGAGGGTATATGCATGTCCAATATCAAGGGACTCCCTATACTCTACCCATGTTGGCTAACTATGATTCATGTCACACTGTTAAAACATAAAATTAATGCTTTTATTACCCATTAAAAAGGTACACATTTGACACAAAAGATAGAGTCACCAACACATTAGAGAATAAACCACCACTTCCAACTCGAGGTCATACGTAGGGTAATTCTGTTCATGTGGCCTCAAATACTGACACCCATAAGCAATGAATCGATCTCCTCACATCAACAAAAATCTGATTATGATCCTTGATACATCACAATACATTTTTCACACATCACTCGACTCAGGTATGATCAAAATAGGTGCCATTGAAAATCACTTATTCAACACCTAGAAGTCTATCTTACATGCTTTTATCCAATCAAACATTATCCCTCTCTTTGTAAAACCTGAATGTTGTGTTACCAATCAAGAAAAGACCTGGACGAACCTCCGGTAATAACAACCTATTTCCAAAAATCATTCTATATAAAAATAACTCTTGGGATCCTCCCAAGAAATCACATTATCTACTTTTCATGGGTCCACGTCAACCCCTTCTTCTAAGATGATATACCCCCAAAACATTTTCTTGTTTTTCAAAAATTGACATTTAGATAGCTTGGAATATAGTAATTTCACTCTCAGTGTACTCCAGAGAATGTAAAGATATTGGGCATGGCCATCATGAGTCTTGGAGTACACCAAGATGTCGTCCAAAAACACCACCAGAAACTGATCTACGTACGAATGCAATATTTGGTTCATCAAGGAAATAATTATTACTAGATCATTTGTCAACCCAGAAGACATTGCAACAAAAACATAATTTCTATACCTACTTCTAAAATAAATTATTTGTATATCAAAGGTTCGAACTCTCACCAAATGAAACCCTTATATTGACACGCGGAAGAGTATATCAATTCTTCAAAGTGATTTTATTCAACTTCTGGTATTCAACACACAAACATAAACTCTCATCGATAATCTTTGGAAATAATATTGGTGATCCCCAAGGAGACATATATTAAATGAAAAACTCTTTATCCTATAACTTCTTAAACTACGTTTTGAGATCATTCATGTCCATCGGTTACTTATTTTATAGTGCAATAGATACCAAATCAACCCTTGGTAAGAGATCAATGGTGAATTACACATCTATCTATGGTAGAAACACTGAAAGGTATTTAGGAATGACAACCTAATATAGTTATACTACTGGTGGATAGACGTATTTCGTACCACCCACATAATTCTACAAAATACTAGAAATTAGGGATGTGATCTCTCATAGTTGCAGAGTAGTTGGCCCATTTTGGCATGCAAGGATATACAATTATCCACGATGAATATACTGGTCACCTTTATGAAATAAAAAAGGTCACTCTCCTATAGTCACAATATATGTCGGCTTGGTACGGAACTAGCCAGCCTATACCCATAATCATGTCGAAGCCCATTACATCATGGACATTGATATCCCTAATATAATGATACTCTCTGATCTCTAGAGAACATCCAATCCGTAAACAGATATCTCTAGAACTTGTTCCCAATGGTGTATTGGTATTCATCACCTTGTTTACGGATTCCACCTCTAGGATCAATCCATTAACCTGATTTTCATATATAGTGGAATGAGGATAATCCGTATCAAACAAGGTAGTAACTAATGTATAAGAAACTATAGTAGTACCACTCACTATCGATGGTCCTACCTCACTCTCCACAAGTTTATGACGCACTACATGTATCTATCCTGACCCTCTTCCATGCGGTGTTGTCTGAATCCCTTGAGTAGAACCACTCTAATTATACAGGCGCTCATACCCAGAAGCACCACATCCACTAACACTAATTCCTCTACCCAGATAGTTCGAGTTTTCAGACATATATGGTGTAGAAGACCCCCTTAGCACACTCTAACTCTGAGAATATACTCCCTCAGCACCAGCTTTCCAGTACTTCCTACCGAAATATTGTATGTTCCCCATCTTTCTATAGAACTGTAAGTCCAATGGTGGTCGAGGACAATGTGTACTATAGTTTTCCTGCCTACAGAACTCGTCTTAGATCACATGAGTAAGATCATGTGCTACTGTTCCTCCTGAATTTCCATCATTATTTATATTATCCTAAGCATGGTTCTCGTAATGACACTTCATGCTCATAAAATTCACACTAGCTAATCATCCAGTGAAACTACCTATCCATTACTAGATTCCTCTTTCTTGTTCCCCTCTAATATGACAACCATATTAACATCGTCCTAGAATTTCATTAACTATTTTATATTTACCTAGGAATTAATTTCACAACTATGTCCATCCGGAGGTCGTTTTGCGGAAGAAGTGTCATCTTCTTCCAATGATTGATTAAAATGATATAAATCTATGAAACGTTCAGCCTAATTTATTTTGGACATGATTCCTTAGGTCAGATGCATAAACTCTAAATCCTTCACTTGTATGAGCATATCTGGATTTATTTTATCCAAGAACACCTCCAGACATCCATTCCATAATATCTCAATAGTCATTCCTCATTATACGTAAAAGTCCCACCAGCACTGCACTGACACTCGTAGAATATAAGCAGCCAACATGACAATCCTCCCAGCCGGAGTCTCCAAATTGTCTAGTATTAACTATATGGATTCAATAAAGAATTAAACTCCCACAATTCCACCCCCTACAGTAAAATTTAGAGGGTGATGTAGCTGAAACATCTTTATAAACTCAGATATTCTTTTTATAACCCATCGTATGTCTCTCACCATGAATTGTAGGAAACATATTTTTTTTCATAGAACTGTTCTATTTTCTCCTCAACATTCACCAATGGTTCCACATGTTCCCTGTCAGGAAGTTTTTTCTGAGCCATACCCCTCACTTTCTCCCTCAACAATCATCTTAGAGGCATATCTATACAAACACAAACACATGTCTTTGGTCTCATAAAACAAACATATCAATTTTACGAAATAGGAGATACTAACACCTCAAGATGTAACAAGTATTTTCCTTTTTTTCACATCAAACAGTCAACATTGAGGGCTTATCACTCCCCTTAACCACCCTACTCCTAGGTCTTGGTTAACAAGGGTACATAAATTCCCAGTAATTAATTCAACCATTAATTAATCATATTATCTCAAATTAATTAATTAAACAAATAATTAATTATTCATAATTATTACATAAATCAATGCTCTCATAGAAAACCTATTTATTCTCATTTTTCATCATTATTTCAATCCCACACACAAGGAAAAACAATACATGTTCAATAACATACCCATAACCCATATTCATGTGACTTCATAGAATGATGCATGCCACAACAAATCTATGTACCTAGAATGAAGAATATTGACTCAAGTATCCTGGATCTTTAGGCGAAGAATCAAAATTCAAAAACTCTCAAAATAAATATCACATAACACCACAAGTGAATCACCAAAGGTGAAATAATGTCATACTGTAACAACAAACTACAAAAACATCAATACCACCCTTATTACTCAGATTGTACAATGTACATGGTTTTGAATCTCTCATGCACGACCTCATTACCAAGGCTTGACTCTTACTAGTCTCTATTCTACCTTTTGTAAAATAGTAATGAAAAATAAGAAGAATGAAATAAAAACTCTTCTAATATCACTTTGTGATGTCCCAAACTCGGTGCCACTAAACGGTGCCCCGAGCTGGTTAGACACATGCTCTAAAGCATGCCTCCCCTACACCAGAGGGTGTCGACTAGAAGTGAAGGCCTAGTAAGTCATTATTGGGGATATTATACCCAATTTTATTTGAGTAAAACACTATTGGAAGAAAAAAAACAATTATCGCATGTGGAAGAGAATAAACAACCTGAATAATACCATGTCATATGATATTCAAAATTAGAAATACAATTCTTGACTGAAATGTAAAAAATGTGGTGATAATGTGAATGTTATGTTTCTATAATGAAACAAAAATTAAAGACACAACGACTACCAAATGGTTCCTACACCACATCTAGTTCCCTCTCCCATGTCAAATCCCAACCTCCAACTTCTCCCAGATACTTTCCCTTATCCAGTCCTGTAACAACAATGTATAATTGAGTTTTGATCAGGCGGTCTAATTTGGGTTTGAGTAAAATTCAGTAGGCCACCACCAAGATTGTCTCAAACGAGTCCAGTCAAAAGATAGTGTATGCAGTCTTACGAAGAAATAAATAAGATTCATAATTAAATAGATGTCACATTGTCATTTAATCTTTAATCATCTCATTTGGCCCAGTTTCAATTCATGTTTTCCATTTGAATCAACAATCGTTATTATCATTCATTTGTGTTGGAACATCGTGTCGAGAACCCAAAGTCTCATTAATTATAGGTCAACATGCCTATCACTCTATATTTCATTATGTTTATGTTATTGTGCCTAGCACCCAAAAATCTAAATATTGGATAACTATTGGGGAGTAACACCATGTCCATGTCCCAACTTCAAATCATTCTATAATACCATGTATATCACCACAAAAATATCAACAATTTAATCATTCATTAATTCATATGAATTAGCCACATCATTCCATTACTAATCCAATGATTAGTTAAACATTTAAAAGTCCATTAGTTAACTCATCAATTTACTAAGCACATAACCCCTTACTTAATTCAACAATTATTTAATCAATAAATTCAATTCTTATTCTATTATTAATTTATCACAATTAATTATCCAAATAATATATCAATGATTTATAAATAATTTCCCCCAATAATTATGTTTAATCAACATCACGACACATAATTAATTCCTAAATTTAGTTATCTTATATATTCAATCGTTTATTTTATAATTAATATTTTTAAATTAATAATCATAACACAATAAATTCAATATATCAATTAAAATATCTCAACCCATTATGAATCTTCAATACAAATATCTTTTTTGGAAACACCTCTTTGGTTGTTCGGGGATTCAATTATCAAATAATGACCAAGGAAATCACAAGTTAATTCCACATTCCTAATTACTCAAATTTAGAAAATAAATTTTCTATTGAAGCTAGAAAATCCATAAACTCACATTCACATATCAAATCCATAGCAATGGGAGTTTTATTGACACCACCTACCTCAGTTTATTGACATATGTTATCTCAATTGAAAACCATGAAATCCAAGAAACACAACCTCATCGTTCAAGCTCCATATCTAAACCCCTAAATTGAAATTATGATAAAAGGCCTTCAGATCCTGAAAAAATAGATCTAGATCTACTATTGTAGATATATATATATATATATATATATCAACTTATAGTTTTAGTTTCATGGAAACAGTGAATATCTTCCATGAAAAGGTGAACGAAATATTGAGTATTGAACAAGAGAAGTAATGGAGTGAAATCCACTTACTGAGAAGATAATCGATCATAAATTTGGGCTTTCAATCTCAAAGAATGATGATTTAATAAACATAGCATCCATCTGGAGCACTCTGGGGTCACCTAGAATTTTTTCATCCAAGGACAAGGTTGAAATATGGTATTCTTAGGGGCACAGGCTGTTTTAGAAAGGATTTTCGTATAAAAACTCATGCGTACATAGATTCTTTGGCAGGGCACACGTTTAGGGAAAACTATGCACCAACCGCGCATACCTCTCTATCCAGGATTTCACGGTTGGTATGGTCTATTTTCAAAAATTTTCAAATCATGCTCAAATCATGTGGACCTCTCTTCCTAGGTTTGAACGCTTTGCACAGTATAGTCACATAGGTTTTCAAACCGTGCACAAACCATGAAGAGCCCACTATCCTTTAGTTTTCCTTAAAATTTCACCCAAATGCACCGCAAGCCAATACTACAAAACAAAGGTACATAAAACCTAAAAACATACCTATTAATGTGCTCGAGATGACTCTATAAAATTTAAGGATCATACAATGTATCTATGGTTTTGATCATTTTTTCAAGATTCATAATACAGTTATCTATATCATTATTAATCCAATGTTAATCATTAATATTTCAATATAGATATAGTTACATATGATTTAAAACCATTTTTTATGTCCTATATTAAAATAATTGTTGTATTATTTTCTAACCATGATGATGAAATTGATAGTAACCATTGTATAGTGTTTTTTGGAAAGAGGTGGTGTTTTCATATTTACAGAATTAATTAATGATATTTCATCCCAAAAAGAAAAAATTCCTCAGTATTTACTCATATATATATTATCATACTAGTGAAAAATCTAACATAGAAATCCATGTTTTATTGTTCAATTATGTGTTTAATATAACCTACAGATTATCATACCTTATTTTGATGAATTATTATGGCCTGGAATTATTAAAATATAATTATACCAAAATCATAATAATTTTTTTTATTTTTTTTATTATGGAACATTTTAAATTGTAGGTTGTATATAAATTTTCTACTTTTGTCAAATTATACAAGACATGTAAAAAATATTTTATTCTCTGAACACTTGTTTTAAATATTTAAATTTATGATGATCATTTGATGATAATATAATTACTATGTTCTCAAAAAAAATTTAAAAACCCTTAATAATATCATAACATAATATGAATACTCTAAAACATTACACACACACACACACACACACATATATATATATATCAGTTAATTTTGTTGATGAAGACAGAATCAAGTTTCATTATGGAGGAGGATTTCCACACAACAAACGAATAACTATTTTTTTCATAATCAATTGGTAAATGAAAAATCAATAATAATACCCTTAATATAATAAAAATTATGATAATAAATTATAATAATATCATTATATTAGTTTTTATAGAATAAATTTGAATGAATTTAATTAATTATAATAGACATATAGTTGATAATACACACCTAATGGATGTGAATTTCTTTTATATATCTTATTGGAATGGAATTTCTTATGCTATATAATGGTGAATAACATAATTTGAATGTTTAACATGATTCTAAGATGAACATAATGGTACAGTTTCAAGAGGTTATTCCAAGTATATGTGAGTTTTAATGTGTTGAATATTTTACTCTTTTATAAATAAATTTTAGGGTAGCTTAATGTGTGACCCTTAACTTTTGAATAAGTTAGTGTTACAATTAATTTGACAAAGGCACCAAAATTGACAAATTTGTTTAAGAAAATTATTATTTTTAACTCATATCGTCTGCTCTATTTATTAAATAATTTACAATTCTAAATTATTCTTTTATATTTCAATAATTAATATCAATTTAATTTAAATATTAAATTCATTTCGTACATTAATAATAAATTTAAATAAATAATTACATAAATGATCCTTTTTAATAATTTGTTACATTTAATTATAAAATTGTAAATTTATTTTCCCACTAAAATTGATAATAGTTCCCAATGTTATTATTGAAATTAAATAAAAATAATTACGTAATAACATTTTTAAAAGTGTTGACAATGTTTATGAATTAAATTTCTATATAATATAAAAATATATTTTATAATAATTACAATTAAATAATTTAATTCATAATATAATATTCAATTTTATTATGATTTAATTTAAATAAAAAATGATTCTTCCTTGAGGATACATGATTCAATAAATAGATCCAAAAATATATTTTCAGAAATTACTATTTTAATCAGTTCTAAAAATGCTGGACATCATAATTAAAAGATAAATTTATATTATAAAATGAATATATAAATTCTAAAAATTCATATATTATTACTTATATGGGGTTTCCAACCTCATAGACATCCTTATATAATGATAATGTTATACAAATAAAAAAATCATGAAAAATTTACTTTTTTGATTTAATCCCAACATTTTAATAATGGTAAAAAACTTATACTATGTAAATTTTGACAAAAAGAAAAAATAAACATTTTAAAGTAAATTAAAATTTGAAAAATTATTAATTCAATTTATTATAAAAATCAAAAAAAAATTCAAACAATTTTTATTATAAAATGTTATTTGTAAATATTATATTTTCTTATAATTATTTCATATCATTATGGAACGATATATTTTTTAAAATATTTATTATTGTAATATAACATATATCATCATGAATAAAAAATTTCTTCCAATATAAATTTTTATTTCATAAAATTATCTTTTTGGATAATATATATTTTTAAACAATGAAGGTCCTTATTAGTCATTTTAAACTAATTAAATTTTCATTCATATTAATGCTATATTTATTAAACTCATACATATTTTTTATAAAGAAATTACAATAATTCAATACTAAAATTCTAATTTCTATGTTGCAACATTCATACCAAAATAAAAATATAATATACGACTATTTCATTTCTGTTCATTGTCACATGTGGAGAAAGCTATCAAACACATAAATTTAATCAAATGTAATCGTATATTAAGATATCAAGATGTTAAATACTAGTTTCTCAAACATAATTTAGAAATGATCGCAAATAACCATTGAATGATAGAAGAGATTTTAAGGCTGGTCCAATGTAATCATATGTTAAAAATAATGGTGTTATATTAGAATACATCATTGTATTGAGGTTTTTATATTATATTTTATCTATAATAATCATAATATTTTTTTTATTTGGAAACAATAGGATCATGAAACTGATGTTATGACATGAATTTATCTAGAAATAAAAAACTTTTGTAAGAGACTATGGGATCATATATAAGTAGATAATAATTATAGCATTTTCATGTTATTATGTAAATTATGAGTTTCATTATCTTACATTAGGTAATGCTGTTAAAATAATAATAGAAATTAAATCATGATTCTCATAAATAATATCAAAAGTGTCCTATTTTTATCATTCATATTATTATTACTTTCTATATGTTATGAGGATTATGTGAAACATATAAGGATTTTTATTTTTTAGTTTATAATAAAACGTTTGTAAGTATTCAAACAATTGTATAGATGACCTTAAAATGTGATCATATTAAAATGTTATATTTTTAGGGATAAATAATGATGTAGAAATGATTGAGGGATGAATAACTCTTAGTTTTAAATTTTTTATGAAGTTGAGATCGAAAAGGCTTCATTTATATTGAAATATGTTTTAGGAAATCTTAGTAAACACATAAGTAATAATTATTTTATAATTTTATTGCATATATTCATCTCATTTTATGAATATGATTTATATTTTCATGTGTTTTATTTTATTACCTAAGGATTTATACTTATTTAGAGTTAAAGAGAGTGTTGATTTCTAGACAAATAAGTGGTTTCACTATGGTTTATTACCTAGAGAATGTTTTTTCTGGGAATGGTATATTTTGAGGAATGTTTGATAAGGGTATATACATTATTGACTATGTGGTTGTTTGAAAATTTAATTTTGTTTGAGAAAATATAAGTATCACAAAATAGCATTGGTGGGTAAGGTACATGTCTTATTAGAAGTTATATAAAAAATGAAAACATTATTAACAATACCATCACTAGATTTTATCACTGATTTAAAATTAAAATAAGGAGAATTTATTTTATTTAATGTGCATAGAATGTTTCATCGTTAGACTTTTTTGTTCAAATTAATAATATATTTAATAGTTTATTTGACACCCACTTAAAATATAACACTACACTAGAATAAAAAATGGTGTCATAATAACATTACATGAAGAATACATTTATTTCTAAATATAATGATTATTATAAATTTAAATTTTTACATATTTTTTTAATTGGATACTACTACAGAAAACGTTTTCTTTTTTGAAGAACCACTTTTAAAAAATTTCAATTATATTTCTCCATAATGAAATAATTTTATGATCAATTAAATTTTGAAATAATAAGAAATTTTTATATTTATAATATAATATAACAATATTATATTATTTATAAATATAAATGAAATAATATTAACATAACTTAAATATTAAAATGGTAAATTTCTATAAATGCATGTTATATATAAACTTCTTATCTTCAATAAAAAGATAAAATTATTAATTTTAGAATTCAATCTGTTTGAAATAAACCAAATTTTTTATATTGTCTTGTCAATATTATCTTATCCTTATTTTTTAAAATTTTTATAAAATATTTGATTTTATTTTAATATTGGGAAATAAAATTTTTATCAGAACTGTAGATTTCCTGGCCTTCTTATTCTAAATCCTATTAACAGAAAAAATATTTATTTAATGCATTAAATAATACTATTTAAAAATAAATTTTTGAATTTATAAATTTTATTATTAACATTTCAAAAAATAATAATTTATATGTTATAATTGAAGAATGCATATATTGTTTTTTATTCTTGTTAAATATTATTCAATAAATATTTAACAAAATATTTTAAAGATATTTTATTTTATTTTATATAATATACTAGTTTTTATCTTTGAAACAAAATACATGTAAAATTTTATCCAATATATAATTGTTAACTATAAAAATATAATTCTTCTAAAAAATCTTATATAAATTACATGATATAATATTTAAAAAATAATTGATATATAGGGAAATATAATCTAATAATATTTATTTAATATTTGGATTACATAGTTCTATATAATTTAATATTTTTAAATTTTTATTACATAAAAAACTAAATCAGTCATTTAATAAGTAATTACAAACTTAAAAAACCAATATGGTAAAAATTTATATATATAATATTTAAATTATTGAGAATTTTTTTAAATATATATATGAAAAGTGGGGTATTTCTCATCAATATCACACCAAAATTTTAATTATTTCTCACTATGGGATCCTTAGAAAATTTAATAGTTTCATTAAATCATTGAAATATAATTTTTTTCATCTATAATTACCATTCTCTTCACTCATGGAAGGGGATCAATTCCACCTATTACAACTACACCCATCACTTCAAATATCATTATCAATATAAGAAATTTCCTTTCTCATGGATAAATATATTTTATTCCTAACCCTATAATCTCATTTATATATCATAAATCATCCAGTTCTAGGAAGATATCAAAGGGAAATTGTATGTACTAAATATTTGTATTTGTTAGTCTATAGCCTTTAACATTATATTTATTCACCAAACTTCTTCTAGATAATTTAATAAAATGTCACCCGTATTATTAATATATTAAAATATTTATTTACTATCACATAATCCCTTATTTAATACATTATTTCATCTAATAATAATAAACATTGACCATGGGAATGTGTGGACACCCATCATCACGAAATGAATATGTTTATTTCCCTTCACCACCTTCTATTGTAGTTGGAAATGATGGTTTTGATGAATAATTGTTTTTACAATGTCTAAATATTAATTCGTAAATTATAATTTAACATTTAACTTCATACTAACCTATTCATTGGGAAATTGAAATATTAATCATCCATGTGTGTAGACAATCAACTCTATGAATGATGAATTTCATTTTTCATCACCAATGAATTGATGATTATAAAAATAATATTAACAAATTTTAAAGTAATTTATAATAATATTTAAATATGTAGAAAATTATATTAAAATTATATTTAATCATTTCCTTACTCCTAAAATCATTATAACAACCACTCATTTGGGTCAGCATTAACACCTATGCTAAAGATGTAAATAAAATTATTTCATTAATTATTACAGTGTATTTTACTATAGATATGTCATGTAATAAAAATTACTTAGAAATATTGAATTATTATTAAAATATTAAACTATATATAATATAATTATCAATTTACTAAATTTTGATATTAAAAAATGTTGAAACTTGTTGTTGAAAACATGATTTTTCACTAACCACAACATTATCTTTCAATAAATTAATATGGGATACGATGATTAATTGAAAATATATTATTTTAGTATCTTTTTTCTCTTCTAATAATTAACATTGGATCTATAATTAACAATTAACACCATCATTATGATACTTTTATAAAAGAAAAAATCAAAATTTTCAAATATATGATAATGGGAATAAATTATAATGGAGTAATATATTTTTAATAGAGGATAATAAAATAATTTAATAAATGGTTTTTGAAATTAATATTGTTCTAAAAAATAGGATTATGATAGTAACTTTTTAATATATGATATTAAAGAATAATTTTGGAAATAATGATTTTATATAAGGGCGTGGCTATCTTATTTTCAAATCTGTGAGGAATGATTGAAATTTTCTACAATATTTAAATATATATAGATTATTTAGTATAATATTTAATTAAATTATAAAAATACCATCCATTTATTAACATATTAATTTCAATTTAATCACCATTACCACAATACATTTTTTTAATACATTATATATACAACAATGTATTAATTTTTAATCTGATTTTGAAATAGGAAATTGTTTTCAACGATAATATATCTTTAGAATTTTTACACATTCTCTATAAAAAATATTTACTTTTTCTATAATGCTAATTAATTTTTTAATTAAATGTTTTTTCATAATTTAATTTTCTTTCATGGAATATTATTTTCCCTTCATATGAAATTCGATCATTCCACTTCTTTGGTTTCATGATTCATTTTATTCATTGATTTTTATTAGTGTATGCTTTAATGAATTTATTTATCTATGGAAAAATAATTTTAATGTTAGTTTTCTTCCATATGAATTAAATTTAAATTTTTAATGTAACTGTAAACATTTTTGTATTTATTATTTTCAACATGGTTCCAAAAAATCCATATTTAATGGTTTCCATGTGAACAAATATTCCATTTTATATTATATTTTTCAATGAAACACCGTATATAAATTATTTTAAAAAAACTATTTATTGAAATATATTTTCATAAAATATATACACACAAACTAATTTTCTAAAAACATAATAATGTTTCATACTAAAAAAAATCATTTTCTATATCACCCAGTTCATTTAAAATATTTTGTGCTTGAACAATAATATTCTTCAAAGGATAACATAAATATTCATTAATAGGAACGTATATTAAAAATTATTTTTTTCATAATATTGAATCATCAGGGACTTAGTCCTTCTAAACATCCTCATTGAATATACATTATTTTTCATACAATTCATTTCCTTTGTGAATACCCTATTTTTAGTTCATTTTATTAAAGGGTGTTATCCAAAAATACTTACATTTACTGTTTATGGAAATTATTTGAATATATATATAAAATTATTTCAAATGTTGTTAATACAAGTGGATCTATTATCATTATTTAAAGGTATTTACCTAAAATGTTAATTATTATCATTGGATGCCCACATATTTTCCATGGGTATATCATTTTACGATTATTGATTAAATTATGAATGATTTAATTATGGGATTAATTTATAAAAGAATATTCAACCGCCTCTATTTCATTTAATTATTTTTATATAACGGAAGACTAATTTCAAGTGGTACTCATATGTGTGGATGAAGATGACCGGGGTCCTATATCTCCCTCTAATGTTTTTATTTATTGATTCTACATGAGCTAATAATTAATGGATGTAAATATAAACATTTTTAAAATTTGTGGGAATAATGAGTTTACTCAAAAAGTATTCTATGGAACTAATTATTGGGTTTAATAAGTCATGGAAATAATAATTTTTATATAATGGTATCTTGTTTTTATGGTTTTGCAAGATTCGATGAGTCATTTTATTTTAGCATATGTTACATTCCTTAATTATCCATCATTTTTAATATAATACATATATATATTTTATTCAATACCGTATTGTATTATTTATTATCTTTTCTGGGATAATAGTCTTATGTATCCATATTATACCCATCTACTCAAATTATGATCACATATGATATTCGATTGTTATCACTAATGATTAACACTAATGGGAAATAGATATTTTAACTTTATTGTGTTTCAATTTCCCTAAGAAGTGAATAAATGTTATGTGATCAATTTTTCTATAATGGAATATTTTTTTGGGGAATTTATGATAGATTATAATGAATTTTTATGGATAATGTGGGTCCTTATATAGTGGAAAAAATGTAATTCAGTTGAAAATGAAATCATTTTGTTAATAAATATTTTATCTAAATACTATAAATATATTTAACGAAATATCATAAGAAAATATTTTATTGAAATTTTTTAATTAATATAAGTAATTATAATATGATCACAACAATTGGATTTAATATCCACCAAGCATACCTATCTGTAAGGATGAAAACACCACTAGATGTGGATCTTATATCATCAACATAACCTCCTCAATCTGTATCACTATATCATATTATATCTAACATTTTTATTTTATATTTTTATCAAATATATTATATTACCTTGATACACATGGAAAAATTTCACCATTGAAAAAATGAGTATCTCTAGGTTCACATTGATACATGTAACAATGAGATAAAACATATATTAATTTATTGAATTTAGCTATAAGGAGTAATAAACACTCAATTAAAAACATAAAAATTCATGGAACAATACAAATTACCTTTTTATATATTTATTGAATTTTTTTTATAAATATTATGGTTATTTTTTGAAGGAACTTGGTATATTTTTTCTGAATATTTTTTACGTGAAAAGATAATTCAGTGCTGGATTCCTCAGCCCAAAGAACCTCAATGCATTCATGTGAAATATATTAAATATATTATGTTACACAAATGATTGTATGTTGTAATTTTAGGATATATATTTGGATAAGTCTCGAGTATTATATATAATAATGTAGTTTAGTATAGAATGTAGCTCTTACCCTATGTATGTCATAACATTTTTTCGTGTTGGGTGCATGGTCTAGGGCAAGTGTTGGAGGGGCGTTGACAGGAAGATTATTAATTTAATAAAATAAAATGAAAAACATCAAAACAATATTTTTAGAACATTAATGAAGGGGTAGGTTGTATTCCATTATTATAAATGGAATCTCGTGGAACAAACATGGTATGGATGTGTTATCGTATCCTAATTAATCATTGATCGTCACCATATCATTGATTACTGCATTTTAGGTGTTTTATTAGACATAATGATTTGTTATTTCATTATGAGGTAGGAGGATTTATGATATTTACATAGAAACCAAATTTTCATTCCCTTTTTAAGTTTTTAGATTCCTTAGATGACATATCATGCCTCTATGGGTGTCAATCTATTGTTTCATGTGAGAGTCATGGTTTTCGGGTGTCTTAGAAGATATTATTGTTTGAAATTATCAATCATACGACATATGTTTCAATGGAACACATCATGTATTCATCCAATTTTGGGAATATAATCATTTGTTACTACATAATTTGTATTATGGTTACCACCTTGTATTATTCTAGGTCATATGGAAGTGGTACATGGATAGACATGCTCGGTTAATGGACATGGCCATGTAGGAGTACACAACTAGAAGTAATAGGCATTGGCAGATTTTCATGGGCTTCAATTGTGTTCACGTGATAATGAATGGTAAAGGGGGTATTCCATGTATTGAAAGTACACCATTTTTATCATTACATGGCCATAAAGGTTGTGTATGGGAGTTGACATGCCTAAATATTTGAATGAGGTCACATGTTGTGTGGATTAGTGTACACTCCATGAATTTCCTTATATTCACACTGAGTACTATTATGGTAAATGACCAGTGGCTATTATAAATACACACCCAATGTACTATTGGTAAATTCCATGTAGTTCCCACGGAGTCCTTTCTCCCTCAAAAATCACTTTATCCTGGAATCATATAGAATCACACACATTGCTTATCATGGGTATTTTCACAAATTGTATATGATGTAGATCATTGTTTAGGAATTTTAGATGATACATAAAGCTATGATATGGGATTATTTTGGTATATATGTTTATAAAAACAGCATCGGTGTTTATCTTTGTCTATATTTATGAGGGTTTAAAACATCACATCCTCATCACATGATTATGACCCTCTTTGCCCCCCCCCCCCCAAGATTGTGCAGAATGGGTTTGTTCCCATATTCTGGATTGATTTGTCTTAGTAATCTTCAAATACCGACATGGAGGCTTAGTGAATGTATAACTCTGAGAGGCCTAGATAGATCCCCATACCCATTAATGGTTCCAATGGTTGGTTATATGTAATATACCTGAACAATATTAACCCATGTGTCGATAATCTACTTGATAGGATTTTTCCATAAGGGGATGAAGCCCCAAGTTTTCCCTGGTAACACACCCTCTACCATTGTATCAAGATATGATCAATGAAATTTATATGTAGTCGAATGGAGTGTTTATCGTAGAGGAATCCTTTTTGTTTCTTCCGATGTTACCATGATGTTTCTAATTATTTTTTTGGTAGAATCAATTTTACCAAATTATAATTTTCATTGAACCATGCTTAGAGAGTTTATCCATATTCATGTTTTTATGTTGTGAAATTACCCTTTCTATGTTTGGTGTTGCTGAAATCCATTGATATATCGATTTAGTTTTTTTAATGGCTATCTGATTGGGACCATGAGTGGTAGGAGTCTTTTTTCAGTATATATAGTATTATTCAATGTGACCTTGTAGTTTCTGAACTCTTTCTTGAAATACTAAAGGTGATGAAGTGACTAGTACCACATAACCAAGGATTGTTTATTATGGAGTTTCTCTATCTCTTGGGTTCCACATCTATTAATAGGGATGAGTTAAATGATCCCAATCAGTTAATATATTTTTGGTTTGGGACTTTTTTGTGTGGCTATTGTGTTTTTTTAAACATACACTTTCATAAGATCTACCTACACATGTTGTGTCTTGTGCATACCATGGGTATTATAAAACATTTCTTTGGGTTTTGGAAGTATATGAGGTACATATTTGGGATAGAATTCCAACCAAGTATTCTTGTAGTTATTTTTGATCCATCCCCCTATTCTGAGAAGGTCATTTCCTTTTGTAGTTTTCATTTATTTTGACTGTATTTTTCCCCTTTGACTACATTTCGATATATTATTACCCTAATTTTGGGATATATGTTTATGAATTCATTTTTATAGTTTGTTTACATTTATCTCCACTATTTTATGGAGATTGATGCGGGTTTGTGAATATAGGTTATCTAGGATAATTCCCCACCATGAGTGTGGTATGTCTAAATGATGCTTAAGACCATCCCCAATTATATTATAAGTGTTCTTTTGGTATTCATGTGTTAGGGCTGGGAAGGATGGTTCATTTCATAGTGGTATAAAAAATGTTCCACTTTTCATCAATTTTTTATAGGATTTTAAGATATGAGGTTTTTTTTCAATTTCAGGAAAACATGTTAATGTGTTTCGGGTTTGGAATTTAGGTAAGGGACTCCAATTTTGGTGTTGTGGCTGACCTATCCCTCCACCGTGAGTCTGCTAACCAACAAGTCTAATAAGAATATACAATTACTGGTTTAAGGGTAATTTTAATTACATGCACCATATAAGAATTTGTTGTAGTTTTAATTTTCTTTTTTAGTAATTTTTCTATATATACTCTTTGAACATTAAACATCATGTCTTTTATCAAGATATTTTTAGGATAACAACCTTCATGATTTCTATATTTGGGTTGAGGGTAATACCATATGAGTGATGTTGTCACATTGCATGGCCCTAGTCATGAGGAAAGGGTTTTTTCAAATTGGATATATGGTAGAGCTTCCACTCATTGACCAACACAAAGATCCACCTCTGAGAGATTTTTTGTTGACTGAATATTTTATTAATGAAAATTCCTCTTAATATAATTAAATGTATTGTTATGTAAAATGGATATTTAAAACATATGAACATCTTTGGCTTTATGTTTTTTGGATTTTAACATAATGTTAATAATTTTTATTATTACTAATATAGTAATTGAATAGTGATCACATGATTAGTATAAATATTTTTCTTCAAAAAATCCAATTTACTCTGACCAAGGAAGTGAAGGCCTCTTCCAATAAAATTACTCCATATAAATCCCATTTATGGGAGATCAAAAAGAAGGTATCATCACAAGGATAAACTCATGACCAAGCCAAATCCGATCTTCAATATTTTAAGATTGAACAGAACCACATATAAGAGATGTGGAAGTTAAAATAGATTACCACCCGAGTGATGTTATCTGAGCCACCCGAGGAGTTTGTCACTATCGAACACCTTTCACTGAGGTTTTATTCAGTTTTTATAAGTTTTTACATAAAAATAACCCAGAAACTAGATTATTTTCATTAGTTTTGTATAGAATAAATAATATTTATTCATTTTATTATTTCTAATTTGTAAATGGTTTTTTAATCACAAATAGTATTTTGAGATAATATTCAATTAAGAAATATATTTTGATGAATTAATGCATTTTTGAATTAAAAATATTTTAAATAGAATATTATTTGTAAATCATTTTTTATTAAATATAAATTATTTTCAAATTTTTACGAATACAATTGAAATTTTTATCATGTTTTTAATGTTTTTTTTGTCAAAACCCATATGTTTTTTATAAATGTTTGTTTTTATTTTAAAAGTGAAAATTCACATATTTATAAAAATATTTAGATAAAATGAATATCATTTTTTGGATTCAGTATGTTGATATTATCTAATTGTATATTTTTCATAATTTTCTACGACGAAAAAATTTTTGGGTCAAAATTAAACATGGTTTAAATACATAACATGTTTTATGAAATCATAATGACCCAATAGTGATATAATAAAATACTACAAAAGGAATGCTTTTTTGACAATGGTATTTTCCAATGTGGAGTAATCTTAGTGGACCACCAAGACTCATACAAAATATTAACTGTTTAAAATTATTTCCTTGAGTGTGTTTCTCACCTCCACAAAAGCAAGCTGAATATTTTAATGTGTTCTTCTATTGGCCTTATAAATTAATTTTTTTCACTCCAAATTGGAAAAAACAATTTTCAAAAACCATGGTTTGGTTTTTTGTTTTAAATATTTAATTATATAGATTCTAAATCCAATGATTGTGAAATAGTAATGAATTCCCCTCTCTTTTCAAATATTAACCCACCCAAGATGCCACTTCTCTTCACTCAAAACAATTGGAGCACGTACCTACTCTTCCCTATTCTCTCTATGATCCATTAAAGGGACACCATGTTACCAATAATTCTGTCTCAATCCTCACCCAATCCTTTGGGATAACACTTTGAAGTAAGAGATTTATTCCTTTCTCATTTTTTCTAAGTTTCTTTTTATTTTCATTCCCTTTTATTTTCAATTACAAATGTTGGGGTCAGATTTGTAACCAAACCCATACAACCCTACTTATGTTTGAATGATTATAGGATTCGTTCTCTCTCATTTGTGTTGCCCATGTACACCTATTACTATATTGAACTTCAGTAATCATTTTATCTCCCATCATATGAATCTAATAAATTATTTTATATTATGAATCTAAATTCTATTACATGTGTTAGGATATTATTTTCCATGACCCCATTAAATTCATTTTCATGTATAAATGATGAGATACCCCTTTCTCTTTCATCAACCCATTTTACGATTTCTATTTGACATTGTTACACTACTGATGTTACACCAAACTTTCCCATTCCGAAATCATTTTGTAAGTGAATAATGATCCTATTTATCAATGAAGTGTATTCACCTTGATGAAAATACAATTTTTTATTGAGTATATACACTTATGTATTACACATATCTTATTCCCTGAATAATTTAGGATTTTTAAAGAATCCATGTTATTTGATCCACTTGACACACTTAGGAATGAAATGAAATGATTATAAAGAGTGCAACCTAATATCACTTTAATGCATTGAGTAAAGATTAGTATCATGATACGTCAATTACAATGAGGGTTTACTCATGCTAAATCAAGGGTAATGAGGGTTTAAGCATGCTAATTCATGTGAAATGTGGGTTTACTCAATCTCTATGTGCAATGTTGCTGTCCTCATGTGTATATCATGTTAAATGATGTTTCCACATTTACCTATTTGGATAATAATGCTGTATCATTCCATTATGTTCATGTTTCTAGTGGTCTCTATTGATTTTCCAGTTTTATAACTTGTTATATATTCTTTATTTGATGCCTCTTTTACTCCCTTACTAGGATTTATAGCTCACTATTTTATAATGAATGTCCTTAAGTTATCCCATGAAATGATAAGTATAAAGGAATGTTGTTGTCATGTAAAAAAATGTTTTCAATAAATATATTGTGTTTTTTGTTTTAGGTTGTTATGTAATTTTCTTAATTTCCCTATACACAAGACCCATTGATCCTCATAGTTTTATTAAGTTAAATTTTATCTAATAAATCATGTTAATGTGTGAATTAATATTCAGGGTTTTTTATAGTTGGTATCAAAGGATATGTTTAGTTATTTGGGGGATTAGAATTATAAACCACTGGTAAAATCCCTAGTGATAATACTGAGTACAAAAACGTCCCTAATTTTTTGTTACTATAGTGGATGTAGTTTTTCAACCAAATACATCCTTGTAAAGATAAAAAATATAGGTGGCTCTGGCATAGATGTATCCAGGGGTAAAACCCAAAAACATAGCATTGAACTAGACTCAAATCGGAACTCGTGCATGACAACAGATCATTATTCATTCATGGTTACAACACTCCTGGGGTATATACATTGGTAAATTCATAATATTAGTAAAAACTATTATCAACGGAATAAAAAAAATTCCTTGAGAATATATGTTTGGAAGTAGATCATGGATAACATAGATTGAATCCTATAAATTTATATGTTAAGGAAAGAAATGTAATTTACAAGTTATCCCTCTATGTATTTGGATTCCCCTTTATGTGTTACCCCTATCTTACATTTTATTCTAGCCAATGGACAGTAAAAGGTGGACATGGGATAACGACTGGTGTAACGAAAAATTTGATGACTGTTTTAGTGAGATGTCAAGTCTGATGGGAGTGGAAATCACAAACATCGGCATGATACTCTCTCAGTTAACATATGTTGGTAATAGAAACATGGGTCATGGAGAATGTCCAATCCCTTAAGAAATAAAATTACACAATCGAAATATTCATGACACAATGGACTCTTAAATTTAAGGGATAATATGAATCCTTAATCGACAAACAGTGTATTAACTCCGTTTGGAATATAGTCTCTATCATACAGTTTTCTGAACAAGAGATGGTACTTCTAGAAACATATCATGTAGAGGGTGAATCTAATAAATGGTGGACATTGATTAAAAATATAATGCTCAAGGAGTAGATTGGGGCATTGGAATAAAAAGATTTACAGAAAATGTTTTCAGATAAATATTTTCCTTACCCCCTCTTACATAACATGGAATGGGAGTCCCTTGACCTCAAGGGAAAATATGATGAATCCATCAGAGTGTATGAGAAAAACAACACAAGGTTTTCACGATATGCCTCTGGATTTAACGTTACACCCAAATTCAGGGTTGACCAGTTCTTTTATTGGATAAAATGTTGCCAAATGAAATCTATAGTGATCCGTGACATTGAGAACTATGAGGAAGTATTCTGATTTGACCTCAAATTCGAAATAGAGATCAGAGGATCTCATGGGTATCATGGGGATAAGAATAATTATGTGGAAATTAATTTTAGTAGTTTGACAAATTAATCCAATGGTTTTAAAAAATTCTAGCACCCACTTTCCAATAAAGCATAAAAAATCTCAAAAATTCAATGATGGGGACAATGAAATATTTTTGGTATTGAAGAAAAGGGGAACCTAAAAATTAACTAACGATAAGAAGAACCCACTGTTGTGACTGGGGATAGAAATTATCCCTTCAAACCTCAACACATTTTCCATTTCTTCAAATGTAAAGACTCATGGCACGTGGAAAACTGGTTCCCTATGCGATGGGATTTTTGAGCCAACCAATAGCCTCTAAGACATAAATGGAGACCTTTTACCATCAAAGCCATAGAAGAAAACCCCAAAAATGATGTGGGGATAGGTATGCAAGTTATTCATTAATTAACAGAAGACATATTTTATGATTATGGTACTTCCAATTCATTTATATCTCAAATGTTTAGTAGAATAATCCCAACACCACCAAAAATCATTGAAGTATGGATGTTGGTGAGAACTATAAATTGGGAAATAATTGCATCCCATGAGTATAACTCCTCCCCTGTCAAAATATGTTTATTTATCATCTTGGTGATCCTCCTCGTACTCCCTCTAGTGGAAATCAGTGAAATTATTCATAGGGATTGGATTTATTTATATAGACTCAGCATAAATTTATGTAAAAAAAAATCACACTCCATATGGGGAATCGACCCCTAGTTCTATACAAGTACAAGGAGTGGGATTCATCATCTTCATAACCATAATATCAATCATGGATATTAATTCCCTATGAGCATGTGTATCTAGATTAGATGATTAACTATATGGAAGAAACAATCCATGAAGACATTCCTATTGTATTGAAATTCGATGAAGTGTTTCTTGAGGAATTGTATAGTCTTCCTCTTAGAGGTGATTTTGAATTCATGAATTGATATTTTACCTGGGGAATTGGAAATATCCAAGACACTATATATAATGGATTTGTGGATCTTGAGGAGATAAAGAAACAACTACATTATATTCTGGATAAAGTGTTTTTACGCACATGTGCTTCACCGTGGGGTGCACCCCTCCTCTTCATCATAGAGAATGATGGGTCAATGCGCATTTGAATTAATTATCATGAGCTCAAAAAAATCATGATAAAGAGAATGTATCATCTTCTGCGGATTTGAATTGTTCAGTCAGCTACGTGGAGCACAAAACTTCTCCAAGGAGGATCTGCAGTCATGATACTACCAGGTATGGGTGAAAAAGGATGATATCCCCAATATAGGTTTTCGTAAAAGTTATGGGCACTATGAATTAACAGTATTGCATTTCAGTTTCATTAATGATCTAGTAAACATCATGTAAATTATGAATAGAGTCTTTAGAGATTACATCAACAAGTTTGTGGTAGTCTTTATATACAATATTCTAATATACTCCAAAACCAATGATGGGCATGAGGGGAATTTAATCATTCTACTAGAGACCATGTGAAAGGATAAGCTCTATGAAAAGTATAGAAAGTGAGATTTCTTGTTTAAGGAAGTATCATTCATGGGTCATATCATCACAAAAAATAGGACATATATGGATCCATCCAAGATAGATATAACTGAGGGATGGCCAAGGCCAACAATGGTTACCGATATTTGTAACATCCTGGGGTTAGGTGGTTATTATCGCAGATTTGTGACAAATTTCTTACAATTTTCAAACACTCAATCCAAGATAACCCAGAAGGAAGTCGCATTTTCCTAGATTTATGAATGTGATTATAAATTCTAGGAGTTAAAAGGGATTATTATGATGGATCTCATGCTCACCCAACCCAAAAGTGGAGAACTTTTTGTGGTATTTAGTGATGCTTCGAAGAAGGGACTGGGATATGTGTTGATGAAAAATGACAAATTAATTGATTATTCTTCAATGCAATTGAATGTTCATGAGCCATAATATCCAAAACATGATCTGTAGTTGGATGCAGTAATTTTCGCCTTAAAAAATTGGCGACGTTACCCTTATGGAAAGAAGTGTGAAATATATACCGACCACAAACGCCTCAAGTATATATTCACACAGAATGGGTTGAAAAAGAGAAAACAAATATGGCTAGAGATAAAAAAATACTCTAAATACTCAATCCATTACCAACATGGGAAAGATAACAAGATAAGGGATTCTCTATGTAGAAGGGACCCAACAATTATATCATTGTTGACAATTTAAAACGATCCAATCATCTTGGATATGATGAATATGGACATGAGAATAATAAATATGTGAACATCACAAATCCTTTCACAAATTATTGTTCAACCGTATCTTTTGAAAAGGTTGAAGGATGATCAAAAGGATGATGTGGGAATTCAGAAGAAAGTGGAAACTATCAAATAAGGGTAATTCTCAGAGTTCATTGTTAATGAATATGGAATAGGGATATCTGGGTCAGTACTATGTGTCCCATCATATCTGGTGTTAAAGAAAGAACATTTGGACGATGAATATAGTTCAAATTTCACTAGTCATCCAGGGAACATAAAGATGTATCATGACCTCCGAGAGAGTTAGGGTTGGATAACATGAAGAAGGATATCATTGAGTATACATCAAAGTTACTCGTATGTTAGAAAGTGAAGGCTAAGAGGAAGAAAATTAGCGGGATAATTCCACCATTACCCATACCAATATGGAAATGAGATAATATCACAATGGACTTTGTCACTGGACTTATAAACACATCTAAAGGATGCAATTATATATAAGATGTGGTGGATCAACTTACAAAGACTGCACATATCATTGAAATTCAAGAGGATTTCTCATTGGATCAACTGGCACAAATATATATCTGAGAAGTGGTAGGGCTATATGGTGTACCATTATCTATTATATTTGACTAAGATTGATGATTCACCTTGTTATTCTAGAAGAGTCGTCAACAATACCCAAATACTAAATTGAAAATTATTACGTCTTATCATCCTCAAATTGATTTCCAATTTGAGCGTACTATCCAAAAAGTTGAGTACTTGTGGTGATAATTCTCAATGGCCTTAATGGAAGTTGGGATAAACATCTTCCTCTAGTTGAGTTCTGTTACAATAATAGTTTCTAATCAACCATCAAAATGGATCCATTTAAATTCCTTTATCGGAAGATTTGTAGAACACCAGCATGTTGGGATGATGTTGGGGCATGAAAACTCATATGTCCCAAAGTTGTCTAAGAAATGGTGGAGAAGGTTAAGACTATCCTGTAGAACATTAATTCCATTCAAAGTCGATAGATGAGATATTCTGATAATCATCAATGAGACATATATTTAGATGTTGGAAATATTGTATTCACCTACGTATTTCTATGTAAGAGAGTTATGAGATTCGGGAAGAAGGTAAAAAATAGTCCAAGGTAAATCTATCATTTTTAGATCCTTGATCGCATTGGAGAAATGACCTATTGACTAACAATCCCACCAAACTTTTCTCAAGTACATGATGTATTCCCTATATATCTCTTAGAGATGTACATACTTTGTCCATGGCATGTACTCAATCCATAGGTGTTACCATTAGTGAGTGACCCCTCCTATGAAGAGTACCCAGTGAACATATTAGACTGTAGGGAAAAAGATCTATGAAATAAGACAATTCCCTTCATCAATGTGTTGTAGAGAAACCACACGTTCGAAGAGGAAATGTTGGAATCAGAGGAAGTGATAAAGAAAAGTTAACCTCGTCTATTTTAGTGTGGTAATAGAAAATTTTTAGGGATAAATTTCTTTAGGGTGAATATTGTAATGACCCAAACTTTTGTTAATGAAAATTCCTCATGATCTAATTATATGTCTTATTATGTTAAACGGTTATGTAAAACATATGAAATTACATGGTTTTATGTTTTTATATTTTATAATTCCATTATGAATTTTTATTGTGGAAAATTTGGTCACTGAATAGTTATCAGATGATTGGTATAAATACAGGGCATTATAAAATCGAATTTACTCATACAATGGAAACAACGGCATCATCTAGTAGAATTTCACCACATGAAACCCATTTCTCGGAGCTCAAGTAGGAGGTAGAATGAATGGGATTCACTCTTGAATGAGACCAAGCTGATATTCAATGCTTTAAGCTAGAACAGAACCACATATGGGATAAGTGGATGTTAATAGAGATTACCACCCGAGCGATGTTATCTGAGACATTCCAAGATTCTGTCACTATCGCACACCATACCAATAGGTCTTACGTCAGTTTTATAATGGGTTATGTAATGAAACCAAAATATATGGTTATGGGAATTAGCAATTAATAGAATAAATAATATGAATTGATTTTATTATTGTTACTTTTTAATTGGTTTTTATATCACAAATAATGTTTTTCATTAATATTAAATTAAGAAATCTATTTTGATGAGTTAATGAATTTATGAATTAAATATTATTTGAAATAAAATATTATTAATAAATCATCTTTTATTAAATATAAATGATCTTATAATTTTTATGAATATTATTGTAATTTTTATTAAGGTATGAAAGATGTTTTTGTCAGACCCCATTAATTTTCAAGAAATGTCGGGTTTTATTTTAAAGGAAAAAATTAACATATTTAGATATTTATTTAAATGAAATGAATATCATTTTTGGATTCCTGACCTGGAAATTATAAAATGGTGAATTTTTCATAATTTTCATAGACTGCATTTTTTTGGTAAAAATTAGATATCGTTAAAATATGTAATGTGTTTTTTGACATCATAAAAACCCAATAGTGATGTAATAAAATACAATAAAATTTATCTTCGGCCAATATAAGTTTTAACATTAAAATAATTTCATTTTAAATTTTATGGCTAATTGTATGGTGCCTTAGTGGAACCTCCAAGACATATAAAACATTTTATCTTTTTAAAATGTTTTCCTCAATCTTTCATATGGTCATATAAAGGGATATGCGCTAGTGTTTCCCCCCACTGCCGCCTTCATCCCCCGTTGTGGATCATCTATGGTCCTCTCCTTGGTGCTTTGACATGGATTCCTCTTGGTGTAAAGTTACTTCCTATGGTTGAGTTGATCCATGGGCTCGAACAACTTGGATAATCTCATAATTTTCGAGCCATAGTTTCTTAGCTGCACGGTGCGGGTCGATTGTTCGTAATCTAGTCAATGCAATGAAGGTCGTCGCCTCCTTATGCATTGACTATGGGTTTGTTGAGAGGATCTGGTCTCTATGTGTGTTGAAGTTGGTGATGGTTTTTTCATCATTGGCCTGTGGTGGATCTTGTTATGGTGCATTTTTCGGTGAAGGTTCATATTGTCTATTTTTTTCTGAGTTTCTTGATTATGGTTGGAGTTTTGGATGAGAATCTATTTTAGACCTAGGTTTGTGATTTTCAGTTAGCCTAATCCAGCATTGTCATGGTGGAATGGTTTCTCAGTGGCAGCATTGGTTTCCATCATGATGGTTTTTTGAATCTGACAACGGTGTACGAAAGGCTTCAAGGTGTTGATTGGTCATTTCTATGAAGATTTTACAGTTTGGTCATTGATCCTTTTGTTTGTGTGTATTGAATTTCAAGAGTTTTCTCATTGTGACTCTTCAATATGTGCTTAATTGGGCAATTCAACCGGTTTTCATACAAGGATACTCCAAAATAGGTATAGGTTAGGGAGTTTTCTCTATCCCTCATTCTTTGGATTTGGATGTTTAAGAGGGTATGACAATTTTCATCAGTACCAAGCCTGTGCAGCCCTGCACGGGATGTTTGATGAGCAGTGTTGTGATGGTGAAAGTTGTTCTTAACATGATTGATTCTGATAAGGAGTTATATTTGTATTTAATTATGTTGTTTTCTACCTTGGGATCTTGGACTTTGAGGGATTTTTTGAATGTTTTATTCATTGAAGTCATGTTGGGTTCCCCTTTCCCTTAAAAGGGGGTTTATGCTAATAAAAAAATTATTTTTATTCAAATAAAATTTTTTCCTTGAGAGTGGGACTCACCTCAATATAAAAAAGCCTAATATTTTAATATTATATTCCATTGAACATATAAAATAATTTTTTCCACTACCATTTGGAAAAATAAATCGGCAAAACGATGGGTTTGTTAGTGGTTATAAATATTTAATAATGTAGATTCCAAAATCTATGTTTGTAAAATATTAAAGAATCCCCCTATATTTTTTCTAATATAGACACACCCATGCTCTCACTTTTCTTTACTCACAACCCTTTTTTCATGTCCCTACTCTTCCATAATCTCCCTATAATCCTCCCAAGTCACACTAGTCTTCCAATAAGCCTCTCTCTAGCCTCACTCATGCATTTTGGATCACACATCCGAGTAAGGTATTTCTTCATTTCTCATTTTTGTCTAAGATTTTTTATATTGTTATACCCTATTATTTTCAATTAAAAATGTTTGGGTATGATTTGGAACCACCCCCATACTTCCATAATTTTTTTAATGATGATAGTACATTTTATCTCCCGTTAATTCTTCCTATGTAAACCTGTTATAGTACTGAAATTTCATTAGTAATTTATCTCTACTCATTTAAATTCAATCAATTCTTTTATATTATGCATCTAAATTCAATTTTATTTGTTGGGATATTATGTTCCATGACCCAATTACTGTCCATTTCTTGTATAAACTATTAAATACCCATTTCTCTCTCATCAACCCATTTTATGATTTCTATTTGATGTCGTCATTTTACCGATGATACAAAAAAAATTTCCATGCCAATATCATCATGTAAGTAAATACCATACCCATTTCTCTATAAATGTTATTCACATTTATACAAATTTACAAGTTGATTTAGGACATAAATTTATTTATTCCACATATCTTATTAATTGAGTAAGTTATGATGTTTGTTGAATACATTTCGTATGATACATGTGTCATAGTTAGGCCTGAAATGAAATGTTTATAAATGGGGCACCCTGATAGTGCTCCAATGTATTAGTTAAAGATTCGTATCATGATACTTCCTGTGAAATGTAGGTTTAATCAAGATAATTCAAGTTCAACTAGGGTTTACTAATTCTAATTCTAGTTAAATGAGGGTATTATCAAGATCCATGTGCAATGAGCCTGTGCTCAAGATAATATCACGTAGTATTTTTTTGCCACATTTCCATGTTATGATAATCATGATATATCATGTCTTTATGTTAATTTATATCTTGTGATCCATTTATATTCCAATTTCTTAACATGTAATATATTTTTTATATTATTCCTTATTTACTTATTTACTGGGATTTATACCTCACCATTTTATAATGCATGTCCTCAGGTTATCCCATGCAATGCTAACTACAAAGGAATGTTTTGGTCATATAAAAGAAGTATTCAATAATGATGTTGTGTTTTATGTTCTATTTTTTTAAGTATTGTTCATAATTTCCCATGAAACTAGACCCTTCGATCCTCAAAGTTTTCTTAAGTTAATGTTTATCTTATAAATCATGTCTATGGGTGTAATACAGAGAAACGTTGATATAGCTTTACTTGATTCATCTTATTAGACTGATTTGTAGATGACTCTATTAGTGATGGACATTGACACCAAAGGATAGAGAGTGAATTGTTAGCTACTTTCGTAGGGTTCACTCATGGTCCATATAGTGCATGACCCACAAATAAGAGGAATTTTATGTAAGAGTCGTCCTCATTTTAAGGCTTTTGGAACATCCTAATCCTTTGGGGCTGAGGGATCATTATGATTGTAACATTTATGGAAATATAAAAATGGAGTGTCATACAGATCAATATACAGAAAGGAATTGATACATTCATTTTCTGTAAAAATGTTCACAGTTTCAGAAGAATCCATATGGAAGAAGATGTGGCGTAGGAGTAGTCAAAGGTTGTAAGTACTTTGATCGGTTTCCACCACCACCACCCCTGGTTGTCCAATCCAGATACATGAATTTATTGTACAGGGGAATTTGTAGTTGAGGATATTGTTGAATGTTTTACTAGAGGGTCTAATAGTGGTTTGTGGGATGAAATGTATATTATATTTCATTGCATTAATTTTTTTAGATATAGATACAAGATATCATTTACTTTCCAATTAATTATTTAGTATTTTTAGGGAGTCATAAGGTATTGGTGGAGACAAGTTATGTTGTTACAAATAGATTCAAATCCATAGGAGGGTTGTATATATCTCCACTAAGATGTGTTCTAATGAAGAGACAAAAAAATTAGGGGATAAATAAATTTTAAATTAAACAGAATTTCATTGACATGTTGTAGAAGATGAAATGTTCATGTAGAAAATTCTATATTAGAAGTTTTGGTTAGTTTTAGGGCATGGAAGTAATGTGAAAATGATGAATGATAAATCAAAAAATATATATTTGAAAACTATTTTTAATTACATGATTTTATTTAAGAGATATAATCTTATAGATAAGAAATGTAGAAAACCAATAGATTGGTTCATGATTCCGAACACTTTATATAAAATTTGGGAAAATGAATGTCTAATATAAAGACAACAAATGAATATCGAAGAACTAAAAATAAAAAAATCATAAAATATTATTTATTAAATTATTATGGTTGATTAATTGACTAGGTTTATCGATTTATTTGAATTACATAGAAGAAGGACAAGTCAAATATATCAAGGAACATGAGGTTGAATTTTTAAGCATGTGAAAATGTTTAATCTTTTCTAAAATATTTTATATCTTAGTATAATGATATGAATTAATTTCACAAAACAAGAAAAGAAGTTAAATGAGTTTATGTGGTCCATTAGTATTGTTTTATAATTGTTTGGAGGAGAAACCAACACATATGAAAAAAACTGCTATGGGTCTGTCTAATAATAGAATGTGGTGAGGATTGATTTCAAGATGAAAGAACCCACACACAGGTAAATTATTATGTTCGGTGCAATTATAAATCATGATATTTAGAGGAAATTAAACAATATAGTAATGATGTACATGGATACACCATATATCTGGTGTAATTATTTGGAAAATGAGGGACCCTCTGAAAATTTATCTTCAACATCTAAGAGGTATCAATGATAATTGGATAAAAAATATATGAATATAGATTTTAATATTAAATGAATTATTTGGATAATAACTATTTTTGGTGTGGAAGATTTAGGAACATGAAAATATACTACTCTTCAACCAAGAAGAATTGTGTGAAAAAATTAAACTAAAATAGAAATAAGAGAAATCCATTAGAATCATTGATTGTGTTGAAAATTTAGCATTGATTTGTATCCCTAAAAGATGGTGTTATCCCATAATTATCAAAGTATGATTAATAACTTCATTCAACATCAAGTATGAATCCTAATATGTGGATCAAAAATAAATTAATAGTGTGGATAGGTATTTATGATATTTATATCAAAGAATCAGATCACATATGAATATATATCATTGAGATTGTATGAACCTCCCGTGTGATTTTGGATAAGTAAATGGATTCATGCATCAATTATTGAATGAAATATTTTTTTTAGATTTGAGAATTAGTAAGGAGTCAAGATTATTGGTTTAGTAATTACACTGTTTGGGGTAAAAGATATGATACATACTGATGTACTAGTTTTGAAGACTCGAGTCAGAAATTTATAATTTTTATTGAACTTTTTGTCTTAGGGAATGATATATAAATCAACATAAAGTTTATCATCATCAAGTGAAAATTTGGTGTTGTTTTTTTTTAAAGAATTAAAATGAAGGGGAATCTATACCTTTTTAGTTGAGAAAACTATATTTTCATTACAACCAATAGAGAAGAAAATTGTTTATAGAATAAACATACCGGTCATCTCATATTAAAATCCTCAGAATATTTGGTCATGAATTTTCCATATTGATGTCTACCAAGGTTAATACATGATCATACTCAAACATGTGATTCTTTACATGTAGAACCCAATTATTCCATTGTAAGACTATGAAATATTTATATTTTTAGTTTCATAGATAGTATATGATATGAAGTGCATTTTTGAGGTCCATTATTCTTAGAATTAATTTTATATAAATACTAGGTATATTTTATTTAAAATGTGAACAATACCTCAAAAAGTAGGATAATTGTTACATTGTAGCTTGTATCTAAAATTTGATAGCACACTTGTGTCCATAACGAATTGATTACCCTATGGACAATATAAAATTCATTGGTGTCGGGTATTTGGAGTCCACAATCATTGGAAGTACATTCAATGAGTTATTTAATTATTTAATTATTTAACTAAGTCATTTTTGACCAAGATAGAAAATATAAAAATTTAATATCATAGATAATATATAGTGTTATCCTCATCATCCATTATTTTTTTCAGATTCTCTCCTCCCACGACCATTAGAAAATCTCATCGGACAACTATGAAATTCCAGATCATAGAATACAAGGACATTATGAACAAAAAAACATTCTCTCAAATAAATGGAATACACATTCCTTATCAATGATCATTTTTTTATCACATTATGACTCATAAATTGATGTTTTTAAACCATTTTGATGTAATGGTAGAGTATATCCATCATCTTTTATAGATCTGTGCCAATTTTATTCCATTAATTTTCCCATGTATTGAATGCTAAATAAATTTGAATTGTTTAACTAACACCTATTTCACCATTCTTTAATTTTTTCCATGAATTATTGGGTTTGATCCTTATACCTTTATTGTTCTTCTTCTCTTATTCATTTTGTAGCATTCCTCACCGATTGGACCCTATAGTCTCAATTAAACCATTTTAAAGTGGTACCGATCTCGATTGGACCCCTTGATTCATGGAGGATCGATGAAACAAGAATGGATTGATGAAAAGTCATATATATATATATGAGATATTTTTAGCGTGATGATGGATATTTTTGTTACATACAATTAGTTAGTCAAATTTATAACCATTATCAGTGTGTAGAATGAATGGCTGAACTACAGATAGTAAGAACCGGTCTTTTTTTGGTGAAAGATGACCAAGATCCATGATTCAAGGATAGAACCTCTCATCCAGAATAGAATATAGGTGAGAAATATGGGCTGTGATAATATTGAAATGTGGAAGTTGAATATGAAATTTAGGACAACATCTTGACTACACTTCATGTTCAAGGATCAACACAAAACATGTAGTCCCCTCAGTGGCAGGGCTGGGGTTTTCAAAAAATATATGGATGATATGTCATGTTATACTCACTGAAATGTTATGTACCCTAGACCAGTTGGATAACCTATGTGATGGATCACACCACAAGGACTCCATTTAAGAGTACACATACTCTTCTTTAGTAAAGAGACAGAGGGTCATGTACACTGATAGGGCCAACAACACACAACATGGTCCTCAGGTAGCATGGATATGATATTTTTTCCATCTTCATGGTGTGTTATCCTACATAGTAAATAAATACAATGTATTAAAATAGACATAAAATACATAAATATTTTATAATACTTGATACACTAATCTAATAGGCACTGAAAATCCGTATTAGTTTAGTGTCTTTGGAAACATTTAAATTTAAACAGTAGTACATGAACAAGCTTCATTATCTCCCACTAGGTTCTCCATGAGGATCACCCCTCTTAAGAATCACATAGAAGAAATATATATTCAAAAATTGGGAAAGGAAAAACAAAATGGATAGAGGTGAGAAGCTTAGTAAGCGTAAAAGGGGGATACATGTAAGCTTAAAAATGTACATGGGGGTATGAGAACGTCGTCACACCATTAAAAGATCACACCAAGCATATCAATTCTCATTACTAAGAAACATAGAATAGTTTTTGGATGTTCATAAGATTTGATTATTATGTAAATACACAACATAATCCATGAAACAAAGATACAATAATAAAAGATTTATTTTTTTAAAGACATAAACACATAAAATGATTCCCATAGTATTCATCGAATTTTATCCATGGAGATCATATTATAATGTGTTCGAACCCCATACCGTATTTTTTTTATGGTTTAATCCCATTTCAATACTATTAGCATAAGTTCACTCCTCAAACCATCTTGGTAGTCATGGTTCACTCCCATGGAAATATTAGTAGTCAACGTCCACTCCAACGATAGTATTAGTATATATAAATAGATATAAATCTTTACGCAATTAATTTTAAGGATATATAGGTCCCACCCATATCCTAGTGAAATCAAACATTCATGTTCCATAATATCATGAAAAATCAAATCATAACCGATGAAACGAAGTGAGTTTCATAAATATGTAAACATGTCATAACTGGTGAAAAAATACACATGTTTCATAATAATATCATCAAAACATTATCCCATTAAATGAAGTGGGATTTAGAATCATTTAACGGATGAAGTAGAAAAAAATTTACAAACACCATGACATCAAATCACAGTCTATTCTAATAATGATAGTTAATGGAAAATTTGAATCATTTCCTTATAAAAGATTAAGTAACACCAACAGATCCAATACAATATGGGAAATAATTTTTATTGATATTTATAAAAAATCATGAAGATAAAATCCATTAATATTTAAAATTTTGTTTCTTAAAAAATAATAAATTTTCAAACCCATTTTCACAAAAATAAGCATGAAAAATATAAAGGTGTATTTAAAAGCAGTTTTGAAAACATTTCCTTTCAAATAATATTGAATACACATAATGAAATAACAAATAAAATAAAATGATTTTTTTAAAATAAATTGAAAATATATAATCAAAATTTTTAAAATATTTTGATAACCATTATATTAGAAATAATTAGATAAATTATAATGAAATCTTGGAAAGGTTTGGAATAACATTTCATTAAAAATAATTCCAAATATTATAATGAAATCATGATGATGTTTTGAAAAACTATTTTAGATGAAACTTATTAAAGAATATTTAATATTCATTGAAAACCCTTTTATCCCTTGAAACTTATAAAATTATATTGTAATTAGTTTCGAAACCATTTACATGATAAGTATGTTAAAAAATCTCAAAAAAAATTATGAAAAAATAATAATTTAAAAAATAACATTTTAATATTGAAATGGAGATTAAATTGAATGAAATTGATGATGGTGTCTAAATTAAAACCTATACAATATTTCTCTTTCACCGTAAATATTTTATTAAAGTTCCTTGAACAAAAAACAATAAAAAGATTAATTTTTATAAATACTTTTTTTTAAAAAAGTTAAATCCTTGGTATAAATATCATTTAATGATTATAATATAATAGTATAAAAATTTTGGAAACCCTTTAAAAAATATGTTTTTGATGGAACACAGATTTCCAACCAAAAAGAGAGGTATATTATGAATTTCTTAAAAACACCATCTTGATAATATTATGAATCAATGAGTTAAAAATGGTACCATTTTTTATATATAACATGATTAAGAAAATGGAGAGATATTTCTTGAGTTTTTTTGAGATATGGATCATAATATTTCATCTATGAAATCATAATCTTAAATAATCTTGATAAACAATGGGATTATTTCATAAAAATCACACAACTTGGTATTTTGAATAATACACCCATGTATGAAAATTGAATTAAAAGAAACATAAATTATAATGAAAATAATTTTATTCATAACATAACATGTAAAATTGAATAATATACACCAGGAAAATGATGGTTGGAAAATAATAAAACATTTTCCTTAAAGAATGATAATTCAGATAGAACTGTCTTACCGATTCGGTGAATTTGGAAACATTAATGCCATGATATAAATATCATTGAATTTATATTTAAATATTCATATATTTAATAATTATATTCATACAATAAATAAATGAATATTATACCCTCTACAAAAATCAAATCTTCTGGGAACAACACATCAATATCATGAAAAAAACTGAGATGACATTTCCTTAGATTGTGTTTAGAATCCCATCATAAAAATAAAAAACAATATTTTATAAAAAAATAAGTTTATTATAAATCTATATAAATAACATATTATTATATCTAATAACATATATATCTACAATATGAATTTATATTCTCTTATTTTTAACAATTCAAAATTAAGTCTTCATTTCAGGTAATATTTATTATGTTCTTCCCATGTGTATTAATTTGTTATAACTTTGGTCCTCATACATATATCATGATTTTTATAATTTAAAAAATTATATAAATATTTTTTCAATTCATTATGTTTTTATTATTCTAATATATATAATATATAATTATTAAATGCACTACACCAATCATTGATACGGTAGGCCCTATGTACGGATGATCATTAATTCTATTTGTATTGTTGTATTTAAAAGTAGAATGAAAATAGAATATATGTAAATAATATAATTATAGTATCATTATAATTTTATAAATATTATATAATTTCAAAAAAATTCATCCTTAATACATTCTACGTAATATTTTGACAAATCACATCACTTTGAGGGGGTGGTAGTCCACAATTCCTCCAAAGAAATTATAGTATTTACTCAAAACAGAAATTTAAGGATATGTGTTGTAAAATAATTATAGAATCCTAAAGAAAATATAAGGGAAATATAAATTATATACAAATATATTTTCTATCATAATTCCCACAATGATATATATTAATAAAAAAATGAACAATCATCGTTTTGTGAGGTTGTAGTTCGTTATACACATAAATAGAATACTGGTTACCCATTAAATTGAAGTTTGTTTAAATATAGTTTTAAAACATATAATAAAAAATATGACTATATTTATGATAATTTTTTTATTTTATAATAAAATAATAGATATATTTTATATGTTAGAGAGTGAAAATAAAATAATGGAGTGTGAGGTTGGATGTTACCTCTTCTTTGGTTAACTCTTTTTGGTCTACACCAAATGTACTCTATAGTTTTCTTTTTTCTAATGGTGATTATTTTAGATTGAGGAGAAATATTTTTAACATATATTTCGGAATATAATAGCTGATCCATTATGTCGTGAGATCTATGAGGATGTGGGAGGATGGTAAGACTTTGTTCAGTGGAGAAGGAGTTACACTCTTGTAAATTTTGGGATAAGAAAATCCACCCATGGTTTCCCTTGTCATGTGGTTCCACTAACAAACTAAATTAGATCCATGAGATGATATGGTAAAATATGTCTATAAAATGGTTATTTTATATGTTTCATGGTCATTTTGGGTCTCAATATTACGGTATAGTAGTTTGGTAACCTATGTTTTCTTTTTCATCATTATATTTAATTTTATTCACATCCACTAATAATAGTTATCAAAAACTAGGTTGAACATAATTTAAATTATATTTTATTCAGATTCCAATTATGGAATCAATTTTTTAATTATAGTCATTGATGTTCTAGAAATTAATTTAAATTTTATCCTACAAATGGGATGATAATGTGTGTTTTCAAAGTAAAAAAATCCAAAAGATGGATAAATTTTTATACCAAATTTAAAATTAAAATTGATTCCAATAACCATAATTGAATTAATTAATTAAAATATTATATAATTAAAAATTGAAAAATCATAAAATATTATTTAACATTATAAATAAATTAGAGGAAAATGGTGTTTTAAATTAAAATTTTGTATTTTCATTATCCATCTAAATATTAAACATCATAGAAAATTCAAAAATTCACCCTAACCTAATTTTAATGTTTTTATTTTAATTATTATGCATCATTTAAAATATAAAATTTATAAAATATTCATAATTGGAATAAAGACATGTTATCAATAATAAAATGTATGAGAACCTTAACAAAAATATAGGTTTTTATTTGTGAAATTGTGTTTATTCCCGACTTCTGTTTGTCATATCTATCATATTAATATCCAAAATATTTTATTGTATTTATAATATATATATTTATATATTAATTTCTCTAACTAATTTATATTAATTTAAATTGTTATCATAATGTATATTTTTGAGTATATAAATAGTTTTCCTTAAATTCATTCCCTTTATATTCAATTAGTTCTAATATCCATTAT
The DNA here is from genome assembly GCA_963277665.1 of Viscum album. Lineage (NCBI taxonomy): Eukaryota > Viridiplantae > Streptophyta > Magnoliopsida > Santalales > Viscaceae > Viscum > Viscum album. The sequence goes on along the minus strand of OY728155.1, from coordinate 1,344,303,361 downwards.
TAAATCATTTATTACTAATTAATTCAACCATGTGTTTTCATAATTTATTTAATCCTTTTCATAAACTTCAACATAATGGCTATGTAATATCTTATTATATTAAATTGTAATGTTTTTTATAATATATTGTTGTTCGATAACAATTGGAATTATATGGTACGTAAGACATCAAAGAGAGAAAGTATTGCAAGTAACATAAGATAACATTCATATTCCATGTAATGAAATATAAATATTATGTTCCCTGTAGTTCATGATTAGTTTTTATTTTTATATAATGTAATCTATACATGGTGATATAATATATAGTAAAATACATTCTATGTTGCATGGAATTTAAAATATCAAAAGGATTAAATTAATTCAAAAAATAAATTTAACAAAATATAGTGATGTTATATATTTCCAACTTAAAATTAATTTTTCCCACGAAATTCAACTATGTTATCAAAGGTTTGATTATTGATTTTTTTTCCATAGAAACGCATGTAGTAAAAAATGAATCCAAATACTTCCTTTAAAAAGGGAAATTAAGAAACATAACATTTAACCAAAGTAACATATGATTATGATTCCACAGATGAGATCATATGTGGAATGTGAATACATGGACATGGAGGAAAAAAAATTTATAGAGTGATTGAATTCATTGATCTAAAAAAAATGTTCAATTAAATGTTAAGGTAATCAAACTCATAAACCTATGAGTATTTAAAATTCCCTCACTTCAAAATGTTAAGGTATTTGTAAAATATTCTTTTTTGACCCATTTTTTAAAGTTGAGTAATTATTTCATAGACCAAGAATATAAGTTTATAAATATACATGATATATTTATATAAACAAAATTTTATTTTTTGTTTATAATTTTATATATTTTTTATTCTTCCATTACCTCATAAAATGGAAGTTCAAAATTGACTTTAATGCCAAAAGTACGAAAATAAAAATTTAGTATATCTTAAGGCCCCTAAAGGTATGAAATTCATATCTATTTTTTCTAATTTATTCTTGAAAATAAATATAGAAAATTCATTAATCTATAAACATAAAAAATACTATATGGGTTCATAATTAATTTTTATTTATGATAAATAATTACCCATCATCCAGGAAATTGTGCTCCTATGTTGTAGCAATGAATCCATTATCATCCTTCAGTCATGGGTTCATGACCCATGACCATTCCTGAAATGATTACTTGTTACGTGAAAAATATGATATCATTTTTAAAAAACTAATTTAATTTCCAAAATTAATATTACGAACATCCATGAAATAAAGATAATAACTAAATAGCCTTTTAACCTAGGTTTTCTATACAATCAGAGAACATAAACACTTCCATTGAAATTTTACATATGATTTTCTGGTATGTTTACCCATTTAACCCTTCTAAAACAATAAAATACAATTTAGTCGAAATATGGTCATGTAATTTTCTTAATATTGATCCCCATATATCAAAATGTATCATTCGGTTTTTATATTCAAAACATGTAAATCCCTTTATCAAATATTCTCCTAAAACATTATAAGGAAATGAATTACAATAAATTTTCTTGGAAAAAGTGCATGTTTCTTTTTTTGAAATTATTTGGGATTTATTCCTTAAATTCAAAACATTTGTAAACATCATTAATGAATGTAAAAACTATTGGCCATGAAGTCCTTAATTAGTTTGAACTTAATCAGTATCGTCAAATTTACTTATTCATATCCCACATGTCATTATCATATAATAATTATATTAACATAAATAACAACATAAGGGTTATCATCTATTACTCAAAATATCACATTCTCAATAAATCACATTTCTAGTCTATCTGAAATATTTAATATAACATTTTAAAACCAACAAGGAATAAATAAACAAAATTATCCTTGTATATCTAAGCATTAAAAAACATAATTCTTAAAAAAAAATAAAAAAAAATATGTTCTTCTACTTCATCCATGATATATAAGAATGATTCCTCATCATATTACTTGGTAACTTTTTCTGTTCACATTTCAAATATAGTCTCATCATCATTGGAAACATACCCATTACTCATACCAACGTGTTTGTTTTCTTAAAGAGTATTCCACATGGGAAATTTATTATCATTATGACCATTAATTCAACACATAAAACATTTATCATTAAATGATTTAATAGGGATTCCAATATTTCAGTTGACTTCATCAACCAAAATATTCATTTTACCTTTGTAGTCAAATTGAATGACTCCTTTTCCAAAGTCAAAAATAACTTTTTATTATTATAAAAAATTATATTAGGTTATTCATTACACATTCATGAAATAAATTAAACATAATATTTTTTTTCTTTTATGTTATCCATTATCTGAAATCCCATCAAAATATTTCCTTATCATCTTTTCTAATTCTGAGAGTTGGTTAAAGTACACATTTTAAATCTTGTTACATGAAAACTGACTTGGGATGATCACAACATTCTTCACTCCAGAGACCGCCACATTTTACTTCTAAATAGAAATTTAATCCTCACATTCATCATTATCCATGTTTTGTTTAGTTATTAACATTGAATACAACTAGAAATCATAGTGTAATCAACAGTTATCAAATTGGAAAACTGTGAAATCATGTTAATGAATGACTTATAAAACGTATAAAATTTGATACCTTATTAAACTATGACACGATAGTATTTCCCATGATTATTCATAAAAATATCTATTTAAATAATTCATGATGGTTCATGATGATTTTGTGAATTTCTAAATATTATCATCTATGTGTGTCAAAATAGGTGGTATGAAAGACCCATTATTATGTACAAGGTGATGTTGAGTCTGGCTCTACATACCTTGTCAGAGTTTTTGCTCCTAGGTGAATTTTTTGTAGAGACACATCCACTTGTAGTATCCAGACTTGGTTGTATTTCTTGGAAAAAAATCTCCCCATCCATTACCAAAATTACAATAAATTAACCATAATTATAACTTCTCCTTATAATTATATATAGGTACATCACAAGACATATTCTTAGAAATATTCATGGGGATATCACTAATTCTTCTCATCCAAGTTTCCGAAGGAAGAATAACAATCCCTTTGATACCAACAATAATAACCTGGTCTAAATGTAAATTTAAATTACATAACCTTTTCATAATACTTAGAACATTATATAAATGGATTCCCAAAGTTTGTATTAGTTTAGTGCCTTTGGAAACATTAAAATGTAAACAATGGTACATGAGCGAGCTACATTATCTCCCATTTTGTTTATAAATAATAGTACCCCACATTGACATATTCTAGATGGAATATATCTTCATAACATAGGTAAGAAAGCATATAAATCGGTGTACTTAGATTCTCATTAAAGGTAAAAAATGAAACATATAAGCACAAATATGAAAATAGGGGTATGGGAATGTGTTCACAACATATGAATATCACACCCTGCATATGAAATATTATAAACATGATTCATTTCATAAATCATCTATGTTAATAATACATGAATCAAAAATTAATAAATAACCTAATCCTTGAAATAATTACATAGGAATAATACATGTATTTGTGGAAAATTTATATGCATATATAATGATATCAATAATAGTCATGGAATTTCTATCAAGGAAATCATAGTATCATGGGCTCACCCCAGACACCATCTGGGAAGTCATATTTCACTCTCAATTTTATCATAGCTAAATGATTTCACTCCTCATACCATCTAGGTAGTCAGGGTTCAGTCCCATGGCCATCTTTGTAGTCACGGTTAACTCTAAAGAACACCTTAGTTTATCTCATAAGATTTAAATATTTTCCCAATTAATTAGTGGGAGATATAAGTCCCACAAATATCATAGTTAAGTCATTAATACATGACCACAATACTATAAAAATAATATCATAACCCATGAAATTAAATGGGTATCTTAAATATGTAATCATACCATATCATGTGGAAAATGATATAGGATTAATAATCATTCAATCAAAACCATAACTTGTTAAAAGGAGTGTGTTTGAAAATAAGGAATCCCAGAAATAGAAATAGGTTTTATATACATCATTCCATGAAAACATAAACCATTAAAAAGTGAATGATGTTGGAATCATTAAAACATTTCCACAGAAATAAAAGAGTAACAAAAATAGATTTCTTCTAATATGGGATGTAAATTTTAATGATCTTTTTAAAACTATTTCATGAGTAAACCATCCATTCTCATTTGGAACTTTGTATAAACATAAAACCCATTTAAAATCCTTTCCAAAAAAATACACCTGAAAATTAAAAATTAATATATAAAAAAATGAAAACATTTTCCACTGTAAAACATTTTGAAATTTATAATGAGATAGTGAAAACATGCTGAAAATAATTTTATTTCAAAAACATTGAAAATTTTACAATATATCTTAAAAATATTTTGAAGGCTATTTCCTTGAATGTAATTCACCAACATATATATAAATCATTAAAATGTTTTCAATTTATTTTCAATTAGAATACATGAAAAAAATAGAAAGAATGATTGAAAAATTTTGAAACCCATTTTTTACTTGAATAATTAAGAATGAATATTATAAATTCATTAAAAAACATTTCCCCCTTTAACATAAAATATTAGCTTCAAAACATTTTCAAAAAAAATTATTGAAATCTAAATTAAAACAATGAATTTCCAGAATATTAAATAAAATGTTTATTTAAATAAAATATATATTCTTATTGTAAACTAATATTTAATGGAATAATAGTCATTAAAACTCGTAAATATGTACATGCCAAACATTCCTTTTTCAATATAAAAAGTATAAAAAATTATCTTCTATAGAAAAAAATAATATTTAAAAAAAACCCATTCTATTTTAAATAAGTAAAAATATTGTTAAAAATGTCATTTAAATACCTCGGATAATAGTATAGTGTTTTTTGAATAAATTTATAAAATATGGTTGTGAAGGAACATAGATTTCTTATTTAAGAGGGAGGTAAATTCATACATTATAAACAACATTATTGATCATATTATGTACCAAAGAGTGGAGAAATGGTACCATTGTTTGGATATAACAAGAATAACTAGTGGTAATGAAACCTATTTAGAGTTTTTGTGACATAGATCATAATATTTCATCATTGAAATCATAATCATAAATAATGTTGATAAATAATGATATTGTTTCAATAAACTCTTACGACATGGTTAAATTGAATTATATTCCCAATGTAAGAAAATAAATTATACGTGCTTGAAATATTATAAAAATAATGGTATAAAATATATAACATGTAAAATGTTAGTATAGACACCTCAAAAAAAGGCATTGGTGCATAAAAAACATGTGTCTCAAAGAAGTCCAATTGTTACAAAAAACTCCAACCAATTTGGTATCTTTTGAAACATTAACCTATGATTTAAAGATCATATAATGATATGTAAATAAAAATATATTTATTAATCATATTAATATAATACATCGTGGGTAGTATATACACCACAAAAATTAATTGAGTAGTGAATAAATTTTTAACTTCATGATAAAAAAGGGAGATGAAGATCTCTTACCATGTGTCATGACCATCATCGTACTCATATGAACATCATGTACAATAAATATATTTTTATTATAAATCTAACAAATAATGATTTATTTTATGTAATACCATATATATTTGGATTTTGAATTTATATTAGTTACTTGTTAACCATTCAATGATAAGGTTTCACTTTGGGTAATACCAGCTTTTTTCTTCACATTTTTCTTAATTTTTTATATCTTTGGTCCTTACACATATATAATTCTTAACATAATGTAAACCATTATATAAATATAATTTTCATTTAGTGTATGTGTGTTATAATAATCTATAAGATATAACATTATGAAATGGAATATTCCGATCGTGGATAAGGTAGGTCGTATATAGGCATGAACAATATTTCATTTAACCTATCCTAATTATATTCAAGGTAGTGTGTGAATGGATAACATTTCTATGAGGGGTGGTATTACACACATAGACTAATGAAATCCTCATAGTTACATTAAATATAATGTATAAATATATATGTTGTAAAATAATTAGAGATTCATAAAGATGTTATAAATATCATATATATTATATGTAAATATAGTTTCCATCGTAATTAACACCATCATAGGAGGTAATGGAAAAATAAAAAATCATCATTTTGTGAGGTGGTATTTCTCGGTACCCAATTATTGTATGTTCATTTCCCATTAGATGGAAGTGTGTGTATGTACAGGTAAAAAATATATCTTAATACCAATTAAATATATTGACAATAGTGGTGTTGTTTTTAGTTGTGAAATAAGTAGATTTGAATGGGTTGATAATAAAAATATGATAATGGAGCATCAATAAGGATGCTACTTCTTGAGAGTGTAACACCTTTTAGTTTTCACGACAGGGATTCCTTAAATTTATTTTTTCTAAAGGTGAGGCCTGTAGGTTAAGGGGAGAGTTTTTTAGGAAATATTTGGAATGATTTTTTCTAATCCATAGTTTCTTGGTAGGTTTTAGAAAGTGTTAAGAGATGAGTAATTTTAATAATATAGGAGGGGTGGTAGTCTTGTATGTTTTGTGAAAATTAATTCCATTCATGTTTTTAACATGTCATGTGGATCCAATAATGAACAAAATTCAATCCAATTTACAATAAGGTCGAAATATATGAATCCTATGGATCATGGACATGCTTATATGTCATTTTGGGTCTTAAATTTAAGTATTTTTAAATTTTTACCCCAAGGATTCTCCAAATAATTGTATTTAATTTTAATCACCTTCATAATATATTTTTCAATAACTATATTGACCATAATATTTCATGGGTATTATCTCATTCTCAGAGCCTTTATGGGATATGTTGACCATAATAGATATTATAAAATTTTCTAATTCAAAAAATGGAATCCATTTTTCTAAAATTCAAGTCACATAATAGGTAGAAGTTAATTTAAAATTTATCCTATAAAAGGGATGATAATGTAGTTTTTATTGTCAAAAAACCAAATGATTACTATATTTTTATCCCCAATTACCAATTAATATTTATACAATTAACTAAATTAGATAAATTGAAAAAAATATAATATAAATAATCTTTTAAACCAATTTGAAATATAATTTAACCATACAAATAAATTAGACGAGAAGGAAAATTTGATTTAAATTTCAGTATTTTTCATTATTCATCAAAATATGAAACATAACATAGAAATACAAAAATTCACCCAAAAATATATTTTAAGTTATGAATACTATTACTTTTTTTATTTTGATATATAATCATTATAAAATACATATAATATTGATTCAAAATATATTCATCATTTCAAGGCAGCAAAATATCCTTAATATATGTTTTATGTGGGAAATTGTGTTTTTTCATATCATATTTTTGTAATTTATTTTTGATGAGTATCAAAACTATTTTATTGGATATATATTATATATTAAATTAATTTAAAGCAATATTTGTTTGTAATTTAATTATTTAGAATAAAATATCTTTTTTCATAAAATATTTTTGTATAGAAACATTCCATTTATATTGAATTTGTTCTTATATCAAGTTTTAATTCAATAAAAATAATGGATTCAACCATTTATTTCATATGTTTGTAAATACTATTTATAACCATCAACTTAAGGCCATTTTTATAACTAATTTTATTAAGTTTTAATAGTTTTAAAAATAAATTATTGTTCGGTAACACTCAGTATTGCGTGATACATAAGACATGAAGGAAATTCAGTCGTGCAATAAAAATAAGCTAAACTCGGTGTCCCACCTAATGTAATATAACCTTTTTTTTGTTTGTAGTGTGTGAATAACTTGGTGTGTCATATTATGTAATTTAGACATGGATTTAATCTGACAAATTATTTATAGTGTTGCGTAAAATTAAAAATATAAAAAAATTAAATTAATTCAAATATATTTTTTTTTAAAAATATAGTACTGTTAGATTTCTAGATCCATGTTCCTTTGAAGTATAATACTTATTGGTGGATCTTAACCATATTAAATGTGTGTCCCTTCACTTGTCGCGTACACCTAGATCATATTTGAGGGATCTTCAACCTTATATAACTCTTTTGTTTGAACTCAGATTTTGTATTGCGAGTAGCCTATCTAGAGTGTTTTTTCACATAATCACAATTCTGACATAGGTTTTGGATTTCGAGGTACAATGTAGAATGTTTGGAGCATTGGTCTTTCCTAGGTAATGGTCGATGATGGAAGTGATCTGGTAGGTTCACTAGATACCATTCTGAGTGGTACCCTTTTGCAAGGCTGAGAAGTGGATTATTCCAATGATCATACCATGTTATACTATAATAGGGTTGGATAGTGTATTTCCCCAGTTATATATCCATATTACCCTCTAGTAGGGATTGGTAGTGGTGTTTCTCAATGTTATTGGTGGTACCCTCCCACTTGGCTTGGATATGGAGTTCCCCAATGATATTTTTGATTTAACCTCTAGTAGTGCTGGGAAATAGAGTTTCACAATGTTCCCGGTGGTACCCTCTAGTAGGGATGTTTAGTGGAGAACCATGGATACTATTATAGTATAACACACATAACTTCTAATAGAGTAATTCCTCTACTTTGATATTATTCTCCCTTGAATGTGTTTCACAATCACAAGGTGGGGTTTGATGTATAGGCATAGTTCTTGGAATATTCTTCAGATATTGGGAATATTTGATTGAAATTTGGAACATCTGGTGACTCTTATTAATTGGAAGAGGTTTGATTTTACGATCCCCTTACACTCTCATTTGAATTTATTTTTATTGAGTATATATATTATTTTATATCCAAACCTTATATTTTCTTACTCTCCTTATATGAGAAACAAATACATGCATGGTATGTCACATGCATTCTATGTTTAGATTTTAGTACATGGATAAGTCAAAATTCCATATATTGGCATCCAAGAATTGATGGGTAGTTTATCTACTCAACATGTTTATCCCATTGTGCTTGGACTCACTTAATTTCACTATTTGTTGGAATGAATAATATTTTTTTAATGTTCCTTGATCTATATATTTTCTTCCACTTCTACTCTATTTCTTCCTTCCCCAACCCATTATGTTCTAGGTAATCCTATTATGTGTTTATATAATCACATTATCATGGGATTTCACTCAAATATTTTGTCATAGGGAGATGACGGAAAGGTCAATCGTGACTTCAATTGACATTAGGGATACTCAGTTCTTGTTTGTGTAATATTGTATGAACATGGGATTTAGAAGCTGTGCTCTCTTTCATCTATTTACTTTTTCTAATTTTTCATATTGGGAAAAATTATATTAGAATTTTTTATTTATTGATAGTTTTTTTATCTTACACTACCATACTTTTATACTATATAGAGATTCATGTATTCATGGTTTAATTTATAAAAGTATTTCAGATTTAACCAAATCCCTCATCACTTTCCCATAGAGATAGATGTGTGAGTGCAAAGAGGTTGTTTGGTGATGGTATCCCCATGTTAGTTATGCATTCTGTGCTTCTCATCACCCACTTGTCTAATGGGGTGGGCTTGGGGTAGTTGCGGCTCAATACCCTTCTTGGCTTGGGTTGTGACATATTGATATTAGAGAAATTCTATTTCTTAGGAAGTTATTTGGATTTAACCCCTTAAGAGGATATGGATGGGTTTAGGGTCACTCTCTTGAAGTCTCTCAAGTGTGTCTCATAAGTTAGGGAATCTAGTATTGGTGTGGTAGTCGATGTGTCCATTCCCTAGGACCTTGACTACCAGCAAGCCGACATGTCATGCCAAAAATTTAATTTTTGGAATTAATGGTACATGGATAATATTTGATGTGGCCTTTGAAATTTTTTATTTCTCATATCCTCATTTTTTCAGTTATATATATATATATATATATATATTATGACTGATTTACTCCTTCAAAACTTTCTAGAAGCCTCTGTAATGATATCCATTGATAATAAGAGCTTTGGTTCAAGAAAATGTCCTTATGAGTGACAATGCATCAGTTCAAGGTTCATGTAATGATCCCTTTCCTATAGGTTATTAGGTAGAACCACATCCCCCTATCAATCCAAAATCAATGCCATAAGATAAAGATATGGATGCATGTTGGGTTTTCATGTTCTATTGGGTTATAGGGCCTAAGTCTTCTTGTCACGACCCCCTCTCACTAAAGATGCCCCTTCTGAGCTGGCAATGGTGAAAGGGAGATAATGATCACCGAGTCCCACCTCCATTAGGCCCCGGAGTGGCGACTTGATACAAGGGTAAGAGTTTTCACAAATATGGGAGGCATTTCCCTTTTATTATTTAAGATCGGGAAATAGGATTAGTTAAACACCAAAAGAAAAAGGAACAAGTAAATGAAAATAAACCCAAACCAATCCTAGATGCATGTTTAAACAATTCTGAAACAATGTATAAGTACAAGAATACACTATACTGCAATACCAAAAGAAACAAGAGTATGAAAACTACAACAAATCAAACAGTCCCAACTAGTAGGGTCCCATACGGCCCTGGTAGTCCTCCAGGAAACCTGAAAGTAAACGTAGGGTGATTATACAAGTATACTCAGTATGGAAACCTACATCTCTCGTGAACAGGTGGGGAGACATCCTAATGTCCCGTGAGAACAACAGAAGAACCAAAACCTAGAAATGATTTCTATCCACCCAACCTCGCCATCCACGCTCACCAAAACACAAAACAATAGGTATTATTATATAAGAACAAGAGTATTGGGTACCCAGCACCATTTCCCCCCAACAGCTAGCAGCTCTTCCTAACGGAAAACGTCTTGATGCTACCACACTCTTCCTGCCCACACACACTTGGGCCTCACAAACCACATATCCCGCCTACACACACCTGGGACTCACAAACCACATATCCCGCCCACACACACCAGGGCCTCACAAACCACATATCCCGCCCACACACACCTGGGCCTCACAAACCACATATCATTCCCGCACACACTTGGGACTCAAAAACCACATATCCTGCCCTCACAAACCACATATCACATCCCCGCCCGAACACACCTGGGCCTCATCTCGATGATTCTTGGGAACATTAAACCTAACCGAAGATTCTTGGGCTAAAAACACGCCAATCAAAACCTACCTAAAGATTCTTGGGTGAATGGTATCCTCAAGCCATCACATCCTATGGAATAAGGAGCATGAAGAAGCTAGTAACTAATGGGAAAACACTCTATCCCATGTAATGGGAGTGTTCGGCACTAAGTGTTCATCATGGTTGGGGTGCGACAAAACACAAAGATACAGATACATATATGTATACCAAACACACACCCCAACCTATGGCTTCTAAACAGAGAAACTGAGCACGTTCATCGACACTGCTACTACGAATCATGCATACAACAAACAAACCCAACCCCATTTAGGTTTTCATGTTTCAACAATATTAGTTTATTAGTTCCTTAACTACAGGGAAATTATCAAACCAGATCTACTATTTTGTAGAACAAAACTCTACCAACCACAATTCATGTTAGATAGAACACAAGAAACACAAAACCTACCTTTTTATCATCAATCAATCCCCATTTATTATTCCCGCGTTTAATTCATTATCATTCCCCATAGCTCATTTATCAACATTCCAATTTCTTTTAATATCACAACCCATTACTATAGCCTTTCTGCCACTATAACCACATCTCCACAACTGTATCACAAAACAAGGCTCGTGCCACATCATTTCCCCTTTAATATCATTTACCGCAGCCCCACTGCCCATCTTATTCGTAATAACCCGGGATTCACCCCCCCCCCCTTCACACACCATGTAACCAAACCAACACCCACATGTTCATTATTCCATTTTGTTCAATAGGGGTGATCAAACATGGTTCTAGATATTCATTTAATCAGTCAACTTTACGCGATTAACCAATTTCCATATTCCACAAAGTTTCCATCCAAAAAATAGTCTATAAAGATAGGGAAACTTTTAATTGTGAAATAAAAGGCCCCCAATGACCATGATTTTCAATAGGCATAATAATATTCAATTCACAACATAACAATAGGATAAAGAGAGATAAACATAACAAATTTCCCCATCCCCGTTCTTTAAGCCAGTTATTATATTAATTTAAACTGGTTCAACTATGTCTCATGAAAGCAAGAGGACACCCATCCTGCTTGATGCACAAATTAGAGAGACGAAGGTAAAATCCTTACCTCAATGGTTTTTGATGAAACCACGACGGTCAAAGAAAGCTCAAGAAACTAGGTCGATTCTCCACGAATCTTCTCTAGATCTCCTCTCCTAACACAACCAATGCCAAAGCTCATCAAAAATGACATCCATACACATAGATCTACCCATAACAGGAATAGATCTAAGAAGATGAGAGAATAGGAGAGAATATCTAGGTAGATCAAAGAAACCAAACAAAACAATCACATAACTTGAGAAACCGGCTTCGATTCGCGAAGAGAAGCATCCGGATCACCTCCAAAATGATTGGGAGAGGTTCTTCTACCTCCAAGGAAGGGTAATACATAGTTATGTATGATTAGGGGCTTAAACTAGTTGACTAAAGTCAAAACAAGTTAGATCCACAATTTTAGGATCTAACTTTAAGTTCTCACACGGTTAGTCTGCACGGTTTAACAAATCGTGCGCCAACCGTGCATTAGATTCTGCCTCGCCAAACACTCCTCGCACGGTTTGTCCACATGGTTAGCCAATCCTTGTGCTAACCGTGCATTAGCCACTGCCTCCAACACCAACCTTGCACGGTTCGGTCGCACTGTTTAACCAAACCGTGTGCCAGCTGTGCAAAATCTATTTCCCTTTATCATTCCATAAAGGTCCACCCAAAAATACCCCCCAAGTCACCTTTACCTCTCGACACACCTCCAGCACCACATTTCACAAAGGAATGGACCAGAGAGGTCTGGGCCATTACATCAGAAACCTCTTATAACATTCTCATCCCTATGAATTCAAAACAACCCATAAGAACCCAACAAGATACCTCTTAGGGATCTCGTTATAACAAGAACCCAACCAACAACCCTTAGCATAGGTGTTTGTAATTCCTTCTCCTGTGTCGCGATATTATCCGCTTTAGGCGGCACTGACTCACCTGTATGGGTTTAATCGCATCCATATTAATGCATCTCGATTAAGAATTGGGTCTTCCCACTCTAATATATTAGTATTTTTCCAACATACACTGCCCCCACGACTGTACAACCAATACACTACATGAACACATGGCTTGGTGAAATCCTTCTCAAATGTTGAGATATTATCTTCTTTAGGAAGCACTAAATCGCCCACATGGGATCAATCGCATCTGCATTAATGCGTCTTGATTAAGGATCAGGTTTTTTTTCTTTTCCCCACACATACAGACATGTTACACAATTCTAGAGAACATGGAAACAAAAATTCTAACAACAGACAAGCCAAGCATTCCATATATCAAAGGTACATAGTATAACATCAAAATAAAGCTCATACGAACAAATCAAAACACAAGTAAAAACAACTTCGTGTACTGAGCATGCATCTGAGCCTCTCACTCCCAAGTTCTCTCCTCGATGCCACCATGCCTCCACAACACACGAACGAAGGCGATGGTTCATTCAAAAATCACCTTCTCTTCACGATCCTTGATTCTGACTAGTCATTCCTCAAAGTTTGTGTCGTATCCCATATCTAGCTCTCCCCAGTCGATAATATGAGAGTCTTCGTGTAAGTACCGACAATGCTGGGAGACGTGGAAGACGTCATGAACCTTCTCTAACTGATGTGGCAGGGCCAGCTGATATGCCTCCTCGCTGACTCGCCTCAGCACCTTGAAAGGTCTGATGAACCTAGGGGAGAGCTTACTCCCCTTACCAAACCTCTGTTTCCCCCATCGAGGGGAAACCTTTAAGAATACATGATCTCCCACCTCGAACTCCAAGGGCCTCCTCTGACGATCAACATAAGACTTCTGTCGGTCCTGAGCCGCTTTCATCCTCTCATGCAGAAGCTGAACTTTCTCTGCGGTGCTATGTACTACCTCTATCCCAAGAGAACCTGTCTCACCAACCTCTGCCCAACAAATGGGTGAACGACATGGCCTTCCATACAAAGCCTCAAATGGTTCCATACCAATATTAGAGTGGAAGATATGGTTGTAGTAAAACTCTACTAAATGAAAGTTTCACACCCTAGATCCTCCGAAATCAAGAACGTGTGCTCGCATCATGTCCTCAAACATCGGGATAGTCCGCTCTATCTTCCCATCATTCTGGGGGTGGAAAGTAGTGCTAAGGTGCAGTTGGGTGCCAAAAGCATGTTGTAACACCCTCCAGAATCATGAGGTAAACCAAGTATCCCGATCTGAGATGACAGTCTTCGGAACTCCATGAAAAAGCACCACCTCTTCTACATACCTCTGTGTTAAGGTACACATTGTGCCTGAATCCTTAATTGCTAAGAAGTCAGCTAATTTCGTCAGTTGATCCACCACCACCCAGATAGCATCATAACCACCCTGATCTCTGGGTTGTCCTGTGAGGACGTCCACTGAGATGTCATCCCACTTCCACTCGAGGAAATCTAAAGGATGCAAAAACCCACTGGGAACACGGTGTTCCGCCATTACTTGCTGACACACTAGGCACTTAGCCACAAACTCCCCCACTGCCCGTTTCACCCCAGGCCACCAAAACTGTTCCCTCAGGCCTCAGTACATTTTCAAAACTCCTGGATGTACCACCAATGCTGCTCCATGGAACTCATGGAGAACTCCATCACACATTACCTCCAGAACCAACAACCTTCAATGAAAAAGCATCTAATGTCGGTTGTCCTCTAACCATCCTTCTGGAGCGTTTCCCTAATTGATATGATCCCACATTACTTATGCTTCAAAGTCTCCCCAATGAGACTCTTCCTCCTGCTACAACAAGGAGGACTGAACCATCATCTGAAACAAACATCCTCTAACACCCTCTACCCTTGCATCCAAGTGCAAGGAAGGAAACTGTCCCATCACATTCCAAGCATCAATGGATTCATGAACCACTTCCTTATGCAACATACTGTTCAGAGAATCAGCCACAATGTTTCCCTTACCTTTATTGTAAGATATCTCGAAGTTATAGTCTTGGAGAAACTCAACCCATCTCCACTGTTGTAAGTTCAGTTCATGCTGGGAGAAGATATAACGTAAGATCTTGTGATCTAAGAAGACCAATAAGTGCTCCCCAAAGATGTAATGTCGCCACAACTTCATTGTGAACACTACTACTGCAAGCACTAGGTCATGGGTGGCATAGTTACGCTCATGAGGGCGCAAATGCCTAGACCCATAATAGATCACACCCTTATTCTACATCAGTACACACCCCAAACTAAAGCAAGAAGTATCACAAAACACCTGAAACAACAACCCTTCCTCTGGAAATCTGAGTACTGGAGTAGTGACCAACTTCTTCATCAGGTAGTCGAATGCTTGCTAGCACTGCTCGCTCCATAGAAAGACCTGGTCCTTCCTAGTCAAAGCTGTCAATGGAGTAGAAACTCGAGAGAAGTCTGAAAAGAACCTATGATAATAACCTACCAACCCTAGGAAACTACGAACTTCTGCCACGCTCTTGGGTGCCGCCCATGAATCAACTGCCTCCACCTTCGACGAGTCCACTGACACTCCATGCTAAGACACCACGTGCCCAAGGAAGTGCACTTATTGCATCAAGAACTTACACTTCGACAATTTCCCATAAATCTGGTGGTGTCGAGGGACTTCCAAGACTGCCCTAAGATGCTCAACAAGCTCCTCCTATGATCTTTAGTAGATCAGGATGTCATCGATAAACACAATGATGAACCGATCCAGAAACTCTCAGAAGAAAAAGTTCATACGTCCCATGAACACAGCTGGTGCATTTGTAACTCCAAACAGCATCACTACGAACTCGAAGTGCCCATACCTGCACCTGAAAGACATCTTCAAGATGTCACTGTCCTTTACACTCAGCTGATGATATTCAGATCGTAAATTAATCTTAGAAAACCAACATGCTCCCCTAAGCTATTCAAAGACATCATCTATCCTTGGAAGGGGGTAACAGTTCTTAAACGTTACCTGATTCAACCTTCGGTAGTCTATGCATAGCCTGGTACCACCATCTACCTTCATCACGAACAAAAATGAAACACCCTATAGCGACTCGCTGGGTCAAAAAAACCCTTCTCCATCAGATCGTCAATCTGAATCCACAACTCCCGAAACTCCGAAGGTTCCATCGGATAAGGGGACATCAAAATCGGGCGGGCACCAGACTGTATGTTTATCTTGAACTCAATGTCACGTCGGGGGGGGGGGGGGGTAGAGTCACAACCTCTTTGGGGAAAACATCAAGGAAATTCGCAACAACCTCTGGAACATCCATCATATCTATATCAGCTGAAACCACTAATAACCCACCTAACAAGGAAAGGGGAGGATTCACATGTCGGCTTACCACATGATATCTTCTCTCGCCAACAAAAGATTCATGTTGCCCATCCACATCGGAGAACACGACTCTTCTTTGGAAGCAGTTGATAACGACACTAATAGAAAACAACTAGTCGATTCCTAGGATGACATCGTATGGTTGCATCTATAGAAAAATAAGATCCCCACTAGATCATTGTGGACTTAATGTCATCCCACATCCTCGGCAAACAGAAGGTACGCTGGTCTGACCTCCAACTGGTGTACTCACCACCATGGGTACGGAAAGTCTCTCTACATCTAGACCCAAATCATGGGCCAGGCTGGGTGCAATAAAGGAGTGTGATGCTCCCGAATCGAACAAAGCCGAAACGAGAGTGCTGAATAAACAAATCGTACATCGTACCACCTGTGGTCCTGCCCGAGCTGCCAACTCTTCTGCGTGCAACTATCCATGCACAGATCATCTTCCACTCTGACGTTTAACACCTCCTCGACCATGGCCTGGTCAAGGTCCCTAAGGAGCACATAGAGGTCGGCCTCCTCCTGCAAAGTCTTCCCTCGGAGGAGCAGGGTCCTGCTGCTGCGGGAAGGGCCTCGCTGACAACTCATGCTGTTGAGGCAGGTGCTGAACCTACCCACCTCCACTGTACTGAGCTCGGGTCGGGCACCGACTCTGAATGTGCCCGAAAACTCTTCAAGAGAAACACTTCAGTCCTGGGCTCGTGAAAAAGGGATGAGGACCCAAAGATCTGAACTAGAACTTCTGGGGCCTGCTCCCTACTGGCCTGAATCTGGAAGGCCCTGTCACTGGAGACATGCTTGTAACAGCCCGATATTTTATGAAAACTATTCTTTTTAATTTTATTAATGTCTTGTGTTGTACGCTACACCAAAAAGGATCTTGCACAACACACATCCTTGACTTTCCTTGCATTACACGCAATCGCAACCTTCCTCGATAGAGTGTGTAGTACGCAATACTGAGTTTCACGAAACAACGATATGCTATGAAAATATTATTAAAACTAGCCGTTAGAGAATAGTAATAACCACGTTTTAAAATTTTAGAAATTTTAGCTCTCAAAATGGACTTCATTTTTGGTTTCGTAATATCGAAATTAGCCTAGGGTGAAATTTTGGTACTTTTTGGATAACTTTCATATTCTGATGAATAGTGAAAATTACTAGATTATAATTAAAAACAACTTTTTTAATCGAAATAATTAATAGTGATAAATCATTAAATTGAGTGGTTTTAAAGTATATTTAGAATATATTTTTACAATTTAATACGATGTTGGTCATTGGATGTAAATTCACATTTAAACCAGACATAATCAAGTGTCAATCTTTTGGTAGATATTGTTTCTTAAAAACACGCTATTTGTTTTAACAGCGGGATTTAATTATAAAATTAATTAATGCAACTTATATGTTATGAATTTGGTAAAATAGACTTCATTTTTGAATTTGGAATATGAAATATAGCTTAGGATAAAATTTTGGTATTTTTCTGAAAACTTTCAATTTTTGATGAATAGTGAAACCACTAAGTGGTAGGTTAAAAACTGAATTTTGCATAAAACTTAATTTTACCGCTTCTGTGAATGGAATTTCGAAAATCCGACAGACACGGTTAATATCAAGGACTAAAATGTGGTTCAATGAGATGAAAATAATTTTTGGTGAATAGTAACTTTTTACTTTTTTTTACCACGGTTAATAGTAAATAGGGGTAAATATGATATTACTATTACCCTAACACATGTCCTAATTCTATTGGATAAGTTTAATTCGACCAAAAACAACCTTATGAATATAATATGACCATTTAGGTCCACTTGGATTAGATTATGACATTTAATATTATTTTATTTAATGAATAGTTAAAATAGTTAAAATCAAAGTTTAATACCTAAAACATATTTAATATGGGGTTATACATAAGATAAATTCGACTATAAATATTCATTAGAAAGCTAAAACGATTTCCCACATAATGATTTTTTATTTATAATTTTTAGACTTTAAATAAATTAATTAATTTATGACACAACGATGATACAGTAATTACCCTTTTAAGGAAATATTAACATAATTGATGTTATAAATGCTCAAATGAATGTAATTTGAGACTTTTTATGAATTCCACTAATAATATAGATTACTATGATATATTAGTGTTGATTTAATCAACTTGGTTCTAACATATAATTCTGTTATGACTTTCACAAAAATCATATATCAAATAGTGTCAAAATTGACACAAAATAGTTTTTAAATAAAATATTATATTATTAATTGTTATTTTATTCCTAAAAATCTATGGTTCGGCCAAATGACTTAGATAAGGATATATGTATTAATAATAAACAATTTGGGGTTCTTTTGGAATGTTATAGTAAGTTTATTAACCATATAGTGAAAGAAAACAAAAAGACGCGGTAAAAGTTAAATTATTTAACTTAGAGTTAAATCTAATTGATAAGGTTAAAATAATACCCTAAACTTGTCTAAATCTTATTGGTTGATAGGATTTCTACCCATACCCACTTTAGCTTCGAAATAAGACCCTTTGGAACCATTATAAACCGATTTTGACATTAATATAAAATAATATTTTGAGGTATTCCTAAGGTGCCCCTCTCCTCCCTTATAAAAGGAAACCTCCTCCCCCTCCTCCTCACACCAATTTGAGCACTCAAGCTTGGCCAACCCCTGCCAAAATCTCTTCTCCACTTCCCTAGAAACATCCTAAATGTTCTGGTCTTCCTCAAAGACCAATTTTAGTGCCCTAAGAGGAGGTCTCAAAGAGGCGCTTTAAAGAAGAGGTAATTACCGTTACCAATTCTTTCATCTTTATTTATTCTTCCACTTCTTCTTCTTAGGTTGTTTAATTATGAAGTAATAACATCAGTATCACTCATATAATGATATGTTATTTTATGTATGGAAAAACCCTATTTCACCATCTATCCATCCTACGGAAAAAGAAATCACCGCGCGTGCGTACGTACGGAATACCGTCTCCACGCCGTGGTGTAATCTATTTTCCACCACCACCTTACATGGATGGGTATAATGGTGTAAAGAATAACTATACAAAGTTATTACAACATCATATTGATTCTGATATATTGTATAATCCACTCCAATTCAATTCAATAATTATGGAAATGATATCATCACTCGTGCGTACGTACGGACTACCGTCTCCACGACGCGATGAGATTCATTCTTAATGATTAACCATTCATGAATGATTATAAAGTATATATAATAAGTACTAATGAAATATATGACATAATAATTATACTGGATTTATGTATATATATATATATATATATATATGTCATCTACTTACTTCCATTCAAGACAATATGGAAAGAAAAACAACGTTCATGCGTACGTACGGACTACCGTCTCCATGAACGGTGTTTTTCATTTCATTTACCCATCTATTATATATATATATATACTGAATATATATGATATATAAATCATATTTTATATTCTGGAAGTATGTAAATCATGATATAAGTAATAATAATGTCAAGAACAACAAGTCAAAACACCTACGATAAATGAAACGATTTTACCCAAAACGCTTCTTTAACATGGAATTAACAAAAGAACGGGTAATATAATGTCATAAGTGAACCATATATGATATCATAACAATGAATATGATTCTTTAATAAGTCAATGACATTATTTAAATCATTATACAGGAGGTTCGGACGCATACGAAGCAAATCGGACCTAAGGTAAGGGAAATATCACAATCTCATTTTTATCCGAGATTGTTTATTCGTAAGTATTTACTGGGGTGTATTTTATCATCCACATCCATGTTTCATCAATATGTAATATTATTTCCATCCACCTACAATTTTTTAAATCCATTTTTACCCTTCGGTGAGTTTTTAGTAATATGTATGAAAGGAATCTTTTGTCGTTTTTCGTACGAGGTACTTTTTGACTTTTCCGACAAAAGTACGAAGAATGTTTTTTTAACTTATACGGCATGAATGGATTTTTAAGAAACTTCCTTTACAAATTTTCAAGTTTATTTTTAATCAAATTCTTTTATTTTAAAGTCGTATGACATGTTATGAAAGGAAAAATGTTTTCAATGTAGAAAGGATATTTTCCTCAAGAATGGAGTTCAAGTATTTTATCAAAATTATTTTCCATCTAAGATAATAAAAGGGTTATGTTTTTATCCTTATTATTACATTGGTTTGATTATGTTGTGATTGAAATATTTTTATGAATTCCTTTATCTTATATGAATTGTTTTATGATGTCATGTTGTTTAAGAATCCCATTTTTATTACATGGGTTACACTATGATGTATGGTTTATGATTATGTGGCACAAATAAGAAAGGATTCATTATAAGATGGGTGGGACCTATATCTCCCTCCAATGCATTGGGTAAAGATTTTATATCTCATGAGATAGACAGGGCTGGAACGGTAGGTTATACCGGTTCAGTGAAACAGGACTGAAACGAGGGTTACTCGATTCAGAAAGCGACTTTGTCCACTAAGATAGTCTTGGCAATGAGTCTTGACTAACAAGAAATGATTCTATATGATTATATGTGAATGCCACAAAGTATCATGTTTTATGTTATGATTATTGTGATTACATTTCACTACCATGATTTATCCCATGTTATGAAATTATGCACTCTTTTGCAGGTTATAATTTCCAAAATGTTATGTTCTTATGAATATGATGTGATTGATATTTCTTTTGTTTACCCTTATGGAGCATTTGAGCTCACCCTTTTATGTTTTCTTTTCCCCAGGATATAAAGGAAGGTTTTAGGTAAAAAAAAGATAAGATCTTTATGGGAGATGTTGAAAATCTTTCACCACGATTAGAAGATTATATTCCGAGTTTCCAAAGACACTAAACTGTTACGATCCTTGTGTGTGTGTTTTTGTTATGTACTAAGTATTCCGCAAAAGTATTGTAATGTCCATGTACGTTAAGCTTCGGGTCTCTACAGTTGGTATCAGAGGCAAAGGAGGTAGGAATGTAACCGATCCTTGGGAACTCTCACATGTGAGCGTTGGACGAAGCATGGCTCTCCGCCCAAGGGCTTCATGAGGAAATGGATGCCACTGGGGATGGTGGTGTGTCCTGCCCGGGGGGTGTAGCCACCCATGGAGTTCCCTGATAGGTATCAATTATAGTCCACTGGAAGTAATTCCAGACTGCTACAGTTGGTATCAGAGAAAGGTTTAGTCAACCTTTGGAAACTAGGATGCGAAAACGTTAGTGAGATCCCTAGAGATATTTCTTAGGTATGTCTAGGGATGTCTCTAAGGTTAAGTATACGTATAGGTTATAGTCCTAGAATTATACTAACGATCTTAGAATTTAAACCTAAGATGATAGATATTGAGGGTACTCCCCCTTTACTATGTTGTCTTCCCTAGAATGATTTCGCCTCTCAAATAATTCTTTTTGTGTTTTAGTTAATGGAGGGAACCAGAAGGAATTCGGTTAACATTGAATCCAATGGAAAAATTGGTGACTATGAGCAACAAAATTGTGTAATGACTAGAGATAAAGATATTGTGATTATGCCGAATCAGTCATCGCGATATATGATTAACAAGGTGAAATTTAGTGGTATGCCTAATTCATCAAAGAAGAGGAAGATAAACTATTATGCATGTTCGCATGTTGAGGAGAATAAAGAAAGGAAGATTGAGATTTCTAAAGAAGGGAAGAAGAACCTTGAGGAATACCTCAAATGGAGGGACCGATGTTATCTGTGTGGAGAAAAGGGTCATAGAGTGACGGATTGTTATGGAGTTCAATGTTTTATTTGTGGAGAACATGGGCATTACCCAACTCAATGCCCAGACTTAAAAAGTTACTTCTAAATCAAGGAAGGACTTATTCCAGGACAATCATTGAAGTGGATGGACTAAAGTGTTTATGTATTGGTATTCAAGAATAATGTTGTTGGGGTACTTTTATGGTGTACTGAAATATTTATGTATTGGTCTATTGTGGTTTTCAATAATTTTAAGGTACTAGTAACCATGAAAAGTGATTCAGATATTTTGGAAAGTAGATGATATGCGCATAATTAAGAGATAAGGAGAAAATGAAATGTTTGACAGTATTCATGAGCTCATGATTGATATAAGTACTAAGTGATATCATGGTTTGAGTATATAGAATTTTGAGGATTTTGGTATGTGGAAAGTGTTAAATTTTAACTGCATTTATGTTTTCACTAAGGTATTCAAGAGAATACATGATTAAGGACTTTGAATGTTTGGAATGTAACCAACAAAACATATCTTATGATATATGGGGATCGACGATGGTGTTAAATCTCTGTTAATCGTTTTCACTATGTTATGAGAGTGGACTGCAGTATTATGAATAAGCCAAAAGATTGGAATGGATTATGTTGGACATAAGTTAGTATTGTTTAAGGATAGAAGTTTTCTCGATATTATTGATGGGATGTTATAGTAATATAGTTTTAGAAAAAGGACAACCTGCAGGACGGGCGACAGCCCATCGCGTCGGACAAGGATGTGGGAATCGAACCCACAACCGAAGTGCGACTGGCCTTTATCGCCTACCACTGGCCTACAGGAAGTCCATGTTTAGTATAAACTAGTTTTATTATATTAAGCATTATGATATATTAAGTATAAGTCCATTTTAAGAACCATATATGATTAATCTCACTATAGATCGACTTATGTATATAATTTTTGCTAACCTTTTGTTTGAGACAGATGGAATGACCCGTCATTCTATCACATGATCTGCTAACACTTCACGAATAAAAAATTCAACTTCATTTATTTAAGATATGAAGTGGAAATTGTTCAAGGCACGAACAACAGTGAGATTGTACCAAAATAAAGTAAGTATTTATTCTAATTCAAATTTTCAACTTTAGGGAAATGATCTTGAAAACCAAAAATGTTGTCCTGGTGATCTTATACCTGATGAATCAGATGGTACCTTATATCATCACAAATATATGGATTTGTGATTACTGGATTTTCCATAGCCATGTTATCTACCACTCTCCATCAGAACACGATGGTTAGATTTCTCTTCCATATCCATATTTTCACCTATTGGAAACCCAGTGATTAGTTTATTTGGGTAATCGTTACATTTCATACTTTAGTTTTTAAAGCCAAGTTTTGGTATTCCTTTTTACGATGTGGGTTTCTATTAAAGAAACTTTCGAATAGTAAACTATTTATAACCCCGACGAATTTCGAGGGCGAAATTCATTTTAAGGGGGGTAGAATGTAACAGCCCGAGATTTTATGAAAACTATTCTTTTTAATTTTATTAATGTCTTGTGTTGTACGCTACAACAAAAAAGAGCTTGCACAACACGCATCTTTGACTTGCCTTACATTACACACAATCGCAACCTTCCTCGATAGCATGTGTAGTAAGCAATACTGAGTTTCACGAAACAACGATATGCTATTAAAATATTATTAAAACAAGCCGTTATGAATAGTAATAACCACTTTTTAAAAATTTAGAAATTTTAGCTCTCAAAATGGACTTCATTTTTGGTTTCGTAATATCGAAATTAGCTTAGGGTGAAATTTTGGTACTTTTCGGATAACTTTCATATTCTGATGAATAGTGAAAATTACTAGATTATAATTAAAAACAACATTTTTAATCGAAATAATTAATAGTGATAAATCATTAAATTGAGTGGTTTTAAAGTATATTTAGAATATATTTTTACAATTTAATACGATGTTGGTCATTGGATGTAATTTCACATTTAAACCAGACATAATCAAGTGTCAATCTTTTGGTAGATATTGTTTCTTAAAAACACGCTATTTGTTTTAACAGCGGGATTTAATTACAAAATTAATTAATGAAACTTCTATGTTATGAATTTGGTAAAATAGAATTCATTTTTGAATTCGGAATATGAAATATATCTTAGGATGAAATTTTGGTATTTTTCTGAAAACTTTCAATTTTTGATGAATAGTGAAACCACTAAGTGGTAGGTTAAAATCTGAATTTTGCATAAAACATAATTTTACCGCTTTTGTGAATGGAATTTAGAAAATCCGACAGACACGGTTAATATCAAGGACTAAAATGTGGTTCAATGAGATGAAAATAATTTTTGGTAAATAGTAACTTTTTACTTTTTTTTACCACGGTTAATAGTAAATAGGGGTAAATATGATATTACTATTACCATAACACATGTCCTAATTCTATTGGATAAGTTTAATTCGACCAAAACAACCTTATGAATATAATATGACCATTTAGGTCCACTTGGATTAGATTATGACATTTAATATTATTTTATTTAATGAATAGTTAAAATAGTTAAAATCAAAGTTTAATAACTAAAACATTTTTAATATGGGGTTATAAATAAGATAAATTCGACTATAAATATTCATTAGAAAGATAAAAAGATTTCCTACATAATTATATTTTATTTATAATTTTTTGACTTTAAATTTATTAATTTATTAATGACACAACGATGATGCAGTAATTACCCTTTTAAGGAAATATTAACATAATTGATGTTATAAATGCTCAAATGAATGTAATTTGAGACTTTTTATGAATTCCACTAATAATATAGATTACTATGATATATTAGTGTTGATTTAATCAACTTGGTTCGAACATATAATTCTGTTATGACTTTCACAAAAATCATATATCAAATAGTGTCAAAATTGACACAAAATAGTTTTTAAATAAAATATTATATTATTAATTGTTATTTCATTCCTAAAAATCTAAGGTTCGGCCAAATGACTTAGATAAGGATATATGTATTAATAATAAACAATTTGGGGTTCTTTTGTCATGTTATAGTAAGTTTATTAACCATATAGTGAAAGAAAACAAAAAGACACGGTAAAAGTTAAATTATTTAACTTAGAGTTAAATATAATTGATAAGGTTAAAATAATACCCTAAACTTGTCTAAATGTTATTGGTTGATAGGATTTCGACCCATCCCCACTTTAGCTTCGAAATAAGACCCTTTGGAACCATTATAAACCGATTTTGACATTAATATAAAATAATATTTTGAGGTATTCCTAAGGTGCCCCTCTCCTCCCTTATAAAAGGACACCTCCTCCCCCTCCTCCTCACACCAATTTGAAAACTCAAGCTCGGCCAACCCCTGCCAAAATCTCTTCTCCACTTCCCTAGAAACATCCTAGAAGTTCTGGTCTTCCTCAAAGTCCAATTTTATTGCCCTAAGAGGAGGTCTCAAAGAGGCGCTTCAAAGAAGAGGTAATTACCGTTACCAATTCTTTCATCTTTATTTCTTCTTCCACTTCTTCTTCTTAGGTTTTTTAATTATGAAGTAATAACATCAGTATCACTCATATACTGATATGTTATTTTAATTATGAAACAACCCTATTTCACCATCTATCCATCCTACGGAAAAAGAAATCACCGCGCGTGCGTACGTACAGAATACCGTCTCCACGCCGTGGTGTAACCTATTTTCCACCACCACCTTACATGGATGGGTATAATTGTGTAAAGAATAACTATACATAGTTATTACAACATCATATTGATTCTGATATATTGTATAATACACTCAAATTCAATTCAATAATTATGGAAATGATATCATCGCTCGTGCGTACGTACGGACTACCGTCTCCTCGACGCGATGAGAATCATTCTTAATGATTAACTATTCATGAATGATTATAAAGTATATATAATAAGTACTAATGAAATATATGACATAATAATGATACTGGATTTATGTATATATATATATATATATGTCATCTACTTACTTCCATTCAAGACAATAAGGAAAGAAAAACAGCGTTCATGCGTACGTACGGACTACGGTCTCCATGAACGGTGTTTTTCATTTCATTTATCAATCTATTATATATATATATACTGAATATATATGATATATAAATCATATTTATATTATGGAAGTAATTAAATCATGATATAAGTAATAATAATGTCAAGAACAACAAGTC
Organism: Viscum album; assembly: GCA_963277665.1. Lineage (NCBI taxonomy): Eukaryota > Viridiplantae > Streptophyta > Magnoliopsida > Santalales > Viscaceae > Viscum > Viscum album. Next base: position 1,344,276,766 of record OY728155.1, on the reverse strand, counting down.
AAAACACCTACGATAAATGAAACGATTTTACCCAAAACGCTTCTTTAACATGGAATTTACAAAAGAACGGGTAATATAATGTCATAAGTGAACCATATATGATATCATAACAATGAATATGATTCTGTAATAAGTCAATGACATTATTTAAATCATTATACAGGAGGTTCGGACACATACGAAGCAAATCGGACCTAAGGTAAGGGAAATATCACAATCTCATTTTTATCCGAGATTGTTTATTCGTAAGTATTTACTGGGGTGTATTTTATCATCCACATCCATGTTTCATCAATATGTAATATTATTTCCATCCACCTACAATTGTTTAAGTCCATTTTTACCCTTCGGTGATTTTTTAGTAATATGTATGAAAGGAATCTTTTGTCGTTTTTCGTACGAGGTACTTTTTGACTTTTCCGACAAAAGTACGAAGAATGTTTTTTTTAACTTATACGGCATGAATGGATTTTTAAGAAACTTCCTTTACAAGCTTTCAAGTTTATTTTTAATCAACTTCTTTTATTTTAAAGTCGTATGACATGTTATGAAAGGAAAAATGTTTTTAAAGTAGAAAGGATATTTTCCTCAAGAATGGAGTTCAAGTATTTTATCAAAGTTATTTTCCATCTAAGATAATAAAAGGGTTCTTTTTTTATCCCTATTATTACATTGGTTTGATTATGTTGTGATGGAAATATTTTTATGAATTCCTTTATCTTATATGAATTGTTTTATGATGTCATGTTGTTTAAGAATCCCATTTTTATTACATGGGTTACGCTATGATGTATGTTTTATGATTATGTGGCACACATAAGAAAGGATTCATTATAAGATGGGTGGGAACTATATCTCCCTCCAATGCATTGGGTAAAGATTTTATATCTCATGAGATAGATAGGGCTGGAATGGTAGGTTATACCGGTTCAGTGAAAAAGGACAGAAACGAGGGTTACTCGATTCAGAAAGGGACTTTGTCCACTAAGATAGTCTTGGAAATGAGTCTTGACTAACAAGAAATGATTCTCTATGATTATATGTGAATGCCACAAAGTTTCATGTTTTAAGTTATGATTATTGTGATTACATTTCACTACCATGATTTATCCCATGTTATGAAATTATGCTCTCTTTTGCAGGTTATGATTTCCAAAATGTTATGTTCTTATGAATATGATGTGATTGATATTTCTTTTGTTTACCCTTACGGAGCATTTGAGCTCAACCTTTTATGTTTTCTTTTCCCCAGGATATAATGAATGGTTTTAGGTAAAAAAAAGAAGATCTTTATGGGAGATGTTGAAAATCTTTCACCACGATTAGAAGATTATATTCCGAGTTTCCAAAGACACTAAACTATTACGATCCTTGTGTGTGTGTTTTTGTTATGTACTAAGTATTCCGCAAAAGTATTGTAATGTCCATGTACGTTAAGCTTCGGGTCTCTACAATGCTGCTGACTGCCTTCTCTTTCGACGATCGCGGCTTGATCCCCTCTCATGGTTCACCTCCTTGCGAGTACATCCTCTCTACAACCTCTGCCTTCTTCTGTAGTACCAAGTACGTCGAAAGGGAGAAGGGGGTGACAAAATACTGGAGCGAAGGACGAAGCGCCTCCTCCAAACGTCTCTCTCGAGCCTCCTCATCCAGCAAGAGATCCAAAGCAATGCATAAGAGACCCTTGAAATTGATCCCCAATTCTCATACTAACATACAACCCTACTGGAGGGAGAGTAACTCCTGCTACTTCTCTACCTTGATCATGGAAGAATGGAATTCTTCTAAGAACTCCTTCTCAATATCAGCCCACAGAACCACTTCCGCTAACCTCTCCCTGAGGTAGAGCGTCCACCACTGACGTGCCGCACCTCTCATATAACTGACTTCTAGAGGAACCCAGTACACCCTCAGAGCACGTATCAAAGTAAAAGCAATCCCTAGCTCTTCAAGCCACCCCACCATCTCCATATCCGAAGTACTACCCTCATACTTCTTAAGGGTTTGTCGCTGGAAAGAACGGAGAGGCTTCTGCCACTGATCGTCTTCCTTGTCTCAGTCAATCCTCAACTGATCTACCGCCTGAATCCATTAGACCTTGACTGTCTGAGTCACCCAGGGACTATGTCCAGGTGCCATAGCTGTATGGTAAACAATGATCACCTATTCCCAAGTAGTAAGGAAATTTCTCAAGGTTTCATTTTATCACTTTATTTAAATTTCTTTCCCATAACACCCAAATCAAGTAAAACACAACCATGATGATGCATGTACCTTCCCTAGGGTCTCTACCATGCAATCAATGTTGTCTCACTTGGTCGTTCGGTAGGCTCAGAGTCCTTGCATCGGATCACGTGGGGCCCTAAAATCCCATGTTCTAGCCAGTCTTCCCTGACCTATGTCACACACCATGATCCCCTAACACGGTTTCCCCACCATCCCATTAAATCCTCATTGTGCCTTACTCCAGAATCCATCCTATCTCTCAACCATCACCTCTGATACCATTCTGTCATGACCCCCTCCCACCAAAGATGCCCCTTCTAAGCTGGCAATGGTGAAAGGGAGATAATGACCCCCCGAGTCCCGCCTCCAGTAGGCCCCGGCGTGGCGACTAGAACCAAGGGTATGAGTTTTCACAAATATAGGAGGCATTACCTTTTTTATTATTTAAGATCGGGTAATAGGATGATTCAAACACCAAAAGTAAAAGGAACATGTAAGTGAAAATAAACCCAAACAAATCCCACATGCATGTTTAAACAATTCTTAAACAAAGTACAAGTGCAAGAAAACTCAAAAGTGAAATACCAAAAGAATCAAGAGTACCACAACTCCAACAACTCCAACTGTCCCGACTAGTAGGGACCCACAAGGCCCTGGTAGTCCTACTGGAAACCTGAAAGTAAAAGTAGGGTGAGCATACAAGTATACTTATTAAGGAATCCTTAAGCTCTCATGCACAGGTGGAGAGACATCCTAATGTCATGTGAGAACAACAGAAGAACCAAAACCTAGAAAGGAATTCTATCCATCCAACCTCACCATCCAGGCTCACCAAAACACAAAACAACAAGTAGTAGTATATAAGAACAAGAGTATTGGGTACCCCACACCATTTACCCCCACTACCTAGCTACTCTTCCTATCGACGAATGTCCTGACGCTACCACACTCTTCCTGCCCGCACACACCTGGGCCTCACAAACCACATATCCCACCCACACACACCCGGGCCACACAAACCACATATCCCACCCACACACACTTGGGCCACACAAACCACATATCCTTCACGCACACACCTAGTCATCAGAAACCACATATCCCCCCGCACACACCAGGGCCTCACAAAACACATATCACATCCCCACCCGAACACATCTGGGCCTCATCCCGAAGATTCTTGGGAAGGGTAAACCTACTCGGAGAGTCTTGAGCTAAAAACACACCAATCTAAACCTACCCGAAGAGTCTTGGGTGTAAGGTCGCCTCATGCCATCCTGGCCTATGGAGGAAGGAGCAGGAAGAAGCTATTAGCTAAGGGGAAAACACCCTCTCCCATGAAATAGGAGTGTTCGGCACTAAGTGCTCAACATGGGTGGGCTGTGACAAAACACAAAGATAAAGATACATATATGTATACCAAACACACATCCCAACCTATGGCTTCTAAACAGAGAAACTGAGTACATGCCTCGGCACTGCTACTATGAAGCATGTATACAAAAAACAAACCCAACCCCATTTAGGTTTTCATGTTTCAAAAGTATTATTTTATTAGTTCCTTAACTACTGGGCAATTATCAAACCAAATCAATCATTTCGTAGAAAAAACCCTGCCAACCAAAAATCAAGATAGATAGAACACAAGCAACACAAAACTAACCATTTTATCATCAATTAATCCCCATTGATTGTTCCCACTTTTAATTCATTATCATTCCCCACATTTCATTTATCAACATTCCACATTCTTTTAATATCACTACCCATTACTGCATCCCTACAATCACTATAACCACATCTCCACAACCTTATCACAAAATAATGCTCATGCCACATCATTGCCCCTTTAATATCATTTACCGCATCCCCACTACCCATCCTATTCATATTAACCCAGGATTCACCCCCACCCCTTTTTACACACCACGTAACCAAACCAACACCCACATGTTCATTATTCCATTTTGTTTAAATGGGGTGATCACACAAGGGTTCCAGATATTCATTTAATCAGCCATCTTTATGTGATTAACCATTTTACATATTCCACAAAGTTTCCATCCAAAAAATGGTATAGAAAGATTGGGAATCATTTAATTGTGCAAGAAAAGGCCCCCAACAACTGTGATTTTCAGTAGGCATAAGCCTATTCAATTCACAACATAACAATAGGATAAAAAAGATAAACATAACCACTTTCCCCATCCCCATTATTTAAGATAGTTATTATCTTCATTTAGACTAGTTCTATTATGTCTCGTGAAAGCAAGATGACACCCATCCCATATGATGCACAAATTAGAGAGACGAAGGTAAAATCCCTACCTCAATGGTTTTTGATGAAACCACGACTGTCGAAGAACGCTCAAGAAACCGGGTCAATTCTCCACGAATCTTCTCTAGATCTCCTCTCCTAACACAACCAAGGCTAAATCTCATCACAAACGATATACATACACCTATATGTACCCATAATGGGAATAGATATAAGAATACGAGAGAAGAGGAAGAGCAGATCTTGGTAGATATAAGAAACCAAACAAAAGGATCACATACCTCGAGAAACCAGCTTCGATTCACGAAGAAAAGCTTCTGGATCACCTATAAAATGCTTGGGAGAGGTTCTTCCACCTCCAAAGAAGGGTAATTCTGAGTTATGACCGATTAAGGGCTTAAACATGGTGATTAAAGGGAAAACGAGTTAGATCCACAATTTTAGGATCTAACTTTAAGTGCTCGCACGGTTAGTCCGCACGGTTTAGCAAACCGTGCACCAACCATGCGTTAGCTTCTGCCTTGACAAACACTCCTCACACTTTTAGTCTGCACAATTATCTACAATGTGCACTAACCATGCATTATCCACTACCTCCAGCACCAACCTTGCACGGTTTGGCCGCATGGTTTAACCAAACTGTGCCCCAATCGTGCAAAATATATTTCCCTATATCTTTCCTTAAAGGTCCACCCAAACGGACACTCATGTCACATTTACCTCCTGGAACACCTCCAGCATCACATTTCACAAAGTAATAGACCGGAGAGGTCTAGTCCATTACACTACTTAGGTTCGATGACATCCTAGATCCTTAGCATACAACTAATTTTCTAGATTCAGTTCCCCTTTTCATGAGGATCATGTGAAAATATATTTATTAGGTTGTTTTAATATTGGATATCATTTTACATGGATCAGCTGGGCTCCAATGGAGAATTTTTACACATTTTCATGATGAGTGAACACTCCCATGGCCTAAAATCCATGATTTGTTATGTGATGAGTACTACCCCACTTCATTCTTCTCATTCGTGATCCAGAAGCTTATAAGGCTACATCAGGGAGGGATGATAGTGGTTGAATATGAAAAATGGTTCAAAAAAATTGCTTTTTATACTATTGACATGATCTGGGATTGCTAATTAAATGTTTTTTAGTTTCAATTGGGTATCCAAAAAAAGACATGTTCAATTATAGTTCCCTTATTCATCCCCAAAAATATATGAGTGTTGTAATGGTAATTTATTTATATATATTTTTCTGAGAGGGATTATATATAGTTGATGTTGGTATTTGGCGTCATATAACTGAGTCTTCTTAAGCAGCTAGAAAACACCAGTCAGTGGGATCTATGTGAAGGAATGATTTTGTTATCAGAAATAGGAATGTGGTCATAATGTGTAAGAACATCATAGTGAAACAGTGTGTCTTGGGGAGGGATGGTTCTTTTCTTGTGATACAAGATGTCACATGGCATGTGAATGCCTGACTAGACATGCTGATCAATAGAAGAAGACAACTAATAGACTGCCATGGAAGAGGTAGTGCAATGATCCGAGATCCCCCATGTGAGGATAGGGTGTTCTCTAGGGAAGTGGAACTAGAAGAGGACCCAAAATAGCTATGGTTAGTTGAATATTCTATGAGATATTTCAACAACTTGTTGGATGTGTCGACTACAACATGCTTTGGATTCTTATGATTTCATTTCTCATGGGATGATAACAGGAACAATATTTTTGTCGTATACACTTTCATCAATGTTAGTAGACACTACTTCTTGTCATTCCATTATCTCTTTACTCTTGGTGTGATATCTAGAGGTCCTAGTTTCGGCACTATCCCAACAAATTCATTTAGAGGATCTTATAGGGAATGAAAATTTTGTATCATTTATCTACTAGTTGTTAAATACATCTCTTGGTGGAGAGAGGTTCACATGGGACCATTTAGTCATCATTATGGAAAACTATGAAATCATACTGTTCATAGATCAACTATCTATGGTTCTATCCTAGATCACCCATCATCACAGACAAGACAACATCATGTTTGATGATGGGATGAGAATCTACATTTATAGTGAGAGAGATCTCATAATAATGAAAGTGGGTTTTATGGATAGGAGGATGTAACACATCACTAATAATTTGGTGAGTATAAACCTTGGTGAAATAGTCTCTTCAGAAGTCTATGTTCTTTCAGTTGTGGAGGATTACATTGATGACTTCCTAGAGGATGTTTCAGGACTACCTCTAAGCTGAGAGCAAGGTTTTTTCATTGACATTAATATTCGAAATATGAATGATATATTTTGAAACATATTGGATGACACCTACACACATCCCAACTCTATAATGGTAGTTGGTGGACCTTCATGAGAATGTTATCATCAGACCCAGCATGTCACACAGGGTTTCACTTGTCATGTTCTTAAAAAAGGTAGATGGGATCTTAGGGAATTATGTGGTCTATTTTCACCTGAACTATTCCATGATAATGAACAAGAAACAACTTTAATGGATTAAAAAACTATTTAACCAGTACCTAGGTCCATGATAGATATCAAAGATCAATCTCATGTCTGATTACATGGTTTGAAGGTTTATAAGGTTCATATTCTTAAGTTGGAATTTGGATGTCTCGATAGTCACTATGAGTTCCTAGTAATTACATTATGGTGTGAAATGATCTCATCTCATGTTTATGGATTTGATGATCTTGGTATTATGTCCTTAAATGGAATAATTTTTTGTTTTATTTACCATAACATACTATTTTACTCTGAAATAGACAAGGACCATGAAGATCACCTAATGACGGTCCTTGATTAACATCGATAGCACCATATATACAGAAAATTGTCGAATTGATATTTTTATATCCATGAGGTTCACTTTTTGGGGTATTTCATTTTTTAACATGGTTTAGCCATGGATCTAGGGAAGATAATATTTTATTTCTTTTGTTCAATCGTGTATGTGTTTGAGGTGTAGAGATTTCTTTTCATGGAGGGTAACTACAGGAGCTTTGCGGCAGACTTCTGTAGAATCATAGTCTCTTTGACCACCCCAAGGCTGAAAGGGATTCTATTTACAAGGAATGTGAAATTAAAAAGAGGATCTATACTATTGAGGCATGGTTTTATGAGTTCTCTAGTGTTAAAACTACTAGAGTAAAACATGGAGTTTGTAGTGTATTGAGATGCCTTAGGAGTTGGGATCAAATATTTGTTGATGTAGTGGAAGGATCTTATCTCATATGAGTGGATGAAATTGAGAACCCATGAATAGAACTTAAAAAATCAGAACCTATAGATATTAGTGGTATTTTTCATACAATGTATTTAGAAGAAATACCTTCTATTGGAGAGTTTTGTTGTCCACTCATACAACCAGAGTCTTTAGTGTATCTTTATGAAGAGGGACATAAATTCGTGATAGTAACAGTAGTTACAATTCCTATAAGACAAAAACGTCAATATAGTTTATAGACCTGAGAAGAAAAATTTCATAGAATATGAAAATAGCAGGTAGTTCCATTCTTTATTAGTATGGGCTACTTCTGAGTAGTTCGCATCCTTACAGCTGACACTTGTTGAAGGAGGAGGGTGCACCTTTTCTGCAGTTGATGGTGTTGAATCCATCACTTCTTGAACATGTGATTGAGTACAAATAAAGATACATCAACTATGCTATACATCATGATCAAATATCAATAATAGAAAAACCAGATGGATGTTCTGAAGGAGTGAATCATGTTATCATGTTCTAGGGGTTGATAGTAAATCCAGTCACATTAAAGGAGGAGGTAATAAAGGAGTTCCACCCTTCCCTCCTCTCTATACAGCCCTATATGGGTAATATCTAATAAATCATTTAGTGGCAATTTTGGTGGTTCTGGAGGAGACCCAGCATAGCGGAGTTCATCTCTTAGTGTCTCACCTATCAACTGGTGAAGGATGATAACAATGTTCTTGTACGTCTGTTCCAAACACTTGAGGTACGAAAAGGGAAATTGTAAAACATATCTATGGACTTTGTTATAGTTATTGAGGACACATTTCAGATCCATGAAGCCATCAGAGATATAGCTGGATGACTCACAAAGAAGGTGCACTTTCTTTCTATAAGGGATCAGAGTTAGGTGGACAAATTTTTTTACAGTTTTACACAGGATATATAATCCACATTCATGGGGTCCCCATGATGATTATCTTTGATCCTGACTATATGTTTACATCATGATTTAGGAGAGGCCTTATATAGGAATTCATGTCCCATATGAGGATGAGTACAAAAACTCACCCCCTTATTGATGGTCAGACTATGCTCGCAATCTTATTATTAGAGGATATGTTGAGGGTATGAATGTTTTAATTTGGATAGAGTTGGGAGGATTACTTTACCTTTATATTCATTTCATAAAACTATATATACTACCCTGATGACAATATTTATCCATTATAGGTCTTATATAAGAGTCCCTAAAGGTCACCATTATGCTAGAAAGTGACCGAAGATTCATCTTTTGTTGGCCTTGAGATGGTTCAGTTGACAATGTTGAATTTCGGGGTCCACTATGTGTGAATGAGAATAGCCCTAATCAGATATTATTCCTATAAATACTACCATACTATTTCATTTGAGTTTTAGTAGGGAGACCCCATATTCCTATGAGTCTCCAAACCTTGAGGATCATGATTTTTTTCTTGGATGGAAAGCTATAATAGAGGTTATTGATATATTTGAGATTGTGCTATGGGTTTTCATAGTTACTCACCGCCTCTCTAGAAAATCACAACTAGAGTGGGTGAAAAATGTATTCCATGTGTCACTATTAACAAGATATATAAAATATCCCAAAATAATAATATAATGGGGTGAGTTAGGCCTTGAAGATGGAGCCACCTATTTGGAGACACCTGGGGACGATTGAGGATCATAAGGAGAGGACACTATGTGGATGGACCATCCCCATGTTTCACATGTTATGGTAGTATAATAATGTCAAAGATAGTTCTTAAGAGTGTCTGAGCCAAGTGAGGGTTGAGTATTCTGAGTTTTTTTCCTAGTTTTTTCTTTTCATTGATGAAAATAATTAAGGACAGAATGATGGAGAGAATTTAGTTTTTCATTCATAGACTTGGAAATATTTCAACATATATTTCAATAGATATGAATTAATAAGGCATGAAATTATAATCCATGGTGCACCCACAATTCATTTTACAAAAATATTAAATATGTTTTATATTGATCACAAATCATACGTCAAGGAATCGAGGTAACAAATAAACAACAACTTGAAGTAGAAATATGATACCACACATGATTCTAAAATGTACTGTTAACACTAGGCATGAAATAAAATTTCTAGAAACGTGGATATGGGACTCTTTACTCATTAGAGGTACATGTAGTGATTTTTTTAGTTATTTAACTAACTAATTGGTTAATTTTAGACCTATATATAAAATCTACAAATTCACTATCATGTATAAAATTTCATGTTTAGACTTATAATCCTAGAATTTAAAAAAAATTCTCTCCTACCTTCACAATTAGAAATTCTCTTCAAATTTTTGTAGAATTCAGGTTCAGGGCATATTAGGACACTTTAATGATAATTGCTTCTATAAAATTGTTGGTGGGACCATTCTTCATCAATGATCGATCCGTATTCATTATAATACTATTAAATTGGTTTTTTAATCCTTGTTTGTTATATGGATATTTAGATATATCTTATTTATTGGATATACCCCTATTTTAGACCTTACAAGAAACGGGTTTTTTAATTCTAAATTCCCTTAAATTGTTATCTAACCTTGATTTCCCTATTCAAGATCAATTTTGAAAGAATTATTGGAAACAAATCTTAAAACATTTATTTTTTATCCCTTTTTTCTTCATGTTTTTCATGGAATGGACTCTATAGTCACAATTTTATAATTTTTAGGGGTACCAAGCTCTATCAGAACCCTCGATTTAGATTTGATTGAGGAGTCAACAACTAATCAGCAAGAAAAGCACAAATCTTGGACTCTTGTGAATGGGGATGATTGTTTTGGTGATGGAAGTTTATGAAATCAAATGTAAAACCATTTTTGGCGTGATAAAGGTTTGAAAGATCCCTTAATGGTGTGTGGTGGTTGTTTTCTAGTGAACAATGTCCGAAATACATGAATCATGTCTATATAATGTCATATCAGATGGATTAGAGGTGCGTTCTACGGTTCCACGATACAATTCAAATGTGGAACACAGATCAGGTATTTCAATGTAAATCCAAACTATAGGCCATGTTCATGGATAAACACATGTAGGGTATCTCACTCAATAATAAAACATGGGTTTAAAAAAATGAAATGGGTGAAATGACATATTTTCCTCATGTACACTATGTATTCGTAATCACGGTTGGAAAACCCGTGATATGGATCACATAGGAGGGACTTCATGAAAGAGTACACTAACACGAATTCAGTACACATAGACATGTTTTGGTACATGGACACTACTAGTAGCACACAAAATGGTCTCCAATTATATTGGAAACAACATGTAGTCCACATGCACAATATTTTCAACTACATGTTCAGGATTCATGTGTTAGATAGGGACACGACAAGGCGGTGGAGTGAGGCCACACGCCATGTCGATACCATCACACACTATATACCCTAGACCCATTTTAGGGTAACATAAAGCCTCTATATCATATTTTTTTGAAATTGGATTATGGAATTAAAGTATCTTATCAATAGTATTTTTTCTGTATAAAATTTTATTGTTACTCACAATTGTGTCTTTAGATGTATAATGTGAAATTTTCTTGGCATGGCGCAAGACTAGGAAATAATCAATGACTGAATTTATCAAGTGGAGTTTCTATGTAAATATATATGTAGTAACTTATAGTAGGGATAGGAATTGGATTTTCTCAATGAACTTTCCATGTTACTGTCTAAAAGGGAGGGGGTAGTGAAGTTCCTCAATGATCCGGGTAATGCCTTCTAACATGGATGGGAAGTGAAGTTCCTCTGCCATATTTTTGAGTTACACTACTAAAGTCTTAGGTACTAGAGTTCCAACTTATTATGGGTTGTAAAATTTTATATTGATGGGTGGAGGAGTTACCTAATGATATTTCTAAGTTACCCTCTTGTAGGGCATGAATGTAGTGTTCCTAAATGTTCTAGGTGGAACCTTATAGTATGGTTGGGAAATGGAGTTCCTTGTTGAATATTAGTGTATAACCCCATTAACACAAATTTTTTTTGATCATATACATCGATAGATTCCTCCTTGACTATGTGATTTAGTGAAGAGGCATGTTTTGGATTTTACGGATACCTCTGAGTAGATGTGTGAGATATTGGGCTTCATTGATGCAGTTTTTGAACTGTTTTAATCTCTTTTATCTGTGAAAATATGTTAGATCCAAATACCCTTACTCGCTCATATGATATTATTTTTAATGAGAATATATATTCTTATGTGTCTACAGATTGGACTTGATTACACTACTTCCATGAGAGAAAAATATGTGTGTGGTATGACATGTGGTTGATTATCAGTTTGCAGTGTTTTTATGGGGACTATGTTTCCTATAAAAGTAAATTATTGTGGTCCATTGTGATGATCATGAATTATTATAGAATTGTTTTGTTTATAATGAATTTATAAATAGGTTTGGAGGAATTTAAGGGGTGAAAAACTATTAATTTTCAATGTGGACACATTTCCCTACTTTTTACAAATTTTTAGGGTCAAAATATTTGATGAATGGAATAGATTTTGGAAAGATAGATTTATAAGATTACACCATTAAAATATTACAAAAAATCAAATTTGTGGAACTCTTATTTTTTTTAAATGATTGGGTTTTCAGGGAATAATGATTCATGAAATACGTTATGTTTCATGATTATGATAATTTCCATGATGTTTTCATAAAAGAAATAACATTCATGAAGAGAATTAATGGTTTTTAAAATGGAATTTATGAGTAATAATGTTTCATGATTGGGAATAAATGACTATAAATATCCATTTATCCCTTACATAGAAGAAATAAATCTTTAATTAATATTTTATGGCTCAGAATCCATGAAATAGTTTCATAAAGGATTTTCATTTTTGACTGTTTAATAATTACATATTTTCAATTAAAAATAAAAAATATGAATAAAAAATATGGAGATTCGTGAATTTTAATAGATATTTTGTAAAAGTTAAGTTTTTTGAGAGGTTTTATGTTTTCACAAAAACAATATGTTACATAAAATATGAGTATGTGTCCCATGAAAGTGAATATTTTCCATACTAGAAGGGATTAATAAGAATTTATTTGTTTAACTCGTATTAATCAACTGTTTAATTTTCAACTTCATGATGCACCAAAATAGATATAAAATATATTAATTCAAGTGGACAAGGTAATAATGATATAGTGGATCAATGTTCATACATTATTTGAGAGGGTAGTGAGCATTCAAATTGTGATTAGTTGTAAACCAATAGGGATAGTGTGTACACTCTGAACCCAGTAGAAATTTTGTGATTTAGAATATTTGGTAAATAAGAGTATTTATATTTTATAATCCTTAGGTGTATCCCAATGAGTGTAAAAAAATAGAAAATAATTTTTATGCATATTAATGTTTTCATTTATTTTATTCTTTCAGATTTATAGTGATGTGAGTTTTAAAAAACAAATAAACAAGATCCAAAAGGGATAGTTGTTTCAACAGTATATATACTAATTCACCCCTATCAGGGTATTTGGACTAGTTTGTTTCATGATTTATGATACCATATCTATATTATTACCTTTCAATCTATTTTAAAATGATAACTTTGTTTGTGATTACATATGGTTAGTTACCACTACGAAGGAATGTGAGATTATTTTTCAACTATATATGGATGGAAATAAATATATATTAAATATATTATAAATTTATTAAATTATAAAATGGAATTATTATTTATCCCTATTTTTTCTATCCATCAAAAAATAAAAATATCATTCATTTCTATATTTGGTATCTCATCTCCATGAACAGTTTAATTAATTTTATTTAATAGTTACAATCTTATGGATATATATAATGAATATATTTGATTTAATACCAATATTAAAATTATAAATAATATTAAAACATGATCAAAATACATAGACTAGAACTACTAATCCTATATTTTCCTGGAAAATTAAATATTATGCACAGGGAAAAGATGATTTTATTAAAGTATTTTTAATATATGGGGTTGAAATTAAATAAGCGGATAATATATAATATAAAAGTTTTGATAAATAATTTTTAATATAATTTTAATAGAGGTAAATATATTTTAAAAGAAGTTAGAAAACATTTTCATAATTATGAACTCGGGGTTAGGGATTTATGTTACAATCTCATTATTTATCAGAATAATTTACTATTACATTTTTAGATGATGAAATTATTTCCAATATCACTCATGAATCCCATGATAATTATTCAGAAATATTTATTTCAATAAGTTAAATGTATTCTATAATTTTATTTTATTCAATATCTCATGATACTAGAAAAATAACTTAGGGAAAACTATCATTATTAGTATCTTCGGTCAAAAAATTAGTTTATTCCACAAAAATGATTTCTAGATAATGCATAAATAATATTTTAATATTATCTTATGATTTTATGAAATCATTTTACCCATTTTTTAAAATTTTTATAGATTGGTTTAAATATAATATTCTTTTCTTTTCCCAAATACTAATCTTTTGATTTTATACAAAAAAAATTATAAAAGAAACATTGATTTAAAATACTTGGGATAAAAATATTTCCTTCCATCATGACTGGACAATGCATTATATAATCCATGAAATGTTTCTATGATTTTATTTAATGAAAAAAATTCAATAAGAATTTGTTAAATGATATAATTTAAATAAGTGATTTCAATGAGAAACAAGTATTTTCTTCATGAAAATTTAATTATTAATTAAAAATATTTTTTTATTGATGATAACATATTTTTATGTCATATATTCTTTAGTGGGAACATTATATAATGATACTATAACAATTAATAATTTTCATATTTTATGATTATGATTAATTAAGGATGGTTCTAGGAAACACATTTTATTATAATAGGTTAAATAATTTATGATAAAATAGATATGATACCCATATCTTCTCCACCGTTTATACTATAATGAAATAATTAATTTAATATGAAACCAATTTTTATAAATGGATTATTAAATATTGAATGTATTATTATCATGATTCACACTTATATATGACATGATTTTTTGATGGTTGGTCCCATTATTATGAATCCCTCTAATAGATTGGTTAATGATTTATATTAATGAAATAAAAAACATCAATAGATAGTGAACATGGTTTAGTAGGAGACTCTATAATAATTGATTATCTTGGGAGTTAAACATGAATTAAAATATGATTGAATAGGATGTAACCCTAATCGACTATGATTGACTTGGATAAGATCCTTGAAAAAGGAAATCTATGAATTAAATATGGATTTAAATAATTCATAATAAATCCCTTAAAAATAATAATTTAAAGTGAAAATAGAATCAGTGAATGATACAAAAAATAATTATAGAAAAGTGTGTCCTAAATAAAACTCTAATAAATATTATAAAAATAATTTTTTTATCTAGGATAAATATTGATAAAACCTCCTCCCCAACCATGAAAACTGATATTAAGACATCTATGTAAGTTCTCTATGAACCCTTATAAACACACTAAGTAATCTATGATATCTATAAAACATGTATAACATAAAACCTAAACCAAAACAATTTATTTTAACCACCCTTTAGAGTATTATACCATTTTCTAAAAATAAAAACTAGGTTTTTATGTCATGGAACCCTTCATTACCCACAATATTGTAATTATCAACAAAAAAACATGTTTCATTGGTAACAAATTATAGTTAAATACATATTGAAATTTAGAAGAATTATACACATTCATGGGACATGAAATGATAATAAAAATGGATATACATATAAGAAAAAAAAATTAATCATCCCCCAAGCCATGTTTATATATGACCATGGATCACTACTATCCTAAAAAATTATAAAGATGACATCTTCCAAGAGAAGTCAAATACTTATATGATACAAATCAATTTACATATATCCTATAAAACTATAACAGAAAATACTAAAAGTAATATTCATAGTGTGAGGAAAACTCATAGAGTTATGTAATATTTAATATATACAATTTCTACCACCATGAAATAATAAGATATATATTTATTGAAAAAAAATCATATTGGTATTTTATTTAGTAAATATGATATAAATGTTCTCCTATAAATCAGTCTGACACATGACTGTCTTGGGGAATAGGAAACACCATGTAATTATTTTCCTAATGAAGCACAGTGGCTGATTATGGTCATCTCATTTGAAGAGCCAATCAATTTGTTTCACATAAATTATCTAAATAATATGTTCTATCACTTTTTTTTTATGTTGTAAATGAAAACAATGGAATAGTTTTTTGGTTTTTAATTACTTTTCTAATGAAATTAAATTTGGAAATTTAAACTACCATGAAAGTTTAAATAGTGTGAGTTATTAAAAGTAATTTCTTAGCCGGAGGGATAGACTTAGGTTAATTAGTTATTTTCCTTTTTAAGTATTATTTTAGTTTGATAATAAAAACATTAAATATCATGTTTGAATCATTATTATTTATTTAGAAATTTTTTAATATCATCAAATTACAAATCACTCTAAATTATACCTCTTCCTTTAATCAAGGTTAATGACACTCCATGGTCTAGTATGTGTTATCTTCCAGGAACCAATTCAATCAAAGTTGATTCATTCATTGATTCTTTCAACACCAATTATATGATGAATTATCCAATGGAGAGGGAGAAATTATTTAAATAAATGAATATAAATAAATTTATTTTCATGTCATGGGTGGGATGTCCCCAAATTAAAGACATTTTCTTAACTAGGCATGCTAATCAATTTACTACAAACATAACATTAACTATTGAGGAAAATGTAAGAACATTATGACCTCCCCCTAGGCCATGCCTTGAGGTCTGCCTCTCATTTCTGAGAGTAAGAGATCACAATGTTTGATGTGGGAAGAAAAGTAGAATAGAGAATGAAATAAACAAAATTAAAAAAATGTAATATGAAAGGAATAAAATAATAATGGAATAATGGGGGATGAGATGAGAGCGGGAAAAATAATAAAAGAACAAAAATAAAAAATAAAATTTTTATTAAATTATAATAATATTAATATTATTAAAACTAATAATAATAATAATAATTATCATTATTATTATTAGAACTATTTTTAACAATAAAATGAAGAAGAACAATATGCTAACATATTTTTAAAAAATAAGAATGGAATGATTATAATAATAATAATAATAATAATATAATTAAAGAATAAATTAAATGGTTGTAAAAAAATTATAAAAAATCATGTTCAAATTCATTTAATTAAATTCATATTTCAAAAAAAATAAAAAATGAAAAAATTAATAATATAAATATAAAAGTGAATAAGAATAAAAAATGAGGGATATTTTAAGTTAAGAAACTCCTCCATGGAGTATATCTTGTTATTGGTGGTGTCAATTGATGGTATGGTATAGAAGAATGAATCCTTTATATAAAAAAGGATGTACTGGATCAAAAATAATGGAATTAAAAAATCCATCAACTTAGAAGGAAACCCTTGGGGAATTTAAATCACGATTGGACCCATGATGAATAAATATTTAAAATTATAGGTATTCATATTTAAATCAAAAGGTATAAATAGGATAATCATTCATCGACATAGAATAATTCACACATGTGCCCTCTATGAGGTACCAGCGACGAGCATGCAGTCGGTGGGCAACCATCAGTGGATAGTGGATCTTGAATAGAGGTGAATAACACGGTTTGTTTTGTGTTGTTTCAAATGTAAGGCTGTAGGAATATATGATTCTAATCTATGGAGAATATTGGGGAATCAGTGATTGCATGTATATAGCAGTGTTCGACGAATATTGATAGTGGTGGGGAAAACCAGTAGTGGCGAGGGATGATTCTAGGAATGGTGATCAAAGATAGCATGAAGGTGTAGTGATGGAAGCTCTAGAAGTGATTCTTGATAGTGCATGGCTATGGTATTGGTGATTTTCATGGAAGTATGAGGTGGTGAGTGGAAATTTTAGGTGCATGCTTACTATGGTCCCACGAAACCTTAAATTAATAGGGGTGGTGATGAGCAGTGGTGTGTGTATGGGGAAGCGGTGAGCGGTGAGCAGCGATTCATGAATAGGCTGACATTGAGTGGAGGTTCATGCATGGTATGGTGCAGAGGGGGGAGTGGCGGTGAATTAATGGGGTGGAGACATGAAGGTAGTTTTGGTGCACGAATTAGGTGACAATGACGTATAATATGCAGTGCATGCATGGGGTTATGGTGATCATTGGTAAATTCATGGAGTTGTGGGGTGTGGAGAGCTGCAATTCATGCTTAGGGTGACAAAGACATATGATCAATGGCGCATTTATGTGTTGGAGACATGTGGTGAGCATTAGTGTATGCATGGGGTGGAGGTGAGCATTGAGTGGTCTTGCATTCATGGGGTGGAGGCGAGCTGCAAAAAGACCAATTATTAACCCATAAATCCTTAAGAGTCATTGAAAAATTCAAAACAACAATCAAAATTTCATCAAAATTAATAAATTGATTGAAAATATAAATCCAACATGATTTTAACCTTCCTAAAATCATTTTTAATCATATAATCATAAATTCCCTTATTTAATTAAAACATTGGAATTAAAGGGTTTTAACATTGAATGTAACCCAAATGTGATTGAAAATTTAATATAAAATTACATATTATTTTGGCCTATCAAATACCCCCACACTGAAACCATTCTTGTCCTCGAGCATAAAATTTCAACAAGAATATAAATAGGGAAATTGTGTTTATCAATATTCAAATTACAAAGTTAAAAAATCATATTATTCTCATTATAAAATCAAAATATCAAAATACAGAAAATATCAATTGAATTTCCCATTTTTCAAATAAACATCCAATTCGTGTATTTTAATTTCCCTAGTTGATAAATGATTAAACATCGACTTTAATTCATTCAATCTCACCAATTTATTATTATTAAACAAATAAAATCATGATTTACATCACCTGAATCTTTTTACATATATCTTATGATAAAATTCATGTGGATTTATACTCACATCATGATAACATGATCTTTATCCATAGTCTTGTAAAATAACAACATTCTACAATTTTTGAAGAAAAATTCACATAAAGTCATGAGGTCTTCTTAATTTAGGTTCAAATGTCTCTGAAGATTACAGTTTATTGGAATTGTTGTTTTAAAAATAAACCTCAAGGATTAAGTTTATCACTTATATCATATATAATGATATTCTAAATAATATATTAATTAAATTCTATCCTTTAATTTATATCTACACCAAACATCCCAATAGTATGAGGTAATGATGTTGATCACATTAATCACAATGAATTATCATTCACTCACATGAATATTTTTTTATATTAATATTTATTTTCATTTATAATGAACCATTATAATTTTTTAATTTTTTTAATTTATAATTATAATAAATCTCACATCCACCACCTGACCACATATGATAAAAACTAGAGGTCTCATAATGGTTATTTTTTGTTTTCCCAAATCAGAACCCAATTTTCTAATTTTCTTCTCCATTTTTTCATTTTTTTGTTTTTTATATTCATGATGGGAAAAACCATAGAGTACATGAAAATATTCCACAACCATTTACAAATACAACAATAATAACCCCTATACTTCTTTTGTAAAATGTAAAATACCCCATAAACCATGATTTTCTTCACCCCACACTTCTACTTTATAATATTATGAAACTAAAAAAACCCTGGTATAATTGGATAAAATTTTCATGAAACATGGATGATTACTATAAATTTAATTCATGGTAATTATGGGATAAATAATGATTTATTTAATGGTTGTATGTTTTTAGATAATTTTTTATCAAAACATTCATAAATTATTTTTATTTTTTTCATATTCATAACATTGAAAAATTCAACTGAATATTCTAGCAGGCTGCATGTCCCATTATAACTCAATAAATAAGCTCATGAAAAAAATAGTATGTACTTTGTATATAAATCTTATGGGGATGGGAAATATTATTTTGGAAATTAACATAAGGAATTATTAAAAATTATAAATCAATTCACATGAATTTCAGAAAATTGGATCATCAAAAATGATAGGGAAATCTAATTTAAAAAAATCAATAAATTATTTAATATACTGAGTCATCATTTTAACATCCAAGATTCAAATTAATAATTAAAAATTTCATTTTACTCATTAAATATCATTATCATTGAAATTTAAAACATATAATCATAGGGTTCTTATGAAGTCCATGTCTCTCAGACAAGTCATGTAAAACATATTTCATTTCTAGGTATGAAATTTCTAATTTGAAGTTCAAAACATGTTTTTGGGGATGTTATTCAAAATCATATAATGGACGAAGACTCATTGATTTGAACCACCATGTTTTTCATTTCCCTTTTTATTCTTCAACCATGAACTTGAGAATTTATCCATGGATTCAGTATATCAGATCCCCCCTTCATAATGAGGTATAACTGGAATGGTATGGGCAAGAAGATATATGAATCAACCCCATTATTAATTTATACTTGTGAAAAATTTTCATCACCTAGAGTTTTTTTATTCTTGGGATTAATAATTTGAATAATTAAGTTATCTTTAATTGAATAAAATTTAAATTTTTAATAAGTAATTTATCCCATTCAATAATAGATTCCTCTTTTATGATTTCATTAGGCTCATATTATTTGATATCCTAATGGGGATCCTTAAAAGTAAGTTTATTAAAATAAGGGATCATCATGTGTTCCTCCATAGGAGAAGGTTTAGTTTCCACAATGACCTTTAATAAATAAAAAATATGGTTTGAATATAAAAATTTAACACAATAGGGAGTGATGAATAAATAATTTTCAATAAATTTAGAAGAGATAGAGTATGACAGAAGATCAAATCATTATCTTGATCGAGGTTTAATTAGTGAATCAGTGGTAATTGAATCTTAGAGTAGATTATCATTGGATGGAGGTTCAATTTTGGTTTTCTTGGATTTTTATAGTATGTTTATTAACCATTTATTATAATAATACAAGAATATATTGTAATAGTTAAACTATTTAACTAAGAGTTAAATCTAAAATAAAAGGATAATATGTTGAACAAAACCTGTATAAAACCTATTGGTTGAGAGGTTTTTTACCTAGACCTAGATTTTCCACAAAATAAATCCTTTTTATGCCATTATAAACCAAATATGATTGTATAATAAAATAATATTTCAAGCATTTCCTAAAGTGACCCTCACCTCTTCTATAAATTGGTACATCCCCTTCTATTAATTTCACACCTCCAAAGCCATTTGTCTCGGCCAAAACATTATAAAATATCCTCCCAACTACCCTCACTTCATTCTAGGGGCCTTAATTTGATCATAATCTAACTTAAGGATCCCTTTTTATCAAATCAAAAGGAACAACCTCAAGAAGAAGTAATTACATCATCACCTCTTTCAAAGTTCTTTTCTTCTTACACTTCATCTTTTTTTGTTTCCCTACTAAAATAATAAATCCAATAGCTTAAAAATACTTATTTATTGTAATAAATAAGGTACAACCATATTCATTATTCATTCCATCCTATGAATGAAAAAGACACCATTAGTTCGTACGTACGACTTACCGTCACTACATCGTGGTGTATTTTGTTATTCAACACTTCATTATTTGGATGGGTGTAATAATTAGAATAATTGATTTAAATAAAAATATATATAACTTTTTAATGATTATTTATATATATAATAACATCATATTACATAATATTTCACCACTAATATGATGATGTTGTTGCTCATGTGTACGTACGGCTTACCGTCTCCACGATGTAATGAGATTTCGTTTAACATTGTAACCATTCAAGAAATTTTTTCATTTAATGATTTAAAATAATGTTTAAGAACATTATATCATTCTTTATATGAATAAAATGCACCCTATACATTAAAAATATGAATTACGTAAGAAAACATATAAAGGAAAACAAATTAGGTAACACCCAAAACAATGATACAACTGAAATGTCATTAACAAAACAATATTAGAAGATCATATATGATATAATATATACGTATGGGTTTCTTTTATAATTTTATAACAATTATTTGACCATTATAAAATATTTTATCCTACCCTCTACTAAGGAAAAGTAAATGGTAATGTTTTTTCAACTCACTTTTTATTCTTGTGAGATTCATGCTATATTTTCCACTTTTTCCTTTTGTGTGCTGTATGCACTTCCTATGACATAATATTTTGTGTAATATAACTTAATTTATGGTAATATACATTTTATTTTATGATTTTTCTTTAATGGGGTTTGTGTTTCGTATGTTACCAAATCAGTAAGGGAATTTCTAATTTCAATTTTCACTCATTGGGTTTTACACAAACTTCATTGATTATTTTACTCCAAGACTATGTGTGAAATCACTATATATTTATTTATGTAATATTTTTCTCTCACCTTTGTGTGGATATACTTTTCATACCAATAATCACTCCATTGATAAATTCTCAAGTCATCCATATGAAGATGATAAGAGTAATCTTAACTCAATTTCCTTTCATTGATTTAAACATCGAAGTCTCTTATTTTGTTTTTACAAGAATATGTATGAATGTCCTATGATTTATTTAAACTGAATATCCAATCATATTGAGTGTGTTTATATTTTTCACACACAATTATTTCATTTATTTTTTCATTAATCTAAGGATAAAATCTTTGTAAGGTATTCCATCTCAATTTATATTCTATTGAGACTTATTTGTTGTTATGCGCCAATTCACTTTCATATGGTATATATATACTATCATTTGACATATTATATATTGAATCCAATTATTTTCATGATATAATGATGTATTTAATACCTCAATTATTTGTATTCAATATTATCTCTTTTGGTTAGGGAGTTTAACTATTATATCATTTTAAATGTTTTAAAGATTTACTCTTCTAAATCATTCTCATAAATGTCCATGTCTTTAAAATGGTTTTAAAGATTTATTCATATAGACATAAATGTTTTAAAAGTAAAACTCCTTTTAATATTTTTAATGTATTTTGGGACAGTTTGATTCAAAAATCTATTTTAAACGGCTTCTTGATAAATTGTGCGACTTTTAAATATTTTCATGAATCAGGGGATGATTCTCTCAAATAATTTTATTGGATATTTTCATCTATGTATAAATCCTTCAATATTCTTGATGGATGTTAATTTATTATAATAAAATCTTCCATACTGTATTGAAATAGTTATTTTTACTGTGGACGTTCTAGTTTTACACTATTTATGGTTTGTGGTTAATGTATTGACATTTCATATACTAGTTTTAATACGAATGTTTTTGTTATGTTTCAAAATTTTAACATAAGGAATGCATTGGACATAGTATGTGATAGGTGGAGGCTATTAGAGCTCCTTGATGAATCAGTAGGTCTCATTAACAGCATCCCTCACATGATTCTTTTGATCATTTTGTCTTTGAAGCCTGGGATCTCCAAGATTGGGTGGTTATTGATCTTCTTGATTAAAGGCATATCATGATCCGATTTGGGTATATGGAAGATCTCATCACTGCATGGTCTAAAGATCAATGAAGATGATGTGGTTCATCTTTCTATCTCCTTCAGTGTAATTTTTATTTTCATATGCTGATAGATAATCCTAACATGGCGATTTTGGTACGTTTCTCTGGTCTCCCTATCCAATACGAGAACCCTTCTATTTTGCCTATTCTTGGAAACATGGTCTACTATTACCTGTGTTATAGTACCAAAACTGATGTTGTGTGTCATCCCATCTTCCTTCGCATCTGTGTGGAGAATGATTTCTCCAATCCTCTGGTTTATTGGGTGTGTATTACTGATGGGAAAGAATTCTGGTGGAGACAAGATGTTATGTTCCCGTCATGGACTCACTACAATAGTTCATACAATCGGTTGGCTCATAATGTTTCATCTTGCCAAAAAGGTTCTTTGAACATTAAGGTGTGCAGGTGGGATAATGATGGTTTGGTTTCCCATTATGGTTCTTCTGTGGAGAGATTGAAGTTCCAGGGGAAGGATCAGTTAGGTAGTGGGATTCTTGGAGAGCAATTGAAGATTCATCTTCATCATGTGGCATATTAAATAGACTATGATGGTAATGACAAGGGGGATAAGTTGAAATGATCACCTGTGGTGCCTCCTAGACCGATGTTCAAAGATATATTCACTAGTTTGAAGCGGGATTTGGGGAAAGTTGGCTTTATGAATGGTATTGGTGAATCACTTTTTTCTACTATGGCTGAAAGGGGTATTTGCGAACCTTTAGTGCTTGAGAGATCCTCTTTGATGGCAAGCCCCCGAAGGGAAATGTGTAGTGTTGAGCAGGGAAATTGGTGTGACCAACTGTCCTTGTCTGTGGAGTCTAAAGATACCAGGATTTTAGAGAGGGATTCTCCTTCAGAACTTGTTTGTGATGTTGTGGAGAAGGTTTTCGGCCCTGGTGGACACACTATGGGTGTTTTCTCCCTCTACTTGGAACCTATGGGTGAACTTGCAGCAAAGGATGCAGTTCATTATAGACAAGTCAATGAAGAAGTTCCACTCAATCTAGTTTAAGAGGGTATACATATTTATCCTCATCATATAGATCATGGGTTTGTGAAGCCAATAGGGAAATAGAAGACCCTTGTGAAGAAATTTTCTGATGATAATGGTGTGTGGATGAGTATTTCAGTTTGGGTGTAGTAACATTATGGGAGGCAGGCAACTAGCATTGAGCTTGGTAATCATTTTTTAGGAATAGTGAATTCCGACATGGGTTTGGATCATGAGTGGGTTGTACCTTTGACTGAAAGGGTTTATGAGGGTAAACGTTATGCATCTCTAGGTGCTGGTGTTGAACCACTGACTATCTCTTTTAGAAACTGTGAGAAAGAATTGGAGAATGCGAAGGCCTATACTATTGAGTAGGGCTCTGTAATAAATGAGTATGGCAGTACATCCCTAGATACTATAGTTGGATAATTTATTCTGAAGAAAGGAATGAATGGTGGCCATAAATTTTTGGATTTTTCCCACTGACATGCCATAATTGATGCTAATATTCAATATCAACAGGATCTAGGAGTGAGTGAGGGCTATCATGTGGTTCACATTTCTGGTAAAATGGGGGATTGTTCTGATAGTGACAAGGAAAATGATGGTGTTATAGTCTGACCATCCTATAGTGATGTTGTTTAGGGTTGAAAAAAAGAAAGTTTATGAGAATGAGGAATTGAGGACTGACCCATCATGAAGAATGACAAGGAAATAATATTATTACTTGATAATGCCTATAGCTAGCAGGTGTTCTTTTTTTGGAAGGAAGGATAGACTGAACAATCTTTTATGGAGTTTCTTTATTTGGAGAAGCTAAATATTATAATGAATTATGCCAAGATTTTGAAACACTATGAAAATTCCTTGTGGGAATCAGCTACTATGGGGGAAGCAATCTATCATGGATGTGGTGATGGGTCTTATTTTTATTATCGATAATTTTCTTTCTCACCTTATTTTGCCTGCTTGATGTAATTTTCTTTTATTTCTAATAAATTTTCAGATGCTTGCCTCTGACTAAGCTTCTCTGGAAATACCCATGTGAATAAATAAATGGAATTATTTTATTTATCATTTCTCTATTATTCAGAAATTTATGTTTAAAAGGATTCTGTTTTAGTCATATAAATTTCCTTAAATGTTTATGCTTATTGATAATAGTTTCTGCTATACTGTTATCCCTACTGAGCATCTGAGTTCACCCCTTTCTTCTGTTTTCTTTTTCCCAGGATGTGAATAAAAATATTATGAATAAACTGTAGAGATAGGCCAAAAGATATTAGTGTGTTAAAAGGATACATAATGTTGTTTTTCATTATTTCATTATGTAATGTAAAAATAATGTATATATCTAGTACATCAAAGTCAACTAAACTAATGGGTATTTCAAGATTTGATATCTTGTGATCATGCCAATATTATGTCATAATGCACCGAATCTGGAGAACTAGGGGCACTGCATTACAGTTCGTAATAGAGGATGTTTAGTAAAACCTTGGAAACTATATTTAGAAAAACAAAAATTAGAAAACACTATACTAATATAGACTATGAGGAATAGTATACAACAATAGCAAAAAAAATTGGTAATGTAAATATTATCTGGATTTTCCATGAAGTAAATCCCTACCTAGATATAAGCAGGTAGTGGCAGCTCTAGAATCAATGTACCTAAGGAAAAAATATGAAAACATCACTTTGATCTAGACTCAAATGAGAACTGGTGCACAAAAATAGTCCTTTCTGCACTCTTCGTTATGAAACTTTCAGGGTAAATGCTTAGGATACTTCACATTTTATTTAAATACCCAATTTAATGGATTTTGATATAATATGAGAATAAATAACTTTGGTTAGTCCTAAGGTTTTTTAGATTGAAAATATACTATTATGATATTCTCTAAATGATTTTATTACTATTGTTACTCACACTATGATTTTTGGTTTTAGTCAATGGATGGATTCTAAGGTTGTTATAGTAACATTATACATGATTTTCAAGGTGGACATGATGGTGGAAATTAGAAACTAATTGGAATGTTGATAAGTGTAAAAGATATTATGTTCATGCCGAGGAAGGTTTCAAAAAATATGATCCACAATATATACATTATCCACCTCCCAAACTCAATAAAGAATAGAAATGAGGAGAATGATAAGACCTCCAGCAGTGGAGACTATGGAGAAAAGAAAGATCAATTCTCATCATGATGGAAATGTGGAAGGACACACCTAGGAAAGTATCTCAATAGAACAAATAAATTCCTTATGTGTGGGAAATAAGTACATAGTGTAATGAATTGATGAGGGAAAATGAAGAGTACTATAGAAGAAAATAAAATTGATCCTTAGAATCCATTTACATTTATTTTCCGTAAAAGTAGGAAACCTAGGCATTAACCATATCAATTTTATTTTCTGTAGGACAACCACTTAGTCAGGGTATAACCTATGTGGAAATAAATGGATGGATAAATGTTTTTCTTGATGGTATTGGTTTGGAAGTATTTTCACTTTTATTATTAACCCTACACTTTGTTATGTGAAAATTATATTTGGGGAAGAAATATCTTTTCTTTTGTGGATATAGTTATAAAAAACCATTTCGGTTTATATGATACTTGAATTTGAGGAAATTATAGGTTAT
Organism: Viscum album; assembly: GCA_963277665.1. Taxonomy (NCBI): domain Eukaryota; kingdom Viridiplantae; phylum Streptophyta; class Magnoliopsida; order Santalales; family Viscaceae; genus Viscum; species Viscum album. The sequence goes on along the minus strand of OY728155.1, from coordinate 1,344,249,740 downwards.
TAAGTTTTTGGATGAAATTGAATATTATGGGATAACATTTGTGGTTAAATTATGTTATGGTTATTTTGAGGAATTTATCTCGTTTTAGGGAATTTTATAAAATATAGTTTTTGAAAAGGACAACATGCACACCGTGGGACAACCCATCACGTTGGACAAAGATGTGGGAATCAAACCCACAACCAAATTGAAACTGGGATTTATCACCTACCCCTAGACTACATGAATTCCCCTGTTAGTGTGAATAATTATTTTTAGTTAAATTATTTTTTTGTTTAATAATAAATTTATTTGGGATCTTATGTTTTATCATATAAGTACCCTTAGTACATGAAAATGATATGCTGATTAAGTGATAAATGTTATTTTGGAAGATGTTCTCTCTATTGCGAAAACTATTTGACTAAAGAAAATGGAATACTATGGGATTTCATTTGAGGAGAAATGTTGGGTTTTTTTGAAATATTCTATGTTTTTATAGAGATTCCGGTTATTAATTGAAATTATTAACCTATCATAGATATTATGTAATTTGGTTAATAACACTTTTGTATGAGACTTTAAAAGTATATGATGTTATTTGGAGATAAATGTTAATATTTAGTACAAAAGGCTATGTGAATAACTTCTATTGAGCATTGGGTTTATATATCAGATTGGCTCATATTGAAGTGTTATAATGTCAATTGTTTATTGAATGGTCTTAATTGATCATTGGGTATTGTTTTTTTGATTTTGGAAATTATGATTAATATTTCTTTCTATATAGAATTATTCATTTTTTGGATCATCTGATCTTATACAAACCATTAGGTTTTTGTTAATCTCTAAAGACCCAGGAAATATATATTTCATCCATTGTAGATTTTGTGATACCCTAGAAATTTATTCAAGAACTACAGGTGTGAAAAAGTCATCTTCAATACTCATCATTTAGAGAAAATATAAGTTAGAGTTAAAAATTTATTAAAGGATGAAAATATAAATAAAAAGTAAGTATATCTCTTTATGTTCTTATTATATCTCATAAATAAATTCCTTAACATTTTGAAATAGAACATAAAACAAAAAAAATAAATTTTTCATTTATTTTTCCTACAGGGAAACTAATTACCATCAAACACATCACAAGTTTATTGTTTTCTTATTGTTAAATTTCTCGTGATCATGTTTTCTACCACTCTCCATTGTTATTTGACATTTGTTTTCTCTTAAATATCCTTGTTTTCCTACAAATAATCCTAGTATGGGTTATCTCAGGTGACCTTTGTACTTCTCTTTCTTTCTTTTAAAGTGATAGTTTTATTGACTCTTTTTTTTGATGTGGGACTTTCAATGAAGTTACCAAGAAAATTTTAAAAATTTATATGACACAATTTAAAAAAGGGGGGAAGAATTTAACACCCCAAGATTTCATAGTAATCTATTTTCTTTAAAGTAATTTAATTGCTTGCGTAACACACAACCCAGAGTTCGAGAGCACCACAAACTACCAAAATAGATATTCAAAAAATGGTCATGAATATAATTAACTACATTTTGAATTTAATATAATCCATATAATTTTATCATCTAGATTATGTGTTTCATAGACATAATATAATAACAAATTCAATTTTTTCAGATAAAAGAAGTGTTTTTCAAAAAATGAAATTTTACTGCCTTTTATTGTAAAACCCTTATTAAATCTAATATTTTTTCACATTCATATATCAAATTATAAAAAATTAACTACTCATTAAGAAGTGGGACATAAATATTTATTTTGTATTAATTTTTGGTGCATTTCTGATAACATTCACATTTTGATGAATATTGATAAATACTAAAATTTAATTGAAAAAAACATTTTTAATCAAAAAAATTTATAGTTTCAAATTTTAAATTTGAATTTTTTAAAGTATAATTAGATTATATTTTTATCATTTAATACAATGTAGATTATTGGAAGTAAGTTTACATTTAAATTGTACGTAAACAAATATCAATCTTTTGATAGTTGTTAATTCTCAAATACCTGATTTCTGATTTTGACTATTAGAATATTTTTTTAAATTAAAAAATAAAACATTTATTTTTTAAATTTTTTAAAATAGTATTTAATTTTGAATTCGGGAATTCAAAATTATCTTTAGGTGAATTTTTGGTATTTTTCTAAAAACATTCAATTTTGATCAATAATGATAAACATCGTGTTATTATTTAAAGATGAATTTTTATTTAAATAATTATTATTAATTTAAATTTATTTTAAACTAAAAATAGATACATAATACTTATATTAGTCCAATTTATTTCATTGAAGTCATTTTATTAAAATATTAGATTTATAAAATCTTATAGAACTTTTTTATATCTTCAACTCACCTTCAAAGAACATTTCCAAATTTGGATAAAATGTATTTTTACCGATTATATGATTTAAATTTCAAAAATCAGAGGGAAATGGTTGACATAAGTAAGAATAATTTGTTTCAATAGGATGAAAGTAATTTTTGGTTCATTGTAACTTTTGAATTTTATTTACCACGGTTATAAATAAATTGGGTAATTAAAGATGAAAGTGATATTATAATTACCCTGAATCATTTCCAAATTCTATTAGATAAGTTTATTTTAACCATAATCTTCCATAGGAATAAAATATTATCCTTTTGGTCCACTTGGATTATATTAGGTCATTTATTATTATTTTATTTAACTAAGAGTTAAAATTGTTAAATTCAATGTTTAATAAATAAACCAATATTAATATAGGGTTGTACATAAGATAAAATCGACTATGAATATTCTTTATAAGGATAAAAATATTTCATATGTAATGGTATTTTATTTATAATTTTAAGACATTAAACAATTAAATTTATTTAGGACACAATGATGATGCTATAATTTACTTATTATTGAAAAATTAAAATAATTTATATTATAAATATATTTATTTATAAATATAGACTTTTTATGTATTCCACAAATTTTAAAGGTTAATATTACATGTTAGAGTTCATTAAATAAATTTTTTCTAAGTGATAATCTTGTTATAAATTTCACTAATAACCAAATTTAAAATAGTGTGAAAATTGACATAAATGAATTTTTAAAACAAATACTATATTACTAATTGATATTATATTACTAAAAATATATTTTTTGGACAAATGACATATATAAGGTTATATATATCAATAATGAACCACCTGGGGTTCTCTTGGATATTTATAGTATGTTTTCTAACCATTTATTATAGTAATACAAGAATACATTGTAAAAGTTAAACTATTTAACTAAGAGTTAAATATAAAAGATAAGGTTAATATGATGACCTAAAGATGTCTAAAACCTATTGGTTGAGAGATTTTAGACCCATACCCACATTATAAATGAAATAAATATTTTTGGAGAAATTATAAACCTAATATGATTTTATAATAAAAAAATATTTCAATCTTTTCCTAAAGTGATCCTCACCTCTCTTATAAAAGGGTACTTCCCCTTCTATTCCAAAGAAATTTGTTTCAAAAAAAACCTTCTGAAATATCTTCCTAACAACCCTCACATCAACATAGAGGCCTTAATTTTATTATAATCCAACCTAAGGATCCATTTTGATCAAATCAAATGGATGATCATGATGAAGAGGTAATTACTTCATCACCACTTTCAATGTTCTTTTATTCTTCCACTTACACATTCTTTTTTGTTTACATACTAAAATAATTACTTATTTACCTTCTATATACATATATTTTATTATAAATATGGTACAACCATTTTCATTATTCTTTCCATCTTATGAATGAAAAATTCACCATACCTGCAAACATACGTCTCACCGTCTCTACATGATGGTGTAGTTTGTCATTCAAAACATAATTATATGGATCAGTACAATAATGAGTATAAATGATCTAAATAATAAATGAAACATGTTTTTGATTCTTTATGTATAATATAAAATCCAATTACATAATATTTCACCATGAATATAATGATATTATCGCTCATGTGTACGTACGTCTTACCATCTCTATGATGTGATGATATTTCGTTCCAAATTGTAACATTTAAATTATAATTTTCATTTCATGATTAAAAATAATGTTTAATAACATAATTTCAATCTGTATATCTATCCAATACATCCTATCCATAACAAACATGACTTACGTAACAAAACATATAAAGAAAAATGAATCAGTTAACACCCAAAACAATGATACTACTGAAATATCATTAACAAAACAATATTATAAGATCATATATGATATCATATTTATATATGTGGTTATTTTATAATTTAATACCAAATATTTCAACATTATACAAAAGGTTAACCTACCCTTTAGTAAGGAAAAGAACAAGGTAAGGGGTTTTCATCTCACTTTTTATTCCTATGAGATTCATGCAATATTTTCCATTATTTCCTTTTGTGTGGTGTTATAACATCACATGATTGTATTCATTGTGTAATATACCTTTATTTATAGGCATTTAATTCTTAATTATATGATCCTTATTTAATTTGGTGTATTTTTTTTTAAGTTACCAAATCAGAAAGGGAGTTTTTAATTTCAATTTCCACTCACTGGGTTTTACAGATACTTCATTGATTATTTTACTCAAAGATTATGTGTGAAATCACTATTTAATAACTTGTTTAGTTATTTCCACTCCCCTTTGTTTGTTTATAATTTTGATACACATAATAACTCCATTGATAAATTCTCAAGTCATTGATGTGAACTTGATAAGAGTAATCTTAACTCAATTCCCTTTCATTGAGTTAAGCATCCAAGTCATTTGAGTTGTTTCTACAAGAATATGTGTGAATGTAAAATGATTTATTTAAAACAAATTTCAAATCATATTGAGTGTATTTATATTTTTCACACATAATTATGTCTTTTATTTATCCTAAATCTAAGGATACAGTCTTTATAAAGGATTTCATCTCAATTTACATTACATTTAGACTTCTTTGGTGTTACATGCCAATTCAAATTCCTATGGTATATATATATTGTCATTTGACATAGTATATCATGAACCACATTATTCTCATAATACTATAATGTTTTTAATACCTCAAATATTTGTATTCAAATGTCTCGCTTTTGATTAGGAACTCTAAATAAAATATCTTTTTGTATATTTTAATGATTTATTCTTTAAAATCATTTTAATTAATTGCCATGTTTTATTAATGGTTTTAATTATTTATTTATATCGACATGAATGGTTATAAATTAAAATTTCTTTTAAAAGTATCTATGCGGTATGGGAAACTTCGATTCAAAAATTTCTTGTAAATAACTTCCTGAAAAATAGTGTGACTTTTAAATGTTTTCAAGAAAGAAGAGATATTTCTCTCAAATTGTTTAACTGATTATTTTAAAATATTTAAATATCTTTCATTATTCGTGATGGATGTTGATTTATTATAATACAACCTCATATATTGTATTGAACAAGTTATTTTTGACTGTGGTAGATCTATTTTTATACCATTAATGTTTTGTGGTTAAAGTATTGAAATTTCGTATTCTAGTTTTAATACGAATGTTTATGTTATGATTCAACATTTTCATATGAGGAATGAATTAGAGTTAGTAAGTGATGAGTAGAGTCCAATATAGCTCTTTGATGCATCGATAGGTCTCAGGTGACAAACTAGTTTGTTAGTATAAGGCCTTGACCAAATATTATTTGTGGTCTTGGCATGAGGCCTTGATTATGTGGTTATGATGTCCGGCATTATGCATTCCACAATTACGAAATTGGCTATTAATATTAAATGTTATTATTCGACTTGTATAATATCCTTGTGAATAATCAAATGGCATTATTTTATTTATCATTTACATATTATGCTGAATTTTATGTTTAAAAGGATTGTGTTTTAGTTTTATACATTGCCTTAAATGATTCTGATTTTTTATGATAGTTTCTGCTATATTGTTATCCCTACGGAGCATCTTATATCACCCCTCCTTATGTTCACTTTTTCCCAAAAAATGAAGAATTATATTATCATTAACATGCTAGGATAGGCCAAAGGATATTAGTGTGTTCAAAGGGGACACAATGTAGTTTTTCTTTATTTCAGGATGTAATGTAAAACGTATGTATGTGTCTAGTACATCAATAGAAACTAAACTAATCGGTATTTCGAGACATGATCGCTTGTGATCATGCCAGTGTTATGTAATAATGAATCTCCTATGGATAACTAGGGTCGGGGTGTTACATGGATTGATCGCGTATATATAATTATTTTATTTGAAGACTAATATCATTTTGGCTAGTATTTTATAGTGAATATATATGTATATATATATATCAATATCAATGTGAATGTATAATTAGATAGATATTTATATTGTATTATATATATTTGATGTGTTATAACATAGAATAGTTACAAATTTAGATAGTGTAGTGGATTATATACAATAATGAATTACAATATATGAGAATGAAAAATATTACCATTTAAGAGATAATATTAAATTATTTAATGTAGTTATTTTCAATTAGATAACATCAATTTTATATTATGAAGACACAAAAATTAAATATACGAAATTAAAAACTTGTTTTAGAATGTAAAAGATATTATCATAGCAAAAATGTGTGTTTTATGATACAAAAAATTATATAAAGAATATAAAATATGTTCTCTATTACGGATAATCCCTTCAATTATATGAATTAATTATAATGATTGTAATTCCAAGGACATCCTTTTTATTCCAATCATGATAATAATTCTTCCACTTATAATAATTAAAAACTATATAAGTCAATGTTTTATATATATTTTGTGTGCCTTCTAATATTTTTATTTAGAAAATTAATATTTTATTATATTTGATCAATAATTATGAAGTAAAAAATTCAAATTATAATTTTTTCACTCTTATAGTTATCAAATGTTTTTTTAAATTACAAAAATATAATAAATGATACTAATCAATTAATCCCCCATGAACTTAGTGGTCCATTTTTTTTGATGTGGTGTCACACCTACAACTTCATTCTTTGATATATATATAAATATATATTCATGATTAATCAAAATATTTTTAATAGTTTTTGTGCATTATGGAAGGTATTATTCAATTTTATGCATTGAGTTTGTTGTTTTAAAAAAAATACTAGAAAAATGAAAATACATTTACATCAATAGTGTTATTTGTTATTTTAAAATTTTTAAATGTATTCTTTTAGAAGTTTCCAATGTATGATTCATATATTTATTTTGGAAAAATTTGTATTTGATATTTTTTATATTTAAATAGATTTATTGTTTTTTCAAATGATAATTTTTGTATGGTGAAATTTTTTTCACCATGATTTTTTCAATTTTTTCCCACAAACTAGTTTGAAATTATATAATTTAACTTTGAGATTATTGAATGGAAATTATATTTTTCTTATAATATATACAGAGTATGGATTTGAGTGTTTTTTGAAATTCCTTATTAACCAATGACTATAAATAATTAAGGAAAATGTGAAAAAAAAATAATATGGCCTAGTTAAAGATTATAGGGGGATTGGTAGATAATGGTAAAATAGTTCCATAAATTTGTGAAGATTAATTTTTTTGTACATAAAATAATTTAAAGATGATATATTGTGAAATAAAAAATAATACAATAGATGATAATAACATTTAAAAAATATTTTTGTGAAAAAATCATTATACATACTAAAGATGGTCATGAATTATGATTTTACGATAATGGAAATGACATCACTAAAGATTGTATGTATATTAAAAACGAATAAAATTTATATATAAATAAAATTCATAATGAAAATATGAAATATTTTAAAAAAATTAAATATCATATGAATCATCATATAAATATGCCAAAATTGAAATTAAAAATTTACAACTATATTAATGGTGACAATCATAATAGATAGGTATATTTTTTAAATATAATTAAGTATTTCAATGTGATTCATGATTTTGAGTTAAAGAATAATTATTTTTTCCCAAAAAATAAATTTCATGGAAAATTTTAAAGAAGATTATACATTTCATGATGAAATAGTGAATATGGTGAATCATATACATCATCATTGAGGGTATAGTAAAAAATTATATTATTTATTAAAAGGATAATTATTCACGTATTTGGGATAATAGATTGTCATGATATGAAGTATAAATATATTTAAAAAATGTGTTATGTAATTCAAATATCCCATCAACAGAGTCACTTATATTATCATATGTTGGATCTCAAATTCCCTCAGGGTTTTGATTTTCTCTAGGATCATGGTCACCACACTCATATAAAGTTTTTCCGGATTGATGATTTATTTACTGTCACATAAAATCGATATTCATTCCCCACCAAAAACCTATTTCAGATATTTATAAGATTAATTTTCATCAATACAATAACAATATCCTCATTATAAAATCTATTCTTTTACTATATTAATATAAATTTTCATATGCCAGTCCTCCATTATCATGAAATTATCTACTTTTTTATATTTCTTTACCTCACTATTTTTTAGAGATATTTCCAAATCCTCCAATGGAAAATTCCTCTTATTCCTTGAGGTATTTATTACCTGTTAATATGTTTATTCATTCCCCACCAAAAAATAATGTGGGATATCCCTCATTCCTTTTCACTAATAAATGAAAAAAAAATTATCTTGTAACATCAGTCTAAATGATTGACCTCAAAGAAATTGTATAATCCCCCTAAACCAACATTGAGATATTTTTTCATCGTGTATCACTCTACATCAATAATATTAATTATACATGATAGATTATATAAACCTATGAATAATTAAACTTGATTATTGATTAATTGAATCCCATTTAATTGGGGGAATTATCCCCTCGAACTAAAGTTGAACATACCTAACGGATTGGGGGAGTCAGTATATCAGTTTTCCATGGGATGAAAATCACCCTATTATATGAGACTAGAGAACTCAACCATAATAGTTCTATATCCAATGTATTAGTGTCCATAATTATAGATAAAAACACCACTATGAGAAAATATGTGAAAAAAGATGAAATAATCATTTTATATGTTGTAAAAATACTTCAACAGTAACTAAAAAAATTCCCATAGTGTGATAGAACAATATTTTAAAGAACTTTTATCTATCTAATGTAATGTAAAAAGGCTAATGAAAAATGAAGAAGAATTGAAACATGGAAACAAAACATTTAAAATAGAATAAAAACATTCATAACATATAGACAAGTTTAATTAATGTAAGAATTATAATTATAAGGAATTAGAGGAAATTATATATTTGTATGTGAAAATAAATTTTTTATTTGATACGTTATGAAGATAATTGATGATTATTTGAAAATAAATAAATATGAAATTTCTTTTATAATAATTAATCTATTGAAGATTGATGTTATAATAAAAATATTTAAAACATTTAATGAAGATAAAATATTTTCCCTGAACAAATTCATATTTCATAATGAAAATTGATTAAACATTATATCATGAAATTTTATATAAAAATGAATGAAGTTTTATTCTAAAAAAAATTGTCCTTGAAAAAAAATTCTCATAAAATAATAAAAACAATCAATTAAATATAATGATGCCATAAAAAGGATATTTTTATTGTATATGTTTTCTCAATGTCAATTGTGAAAACATGTCGAGTTTTTTTTGAATTTTGAAGTTATTGTTTTCAGGGGAAGTTATAAGACAAGTTCTTAAACTTTTTTATAGAAAACCCATTAGAATAAATGATATATTTTATAAAAGATTTAATATTTATGATATATATTATAAAATATTGAGTTATATTATATAAGTGTTTAGAATAGGACTATAGTGCCTTTAAACAAGGGGTAATTATTTTATTTACTAATTGCATTTCAATTTATAAGTAATGGGGATTTATTCGTACTAATAATATTAGTTCTTTAGTAAATGATGATTATGAAGTTAAAGATAAGAAAACACAAAATAGTCAATTTTGATGAAATACATGGAGAATAGTGGTTGGTCAAATAATGTTTCTTTATAGAAAAAACTCTTTAAATAGGGTTTTTTTAAGGATTTGGATTTATTCCTATTAACCTATATTTTACTATTTGTAATGTTAATATTCATAGATGATTTTAATTACAATTATAAAAAATTAAAAAACAACCTAAAATGATTTATGGTAGATAGTAATATTTTTAAAAAGATAAAAAAATTCACATTATTTATGTAGTCTGTGAATTATTTGGAAAATATGGTTATACTAAAGATAATATCATTACCGTGTTTCTAGTATAGTATATTTAGTTACGTAATTTTCAAATGAAAATGACATAATATTTATTAATAATTCAATAGGATATTGATACTTCATATAAGTGTGATTAAAAATGAATAGGTAACTATTAATGGATTAAAATAAAAATATAGATATAAATGGAGTTCTCTATTGGTTTCATCAAATAGAATGAAAATATGATTAATGTAATCATGACTATAAGAAAAAAAATAATTGTATTATATAGACCCACCTCTTTCATATATTATTTTTTAAATAATTATTCAATAAAATATTACATTACCATATTTGAATATTTTATTGCCATTTGGAGTCATGGAAATTAGAATAATTATAAATCATGTACATAATGAAAATATGTTACCCTCATTTAATACTATTTAAATAAGTTATTATTATTAAATCCTTTCTGACCTCCCTAAATGTTAGTTCCTAGTTATACACTAAAACAAAAAAAAGTTTGATAATAAATCTCATGTAGGGATAAGCAAAGGAATTGGACCATGAGTGATTAGCCTGCATCTAAAATGTAGTATAATATAACATCATAATAATATATTACATGTAAATGTGGATACAACATAATAATGATATAATCCTATACTTATCACCATAACTTAACATCAAGTTTTCATAAAATGTATTACCAAACTTGTTATCCAATGTATCATAAACATGTCATATATAGATATTAATTTACTACTAAAATAAATAAAGACATATCAGATAATAAACTTGACATGTATTAATTCAACTTTTATAAATATAACATTTATTAAAAAAATGAATATCATTAATATACTAATGATAATAAATAATTGTTTTCAAATAAAATCATTAAGTACATAAGTGTTTAATGAGATGAAATTTCATTCATTTTTATCAAATGAAAAGGGAATATTAGTTACGTACCTAGAAGGACTAGATCAATATTGCATAATTACATATATATATATATATATGAATACTCATGATTAATAATATGTTCAGGTATTTCTAAAATATAAAAAGGGTTTCATAAAAAATAAATGAATTATTTTTGAAGAAAAAACTTATTTACATCATTGTTTATGGTACTAATATAGTGAAATTGAATAATTAAATCTAACTAACTGAAAAAAATGCAATATAATTCAGTGATCATAAGTGAATAAGAAAATAAAACAACTAATATATTAATAATAAATAAATATAGTCCACTAAATTCATTATTGTTGAAAATAAAAAACCATTATCATTCACATTAATTTGGGCCATGTATTATAACACTAAGAAAGTGTTTTTGAAATATTTGATTTCCATATCAATAAAAAAATATAATATATTACATTTTTCATTAAAAATATATTTTCTCAAAATAATTTCATTAAAAATGTAATTAACAGCTTAGACTTTGAAATTTTATTTATAGCATATGAAAAATCCATTTAATTAATTAAAATTAATTATTTTAATAAAATAAGATATTATTGGTCATGGATTTATATTTATTGAATATTTCATTGTTATTATATATTTATGAAGTAATAAATTATAGAAAAAAACAATGTATTATTTTTTGTTATCACACAAAATAATGTATTCTAAATAAATCAATATTTTTATGCATCAACTATCATTTATCAATTAATTGTCTCCACAAAATTGTATATCCTTTATAGTATGTCTCTTATGATCCTTACACATTGATGTTATTCCTAGGATAGGTTAAGAGATAACCCTAATAATTCTGCCTCCCTATCATGTTTCGATAGGGTGGATTCAAATGTACTGATCCCAGTATTATGGGAAATCATTTCCCCAACATGAATAAATTATTCCTCATCATTAAATATTATAAAAACTAATTACAATGGTCATAATGAATAAATTTTATATTGCCCAATGCTTTGGTATTAATTTGATTATAAGGCTCATGTTTCACATTATACACTATATAAACACACCATCATTGTGATACTTAATGATGCATTACATCGCATATAAATGTTCTACAATTCACTTGATTTTAATTATCATGTTCTTGACTCTTCTATTTGTTTACCATTTTTGATGCTAGAGAAATAATTTTTTCATAATTAATGTCTTTGTAAATTTTATTACGGTGTTAATTTTTCTTATTCATTGAAATATCAGCATTTTTGCATTGTTATAATGAATATTAATTTCATATATACAATTAAATTAAACTAACCTTTTTTACATAAATTGTAAAAAATAATAAAATATTAATTATGAATCAATTATTCTTATAATATGGAAATTTTTGGACACTTTATTCTATTATATTATATGAAATCCCTCCCAAACAATTCTTTTGCTTTAATAAATAAATAATTTTACTTATTTACTAATGAGGATTCTAGGTTTCTTCCATGAAATTTTTATTTATCTGTAAGTTATTCATGGTCCAGGATGTCTTATTCCTCAACATGTGTTTCCTTTCATTAATAATATAGATCAGCTAGTTATCATATGATACTAAATGTCCCCATTTCATACCATTTATATCTATTAGCTGTGTTAGTTTGATCATCTATATTTTTAATAGAGACACGTGTACATTGTCTTAGGATTTTAATTGATTTACATGTGGTGTTATCTGATATGAATCTTGTATAACACACCTCATAATCAACCATGGTCTAATGTAACTGTGATATAGTTTTCCATTTGTTCCAAATCATGTGACCCAATTCCATGGATATATTTTTTGAATTACATAATATATTACATTAAATTTTTTTTCCTTTATTTGATTATCTACATAACTCATTTTTATACTCTTATCTTCCCTGATATGTTTCCTTATCACATTTATCATATTTATTTTTTCTTTAAAAATTTCAATCCCAAGTAGTTTTTCTTCTCTATCATCATCCCTAAATGTTGGAGTTCTAATTTTTTACATAGTTTTTTAGTAATGATCTAATTTTAAAATATACTAAAACCGATTATAATTAGAGAAATAAGTAATTGTAATATATTGATCATAACTATAGAGACCTGACCATAGATAGCCCATAGCCAGTGTCTTGTATCAATTACATTGGCATGATTGCATGGAATAAAATATAAAATGAATTATAGATTTTTATACATGGTAAACGAGATAAATAAATGATAATTTAAAAATATATTGAAAAAATAATTGTTTTCTTCTTTCCAAATTAATAAATTTAAGGTTATCTCTAATCCATCTTTTATATCCACATATATTTTCCATAATATACGTCATTAATTAATATGAAAATACACATAAAAGTGTGATATAGAATGATTAATAGGGTAAAATACTGGGGGAAAAAGAATCATTAAGAACCGTCAATACGGAAAGGTAAATAACTGAACACATGTGACATTCAAATAACTAATTAAGGGAAAAAATATTACAGTGTATGAAACTAAAAAACATTTCATTTAATTATTAATTAAAAATTAAATTCATCCATAGATATTTCGATGCAAAATCTCATGGATTAATAACAACCGAAACTAATATGAGGGGAGTTCTTGGATACTTGATTCCCGGATTCCTAGTTAATGGAACCCTTACTATTACATTTATCAAGATGATATAAAACATTTTAGGTAAAACCCCATCTATGGTGGATACCCAAATGACTCACCCCTTTAGACAACTAATGCATCAAGGAGATATCTATAACTAAGCCCCACCTTGGTCGTACCAGTCCAAAAAATTTCACATATATCGAATAATAAATTTAACATTATGCCTTATCAAATATCTATATGGAGTAAGAGATACATATTTTTACTATTTACCTAACTAACTTTAAATTAAAATCGATATGAAATTGTTATATAGTTTAGGCAATGACTATATCGACAAATGATGATATGTATACTAAGGGGAAATTCAATGTCCAATGATAATTGAAAATAAAATATTTAATAGTGAATAAAATGGATCAAGGAGGTAAATGTGAGTACTACCATTAGCTAAATCACTTGTTAAAAATCTAGTGTAAGGATAAAGATAGTATTAATAAAACATACCCCAAGTGGATTAATATAAAGGGTTTCTTTCATTGATGGATATTATAAAAAGATCATTTAAAAAAATACTTTATGAAAATTTCAATTTAAAGTGGAAAACAATTTGATAACCCATTTCTTTGAATATATATTTTAATTTTTTTAAAATAACCTTTTACATATGCATAATATTATTTTATGAAATGATAGTGAGTAAATTCATACTTTTTGTATGAGGTAAAATAACATTCCTTTTTCATAGTAAAAAGGTATGAAAAATTCCCTCTTAGGAATGAGACAATTAGATTACATTAAAAAAATTGGTTGAAGGAAGAGAAGTAAAAATTATTTCACAATGTCATTTTCAAATAAAATTTTAACACATTTTTTTAAAAAATGGTTTTTAGATGAAAATTGGTTCTCCTACTAAAGATGGAAATAATGATAAATTTTGTTTAAAACGTTTTCTACAACATTTTGAATAGAAAATAGTGGAAATGGTACAAATATAAGAAAATGGTTATGAATAATATGATAATATTAAAATGTATTGTTTAATAATTCTTTTATAGTCTGCTCGAATGTGAATTTTATAGAAATATTATTAGTATTAGTTATGAGGAAAATAACCTTTGACCATTTCAATGTCTCCCATTACATATTAAATCATTCTAAATAATAAACCTGATGAAATAAAAATATTAAATTATTGTTTAAAATACCATTAATATAAAAGTATTAATGAAATAATATATCAAAAGTGGACGTAGATTAACCACAAAGAAGATGTAAGTAGTGAACATGACATTTATCTCACATATGTAAAAAAGTGAGATGAGACTCATTACTTTGTGTTTCCTTTAGGGTGAACAAAATTTAACCTCATGTTTGTGGGGGTTTAAACATGTTAATAATTTGTAAAAACCCATATTAATATTTTTTATTTAATAAATTATTCTATTATAATATCTTGTTACCCATTTTTTAATAACATGTCCTTATTTTAACTAAATCTGTTGTTAATTTCCATCTTAATCGTGTATGTTTTAACTCGTTATTCATTTTTATTATTAAATATTTCATCGTTTTATCATATCCATAACATAAATATTATGTATATATATATCCACTATATATATATTTATATTATTCTATAATATGTAGTTATTAGAAATGAATTTTACTATTCCTGGAGACAGTAGGACGTACGTACACATGAACGCTACATTCATTTCATAGACATATTAGAAGAATAAAAGATAAAAGATAAATATGTATATTATTAATAAATTATCATATATAAGTTACATATTTTACATATGTTTATTAAAACCAACATTTATACATTCTATGTATGACATGAACAAGTCATATTTCATTAAGGGGGTGGTAGTCCACATATCCTAAAACAAAATTATCATATTTTAAAAAATGGAAATCATAAAGGTAATTTCAAATTAGAAATTATAGAATAATAAATAAATAATAAATATCATATATATAACATATATATATATATATAGATCATCCATCATAATGGACATCTGTGAATGTTGGTAATGGAAAAATGAACTATTAATGTTTTGTGATCCAGTAGTTCACCGTACATAGAAATAGTATGTAAGATAACTACTAATTGGAAGTGTGTTCCCATGTAGGTATATATCATATAATAAATAAATTCTAGTATATTTATTATATTTGTTTTTTATCAAATAATATAATTAGAAGGATTGATTTGGAGGATAATTGAAATGAAACTAAAAATAATAAGGAATGATGTTACATCTTAATTGGGTAACTCAATTTGGTTTGAACCAAAATATTATTTAGATTTCCATCTTCCCAATGTAAAGCTTATTGTATGAGGGGAAGAAGTTTTAGGCTATATTTGGTCAGATCTTGGTCGACACAAAGTGTCTTGAGATGTGTGAGGAAGTTGGAGGATATGAGTTCCTTTTATAGTGGAGGAGTGCCACTCTTATAATATTTTTAAAATGCAATTCCATGTACATTTATCATGATGAATGTGGATCCAATAATGTTTAAATTTCAAAAAACTCTTATATGGTTGATATTTGTCTATAAAATGGTCTTTGAACATGGATATAGGTTGTTTTAGGCCTAATGTTTAAGGATTAGTCCCTTATTAAGCTTAATTTATCCTTATCCATTGTAATTAATTTTAATAAAATTCACTAATGTTTTTATCAACAAAAAAATTTGGTATTATTTTACATTTTCAATTATTATTATTCCAAATCCGGATTCCACTTTTCCAAATTCCATTCATATATGTGGATGTAATCAATTTAATATTCATTACATAGGATAGATGAAAATTTAGGTTTTTAATGTAAAAGCATACTAAAGTTTTCTATGTTTTTATAATCAATGTAAAATTTAAATTGAATAAAATGAAATAAAATGTATTAATTTATAAAAATTTATATAATTAAACATTTAAATTAATTAAATTAATAATTTATGTTTATAAATATTAATGATGAAAAAGAAGTGTTGAACTAAAATTTAGTATTTTTTACTATTCATTAAAGAAATGTTTTAGAAAAATTTTAAAAATTTACCTCAACCTAATTATTATTTTTATATTAACAAGATGGATTTTCTTAATATATTAAATCAATTAATTTGTCCAAACTCAAATTTAAACTTTTCTCGTCATTAAATACTGGTAAAATATCCATCATAATAATATATGTTTTCATGTGTAAAATAGGGTTTGTTATTATCTTATGAATATCAAACATGGTGGATGAATATCAAAAAAATTTGATTGAATATATATCATTTATATTTCATTAAAAGAATTCAATAATTTTAATTTATTATGTTTATTAAGGAAAACTCTTTTGGAATCTGAAAAATAATAATATTTTATTTTATATCCAAGTGGTTCTAAATTTCATTTCTAATTTATCGGTAACTGGTTAATTAATTTAATATCTCTATAAACAATAAATTTTCAAAAGTTTATTAAGACTATTCATAATACCTAACATAACATCTAAGTTATATATTATTGAATTAAATAATAATATTTAAATAATACATTGTTATGTTGTATAACATGGTCATATGTGTAACAAAAGATAACAAGAAAGATTTCTCTTGCGTGTAACACAAGATATAAGGGAAGGAATATATTTTGTGTTATGAAATATATATATGTGTTTCATGCATTAAAATATATAGAATATATGTTAAATAAAGAATATATTATAATTTATTTAGATTTTGTATTATCTTACACGCATGTCAGTACGTCTAAAAAAAGTTATCAAATACAAGGTTCTGACATTGTATTTTCATAGTTTCACATTCGCCCATCCTTATTTAAATTGTGTACTCCCAATTTAGACACGATCGTGGTGATTGATTATTTGATACTTCCTATGATTTAAATACCACATTGTGAGAAGGGTTGGAAATTCATGCCCCATAAAATAGAGAATGAAAAGTAAATTAAAAGGTCACATGTATTACCATCTAAATACGTATATAAATATCATAACATCATTTTAAAGTAGAGAAATGTACTTTTAAGAAACAGATATATATTTATATGGTGTTAATGAGACCATAAATTAAAAATATGTGATTGAAAATAAGAATTTTTAGGGAATAAAATCGATAAAACATTGATTATTTAAGTGACCATCGGTTGAACATAAATTAAGGTACTAGTACAAGATTTTATTTCAATGTAATTTTCTTAATTTTGGTTAACTATTTTACAAGAAAATATTATATATGATTATTCTCACTTGGTAGGATTCATTTTAAAATGAACGATCTTAATTATTGTTCATGCTTTGATAAAATTTTAATTCATCCTTTAACTCTATGAAATTAATATCTATTTATAAGAATTTTTTATGTATGAACCACGAAAATAATATTTTTAAAGGATTCTAAGTCTTATAAATGTGTGAAAGTTATTGAAATTTTCAATTAACTATCTTTTACGAACAATGTGGTTAATATATTGACCTTTAATCCTAAAATCTAATATTATTGGTTCATCATTAACATTTGTTTATCAAATTCAATAACTACGAAAAAAAAATTAAACATGAAATTGCATAGAAAAGTGGTTGGCATGAAAACCTCATCGATCATCAGTAATGGGTTGAAGACTCGTGGCCTTCCCAATTTGATTGGTTGTCACCCGGATTATAGGTTTTCCTTTTCTAAAACAGGATAAATATAAATTGAAAAATAAATATCATAGACATAATTGAAATATGGTTAATCAATAAGTATCTTTTTAATAAAGTATTTCAGAATATCTTCAATACATAAATACATCATCCATTTATTTTCTCATAGATCCTACCATGGTGTAGGTTTTATACATTATATCATTTACATGATTTCTAAATCCTGACACCTTATCTTCAATATAAAAAAAATTATATTTAACCTAGGTTATTTATTGTAAAAAAACATCACATTGGTTTTTATAGAAAATATGTATTTTCATAAGAATATATCCCAAGAGTGTCAAACTAGGTGTATAGTAAGTCCCACTGGTGTCTACAAATTTACCCTAATTCAGGTTTAAGACACCTTGTCATAGTTATTATTCCTATGCACATCTTTTCGACAACCAAATCCACATGTAGTATCTAAACATGGTTGTATTTATTTTAATACACACATAATCTATACTTTCATAAATTATAGGATGTTCATCTATATATAACACCAAATTATACCTTACGGTTTTGTTCTATAACCTATGTTTTCTTAAATATAGTTTCCATGGTTTCTGCTAAACATCCTCTGACACTAAATGTAGTGACCTTACCCTAGACATCCTAGAGTCGGTGTCTTCTATAAATTACATGGGAAAGATTAGATGGAATGAAATATCGAAAGAACAAGAGTTTCGTAGTCTTGGTAAACTAGATACATTCATGAGAAAAGAATACACTAATTAAAACCTAATTTTCTTTCATATTTCCAAATAAATATCTTCATGGATAACTATAATACATCTATTAAATCCCATCATATTATTCATTATATGACTCTTTCATTCTTGGGAATGAAAAATAATAAGGGTGAGATAAAATTCTTAGTAAAGAAAACATATTGGGGATGAAATAATGAATAAATGAGAATATTAAATAAGACATGTTATCTAATTAAAAAAACATTATATTTAAATATATATATAAGGAAAATTAAATATGGAATGGAACGAAACTAAAAGATCTATTTAATTATTTAACTAGAAATTAAAGGTATCCATAGATATTTCGATGAAAAATCATAGGGATTAAAATAACGAAATCTAATATAAAGGAAATTCTTTATTATGGGTTTTCATGTTTCCTAGGTACATGGTGGAATTATAGTCAATACCATTCAAAATATTGATTGAAAAATATCAGTTATAACCCCATCTATGGAAGCTAGAAAAATGACTCATCCCCTGAGATTATTGATGCATCAAGGGGATATCCATAACAAGGCCTCGATCCTGTCGTACGAGTCAAAAAAATCCTCATATATCTAATAATAAAATTATCAATTCACCTTACCAAATTTAACTTTTGTGTATGTGATACAAATTTATCAATATCTAACCAAATTGAAAAATAAAATTAAATGTAAACATCACATTAAAAATGGTATATGGTTTATGCAATGATTATATCCATGAAAAATGATATAAATAATTAGGGGAAATTAAATTCCAAATAATCATAAGAAATTATATATTTCAAGGGGGATAAAATGGATCAAGGATGGGAATGTCAGTACTAACCTTTTAAAAATGAATCATAAATTATTCTAATGAATGATAAGTTTTTTATCAATACAACATACCCAAAGTCGAGTAAAATAAATGGTTCTTATCATCAAGTAATATTATAAAAATATATTTTAAAAATATTCCTGAGAAGAATATCCTTTTATTATGATTTTTTTTTTGAAAAAACATTTCATTGAAAATAAATTTGCAAAAAAAATTCATTGTTAAGTAACCTTTTAGACATAAAAAGTAAGCATTGAAGAAATAACAGTGTGTAAATTTTTAATTTTCGTATGAGGAAAAAGAACATTCCTTTTACACGGTAAAAATTATTGAAATATGAAATGTTAGGAAAGTTATAAGAATATTCCCTTAAAAGGATTAGTAAATTAAAAAAAGGTAATTTTTTTTTACAAAATCATTTTAAATTCATTTTTTATAAAAAAAATTAAAAAATGGTTTTAGAGGAAAATAAGTTCCTTGAATAGGGATAGAAATATTGTCATGTTTTCATAAAAATGTTTTCTAATAATTTTAGAGTTCCAAATAGTGTAAATTAGAATAATATATGAAAATGGGTGTGAATAAACAGATAATTATTAAATTTATTAGTTAAAAATAGTTATATAATTTATATGAATCTAAATTCCATTTAATGATCATTAGGATGAGTCTTAAGGAAAATAATCATTAATCATATGAAAGTGTCCCATCCCACTTTGAATCATTTTAAATCCTAAACCTCATGAATGAATAATATTAAATGATGGTTATAATACCAAAAATATAAAATTAGTAGTTATATAATATAAAATTTGAGGTGGTAGATACACCTAACAAAAGATGTAAGTTGTGAACATGGAATAAATCTCATTGTTGTAAAAAATTTAGATCATAATCTCTTATCTTTTTCATCCATTCAAGTGAAAATACATTATCCTATTGTTTAAGTGGTTTAAAAATGTTACTAACTAATAAAATAAACAAATTAATATTTATGACATCATATATGTTTCTCGTATAATATCTTATTACTTGTATTTTTAAAACCATTTATTATTTTAACTATTTTTGGTGTTAATTACCTAGTCTCTCGAGTATGTTTTATCTTCTTATTTATTTTTTGTATTAAATATTGAATGGTGTCTAATTATCTAGAATATAAAAATTTATTTTTATATCAATTATATATGTATTTATATTAGTCTATATTATTGGTGGATTATAAATGATTTACAATATTCATGTAGATAAGAGGTCATATGTATGCATGGATGCTACATTCATTTCATTGTCATGTTAAACGAATAATAGGAAAGTGATAAATGTTTATATAAAAATTAAATTACCATATATATTTTATATTTTTTACATAGGTTTATTAAAAACATATTTTATATGTTTTATATATGGATTGATAGAGTCATATATCTTATAAGTGGTTGTAGTACACACATCCTCAAACTAAATTATTGTATATGCACATAATTAAAATCATAAAATAATGTTGTAAATAAAAATTAAAGAAGATTAATGAAATGATAATTATCATAAATAACATATATAAAAAGAGTTTCCATAAAAGAAAAAAACCATTAATGTTGGTAATGGAGAAAACTATCAATCATTGTTCTGTGATGTAGTGGTTCCATGTACACAGAAAAAATATGTTTGTTACCCATTTGATGGTTTGGGTATAAGTATAGGATGAAACCAAAGAATAATAATATAATAGTATATTGATTATTCTTGTGTTTTTATACATGAATATAATAATAATGTTTTAGGGGTGGAGAATTCATATAAAAGTAACATTCTTAATGAAATTTAATACCTTCTATTTAGGTAACTCCTTTTGGTTTGAACCAAAATATTCCTCGTATTGATTTCTCTCTAAGAGAAGGATTATTAGATGTGTGGAGGTATATTTAAGATCTATTTGGGAATATATTTTCTAATAATATTATCTTTATATGTGTGAGGATAGATCATGAGGATCTATTTGGTTAGGTAATGAGCTTATAAATGACAATATTTAATTCAATAAGGTAATATATACACCTATTTTTAAGACCATTTTTTTATGAAGACATTTTATATCACCCTTGAACAGTGTCCTTATGGGAATCATGGTGGACTAAATTCATGTTGCTGATCACCCCATGTTTTAATCATCTAGGAAGTTCATAAAATACAATTTAATTGGAATGATTATTCCTAAATAATTAATTAAGTCATAATCATCCTCTATGAAGCTTAATATGAAAACATGTTACATTAGATAATTATTTTGGTGAAAATATATGTGAAAAATAGTTTGATGACCAAATATATAATAGGGGAATATTTACAAAAAATTAAAAAAAATTAAAAAACATTTCTATATATGTAAACAATGAAAAAAACACCCATAAGATCACTCAACATACATGAACACGAATAAAAAACAATGAGAATGTAGATTTGCCTAGTCGATACAACAATCATAACAAAAGATAATGTGTAAAATAAATCCAATATTATTCCTCATTTATTTCATGAAATATAACTCCACATTTGACCTATACTAAACCCAAACCATGAAACTAATACCATGTACAATATCCACATAGACCTACTAAACATGAAATATGATAATCATGGTCACAAACCCAAACTGACACGATAAAAGAAACCAAACCCCTCCTGACACCATTTATAAAATCTATTTCATAATAATTTTAAATACAAGTTCAATGTATGATTTAAATTTTTAAACAAAATAGTTATCTATAAACATTATCTCATATCTACAATCTAAATAGTAGTGTAATGTATTTTTAATGAAATAAATAGTTCTTTATAGATTTTAAAAATAGTGAATTCTTATTAATTTAAATGTGAGAAACCAAATTGATTTAGAGGGAAACAAAATAATGAGAAAATATTTAATAAAATTGAAACATATATTAGTTATAGTCCAAATGAGTATGTAATTAAAATCACAATCATCATTGTAATATTAATGTACATTGATCAGGGGAATCAATAAGATCATAGGGGAAAATAAAGATCCATACTAAAATGATATCTATCCTACTAGTGTAGTAGAATAAATTTAACAACCATACACAAAGTGCTTCCACAACTGGATTAGACGATGGGTAAAAAACTAAATCATTTGAACAACATACAATTGAACATTATCATCAGAAGGATCCTAAAAAACTAACACATGTGATTCCAAACAACTAACAGTATACTCTTATGTACCCATTATGAAATAATTTTTAGTTGACTAAATAAATTATAATATGTGCATATATAGATAAACTAGATATTATACCTCACACTTATATCTATCACCCAAACACTGGATGAATCCTATCTGTATACTTGGGATCAATAAAATATTTCCAAATTTACCATTGGGGGAAATCATCACATAACCAATAAAAAACAAAATTCATAATATAGAATAATTTAAATTTTTTATTGGAAACTTATAAAAATCCTTTGGTAAGTGATATTTTGGATATTGAAAAAAAATTAAGATCCCAATTGATAAAAATATATTGAAAATCAACACATAAAAATTATAAAATAATTTCTATTAGTGCATCTAAACACCCATATAATAACCATGAAGTCTTTTAACCATCAAATTATCACCTTTTAAAATAATCGATAGAAAAACCATTCAATTTTTGGAGGGGCAACTTAAAAGAGTCATACGATAATCTGATCAAACAAATCGTGTGAATAAATTTCTAAAAATAGAATTAAAAACATTATATCCAGAGATAAACTTTTCAATTTGGAAGAAAGACACATGAAATAAAACACATTTTAAAATAGTATAATATATTTATATATTAGTTCATAAATATTTAAAAACATGATTTTAGAATTACAAAAAATCATGGATCAATAATTAAAGAGTTCAAAAATGGAGAAAATATTTCATAATGATGTATGTTTTATATTATAAAATGATAATCCACTAGAACGAACTCTAATGGGTGATGTAAATGAATAATAAAAATAACAAACTAAAACACTCGATAAAAATAATCCAACACATCCCTTGGGAGCTATATCATTTATATAGAAAGTGGGAGAGGGGAAATGAAATGTAATTAAATGAATATAATGATTGTATGACATTATAATGGAACTAAAAAATAAATTTTTGTAGATCCATAGAATCATCATTTGTTATAAGGGAGATTGAGTGGAGGTTCCCATAAGGTTCATATGTGACAAATTAGGGTGGAGAGGTATGATTTGTTGTTTAAAACATGACAGTTTAGATGTGTTAAATCATAATTTTAATTTACATGGAAGATCATATGATTTCCATGAATCATGTGAAACCATTCACCATCCATTAAAAATGGAATTTTTAAACTGTAAAAAAAACTTTTGATGGTTATAGGTTCTTTTACCCATACCTTATGGTACCCCAACACTATATGACTATCATGTAAATATAACATCACATTGTTTCTTATATTCTTAAATCACCCATTCATACTATCCTTGGATGTTAGAAAATATCTGAGATGAAAATATTAATCTTAAACTATTATATTTTTTATAGAAACCATCACAACTAGAACATGCACCTTAAGAACATGAAAAGGAGTCATCATAATGGTATTCACTGACTATATGGAGAAAATGCACATTATGTTCCCAAATGTATAATTAAAAAATGCATTGAAGCATTCTAGGGGGATTACTAGAAAATCCAAGAAAAGGTTAACCATCAATAATTATGTAATGTAATTCACAAAACTATTCTTGGGGTGGAAATATTATAAAAAATACAATGCTTTTGGTGATGATTAATTATTTAATTTAATACTTATTTCTAGATTAAAAATATTTACACACTCCATTTATGACATGATTTGATAGACAATAAGAATAATTGAAATTACAACCAATGATTTGTTACATTGTCCTTAATAGGATAATAGAACAAATTGTGATCCACTAATTCCCCTTATCATACATGACCATAAATAAGCATAAGAGATAACCTCAATATTGTGGAATAGGAAAAATAATCCTCAATGGGGGAAAATGAAGGTTCCCTAAAAAACATAAAAATAAAATGAGCACTAGGAAAAAAAGAAGAGTAATGGAAAGAATTATTGGGGAATGTTCAATGGTCCCAAAACAAACATCCAAAGCACAATTATCACTCATCATCTAATATGTGGAAGTGTTTGGCTAATAATAACCTCGAATCTCCCCATCCATCTTCATTTATTCCATGTTATAAATTTATTCTCACTCACTGTTATAGAAAAATATTCCCCCAAAAAAACATCATCGATGGTGGTTTGAAAACTATATTAATTAAATATTTAAGACACAATCATTAAAAAGAAATACTCTCTACTAAGAATAATCTGAATCAAAATCCTCACAAAATATTAATGATTAAAAAGGTAAATCAAAAGATATTTATACGTAACAGACTTTGAAACCAATGCCAAGGGAATGAAAAATGGTATCACCACATTAAAAGGCATTATAGATTTCGTTGGTAAAAGAAAATAATAAATATATAAAAATTAAATCAAACAAGATGTGGTCAAATAAAAAAATGTACGTGCATAAAATTGATATTGAAGAGAAATAAACATGATGAATCTCCCTAAACCACCAAATCATGTTGAAAAAAAATAAAAATAATAATGAACCAGCTTGGGTAAAAAACTATTATAGTGGTAACATTCATCTTTTCTTACCCTGAAAACATAAAAGGATCCCAATTTAATTATCCTCAATATAAAGTCCAAAAAATAGGATGAGATCATCCTTAAATAAATGATTATATATGAGCAGAGATAAAAATATATACAAAAAATACACATTTCAATATGATAATTGATGGGAAAACCATGAATCCAAATCACCAAAGTACAATAATAGAAACACTATACACTCTTTTATTTACATGAAAATAACACAATCACATGATACTCAAAATTATAAAATTAAACTCTATATAGATATTGATTGAGAGAAAACCATGGTAAAATCCCATTGATATAATTCATCATACATTCTCAGGACCAGTCTGGGAGATTAGAGAATGATATAATATCAAATTTTACAAAACCATCCATACTTCACAACACAAGAAAAACAAAATCAAATTAACTGAATAGTCTTATTAATACATTTATATCAAATTTTTTAAATGACTTTTAAAAAATTCCCAGTTTTATTTTGAACTATTAAAATTATAAAAAGGAGTGAAAATTTTCATCATAAATAAAAATATAATATACCAATGTTACCCAATTTCACAAATTAGTGGCCTTTCACCAAATTTTTAATTAAAAAAATTCATTCCAAAATTAAACTTTTTATTTGAACAACCACCAGAATTTAATTAAAAAATAATCAATGGTCTTTTTAAAATTGATTTAAATTCATTTTAACCCTAATTTTTTTCATAATTAATGATTAATGAATCAACCATTTAATATCATTTAAACAATGAAACAATTTAAGAACACATTAATATATAATGAATGAAAATTTCCAATTATTATAATATAATCTATAACAAATGTGAAAAGAAAATATTCAACTCAATTTAATCAAAAAATAGTATTCATATGCATCAAAATATCATTTTATTTTTTGAACATTTAAAAACTATTTCTGATTTTATAAAACTCTATGAAACCTGAAAACGCTTCAAAACACTCTCAAAAAATTCTCCAATTATTTTAACCCAATATCATCAAAAAAAATATGAAAAATCTCAATGAATACTAAAAAATTAATTATTAAATCAATACTAATATGGAATAAAAAATTATAATAATTGAAACATTTTTTATATGTTATAATTTTTTTTATAACCGTTAAAACTAAGAGCTCTCAATGTGGGTCCTCGATGTGAACTACATTGAGTAGCATTAGTTATCTATTAATATTTTATTGATTAATGTTATCTAAACCAATCCAAAGAGTCATTTCTTTATAAATTCACATCAATACCATAAATCTATAAATTAAAGAATTTTTAGTTTCAATTGAAATCATAATACCTTAAATTATTCAACACATAAATAATAATTGAGAAGTAAGATCGTATTCAAGTCATAAACACTACTAAAAACACCATATGGTCAATCTTTTAATGAGTGATGTGTTATTCATATAGTAATCCATACTTTCACCTCATGTTATGATGATCTTAATTTATTTATAACTCAATTCTAAAATAGAAATAGATAATCCAGATCATAGTTTAATTAATAACATATTTATTGATAGCATTTTTTACTTAATTATTTTTTTTCATATATTATTTAGTATCGTTGTCTGAGGTGAGTTCTTTATTTTACCATTATATAAAATATTTAAAATGTAATCAATTGTACTCCAATTAGAATTATTTCATCTAATGAAATATATAAGTTATTAAATTACTTTTATAAGTATGATAAAACAACTCGATATATCCTAGATCCATCAAAAATGAAATAAAAAGTTCTAAAATAATATAAAATAAAAACATTCATCCATTGAATATATATCACACATAGAAATGGAACATAACCATGAAAAATATATATATAAGATAACAAAAAATTAAAACATAAATCAATTACAGTAACACACATGAATGATAATAAAAAAACCTAGAATGGATTATGATGTAGATAAAAATCTAAGAAAAATAAAATTAAAAAAAATATTATCGATCACTGAGTAGAATTGAGATATCCCCACTTACCACATCTAACAAACATGAATCATGAATCTAAGACCATATACTATGTCCATAATGACTTGATAAATATTTAATATGATATAAATGTTTGTTAATCATAGTATGTATGATAAATATTTAAAACCCAAACCTATCATTTCAAATAATAATACATATCCTTCAATATTTAAATACAACTACAATGTTTTTTTAATAATTGTCAAATACTATTTTATACCAATTTCATTTAAAACCATTTTCATAAAATAAAATGTTTCCTTTTTTGTTTGTTTGGAAAAAAAATTTAAAAAAAATTAAAATGTGAATTAATAGTTTTTAAAATTGAGATGAATCAAGGGGCAGAAAAGGGTATAAAAATCATGATATCCCCTTATTCTTCAAATACTCCATACAATAAACTATTTATTCACCAATAAATATAGTTGGGTTTTAAGATCTTATGAAATCCTAATTTTCAATCATGGTAACGTGATCCCTGTCAAAATATTCTCTTCACAATACAATCATGAATATTTAAAAATTATTTTCAAAAAATATCATCATGAATAATATTTACCAATTATTACATATCCTCAATAATGTATCAATAAATATTTAATATTATAATTATAATATAAATTTTATAATATATTTACCATTTTTATCAATTAAATTCTATGTTACACACTCATATTTTTTTCATTGAATAATAAGGCATATTTTTTCACATGGAATATGAATATAAGTTTCATTATCATCCCCTAAATACACTTCATTTATGTTTTCTATAATCTCTATCGACCTATGAATAAACACATATATTATATGTTAAATAAATATTTTGTATAGTGGAACCAATCTTAATATATGGATTTCCCATCATATGTAATATATATCTTCAGCCCATTTCTAAGAGGGATGGTATTATTTAACACTCATCTAGGATCATGGGAACTTGTTTGAACATATTGTTTTAATCCATGATAATAATCTCACCTAGTATATAATTTTATTCCCTATTAATTTAGAATACTTTTGTTAATATTCCCTATTTTTTCTCCTAAACTCAGCCATAGAATTTTTTTATTAGTTTGATGTTTTTACAATATTCCTCTGTGTATGTGATTCATAAGAGGATAAATTTTATTGATACTATGGATAAGAAAAATCAAGATGTTGTTTATGGGGTTCATGAATCTAGAGATAATTGTTACAAGAACATTGGAACTACATTTATGTGTCTTTTTATTATATATATTATTTTTAGAGAATTGTTTATAGGTACATGATTCATACAAAATAGATAAAATGATTCTTATTTGTACTAACACCTCCACTGATTTTTTTTTTCATCCCAAATCATAAGGATGATGATTACAAAGATGGGAAAATAATTTTCACATAGTCGTACCTTTTTCATAGTTTACAAATTAGTTTAATAATTCCATTTATCACAAAATTTTAAATGGTTATTATTCAAAACTTCTTATAGATAGTAAAAAATAAAAAATTAATTAAACCTTATCTAAAGGTCTTCCACTAATGGTTATATATTTTCACATGAATTAAGATCATTCATGAAATGTTTTGGGGTTGGCACCCTTGATCCAACTTCCATGTACTTGTTGATTACATTTATTCACATTTTGAATATTAATATTGTTTCTTACCAAAATATGAATTTTATTGTCTATGAAAGAGTATTTAATAATTTCCTAAATATATATGTTGACAAAAAATTACAAAGAAGTCCCACAGTATTGGGAGATAAAATATATTATATGAAAATATTACTTAAACTCATGTTCTATGGATGAATGATATTTTATGATGGGAAATATAAGTTGACCACTATTAGGGATAGGTGACTCAAAACCCATTGAGAAAAAATCTCAGAGTGTTTACAATGATATTCTCTATATGTAAATATTTTTAGAGTAGACCCTCTAGTAAAAATTCAAAAAATACGTTTCATTGGATTTTTATATTGAAGAACATTATTATTGCTCTGTAGACATTATGATTTTAATTAATGGATACCATAAGTAGCATATATTGATGTATTGATGACAATATTTATGAAATATATTTACATTCAAGAATAATAAATTGGGTAAATAATGAGAAATATTTTATTAATGGATAATGAAAGAAATTATTTTTCCCTTTTTTCTTTTCATAGAAGTTTATATCAAATGAACTTTAATATAAATAGAGATTCTTAGGTAAACCCATGGGCATGGTGTTCTTGGGAAATTTTCATTTATGGAACATCAAAGAAATAAATATCAGACATACATGTTGATGACACATGTAGAAAATATTGTGATTAGATTGATCAGGGAAAATAGATTATATTACATAGTACGAGTTTGTAGAAGGTAGAATGATACTGAACAATTAAATTCATCCCACATGGGTGCCTAAAAATGTTACTAGATTAATATAATATACTTTAGGGGTTCTTGACTATTACCACTAACATAGAGGCCTTGTGGGTTAAATAATATGAGTATCCACAATCATTTTTAACATTAATATTCATTTTAATAAGTTATAATAAATAATATTGCTTATTTTTTGTTAAATAATTCTTTAAGATTGGTTAATGACCATGGTTTAGTCACATGTTATTCGAAATAATAAGTGAGTTAAATAATAATAATAATAATTTTTAATATGTATTGAACATAATATTTAATATATTTATCAATTAATAATGTATTGAAACTTATTTATTAATGAAATACTCTTTTTAACTATTTGGTAAATATTCAAAAATAAGTGTGGACAAATTATAAGGGTCTATTTGGAAGCAATATAAATGATATCTATTTATTCTGAGGTGATTCATATGAAAGGTTAATTATAATCTTTTATTATTATGAAATAGAGTTTAAAAAGAAATATGGGACTTCAATGGGACCCTTTTTTCACATTTTAAACTGTACACCCAAATTGATAATAATTTATTTTTATAACTTTTGAAACACTTTTTTTCAATATGTTATAGATAGAATCTCTCTGAATTCAAAGAGAAGTATCTAGATATATAATGTGTACCTACCCCTCATATTCTCCAAAGACATCATGAAAACATTTTTTAATTTTAGATATGATTTTTTGGGCTATCAATCTTGAACGATGTAAGTGAACATGATCATCCATTTTATAAACTGAAGATACCATAATGACGTTGTGATATTGTGTTGCACATGTTCATCCCCAATAGATGTAATGTACATTTATTACCAACACAGAAATGGTGGTACAATGAAAAAAAATCAAAGAGGTCATTAATTAGGAATAAATAAAAGGATCAGTTAATTCAAGTTATACTGATAAATTAATTGTAAATTACAAGTAAAAAACATCCTCATTTAGTTTTGATATTCAATAATGTAATATTTGGATTAAATCAGTTGGGTTTTCAATAATTCATCATTTAAAAAAATGTTTTACAATAATTTGAGAATATTTCATTATGTTACAAATTCAATATATAAATTTAAATTGTTTATGGAACCTTCATGTTAATGAGATTGGTCACTTGTTTAATTTGTATTTATTCAATAATAATTTATTGAATTGCTTGAATTTGAAACTTATATTTCATAAATTCTATTTTTTCTTGAAATATATGAATATATTTCACTTTTATTTCCTTTTTTCACTCAAATAAATAATAAATTGTTTAATATAAATAGTAGAATCCAAAAATTGAATTTTGAGATTCTCGATGTTCTATTCAGGTCACACAAGATTATATAGGATGTTCATCATCACAAGATTACCTTAATAGTCCTTAGGCATTATTCTTGGACATAAGAAGATGATGGTTCACACATTGTTACCAACTATATACCGTGTATTGGAATACAAAAAAAAAATTATTAATTGAAAATAATGAGAATAATTAATTTTATAACCAAACCTATTCACATGTGTTCCATATCTCATTTATTTTTTAGTACATGAAATTTCATATGATGTTTAATTATTTATGGAAAAAATATCCAGGTTAATTTCAAATTTACAAATTTATATATGATTATATTTTATATATAACTCAATGTGCATCAGAATATTGACATGTCATATAATTCATATTTGTACCATGTATCATTTGACTATGAGTAAATTCAACAAAATTACCATTCTCAAATTTATGATGGATGAACATGGAATTAACAAGCATAATATTTATGCTAGGTACTTCTTGAGAGTACATCCCATTGCCTTTAAGAAAAATCATATACTCTATAAATTTTAAATAAAACTAATTTATTTAATATGTTTTCAATTATGAATAATAGAATTTAATAGTTACTGAGGTTGTATTAAGAAAAATTTATTTAATTTTATTAATTTCTAAAAATTTATATAAATAAGAGAATAAACATATGAAGGAATTTTAAAAATTTAATATTTATGTTCATCTTATTATATGTGGATGATCATGACACTGGACCGGAATCATTTAAGAAACCTGTTTATTTTAGTTTTGTTATTTTATTAAAATTAAAGTGATTTTTTTCTTCTTATGTCCCCAACATATTATATATGATATTGAATTCTAATAAATTATTTTATATAAACCCATGAAATCCAATCTATTGGGTTACCAAAATAACGGGTAAAAAATTATTATGTATGGAGGGAGATCCTAGGAAAGAGAATGTGGACTCAGTCAATATTATGTGGCATGAAAATTGAAGTGATACATAAGACCTAATATGGAATATTGAAATTAGAAACAAGATAGTTTACGATGTTTTACCAAAAGTTTTAGGGTTATTTTGTCATCTTCTAAATAAAAACCCTTTTAAGAGTCTCATGATCCTTGGACTTATATTTTATTTTAGTCATTATCATTGTCGATGATTACAGTTTTTAGATAGTATGAGATCTCCAAAAAACATAAACATTGATCATACAGTATAAAATAAAATAATACCATATTATGAACAACTTTTATTATCCATGTTTAATAACTTATTCAAAATCCAATTAATATTAAAAAAGAATGTGAAAATATAAAAATATTATTTTTCGAATTAACTTACATATCCCTAAATGTATATGTAATGTCAATGAATCCTTACATTACTTAAGTTAGGGTTGAACCCATAATTCAATGTGATTGACTGGTCCAATTTAGGGTACTTTCAATTATTCGAGAAAAATAAATTATTGTTTTTTAATTTGGTTCACATAATGGATTGACTAACTAAGAAGTACTTTCTTTAACTTAAAGACATGAGATGAGAAAATATTTATTTGAGATTTCATGATTTTTGAGTCCACTAAATATCTTAAGAATCAACATTTAAATGTAGATTGAGAGTTACAACTACCTAAAACCATTTTATTACTTTTTCATCACCATGTATAGTTTAAGATAATGTAATATGGGTCATTTTAAAAAGAATATACATGTGGTAGGATAATCTATAAAATATTATGAGGGTTAACTTTTTAAATGTATTTTAATAAAATATATATTTATTAATATAATTTTGTAATTATTTAAGTACATAATATCTTCTCTTATGTTATATAAATGGTTAATGACACGAATATGAAAATATCTCAACAATCTATACTATATAAGGATAACATTTTCACTAATTTGAATATTTATATTTTCTCTAATAACATATGATTTATACTACACTCTGAATGGAAATTATTTGTTCCAGAAACCCCACATTATATATCTCTTGAATAAGTGAATAGTGAATAAAAAGAATATATCAAACTGAAAAACATGTATTATGAAATTTTTGTCTAATTTTTAAATTTATCCCCCAGGTCCACTTAGTTTTTAATGAAACTTTCATATTGGGATGAATGAAATTTTCATTTCTAACATTCATGATTTTTATCAGTAGAAGGGTTGAAGATAGATTTTTGTGATCTTTATTTCACCATTGTCTTGAAAGCATGGAGATTTAGGACCTATTGTGAATCATGTGGTCAAGATGAATGTATATATAGAATTATTATTCATATTGAGGTATAATATCATGGATTTGTTTTCCAAATTTCTCATTCTATCTTTATTAAATAAAAAATTCCATAGTTTCCCTATGATTTTTATGATGAGTAATAGATAGAGGACACATTTATATATTCATAAAATTATTCTATATTTTATTAACAAAAATGGTGTCTGAAAAACCCATAATATTAATGGTGTATAATAAAAGGATGAATAATGAGTATTTATAAAGACAAATTCCACCTCTACGGTTCTATGGAATCATCCTTCAATGAAGAAGAATTTTTTTGGGAAAAAACAGAAATAATTGTGTTTTAAATGTCTCAAATTAATTCCCTTAAAATATGACATATATCAAGAAAAATAATTGAGGTATTATTAATTTTGATTCATTATTGAGTGTAGACTTTCTATGCCTATAGTTTTTATATTATATGTTTTCATATTTGAATCCAAATAGAGTAACCAAGAATATTTTTTAATATTTCCTAAGGTGAGGTGGATATACGCACAACTAATGGTTTGATGATTTATGCTATAGAAATTTGAGACTACCACCACACATTACCAACATGTTTTATTTTTGTTTTTTATGACTATTATTTAGTATCAATTTTAACCAATAAAATCAGTATTACTTCTGATTTAGACGTAGATGGGTTAATTTTTATCTTCAGAGTTATAGTTTCTATTTTATAATATTAGCATTTGTTATCATAAAGATTAAATGAAATATGGGTTTCATGTATTTAATTATAGAAATAAAATATTTTCAGTTGATAATGAATAAAATTCATATGACTTATTTCACCAAAAGTTGTGGTATCATTAAATTGGACACATAAATCTTAAGAATTTAAAAAATCACTTTCCTGATGGTTACATAGACTCTTTTGATTTCTAAAGACTTGATGTCAAGATAAATTGAACACCAT
The DNA here is from genome assembly GCA_963277665.1 of Viscum album. Taxonomy (NCBI): domain Eukaryota; kingdom Viridiplantae; phylum Streptophyta; class Magnoliopsida; order Santalales; family Viscaceae; genus Viscum; species Viscum album. The sequence continues at coordinate 1,344,214,977 of OY728155.1, read as the reverse complement.
ATCATGGTATATGTGAAAGGACATCATATATTCTATGAATGGAACATACTGATGTATGTGTACCTTTTCATGAAAATTCCAAAGTTGGATTCTCATAAATTATTACTTTTACCGACTACTAGAGTAGTTATGTTTACATCTACGTGATGAGGTATATGTCTGAATAAAATAAGAATTTCATGGATTTCAAGATATTATTTTAAAATCATATTATTATAATGATAAAGAAAATTTATCTAGATCAAATATGTGAATATCTTAGTCGATATTTATGTTAATTTCCAACAGAGTATGGTATATTATCTATTCTTACACTATATAATAAAATACTTCTTAATGGTGTTAGTGAATAGAGGTGTCAAACATTTATGGAAATGGTTAGATCGATCATTAGAAATATAATTCATTCATTATCCTATTGGTTATATGAATTTCACATTATAATATAGATAAAAATACATGTACTAGCTAAACTGCAAGACATTATTCATTTAGTTTTCTTCATTGTAAAGAAAATTTTGTTTTCACATATTTATTCATGGTGTTGTGAGGTATTGGTAAAGGGTCTATCAAGAAATAGTCACCTCAGTGAAAAAAATTGTATCATTATTTGTTATCTTATTTAGATGAGGGATATAGAAAATATGTTCAATTTGATGATGATGTAATAGATTCTGAGATGTCATTAATAAATGTGAGGGAACCCAACCTTATATAAGATTGTGGGAGAGTGATTTATTATAGTGAATTTTATGCTCAAGATAAACAAGAGTTGGAAATGGAATATATTCCACATGTCACAAAGAAATATGTTATTATTAAAACAAAAATTATGCATATAACAATAGAGATATAATAGAGTTAGAGATGTGTGTTTTTGTAGTCATAGATGATGTGACTCGTTTTTGGTTGAAAATAATGAACCATTATCCTACAAAGAGGCTATAGACATCCTTGATGTATCAATATTGGAAGAAGCCATCAAGGCATAGATAGAATCCATGTTTTCAAACCATGCTTTTAACCTGATTGATCTAAAAATAAATGTAAATCCCACTGATTTAAAATGATTATTCAGAGAAATGTTGATATATGAGGTTCAGATAGTTCATATAATGAATTTCTTGTTGATAACATTTTTAAAAATCATCAAGGAACCAAAAATTATGAAACATTTTTTCCAGTTTTCTATTTTTCAATAAAAATAATTTTACAAGTTAGAATATCATTCCATTAATATGAAACATAGATTCTCTTATTATTAATATATTTCCATAACAGGTACCTTTTGGAAGATGTCAATATGAAACAAAAATGTTATGCGACAACATATGATGAAAAAAATATACAAGTTGCTGATATCCAATTATGGAGTAATGAAATCATATAGGTGATGTGAAATTTAGTTTAATAAATCTATTATAGAATTTAAACTCATCGATAATGAATGTGAATCATGTGTTTACATGCAATTTAATGAGATTATATTTTTTTTATAGTAGTATATGTTGTTAACATATTACTTTTTGAAAATTAGATAACATCATTATCATGGTTGTGATTTTTTTCTTCAAGAATTAATTAGGTGAATTATCCAAAATTATATGTATCAAGATAATGATAAATAGATCAATGAGGCTACATCCATTAATAAAAATGAAATAAATAAACATATACTAATGATTTCTAGATGGTAACACCATGAGAGGGGATTCGTTCAAAGGTCACAAGGTATACATCAGTCGAAGAATATGTGTCCACAAAAATAGTAGAAAGGATAGATAATGAGTAGGATCATATAATCAAAAATGATAGGAATTATAATGTATTAAATTTTATGGTCACAACTTATCCCTCGGGTCCCGTGTGGTGACACCCCCAAGCCTTCCTCCAAAAGGATAGCAGTTGTTGACTTGGGCAGAAGGCAGCAACCTATATGGGGAAGGCATTTTCCTATATACCAGTACACACGCACCCACAACCACATCCCCAAAAAGGATAGAAAGCAAAACATTCATGCCACTAAAAAACTACTAATTAAAGGTACACTTTGTAAGTCAAATTGGCCAGAATAAAAATTCGAGAAAAATATAAAATGAAAATAAGAAAAATACAAAAGAACTCTGAAAATATTTCCACTAAAAACCACCACATGAAGGGTTGGCAAGGAGTGGATGATAGAAGTAGTAGAGGTATGTCTTGCATGTCATATCTCACTGGGAACTGCCTGGTCTTGTGCCACCATGGTCTCTGTCAAATAACATTTCATCTTCACCAAACATAACTTTTTCAGGCGAAGCCTATGCATGGATGAGTAACACAATACATAGTAGGCATCCCAATAGATAAGGGAAAGATAGTAAAGAAAAATAATAAACATGGTATTTTCAACTCGCGTAGGTATAATCAATAGTATAGAAAGAATGACTATAAGTCGTAACACTGAACATCTTGGATTTTTGAGGTACTTATCCTTGAGGAGTACCATGTGTATACAGGGTCCCATAGAAACTCTTCAAATCATGGGCATGCTAGGTCACCCAGAGTCGCATCCCACTTTGGCCATCATAATGAGGTACTCATCTATGATGAGTATCATGGGACTTCTAGGTCATAGAGAGCCTCTCCCCACCATGGGACTACCAGGTAATATAGTTTTAATTCCCACATAGTTCATTATAGATGATACACATTGGGTTCCATGTAGCTGATTCGCACATGGTCGCTTGTCAGTAGTCTTCAAGTCACAGCCAGCTGCAAGATTTCTGCATGTAGTGCGCTTGATTTTGGGAGAATACACTACTTAATCCATTTTTTGTATTTAAACGTCAATGAAATCCTCCTTAAATAATTACAAAAGAACTTCCTCATCTCAAGGGGCCCAATTCCTCAAACGGCTCGTCAATCAGATTACTGGTCTAAATGATTTTGGGATTTTAGTAAACAATGGCTTGTTCTGTTCAGGACCAGTTCGACTCAATCAGACTGACCCGACCAACCTTGTCAGGGGGGGTATACATTCCCTATACCAGTTTAACTGACTTGAACAATTTTGGACTGGATTGGCCCAGTATATCCTGGCCAGTGCGCCAGGCCCATTGCACCATGTTGGACCCAGCAAGGTTCGGTCATGGGTCTAACTTGTCAACTCACCCAGGTACCCAGTTTAATCTACCCTAGGCCGCAACATGTGGTCCACTTCTCTCCCACCCCACACTGCCCAATATCTGGGTTTTATCTAAATGTCCTGAAACATAATAGCTTATCTTCTTAATCTAGCACAGGCCACTCAGTGTCCCGGTTTGCACCCCACCGGCCCTTCCCGCAACTGGTGGTCAGGTCTCCTCCAGCCTAGACACCACCTGGCATCTGATTCAAATCCCCACAACTGGATAAGATAGTTGTTCCTTAGTCCTTCACGTGATCCCTAGTAGACCATGTTCCAGCAGGTCGTCGTAGCCACGTGGCTTAGGCCAACCACCGACGGTCCGAGTGGCTACATCTATATCCACCAACTGCTAACTCACTACCATCGGATCGTACTATTTTTTGTGGCTATTACTTTAGTGTTCCATTGTGGCACACCGCCACCCACCCACGGAACCTGACACGAACCACTAAATCCTTTCCGATGGTCTGTTATTTGAATTTTATGTGCCCCCCAGGTTCTTTAGGGCACTGTCTTTCATGTTTTTGCCTTTTTTCCACCATGTTGTAAAATCATAAGTCTGGTAATGAACATCACATGAACTCCCAAAGATAGTGGAATTAGGGAATTGTTCTTTTCTTACCAATTCCTCCACTTTACAAGTTTGGAAACACATGAAGTGGAAATTCTGCTTCTATCAACAAAATTAAATGATCCCGAAAAAAACCATGATGCAAGAAATCATCCTTAAAGATTAATGACCTATAGATCATATTTTTCATGGTTTGTTCTGCATTTGTTGGTTTTAGAAATAATAACACACAATTAAAACAAAAATTAACCCCTACAAGGATAATGTTTGATCAGAGGGAAGCTCATTGCTGATGGATATCCATCTGCGTGGGTAAGCATTCATAGTTATCCGGTCCTAGACCTATTCATTGAAGTTATGGTTTGTAGTAACGGTTTTCTAGTGTTCTCCCTTAAAAAGGACTCTTCTCTATCGATTAGATAGAGAAATTAATATATTTTCTGCTATTTCTCCAACCTGTTATTCCATTAAAAGATAAATGTGTCATAGAATTTTTGTTATGTGGTTCCATTACGTCCTTAAGTTGTTTCATTTATAAAAAAACATTTGTTATGATTAAAATTAATTAGTTATTACCCTTTACATTTATGAGATCATTAATTGGATTCATGGATGATTCATCGTTGCACCAAAGTAATGAAATTCCACCACTCAATGATGAAGAAAAATAATTAAAATTACTTTTTATGTGGTTATATTTCTCCTTTAGAAATTATGAAATCTCTAGTTTCATGCAAACCCTTGTGCACATGAGCCTCATCCCAATTGGTGATGACTCCGTAATTGCATCCAAGAGACCTTGGATCAAATCCAGGTGGAGGATAATTTCCAGTACTGTAGTAGGGGACTGTAGCAAGAACTGTAATATGACTGTAGTAGGAACTGTGCAAAACAGTAGCAGGCACTGTAGCAAGAACTGTAGAAGGCACTTTTTGGCACTCTAATACCTGAGAATATTGCCCTATGTGGGCCTTTGGGCCACTAATTTGTTCCTCGAGTCCTTTAAGGCCTTCAGGACAAGAAATCCTTCAGGTCAGAATGGCCTTCAGGTCACCTCAAGGCCTTCGGGCCACCTTATGTTCAGATGAAAACTAGAAAAACTACAAGGAACAAGCATAAAAAGGAGGAGGAGCAAGGAGCTTTCACCATAGCAGAAGCTAAACGGATTTCAAGAATGAGAGGGTGTGGCACCAGCCATCAGGACAATCATGTGCGTGCATGGGAAAGCCTAGCCAAACAACCATGTGATGGTGGTGAGATGATTTCACGATAAAGTTGCTGGGGCGGAATAGTTCCATGTAGTTAGGTTGGGTTGTATGTAATATTTGAATCCTACGGACATTGAATTCCTCTAATTCCTATGGGCCATGTAATATTTATGCCTACGTTCCTTGTAAGGGTTCCACCTCACCCCTTGAAAGGTTCATTATCAAAAATAAATAAAAAATGAAGGCCTTCGGGCCATTGGAGGAGGAGGATGTCTACCCGTTCCATTTGAAGTTAGTCCCATTCTAAGAAAATGCTAATTTTCTGAGTTAAAAATTCCCCTCATATTTTTTCTCAAAGCACAAATTTTAATGCTATAAAAACTGCTCACACATTTATTTAATCCAACTTATAAAATGATCAAAATTCTATTTTAGGATCACCAGGACTTGGAATCCGGTTCCATCAAAGCATATAGTTTTCAAAATAATTCCATATAATTAAAAAAAAGTGCATAGAATTTTTTAGAAATTACATTACCCCCACCTTTTAGGGAATCACATCCTTGTATTCCACAAAAAGTCAAAACAAAAAAATGGGGGTACTGAGCATGAATCTGATGCCACCGAACACACACCAGTGGAATCAACCATCGATGATTGACACAATCCTTTTTTCCTCTTTCTCCACTAGGAACACTACAAACATTGCCCCATCATCAATGTCCAAATCACCCTAGTCGATGAATTGTGATGGATCATGTGCGTACCTCTTCAAAAGTGAATCTTAAAAACAACATGCACATGGTTAATATGTGGTGAAAGATCTTGTTGGTAGGAAACCTCACTAGATCAGATCAAAATCTGGAAAGGTTTGATGAACCTTGATAATAACAAGCTTCCCTGGCCAAATATTTAAAATCCCCAATAGGTTGAGACATGAAGGAAAACACGGTCTCCCTCCTTGAACTCCATGTTCCTTAATCTCCTGTCATCAAAATATGTATTCCTGCTCTGTGAAGTCCTCATCCACTCCTAGATGGTTTTCACTATCTCAATGGTATCCCATACTATCTCCAGACACATGAATGATGACTCCCTTTGGTATGTCCTCCATATAGGTGATTTGCAAAACTTCTCGTACAAAGCATCAAATGGTTCCAATGGTGGAGTGGTAGATGTTTTTGTTTTCAAACTCCACCAGTGGAAGGTGGTCCTCCCAACTATGACCAAAATCAAGAAATCAAGAAAAAAACGCATCCTCTAGCACTGGTATGGCCCTCTATAACAACCCATATGTTTTTGGGTGAATATTTCTGCTCCAACATAGATGAGTACCAAAACCCCCTTGTAATAATTTCCATATTCGGGATTTGAAATGAGCACCACAGTGTGAGATGATTTTCCAAGGAACCTTGTATAGCCGCACTATCACCTGGATGTAGAGGCACCCCAAGCACTCTATTGATACCTACTCCCGAATGGGAAAAATGTGAGATGACTTGGTGAGTCAGTCAATGATTTACAAGATAGAATCCTGAACCTTGGATGTACATTGTAATCTTTTCATGAAGTCCATTGAGATTCCATCCCACTTTCTCTATGTTACCTCAAGTGGTTGGAACAAGTTTGCTGGAACCTGATGCATATCCTTCACTTGCTGAAAATTGAGGCACTGGGAAACAAACTCACCCACAACATTCTTCATCTCTGGCCACTAGTAATTATGTCAGAGATCTCGGTACATCATCTTCACTCTAGGATGTACCACCATGGTGGAGGATCGGAACTCCCCAAAAATCTCTTCTCGAGATGCCACAGGTACTACAATTTATCCTATGGAAAGGATGGTGTGATCATTGCCTATTGAAAATACATCAGGAGACCATCCTATGAATAACCGATCATATCCGGCCTCATAGTCAACATCGACCATTTGTGCCTCCCTAAATTGTTTTAAGAGAGGGTAAGTGATAGTCATCGACTGAATGTATGTTTTTACATCATCATCCATGAAGGATATCAACATCGTGGCTTGCTACTCGGTCGCCCCACTCAGTAGCTGCAATCTGGATCTCCTGCTAGGCATTTCAGCCACAATGTTCCCCTTACTATGAGTATAAACTATTCCGGATTCATCTTCTGATAGGAACTCATAATTTGCTACTAACTCAAGATCAGGTACTTCTGGGTAAGATATACATGTGACTCTTTTGGTCGAAGTCGACTATCTACAGTTCACCCATCTAGTAGTGCTGCAACATCTTCAATGTAAAGGCCACTTCAACTAACTCCAGTTCATGGGTCATGTATTTATGATCATGAATCCTCAACTATCGTGAACCGAATGCTATCACTACTCGCTCCAACATCAGGACACAACACGGTCCATTCTTTGATGTGTCACAAAAAATCTATATACCCAATGCCCTCCTCTAGCAGCCTCAAGATGGGGGCACTCTTCAATCTCTACCTCAGCTCCTGGAATCATTTCTGGCACTTCTCCATCCACACGAATGGTTTTCAATTCCATTTCTAAGCTGATAGGGTGATGCTACTCTAGAAAATATTGGCACAAACCTTTAGTACTATCCAGTCAAACCAAACAACCTATGCACCTCAGTTAATCTCCTGGGTGGCTCCCAATAAATAAATCCCTATATCTTCACTATATCCACTGAAAATCAAGCCTATGATATGATGGGTCCCAGAAAGAGGACCTCCTAAATATAGAACTAGACATTGAGAGTTGATTATACAGTTTTTTCTCTCAGATTGTATCGAGGACTATCTACAAGTCTGTAGCATTCCCCTCCTATGATACCGATTAAACCAATACATCATCAATGAGGACCGCCATGAAATGATTGAGGAAAGGCTGGAAGATCCTATTCATGATACCAATGAAAACTTCTGGGAATTATTAATTCCGAAGTGTATCACCAAGAAAATATAATGTTCATACCAGAACCTAAAGGCTCTCTTCGGTACATCCTCATCCCCTACCTGAAACGGCTGATATCCAGAAATGTGGCCAATCTTTGATAACCACATCACTCCATTCATCTGGTCGATGTGATTATGAATTCTTAGTTGAGGATATTTATTCTTCTTGGTCACCTGGTTTAGGCACTAGAAGTCCACACATATCCTCATTCTTCCATCTACCATCTTGGAAAACACTAGGGATACCTGTGGTGAAATGTTGGGCCTCATGAATCCCTTCTCTTACAAGTCCTCCTGCTATACCCTCAACTGATGAAGCTCTATAGGATCCATTTGATATGCCGGTTTTGATATTGGTGTCATCCTGGGGTACATGTCGATGCATAATTATAGCACATTGCGAGGTGGTAGTCTCATAAAATCCTCAAGAAAGAGGTATTCATACTACTCCACCACTGTAGTAAATATTCGAATCCACTCAACCAATGCACCGACGGTGAGACTATCCAACTGGTGAGTGATTGGCTACAACCTACTCCATAATAGTCCTTCCTGTGCTGCAAGAGTTCCTTTTTTTTGTGAAGGAAATCTTGGTCCCATCCACACAGACAGAACACACTCTACACTTAGGACAGTCGATCTATGAATAGATATTGGATAACTATTCCATGCCTATGATGAAATTGTATGTCCTCAATGTTTCTCATACGAAATATTGGTCGAAACTCTCATCTCCAAGAGTAATCTCACACTACAGGAACAAATTTTTAATCATTGAATCCCCTCCCGTGGGAGTCTATGAACATAAGTATTGATCCAATGGCTCCATGAAAAGCTTCAAGCCTCAAACGGGGACAATAGAAATGAAAGGTTGACTGGAACCATTGTCTGTAAGAACTGTATCTTTATTGGAGATGACCCAGATCATACCTCTAATCATCTATAGAGAACGTTGTTCATAATCCGCCAAATTCCAATGCTAAGACCACCCATGTCCACCTATTTTCTAAGGTCGGGGTGGACCACTATGGGGTTGTGGTGGTACTACCTCGAATCATCTTCCACTAACTATTTCTCGGACTACTCCTCTTCCACATTCACTTCCCTACGGACCCCCGTGCTCAATCCTCTGTCTCTTAGTGGTCCTTAGACCGTATACTGATCACCTGTGTTGTGGGGCAGGCATTCATGATCCATGTGCCCCTACCAACTGAATGTAAAACACAACATCGCCCATGAAGACACCATCTACTCCCGGATCCCCACACTACAGACCCTTAGTCCCGAGGTCATCCTCTGAACGGAATGACCCACATCAGTCCCTGCATCTACTTCATGCTTCTCACCACTGAAGACTCTTCCATATAGTGTCTACTATTGTCTCATTCTGTCAGTGTCTGTTCCACCAAGAATCTCTCTTCACGTAGGGCTCCCTCCAGCACCCCATCCTGAGTAGGGATGTTGAGGGACACCATCTATTCCCTTATCTTTTGACGTAGTCCTTGATCAAAGGCTAAAGCCCTGCAGAAAGGGTCTCACACCATGTCTGTAGAGTGGTGTGAAAGATCGGTGATCATCTCTGAGTACACAGCTACTGTCATGTTACCCTACTGTAAGTGCATTAGATCATGTCTGGGCACATAACACAACATCTCTGGGAAGAACTCTCCCTGAAGAGGCACTAAAAGTATGTCTGGGTGAGGGTCCCCTTATCATGTGTTTCATTCATCAAGCTCCACCATCTCCTTTCCGTTCCCTGAAGAAGATTTTCATCTAATATCTCCATCTTTTTGAGAGTTGTCCTCACAAGATGGAAGACTTGTGTAACCACCACAATAAAATCCTCGACCACCTGGGGGTTAGTCATACACATGAACCTAAGAGTTCATTTATTATTAAACTCATGAAAGGAATTGATCCTATGTACATACTATAATGGTTGTGCCCGTAGTAACTTCTAATCAAAGGGTTGTGGTAACACTGCTTCACCAGCCTATGAGGCCATCTCTGGAAATGGTCCCCAAACCAACACCTCATTGCTAAGAGGGTTGTCCTCGTGGTCATGTATCCAAATACTAGCTGGTTTTCTTCACAGAGGCATCTTATAATAGATCAATATGTACAACCATCAATTCATTATACCTAGTGAGCTGAATCTGATTCAATAAGAACATGAGGAAATAATCAATTCTTTTAGGATGCATGTACCCTTTATTTCCCGCAACCAGGGTTTCCACTACCGAGTCACAATGAAGGTTTCAGGAGACCTAGTGTATGGATACATCATCCACCACACCAACACTAGAGTACATGTCCTGAATGCCAAACTCGAAACACATATGACTATTTCCCAAAAATACCATAGCCTCCTAGTATTTGAGATAGAACAGACTACTCTTGATACCACTTTTTCACGAGCCATCACCTAGGTCCCGTGCCGTGACACCCCTAAGATTGCCTCCTAAAGCCCAGGGGTTCAGGACTAGAGCATAATGTTTCAACCTGCATGTGGGAGGAATTTTCCTAATTAATTATACGCATGCACACATAATCACATCCCCAACAATGATGAAAAACAACATGTATGACACTAAAACAACCAGTGAGTAATGGTACAATATGTAAGTCAAATAGGCCCAAATACAAACCCAACAAATAGATTAACTGAATGCAAGAAATTTCAATGGAGTTATGAATAGTCATCCACTGAAAACCCCACCTGATGGGTAAGAAAGGAGTGGAAGCTGTTAGCGGTAGAGGTATGTAATTCCGATTGTATCTCTCTAGGAACCACCTCGTCCTAGGCCACCAACGTCTCTGTAGAAGTACCCTTCAACTGCACCAGACACAACATGTATGGGAAGATCCTGGGTAGGGTTGATTAATATAATAATCAATAGGGATCCAAAAACATAATGGAAGGACAAAAAATGAATGAATACACAAGTTACTGTCAGCTCAACATTATAATCCAATGTATAGAATGTAGGACTATCAGTCATAGCAATGAACACCATGGGCTAGTGACGTACTCATCCCTAATGAGTATTGTGGTTATGTTGGGTAACACAGATCATCTCTCCACCATGGGCCTTCCAAGTCGCACAGATTCACTTCCAACATAGTCTATCATACTAAGGTACTCATCCTTAATGAGTAACGTGGGTCTTCTGGGTCACACATAGCCGCTCCCCACCATGGTCCATTCAGGTCACAAAGATTCACTTATCGATTAGTTCATTGTAGATAATCTACACATGATTACATGAGCTATCAGAAGATGGGTCTCTTATCAACATTCTTTGGGTCTCATCCAACCACAGGATTCCCATATGTAGTGCACTTGATTCTTGGAGAATCCACTCCTCAATCCCTTCATTGTATTTCATATTTTCTGAAAGCCACCATAGATCATTTTAAAAGAACCTCATCATAACAAGGGTCCCAATGCCTCAAACATATCATCAATTGGATTCTCAGTATGAATGGTATTGGTGTTTTATTAAACTGGGGTCGGTTGTGTCCGAGTCTGGTCTGACCCGATCGAATTGACCCGACCAACATGGCATGGGGGGGTTTCATTACCTAACCATGTTAACCTGACCCTACCTGACCCAGTTTGAGATTAGACCAGCCTGGTTTGGCCTGGATAGTGGGCCAGGCCCATTCACCATTTGTGGACCTGACCATGTTTGTTTTTGGGTCCAGCCTGCCGGGTAGCCCAGCAACACAGTTCCATTCGGCCCAGACCGCAATAGGAGGGTCAGTTCTCTCCCACAGCAGGCTTCCAAGAAGCCTAGTTTTTTTCAACTGGGATGACCTATAAATGTGGGTTGGATTACTCTATCCTGATCTTCTCTGCAGCTCGGTTCACACCCCACCATCCCTCCATGTAACCAGCAGGTCAGTTTCTTCTAGCTCGGACACCACATGGTGTCCGGTAATGTGCCCTAAGACCGACTCATCTGGTTTCTCATTGGTATTTCATGTAGTCCACACTAGACCACATCCCAGTGGGATGCTATAGTCCACACGGTGTAGGCCATCCACTTACGCAGCCAGGTGGCCCCATCCCTATTAGCTAGTCATCATCCCGCAGTAAGAGACTCATTCCGCACTGTCGCTACATGAGCTGATGGTGAATGCCTCCTCAGTGTGCTTCATATATTGGACACCACTACTGTTGGTTCCCTTGTAGTGCCTTCTAGGGACCATCGGGTCTGTTCCATTGGTATGTTCTGTGAACTGTCTGCACCCCTGGGTTCTTTGTGGCGTCATCTTTTCTTCTAAGGCCAAGGTGCCTCCTTTCTGTCAAATCAGAAGTATGATCGTGAAAATAACAAGAATGACCAAAGAGAGAGGAATCGAGACCTTGTTCATGTCAGTCTAATTCCTCGTTGTTATTTGTTTTCCAATGCGGGAAGGGGAAATTTAGTTTCTATCAACAAACAAAAATGATCCCGAAGAAAATCCATTAAGGGTGAAATCCTCACGCATGATTAATGACCCACGGGTCAACATTTTTGTGGGTTGGTCTACATTCATTTTTTCTAGAAAGAATAATGTTCAATCAAAGAAAAAATTAACCCCTACTAGAAGAATTATTTATCAGGGGGAACATTATTACCAATAGAAATCTATCTGCGAGGGTGGGATGTCGTTGCTTTCTCGTCCAGGGCATGTTCTATGAGGATGTCATTTCTGCTAGCGATTCATCAGAATTCATCATTGAAAATGATTTTTCACTATCAATTCTTCAGAGGAATTATAATTATTTTTTTTCTCTAACCTATTATTGCATTAAAAGAGAAATATGTTTCATTGTTTCTAATATTCTTTTCCATCGCATTGTTATTATGTTCCATAAATGAAAAAACATTTCTTTTATGCTTCAAATTAATGAGTGCTTACACTACACATTTATGATCCTCATTGATGGGAATTTTTGTTTCCACATCACTACACCACAATATTGACATGCCAACTCTCAATGGTGAAGAAAATAAAATAAAATAACATTTAATTTTTTTTAAGTATGAAAACTATCTTTTTCAATTGTCCATGTCGGTCAATGTTAAGTCTTCTCTAGGTTAATTTTTATGTTATGAGTTCAAATTTTTCCTTGTATTTTTTATCATATAACTGGATTAAAATAATGAAAAATCTTGCACATGCATTTTTTCAAACAAACATAAAAAATGTTCAATATTATATTCTGGGCTCAACGAGACTCGGAATCAGGTTTTGTTAAAGCATGTATTCTCAAAATAATTCAAAATATTTTAAAAAAGTATAGTGAATTTTCAGAACATTAAATTTATGTATGAGTCATTATGTTTCCAATTCATTGTGGCTTTTAGGAATATTTCACATTGATCCAAGTGAACAATATGGAGTTTTTGGTATTGATATCCTTAAATTTTTTTGGTCAATTAAGGATATTTTCTTGGTGTTTGGATGAGATAAATCAATACTCATTGTGGTATATATTGATGATTTTATTTAGATATATCAATATGATATAAATTTTTATTCAAGATATTTCTATTGTATAAATGGAGGATCCCTGAGCTAGAAATTGACAATGTAGAAAATTTTTATTTATTTCAATAATTGATTATGAGTATACTATGACTTCTGATTAAGATAATAAGGAATTTTGGATTCTAAAACTATCCAACATCATTGTGTGGTTCTTATTAGTCTAGACCCAATAATAGATTTCGATGATTACACTATAGTGGTGGTACATTTCAAAGAGAAATGTTTAAATCAAAGGGCCAAGAATATATTTCATCATTTTTATCGCTTGAGGTATATTTCTCCATATAGTGATTTTTCAATGAGAAGAGTACCCATATATGACTTTTTTGAGAAACCATTTATGATGGATTTATCTCAAAATAGGCATGAGTATCATATGATTTCTAGTGGATTGTTAGTTATTGGTAGTTATATCTAGTGTAATTAGGTGTCTGTTATAGCTGTTTTCATAAAAAAAATTAAACACCCACACACACATAGATATGTGTGTCTGTGTGTGTGATTTCATGTAATCATTGTTGTTAATATTAAAAATCTTTTAATCACATAAAGATATTTTCATAATATGAAATTCTAAGTGATGTTTTTATAAGGCTATAGGTTACATATAATGTACATAAAAGGAACCCACTATGATGTGATACATTAGATAATGTTATAGTATTCACTAAAAAAATGGTACATGGTTAGATATTATTTTATGATTGGATGCAGATGATACAAGATATTAAGGATGGTGGTTTCTCAAAAAGTAGTAAGTCACCTTATTATTGTGTTATACCTTAGTAATATCCTTGATGGGAGGTGATGATAATGGGACCTCTATTAGGGGATAAATATTTTATGCTTTATTAGATGTTTCTATATGTGGATTTTTGTATTTATCCTTTGACATTATTATTATCATTAGGGAATACATATATATTTATACATTGGTGTAATAATGTATTCCATTATGACGTATGTTCTATATGATGAAAGATTTTTCAAGAAAATCATAATATATATTTCATTAATTCATAATATGAGAAGTGATTAATTCATTTGTTCTATTAAGGTACTTTCATATCTAAAACCCTATAATGGAAATTGAACATCTGGGATTAATCCATGTCGATGGTGTTCTGTGCGAATGTTCATTTCAATAAAGTAATATAAAGAGACATAATGAACATAATTTTATGAGATCAATTTGGAACATTTTTCATTAGATATATTTGTTAAAAGGAATTAAATTACACAAGTATCATATTTAGGATGATTCATGTCATTTGGATGTAAACATCATTCTCTATGGGTTCCATAGAATATTAAAAGTCCCTATACATCGACATTGTGTGTATACCCATATTTTCACCATGAAAGAGGAATATAGCATCACCCAATAAGTGAATCAATAATAATTTGTAAATTCAATGTTAAATTTTACAAGATAGAATAAATATTTATCATGAAATGTGATATAATAATTATTCGGGTTTTGTAGATCATAAATATTTTATCACATGTTATTCAAATTAATAAGTGAGTCAAATTATAATTGTAATTAATTTTATAATGGTTGATTTAATAAAATTTATTTATATTTATTTATGAATAATGAAATGATATTAATATTTTAAACAAATATTTAATATTCATGGTCCTTTAAATATTGAGGATGATAAGTGAACATAGTTTAATGGGGTGATTTAAAATAATATAAATATTATTTATCAATTATCATGAGTTTATAATGTAATGTATATAAATTAAAGTTTCATTATATTATGGGGTTTATAGAGAATTGTTGAAATGGAAGTGGTACTAGGTACTTTCTTCCAACCCTAATCCTTCAATAGAAAATAACAAATTAAATAAAATTCTAAAATAGACATGATGTGGAAAAAATTTAGATAGAATCTTTCTCAAGTCCTATAGATATTTGAACAGATTGTATGTGTTTTCCCTCACCCTCTTCTCTCGAGATATTTTCATAAATATAAAAATCTTGATGAGATCTCTTCAATTATTAACCACAAATGATGCAAGTGATCAAGATTATCCATACTAGCGCCCAAAAATTATATCACATAGTTTATATATTATAGTTCACATATAGATCACCAATATATGTATTTTTCATGTGAATACTATAGTTCTGTGAATGATTGATGAAATTTAGTCAACTGGATCATTTATGATGAAACAATTACAAGTTTAAAAAATTATAGATCTTTATATTAATAAGATATAAATTTTATTTGAATATCCCCGTATTCATATTCTAATATTCATATCATATAATATTTGGATTTTATAATTATGCTAGGATGAAATTTTTCTTGTATAATAATTATGTTTTATAAATTTAGAATAAAAAATAGATTTTTACAAGGCATACTAGTATATCTATTGTTTCCCAAACTATCATTAAGCATAAAATCCTATTATAATATTTGAATTATCTTACAAATTATAAAAAAAATCATCACTATTTAAGATAATATAGTAATTATCAATACCTGTTTTTATAACTTCATTATCCAAGAATATATGTAATCCTAACATACCCATTACCTAAAATCTTACAAAAACTTTCAATACTATTGTAGAAAATACATTCAAAATCATTCCCTGTAATAAACTTTATGAACAACAAAACAGTAATCCAATGTACTTACCAATTCATCATGAATATATCAACACTAAGAACTCCATGACTCAACATAAAAATCATTTACTATTTAATAAGGAATAACATTTATCATCACAAAACACATTTAATTTATTTCTCACATCATTATTGAAAATAAATATAACTTACATATTTTGGAATCAAATATCTCCCCATTTTATTTGTTAATCATTACACATTTCATCTCTTCAAAGTCAATAAAACTCATTTGATCCCCATTTATTGTAAATTCAAACAGACTATTGGGTTATTCATAGATAAACAAAATTATTTTTGTAATGTAATAATGTATTATTTCTAGATTTATAATAATATCATTTCCACTATAGTGAAGTTCAATACCGTATTTTTTGGTAAGAATATTTCTCTATTAATATAATTAAAATTTTTATAGGTTATCAATTTTTTGAGGAAAAGTGCATAAAAATGGTTTTTTATATGATCCATAAACTATAATAAAATTTATAACACACTCATTTTAAAACTTTTGTGCCCTCTAATAATTTATTGAATGAAAATATACATCATAAATTAATATTTAAATAAAATACTAAAATTTATAATCAAATATCATTTTATTCTCCCATGTTATCATCCAATAATCAACAAAAAATCCAAAATCATTAATATTTTTTAAATAAACATGATTAAATGATGTTAGAATAATTTAATACCTTTTATAATTTAATTAACTCATATTTAGAATTTTTATATTTACTGTATGAACTCACCATCATATCTTTTATCAAATAAGAGAAATACACTAAAATACTATTCATTATTTTAATTAAAAAAATATGAATAATGCCATTTTATTTTTCAACCCTGACTGATCTACCTTGATCCTACAATTACTAATCTTTTTTAGCAAATATAAAATTATAATTGGATAAAATGGGAGACCTATTTATAACTCATAAGTAAATCTAAGGCTATTATTTTTTGTTTGGCAAAGTCTTCACATTTCATCCAAAAAAATACTTCTTCTCTAGTAATAATATTTAATGAGTTCATTAGTCTTCTTTATTCCATGATAAATACTCATGTTTGAGGAAATATTGAGTAATTTCGAGGTAAATGAATCATTATTACATGGTTCTTGGATCATCTTCTTCTCAATAACTTCTTTTTCTAGTAAGATCTTCATATAATCTATTTTTCCATGCTATATCTATTCACCCCATTCAAAAATATTTCCCAAAACATAAAATCATGACCAATTGGAGGATTTTTCATGTTAATGAATATCATTATGTTTTTGAATGAAATTTCCTTTATTACTATAAATGATTATTTAATTTTATCTTTTCATAAAAACATATAAATAACCTCTATAATTTTATAAACTCATTCTTGGAATTTACATCTCTCTTGAGTGTCTCACATTCATTCTTGTAATCATCAATAGTTCCTGAATTTTTTTTATTTTGAATATCCATCCCTTTAAAAGCATATATAACATATAATAGTGGATTTCATGCTTAACTTTTCTATGTGTATCCTTTTAATATAATCCACACATTTATTATAAATAAGAAACTCAATTTTGAGTCCAATTATTTGATGCCATTATGTTCAAAACATATTATTAATGAGAATCCATCTACAAAGTTATCATAATTTCTCCCTTGGTTATTGAAACAAACCAATAATTTACTAATTAAAACAACCCTCGTATGATTTGTGTCATTAAAATCCACAGAACTAATAAGACCATTTAAATTTAGGTCTCCTCAAATGATTCCAAATCAATTTAAATTGATGTACCTATTGTTATAAAACTAACCATGTGTTACATTTCATTTAGGAATGTGGAGTGCATTACATATTCTAATCTCCAAATAATATAGAATAGTTCCACTGACTTATCTTATTGATCCAAATAAGTATATTCATTAATATTTAGTTGTAATATTAGAAATAATCATTTAATTTTGAGACATGTTAGATGTATATTTTACATAACTATATGAACTTGTAATTTAAACTACATCTAAGGAATAATATAGATACAAAATAGTCATTGAGAATATTTCATTAATCTCATTTAACTTGTTTTGAGAATGAATAAAAATATATTATTTCTTATATATATCATATTCTACTGAAGTCAATATTTGTTCAATATCTCTCATAATCATTTCTTGGTTAGACACCATAACATTATTCTTATTAATCCCATCATCAAAAGATCATAATTTCATTGCATTATCCCATTCGCATAAGGAAATTTTTTTAAGTCATTAATTATCATTCCAATTTATTTCTTATGTTATGTAATCTTCTAATTGTAGGATTCCAATAAACATTTATATTCCCACTATAGTTCTATCACTACTTATCCAAATTCATCACAAGTTCTATAAAATCCTTTCTCAATAAGGGATATAAATTTAGTTCATCATATGATTTTTTAAATCAGGAGAACCATTTTTTTCATTTTAACAATTAAACTAATTTTCAAAATATCTATATTGTTCTTTATTTAATAAATTTTTTTATTTTATTTTTATCTTCCTCCTAATATAATTTAAATTATTCAGTATTGAATCTTGTAATATATATTGAAAATTATGAATCTCTTTATAGAAATAAATAATTGATAGTTTCTTCCACATTTTATTCATCATTACCTTAGGAAATTTTTTAAGGAAAACACAATAATTTTTTGATATCCTTATCATCCTCATCATTATCTAAATAACAATAATTTTTAACATATTCTTATTTTAATTTTCATTTTTTCAAGGACTAAAATGCTTCGGTTTATTTTAATTATTTGGAAAAGTTAATTAATTTCCCATTTCTTAAGGAATGGGTGAATTTTAAATCTCATGAATTTAAAAATATTCCATGTCATCAAAATATGTAATATTAATATAAATATTTTTAAGAATTTCATTAATTGGATTTTTGAAAATGATGGACCATTGATCTTCTAACTAAACAGTGATATGATACTCACAATCTCATTTAGTCATATAATGTGAACATATATATTATCATTATAATCCATAATTATTTCATCAAATATATTAATCCAATCATTTAGTTCATGTTACATTACTTTTATGTTTCATTAATAACTAATCTACAATTTATCCTTGATCTATTTTACATTTGAAATACTAATTATTATTTTTCTATTTTTTATAAAAAAATTAAAATTGATTTTTTATTCCCTTATAAATCCATGATTATATTATCATAAAAAGTAATAGGTTCTCCTTCAGTAATTGGTAGGAATTCCAGAGTTGTTTCATCAATGGTATTTAGGGAATACAATGGATGATAGTGAGGAATTAAAATTTTGAAAATGTAGTTATTTCATTATCTTATTTCAACACATAGTATATTAAAAAAATTATTTAACTTATTAGAAATATCATTGATCCTTATAGGTGACCCTATATTATATTTTATAAAAATATTGATTCTAAAGACATGATTTAAATCATGAAGTGGGGTAGGGGTAAACAAATTTCATTATTTTATGAGTTCATCTATTTTTTAACTTAATATATCACATTTGAGAAGAAATAAATCATTAAAATATATACTCATTTCCTGAACTCATGTAAATTAATGATAGGAATATGAATAACACAATAGTTTTATAACGATCGGATTGGAAGTCCTACGTCTTACTATAATTGTTTAGTCACCCTAATAATGAATTATATCATTAAATAATTTATTCACAAACATTGTCCAACCTAGCCCAATAGATATATAGTTGCACTATTTTCTGTATCATGGGGATGAATGATTATTGTTTTTTCTTCATAGTTCCCCAATACAATTTTTGATCAATAATAAATATATCTATGTGTTTTCATCACTTCTATTGGACCACCTAAAAATATATATTCCTCAAATAATGAAATACATAAAAATATATTTTGGGGGAATTTTTACATATCTATCCCCATGAATTCTTCATAACCTTTATTCCATTCATGATCAAAATTTTAGATATTCACATTACCTCATTAATAAATACATATAATAATACAAGGGAATAATAGACTTCTACTTTTTATTTATTGTATATCATCCTAAAAAAACTTATCTAATGAAAGATATTTTGATTTAATAGGGTCATTATTTCCATATTACTATGGATTCATAGTAAAGAATAAAAAATCAAATAATCTTTTCATTTGACATTAAATTGGTCGGTAAATTTCACACATTATTTCTCATTTGACTTTTGATTGATGATATCCTTTTTGTTAATTAAAGTATCAGGTTTCTTTCAAAAATGTGATTGTTCAAAATCATGGACTACAAATTAGAAAGTAATAAAATTCATTTATATCCATTATAATATCTAATATATTTTATCTGATGTCGTGATGATGTTGTTGCATGATTCTCTATACACATTGAACTCATTTAAGAAACCATATTCTACTTTGAATGGACATTATCTTGTTATACATATTCACCCCTAATTCTCGTCCTTTATTATAAGATATCACAATTACTATATGTTTGATCTTGATTTTCAAACAAATGAATATAAGTTCACCATACAATGACTTATTTTATTCTCCAACAATTTTGAATATTTATTCCGAGTGTTTATAATATTTTCCGAAAAAAATCACCCTCATGATGTATTAACTATTTTGATGTTTTCCAAAATTCAACAACGTTCCTGATTCTTAAATAAAAGTTTATTTTTTAAATTATGGGTAAAAATATAAATTACTGACATTTATATGGATATGTTTGGTGGAAATATTTATTTTAGACTACTGATTTATGTTTTCGTAGATCATTCATACATATACAATTTTTATATCAACTAATGTGTATATAGATGATGGTTATAGAATCCTTAAAATGATGCTCCAATAGACTAATGCCCAACTAAATGATGTTGGCATAGCATAAAAATTTTGGATGATATTTATCCATATTTGAATTGTATGTTAACACTTATATATAATAATTTTATTTTAAACATCAAAACTAAAACTCTAAAATTCACACCATTAAAATGAAATCTAATTAAAACCATATTGTATAACTTAAAATCAAATAAAAACATTATTAACACCTAAAACATATTCTCATAATAATGTTTGTATATCCTCAATTTCATTAATCACTACCTTATCAAGCACTATAATGAATATCTAATCATCCATTATCTTCCAGCTTTGAAACTCATTAAAAAAAATTATATAATGTATGTTTAGAATCCATTGGAGTCATAATAGTTACATTACCAAGAATGATATCCATTATAATGTTTTAAATTATTTGAAAATAATTAAAATATTTCAGAAATATTGTAGACTATAAATTTTGAGTCAAAACAAAATTTACTTATAAATAACAACACACCAAACAACACGTGTACTTTTTTATATCTTGATTCTAGTCATATTGAAAAATACAATCTGAAAACATAAAATCCATTAAACTTTACTTTGGTATATCCATAATTAATTTAGATCGCATTGAATTTACTTCCCACAACTTCAATAAAAACAAATTAGTTATTTTTTGAATCTATAAACACTAATGGTAAATTGAATTATTTCATATAATGGTTATTTTTACTCACATTTAATTTTTTTTTTGATTTAAAACCAATTGTTATTATAATGTGAATACATTTTCACACATGTAACTAATGTAATTTATTAATTTTAAATATATTATGGAAATATTAAATCCAATGGATAGATATATTCTTATAACAGTAAGTATATAGAGACTTAAAAATGGTGGAAAAACTTGAAATTTTTTCGAAGTTTTTACCTTTTGAGAACATTCTTTGAAATCAATGCTTGTGATTTTATTTTATCAATGTCTATCCAATAATTAAGAAGCCTGATTATTTATAATATATGTTATTAACTCTAACTTGTGTTAAATAATTATTTTTAGATAGAATCATTCAATAATATAGGAAATTGTGTTCAAGGATTCACCCCATATTAGTACCCCAATTGGAATTCTCCTGTATTAACACAAAGTTTTGATCCTAAAAATTTATGTTATCATTGTGGTTTTAATTTAATCTATAACTCCATCTATTAAATAGTTTTACAATGTAATTAATGAATTATTTAGGGTTAGAGTTGACAATAATAATCATAATTGAAATATATTTGTTTCAATAATTATAAATTAATTTCCCTAATTTTTATAAAACATTATTTTTTTACTATCATAGGTAAAATATGTGTTTAATAAATTCATATTTTAATTTTGGATAATAATATCTATTGAAAAATAAAATTAATTACTATAAAAAAGTGGTATTGAGGTATTTTTTTCTACTTGGGGTAGAGTAACCCAATACTATATTATATATTTGTTATTATTTATATTTTAATGTATTTCATTTCTCATTAAAAATTACTATTGGTGGTTATAGTTTTCTGATGGATATAATATGATTCAATTTTAGGTGCTTAGTGGAGATTTTTTAGGAATATAGTGGATATTTTTTGGAAAACAATCAAAGTAAATAACATAAATATACATAAAATATTTAGTAGTGGATTGACTTCATAGAGGAAAACTGTAACTGAAATTACAATAATGACTACTTAGATAAGCCTTTAAGGTTAACTTTTTCTCATTTTTTTTGAATCTACCACAAATCATATCAAATAAATTCTTGTTTATGAAAAAACATATAATATAAAATTATATGAACATAAAAACTCAATTACATAATAATCTAAAAGAGTAATTTATAATAAAATCAACAAACATCCATACATAAACATATCAGCTGTCATATATACTATGATATCCTTCAATAATAATCACTGTAATCATATATATATATATATATATATAGAATATGTATAGAATGCATGAAATCGGGAAAAAATATACATCTCGCCATGAACAACTCATCCAACTACACCCATACCTTGAGTCATCATATGAAAAACTAACCACATCATGTAATAAACTGATGAAAGATTGAGTTATAGATAAAAATAAACATTATTTACTCTATGATTATTGATAATATGTTACCATATCTCAAAAATTATAAACCATCATGATTTATTTCAACCGAGTGTCATAGACCAAAACTATCATCTTACAGCCTAATATGGACATTTATCACCTGAAATATAAATATGTCTATTTATGAAATAAAATTAATAAATTATATAAACAAAATATATTTATAATTTACGAATGTAACATTATTTTTATTTTCTTACTCAAATAGATGACATTAATATTAACATAAATAAATAATATGCCTTGAAAACACTTTGAAAACATAATTGTACTTATTAACGCTATGATTTAACATTGGGAACCCAAAAGGGAAATATGTATTACATTATATTAAATTTTTATACCAATATGTTTTTTGTATGAAACTAATAAATAAAGAAATTTTAAATATATTTATTTAGAAATATATCCTATATTTCCAGAATAATTCAATAGTTATTGTATAATGATTTCATGTCAATTGATGGTCTTTATATATTCTTATGAATATTTCATTAGTGTTTTAGTGTTTTAGAATAGTAAAAACTTGTTTGTAATAATCTTGGTAAAACAATAACTCAAATTGATGTTCTACTACTTTCTAAATTTCAAAAACTAATATATGGTCATTTTCCTATGAATTCACATCCATATAATGTCATTTTCATGTTTTTTACCATATTTATAATTTTTTAAATAAATTTATATATTTTTTAACTTCATATTAAGTCATTATGAGCAGATCACAAATCGGATAGATGTTTTCTCTAATTATACATCTCCAAATAGTTTTTGTCTCATTATTTCTTGTCAATATTATGTTGTTTGGTATTTTTGATGATTTCATGTACATATAAGAGTTTTAAATAATTGAAAACAATTTTTCATGAATTCTAAGGAAACCATAACATGGAATAATGTTCTATCTATTATTAATTTTTATATTTAAATATGTGGTAATTATCCTTTGATTTCACATCCATATAACATAATTTTTTGTATTTTGAGTGTTTGATTCATGTTTTTAAATACATTAATATCTTATAATACTATTTTATGAATCATTTTATGAACATCACATATCAAAAGAACATTTTTTCTAATCAAAGTAATAAAAAATTATTCAATGCTGTTTGTATAATGGTTTTCTATCAATATGATTTCATTTTATATGGTTTTTCCTATTACATAGATTTTTTACTATTTAAAAAAAATACCTATATGGGGATCTTATAAAAATCATAATTTGAATTGATGTGGAAATGGTTACCCCATTTACAAAAAACAATATACCATTATTTTGATGTTATTTACTGGTAATTAAATAAAGTCTTCTAGATTTTTAACCCCTCAAAAATGTTTGTAATGATACTGGTATCTATTAAAAATACATATTAAGTCAATCAGATCACATCGCACATCAAATGGACATGTTTTCAATGCATATACACCACTAGTAATTCAACCACATTTTTCATATTAATTCATGTTGATCTGAGGTCACATCATATGTTCTTGACTATTACACACACATTTTAGTGTTTTAAAACATGAAAAATGTATTTATATACATCCTAGAAAAACATTAACTCATTATGACATGCTTTTAGTTTCTTTATTTTAAAAATAAATCTACCAAAGTTTTATTATGATTTTATAGCTATAAAAATCATTGTTTTCAACCCCATAAAGATTTTTCAAAATAAATTATAAAATTTTAAAACTCTTTATTAAATCAGTACTAGAACACCACATGATTGATCAATGTATTATCATATTATACAAATTAAAAAAAATAATCTTGGGAATTCTTATTTCATCACATAAATTTGAGTAAATTTTCTAGGATTTTAACTAGTAAATGAAATTTTTTGTGTCATAAAACCAAAAAATAGATTAAATGAATCCCCATAAAAATATGAATTATATTAATATACCATATGTATATATATTTTAGAAATCCAACTTTGGTTTATGTTCTAGGAATCAATATCTATTTGATGAAATGTTGATTTTTTATCCCCCTTAAGCAAGTTTATAAATACTTTTTTGCATTATTAAACATCATATTAAGTCTATCCGAGAACATCACATGTCGAAAGGATGTTTTGCCTAATATTATTAACCACAAGTAACTCTATAGAGTTTTTTTATTTTATTTAAAATAAATCATTGGTTGACTACTATGTTTTTTTCATTATAAACTTGTTTTAGTCTTTTAAAGCAGTAATCAAATTTTATAGCAATCGTGGGAAATCCCTAACATATACGTAAGTGTAGTCATTTATTAAATATACGAAATCATTGTATTGTTATTTTATTATAATTTAATTTTCATCCAAGACCAATTTCTTGTTTTTGATACCCAGATTAATGTTTTTAAAGATTTTACTATATTTTAATACATCATATTAATTCATGCCAAGAAAACCACTTGATTTATAGATTTTTTATCTTCTATTACCTATTAAAAATAATTAAGCAGTTGTTATCCAATGATTTCATGTTAATCTTACATATTTTAATATGGGTTTAACTGTTACTTTCATGGTTTATTGTTTTAAAACAATAAAATACTAATTAATGTAATCTCTTAAGGAAAAGTAACTCAGATAAATATTTTATTAGTTATTACATTTTAGAAATAATTATAATAGTATTTCACTATGTCTTTAAGGCATTATAAAATAAATTTCATGGTTTTGAACTCTTGGTGGATTTATTACGGACTTTGGTTTCTTTTAAAATAGCTTACTGAGTCATTCTGGGAACACCTCATGTTAGATGATTTTTTTAATACTTGTAAACATCATATATAATTTAGTGGTAATATTCACAAGATTATGAACAAATAATTAGTCATTTCTAGTAATTTTTACCATTTCGGAAAAGTTTTATTATTTTAATATGATAAAGACTTATTTAAAGGAATCCTAGAGAAACTTTAAATTTATTAAATGTGGTGTTAGTTCAAAAATTTCATTAAAATAATATTTTCATTAACATACTATTTCATATCCACCTGACATTTCTCACATGGTTTTACCCCGTTACCCATTTTTTAAAGACTTCAATATTATTTATAACCACATATCTATTAGTTTTGAGAAAAGTAGAAATCAAACGGAATATTTTTCTATGTATAAAGGTCCAAAAAAATTATCGAATGTTCTACCATGATTCAATGTTTATATGAGGTTTATTTATAGGGTTTAGACTATTACACATGTGTTTTTGTGTTTTCTAACATTAAAAATTTGGTTATTGGGATGTTGTGGAAACCAAAACATGGATTGTCTTGGAAATGTTTACATTATTCTAAATAAATATATATTTCTATTTTGGAATGAATTCATGACGATGTTTTTCTTTTTCATGGTTTTGGACCCCCAGACTATTGTTTTGAATGTGATGGATATATTTTAAAACTAATTAATTAGATTTTCAAGCACACTAAACATTAGATGGATTTTGTGTCTACTCATAAAGATCATATATAATTTATTGGTTTTTCTAAAAAAATCACATTTTTATATTTTTGTTTAATATTTTTTATCATTACATTCACGTTAAGTTGTTTTAAAACAATAAAATTCCACTTACGTGCATCTCAAAAAATAATTAATCAGATCAACATGGCCTTAGTTAGAACTATTAAAAAATAACTCTATAGTATTTTCATGATAATTGAATTTCAATGTAAATGCAATTTTTGACACTATACATATTTTCTATTAAATCATTGATATATTTTGAAACTATTAATTGATTCATAGATTATGTTTAGAATTTACCTCTGAAAAATGATCTATATGAATAGAAATATCCTTAGATATCATTCCCTTAATCTGACGGAATATAGAATTTAAGGAATATTTTACTAAAAAATTCCACTATATTAGTTCTTTTTTTTGTATTATTGTTCTTGTAGTTTTTATTTAAACATTGCAATTTCCCATTGTGCTTCCCAACTAACAACACTACTCAAAACCCTATTATTGTAGTAGTAAATGGTGATTAAACCCAACTAAATAACACTAATAGTGTATCCCTAAATCCAATCCACTATACATTCCCATGACGTATTACACATAAAATTATTTGAAATACATAATTCTTGGAAACTAATCATGATTTTGAAGGGTTCAAGTCACCGACTCCATGAATTTTGAACTACTAATACAATAATATCAATAATGTTTTTTAAATTATCTGAAAATAGTTATATTATCTAAATAATAAAATTATCAATACTTTTTAATATTATTTCAATACTGTAAACAAAATATTGAAAAACAACTGTTTAGTAAATAATGTATAGACAGAATAACATTTAGTTAGATACATGGACCAAACCATGAAAATTGAGTTAACTTGAACCATTTGATCCATGTATCAATCCCCATTTAATTGTGTTTATTTTAAAAAAAATTTGTGTTTTATTTTTCATTATTATAATTTTATTATAATTAAATACCATTAAATTGCAATGAAACATAGTTTCCCAATCATCACATGTATGTTTACATAAAAATCATCCATCAGGGTTCCTATTATATTTAAGGAATATCTCTATATACCCAACTCAATGACCTAATTAATTATCCTTTATAAAAAATATATACATGTTAGAAAAAACAGTTTTTTATAATAAAATAATATAGACATTAATAGATAAAATAAAACGATGATTATTCTATTTTTAACAAAACTATACAACTAGGTGATATGAGGGGTGGATTTTTATTAAATTTAATTCATTTTTTTGTATAATTCCAAAACAAATACGAGGAAAAATAAATAAAAATTTATTTTGTTTATTTTTTGATGATAATTTTAAATATGAAATTACTTAAAGAGATTTTTCTCTATAAAAAGATACAAATATATTTCATTTCTAAAGATATGTTTCTTCATGCACAATATCATACATTTTTTCGCGTTCTCAATAATATTCCATTATACGCATTGGTTACTATCTATTTAAATTCTTCCAAATTTATACCCATGATTTTAGGGACTTGGGGTATGAAATTATAGTAGGGACATCAAAATTAAAAAACATCAAAATGTAAAAAAACATAATAAATTATATGTATATTAATTATTTTAATCATGAATTTTATGTTATATATCAATTAATATTATAACAATGTTGATATATTGTTCTTATAAAACACCTAGTTTTTTCCAAGAGGTGGGAATATTCATCCTATATTTATAAATAATGGGAAGACTCACTGTATCTAAAACATGATTCCCAATATGGTCTCTATTCATTTTGACAACAACAACAGTTTGCACCCTAAACTCATCAAATATAATGATTATTTTTACTTCATTTGGGTAAAATAATTATAATGTGTTAAATTTTTTTATTATAAATATTATTACCTTTATCTACTTGACACTTAAAATAAATTATTATTAATATATTTTTTTATCATATCCTGCATTCCAAAAAAGGACACTCACCAACAATCACTAGATGAAGGGGTGAACAAATACTCCATAATATAATGTACATCAGATGGTGGGATACCCAAATAATCTATGGAAGCTATTGGATCCATATTAATCCATATTATAACATAATCACTTTGTTAGGTTAAAGATGATAGTTGTTACATTGTGAAATCAGATGTCTATCAACTGAATTTTGATTATTTTTTATTCTCAGAATATCAAAAAAATATTTTGTTTCATAATATATTCTATGTATAATGAAATCATAAGTAAAAATTTTTTTCCAAAAATTAATGAATATTACAATAAATATATATATATGTAAAAATCACTTATAAATGAGAAATTTTAATATAGGTTCATTAATAACTTCTCACATAATTATCTTCGTATTTATTTTCTTAAATTCCGTCAATATAAATTTTTATGAGTTATTTATTTTCAAAGTCTCTCAAAAGATCAACTTTTTCAACATGGTTAGTGAATATTTGTTGAATATTTTTGTAGTTGATAAGGTTAATTTCCATAAACTACAAATTTCCCATCATATAATATATACTATAAGTTCGTCTTTTTTATGTATAAAATAACATGCTATCATTAAGGTATTTCATTATCCAAAAAAATTATTTTTTCTTATGATACCCAAATGAATAGATAATTTTCTATAAACATGCTACTATAGAAAAATATTTAATATATTATATAAGTAAAGTGTAAATAATATTTCATTATTTACCTTTAAATCATAACAAACATTGTATTGAATAATACAACAAAGAATTTATTTCTATAGTTTAATTTTATTTTATAAATATTATTTCTATATTATTAGACAAATAAAATTGTATATACACAACCATTTGGAGTATTAAAAACATACACATGATACATTTTATGAAAATTGATCCCATGAATATTGTAAGATTTTAATCTCTTAACTAACTATAGAGGTTCTTTAGAAAAAACTTCTAGTTTTTTATATTTCATCTAGATTATTAGTAATAATTATTTAGAAATAATTAATAATGTTATATCATTAACCTAGGGAAGATAACAACATTCCAATAATTTTAATATTTTTAAATAGTCAAATGATGAGGGAACCAGTTTATAATCTCCTTGTGAAAAACATTTTTAAAATTCAATCACAAATTGAGCTTGAATCTATTGTCATTTATTAATTTATATCTAAATTATTCAATAAATGGATCCAAAATAACATTATTGAGTGAAAAAAATCATAATTTCTTGTAGTAACTTTAATTAAGTTGGTGAAAAATTTAATCTAATTCTAATAGATCTTCCAATAGTTGGATGCGTTGATTACTATTTTTACGAATGACAATTAGAGAAGAAGCTACCATCACATTCATAAAATTTCTATATAGTCTCAATCCCATAAAAATAACATTAATCTATGTTAAAATACTCTTTAACTATTTAATATTGTATAATAAATCCTTCTTTTTTTGATTTATTCCTCAAATATGATTTGAAATGTTCTAAGTACCTGATGAAGAAAATAAGAGAATAATTAAAATAATCAACATAGTCATTTGAAAAAAATGAATTCAACAACAAAAGAAAATACTAACACATAAATAAATTGTATGCATCTATTGATAATGAACAGTTCAATCTGATTATTTTATTCAAACAAATTAATAGTCACTGGAATCATGAATTTTAAAGATTAAGGGGGAAATGAAATTTAGAAATGAAATTTTTCAAAAAAATTATTTCAGAATGTTTATTAGGAATAGTTATATTTATATTTATTTTCTACAAATCTCATTGAAAATGGTATAAATCTCAATTCGAACATCAATTACAAAATTAGGAAATGTATTACACAATTCCAATAACAACTTCCCAAAAATGTATCTGGGTAATGAATTTCCATTTCATATAACTTTTGATGTTTTAAGTTCACACCTAGTGAAATGTTAATTAAATATGAATTTAAGACAATTAGATTCATTAATATTTTATGAAATAAATACCTTCAATTTTTTTCACTTCTCAAATATCAATTGGATATCTTTGATTATAAATTTCCAACAAACTAAACATTGTATTCATTGATTATAAATAATAATAAGCAGTATGGTGATCATTCAATTTTCCCGAATCATCAGTAATTGTAAAGAATAATTTTTCATTAAATGTTATTATCTATATTAATTATTTGAAGATTATTATGTATCAAATTAAACACCTTAAAAGGATGTTACAATAATAAAATCGTTTTCTTATACTATTCTGCTCTAGTGTCTTCATATATTTTTCATTTAACACATTTATGACAACTACAAACTGATTACATTATCCATATTCTATATGGAATATCATTAATTATCCCATGATTCTTGAGTAATATTACACCTATATTAAATTTCTCAATTCAATATCGTTATTTAATTTTTTCTAGAGAATCCTATATTTTGAAGAAGCATTATAAAATTTATCATGTCACAAAACTCA
This sequence comes from Viscum album, assembly GCA_963277665.1. Classification (NCBI taxonomy): domain Eukaryota; kingdom Viridiplantae; phylum Streptophyta; class Magnoliopsida; order Santalales; family Viscaceae; genus Viscum; species Viscum album. The sequence continues at coordinate 1,344,183,922 of OY728155.1, read as the reverse complement.
CCATTTTCCACTATTAGGTAATTATTGTGATTAAAATTATAAAATATAACTAGAAAAAATATAATGAATATTCCAACTAGATAATTATTATATTACTAGAAAGTTAATAATTATCCAAATTTGTGAAGCATGCATTTTTTATAGTTTCCTCATTGAATAATAATAAAATTTCATTTCATCATACTATAATTCTCATAATTATATTATTAGATGTTAAAGATACAAATCATTGATATTTACAGTAATTATTATTCTATAAATAATCAAATAAATAGTTAAATAATCCCATTTCATTCAAATCTATGGCGGTTTATTATATAGGATCCCAAAAATTGGTAATCTTAAATAATTTGTACATAATGTACCAAAAGGTCTGAATCGATCAAAATAAAATCAAGACTATAAATTCCTATAATTGAATGAAGAATGTAGATATAATTAATCAAACATATTATATGATGTTGAATCTAGGTATAACTCATGAATACATTATAGTTCTTATCCTTATAATTCCACTTCATAACATAAGAAGTCTTAGATGACATGAATAATAATTTAGAGAATTGATTATTCATAATATAAACAAATACATTTTCTACAGTTTTCTTCTTCTACGTATTCTTATTGTTCAACTGATTATAGTCTCGTTATTTCTCATCTAATTTCATCAACATGTTTGAAAACTTTTCCAATCATCATTATCAATATCTTCACCCTTATAATGCATCCAATCAATAAAGAATTGTTGTAACATTTTCAAATCAATTCTTTGATTTATGATTATTTTAATCATAATATATAATTATGATAGGATTATAGAATCAATAAATATGTCATAAATAAACTATAAAATTAGTGAAATTATTTTATTATAAATTCCACATATACACATGATATTATAAAACAATTATAGATAATAAAACATCAAATTCTTGGAATACTGTTAATACAATTATTTTTTTATATCTCCTTTTGAATCAAAAATATTTATTTGGTCAAAAATTTTCTATGGAATATTAACCTATATAGATTAAAAAATGGTTCTATTTATCTATTCAAATGAGATAAATTTTATTATGTATTTCATAATGTTTCATTTATGTTGTTTCAAACTAAATTCTCCTCTATAAGGATACAATTTGTTTCATATAAAATAGTCATTGTTTTTAATTTCTATAACATTTTATTTTCGATTCAAAAGAGAATATAAAAATAGAGTTGGAAATTATTTCAATATCATGTTCTCATATTCATAATTCCAAATCAACATTATCTTGAATTTACCACAAGTAGACATACATTTTATTATACTATCCAACTATCATTTTTTAAATTAATAAAAAAAATTTCAAAACCATGGGTATATCGAGGATAGATTTTAGTAAAATTAATAAAAATTATATCCATAGTTATTTTATTAACACTATTCTCTGTATTAAATATTCATACTATTATATTAATATACAATAAAATAAGTAAACAAATTTTTGACATTGTCCAAGATCATCATTTACATGTGTAGTGTCTTGATATTATATAACCAAATTTCAACAAAAAAATTCAGTCAAACATGATTAAAAAACTACATAAATAAATAAATATTAAACTCTCGCAATAACATGTCAATATTTAGTGGAAGACGATCACTAAGGTGAATAGAAGAAAAGAGTCCATTTAGAGGATATAAATGCATGATCAGAAAATTATAGCTAATATATGGACAACTATAGAAATAATTAGGTAGAGGGATAGGGAAGAGGACTGTAATGGCATTGGGAAATTCGGTTAAGTATTTTACATTCATTGGGGGTCACATTTATAGGGAAAACCTGGAAGAGGGTCCATCCTATTAGTACTCTATCAAAGTGAGATAGATTTTTTGGGGCGGATAAGTATCACTTCTTTATGAATTGTGATGTTTGGGGGGTAAAGTTCATGAGTATAAGAGTTGATAATGACTTTTTTACAATATTTCTTGGACGTTTTGAAAGAAAAACACCATTAAATAATTTATTTTAAAAAATATATATATATTGTTGTTTATATAAAACAACTATTATGTTCAAAATAGTAATTAATATTATTATTTTTAGAAATATATTTTAGAAGCACCATTAACACACCTCTAGGAGGAAATATTTTTTGGTGAATTAATGATAGTACAGGATGAAAAATCCAAATGGGGGTATCTTCACCAATTGAGTTTTCATTTTATTGATTTCATTTAAACTATTGTGATGGTGTTTCATATTGGATTGATATAGAAAATAATTTTTTTGATAGTATTTATTCTAGATAATAAATACGTTTTTTCATATATAATTTATTTATTTTTAATTTTAAAGAAATTATTTTACGTTAATAATTTTTTCATAATATTTTTTATATTAATCCAATTGAGATATTTTTAATAAGTGTTTGTGATTTACATTTTTTATTAAACTGTGTTAAAATTATTTTCCATAATGAAGTTCTATTACAAGTAATATCTACTATATTAGATGATTATGTTTCTTGGAGGATTATAATCACTCTATTTATGAAATTTTCAATGGATGGTAGAAAAAATATTTAGATAAATGAATTTTTTGAGTAATACATTATGTTTATGAGGGAAATATTTTCTATATTAATATATTTTTTGATAGTCTTTTAATGTCATTTTACCCAATTATTTGAATAATAAAATATTAAATAAATTAATTTTATAAATATTCTATTTTAAATTATAATATTTATACATCTTTGGATATTTTGGTGTTTATTTGGTGTTATCCCCAAGTCAAAAGGATTGACTATTTGGTAAAATAGGAAAATGGTGTTTTATATGAACAACATTTTTATATAAATCAGAAATTATTAATGTGAATTGAATTTTTTTAATGTTACTGGAATAATGAGTTAATCACAATGTATTTTGTAGAAATATATTGATGAATGTTAACAACTCTGTCATTTGTGAAAAATAGGGAAAAGAAACCATAATTCACATAGATATATTATATTTTCAAATACATTATTATATCTATTAAATTTTCTAATATTGTATGTGATGTAAAATTGGACTCAAATATACTTTTTTTAACTTAATTGTATATTGAAAAATTTATATGTCATGAATAATGACATGTAAAACTAGTTTGGGAGTTCAAATTTATATATCATTATTAATTGAATTTATCATGGAGCAGTACATCAAGTAGTTTTATATTTTGAGTAAAAATTAAACCCACTTAACTCAATGAAAATACATTGTGAATATAACTAAAATGATTCAAAACATATATTTTATTATAGGGAATGTGGTGAAGAATCATACATCATGAAATTATTTATAATTAATATATGTAAGGGAATATTACTTTTTGGATGAAAATGATTGAATGTTCTAACCATTGATTTGAAGGTAAAATAGTTTTTCTAGCTTTACAGGTTGCAATTAAAATAAAAATAGATCCTATGATATTTAGTTTTCTTAATGTGGGAAATATTATTCCATGGATGATGAAAACATAATATATTATATAATGTTTCTTAAGTACACATATACAAATATGACCTGAATAAATATCTAAAAATAATAAATTTGAGTTATATATTGATGATTACTATTTAATACGAATAATATAGGAGAATAAATAAATATTTTAGGATATAATACAGATGGGACATTATTATTGAATGAAAATGATTTTTTAGTTAGAGTTTTTATATAGATTTTATGATCTTACATTTAGTAAATAACATCATTAATTAATGGTAAAATATCATTGTGGTGTTTATGTGATAAAATGTGGCTCAAATTTATATATAAACAGTATCGATAATATAATTATATAATTTATTAAGTCAAAACAAGAATTTTAAATAGATTAAATCATATCTATTCCTAATATAGTGGTTTTTCACTTATGAAATTGGTTATGTCCACCCAGTAGTGTTATACTCCCTTTATATAATACTGAAAAATAATATTATAGGAAATAAAAATAAAACATATAAGAAAATGAAGTGAAATAATAGTTTAATGTCCCGCTTCGAAAAGATCACTATATAAAAAAAATTAATATCATTTACATTCCATCACCCATAGTCAAAATAATAATAACCATATATAATAAGTAATAAAAAAGGTAACTAAATAATAAATGAAACATTAAAATCAGTAAAATAAAATCAATGTATGAATATTCCCATAAACTACCTCCTTTTATATGTCTTGTTTTCTTAGCTTATACATGTATCAAATAGGATTTCCTCATCCCTGTGTAATGATTTATGAAATTTGTACATCAAAAAATATGGACATGTAGTGTATGAGTATAAAACATAGTAGGAATCAATCAAAACGAATTTAAATAAATATCATACTATATGAGATTACATATAATGATTAATAAATAAATTTATATTAAAATATACAAACATTTTGGTTTATCTTTTACTACATATGTCTATAAAATCCCTTACCCTATATGTTTTTTCTAATATTTGTTGGTGTGATCATTGTATTCCAATGAAATACATAGAATGAACAACCCCTTGGTAATAAAACAGACATACTTACATCGCTAGCATAAGTGTCACATCAAAAGATTAACTAGTCTTTTATGAATTAATGACATGCATAGTGGGATATAAATTACTCATTGGTGGATAGAATTTTAATATAATTGATGAATATTTTTGTAATGTTGTTTCTGTAACATAAAAAACTCATCGAAAAATATATTTTAACATGTTAATAAAGAATATAACAATATAACCAATAAAATTTATAATAATTTCACCAACACCCATTTTGTAATTTTGATGTATCCCATGTACCAATAGCTCTCTGTATTCCAGAAACCCAAAATTGAGTCAAACCATATATTCCATGCCATATGATATTACATATTTCTATATATGTAATGTTTGCTCTCAATTTCTAACAATATATTCATATAGAAATTTTACGTAATTTAAATAATTTATCATTTATTCTTATACATATTCACGCATTTAAAAGAAGTTTTTATATATTAAAGTCTCTTATAAGAATATAAAAGGTCTTTTAAATGCATATATTCCCATGATGGTGGCCAATAACCATTAATGGGACACCTTTTTAGAAGACCTTTATTCAATTATAACTTGTTTACAATACTGATGAAGCACTCTCGAGACACATCTTTATGATAGTTACCTCTACAATAAGACTATCAAGGATTCTACGAAAAAAATGTAGAGTCACAATACACACCAAAACAACCTATAATACATATATATTTATTTACATGAATATTAGTTGAGGATGATGGGAAAAAATCTATTATTATATTCTGGGGGGAGGATCTTGTACATTTGTCATCTAATTTGACATTAATCTATTTTTTCTAAAAACCATATATGAAATCTATATTTTATGAATATTATATCAACTGAGTGTAATTAATATGATAAATCCATGATTGAAATAATATATAGGTTTTTCTGACCTATATATTTTTATTTTACATTATAGAAACCAAATTGCACGTCAAAAGATATTTAGAGAACTATGAAAGTAAAAGGGAATATATGTAACGTAATAGATTATTTAGATCAAGGTTTGAAAATGAGGTAAGTTGTATTTAATAATGATTCCATTTATTAACAATAGTATCATTCATGTCAAACTAATTATTTGATCAAAATGTACCTGGGGTATTTTTATTGGGTACCTAGTGACTTACTAGAAAAATTTTCAATTCCATTGAATATTTGATCTCACTCCATTTATTAACAATAGTATCATCCACGTTAGAGCGGTATAAATCAGCATAGACATTATTAATTCAATAAGGATATCAAGAATGGGATAAGGGGGTGTAAATAAACAAAAAACCCTACAAGATACCCCACACTAACATCCCTCAAAGAAATAAGAATTGTGGGACAACTCTTTAGTCAGTTGACCCATGTTCTTCATATAAATTCAAGAACGGGGAAGAGGAAATAAAAAATTCTTAAACGAAATAACCCCCTATCTTGAATGTCAGAGAAACATCTACGCTTGCCGATGGACCTTGTTCTTAGTTCCCTCTATCAGCTCCCAAAGACGCCACTCGCATGTCACCCATTGGTGGTTCGATGTCGTATGTCACCTCTTGTTGGGCCGGATTCATCTTCTAGGTGTCGAGCGTCCCGGCACATTACCATAGCTTCGTCTCTTTGTGAGGTCATGTTAAATCCTCCCCCAAATCTCTATATAAGTAGGAGAGGGGAGGGTAAGTTACTATTGTGGAATTTATGAAGGTTCATTTAATAAGAACCTTCCTAAATTCCAACGACGTTGTTACTTAGTATTTAAAGTCAATCCATTTAATTTATGTTGGTGTAGTTAAATGGGAGGTTTCCCAAGGGACTTCCCTATATTAAAGAGGGGTTTGGGTGGTCCCCACCACCCCAAATTCACAAATGGTATTTTTCTAGATTGGGTGGTCCCCACCCAATTGTGGTCGAGATGAAAGTCTCCTTAAGAGAATATTGGCACTACGAGTTCAACAGTATCCTCATATTTCAATTTCAAGCAGTGGTTCAAAAGTTACCAAACACCGCATGTGTGTTTACTGAACAATCCCGAAAAAAGTTCAGAAAATTATTAACAGTCAACCTCGACCCTCGCCAGTCATGGTTAGGCTCTGCCCAAGAGAAACACGCCCCAACAAACCCACCGGTACTCTTGGATTTCCAATCCGAGTTACTATTTAAAAGTTATGTATTTTACAAGAAAATAATTATCACTTAATTATTCTATTTACAACCAAAAACTAACTTTCACTCTTGGCCCATTCAAACCAAAGTTAGTATTCTCATAAATAAATCATTCCCTCATGAGTTCAGCGGTGGTCTCTTATTTTCAATACAAGCTACTGTTTGTGAGTTATAAGCATTTGAAAAATAAAATAATTTATTTAATTATTTTATTTACAGTTATTCCATTTTGGGGTATTCTCACAGGAGGACTGTACCGACTAAACATAAGTCTCAGCTAAGGTTAACCCGCTATCCTGAGCGCAATAGAGCTCTCAGATTTTTGATCTGAGTAACTATTTAATAGTTATTCCACCTTTTCAAGAAAACTACTTACACGTGCTAATTAAAGCTTAACAAAACATCAACAGATAATTTAGGGCCATCTGTGCCTTGGAATCGTGCACCGTCAGATTTCATAGTCTCCAAAAATTCCCATATAATAAAAAAAAATTACATGGAGTTTCATGGTCTTTAAATTCTCCCCACCATAGGGATTTGAATCCACGAAAGCCACATTACAAAAACTAGGAAAACAAGTGGGGGTACTGAGAATGAATATGATCCTCCCACTCCCATGTGCTCTCCAAGAGGTTCATGTGCTGCCAATGCACATGCACCAAAGATATCAATCGCCCATGAAGTACTCTATTCTGTCGATCCTCAATATCCACTAGAACCTCTGAAAACATCGCCCCATCCTCGATGTCCAGATCGCCGTGGTCGATGATGTGATATGGATCATGCATGTATCTCCTCTGCTAGAATACGTAAAATACGTTGTGCACACGGTGTTACTGAGGTGGAAGTGCTAGGCGATAAGCCACCTCTCCAACTATACTGAGGACCTGGAAGGGTCTAATGTACTTCAGAGATAACTTGTTACCCCGACAAAATCTCAACAAAACTCATCAAGGTGAGACACGTTGAAATATGTGGTCACAATCCATGACTCCAGAGGTCTCCGTCTCTTGTCAGTATAAAATATCTTTCAGCTCTGATCAGTTTTCACTTGCTAAAAAGTGAGGCATCGTGATACAAAACATGCCACCACTTTCTTCTTCCTTGGCCACCAGTACTAATGCTCAAGGTCTTAGTACCATGGTATGCCCTCTAGTGTGGTCGACATGCTCCGCCCCTTTACAAAATTTATCAGGTTCCATCCCTAAGGATATCTGAACACATTGATCCTCGTAGTTAGTGTCCCCATGATATGTATCCCGGACTCGCTAAAGAAGTGGGGGAGTGACTGTGAGAGACTGAAGAAAAAATGCTCCATCTCGGTCCACAAAGGATATCTGTAAAGCAGCCAGCTACTTTGTTTCCTCACATAACAGCTGTATACCAGATCTCTTGCAGGGTGCATCTGCTACAATGTTCCCCTTCCCAAGAGTATAGACTATCTCGAATTCATAGTCCTAGAGGAACATGAGCCAATGTTGTTATCTCAGGTTCAGGTACTACAGAGATAAGATATACCCAAGACTCTGGTGGTCTGAGTAGACTGTAAAACGTTCACCCATAAGTAATTCCGCCACACCTTCAGCAAAAAGACTGCCACTGCTAACTCTAGGACATGGGTAACATAGTTTAACTTGTCAGTCTCTGTCCCATCTCTTGAGATCATTGTTGACACTTCTCTATCCACAATAAAGGCTCCCCCTTTTTCATCAAAGCAGAAAAGGGTGCCCCTACCCTGGGGAAGTCAGGTAAAAGTCTCTAGTAGTAACTATCCAAAGAAGACGTACCTCTCCCTTTGGGAAGGTAATTCTATAAACATCATTTGAAAATATGTCCTCATGCTCTACCACTCCTGTTTGGAACTGAAAAGTGAAAACTACTACTGCCACAAGGGTATGTCTGGCCGAATCATGAGGGATCAGATTCACCCTCTTATGCATGAGTCCATCCTATGCCGCCTGGGTTTCCTTTTCGCTTACCAAGGATAACCCCATTCCATCATTGTAGAAAAACCACAACCTTTTTCCCAAAAACAGTCAATCTGAGTATGAACTGTGGATTCCCATTACATACCAAAACTAATTTCGTAAGGCCTCGATGATGCCACAAAGAGGTTCTAACCGAAACTCTCACCTTAAGGGTCAGATCACAGAATCAGTGTAAGTGTGATTATTGAGTCTCTTCCCAATGGTATCTCCAGACGTGAGGGTCAAGTAAACAATTTAGCCGAAAACTCTATGTCTTGGGAAAGATTTTTGGAAGTAAAGAAAGATTGTTACCTATTTCTATTGATACGATAGATAGTATTAGATAGACACTATACATTTAATCATTCCTGGAGTCATTGGGCCACACTCCTTGACCACATGCAGCTACTCCCTTGCCCTTCCCTCTAGTACCCTGGGCCTAGTGGGGTCCACAAAGGGGGTGGTTGTAATAGGTCGAAATTTACACCACCTCGTGTTGTTCCCCTAGCTATGATTTCACATATATAACCCTATAGATTCATCTATCCCTAACAATTCTTCTTCCTGAAACATTTTTACATTCCCAAGTCTCCGAGACTGGGGCCAGTTTTCTATTTTCCCACCACTATCATTCACTGGATGTATCCACCTAGCCAAAGAACATTCACCAACAGAGGTACTCTCTAGAACCCCAACATAAGTAGGAATGTAAATAGGAATAGTGCTCACTCAGACGTCATTAAAAACACTGCAATCGATTGTCCAAGCCCCTTAGAACTAATCGTATCGTATTCATTGAGTACTGTAAATGATTAGTATGCCTCGATGAATAATACGCTACCGAAATGTCATCCTGCCAAGCTATAGAAGCTCTAAGGAACTCTCATCCACCTCCTCAAGCCATTCCTCAGCTGCCTGTGAGTCAGGTTCACCTCATAACCTGAAGGGTATCTGATTCTGAATCACATGTAAGGCATTAAGCCTATATGTGTCCTCTACTGGTACCTCTAATTGTAACTGCTGACCAACGGGCAGTGATATAGCTGACACACTAACCGAAGGTACTATCTCTGGTAATGGTCCACATACCAGAGCCTCATCACTATGATGACCATCCTCAAGGTCACTCACTAAAAAATTATAGTATCTAAGATCACCATCTGCTCTACTCGTGTCTCAAATAGGCGCAAAAGTCTAGCAACCGCCTCCAGCCAGCCCTAAGTTGCATGGGAAAATCTCTCGCCTTGAAACCATAGAGGCCTCTACTACCGGAACTCGTGAAACATGCTCAGTCGGTGTACACCATCCCCTAGTGTGGCGTGTTGTATCTGCTGCCCAGCGGGTGGTGGTACTGCTGGTACACCACCCGAAGATGGCAACATAGTAAGAGGGCCTTGCACTGGAGTCTCGTCACTCAATGGGACATCACTGTGTACTCTCTTGGGAATCATATATGGTAGTATGTGCAGTAGAATCCTAATATGGAATAGGTTTTCTATGGTCATTTAGTTATACCTAGTGAGCTGACTCAAGAATACATAAGAAAACTTTTCATAACACACACACAATCAGTGTTTTTGTACACTGTGTCATAAATCAGAAGTTAGGGTCCTTGTGTATGGATATGTTGGCCGCTGCACCAACACTGGATTCCCTAAGATGATAACCACACTCACTAAAGTTAACATTATTCCCATTAAAAAGTTCAGAGTCTAATCTTCTATGGTATAACCGACTTCTCTAATATCAATTTTTCACAACCCGTCCCTCGGGGCCCATGTCGTGACAACCCCAAGCCCGACTTCCATAGGAAAGGGGATGGTGACTAGCATCGAAAACGTATTTCCTAAAACTGGGAAGGCATTGTCATTATAACCTTTAACTCATGCAACCAAGCACAGAGCATGATACGAACACAAGTAAACTGAATAGTAAAAAAGTGTGTGTACAGTAAGTAAAAGGGGGAAGAATACAAGCCCAATAGGAAAGTACAAGAAAACTGGAATGTACAAGTAAACTAAACAACTCTTCTGAACACCCTCCAAGGATCCTACCTCAAGAGTAGGTATATCTCTCGAATAGTCATCTCTACGGAACACCTCATCTATGGTCCACCTCCGAGCTACCTCCAGTCATGGTACCCTCGTCCTTAGTCAGCGTGGTCTGTTATCTACACCAAACACAAAAAGGTGTGTCCATAGCCCGTGCAGGGGTGAGTATAACGATATTCAGTAGGGACCTCGAGACCCCTCAATGGACACTCAAAATCCAAAAAGGATAAACCAAAAATCATGGAAACAATTGTCATACCAACTTAGGTATATGATCATACATATACCTAAGTTATCAAAAATACCGATCTCATTCATGAAGAAACAGAAGTCCCAAATCCATAGCCCAAGGCTCAACTATTCTACAAAGGAAAGAATACCATGAAGGTGACACCACAAAGGTATGTACCACAAAGGTAACTCTACACAGAAGAATAAAATAAAGGTTTCACCATGAAGGAAACTACCATCCAGGAACGCCACAAAGAATAATACCACAAAGTTATCACCATGAAGGTAAGTACAACACATGTATGCCACACAGAAGAATACAACCAAGGTATCACCACGAGAGAATGTACCAAACAGGTACACCAAAAATAAGAATACCACAAAGGAATCACCACTAAGGTAAGTACCACTCATGTATGCCACACATAAGAATACAACTAAGGTATCACCACGAAGGGAAGTGAAACACAGGTATGCAACACCGAAGAATACCAAAAAGGTATCCCCATGAAGGTAAGGACTCATCTCACCACAGGTATAACATAAGTATAGAAGTACAAATGATTTTTCAAAGGCTATATCATATTATTCTATTAAGTATAACTACTTTTAACCCACACAGTATCAATAGGTATCTAACAGCCACTGACCCACGCTGGATCTGACCCACACAGAATTGATATGCCCTGACCCACACAGGATCGCTGAGCGCTGACCCACATAGGAACTGACCTACACATGATTGATATGTGCTGAACCACAAAGGATCACTGAGTGATGACCCACATAGGATCTGACCAACACTGGATCGGTATACATTTACCCACACCTGATCAATGTTCTTTCTTTATGTACAACCAGCCATAGGGTTTCGGCACAAAGCTCACTTAATTCTAGGAGGGTCCGCTCCTCAAGCACAATTCGATAATAAAACATCCATGAAGTCCCACGAATATGTATTACAATGGTCTATCATGTCAAATGGGACCCAACGCAACTGATGGTGCATCCATCGGAGGCCCGACCTGTATATTATTAGTGTTTCTACTCTGAGGGCCCGTTTGATTTCAGCGTTAAATCCAACCCGTCCATAGTACAACATTATCAAAAAGAAAATTGGAGTATACCAAAATAACCATATTGATCCAAGGTTTCCAGCGCCATAGAGGGTTATTCAAACGAACACTCGTAGCTCAAGATATGTCTAAAAGAGCGAAAACAGTAGAAGTTGGTCTAGGTCTGGCCTGACCATGTCGAACCACCCGACCCTGTTGGACCACCCGAAACGACCCATATTGGGCTATCCTGATCCAGTTTGGGTCGTCCCGGCCTGACCTAGGGTCCAACCCTGGGTCGGACCCGGCCCGTGGGATCCATCCCGGCCCGCTGGGTCCCGGCCGGCCGCAGGCGCGGCCCACACTGGGCAACCCCAACTGGCTGGATGGCCAGCGTCTCCTCTGTGTGGTGTGGTTGCATGCTGCACCTTATATAGTAGCTGTCAGCGAGATGGACGCCGTCCCTCACTACTACAGCCTCGTGTTGTGGCTCTTATATGTCGGGTGGCGTGGACACACCCCGAAGCCCCTTCGCGGGGCTGGCTAATGCCAGATGCCGCCCTTGCTCTGTTGTGGCCGATAGGGCACAACATTTCTCTAACGGTGCAGTCGTGCCACCGCCTTCTTCACATTCATCCGCGGTTCCGTCTGCCATTCTGGAGTCCCACTGGTTCCAATCACTAGCACTGTTCACTGTCCTCCTCCTTCGTGAAGAACACATCAAAACCATAAATGTTGCGGAGTGGTTTGGCCAAATTTATTTGGCCCGCACCCTCCGCGTTAGAGCTGTAACAATCGGCATACATGTTCATAATTCAAGAAGGATGTCAATAATGGGATAAGGGGGTATAAATAAACAATACAACCTATAAGTTCCCCCACAAACACCTCCCGCAAAGATGGAAGAATCATGGGACAACCCGTTAGTCGGTAGACCCGCGTTCTTTGTATAAATTCAAAAACAGGGAAGAGGAAATCAAAAACACTCAAATGAAATAACCCTCTACCTTGAACATCAGAGAATCATCTGCACTTTCTGGTGGAACGAGTTCTTAGTTCTCTCTATTGGCTCCCACAGACACCACTCACATGTCACCCATTGGTGGTTCGATGTCGTCTATCACCTCGGCTTCGTCTTCTATGGGTCGGGCATCGCGAAACATTACCAGAGCTTCGTCGCTGGGTGAATTCAGGCCAAATCCTCCCCCCAAGATCCATATAAATAGTATAGGGGGAGGATATGTAATGATCATGGAATTTATGAAGGTTCATTTAATAGTAACCTTCCTAATTTCCAACAACGATTTTACTTAGTATTTGAAATTCAAGCCATTTAATTTACAATGGCGCAATAAAATTGGAGTTTTCTCAAGGGACTCCCCTATATTAAAGAGGGGTTCAGGTTGTCGCCACCAACATGAATTGATAAATGGATGTTTTCTAGCTTGGGCGGTCCCCACATCTTAGCATTCAATTGGGAGGATAAAAATAACATAAAAAGTTGTATATTATTTTATTTTAATTTTCATGAAAAACACAAAAAATAACATTCACCATCAGTGAACTGCAGTCATGGTGAAAGTATCCTTAAAAGAATATCAGGTCTTCGAGTTTAACGGTGTCCATGGATTTCATTTACAAGAACCAGTTCCAAAGTTACAAAATTCAATATGTGTGTACACTGAACGTACCCAAAAAATGTTTGGAAAATTATTAACAGTCACCCTCGACCCGCGTCGGTTGAGGTTAGGCACTTACCAAGTGAAACATACCCCAACAAAACCAATGGTACTCGTGGATAGCAATTCCGAGTTACCATTTAAAAGTTATGGATTTTACAGTAAAATAATTATTACTTAATTATTTTATTTACGGCCAAAATTTAACATTCACTGGTGGCCCATGCCGTCCAAAGTTAGTATCGTATTAAATAAAGTATTCCCTCACAAGTTCAACGGTGGTCTCAGATTTTCAATCCAAGCTACCATTTGTGAGTTATAAGAATTTGAAAAATAAAAGAATTTATTTAATTATTTTATTTACAGTTATGCTATTTTGCGGTTTTCTCAAAGGACGACCACGCTGACTACACTTAAGTCACGGCTAGGGTAAACCCTTCATCCTGACTGTAACGCTGCCCTCAGGATTCTGATCTGAGTAATAGTTTAATAGATATTCCACTATTATAGTAAAACACCTTACGTGCGCTAATTAATGATTAACACAACTTCGACAGATCATTTAGGGCACTACTGGCCTTGGAATCGCATGTCGTCAGAATTCACAGTCTCGAAAAATTCTTATATAATTAAAAAATGCATGGAATTTATGGGTCTTAACAGGTACCACAACATTATCACTACCTCTTGAAGCCATGTCCATTGGCAGAGGGATTCCTACCCTCCCTTAACTACAAACTACCATTGAGTGACCCAATTTATTACATGATGAGAAAAAATTATTCTATTTTTCAAAAACAGTCATTGAGATAGATTATGATTGGAAAATTAAAATATAAATAAAATTTACAATATAAATTTCTTTATAAAGGAACCAAATATTTCATTGATATCTATTATTATTAAATGAAATATTAATGATGTGGGGGTGAATTTACCATTTTAAAATTTAATTAAAATGTAGAGTATATATTCATAATTAGGTGATTAAAAAATTAATGTGACATATAAATTAAGATATAGTGTTATAACACAAGTATTTATAGAATAATAATTTTTAATTTCTATTAATATTTATGAATAGGATATTATTTTTACATTAAATATGATTCTTTGTCTGACAGCGTATGCAACATTCAAAAATTGGTTTTTTTTGAAATCTTACATTGCACACAATTTTTAGTTATACTGGAAAATAATATTATAATATTATTATTTAAAATGGTAGTTAAAGCCTAGAATTTGTATTGGTTGAAATGAATAAAACTAACTAAAATATTATTATTAATGTTTTTTAAATATCTTTACATATATCCAGAAAATTTTTTATGCTAAAAATAAGAATTAATCTGATTTTAAGCATGAAATACTGTAGTATTTTTAAAAGGTTGTTTACCACCTTTTGATGGAGATCACTTTTAAAATATAGTTTTTGTCAATTAAATATATTATATTTGAAAAAATAAACTTCTTCTATCTAATCGGAACATCAAAAATCACTTTGGAAAATTTTCTTGTAATTTTCTTATAATGTTCATTTTTTAATGAATAGTAAAAAATAACATATTTTATGTCAAAAATAATTTTTCATCTAATTTATTTATATAGTTATATAGTATATTTAACTGGTTTTAAATTTCAGTGGTATTATATTTTAATCATTTAATAAAATTTTGTTTATTTTATGTAATTTCACATTGAAATTGGACATAAGAACATGTCAACCGTTTGGTAGTTTTTATTTCTTAAAAACACATTTTTTTTGTTTTGCAAGTGGGAATTAAATTTTAATTTATTTTTTAACCATCTAGGGTTTGGATTTGAAAAATGGATTCTATATTTGGAATTAGCAGGTCCAAATTGTGTAAATTTATAATGTTTATTTTTGAAAATTATGAAATGTTACTTCAGTAATTATTTTATTTTCTATAGTTAAAGTGTAAATCTGGTAAATATGGGTAAAAAAATATTATAATAAAATTAAACTACCATAAAACATGTTATAATACTATTGGATGAAATATGTCAGACCATGGGAATCAACGGGTTGATTTTGGGATCCCATGGAGCCACATGGATGTGAAAATGAAATTTTATAAGAATTGATTTTAATTAATGATAAATACAACATTAACATGAATCTTTCACTAGAACACATTTAAAATGGGGTTATATAACTATTAATTTAGAATATGAATTTTCATTAAAAATCTAAAAATATTTTATACATCATCTTATTTTATTTGAAATGTTTTAACATCAAATAAATAATTATAAAATGACACGACGATGATGTAGTGATTACCTTATTGATTGAGAGTTTAAAAAATGGAAATTATAAATATTAAAATAAATTTATTTTAAAATATTTTATGAAATAAAAAAATTTAATGTATGATTAGGCCTTTTTAGGTTTTAATAAATTATTTTTTTCTTAATGAATAAAGTTGTAATTGATTTTTAAAAATTCATCATATGAATATTATTCTACTTTACATAAATGAGTTTTCAAAAAAAATACTTTTTTATAAAAAGATATAATAGTACTAAAATTCTATGATTCTGCCAAATGACTTAGATATTTTTTAAAATTTCCTTAATTGACCACTTGAGGTTCTATTGGAATTTTATAGGGACTATATTAACCATATAGTATGAATATACAAGAAGATGTGGTAAAAGTTAAATTATTTAACTAATGGTTAATGCTAAAGGATAAAGTTAATATTTTGACCTAGATTGTTCAAAAACCTATTTTTTTAGATGTTTGAGAACCATACACATCTTGACATTGATAAAAATGACTTTGGTACCATTTAAAACTGGAAATAATTTTATAAAAAAATAATATTTCAAAAAATTCCAAAATATCCCCTCCTCCCTTTTATAAAAGGGAATCATCTATACCCATTTAATAACACATCTAAAGACACATGTCTCATACAATATCAGACCAAATAATCTGCCGAAATCCCTATCATACTCCTACAATCCTTACCTTAGGAATAAGGAAATTCAAGTAAGCAGTTGGGCTCAAATCAAAGAGAGTTACCTGATTAAGAGGTAACGTCTTCTCTCAAGTTTATTTCCATTATTTTCATTCTTCGATTCATATTCTATTCTTATTATTAGATTAAAAAACAACATATATATTATAAATATAATAATAATTTTTTATGATATGGATTATAACTACACTTTCACACACCTTCATCAAATAGATATGAACATACTCATTCTGTGGATGTCGATCAGTTTCCTCAAGAAACAATGATTGTTTAATTTTCCCCAACTACCTATCATGGTGGTAATTATGATGGAAATGTATTTATATATTATATATATTATATTTATATTGTCTCTATGTCTCTATATTTTTATTTCCAACATTCCATTATGCTTTCCATAAAGATTAAATATAATAATTTCATTTGAGGAAGTGCGGACTACCGCCCCCTAAAAGTGATATGACTCATTCATGCCATACATGGAAAATATAAAAGATGGATTAGATTAAATTATGTAATATATATAATATAACAATATAATGAAATTATAATATACAAATTTATCATTTATTTTTCTTTCCATTAAATATGAAAAATAAATAAAAGTATCAATCATGCGTACATACGGTTTATTGTCTCTATCAAGAGTGTATTTCATTTATTATCTTTAAATGTTATGTACTATTATAAATACATATATATAACAGATATATATCATATTTAAATCATTAATATCATTCTAGAGATAATTTAATGTTTACCACATGGTCAAATTTTAATTATAACTAGTTCATTCTTACTCAAGTAGCGAATATCGACAAAACGACTGATATTAACTAAAATAATTATGTAATATTTATAACATGGTAATAAGGGATATAAAAGTAATAATAAACTTCAATAATGTTCTGAATAAAGTATAAATTTACTTATGTTTATTATTCAAGAAGAAAATGGAATTTTTGTGATATTCATACTCATGGTGAGAAAACTTCTTAACCCAATTTCTATATTGTTGGTTGATATTCTACTTCTTGTTTATATAGTTCTATGATTGTGTGAGAAATTAATATTGATATTATATATTTAAATTATAAATTAAATATGTTTAATTATAGTGAATACACATAATCTTTCTATTTTATTAAAACAATTATCTCTGTAAGAGCCTTCGTCTCAATCTCTTTCATTATGGTATATTTTTATTTATACATGGCCTTCTATTTTAGAGTGTATAATTATACCATTTTTATTTTAATTTCATTCGACCATTTTGAGAAGGATTATTTATTTTTATGAATCATTTTA
Source organism: Viscum album (assembly GCA_963277665.1). Taxonomy (NCBI): domain Eukaryota; kingdom Viridiplantae; phylum Streptophyta; class Magnoliopsida; order Santalales; family Viscaceae; genus Viscum; species Viscum album. Next base: position 1,344,165,885 of record OY728155.1, on the reverse strand, counting down.
TAAAATGATGAAGGGAATGTTTCATTTTAATGTTCATGGAAACAATGACCTTTCCTCCACTACAAGCATTATTTGATATTTGGATTTCATAACAAGACGTAATGCTTTTAAAAAAAATAAATAAAAAATAACATTATTTAGTATTATGGTATTGAAAATGGTTTTGAGAAATCATTTATTATGTAAATATCATGAAATGATATATTGTGATTGCAATGAAGAAATTTTATCTTTCATTTATGCTGATTTTAATTGTCATGAATATGATATGGTTATTTGGAATTGTTTACATATATGGGTAGTTCCCTAATAATCCAAGTGCAGATGAGCCCAAGATTTTTCTCCAATGCATTGGATACCATGGAGGAGGTAAATTTTAATGTTTCTCCTTATAGGTTTAGGGAATATTCTATGATGGGTATTCCAAAAGAAACTCCCTATCTATATTTGAAAGCTACAATGTAATATGTTAAGGATTCCAAAAGTTACCATTATGATTTCTGATTTATATATGTTATCCATAAATATTATTATTTTTTGAGGTGTGTTAAATATCACATGTTTTATGATTGAAATGCTTCATTTCATTTATTTTTATTCATCCCTGGAAAAAAGTTTTCTTTCCTTATTTTTATCTCGTAATGGGATTTTTATGCTCATCCCATGTTTTTGAAACGTTTTTCACCTAGAATAAGGAAGGTTTAGAGAAATAAAGAATTTAATAATATTTTTATTAAGAATATAATTCTGGTATTATTTAAGCGGTTTTTTTTGCGAAAAAATTGGATAGAGTATAAGTGTCCACTTTTTATTATTTGAGATGTAATTTAATAGTTTTGACCTATCTATTGAAAACTCTAGACATAAAAGGATCATCCATGTCAAATAAAGTAAATTCTTTATGAAAAGGAAATAATTTTTAATGTTTATAGTTGGGGCCTTACTTTTGGTATCAGAGGATGATTTAGATAACCATGGAGGTTAGGGTGTTATGTAAGCATACGTGAAATGTTTTACATAAACATAATTGATATAATATTAGAAAGAGATTATTTTAGATAAATTTAACGAGTTTATGATAACATTAGTAATTATATATTTCTGTTTAACCTCCTCATAAGACTCTATATGATGATTCTATAGATATAATCACAGTGTTTTTTGGTTTTAGTGAATGGTCGGATCTAGTAGGCACTAAAGTAACAATAAATGTAAAGGAAACTACGGTGATTTTCTTATTAAGAATCAAAATGAAATGGGATCTACAGTGAGAACCACTGTGGATATTTTTAACCAACTATTTGGACTCATGATTGACCACTTTAACCTTGGTGATTTTTATAAGGAATCGTATATGCGAGAATCAAATCCCTATGGATGTTTAGTTAATAATAATAATGGTAATTATATTCAAAAACCAATATGTCAAGGTTGTGGAAATAAACACGTAGGAAAATTCTTCAAAGGTATGGGAAGACATTATAGATGTGGATATGAAGGTCATCAAGCATAAACCTATCAGAGAAAGAAAAATCATTCTATTGACTCTAAGAAAGGGAAAGATATTCTTTACAAGGGATCAAATAAATATTTTAATTGTGGTGTTCATGGTCATTACACAAATAGAAGTACTTAGAAAAAGGTTAGGGAATGTGATAAGTAGGACCGTAAAAATATATGTTTACCTATACTAAATTCCATTCCAATTTATGAGGAGGAAACTGACAATGACCAATGAAAGGAAGGGATAATTTCATAGCTGATGATTTGACATTATTGAATCTTATCATATGATAGATTATTTTGTTTTTAGTAAATAATTATTACAAAATTTGATGGAATATTTGTTAAAGGATAATGAATAATTCATGATGAATAAGATGTCTATATTTTAGAAATTTGAGTGTTCCGATAAATATATAGGTTATGAAATGTCTTTTTGTTCATAGGAATAATTTGGATGACTTTTATTTTGGATGTGTAACCGTGATGTTTGTTATTTGAAAATGAAATTTGAGGAATAATTGTATTTTCTTTGGTAGATATATTTATTATGAACCATTTGGGTCTATATGATTATTTAATTTGAGGCAATTACGAGTTATTAATTTTTGGGATGCAAACGCGTGGTATGAGATGAAATTTGAGGTTAAAATATATTATAGTTATTTTTGAAAAATTTATCTCATTTTTAAGGAATTTTATAAAATAATATAGTTTTAGAAAATGGACAACCCAAAAGAAAGGTTACAACCAATTACGTCTGGTAAGGTTGTAGGAATCAAACCCACAACTGAAGGGAGACAAGGCCATATCGCCTACCACTAGCCTACGTGAAATCTTCATTTAGTATGCCTTATTCTTTTTTGTTAAATTATTTTATGGATTAAAAAATAATTTGAACTTGGGAAATTATTTTTTATCAATTGGACATTCTTATTATAGGAAAAAGATTTTTTGATTAAGTGGTATATGTTATTTTGGATTATGTTGGCTTATTTGGGAACACTATATGCCTTTGGAAAACAGAATACTATCAGTTTTCATTTGAGGAGTAATAGTGGAATTTTATTTTAGAAGAATCTATTTTTTTTGAATATATAACCATTTTTGTTATTTATGGAAATTATTAACTTATCATAGAGAATATGTGAATTGGTTAATTATTTTTTGGAATGATACTATATGAGTAATAGATGATATTTGGAGATGAATGTTATGATTTATCATTGAATACTATATGATCAAATATTTATGAATTTTGGGTTTCAATATTAGTTTGGTTTATTTTGAATAATTTTAAGGACAATAGTGTATTGAATGGTCTTTGTTTAACTTTGGGTATTGTTTGTTGAATTTTGGAGATTAAGAGTAGTATTTGTTTTAATGGATTACCCTTTTGGGGATTATCTGGTCTAGTACTAACCATTTTGGTTTTGGTTATTATGTAATGATAGGGGAAATAAATAATTAAACTTTTTTGGATTATGTGAATATTTAGAAGTTTATTCTAGAACTTCATATGTGACAAATTCATCTTCAATACTCATCGTTTTTAGAAAGTATGCGTTTGTGGTAGAAATTTATTAAAAGTATTAAACACCACTAAAAAACTAAGTATATCTCCTTATATTTTTAGTTAATATCAATAATATATTATTAAACATTTTAAAAAAGGGTATAAAAACAAAAACTTTGTTCTTTTGTTTTTTCTACTGCAATATCAAAGTCTATTTAACCCATCATAAGTGTTTGATTTTCTAGTGGTCAAATTTCTCTTAATTAGGTTTTCTATCACTCTCCATCAGAACATGATGGTTAGTTTCTCTTCCATATCCATGTTTTCCTTATATGTAATCCTAGTATGTGTTAACATGGGTGACCTTTTTACTTCTCTTTCATTCTCTAAAATTGATAGTTTTATTGACTCTTTTTCTGATGTGGGATTTTCAGTTATATTTCAAAGCGTGATTTTAAAATTGTTTTTACGCAATTTCTAAAAGGGGAGAAGGATGTAATGACCTAGGTATTTATAGAATAGAAATTTTTCATTGCTATTAATATTTATGAATAGGATATTATTTTTACATTAAATGGGATTCTTTTTACAATATCATACTCAACATGTAACAGTAGGTTTCTTTAAAATATTATGTTGCACAAAACATTTAGTTATACCAAAAAATAATATAATATTATTATTATTTTAAATAGTAGTTAACTTCTAGCTATTTTATTGGTGGAATTGAATAGATCTAACTACAATATGATTATATTTTTTTCCAAATATCTTTTCATTTATCCAATAAATTTTGGAGTGTAAAAATATGAATGAATTCAATTTTTATCATGGAACACTCTAATATTATTAAAAGGCTATTTTACCACCTTTTGATGGAGAACCATATTTAAATATAATTTTTTTTAAAATTTATATGTTATATTTTACAAAATAAACTTATTCTTTATAATTCGGATATCAAAATTTACTTTCGATAAATTTTTGGTTATTTTCTGACAATGTTCATTTTTTAATGACTAGTGAAAAATACCTCATTTTAAGTCCAAACATCTTTTTCATCTAATTTATTTATATAGTTATATTTTAATTTTGATGGGTTTTTTTCACGACCCCCTCCCACCAAAGATGCCCCTCCTGAGCTAAAATGGTGAAAGGGAGATAATGACCCCCCGAGTCCCGCCTCCAATAGGCCCCGGGGTGGCGACTAGCACCAAGGGTATGAGTTTTCACAATTATGGGAGGCATTACCCTTTTTATTTATTTAGGATCGGGAAATAGGACAAGTCAACAACCAAAAAGAAAAAAGAACAAGTGTATAGAAATAAACCCAAACCAATCCCACATGCATGTTTGAAAAATTTTATAATAAGGTACCAGTACAAGAAAGCTCAAAGTACAATACCAAAAGAAAAAAAGGGAACAATAACTGCAACAACTCCAACTGTCCGACTAGTAGGGTCTCGCACGGCCCTGGTAGTCCTCCTGGAAACCTGAAAGTAAACATAGGGTGAGCATACAAGTATACTCAGTAGGGAATCCTAAATCTCTTGTGCACAAGTGGGGAGACATCCTAATGTCCCGTGAGAACAACAGAAGTAACCTAGTAAGAAATTATATCCACCCAACCTCACCAGCCACACTCAACAAAACACAAGCACAATATGTAGTAGTATATAAGAAACAAGAGTATTGGGTACCCTACACCAGTTCCATTTAGTTAGCTGCTCTTCCTAATGATGAACGTCCTGACGTTGCCACACTCTCCCCGCCCGCACACACCTGGGCCTCACAACCACGTATCCCACCCGCACACACCTGGGCCTCACAACCACGTATCCCGCCCGCACACACCTGGGCCTCACAACCACGTATCCCGCCCGCACACACCTGGGCCTCACAACCACGTATCCCGCCCTCACACACCTGGGCCTCACAACCACATACCCCGCCCACACACACCTGGGCCTCATCCTGAAGATTCTTGGGAAAAGGTAGAACCTGCCCGAAGAGTCTTGGGCATAATCCACCCTAATCGAAACCTACCCGAAGAGTCTATGGTGTAAGGTTGCCTCAAGCCATCACAGCCTAGGGGAGAAGGAGAAGGAAGGAGCTAGTAAATAAGGAAAAAACACCCTCTCCCATTAAATGGGAGTGTTCGGAACTAAGTGATCAACATGGGTGGGGTGCGATAAACACAAAAGATACAGATATATATATATATATACTAACCACACAGCCCAACCTATGGCTTCTAAACAGAGGGACTGAGCACGTGCCTCGACACTGCTACTACGAAGCATGCATACAACAAACAACCCCAACCCCATTTAGGTTTTCACGTTTCAGCAGAATTAGTTTATTAGTTCCTTAACTACTGGGAAACTATCCACAACCAACCACATCGATCGTTCATAAAAACATATCCTTGCCATCCACAAATCAACTTAGGAAAACATAAGAAACACAACCAAGTCCTTCTTATCAACCATAAAACCCAATTGATTATTAATCATGTTCCATTACCATGAACCACCATTCATTAAATCTTCCACTATTTATTTATTATTCACAACCCATAGTCTGTTCAAATTTAACCCCAGCCCTACAGCCCCGCTTACAACCACCATAACCACAACTGTACCGTACATTATTTCCCTTTTAATACCATTTATCATAGCCCCACTTCCGTTACAAACATAACATTCACACCAGCCCATAACAAAGACAACCACAGCCCCGCTGCTCACCCAAACCACAACAACCCACAAAACACCCCCCATCACATGCCACGTAACCAAGCCAATACCCACATGTTCATTATTCCATTTTTCTTTTACCGGGGTGATCACACAAGGGTTCCAGATTTTAAATATCCAACTTTACGTGATTAACCAATTTCCACATTCCACAAAGTTTCATCCATAAGAAAATCCAGAAGGAGAGGGCAACATTTAATTGGGTAAGCAAAGGACCCCAACGACCATGATTTTCCGTAGGCAGAAGCTCATTCAATTCACAACATAATTTCACAGGATATAAAGTAACAACAATCACAACTTACCATCCCCGTTCTTTAACCAGTTATTATCTTTATTTAAAGGTTCCACTGTTCCTCATGAAAACAAGAGGATACCCACCCCACATGATGCAAAAATTAGAGAGACGAATGTAAGATCCCTACCTCAACGGGTTCTGATCACAGCGCTCTCCCGGATCAACTTTAGAAGAAGTCTATCGGCGTCTGTCACCTCTGTCGAGTCCCGGAAAAACTTCCTTGGTGGAAGTCGGAAAGGAATGTCTGAAGGGAAGACAACAGATCCAAGCTCAGAAGTTCCGCCTCTTCGTCACGATCCTATGGCCGCTGACGGATCATAAATCGGAGCTCGGATGAAGATGTTATGGAAGAAAGAGCCTTCGAGTCTCTTGGGAGAAATCTACTCAGAGGGAAAGGGGAGGAGAGGGGTGAGTTGAAAGGAGGAGGGGACCCCTCCTTTTATAGGTGTGAGAAGAAAAAGTACACGGCGTGTACTTTATGGTACGTGGCGTGTACATGGTTCTTTCACACGGTCTCCACGCGGCTTCCAACACAGCTCCGTAGATATTGACTGGTCAACACAGGGTTTGAGGGTAATCCATACACGAGGAAGGACTACACGACATGTATTTTAGACACACGACGTGTACTCAGTTCTTTCACACGGCAAGGACACTGCTCCAACACGGTACAAGGCCGTTGACTGGTAACGCGTACGCAGGGTCGGACTACACAGCGTGTAGAACTGGACACACGGCGTGCACCCATTTATTGCACACGGTAAGGACACGACCTTCAACACGGGGTATACCCGGAAAGGTGGTACACGGCGTGTAGTTTCAAAATTCTGGAAAGTGTGGGAAAAGTCCATTTTACCCTCCAGAACACTTCATGGCCTTCTTTTTGACAAAGGAATGGGCCGGAGTTGTCCGGGGCATTACATCAGATACCTCTTAAAACATTATCATCATAGAGAATTCAAAAACCAACCCAGAGGAAACCCAACAAGATACCTCTTAGAGTTCTCGTTATAACAGGAACTGAAACAACAACCCTAATCATATGTGTTAGGAATTCCTTCTCCCTTGTTGAGATATTATCCACTTTAGGCAGCACTGACTCACCTGCACAGGTTTAATCGCATCTTCATTAATGTGTCTCTATTAAGAATTGGGTCTTCCCACTTTCATACATTAGTATTTTTCAACTCGCACTACCCCCAACACCACACAACCCACACACTGCCTGAACACATGGCTTGGGGAATTCCTTCTCCCATGTCGAGATATTATCCGCTTTAGGCGGAACTAACTTTCCTGTACGAGTTTAATCACATCCACATTAATGCGTCTCGATTAGGGATTAGGTCTTCCCACTTCCATATATTAGGATTTTCCAACATACACTTCCCCCAACACCGCACAACCCACACACTACCCGAACACATGGCTTGGGGAATTCCTTCTCCCATGTCGAGATATTAACCGCATTAAGCGGCACTAACTCGCCTGCAAGGGTTTAATCGCATCCACATTAATGCGTCTGGATTAAGGATTATGTCATCCTCTACCCACCTGATAGGGATTTTCACATGCATTTAATGAAAAGTGGGAAACAACATAGTATTAAAAACTCACTAAAAACAAGGGCCAGGCCCAAAGAATGAGCAAAAGAGTTCCAACAATGGAGTTTAATTCTCCCAATCAAAACATAAAGGAGATCATTAAAAAAACCCAAACACATCTCTATCAATCCCTGGTCCTTCTAGAGATTCTTCCTCTAATGCATGAAACTATCTGTGCCTAGATCCTCTGCCTCTCTGTTGACGTCCGCCTCCTCGACCACGTCCCGGTTGGAATCCTTGAGGAACTCCATGTGGCTGGCCACCACCTGCTCCATCTCCCCTCAGAGGGACTCTAGCCTGTTGCTGCTGGAAGGGTCATGCCGGTGACTGGTGTTGCTGAGGCGAGCGCTGAACCTGTCCAAATGTACCATAATGAGCTTGGGTCGGGCACCGACTCTGAACGTGCCTGAATCCTCCATAATAAAAACACTTTGGTCCTTGGCTCGTGAAAAAAGGGACAAGGACCAAAAGATTTGAACTGGAACTGCTGGGGCCTGCTCCCTACCAGCCTAAAACTGGAAGGTCCCATCACAGGAGACCTACTGCTGACTTCCTCCCCCTTCGATGAGCCTGGCTGGATCCCCTCTCGGGGTGCACCTCCCAGCGAGTGCATCCTCTCTACAACCTCTGCCTTCTTCTGCACCGCCAAGTACGTCGGAAGGGTGAAGTGGATGACAGCATACTGGAGTGAAGGACGAAGTGCCTCCTCCAAACGTCCTGCCCGAGACTCCTCATCCAGAAATAGATCTGGAGCAATGTGCAAGAGATCCATGAACTTGATCCCCAGATCTCGTACTGACATACTCCCCTACTGAAGGGAGAGTAACTCCTGCCGCTTCTCCACCTTGATCATGGAATAAATGAATTCCTCTCATAATTCCTTCTCAAAGTGAGCCCAAGGAACCTCTACCTCTATCCTCTCTCCGATGTAGAGTATCCACCACTATCGTGCCGCGCCTCTCAACTGACTGACTGCTAGGGGAACCCAGTACTTTCTCGAAGCACGGATCAAGGTAAAAGTGATCCCTAGCTCCTCAATCCACCCATCCGTCTCCGTATCCGAAGTACTACCCTCGTACTTCTTGAGGGCCTGCGGCTAAAAAGAATGGAGAGTCTTCTACCACTAGCTATATTCCTCCTCTCGGTCAATCCTCAGATAATCGACCGCATGAATCTACTGGGCCTTGGCCGTCTGAGCCACCCAGGGACGACGTCCAGGTGCCATAGCTTTACGGTAAACAAGGATCGCCTAAGCCAAAGTAGTAAGGAAAACTGAGGGTTTTATTTTATCATTTTATTTCAATTTCTTTCCCAGAACACCCAAATCAAGTAAAACACAATCATGATGATGCATGTACCTTCCCTAGGGTCTCTTCCCTGCAATCAATGTAGTCTCACTTGGTCGTTAGGTAGGCTCAGAGTCCTTGCATTAGATCACGGGGGGTCCTAAAATCCCTTGTCCTAACTGGTATTCCCTGGCATATGTCACGCACCAAGATTGAATAACATTCCCACCTTACCATCCCATGAAATCCTCATTGCGCCTGACTCCAGACTCCATCCTATCTCTCAAACATCACCTCTAATACCATTCTGTCATGACCCCCTCCCACCAAAGATGCCCCTCCTGAGCTGGAAATGGTGAAAGGGAGATAATGACCCACGAGTCCCGCCTCTAATAGGCCCTAGGGTGGAGACTAGCACCAAGGGTATGAGTTTTCACAAGTATGTGAGGCATTACCCTTTTTATTTATTAAGGATCGGGAAATAAGACAAGTCAACCACCAAAAAGGAAAAAGAACAAGTGTATGGAAATAAACCCAAACCAAGCCCACATGCATGTTTGAAAAATTTTATAACAAGTTACAAGTACAAGAAATCTCAAAGTACAATACCAAAAAAAAAACAAGCGAACAACAACTGCAAAAACTCCCACTGTCCGACTAATAGGGTCCCGCATGGCTCTGGTAGTCCCCCTGGAAACCTGAAAGTAAACGTAGGGTGAGCATACAAGTATACTCAGTAGGAAAACCTAAAGCTCTCATGCACAAGTGGGGAGACATCCTAATGTCCCGTGAGAACAACGGAAGAAACGTAGAAAGGAATTCTATCCACCCAACCTCACTGGCCACACTCACCAAAACACAAGCACAACAGATAGTAGTATATAAGAAACAAGAATATTGGGTACCCCGCACTAGTTCCCTTTAGTTAGTTGCTCTTCCTAACAAAGAATGTCCTGACGCTGCCACACTCTCCCCGCCCGCACACACCTGGGACTCACAACCACATATCCCGCCTGCACACACCTGGGCCTCACAACCACGTATCCCACCCGCACACACCTGGGCCTCACAACCACTTATCCCGCCCGCACACACATGGGGCTCACAACCACAAATCCCACCCGCACACACCTGGGCCTCATCCCGAAGATTCTTGGGAAAAAGTAAAACCTGCCTGAAGAGTCTTGGGCCTATGCCACCTCAATCGAAACCTACCCGAAGAGTCTAAGGTGAAAGTTCGCCTCAATCCATCACATCCTAGGGGAGAAGAAGCTGGAAAGAGCTAGTAACTAAGGGAAAAACACCCTCTCCCATGAAATGGGAGTGTTTGGAACTAAGTTCTCAACATGGGTGGGGTGCGATAAACACAAAAGATACATATATATATATATACCAACCACACAGACCAACCTATGGCTTCTAAACAGAGGGACTGAGCACGTGCCTCAGCACTGCTAGTACGAAGCATGCATACAACAAAGAACCCGAAGGCCATTTTGGTTTTCACGTTTCAGCAGAATTAGTTTAATAGTTCCTTAACTACTGGGAAACTATCCACAACCAACCACATCGATCGTTCGTAAAAACATATCCCTACCATCCACAAATCATGTTAGGAAAACACAAGAAACACAACCAAGTCCTTCTTATCAACCAACCAACCCCATTTATTATTAATCCTGTTCTATTACCATGACCCACCATTCATTAACTCTTCCACTTTTTATTTATTATTCATAACCCATAGTCCGTTCACATTTAAACCCATCCATGCATCCCCGCTACCAACCACCATAACCACTACTGTACTGTACATCATTTCCCTTTTAATACCATTTATCACAGCCCTGTTGCCATTACCAACATAACATTCACACCAACCCATAACCAAGCCAACCGCAGCCTCGCTGCTCACCCAAACCACAACAACCCACAAAACACCCCCATCACATGCCACGTAACCAAGCCAATACCCACATGTTCATTATTCCATTTTTGTTTAATCGGGGTGATCACACAAGGGTTCCAGATTTTAAACAGCCAACTTTATGTGATTAACCAATTTCCACATTCCAAAAATTTCCATCCATAAGAAAATCTATAATGAGAGGGAAACATTTAATTGCATAATCAAAGGTCCCCAACGACCATGATTTTCCGTAGGCAGAAGCTCATTCAATTCACGACATCATATCACTGGATATAAAGTAACAGCAATCACAACTTCTCATACCCGTTCTTTAACCAGTTATTATCTTTATTCAATGGTTCAACTGTTACTCATGAAAACAAGAGGATACCCACCCCGCATGATGCACAAATTAGAGAGACAAAGTTAAGATCCCTACCTCAACAGGTTCTGATCACAGCGCTCCCCAGGATCAACTTTAGAAGAAGTCCATCGGCGTCTGTCACCTCTGTTGGGTCCCAGAAAAACCTCCTCAGGTGGATGTAGTAAAGGAAAGGCCGATGGGAAGACAACAGATCCAAGATTAGAAGTTCCACCTCGTCGTCGTGATCCCGTGGCCGCTGAAGGATCGTAAATCATAGCTCAGACGAAGATGTTTTGGAAGAAACAGCCTTCGAGTCTCTTGGGAGAACTCTGCTCAAAGGGAAAGGGGAGGAGAGGGGTGAGTTGAAAGGAAGAGGGGAAACCTCCTTTTATAGGTGTGAAAAGCAAAATTACACGGCGTGTACTTTATGGTATATGGCGTGTACTCGGTCCTTTCACACGGTCTCCACACGGCTTCCAACATGGCTCTGCGGTCATTGACTGGTCAACACAGGGTTTGAGGCTAATGCATACGTGGGGAAGGACTACATGATCTGTAGTTTAGACACACTGCATGTACACAGTTCTTTCACCCAGTAAGGACATGTCTCCAACATGGTACACGGCCGTTGACTGGTAACGCGTACGCGGGGATGGACTACACGGCGTGTAAAACTGGACACACGGTGTGCACCCATTTATTGCAGACGGCAAGGACACGACCTTCAACACGGGGTATACCCGGCAAGGTGGTACAACGATTTTAGTTACACTACATGGTGTGTACTCAAATTACACGGCATGTAGTTTCAAAATTCTGGAAAGTGTGGGAAAAGTCCATTTTACCCTCCAGAACACTTTGTGGCCTTCTTTTTGACAAAAGAATGGGCCAGAGAGGTTCGGGCCATTACAGTTTTAAATTTTAATTGTATTATAATTTTATTATTTAATATAATTTTGGACATTAGATGTAATTTTACTTTGAAATTTGACATAAACACATGTCAATTTTTCTGTAGATTTTATTTCTTAAAAACATGTATTTTTGGTTTTGACAACAGGAATTAATTTTAAATTTTTTACAGCAAATTATGTGTTTTTAATTTGAAAAAATGTATTATATATTTTGAATCAGGAGTTCCAAATTGTTTAAATAGGTTCATTTAATTTTTTGACAGTATGAATAGTAATATTATTAATTATTTTATTTACCATGGTTAAAGGGTTAATATTGTAAATAAGTTTAAAACATAATATTATAATAATCATAAACTACCAAAACATGTGTACTAATACTATTTGACGAAATATATCTAAACATGGTAATCATTGTGTAGATATTTGGACCCCATAGATCCACTTTGAGGTGAAAAATTACAATTGATAAGAATTAATTTAAATTAAAGAAAAATATTAAATAATCATTTATCTTTATCTAAAAGTAATTTTATATGTGGATATATAAGTGATATATTCAACTATTAATATTAATTAGAAAGGTAAAACTATTTTCTACCTCAAGGTATTTTGTTTATAATTTTTAGACTTCAAATAAATATATATATTTATGACACAATGACGATGTCGTGATTACCATATTAATAGATGGTTTACATAAATGAAATTATAAATATTAAAATAAATTTATTTTAGACATTTATATTATATCCAAGAATTTTATGGATGTATGTCTTGTTATATTTTACTTTTTGATTTTTGTTTCAAATGAATCAAATTGTTATGGATGTTTAAAAATTCAGGATATTAATCGTATAAAAATTGACATAAATGAGTTTTTAAAACAAATAAAATTTTATTAAATGATATAATAGTCATAAATATCTAATATTTTACCAAATGAGTTAAGTAATGTTGAAAATAAAAATAATGTACCAATTTAGGTTCTATTTTCATTTTATAGGTACAATATTAACTATATATTATGAATATACATAAAGACATGGTAAGAGTTAAATTAGTAAACAAAGTGTTAATGCTAAATGATATGATTAAATTTGTGACATAGAGTTATATAAAACCTATTGGTTGAGAGGTTTGAGACCCAAACACAAATTATCTTTGAAATAAATTATTTTTGGACCATTTTAAACCGAAAATAATTTTATAATAAATGATATCTCAAAACATTCTTAAAGTTCCCCCCTCCCTTTTATAAAAGGGAATCAACTATACCCCTTTTATCGCACCTCTAAAGACCCTTGGATCATCCAAAATATGCCCAAATAATCTCCAAATATCTATATTTTCCTACTAGAAGCCTTAAGTTAGGCATAAGGAAATTCATGAAAGCATTTTGGCAGAAATCAAAGGGATTTATCTGATTTAGAGGTATTGTCTTCTCTCAGGTTATTTTCAATTATATTCTATCTCCACTCCCTATTATATTCATATTATTTGATTACATAACAAACCCTATATTATCAATATACTATGATGTTTTAATGGAATGTATTATAACTATTTTTACTCACATGAACATCTAATGGATACGAACATACTGTTTCTGTGGATGGAGAACTACTGCACCACAAAATGATGATTGTTCAATTTTACCCTACCTCCTTCCATAGTGGCAATTATAATGGAACTGTATTATTTAAGGAGTTTTATTTTTGTGAAAAAAATGGATAGAGTATAATTTTATACCTTGTCTTTTTTGAGATGTGATGTAATAGATATGTCCTAATTCTTTAAAAATCATAACTAGAAAAGATCCTAAATGTGAAAGATAGTAAATTTGTAATCATAAATCCATATTATGTAATGTTTAAGGCTAGGCTTTACAGATAGTTGATAAAATTTAAACTAATTTTTGCAGATTATATCAATTAAAATTATTAACATTTTTGATTGAATTTAATTTTTTCATGTATTTGAATCAATGATAAATGTTAAATCATAAATGAGATATAATAAATAGAAGAAAATAAATATTTATAAGGAGTTTATAAAAAGTTTAATGAGGACCTTTATGTCTCTAACACACAAAAATTTAGATCAATGACATAAATACAATTAGATATATAGTGAAAAGAAATATTTCGAGTGAAATTTTGGATTTTGATAACCCTCTTGAGATTCTGTTTTAGCTAAAGAACAACTCCCTCACTTTTACAGAGTGAGAACCCATTTGAGAGAGGATGATGAGCAGAGATATATCTATTTTATAAATTCCATTATAATTTATCTCAAAAGTCACTTTGATATATGGATACATTTTGGAGATGAAAAAAATTAGATTTATTTTCGGAATTCAATTTAATGAGAGGTGAGATATTGTCTTTTATATGATCATGAAATTTGGCATTGATTAATTTTGATAACATTGTTGGGAGAAAGGTAACAATAATATACTATTTAGTTATCTATTTACTACCTTAAAATAATTCAGAAATATTATGTAATTAACATTAATTAATTATGAATTTGAAGAATATATTTTAGAGGGGTTGAACAATGTTACATGTATTTCATTTTTATCATAGGATAAAATGGATTTCACTGTCTTATGGTGTATACACCATGGCCCCTTTGTCCTTTAATTTCGCAACACCATTCCCTATTATAATTCCATATGTATATTTTTTCCAAAAAACGATTATATCCACCACATAAATGACTATAATTACATATTATAGGTCTACCATTCCTTAGTAATGGTGCAAAATACCCAAAAAAGCATTTTCTCATTTTTTTAGGAAATGTAAAACATGTTTCTTCCAAATCCATTAAATGCATTTTATGGATCATTTATTAGATTCAAATTATTTAATCAAGTTACAATACTTAAATATTATCATTAATGATAATGAAATCCTTTTATAAGATTATCATACTAAAACATGTATCTATCACTAGATATTAATTATAATCACTAATGAATAATAATAAGAATTTTTTAGAAACATATAAGGGAATTTGTGATCATGAGAACACCATTAGAGAAAGAGGAGATATAGCATTAATTTTAGATAATAATTAATGATAATAGAAACAAATTTCATAGTTTTTTTATAGTATATTATAATGGATTAAGCCAATGATATTCAACTGTCATAAAAATCATCGTGAATTCTTAGTATCCTGGACTATAGTAAGTTGAATATATTTCATCAGATAATTATAATGGATCTACGATTTATAATTGATCTTATTTTAATTTTTAATTTTTTATTTTATTAATTATTCCTTAAATATTGACAATCTATGATAATATACTTTCCATTAAAAAAATTACCAGATTTTAGGAAAATATAATTTTTTGGTTCATTGAAAACAAATGTAAAATATTTAGAATTTTTTTCATAGATATTATTTTATTTTTAGAGGATGGATTTTTTTCTATGAATATAATTTTTTAGTGGGGTATTATTTAAATAATATAATTTTGGATATTAGGAATAGAAATTGTTTTAGAATTTTCATAAATGTGTTTTTATTGATTAATAGAGTAACAAATTTACATGGTCTGAATGTTTTATAGTGTGTAATATAAAAAGTGTTGGAATAGTAGTGTAAGACACTCAAATTTATAATTATTAATATATGAGATTCTATAAAAATATGAAGACATTTTTAGTAACATTTAAATTTATAATTATCATAGTAGCTTAAAATTATATGGTAAATTAACTCTAATAATTTCTTGGAAAGTATTATTTTAAAATTTTATGGATTATTTGGGATGGTTTATATGGATATGATTTTGTTCTTTTTTGTATTATATTTTAAAAAATATTAATTCTAAAAAAAATTATATTAATTTTTTAACTTTGATCATACATATATATTCATTAGTTTAGTTTTGGGAGAACCTAGAAAGTACAATATTACATTCTATACACTATACTATCAGTGTCTGTAGAAATTTGAGTTATCAATTTAGAAAATTTTAGGATAGATCATTCTATATAAATCAATATTATGAATTGTATTTATAGAGGAATTTCATGGTTTAACCAATACATTGTTTTCGGTATTATACCGTCCATGATGGATGCATGTTATTTGTACACAATTAGTATGGTTTTTTTGATTCGACACATTGTTTTTATATTACTACTATATAACATTACATTAGATACATTCATGAGGATTTAAAAACGTTGCCTGTTTTGATGAATTTTTTTATTCAATTTCATATAATTATGTTTTATTTTGGGAAAATTACATTTTCTAATTTACTATATTCTTTCCATTTGAAATAAATTATTTAATATTTATAATCATTGCGTAATGTGACAACCCATCAATTGGTTTTAATGGAATTTATTCAGTACATAGGGTTACAACATTTTAAAATTTTCCATCTTTTCTCTATAATGAGTATCATGATTACATGCTGTAATAAATATCCTATCGTCACGATTCAAGTGGTAACTATAATGATTTTTTGGATAAATTATATTTTGAGAATCCTAACATTAATAGTAGTTCATGTATAATATGGCTTTGAAGAATAACTAGACCATGATTTCATAGAATGAGAACAATTTTCAGGTATCTTAACATGCATGAGTTAAGAGAAAATAAATTTTTATGGATTCTAAAAATTATTTAATTATTGAATGTTATTTTAAAAAATTTAACAAGGGGTTATTTTAAAAAAATTGAATAATATTTTTTATTGAAAATAATTTGGTTAAAATTCTATTTCAATGATTTTTGTGATAATGAAATTATAATTTATATAAATTAAATATGTTAAATTTATAATTATAGACATAATCCTATAACTATGTTTTCTTGATATTTGAATTATGTCGACATTGAGGAAGATGATATATATAAATATTCTTCTTTAATTGAGATTTATATAGTGGAGTAAATTCATCTACTAGGTGAACATATTAATTATAGTGGAGGTAGAAATAAGGAATATTATCCTAATTTTTTATTCTATTGGTTAAGATAACTTTTGTGAGAATATATTAATGTATAAATAGATATCATGTGATATATATGATGACTACAATCTCCATATCAAGAATTATCCTTTATTTAATAGCGATATAGTAGTGTAGGTGAAATACCCTTGAATTAATTTTAGTCATTAATGTTTTCATTTAATGGCCACTATAACATAATACATATAAAATCATTGAATTATATGATCAATTAAAAATTCAAAAATATTCTTATTTTCATATGATTATTTGATTATAATTTTTTTAATACATCATGTCAAAATTAAGTTATGTTTAATTTTGAAAATTTCTAATTCTATAAATATTTTAACGTGAATGATTTTATTGATATAAGAATTATATAAACGTTTATTAAATCATATTTCTCAATCAAAAATATTGTTTACAAGTAATATAATTCATAAATATTTTAATAATGGACATAAAAATAAATTATTAACAATTTTAAAATCTAATAAATGTTTATAAAAAATAAAAACAAATTTGTATTCCTTTAATATAATGAACTATTCAAACAAACGAGATAAAGCATAAAATAACCTAAAAACATGATTAAATACAATTTGTTGAAGGGAAATCAACACTATTTCTTCCAATATTTGAAATTGAGACCCCTTGGAAACAATTTACCATGTGGGTGAATTTTTTATATATTAATATTGCAATGTTTTATATGTTTTACATGCTGTATAATTATAGAAGGGAATATCTCATCCTATCTTATCCAATAATTTTGATCCACATATCATGAAAAATGTTCAACAAAATTCCTGATTAACATTAGTTTTCTAAGCCATTAGGGTTTTTTTCAGAATGAATTGTATCTATGGTAAACCATTATCCCTATTGTAAGGGTTAAAAAAATATTAATGAGGGGGTTTGAATAACGAGATAAAGGATAAAATATCATAAAAAACTGACTAAACCATAATACATGAAATTATTTTGACCATATCACTTACAATATTTTAAATTGAAACCATTTGGAGAAAAAGTAACAATAAGTTAATTTATAATATTTTAATTTTCTTATAATTTATATTTTCCACCCTTCCCATCTTTTAAAAGCCCACATCCTCTCCTATATTATCTAAACTTATTGTTCCTTGTATCATGACCAATCCCAACAAAAATACCTTTTGAAAATTATATATATCATTTTTCTTTTTTTATTCATTAAAAACAACTTCATTAATTATTAAAGTTGTATACAATGAAGTCAACAAAAATAATTGGTATATATTGTTACGGAGAATTTTTATTTATATTATTAATATAAAATCAAGAAATATTCATAAACAAAATTACCATTATTAAATAAGTATATTTAAATGAATTATATAATTTTATGTTAATATTTAATTAATTTTATATCTTATATCAATATATTTGAAAATAAAATATGTCACTCATGCATACATATAAACATCATTATCCTCAATTTTTTTGGCAATTCATCATTCATAAACACATCACATAGAATGTTTTAATGATAAAAATAATTAATCTATATGAATTTAATGACATAATTATAATTTATTTAATATATTTTATCAACTATATTCTTATCCTTCCATCTAGTTGAAAATTATTACGGCAATTATGCATACATGTGGACTACCACCTCCTAGATGTGATATAATTCATTTTCATATATCAAACATTAGTGGGATATTATAAAATAATGAATGATATATAATATTTTTGTATAATTATGAAAAATAGTATATGATGGATCCATTTCAAAACAATATTATGTATGTTTAATTTACCAATGAATTATTGTTGAAATTGGCAGACCAACATTTTGTGGGCAACATAAGGATGAAAAATTCTATGACTGAATTCTATATAAATACAAAAACCTTATAAATAAAAAATATATATATTTATATGTAAAATCATAAAATTAAATAATATAAGAAATTTAATTTGATTATTCATGAGTATATTATCCATCATACGTAGAAGTTATAAAAGGTAAGTGTTTTTTATCTATTTTCGCACAATTTTTAATTATATTATATTACACAACTAATTTATTTTACATTGTTTATATACTAAAAATGGATATATTATATCATGATTTTATCTGAATTCATTGAATTTATTTTTCCAATTTATGTTTTAGATTTTAATGGGTTTCGAATAAGAAGTTTATAATGTTGTAAAAAAAATTTCTATCTCACTATTATTTAGAACTACCTTTGTCTACAGTTATGTTAGACGAATATTATGTTACTCCAATAAAAAAAATGTTATATTTTATAATCTATTGAATATTCTTTAGGATTCTATTTTTCAACATTTTCATTATTTAATTCTCAGAGACCAATATTATTCTCTTTAATCTAATTGAAACTTATTTTTCCATTCAATCAGAAATATTTTTTCCTTCTATATATTTTAAAAATAGATAAATATTGAAATTTTATATTATATAATGATTGTGTAATGTTATTTTCAACCACACGTGACATTATTTTCAATTAATTATAATTGAGTATTCATAAATATTAATGAACATTTCATTTTAATAATTTTGAAAATGTATGAATGGAATGATTTCTATATAAAAAACATAAAAATAATTTCCAACATATATGATTGTTATTTGATATTTACCATTCTATACAAGTTACATGGTATTTAAAAGGGAAAATTTTGAACTAGTTTTATGTATTTTAGTTTTTATATTAATATAAAAATTATTTATTTCAAAAATATAGAATTGGATTTGGGAATGGATTTATAACATAGTTTTTTGAAAAAAATTAAAATATAATTGTGCAATGTTTTGTTCATAGGATCAATTCAATTTTACACTGTAATTACCAACATTAATTTATTTATTTAAATCCTCCAATAGTGATTAATTTTCGATCTTCTATCAATATTTATTGATTTGCAGATTATAGTATGTTTTCTTATTGCTTAAATTATTTTAGATTTTGTTCAATATCTAACCTAATTTTTCAATGCACATTGTTTTTCATTTTAATGTCTATAATTTTTGTGCCGTTGACTTTATGAGAACCCTTCTTTTTATTACAAACTAGTGAATTATTTATTACATAATCATCACATGATACAACATAGAATATAGAGAGTTCTAGTGTCTTTAGGGATTATGATCAGTAAATAACAACTTAAAACATGAAATATCACATCTTTATTGAAAAATTCTTTAACATGACCACTACATTCCCTCGTACTTAGCATTCCATGCGATTACCTGAAAATAGGCATACGGAAAAGGTGAGCTATAATGCCCATTAAGGGAATAAAAATGGAATAACATAGGGAATACAATACATTTTAGAAAATAGGCATATTAATGGATAAAAAAATAAGCATGAACATAAAGTCATGATTAAGAATGATAATCATAACATGGAAATTTGTCAACAACACTTAACATGATATTATCATGAACCAACGCTCATTGTATATAGAGCTTGATTAAAACATCATTGCACATAAAGCACGAGAAAACCCTTGTTGCACTAGAATTGGAATGAGCCAACACTCATTTCACATGATGTATCATGATACTATACACTACCCAATGCATTGGAGCGCTATCAGGGTGCACCCTCTTTAAAAATTTCATTTCATGCATAAGTGTGCCACATGGATCATAAAACAAGGGTTCATTAAAAATAATCATTTATTACATGATAACGGAATGTGGAATTCATACATGAGACTCTATAATAAATATGTAAATGTGTATAGAGGTTAATACCCTTGATAAAGAAATGGTCATGGTATTCACTACACAATGACTTGGGCATGGAAAAACATTTTCCAATTTCAGCACCAAAACGTCGTGACATAAGAATTCATAAAAAAAATGGTTGATGAGAGATAAAGGGTTTCCACATTATATTTATAGTAAATAGATAGTAATTGTTTAAATAGATACTCGTCCCAAAATTTTTAATGGAATTTATATTTATGATACAAAAGAATTGTATGAATGTAAATGAGGAGAGAGAAATTCCTTTCGAATTTCAGCATAGTAACTGGTATACATGGGAGGAAATTAAATAAAGGGAAAGGAGTTTATAACAATTGAAACATAAATAGGGCAGTATGGTTGAGGTTAAAAATCATACCCTAACATTTAAAATTGAAAATAAAATGGCATTATAACATAAAGAAATTTGGACAAAAATGAGAATGGGGGAAATCCCTTACATGTATGTATGATCCCAACAGTTTGGGAGAGGCTTGAGAGAGGATTCTTGGAAGCTTGGGGAATCTTGGGAGGATTCTAGAGAGATGAGGTCAGGGTTTGGTGGAACTCCAAAGGCTTTCTATGAAGTGGAAGTAGGAGCTTGGTGTGTTAATATATGAAAGTAGAGGGAATTCATTGTTATTTAGGTTTGGGACACCTAACATTAAACTAATCAAAAACACAAACCGGTCCATGGTTTTGGCCAATGGTTTTTGTAAAAGGGTAGTGGAAAAGATATTTTATAATAACAATGGCCGATTTTCTTAAAATAATAGGGTTGCTTATGTGGAGGTGAGTCGCACTCTCAAGGAAAACAATTCAAAAAGAGAAAATGTTTTATAAACCTTGAAGGGTCCACTAGAGCATTGTAAAATAAATCAAACAAAACAAAAATCACATTATTTAAATAGAAAAAATATATTTTCTGATAATATTGTTTATTGTATTTTATTACATCACTATTTGGTCGTTATGATTTCATTAAACACATTATATATTTAAACTGTATTTAATTTTTACCCAAAAATTCGACTATCTCAGAAAATTATAAAAAATTAAACATTCGATAATTTTGACATCGCGATTCCAAAAATAATATTCATTTTATCTGAATAATTATCTAAATATGTGAATTTTAAATTTTAATATAAAAATTGACATTTATCGAAAATTCATGGGTTTTGAAAAAAACAGCTTTCAAATATTAATAAAAATTTAAATTGCATTCATTAAATAATATGAAAATTTATATTTAATAAAAAGTAATTTAATAATAATAATAATATTTTATGAAAATATTATTTAATTTAAAAATCCATTACTTCATCAAAATAGATTTCTTAGTTTAATATTTACTAAACATACTATTTTTTCTTTAAAAACTATTTATAAAGTAAAAAAATTAATGTATATTCTATATACGAGAATGAAGTATATAATTGTAGTACTAGGGTCATGTTACATAACCCCTTAAAACACCCGCATAAAACCTTATGGTAATGTTTTTCATGTTAACAGACTCTTAGGGTGGCTCAAATGACATTTCTAGAGTAGTAATCTCTATCAATATCCACTTATCTCTTAGGTGATTCCGCTCGAGCTTAACGTATTCAAGCTCAGATTGGTCTTGGTCAATAGATAATTCCAATGATGTAACATCCATTCTGAGCTCCGACAAATGGGATTCATATGAGGCAAGTCTACTGGATGAGGCCATCACTTCTTTTGAGTATATTGGATTTGTTAATGCCCTATATTTATACTAATCATGCGATCATTATTCAATAGATATATTCCCAATGGTCACAATTATTAATGGTATTTGAAAAATACAAAACATAGAACCAAATAAGATCATATGTTTTACAAAACCATAGAGGGATATTTAAATAAACCATGAAGAATTTTCAATAATAAATTTTTAGGTCGTCAAAACATTCTCCCTTAAGAAATAGGTCCCTCAAAATTTTTTCCCACTCAAAAACAAATGCGTTTAACTTTTCTTCATCACTCCCTCTGATTCCCACATCACTTCTTCAAACATTTGTTTTTTACACAACACCTTAACGAGGGGCGTTGTCTTATTTTGTGTAATTTTTTCTCTATGATCTAAGATCTTTACAGGTTTCTCCTTTTATGAAAGATCATCCTATAGTTTTACTACCTCTAATGAAATTACATGTTAATGGTTCAGTATGTACTTCATTAAGAGGGATACATGAAAAACATCATGTACTATGGCCATGGTAGGTGGAAGTGCTAGTCGATTAGCCACATCCCCAACATGATCAGGAATATCGAAGGGGCCGATGTACCTGGGTCTTAGCTTCCCTTTCTTTCTAAACCTCATGTACTAATACCATAGAGATGTGTGTTGAAAAACCATGTCTCCAACTTTAAACTCACGGTCTCCTCGATGGTTATCTTCATAACTCTTCTGTCAACTCTGGGCTTCATTGATATGTTGCGGAATGGTTTTCACCTTATCCATCATTTCTTCATCCATTTCTAGTACTATCTATTTACACTGACCGAATTCATCCCAACATGTCAGTGTTCTTAACCTATTCTAATAAATGTCTTCATAAGGTTCCATTCAGATGCTCGAGTGGAAACTGTTATGATAGGAGAATTCAACAAGAGGAAATTGTTGATCCCAACCTTATTTAAATTTTATTGAAAAAGAACATAACATATCATCTAGTTTCTGAATACTTCAATCTGATAGGTTATCATTTTGATGATTATTGTCTGTACTGAAGTTCAGTTCATTATCCAGATCATGTTGAAGACTCTTCCAAAACATAGAGGTGACTCTTGGATCTTGATCAGTTATAATAGATAGTGGTACTCCAAGAGGACTTACCACTTCTTTGATGTATATCCGGGTATGTTGATCCAATTATAAATCCACCCAAATTGCAATGATATGTGCATACTTTGTAAGAAAATCCACAAGAACCTGAATTGCATTATTGACATTTCATGTCTTCAGAAGTCCAGTGATAATGTTTATGGTGATTTTATCCCATTTCCATACTGGTATGGGTAATCATTGCCTCATCACCTTAGACATCTGCCTCTCTTCATTCATTTTCTGACACACCAAGAACTTTTATGTATACACAACAATCTCCTTCTTCATATTATCCCACCAATAATACACTCGGAGATCTCGATACATATTTTTGTTTCCTGGGTGAATAGAGAAATTTCAAGTATGTGAATCATCCAAAAGTTCTTTCATCAACAACAAAATTGATGGAACACATAGTCTTTTCGCAAATCTCACAATTCCTTCTTCATTAACATTTAACTCTTAGGATTGACCTTTTCTAATAGCTTCCACATTCTTCTAAATTCACACTTCATCATTTTGATCATCCTTTAAAATTTCCAAAAGAGATGGTTCATCAATAATTTCAGAAAGTATTTATGATGTTCCCTTCTTTATGATTCTCATATCCATCTTCATACAATAAAAGAAGATAGGATTTTTTCAAGTCTCATCAATGATAGAATCCCTGGTTCCTTTCAACATAAAGCATCTCCCACCATGTTCTCTTTCCCAGGGCGGTAATGGATTGAGTGATCATAGACTTTGATCCGATCTAACCATCTTCATTGGTGCATGTTAAACTCTTTCTATGTGAATAAATACCAGAGGATTTTGTGGTTTCTATATATTTCACACTCCCCCCCAAAGAGATGATGCCTCCAAATTTTTAAATTGAACATCAATGTAGCCAACTCCAGCTCAGGGGTTTGGTAATTATTCTCATTAACATTAAATTTCTTTGAAGCATAGGCAATGAATTTTCCATATTGCATCAATACATAGTCTAGGACCTTCTTTGAGGAATCACTAAAAACCAAAAAAAGTTATTCACTTGTGGGTAAAGTGATAACGGGCGCAATGAAAACCCTATTTTTCAACTCCTTGAATCTTCCTTCACATTAATTACTCCATGAAAAAATAATTCCTTCCACGTTATCTTGGTAAGAGGGTTGGACAATCATGATAAATTTCTCACAAATCGTTGAAAATATCTAGCTGACACCATGAAGATACAGATATCTATTACCAATGTTGGCCCCAAACATCCATCTATTGCAGTTTTCTTAGTGGGATCCACAGATATCCCAATTCTTGTGATGATATGGCTTAAAATGAGTCCTCATTAAACCATAAATCACATATATTGTACTTCTCATGCATCATCTCCTTTCGTAAGGTCTCTAGTATAGATCTTAGATTCTCCGCATGATCTTCTTTGGAATTAGATTATATTAGAATATCATCTATAATTACTACCAAAAAAAATTAAAGGTAATTTCTAAATACACCATTCATCAAGTGCATGAATATTTCTGGAGAATTAGTGAGTCTGAAAGGCATTACTATAAATTCATAGTGCATGTACTTTTTACAAAAATAAGCCTTGAAAATATCATCCTTCTACATCCTTACATGATAATATCCTGACTGCAAATATACCTTGTAAAAGTATTGTGCTCCATGTAGTTGATCTAACAAGTCCTCAATTTGTGGGGGAGGATACTTGTTATTTATTGTGATTTTTTATGCTCGTGATAATAGATTCAAATGTGCATTAACCCATTCTTCTTCTTGATTAAGAGGACCAGTTCTCCCCATGGTGAAGCACATGGGCATTTAAACCTTTTATCTAGATTATCTTGTAGTTGTTTTTTTAGCTTCTCAATCTCCACATCAACCATTCTATATAGAGTCTTTGATATTGGAAGCTCCCCATGTATAAGGTCAATTGAGAATTAAACATCTCTTCTTGGAGGGAGACCAGGAATTTCTCGGGAAACACTTCATCAAATTCCATCACAATAAGCATGTTTTCAAGGATGGTTTCCTTCTTAGAATCAATCATCTAAGCCAGATATGAATGATCATATGGCTATAATATCCATGATTATGATAATGGAGCTAAATAAGATTCATCATCCTCCTTGAACTTGTATAGAATCGCTGGGTCGATTCTCCACATGGAGAGGTATTACCCTCTCACAGAAATTTATATTAGCACTATATAGGGAAAGAAAATATATACCAAAAAATTCATCAAATTCTATCAGATAGATTATGATGAGGATCGCCAGGAAGTTCAATCCATTGATTATGATAGGGGAGGAGTTATATTACTAGGATTCAATGATGGCGCTAGTTTTCAAACTCAACAACTTCTTTACTTCCATGATTTAGGGTTCTATTTGGATTTTTCAACAAATCCTTTAGCATATAAAAGAATGTGTAGAACCTAAATCAGAAAGTACATTCACAATTAATGAGTATATAACTAGAATACATGTCACCACTTCGTTGTCGGGGTTCACTTTCTATTGTAGTGATGGAAAAATCTTTCCCTATCTACCTTGGATGTTGTTGGGTGCCTCCAAAATCCCTTGTCTTACGGTACTAATTTGCAATATTTTATGGTTCTTTTCAGTTGAAGCAATAAACAAAACGTTGAGAGTCGAAAAAAGAATTTCTTTCATCTATCGCAACCACAAATTTTTCATGTCGATAGTTAACACTTATATTCCCTTCTCTTCCACACCTAAAACATTTATTTATCCCCTTCAAGAAATTTTTGGGGTGCTCATTTCCACACCTTTTGTAGGTGGGGTGTTGAATATTCCTGCCACCATTGGATTTATCCATCAGACTGCAAAAATTGAAGTCAACATTATGATTTTTATCCCCATGATACCCATGAGATTTTCCGATCTCCATTTCGACCTTGAGGGAACATCGGACAATTTCTTCATAGATTTCTATTTCACAGATCTCAAGGGATTTCCACAGGTTAGGTTTCATCCCACAAAAAATATGTTCAACCTTGCATTCGATGGTAATGAAAAGATGAAGACATATCATTCAAGCCTTGTGAATTTTTCCTCATATTCTCTGATTGATTCATCATCCTTTTTATTGAGGGCAAGGAAGTCCCTTTCCATCTTAAGACGGATGGTGCACAGAAATTTTTTTTCAAAAAACATTTTCTAGAAATCCTTCCATTCGAACACCTCGATCTCCTCCCCAGTATTTTTATTTTCGACCAATCTTCACCCTTGATCAGATTCACCCTCCATAAAATAAGCATCCAAAAGAACCTTCTCTTGATAGGAACATTGAAGGATGGAGAAGATATTTTCAATGGATTTGATCCATTGTTCGGTGACTGAGGGATAGAATTATCCATTAAAAGTAAGAGGCCTTAGTCTCCTGAAGCTCTCAATAGTGACTTGTTCATTCTTAGGGGGGTTGAACGTTCAACTTGACTCATGATTCTATTCAAATATTGAATTGACTTAGAGGGAATCGTGAAAAAGTTTGTGATTCCCACTTCCATTGGAATGGGAATCTCATTAGCACAATCATAACATTGATCTTCACATTGGTTGTTATCCTAAGTCCTCCTATTATCGTCCATTGGATTGAATAAAAGAAAATTCAGCATTAACTAATAAAGGGTAATCCATGAAAAAATGGGTGACTTATAAATTTCTTTTATTTCATTTACTTATGAATCTATAGGATTTAATCTATGTTTTCCAACATATATTATTAGGATATTTTTTTATTTCCTTAATAATGGTTTATACTATGCTTTTGAATTTACCAATCCATATCCCCTGGGAGTGCTATAACCAAGAGAGAAACAAGTCTTATTGTTGTGTATCAAGATACCTTAGGTCAAGCCCGAAACTCCTTGTAGGGGTTTTCACCCCTAGGTACATCATTTCCAAATCCATCTCTACCTTCTTATATCCAGATAGGGATGTATTTTCTTGATAAACCATTTACACAATACCCACTAAAACAT
Source organism: Viscum album (assembly GCA_963277665.1). Classification (NCBI taxonomy): domain Eukaryota; kingdom Viridiplantae; phylum Streptophyta; class Magnoliopsida; order Santalales; family Viscaceae; genus Viscum; species Viscum album. The sequence goes on along the minus strand of OY728155.1, from coordinate 1,344,138,097 downwards.
AGGTTTTTTTATTATTATACATAGTATTGTCTCTAAGTCTTTACTAGGGTTATTGAATCCTAATCCAAAAAATAACTAAACCTATCCTCTGATACCTACTAAGACAACCCTGGTTTTTATTACACACTAAAACAAGGTTTATTACATAGACATCACTTCATAAAACATACATGATCAAGAGGTTTATTGTATTTGTGGATTATGATCATTACACAACAACATCAAACATGAAATAAAACATCTTTATTGAATACATCTTTTACATGAATACTACATTCCCTCATACATCGCATTGTATGGGATAACCTGAGGACATGCATAAGAAAAGGGTGAGCTATAAATCCAAGTAAGGGAAAAAACATGGAATAAAATGAGGAATAAAATATATGTTAGAAAATAGTAATATCAATGAAACAAAAGAGAATCATGAACATAAAGGTATGATAAAGCGTGATAATCCTAACTTGTAAATATTGAAACAAAACTTAACATGAATTACTATTAGCTAAAGCTCATTGTACAATGAGCATGAGTAAACTATCATTGAACATGAAGTACAAGTAAACAATCATTTCACTTTAATTAGAATGAATAAACACTCATTGCACATGGAGTATCATGTAATTGTACTTTACCCAATGCATTGGAGTTCTATTAGGGTGCACCCTCTTTAAACATTTCATTTCATGCATAAGTGTGCAACATCGATCATAAAACATGTATTCATTAAAAATCATCATTTATTCAATGATAAAGGAATGTGGAATTAAGAAATGAAACTATATAATAAATAACTAAATTTTTAATAGGATGAATAACCTTAATAGAGAAATGGTATGATATTCACTACATAATGACTTTGCCATGGAAAAACGTTGTGCAATTTCGACAACATAACGGTGTGACATAAAAATTCATAAAAAATGTTGGGTGAAAGATAAAGGGGTGTCTCATCACATGTAAATGAAATAGATAGTAAGGGGGTCATATAGATACATGTCCCAACAATATTAATGGAATTTTGATTCACGTTACAAAATATTATCTTCAATGTAAATGAGGAGAGAGAAATTCTTTTCTGAATTTCAGTATAGTAACAGGTGTACATGGGAGGAATTTAATGAGAGAAAAGTGGTATCTCTTCATTAAAACATAAAGAGATCAGTATGGGGGAGGTGATAAATCATACCCCAACATTTATAATTGCAAATAAAATGGAAAAAACAACTTAATGTTAATTGGACAAAATTGAGAAAGGAAAAAATACCTTACATGGATGTGTGATCCCAAAAGCTTGGGAGAGGATTGAGAGAGGATTCTTGGGAGATTGGGAAAACTTGGGAGGATTATAGAGACAGGAGGTCAAGGTTTGGTCTAACTTCAGTGGAATTGAGTGAAAATCAAGTGGGATCTTGGGTGGGTTTATATTGGAAAAGAGTGGGAATTTTTTATCATTTAGGGTTGGGAAACCTCACATTAAACTAATCAAAACCACAAACCATCCCATTTTTTCCCATTTTTTCTTCCAAAGGGGAGTATAAAACAATATTTTATAACGTTAATGGTGGAACTTAATAAAATAATAGGGTTGCTTTTGTATAAAGGGAGTCAAACTCTCAATGAAAAACAATTTAGAAAGGAAAAATGTTTTATAGTCCTTGAAGGTTCCACTAATGCTTTTGAAAATAAATATAACAAACCCAAAATCACATTATTTTAATGGAAAATACTATATTGGAAGAAAATATTGTTTATAGTATTTTATTACAAAACTATTCCGTCAATATGATGTCATAAAACAAATTATATATTTAAACGTTATTTAATTTGTCCCCAAAAATTCAACTGTCTTAAAAAAATTATAAAAAATTCACTGTTGGATAATTTCAACATATTCATTTCAAAAAAAAATATTCATTTTATCAAAATAATTTTCTAAATAATTGTATTTTTACATTTAAACTAAAAACAGGCATTTATCTAAAATTCATGGATTTTGAGAAAAACTTGTCTCAAACCTAAAAAAATTAAAATTTAATTCATAATATTATACGATAATATATAATTAATAAAAAGTAATTTAATAATAATAAAAGTATTTTATGAAAATATTATTTAATTCAAAAATCCATTAATTTATCAAAATGGATTTCATAGTTTAATATTAACTAAAAATACTATTTGTGCTTCCAAAACTTTTTACAAAGTAAAAAAAGAATGTATATTCTCTATACAAGAATAATGTACATAATCATAGAACTAGGGTTTTATTAACCAACCTATTAAAACACCCTCATAAGACCTTATTGTAAGGTGCGCGATGTCGATAGACTCTTAGGGCGGTTCAAGTAACAATGCTCGATTGGCAATCTCTATAAACTTCCACTTTTCTTGTAGGCGGTTCCGCTCGAGCTTAACGTATTTTTGCTCGACATAGGTTTGGTCAAGAGAAAAGCCCTATAATACCAACTCCTTTTTGAGCACCAAAAAATGGGCTTCGTATGGGGAAATTTTATTGGAAGAGGCCATTGCTTTCTTTTGTATGAGTAAATTGGATTTGTTGAAGCCTTATATTTATACTAATAATTTGATCACTATTCAATGACTATATTATCTACAGTCAGAATTTATTATGGAATTTTAAATATCCAAAACATAGAACCAAATAAGTGAATATTTTTTACATAACCATAAGAAGATATTTAAATAGGCCAAAAGGAATTTTCATTAATAAATTAATGGTTCGTTACAGACTTAACTAGTATTTTTTATAATAATTTTATATTTCATTTAATATAATCAATTTTAATATGTATTTTTTTTTTCAAAGTAACCTTTCAAAGGTAGTTATTTTATCTACTATGGAATTGATGTTTTTTGATTTTCATGATTCAATAAATACTTTAGCATTAGTAATGAAAAATTATAATTTTTTATATTTTTTATTTAAAATATTGAGTTAATTAGATATATTTATTTTATGTGTGGAACCTAGTTATTAATAACCCCATACTCATTAAAATGCCTCATTAGATAATTTATTGGCTAAATTTGATAGGTGTTTTTTATATAAGTATCTATTAATTGAAATGTGTCCAAATAAGGACATCATGGTATGTTTCATGTTGTCTTGGAATATTTCCATGTTGGAAGGATCATGAAATATTAATATATATATATAATTCATTAATATTTTAGTTATCATTATCCATGTGGTTATTTTTTAAATATTTTTTATGGATATATTTTGTATCTCGTGTTCTTGAATAAATGTACAATGTATTGATTATCAAAATTGAAATATTATAAAATCCATATCTATAAATGAAATATTTTTATATAAAATATTTATAACTAAGAAATTTTCTTTAGTCATTATTATCTTTAACATTCCCCTTGATATGTAGAATGAATCTTTGAATAATATCTTAGGATGAAAGAATGTTTCCCATGGTGAGTATTAATTTTTATAGTGAAATATTGAAGAAATTTATATATATAGTCACCCATGTAATAATCCCAACTCCAAAAGCCAAATGTTAATAAATTATTTATTACAATATCCTTAAATGAAATGAATCTCATCAAAATGGACCAAATTTTTTAGTTATTCTTGGAAAATAAGATTCATATTTATGTTAAGAATTTGAATAGAATACATAATATATATCATTGTTAGAATAAAATTTTTAAATCCATGATGTAATTCAAAAATTACTTCTTCGTAACATTGGGGAAATAAAAAAATAAGGGTGAGCACAAATCCTCAGTAACAATTACATACAATGGAAAAAACATGAATCAATAATTCATAAATAATATAAAAAGGTAAATAAATAAACACAAATAAAATATTATAAGAAAATCAATTAAAAGAATATATTGAATAGTAATTATGGAAATTTAAAAAATTTGAAAATAATTTATTTAAATAAATTACTTGTGTACCATAATAATATAATGATAATATCATATTGAAAATCACATAGATAATAATAACCAAATTTTTAATGTGGGAAATTGTTAATATTATATTTCTTGATCAACGACATCATGGTATATCTAGAATTATTAAATATCACAAGATATATTTATCATTAGGGTAAACATATATTTAATTGGGATAACTGATTTGTTATAGGTATCCTACTGATGTATTGTGGTATTACATAGTTTAGGTCCCCACCATTCAAAGAAAGTATAATGTATTCCTCAAATATAGACATAATTGATTTAAAACATGATTCACTATAAATTATGAAAAATATTCATATTTTTAATAAGATAATGAATTGAGATTATTTTCTAAGTTATTCAAATAAGATTCAATGTATTCACCATATGTAATAATATAATATGTTTGGGAAAAAATCATATTCATGATATATGAAAATGGATATTTAAGAGACAAGAAATGTACAATGATCATAGGAAGCTGAATTATTTTAATGATAATATCATTGAAACATATAAATAGTGATTAATAAGTACAATTATTGTTTTTTCATTGATAATTTAATGTTCATTAAAAATATCATTTATATTTTTTTTAGGAATATATAATTCTAACATTTAAATTAACTTTTAAAAAGAAACTACACAAATATAAATGAAAAAATTTACATCCAATTAATCCTATTAATTTGTTAAGGAATATGAAAATAATTAAGGCATAATGATTGTAGGATCATCCAATCATCTTGTATAAGTTAAAAACATTCCTTTCACAATTCTTTTAGAAAAAGGTAAATTTACATTATTCAAAAAACAATTGAAAGATTCATTCTAAAAGATGTTTTGAAATTTTTAAAAGGGAAATGATGACATTAAAAAAATAAAAATATTAAAAAACATTTTAATGCAATTTTATTATGAATGGATATTGAAGAGAAATATTCCATAGTAGAGAATTAAACATAATAAATCCCTAGTACTAATTTTTTTTTGAAATAATACCTTGTCGTTTTATGAAAATTTGTATCGTAATACTAATTAAAGTGTTACATAAAACATAAAATTAAGTATCGTGACTAAAAAGATATTTATGGGATAAAATGTGATTTTTCATTATATAAATAATATAAAATCAATATGGGTTGAATATTGAACAAGGCTCATAGAAATAAAAGTGAGATACTTGCACTTTCTTTTATTTTAACATGACTTAACATCCTGTATAATTGATTAAATAATTTTATTAGATTGTACATAATCTATATTCATATTTATTTTATAGTATATAATTATTATATAACATATTACTACCAAATAATTAATAATATTTCTTTATTACAATTGTTCTAGGTGTGAAATAATTCATTTTCCATGCATGATTTTTCATGTATGTTTTGATTCATGTTCATGATTTATATATTCATAATATTAGATATATTATTAATTCCAATTGTATTAAATTTAATTATTAAATATTTTTTTAAATCCACCTTTGATATTTAGATATGGAAAATGAGTTTTATTTCTTTGTGGAGATGGTTTTTCATTCATAGGCATGAGTGATGGTATTAATCCCTTAATGGTGAATGGGTAGGGAGGTGGATGATATATTGATTTTAAATAATCAATATCAAGTCATAATTATCTTATATATACATTAGTTCAGGCATGAAGACCAATGATATAATGTATTCATGAATATAAATTACACCATTGTGTGCATATGGATAGTCGATCATGCACACGTGTAGTGATTTTTATTATTGTAAGATAGATAAAAGTTTAAATATGTTTATCTGATAATAATTATAATATATGATAATATATATTCTACTTTATTATGCAATTTTTTATTGGAAAATAATTATTTTATGTAGAATAATAAATAAGCCTAAAATAATTGTTATATATGATTACATATTCTTCAGTATACAACCATTAGATATATTATTCTATGATGATGGAAATCATTTTTTTAACATTCAAAACGATGGTTTAGGGTAACCGGTAACCGTATAACCAAACACCAAAATACAACAACCGCTAGTCTAGAGAAACCCCAAACATTCCAGATACAATTCCAAATTCCAAATTCCAAATTCAAACTTCACACGAACCACATGTCCTCCTTGAGCCGCACCACCACCTCGAGTTGCGGGTCATTGCGTAACCCCAACATCGCCTTCGATCAGGTCACCGGCGAGACAAGCCGGCCCCGCCACCGTCTTCTCCGACCTTCTGAATCTTCCACACCTCAAACAGCATCACCTCATGAATCCACACCATCAGCTCCTCCATTGATGTTGCCAGAGACATGCCAGGGATCAACCAGGAAGAAAATCCAGAATCCGCCACCATTAACAACATAACATCACAAATGACTGGGCAAACATACCTTCAAATTTGGTCATTATTAAAACATATCATCCCATAATCACACGAGAGGATACTATCATAATATTACACCATTTCTTATTAAATGGAACCCTTTAAAAAATAAAACATGATTTCTTTTCTTTATAAAAATCCTTTTGACTTTATCCTTTCTCTTTCCCATCCTTATACCATGTGAAAAAAATTGAAACCCTCAGGATTAGCATAAAAATTAGTAAGGGATAAAATATGGTAAGAAAGTGGTAGTATAAACACATAAATTAATAAGAATCATAAAAAATTCACAGAAATCATAAATCATAATGGTAACTTATGGAATTCACATCATACCGAAAATGTAGCTTTCACAGCTACATTGGGACTAACCTTCATGGTTAGGTTTAGAGTACCCATCATAGTATATTACCAAAATCTCTTAAGAAAAACTTTATCATTTACCAATGTCATATCACCCAATATATTAGAGATCTATCTCAGGCTCACCCACCCTCACTTTATCATGAAAACCACCCGTAAACATAAACAATGCCCAAGAACCCTAACATAGTCATAACACACAAAATAATTACAAAATTAAAATAAAATTTCCATATTTCAATCAAAATAGATCATTTCTAGATATTGATATAATAAATCTTTTATCAAAACAATTTTCAATACCAAAATTCATGAAAAAGGTATACGGTATTTATTTCTCTTTTAAAAACATTTTGGTATATAGAGGAAGACAAATATCAGATAATAGTTGTAGTGGAAGAAAAATTAGTTATTTCCACGTAAGTTAAAAGCAAAATTCTTTTTTTATTGTATTAAAATTCTTCATAGGAAAATATACCTATTTAAAACTTTTTAATGATGATAAAATAAAAAGGGGTTTATTATACATTTTATAAAATAAATAGGTATATATTATCGAAATATGCATCAATGAACGGAGATTGAGACAAATTCCCTTTCCTTGGGTCTGACAGGTCGTGTTCATTTTTTAATTTCATAAAAATAAACATATGATAATTTAAAAATTATTGATATCATTTTTCAATTTTATCATTTAGTTTATAATACTTATTACCATGTTATATCAATTAGTTAATTAAGAGTTTGGACATTTTTTCGATGTTCGATACTTAAGCCAAAAATGAAATTGTTTTTATGAGAATTGTACATGTGGTCATAAGTCTATTATCTCTAGAATGACTTTATTGATTTAAATATCATATATAATAAATATATGTGTATTTATAAGATTCCATAACATTTTATGATGAGAAACGGAATGCATCGTTCAAGTTGGTCGTACGTACCCATGAGCGCTACATTCATTTCATTATCATATTAATGAAATGAAAACTAAACGGTACGTAGGTATATAATAATTCCATTATAATATATATTTTATATATGTTACATAATTTCATTAGCACCATTCATTATATGTACTAGTTATGGAATGAACAACTCATATCACTTTGAGGGGGTGGTAGTCCACACTTCCTCAAATGAAATTATCATACTAACACATTATGAGAAGCCTAAAGGTATGTTGTAAATAAAAATTATAGAAGAATAGATACATTATAAATATAATATATATCATATATAAATACATATCTATCATAATTACAAAAATGAGAGGTGGTAGGAAAAAATTTAACATTTGTCGTTTTGGGAGGTAGTAGTATGCCAAACACAGAAACAATATGGTATAAATCCATTAAATAGAGGTGTGTGTATGTTTAGTTTGAAATATTAGAATAAAAAATCATAGTATATTGATTATAATATTTTTTTATAATATAATCTAATAAAGAGAGGTTAGGTGGTTAGAGATGTAAAATAAATAAATGGAGCTTGAGAGAAGGCATTACCTCTTAATAAGGTAATTTGTTTTGATTTGAGCCAAAAAGATTTCTTGAATTTTTTTTATACATAAGGTAAGGCTTATAAGAGTAAAGGGGATGTTTTGAGCTCATTTGATCATAATTTAGATGTGAAAAGGGGCATGAGGGGTGTGAGTAAGTGGGTAGAGGTGGTGTCCTTTTATAAAATGGAGGAGGGGCACTTTAGGAATGTCTTGAAATATTATTTTAGTATAAATTGATTTTGGAATTATAATAGCTCAAAAAAGATATATTAAGAGCATAAGATAATTATGGTTTTCAATTCTCTCAACCAATATGTTTTAGAGATCTTTAGGTCTCAAATTTAACCTTTTATCTTGGCCTTAAACATTAGTTAACTAAATTAATAGTTATCATGTCTTCTTGTATTATTACACTATATGGTTAATATAGTTACTATAAAGAGCCAATAGAACCTCAAGTTAATTGTTAATTTGATTAATACCATTATCTATTTTAGTTTGTAGAATAATATATTTTATGGCTATTATATAATTCAATATAATGATTTAAAAAAAACTCATTTATGTAAATTATGACACTATTTAGTAATTGATTTTTTTAATCCATAAAAACATGATTCATTCTAAAAAACTACATTAACTCAAATATAAAATTTCGTAATCATCCAAAAAATGTTTTATGGCATCAGACATTTGAAATTACATTTATTTTAATATTTATAATATAATTTATCTAAATATTTCATTAATATGGTAATTATTATTTCATCATTATGTCACAAATTAATTTATATTTTTAAAATATAAAAGTTATAAATAAAATAACATGAATTTGGGAAAAAATTATATTTATAATTACTATTTATAGATAATGATCTTAGTTATATAACCCTATGTTTAAAAAAATTTAGTAAAAAGATATATATTTATGTTATATTTCTCTTTACTTTAAATTAATTATTATAACATGTCATAATCACACCCAAGTGGCTCCCAAGGGCCAAAATTTATGAATATGGATTGTTTTTCTCACCCATTGCTCATGAAATATGATTAGGAGACGTTTAATGTTATTTTTATAAAATATTATTGTTATTTTACCCTTATTTAATTAATTTACCCTTTTACTGTGGAAAATAAAAATAATTTCTGAAGTTACTATTCATAATGTACAAAAATAAAGGGTACCATTTTAAATAATTTTGTACTTCTGATTCTAAATAAGGAATCCATTTTTCAAATTAAAAACATATAATTTTCATTAATAACTTTAAAATTAATCCGTTTATCAAAATAAGAAATCGGGTTTTTTGGAAGTAAAACCTATCAAAATATTAACATGTTTTATGTCCAATTTAAATGTGAAATTACATAAAAATACCACAATTGGAGTAAATGATAAAAAATTAAACTAATTATACATTAAAACCAACTAAAAATATAATCTGGCTTTATAATTAAATGATACAAAAAGGCATTTTTGAATTAAAATGATGTATTTTTCATTATTCATTAAAAATGAATTTTATCATAACGAAAAAAAATTAAAACAAAGTAAATCTTGTTGTCCCCCATCAAAATAAGATGTTGATTTTGTTAGAAAGAAAATATAAATTTAAAAAAACTTATATTTAAAAAGGGTTCACCATCAAAATGTGGTACAATGACCTTTTAAAAATAGTAGAGTATTTTGTTATTAAAATTGGATTCATTCCCATTTGAAGCATAAAAAAATTATTGAATAAATGAAAAAAAATTTAAAACAAGTGTAATCAAATTTTAGTTTGTTTTTTAATTCCCTACTATACAATGTATAGGTGTTAACGACTATTTAAAATAATATTATTAGTATTGTATCCTTTTTCGCTATAACGCAAAGTTCTATGAAATGTTAGATTTTGAAGAAACTCATTGTTGTTTGTCGAGTAAGATATAAAAAAAGCATACACTTAATTTAAAATTACTATAAAATTCATAAATATTAATAAGAGTTATTATTCTATAAATACATGGGATGTTACATCCTTCCTCCTTTTGAAAATTGGGTCCCCTATATATTATTTACTTATAAAATAAGTGCTGGTATTTATCCCTCATGGTATTTCCATATTCACATGATGCCTTTTCAACCATATGGGTTTTCCAAAAAACCCTTACATTATGAATCACCTTATTCTACAATGATTTCTCTTTTTGGTTAGTAATCTATTCTGGATGTTCCTCATAAGAAATATTCTCATCCAACTAAACTACACATGGACTCAAAACATGAGATTGATCTGACAAATACTTTCTCAACATTGATACATGAAAAGGATTTTTTACATGTGATAAACATGGAAGAAAATCCAATCTTTAGGCAACTCATCCAACATTCTCTAGGATATAAAAGGGTTCAGTGAACCATGAAATCTCTATTCCCTTTCTACCAAAACACATCGCACTTTTCAATAGTGAAACGTTGAGAAGGACATGATCACCTACCTCAAAAAAAGATCCTTCCTCTAGTTATCTGCATAATGTTTCTTTGTACTCTGATCTATTCTCATGTTCTTCTGAATCAACAAAACTTTTTCTACCATCTCTTTTACCAATTCAAGTCACAAAAACTTCCTTTCACCTACATCATCCAAAAAATTTGGAATTCGACACAACCTTCTATAAAATGCACATATGGTTTCATCTATATGTTGGAATGAAAAGATTTATTATAATAATAATAAACCAATGAAATATATTAATCCCAAATTACTTGGTAATCCATTGAAAAGGCATATAGTATATCTTCAAAGGTCTAAATTTCTTGTTCTAACTTCCCATATGAGTGATGATGGAAATTTGTATTGAAATTTAATTTAGTTCCTAATGACTTTTGATGGCCTTTCCATATGTTATATGTGAACCTGTGATCACGGTCAGATACAATAGACAAGGCAACCGCATGTATCCTAAAAATATCTTTATGCTATAACCGAGAATATTGATATAGAGACAATGTATCTCAAATATAAATAAAATGAGAACATTTAGTCAATCTATCAACAATAACCCAAACTGTATTGTTACCTCAAGAAGTCTTTTATAATCCCACTTTGAAATGCATTGATATATTTTCCCCATTTGTTATTTGGTACTGGAAGAGGCTGAAGCATCCCATTTGTTAAAATCCTTTCTTCTTTAACCTATTGACATGTCAAGCACTTCACAGTAAAGTCCTCAATATCTCTTTTAATTCCATCAAACCAATAATACATCTGAAGATTTCTATACATCTTAGTACTTCTAAGATGAAATGAAAATTGAGAACGATGAACTTCACAAAACAACTCTTTCTTCGATTTTTAATCACAAGGCACACATAATCTCTTTACAAACATCAAAACACATTCTTTATCAATATTAAATTCTTCTAACATACCATTTTGAACCAACTCAACCTTTTTCGGAAACTCACTATCTTCATTCAACGCTGGATTAATTTTTTCTGATATAAAAGATTTCATTGAAACCTAAAACCCAATAGTGAAATTTCTTATACCAATAAATTTCTTAAAATTTTAATCAAATAATTAATTAAATGGCCATGTCCAAATGTAACATGGTTAATGTATCATTATTTTTATGACTCAATGCATCTGCAACTTTGCATTCCTTTACAGGATGATAATGAATCGCACAATCATAATACTTGATTAAATCCAAACATCTTCTTTGTGTCATGTTCAATTCATTCTGAGTAAATATATACATAAAACTTTAATAGTCTCAATATATTTCACATTTTACCCCATAAATACGATGACTCCATATTTTTAAAGGATTAACAACATCAGCTAATTCCAAATCATTTATAAGGTAATGTAACTCATGGGCTTTCAACTAACATGAAGCATATGAAATTACCTGATCATGATGCATTATAACATAAAAACGTTCATTCAATGAAGGATTACAATAAATAAAAAATTCACTATTTCTAAAGGGATGTCCCAAAACTAGAGCATTCACAAATATTATTTTTATTTCTTGAAAAAATTCGTCACATTATTTTTTTCAAATGAATTTAACACCTTTTCAAGTTAACATTACCAGTGAGATAAATAACCATGAAGAATTTTCAAAAAACCTCCTATATTCAGATAATACACCAAGAAAAATATAAATATGAGTTATATTTGTGAGTCTTTTTCATACTCAAGAACATTTTTTTAATGGGATCAAGAGTTATTATATCTTTAGAAACAACGTAACCAATAAATGAAATTTGGTGTAAGCAAAAGTCATGCATTTTGAATTTTCCATACTGTTTCTTCTCTTTTAAGGTTTGCAAGACAAAAATTAAATGTCATTCAAAATCCTCTTTAATTTTTGAATATACCAAAATATCATAAATAAAAAAACAACAAACTTATCCTAGAACTCATTGAATATTATATTCATAAGATCCATATATAAATATGGTGCGTTAGTTACCCAAAATGGAATAAATAAAAATTTTAAATGGACTTATCTTGTATAAAATGTGGTATTTATAATTTATACTTAATTTAAACTCAACTTATGATAACCCATCCTAATGTCACCCTTTGAAAAATACTATGCTCCTAGGAGCAGATGAAAAAAATCATCAATATGAAGAAAATGATAATTATTCTTAAAATTGATGTTATTCATGGATCTATAATCAATGAAATTTCTCATTGAACCATCATTATATTTAACAAAAAAGACATGGATATCCAATAGTGATGCACTTGGATGAATGAATCCTTTATCTAATAACTTATAAAAAAATTTATTCAACTCTAAAAGTTTAATTGGATCAATTCCATAAGGGGGTTTTGAGAGTGGTTTATCATCAAGAACCATGAAAATTGTAAATTCAGATTTTTGATCAAGTATAATACTCAGAAAATCATTAGGAAAAACATAAATATACTCATATACCAGTGGCATGTCATTAATCATAACTGCTCTTTTGTATTCAACAATATGTTCAAAGAAACACTAATTTCCATATTTTACTAGTTTCTCATCTTCCTGGTATGTTATCAATGTTAAGGGTTCATTCCAGTACACAAACTAAAATAATTTCAAAAAAGAAACATCATTACCTATAAAATCAATATTATCATGGAAAATAGAAAGCCAATCCATACCCAGAATGACATCAAACTCCACTAGATTGAAAAAAATAATGTTTGTATCTAGATTATTTCCACAAAAATAGATAGGATGATTATTATAATTTATTTTTGTCTCAACATTTCCCCCAAAAAAATTTATCATAAGTTAGGGATTCATTTCATGTGATGAAATTCTCAAGTTACTAGAACTTTTCTAAAAAATGAAAGAATGTGTAGACCAGAAATCGACCAACACATCAGCATAATCTAAATAAAAAAATTGTATACCGAATATGACTTCATTTGATTTCCCCACATCTTCTTAAGTAGTTTCAAAGGATTTAACCCCACAGTTTTTTTATATTCTAGCTGCTACCCATCATTTAAATTATTCATTAAGAAACTCGTTTACAGAATGACCCATCTCATTACATTTTAAACATATCACTTACTATATATCAAATTTTTTCTTAACATAATCTTTTTTAGTGCAGTTAAAAGCCGTATGCCCCATTTTACCACACCGAAAGATCTTACCATAATTGAAAAGGAATTCCCATGTGTTCTATTTACCACAAATTTCACAAATTTTAAACTCAATTTTCATACCATCAATCTTTTTTAAAGAATTTTTTCTGTTTAACTTTTATCTCGGCCTCTTATTCTGCTTGTTCATAAAGAACACGTGATCCTCAGAAAACACTATGTCCACCTTCTCTGAACATAAAATAAGTTTTTCATAACATTTGAACTCATGAAAATACAATGTTATTCAAAACATTAGATTTAATTGTAAGTAAAAAAATTTATTTTACTATCAAGATCCCATAAAATTTGGAGCATAACATTCCATGAGAGTGAATTTATCATCATAAGCAGCCATTGAGTAATTATCTTTCCTCAATTACAATAAACGTTTTTCATCCTAAGTCATGCCGCCTTAGAAAAATATTTCTCTTGAAATATAACATTTATTTCAGCCAAATTAATAGCATAAATCCCATCACTATACCCGATATTCATAACCATAAACTAACATTGATCGGCTTTAACATCAAAATAGAAATAAAAAACACTAACCATTATTGTTTTTTAACACCCCATTACATCAAAAATATTATCTAGGTATTTAATCAACTATTCAGCTAGCATAGGTTTTGATTATCCTCTAAATGATAAAGGACATTGCCTCCTGAAATGCTACTCTACAAACATGTTCCTATGTGGTTGATCTGAATGACATCGCGCATGTATACCACCTCCATTTATTGTCTCAATCAATTGTTCCATCACTGAAAAAAAAACTACTCAGTTCTGATTATTACAATCTCAGTTTTCTGATATAGAAGGCTTTTTTTGTTTCTAGATGTCATCCCAGCATAGCTACCTTGTTTCCTCTATGGGAAACCATTCTAAATAGACATATCTTAGATGAAAAAACATGGAAATCCTAAAATTATCTTTAAATTTGACCATAAAGTAAAAAAATAATTTATGATTATTCTATTAACAATATCCTAACACTTTATGATATCTATACTAATCTATGTATCAAATATAAGGCCCCGTCCTTAAAAGTTACATAATCATAAGTTAAATCAATATTTCACATTGAGGATCATTTCAGGGTTAGTTTTTTAGAAAATTAAGCCATTATCAATACATATCATCCAATAATCATACAAGAGGATATTATCAAAATAGTACAAATTTTTTCCCATGAAATGATACCCTTTCAAAAATACATCCTGATTTATTTTATTAATAAACATATTCTTGTCTTCTTACTTTCTCTTAATCTTTATTACTCCATATGAAAACATTTTAGATTCTTGGTATGAGAATAATAACTCAGAAAAAGATAAAACAAGAGAAAAAAATTATTGTCCACGAATATTTACAAACCCATGAATTCATAAGAATCATGAAAGCATCATAGAAATCATAAATCAAAAAGGTAACTTAAGGAATTCCTATCATATATACATTGTAGATTTCATAGCTACATATTGACTAACCATCATGATTAAGTTTTTAAAAACCATCCCAATATATTTCCCAAATCTATTTGGAAAAACATTATCATTTTCCTCTTTCACATTACCCAATGCATTGGAGGGCTATTATATGCTCACCCACTCTCACTTAATCATTGAACCTCCTTTATATATAAATAATTCCAAAGAACCATAACATAATAATAACACATAAAATTAGAATAACGGAAAACTACATTTTTACATTACAATCAAAAGCGTTCATTTCAAGATATTGACATAAAGAATCCATTATCAAATTAATTTTAAATAAAAAATATATTAAAAGTGTTTTTTGTACTTATTAATTCTTTTAAAACATTATAGCTTGTACCAGAAGCCAAATATCAAATAATGGTTGTCGCGGTGGAAACTGACATTTTCCCCATGTACATTAAAAAACATTCCATTTGTCATTTAGTAAGATGATTAATTGAAAAATTTTCATTTTGAAAACAATTTAATGGAATTAAAATTTAGAGGGTATTATTATACACCGTATAAAAGAAAGTGGTTTATAATATAAAAATATGCCTCACTGAAAGGAAATTGAGATGAAGTCCCCTACCTTGAGTCTGATTTGTCTGGTTCATTCATTAATTTATTAATGAATAAATTTAGGTTAAATTATACTTTCATCACAAAATTTATCAAGTATATAATTAATTTCATATCACTTATTACCATGTTATAAAAATTAGTTATTTATTTGCGTTTATATCAGATGTTTTGTTGATGTTCAGTACGTGAGTCAAAAATGAAATTGTTTTGATGAAAATTGTCCTTATGGTTATAAGTATATTATCTCTAGAATTATATACATGATTTAAAAATTATATATATCCATTATATACATGTTTATAAATTTCCATAACATTTGGAGATAAGAAATGAAATGCACTCTTCCAGGAGATGGTAGGTCATACGTATGCAGGGATGCTACATTCATTTCTGTGTAATATTTAAAGAATGAAAACTAAACGATAAATAGGTATATTATAATAATTTTATAATAACTATGTTATATATGTTACATAAGTTCATTAACATCATCCTTTATATGTTATATGATTGTAATGAATGAGTCATATAACATTGAGGAGGTGGTAGTCCACACTTCCTCAAAAGAAATTATCATATTTACACTTTATGGAAAAAATAATGAGATGATTTAAATAAAAAATATAGAAGAATATAAAAAATATAAAATTAATATGTATCATATATAAATTTTGTTCCATCATATTGTCCACCATGAGAGGTGGTAGGTGAAAATTGAACAGTCATCATTTTGTAAGGCATTAGTTTGCTGTATAGAGAAACAATATGTTCGATATCCATTAAATGGAGGTGTGTGTAATTTTAGGAAAAAACATTACAAACAAAAGTAATAGAATATTTAGGATACTGGTTTCTTTATAAAACAATGTACTAAAAATAGGTTAGGTGGTTAGATAATGAAAATAAATAAAAGGATCTTGAGAGAAGACGTTACCTCTATGTTGGGTAACTCCATTTGATTTGAGCCAAAATGCTTCTTGATTTTCCTTCTTCCCAAGGTAAGGCTTCTAGGATGGATATTTTGAGATTATTTGAGAGGAATTTGGATGATATATGTGGATTTAGAGGTGTGATTAATTGGGTAGAGGTGGTGGCCTTTTATAAGAGGGAGGACGGGAACTTTTGGAAAGTCTTGAAATATTATTTAATTTTAAATTGATTTTTGTACAATAATAGCCCCCAAGTAATATATTTCAATGAAAAGATGAGAATGGGTTGAAATACTCTCAAACAATACGTTTAAGACATGCTTAGGAGACAAATTTATCCTTATATATTTTCTTTATCCCATAATTATATAAATTAACATTTAACATGACTACTTTTATGTTTACACTTAATGGATTATATATTTAGTATGAAAAAACAAAAGAACATAATGTGGATAATTAATTAAATATTGAAAATTATCTATGTTATGTTACAAAATAATAGATTTTTATGACAATTATATTATTTATTAAAAACATATTTGTTTTAAAAACACATTTATGTCAATTATTACAATGTTTAGTAATTAATTTTTTCAGACATAAAAACCCGATTCATTAGAAAAAAACTACATTAACTAAAATATAACCTGTCATAATAATCAATAAAATTCATGTATGAAATCAATATATTAATATTACAATTATTTTAATATTTATGGTATCATTTATTTGAATCATTGATTAATAATGTAATTATAACATCATCATTGTGTCGTAAATAAATTTACTTATTTAATGTCTAAAAATTATAAAGAAATTCCATGATGTCGTAAATATTTTTATAATTCTAATGAATATTCATAGTCAAATATATTAGTTTTATAAATCAATATTAAAATTTTTTTTGTAAAAAGATACATTTTTATGTTATATTTCCCTTCATATTAATTTAATTATTATAACATGTCATTATCATAGCCAAGTGGCTCCTAAGTGCCAAAATATTGACCTAATGATTTTTTGGTATCCCATGACTAATCCTATAATATTATGACAGGTGTGATGGTAGTTTTATTTTAATATAATATTATGTTTTTTCCCTCATTTAAAAAATTTACCCTTTAACCGTGGAAAATAAAAATAATTATTGAAGTTAATATTCATAATGTCCAAAAAAGGTAACATTTTACATAATTTTAACCATAGGATTCCAAAATTTGAATCCTTCTTTTCAAATTCAAGACATTGAAGTTATATTAATTAATTTAATATTAATTCTCGTTGTCAAAACCATAAAGTGGGTTTTGAATAACTAAAAACTATCAAAAGTTTTATATGTGTTTAGTTCTAATTAAAATGTGAAATTATATTCAATGTACTACATTGGATTAACTGAGAAAAATGATAATCCAATTACACATTAAATATAATTAATAATAATATATAATTTTAAAAATAAATGAGGTGAAAAAGAATTTTTTAATGAAAATTCTATAGTTTTTGCATTTCATTGAAAATGAATTTTATCAAAAAATAGAAAAATTAAACTAAACTAAATTTTTATATCCCACTTCAAAATAAGAAGTTTATTTTGTAAAATAAAACATGTAAAAGTGAAAAATACTAAATTCAAATAGGTTTTTCCATTAAAAAGTGGTAAAATAGAATTTTAAAAGTATTAGAGTATTTTATGATAAAATTGGATTCATTCTCATTTTAAGCCTCTAAAATTTCTTAAAATTTTTAAAAAAAATTGAAAAACAATTATAGTAATATTTTATTTAAATAAAACATCTATGAATTAAACACCATTTAAAACAATAATATTAGTATCGTATCATTTTTTGGTATAACTCAAAGTAGTGTACAACGTAAGATTTCAGAGAAACCTGTGGTTACGTGTTGAGTACGATATCATAAAAAATGTCTATGTAACATAATATATATATATAATTCATAAATATTAATGTAAATTTATTATTCTATAAATAACAAGGATCTTACACATAATTTTGGGAAATTTATTTTATATATATATATTATCATAAAATAATATTTAGATAAGTTTTATGGTTATTTTATGTATCATATAATTTTATTTTTAAACTAAATTACCAATTTATACATAATTATATAAATAAAATAATTATTTTTTCTATTCATATTAACAAAGTGATATATTTAAAAAACATGTTCCCATTTATATCAAATATTTAATCCATATATAAAAATTCAAAGAGAATATTTTCCAAAATTAAATTTATTATTAAACTAGAAAAATAATATGTAAAACTAGTTATTGGATAAAAGTATTTTTTATACATAAAATGTACTTATACCAATATTATTTATTAGAATTATTAAAATGTTAATTAAATAGAATATATATATATATATATAAACAATAATTTTTTTACTTTTATATGAAATTGAAATCATAAATGGGAATTTAAATAAAATGAAAAAGGATGTTTCAAAAAAATGATATTTTTTACTATTAACAGGATATCCACAAATTCATAAACATTGAAAAAAAGCACCATAATATTTCTTTATTATTATTATTTAAATAATTATGATATTTTTATAAAATTACATTTTTATAATTCATATAACTATATTATTTTATTAACTCAAAAAAAATCATGAAAACTTTTTTTGATTAAAACAAAATTTTGAAATATAAAAATGAATTTAATAAAATTCAAGAGATTATTCAAAATGAATTAACTAGTAACTAATAAATTAGTATGAAAATTTTATATTTCATAATGTGGTTAATATTATTCCATCCCACTAATTAAATCGGTTGGTTATAATGATAACATAATAATATTTAATTGCTTGTTTATGCTCGGTTTTGTGTATCATGTAAACTATTGAACATAATATTCATTAAAAATATCATTTTGTTATAAAAAAGAAATAAAATGTTATCAATATATCTAGGAATGTTATTATATATCTTATTCTAATGTAATAATATAGAAACTAATCCTGGGCAACAATCTTCGTCATTTTTAAAGTTGGTATAAAAGGAATTTTCATTTAAACCATTGGAATAATATTTTAGAGTAATATAATCACACTAATTTTAATAATTACTCTTAATAGATTAGATATTTCTGTCAATATTTATTCTATTTATTAATGTTCATTTTTTGATGATCTAATTATATGTGTTTTATTTTTTGAAAAAAATTCTTTTCAAAAGAAATTGAAATCATATCAATAAATTTGGTCAATGTGGGAATTTTCATTATGAAAATGTAAATATGGTGTGTGTTATATTCGATAAAATCATAAACATGATGTAAAAATACCTATGGATATGTAAAATAAATATTCCTTGATGTAGAATTTTGTTGTTCGAATTTATAATTAATTTATATTAGAATTAATTATATGATATGAGCCTCATTGATTTAATTGATCTTTTAATCCATTCGTTACTAAAATATAGACCATGTACCATGAATTTGTTTTTTTATTGGGATGTAATTAATGGTAACATGATATTCTAGTGGTATATTTTTTAAATGATTATAATGGTAAATGGTGGTTAATGAACCCAAAAAGTAATGAAGACGATTAATTTGAATGTTTGTAATGATGTATGTTTAATGTGATATTATTAAAGAAAATTTTTTATAAAGTGGAATGAGTTGATTGGTTTTTAATTTCCTCATAATAAATTAGTTAAAAGTTGAACATTTATTTTAATATTAGTATAACTTCACAAGGAATATAATTCTTTAAATGTACTATTTATATAATCTGGAATGAAACACTGATTGTTCAATTATTTATCTTAAGAAAAAATTCTAGCAGAAAATGTTCACTAAAAATATTTCAAATTAAAATGTTATAATGTCATGGGTTTTCAAGATAGTTAAATAAATATATATTTATTTTATATTTATGTTTAATTAAAAAAATATTGTGTTGTATGAACACTAAGGAAAATAATATTCATCAATGAAGAAGGGGTAAAATATAAGAATTATAAAATGTGGTAAATTTTTATATAATAAATACTTTAAATGCTTAACTAGAATGGTTATTTGTTAAAAATAAATAAATAATGTCAATATATAATATGAATGAATATTAAATAATTAAACTAACTTTATCATGCGCATATTATTTATGGAGATACATGATTGTTCAGAATAATTCCCAATGTGTTATTGGAACATGTCATTATTAGTAAATGGTGATAAAATCAATATTATGTGATTAATATATATGAATATGATGAACGTAAATATGTTTTGGTAAGATATCTCATAATTAAATAAATTTTAGAAAATATTTTATATGATTCTAGACCTTTATACTCTTTTTTATCTTCCATGTTTTACATGAACATTAAATAATTCACTATAAATTTATGAAGATGGATTTAATCATGACTTATAGTTAAAATAATATTATAATAAGGATATCATAGTAAATACCTAGTGTGATATAGACATATATCAATATTTCATGCATTCATATTATACATATTGTACACACTGATATAATCAATTTTATGGTTTTTCTGAAAAAATATAATGACAATATTTCTTGATAATATGTAATGATAATGATTAATGATAGGGGTGTGGAAACCAATTTCTTTATTTGAGAGACCATGATATTATAATAATCTTTACATTATCCTCCACTATCTCTTTTTATAGAAATCCACGGATAAGAAAAGTAGACATGACCTATGAATAGGAAAGGTAACCTTTGAACAAAATATTAAGCTATTTTTTGGAATAAATTGTTGTGTTTCATGAAGAGTAACATTGAAATCCCCCCTACTGTATTGATGAATTTTATGTTAAAAATTTACCTAATAGAAATAATATACCTCTGACTACATATACATATCATTACTATAATTAGTAGAACTGGAAAACAAACTACAATAATTTTATGATAAATAATTAATTCTCCCCAGTGTTTTCCAATGGGGAGACCCTATTCATTTTTGTGAAGATATATGGGTATATTTGGTTTTTCATCAAATTAATGAAAATAAATGTGATCAATTTATTGAAAATTTGTCTTGAACCAATAATTTATGAATTGTTACAAGAACTTTTGATATGGAAATATTTTTTGAAGATTCTTCTTTTTATACGTATCAACAATATTGAACACATAATGAAGATTTTACCATGATGTAATTCCACAAAAGCTATATAATTTTTTTTATATTAATCCCTTTTTGATTAAAAAATAATCCATTCATTATTATGGACCTAATTAAATGAGTATCCAAAAACTCTTAATAATTTCATCGGGTTATTTATCAATAATATGTTAGAATAATATAATATATATAACGTTATAAAGACCCATAATTTCCATGAAATTTTTTTCATAGGTACATTGGAATTTTATGAGCTCGTAGTTTCTGACATCCATTTATTTTGAGGCCCGGTGTGTCCGGAATCAATTTCTGATGTTTTGTTCAGGTACGTTCAGAAAACATACGAGCAGTATTTTATAACTTTTGAACCGGTTCTCGAAACTGAAATCCTAGGGAAATATTGAACACGTAGCATCAGTAATTTCTTAGTGAGACCTTCACTGTAATTATGTTCTAATGTGAATAGAAGTTAAATATTATGGTTTTTAATTAAATTGAATAAAAACAAAGTATTAACTTTTTTTTATTTTGGTTGTTGAAACCTCCAAGGGGAGGTCGGAGGTGGGGGCCACCACACCCTAACCTCTCATGGGAGGTTATGGTGGTGGGGCCCACCCAAGCGTAACATCTCTTTGAAGGATGTTATTAGGTGGGGCCCACCCGAGCTCTTTAACTCCTCTAACCCCCTTTAACCCCTTGGAACCCCGAATTAAGTGGGGGAGCCTCTTTACATTCCTCCATTAATTTTTTACCCTCATCCCTCATTAATTAAATGGGTTGTCACTTTTAATTAATCTCAAAATTTTGAAATCATTATGACAACACTATAATAATATGTGTTATATTATTATTGTGGGGGTTGGCATAAACTTTATTTCGGAGAATTAAAGAGAGGAGTAGCTTTTGGAGAACTCTGCAGCAAAGAACGCGAAGAATGCGAAGAACGCAAAGAATTACATCTTCAAATTTGGCATGTACGAACACATCTCGATGCACAAGTTTAAGAATTGAGAGTGTGTGACGAATGCGGCGAATGACGAATCAACACCTGCCTATTCCTGTGACTTCATCTACAAACGACAAACGAGGTAGGAGGTTTAAATTGTTTTTTTACTCATCCATCATCATTCAAAGTTATCATATGAGAATCACCAATTTCTATCACCGTAATGAGGAGGGCTTGGTCCGAACAAAAAATGGTCTGACCCTCCCCATTGCTTGTTTATTTTTGATGATGATGGAGGCAGTACACATGGTGATTGCAACGAAGACGGTGAACAATGGTCTTGCTACTTGCGGCCTCTACGAACCACGCCACCCCCGCGGCTTTCTGGCGTGCTACACACGACCTCGCACGCTGCGCCGACACACTACCCGCGCCCTAGCGCACTGCCCCGTCGCACATCCTGCAACCCCGATGGCCTACCCGGTACCACTGCGCCCTTCCGGCGGCCTGCCCGGTGGCCCCACGACCCCTTTCTGCAGTCTGTCCGGCGCCCCGGCGCCCTGCCCAGTGCACGTGCTTCCTGGACGGTGTCCAGCCGGACTGCTCGCACCCCGCGCGGCCGGCCGCTGGACTCCCAGCAACCAACCTCCCAAGACGCACCCCTCATGGTGTTGGTCGAACCACCCTCATATTCTACTGGGCCAGGCCCTGTGGACCAGGCCAAACGTAGCAGGTTGAACCGCCCGACGGGCTGGGTCAGACCCATCGAGTCTGTCTGGGTCATCCTTGACCGGGTCAGCTAAGACTGGGTTGGGTCATGTCAGTCCGACTGGTTCGGACCGGACATGGGCCCACAACCAACCCTTTGCTTACTTTGTCCATATCTTTGGCATCGGACGTCCATTTAAGAAACCATCAGCGGTGCTAGTAATCTCGATTAGAATAGGTTCCTTTGAGAATACTCCACTGGATTTCGAGGTATAGTTGGGATATGGTCGGGTTGGTTCATACACGAATCCAACTAGGCCTCTAGGACTAAAAGGCTAATAACACACAGACTGGGCATCTGATTGACGCGCCGTCTATTGCATTGAGACCCCTATGATGTGGCAGACCTTTGAGATACTTCATAGTGGAACTTCTTGACAGTTTTAGTTTTTTCCAGTAGCTCGTGGAGAGGATCCTTCCAGTGATGAGCAGACAGAGTGCGACGACCTAGTAGCAGACAGACCTGATGACTGCTTGACCGATTCCTCTAGCCCAGTGGGGAGTGCCTGGTAGTTGGCGGCAGACCCATGGTGGAGGAGCGCCTAGTAGTTGTAGGTAGACCTGCGGTACTCGACAGAAGGAGCACCCGGTAGTTGGCAGCATACTCGCGGTACTCAACTGGAGGAGTACCTCAGCAATCCAAGGTTAGTGAGAAGCACCTTGGTGTTGCGACTGGCCCACTGTTCATGACAGAGGAGGAGTTCTCCAGCAGTCGTGGTTTCAATAATTAAAATCATGGTTTGAGATAGGTCAATGACCATTGTTTTTTCCTCACTATTGATATGGGTTACTAGATAACTTAGTTATATGTATGGGAATATACCTAAGTAATGGTTATCCATTGATTCATACTTTTTGGTTTATCCGTGATGGATTTTGTGATACCCTGAGGGTCTTGGGGTTTCTACTGAGTATCGGTATACTCAACCCTGCTCGGGCTATGCCCGAACCTCATTATGTTGGATGCAGACGACGGAAAAAACTGACCGAGGTGGAGAGTATGAGGATTGGATGGTACCTGGAGGAGGACATCACAACGAGACGGTACCCAGAGGAGACAGATGGATGTAGAGCACTGAGGAGGCTATCTTTACCTACCCTTCCAGTGGGATCCATGGTGGACGATCCAAGAGCCGTTAGACACCTTCCAGCTAATTTTATTTTATTTGAACCTATTTTTTCTTTTCATTGTACTTTAGTTTTGGGATTGTATTTCCAGCCCTTTTTACATTCCATCACATCTTTTTTATACAGTTTTTTCTGAGTGGTTTCCTTCCAATTGTGTACTCTGATTGTGTGTGTTTACTTTTTATAAAGGAAATGCCTTCCTAGGTTAGGAAATTACTTCTTTGGTGCTAGTCTCCAGCCCCTGGCCTATGGAAGTCAAGCTTGGGGTAGTCATCGCACGGGCCCCGAGGACGGGTTGTGACTAATTGGTATCAGAGGTTCTGGTTCTCCCGCATAATTTAAGACTCTGATATTTCATTTATGTGATTAAATAGTGTTAAGGGTACTGAGTGTGGTCTTCAGTTTAGGGAGTCTAGTGTTGGTGCGATGGCCAACGTATCTATACACCAGGACCCTGACTACTGATTTCTGACTTAGTTCATGAAAACATTGATTGTGGTTGTCTTTCAATAGTTTTTCTTTAAGTCAGCTCCACTAGGTCACCTCACTAGGTATAATCGTTTTTCTCTGTCAAATATATTTCTTTTAGGATGCCTCCTGACGGAGGACCAGTTAGATCCCCGAGAGTTGTACGCACTGATAGCACACCGAGCGAAGAGGCCTCAGTGTATGGCCCCTTTCCAATAGAGGCACTAGCGGAGGCACCGGCGAAGGCACCAGAGGTACCACAACCCATTGGGCCACCGATGCCACCAGCCCCAGTAGAAGATGATGCACGCTACATGAGTGCGCTACATGAGTTCTAGTGCCAGAGGCCACCCAGTTTCTGAGGAGAGATGGACCCACAGGCGGCTGAGGATTGGCTGGAAGTTTTAGAGAGAGTCTTCCGGCTAGTCGAGACACCAGCAGACTACATGGTGATATTTTCTGCTAGCCTCCTTCAGGTAGCAGTAGATAGATGGTGGAGCCTGATTCTCTAGGTACACAATGAGGTGATGCTACTATGGGTAGAATTTGAGAGCCTGTTCTGGGAAGAGTTTGTCCTAGAAACCCTCTGTGCGGTGCGAATACCAGAGGTACTTCATCTATAGTAGGGAAGTATGACAGTAACGTAATACTCAGAGAGGTTGACCGACCTCTTGCGCTACCCCACAGATATGGTACGAGACTCATTCTTCAGGGCCCAGACCTTCGAGCAGGGGCTCAGGTGACAGATCAGAGCTCCGATGATCTCCCTCAGCATTCTAACGCAGGGAGGAGTGTTGGAGTGAGCCCTCATAGTGGAGAGTTTCCTTGCTGAGTTGTCTCTAGCAGTAAGACCCACTACAAGTTGACATGCTGCAGAGTCTTATGCAGTTGGTAGTAGGTAGTCGTCGCAGAGGTCAAAGAGGACCATACCAATAGGTGGACGACTACACGATTTAGGATCAGTTGTGTGGGGCACCCGGAGTAGAGACAGAGCCAGTCATGCCAGGAGCTGACAATTTTACTCATGCGGCGGACATGGTCAAATGGCTCGTGACTGTCTGACCCGCCATGTGGATGATCAGCAGACATTTGAGGGACCTCCTAGACAGAGGAAAAGGATAGATCTAGGCGGTCTGCAGGGCACAGGTGGACGTGGATGAGGATCTGGTCGAGGAGGTAGCGGCGGTCAACGTTATGAGGTAATACCGCCACCACCACCAGGAGGTCCACCCTGACTATAGGGTGATAGTGGATAGGGGAGAGCTCAGCTTTAGGTAGCTGAGGCATACGACCATGGCGCTACAACGATGATTTGAGGTACGATCTATGTCTATTCCACTTTAGCTACAGTTCTTATAGACACAGGTTCCAGTCATTCTTTCATTTCTGCTGCCCTCGTTCAGATCTCAGAGATTCCGACGGAGCTGTTGGCTCGATCAATATGGCTAGATACTCTTATAGGAGTAGACTCGAAGATTACACACTCGTTCCAGCAGTGTGAGCTTACACTAGGAGATGAGAGATTCAGCTGGGATCTCGTCATTGCGGCGTTGAGGCCTTACGATGCAATCTTTGGTATGGACTGGTTATCTACACTCCATGCTCAGATCGACTATATTAGGCACAAAGTGTTGTGTGTCTTCATGGATGGGACCGGGTTCACCATTACCAGTGATAAGGGAGCCTTTTCATCGTAGGACGGACTTACTCGGAGGAGGGTACAAGAGATCACTCACCAGTTGGCTTGTCTTACCCTCAGAGCAGTTTATGTGGAGAGTATGACTTATCATGTAGTTTTAGACCAGTATGTGGATTTTTTCCCTAATGATGTTCGATGACTACCTCCTCGTAGAGACATGGACTTCTACATTGACATGTACCCCAGGAAGGCAATGATATCTACTCCAGCATATCGGATGGCTCCCGCAGAGCTTCGCGAGATGAGGGTACAACTAGAGGACTTGTAGGGGGAGGGATTCATCTGGCCCAGTGTTTCTCCCTAGGTAGCCCTAATTCAATTCTCCAAGAAGGAGTATGAGAGCTTGAGGCTCTATGTTTACTAATGTCAGCTGAACAAGGTGACAGTGAAGAACAAGTACACACTCCTGAGGATTGATGACCACTTTTATCAGCTCAAGGGAGCACGATGTTTCTCAAAGAAAGATCTCATATACGGCTATCACCAGCTCAGAGTTCAATATATGGATGTGCAGAAGATGACCTGCTGGTGTCAGTATGACCACTATGATTTCTTGGTTGTGCCCTTTGGTGTATCCAACGCTCCAGTAGTGTTCATGTGTCTCATGAATAGGATCATCCAGACTTACCTTGATCTCTTCGTCAAAGTCATCATCGACGACATTCGGATCTACTCGACTACTGAGGAGGAGCATGCATACCATTTGCAGGTAATACTGGACACACTTAGAGAGCACCTGCTTTATGGTAATCTCTCCAAGTTCCAGTTTTGGATTAGAGATGTTCACTTTTTTGGGCACGTCATCTCGGAGTCTAGAGTTGTTGTGGGTTCAGCGAAGATCGAGGCAGTACTTTCATGGGAGCCACCCAAGAGTGTGATGGAGGTACAAAGTTTCCGGGGTGTGGATGGATACTGTTAGAGGTTATTTTCAGATTTCTCTAGAGTTTCAGCACCACTCTCAGCCATGACGAAGAAGGGGAAACCATTCATGTGGTCGGAGAGATGCCAGCAGAGCTTTCAAGAGCTGAGGAAGAGGCTAAATAGTGCCCTAATCTTGATGATTCTAGGGGAAGGAAAAGGGTACGTAGTATACTATGATTCATCAAGGTCCAGACTCGGGTGTGTCCTGATGTAGGAGGGAGAAGTGATCGCATATGGTTCTCGGCAGCTGAGACAGTACAAGCAGAACTATGCTACCCATGACCTAGAATTAGCAGTAGTGGTCTTCGCCTTGAAGATGTGGTGGCACTATATGATGGGCGAGCGTTTTACTGTATACTCTGATCACAAGAGTCTCAGGTATATCTTCTCTCATAAGGACCTGATCCCAAGACAACACCATTGGATTGAGTTCCTCTAGGACTACGACTTCGAGATATTCTATACTCCTGGGAAAGGGAACGTTGTTTCAGATGTTCTTAGCAAGAGATCTGGAATTCATCTTCTAGGAGAGGCAATAGAGTAGCTAGCTGCCTTACATATATCCTTTATGGAAGGGACGGAGTATCCTATCTTTAGTCTCTTACAATCACTCCTCCGCTTCTTCAGCGAGCCAGGAAGGCACAACGTGGAGACGGTGACTATGAGACGTGACGTTCTCAGATATCTACAGGTCAGGCACCTAATTTATTTTCTGAAGGTAGAGAGCACGTCATCCTTTTAAGAGGATGTAACATGGTACCAGTTTCACTTCAATAGGAGGTATTGAAGGAGTTCCACACATCCCCTCTAGCGGTACATCCATTTGTGGAAAAGATGTACCAGGACCTTCGATGACAGCATTCGTGGCTAGGTATGAAGAAGGTGGTAGCATAGTTTGTCTCACGATGCCTCACTTGTCAGCAAGTGAAGGAAGAGCACCAGGTACTAGCATGCTTGGTTCAGCCTTTAGAGGTCCCAGAGTGGAAGTGGGAAGGGGTATATATGGACTTTGTGACCGGTCTTCCACATACATCCAGGATTCAAAACTCGATATGGGTGATCATTGACCGACTCACCAAGTCGGCCCACTTCCTACTGATTAGAGAGTAAGGATCAGTTGAGAGATTGGGATTCCTCTATGTGCAGGATATAGTTAGTTTATATGGAGTACCTTCCTCGATTTCTCTATTCAAGATGCTCGATTTACTTCCCAGCTATGGAAGGGGTTGTAGGAGGCTTTCGAGATGTATCTACGTCTGAGAACCACCTTCTATCCTCAGAAAAATGGTCAGACATAGAGGACCATTCAAACCCATGAGGACATGTTCTGTGCATGTGTCCATGACTTCAGTCTCAGTTGGGAGGATCACTTGCCTTTGGCCGAGTTTTCCTACAACAATAGCTATCACTACACCATAGGTATGGCACCTTTTGAGGCCTTGTATGGTCGGCCTTGTAGATCGCCAATGTGCTTGACATACCCAGGGGAGTCAGCGCTAGTGGGTCCATAGATGGTACGAGCTACTACAGAGAAGGTGAATATCATCTAGGAGCAGATGAAGACTGCACAGAGTAGAAAGAAGTCATATGATGACTTGAGATGGAGACCTCTGGAGTTCGAGGATGGTGACCACGTCTTTCTACGGATCTCACCTCAACAAGGTTTGTGGAGATTTGATCGGGGTGGCATGTTGTCTCTGTGATTTATCTGACCATTCTAGGTCCTTGGTAGATTAGGTGAGGTGGATTACTGCTTGGCTCTTCGACCTCAGCCGCATCGGGTGCACAACGACTTCCACGTATATCAGATGTGGATATACATGCACGACCCATCCCACATCATCGACCATAGAGAGCTAGATATCGATGATGGGATGAAATTCATGGAGGTCCCAGTGGAGATTGAGGATCGATAGGAGCGGGTCCTGTAAGGACGGTCGATATCTTTGGTGCACGTTCACTGGAAGCACGTGAACCTCTAGGAGAGAACATGGGAGTGGGAGGTTCATATGTGTGATCTAAACCCCCATTTTTCCCCTTAGTTAGAGTTGTATCTTACAGGGACATAAAGCCCTGAGGTGGGGAGAATGTAAATGTTGACCTCACCTATTTGTATAATCTCAATTATGCTTTCATATACTTTGATAATCTCATTCTATTGATTTTCTATATATTAATTCTTTCAATCTGTGATCAAGATGATAATAATATTAAAATAATCCCTGAGATATGTTAATCCATGTCTATCTATGTTTATATGAGTTATGAAGTTCTTCTAACCCATTCGGATATGTTTTGCATAAAATAGAAGTGTTAAGTCACTAATCTGGGTATAACTACTGATATAGAGCTACTGGTACTCAGTCTACTGATAGAATTAGTCTACCGATAGACAGAGCCACTGATAGAATAGGTCTACTGATATGCATAAGTCCACAGGTAATATAGTCTACCGACAGATTCAGTCTACCGATACAGAACACTAAGAGCTACCGATACGAGCTACCGACCGGCCTACTGATACATAGGCTGGTGAAAAATATGAACTGACTAACATAATCTACCGATACAAATATATAGCTACTGATAGAACAAGTCTACTGATCTACCAATAGAGTATGTCTACCGATATAAGGAGTTACTGATACCTAGTGCTACCGATACCAACAAGCTACCGATTCATGTTCAAATAGCTACCGATGGAAGTTTCTCCTACACAAAATACCACCGTACACATTTACCAACACAAGCTACTAATGATTGACCAACCAGTCAAACTCTATACTCTCGATACTATTTATTTTTTAAGCTAACGGTTACATGGGATGTTTTTAATGCAGTTAATGTTATTTAATAATCTTTGTTGCCATGTTAGGGAACCGTACCTAGTACCCATGCAAAAGGTAATCATTCCTTTTTGCCAAAGTTGAAAGCTAAAAAGGGAAGATAAAGACCTAGATGAAAAGAAGAGAAGTATAGAACATTGGGTGTGCATATGGCAAGCATCGAGGAACTAAGAAGGAACACTGGTGAAAAATAAAAGGGTTGAACATCATTCAAACGTGGTGAATTCGTGAAAGGCTACATCCATAATCCAAGAACACTGGACATACACAAAGCTACTCATTTTCAAGGAGAACACAAGCTTCAACTTGAGTGAAGAATTACATCAAACTCTTCATGCACTCAGGCTGCAAAGCTGGACCAAGAACCAAAGAAGAAAACGACACTCTGTTTTTAGAACAGAAATCAGAGAAGGACTCAGAATCTTTTATGAAAAAATCAAATGAGTCTAGAGATTCACTTCCAATAACTAAAGTTTTTATAAACTCTTTCTCACTTTCTATAGTGATTCTATCTTTACATTTCGAGAAGTGTGTGTACCCTGTTTATTTTACAAACACACTGTCTCCGGATAAAAACTGGAGGATTCTTAAATCCTCACTCAAACTTCATAACTTTTTGTTTCCCACTGTGGATAGTGGTTGAGGTTGAGTAAGACCTGAATAGCTATGAGATATTGTTTGTTTCCCATGAAGAACTGTGGTAGAGGAATTTGGACCGGGAAAATAGTGTACAGTTGTTTACCCCCGATCCAGGGTGTGGATCAATTTATATAAATTATTGAGAGGACTAAGTCTCGGCTTGATACTGAACCTCTTGGTTACCTCTGATATGCTTTTTAGTTTAAGAATTTAAGTATACTATATATATTTCATATTCCACTACTGTTACTTTGAAATACATAATTAATTTAATGCTACTTTGATAGTTAAAGTAGCAAGTGTTTATATTTATTGTAAATCAGTAAATCAGTTTCAAAAGTCAATTTAATCATGAGATTAAATTAACTAAGACCAAATCACTCTTTGAGAAACTAATTAAACATTTATAATATATATAAATTCACTACAGTTTAACTTTGTTTTTAATTTGGGGGATTTAAAGAGAAATATTTTTGAACAGAAATTTTAATTGGAACTCAATTCACCCCCCCTCTTGAGTATCCACTCAGACCAACATTTGGTAACACATGGGGTTTTTGTTAAAGGATTTATGACATACTCTGTTTTTTCAACTGTGATTTTAGCTGCATGTTTAATGATATTAAATTTCTATTAGTTCTAAATTTCATCTCTTTAAAATTTCTTTTCTAAAATGTAGTTATGGACAATAGACTAGAGGATGCTTCTACTAACCGAACACCTTTCTTCAATGGCACCAACTATGCCCAGTGGAAATATAAGATGAAAATTCATTTAGAAAGCATGGGGTTTGAAATCTGGACTACTGTAGAGTCTCAATATAAAATTCCCGAAACTGAAAGAACAACTTGGGATGAACCTACAAAGACTGCTTACAATAATAACTGTAATGTTATGAATGATTTTTTTTGTGCATTAGGAGATGAAGAATTTAATAGAATTTCTGCTTGCAAAACTGCTTATGAAATATGGGATACTTTGGGTGTTCTCATGATGGAACAACCAATGTTAAAGAAATGAGATTGAATACTTATACTATTAAATATGAAAATTTTAAAATAATGACTGATGAACCTATTTCTGATATGTATCTCAGGATTAATGAGATAGTCAATACAATGAGTTCACTTGGAAAGGTTGTTCCACTAAAGGAACACATTATGAGGATACTAAGATGTTTTCCAGACCGATGGAGAGTCTCATTTGTGTCAATCAGAGATTCATGTGACATTAGAGCACTTCTTGTAAAAGAGGTTATTGGTAATCTTATGATGTATGAGGAAGAACTCAAGGTGAACAAGGAGGAAGATGATAAACCTAAGAAAAAATCTATAGCTTTCAAGTCTACTTCTTTTAACAGAAAATAAAAGGAGACAATGAAAATACAAACTGAAAGTTAAACCGGAGAATATTCTGATTCAAATAGTGATGCTGAGATGGCTCAAATAGCCAGGAGATTCAAGAAGTTTTATAGGAAGTATAAATTCTTCAGGAAATCTAACTACAAAGGAAAGTATGACAACAAGGTACACTGGAAAAAGGATTGGAAGAAAGCTGACAAGGATGATGAAGTAGTCTGCTGTGAATGAAAAAGGAAAGGACACATCAAGGATGATTTTCCAAAATTAAAAGTTAAAAAGAAATATGATTATAAGGACAATAAGTACAAGAAATCTATGACAGAAACCTGGAGTGATTCGGAGGACATCACAAGTGAATCTGAAATTTCTGATTCTGAGAAGAATCGTGCCAACATGTGCTTCTTGACCAACACATCTGAGGTACCACTTTCCCCTGTTCTAAATGATTATTATTCTAGAAATAATAGTGATTCAGATAATGATGGAAATATGTATAAGTTTGAAATGTTTGAATATTGTAACATGCTGGAAGAAAATTTAATGAAATTAAAGACAAATATAAGTCATTAAAGAAACAACATGATCTCACTGCTAAATGTGCCTTTGATATAGAAAAATAAAACAATTCTTAACTGTTAATGGAATATAATGAACTAAAAATGTTTAATGAGAAACTTAGAAAGGACATAGAAAATGTCACAAATGAAAAGATAAACTTACAAAAATTTTAGGTAAGCATGTTGCACCTTAATACACTACTGGATTGGGATACCAACCTAGAAAAGGACAGTTCACTAAAACCTGATTTATTCCTATGTCTGGACAAAATTATGCTTATTCAATTTCTGGAAATTCGTATGCTTCTACCAGTTCTTCATATGGTTATAGATCAAAGAAATTTTACCTTTCAAAATCTATTGATTCTATAAATTACATTAGACCCATAAGACAAATATGGGTACCTAAAGCTTTTATTTCTAACTTCTCTGTACCTAAGAAGATCTGTGTACCAAAATTATTTTTTGTGTAAATCAGTTTTATAGGAAACCTTCTTGAAGTGTTCTCACAAGAAGGTATGGTACTTGGAAATTGGATGTTCAAGACACATGTCTAGAGATTATTCATGCTTCAAGAGCATAATAAAGGTTGATGGAGGCCATGTCACCATTGATGATAATTCTAAAGAAAAAATCATCGGCCTAAGCGAGATTGGTAACACTGATTCAGTTTTAATTTCTAAAGTTTTATTTCTTGATGGACTTAATTATAATATGTTAATTATTTCCCAATTATGTGATGATGGATTTAATGTTATGTTTGAAAATGATTCTTGTAATGTTTTAAACTCTAAGAATGTTTTACTATTTCTTGCTTTAAGAAATGAAAATTTTTATGCTGTTGATTTAAATTCTTTAGACAAACAAAATGTTACTTGTTTAAATGCTTTTCATAATGAATCTTGGCTTTGGAACAAATTATTAGGACACTGCAACATCTATTCACTTATAAAATTAACTAATAATAACTTAGTCTGAGACCTACCTAAACTTGAATTCCCAAATGACAAAGTTTGTAATCCATGTCAAAAGGGAAAGAAACATAAAATTTATTTTAAATCAAGGGTAGAAGTTTCTACTTCTCAACCTATCGAGTAGGTTCACATGGAATAGTTTGGACCATCAAGAGTTTCTAGTTTAAATGGGAAGAACTATGTCTATGTCCAAGAAGATGACTTTTCTAGATATACTTGTCTATACTTATTAGATCACAAAAGTGAAGCTAGTTCTTACTTTGTTAAATACTCCAAATTTGAAGAAAATCTAAGTGTAATTAAGATTAAAACCCTAAGAAGTGATCATGGCTATGAGTTTGAAAATCAAGAGTTTGAATCCTATTGCTCACACAATTGCTATAGTCAAAACTTTTCTGCTGCTAGGACACCTCAGCAGAATGGTTTGGTCGAAAGACAGAATAGAACCCTTTATGAAATAGCTAGAACCATGCTTAATGAATATGACCTGTCTATTTACTTTTGGGCTGAATATGTGAATACATATTGTTATATTATTAATAGATTCTTAATTATACCAGTTCTTAAGAATACCCCATATGAGTTTTGTAATAATAGAAAACCTAATGTTAGTTCCTTTAGAGTCTTTGGCTGAAAAGTTTTTATTCATAATATAAAGGATAACCTCCACAAGTTTGCTTCTAAAATTGATGAAGGAGTTTTCTTAGTTATTCTTTAACTATATAAGCCTTTAGAGTCCTTAGTAAAAGAACCAAATGTGTGGATGAATCTGTTCACATCATGTTTGATGAAACTGATCCACATGAGCCTAAAACCTCTCTTGAAAATCTTGAAGACGATTTGAGTGTTTTGGACCTTAATGATAAATCTAAAGAACCAGTTGTAAATATATCCAATTCTGGACATATTCCAGAATCTTCTTCTGTTGAACCCAAACATAGAGATGAACCTGAAATTTCTAGTCCTACCTTTACCAGATCAACAAGGATTCTAAAGAATCGACCTTTGGATACTGTTGTAGGTAATCTTGATAGAGGGATATAGACTAGATCTTATCTAAGAAATTAGGTTGAACATCAAGATTTTCTTTCAAAAATAGAACCTAAAAATTTCAATGATGCTATAAATGATGAATTTTGGGTAATGGCTATGCAAGAAGAGTTAAATCTATTTGAAAGAAACAATTTCTAGGAATTAGTTGACAGACCTAAGGACACTTTGACAATAGGCACTAAATGGGTTTTTAGAATCAAATTTTATGAATCTGGAAACATAGTTAGAAACAAAGCTAGGCTAGTTGCACAAGGATATAGTCAAGAGGAAGATATAGACTATGAGGAAACCTTTTCACCTGTATCCAAATTAGAATCCATTAGGATCTTACTTGCCTATGTTGCTCATCTTAATTTCAAGTTATATCAAATGGATGTCAAAAGTCCTTTTCTAAATAGTTTTATAATTGAAGATGTTTTTGTTAAACAACCACGGTGATTTACTAATCCTTATTTTCCAAATCAAGTTTTTAAACTTTCTAAAGCTTTATATGATTTAAAAAAAGCTCCAAGATCTTGGTATGATAGACTTAGTAATTTTCTTATTTCAAAAAGTTTTACTAAATGGATTGCTGATCCAACTCCTTTTATTAAAAGAGTTTCTAAAGATGTTTTGATAGTACAAATCTATGTTGATGATATTATTTTTGGATCTTCTAAACATTTTTTATGTATTGATTTTTCAAAGAGTATGATAAATTTGTTTTAAATGAGTTTAATGGGAGAACATAAATATTTTCTTGGATTTCAAGTTTCCCAAAATGAAAATGGAATTATTTTGAATCAAAGTAAATATAAAAAGGATATTTTAAAACATTTTGGATTGGATAGTATTAAGGAAAGTGAAACTCCTATGAGTACAGCCTATAAATTGGATGTAGATTAAACTCGGAAACCAGTGGATCAAACCAATTAAAGAGGTATGATTGGAAGCTTTGTTTACCTTACTGCTAGTCGACCAAATATTATGTTTAGTGTGTGTATGTGTACAAGATTTCAGGATAACCCAAATGAATCTCACTTACATGCTGTTAAATGAATTTTTAAGTATCTTAAACTTAATTTAAACTTAGGTTTGTTTTACCCAAATGGACAACCCTTTGGGTTAATGAGTTATTCAGATGATGATTTTGCTGGTTGCAAGTGGGATAGAAAAAACACTTCAGGAACATGTCATTTATTGGGAAAATCCTTAGTATCTTGGTGTAGTAAAAAACAGAATTCTGTAGCATTGTCCTCTGCTGAATTAGAGTACATAGCTACTGGTAGTTGCTGTGCACAAATTTTGTGGATCAAACACACTCTTTTGGACTATGGATATGACTTTAAGCATGTTTCTATCAACTATGTCAACACTAGTGATATAAACATCTCGAAGAACCCTGTGTCTCACTCCAGGACCCAACACATTGATGTAAGGAACAATTTCATGAGAGATCATTACCAAAAGGGTGATACTCTTGATTTTATAAGTACTGAACATAAATTAGCTAACATATTCACTAAAACATTGAGTTCAGATAGGTGAAGTTACATTAGACATGAGTTGGGTATGTTTAAACTTGATCGGTAGCTAACCTCACCGATATAAAATTTTCACCGATATAAAATTCTCACAGATCTAAAATTATCCCCGATGTAACCTCAATGATAGGAATTCTCACCGATGTGTGTGCTGTTTTAAATTTCTGTATGCCGCCATAATCTGAATCGTTTTTGAGTTATTTTATTTATCTATTTATTTGTTTTATGACTCCTAAATGATAAAATTAATTTCTGAGATACTTCTCAATCCACCGAGCCTCAAACCCTTACCCTCAAACCTTAGCTCCCGAATCCTTAGAGAACCCTAAATCCCTCGAATCCAAGATGGAAAAAACTAAAATCCCTTCTGTTAGAGATGTTGCTGATGAGACGAAAGCAAAGAAGAAAAATTCTGAGCCAAAATAAAGTGGCAGGGCAAGAAGGACAATATCAGGAAGTCGACTAGAAAATCCTCATCTGCAAAATCGAGTTATTTTGATTAAAAAGGAGCTATGTGTAGAATGTCTGCTACCTAGAAAGTCCTTAGTGCTCGAAGTGCATGAAGATCAAAAATGGGTGGAGTGTTTTTCGAACAATAATGGTCCCTAATTTCCAAAATTAGTGAAACAGTTTTATGAGTTTGTGAGCTTTGAGAAATCTGAGAATGAAATTTGAGTAAACTCTTTTGTGAATGGAAAGGATATATCGTTTTCATCTGTTGAATGGGATTAGTTCTTAAAAGTTCCGCATGAAGTTGTATCTGGATATGTCTCGAGAGCTATGCCACCTACCAGTGATATTTTCGACTATGAGACCTCTTTTGAAGAGCTGACTAGTGATGGAATTCAAAGACAAGTAGTTGCTATAGAAATAGATGGAGAGAACAAATCGATGTTCAAATTTGTTCATCATGTCTTGATACTGAGGAGAGGAGACTTTGAAAATTTGAGATATCAGGATATCTATCTGCTGCATCTCTTAAAAAATTGTGTAAAATTTAATCTGTGAAGATTGCTGATGTTCCAAATGGAAGAAATGACAAGGCCAAAATCAAAGACAAATGCCCTATTCTTTGCTAAATTGATCTCTGTGATGATTAATGTAAAAGGGGTAGTTGAGTCTCAAGATGAGACAGTGGTATTGAAGAATAACTTTTGTATCACATCCACAGTTTGCAAATACATGGGGATAAATTCGAACCCTTGGAGAGGAGAATGCCTCAATGATGACCAGACGGTATATGACAAATTTAATCCAGTGAATCATCCTTCATGACCTAAGGATGTGAGGGATCTAGGTCTGGGACCTGATGAAGAGGAGCCAGAATACAGTGATGATTCAGAAGAGGAAGAGTCCTCTGCTGATGAAGGAGGAGACCCTGACATACCTCCTAGATGAACTCCTGAAGATCAAGAACAACATAAATCAGATAAGGAAGAAGATGCTTTAGAGGATGATGAAGTGGCTGCTGTAGAATGTGAAGAAGATTCTCATAAAAGTGAAGAATCTTTGTCAGCAGATTTGAGCCTGAGTCCAGTGATTGGACAATCTTTAGTGCCTGCTAAGGATACAAATTAAGTTGACATACCCTTGCCTATTTTGGTAGACTCTCCAGCTATTGTAGAGAAAGAATTGATAGTGGAAGATTCTCCTCAGGATGAAATAACTATTGAGAATGTTGCTGAGAATGCTGCTGTTTTACTTGAGGATGCACCCATTGAGGGGGAGCATCAAACTAATGTTGGAAGTGTTAAAGTGGATGGTTGAGTTGATGATTGGGCAGAAGACCCAGGTTTTCGGGTATGTGGTTTAGACTATCCAGATTCAGATAATGAGGCATCTCCCAATAGACCAAAGATTGTTTATAATATTGAATCTAAGTTGTTTCCAGAAGATGTGGTCTGAATGCATTACTTGGATACTTTAAAGAAAAATCTTATGGATAGTTTTGTGGAAGAGGTAAAGAAGATGGATGTTTCTCTGGTCTCTTCAGTTCAATCGATCATGACTGAATCAGTGGTCAGTTTAGCATCTGAAAGAGTACCCACTGCAATTTCACCTACTGATATGATCACTAGGGATGATCTGGAATCCTTGAAGAATGAGCTGAAATAATCTTTTAATGCCTCAGTTTCTGATATGAAGCTTTGTTTTGATGAAGAGATGAGGATGTTGGAATGATAAGTTAAACTCTCTCTAGGTTGTAATCTGTCAACCTTCATGGGAGAAATAGTGGAAAAAGATAAAGACTGCTAGACTCAAGTATCTAGTATGGAAGAAGATCTTGAAGCTTTAAAGAAATTGGTTATCTCTTTGGAATCTTACATGAGCTCAAAATTCCAAGAAGATAAGGACTTAGCTTATGTGAAAAGTGTTGTAATCTAGGTGGTTTTAGTGTTCGAAGGTTTTAAAACTTCCATGAAAGATCATGTTAAAACCCAGGATTCTCAAGTTCAAAATCTTATCAGTGGGTTAACCATGAACTTCAGGGAAACAATAACCTTCTCTGTTGGTTCTATTTATTATAAACCCTCGGTAGAGTTGAATCAAATTAGAGCTATGATGAAGGAGGATCTTGGTTTAGCTTCAACCAGTGGCTCTGTGGACTCATCTGAGCTGAGCAGAGATGTGCTTTCTACTAGAGATTCATATGGTGAGATAACGAAGAAAGTCCAAGACTATATGAAAGAAGCATCTTTCTCTCGGAAAGAAGTGAAAGATAATGTGGACTATTATTTCTCTAAGATTTTCACCAAGCATCAACTAAAAAATCACTTCACACTTCGGTTGGAAAATATGAAGCTGCCTCCTATCAATCATGGCTTCAGATAGAAAGTTAGCAAGCTAAGGGAATTGACTCCCGCATTGGACAAGTTTATGGAGAACAAGGATGATGTCATATCTACTATAGAGCGAAAAGGAGGATTAATTATGGCCTTCAGAAATCTGTTGCTGCCTTTTCTGCATGTTGATGTTAGGCCAGTGATTTTCCCTCCTGCTTTGCCTGCCTCTGCTACTTCTCCGGTTCCGATGAATCATGCCCAAAAAATTCGAAGCCTCACACCTATGATCAAATAAATGACTCCTCAGTACAGACCAAGAATAGTTTCTATGGCTCAGCCTCCTGTGATCATTTCCGGAATTCCTAAGCCCTCACTTCCAACCACTTCACCTGAATCCTCTCCTGCTCCCAAGGGAAAATCTCACACTGAGGATGTGGATTGAACAAGTGGCTAGATTGTCTGATAGGAATCCATTGTATTTTGTTTATTTCTTTATACCTTATTTGGGAAATGAAA
Organism: Viscum album; assembly: GCA_963277665.1. Lineage (NCBI taxonomy): Eukaryota > Viridiplantae > Streptophyta > Magnoliopsida > Santalales > Viscaceae > Viscum > Viscum album. Next base: position 1,344,097,899 of record OY728155.1, on the reverse strand, counting down.
TGAATCTGTTTTCTATCTCTTTTCTCATTTTTATATTTATTCCTCGTCTCTATGGTTTCCCACTTTTTGATTATCATAAAGGGGGAGAAATATTTTACCAAGCTTTTACAAAGGGGTAGAAATACTCTCTAAGTATCAAAGAGGGATAAATATTCACCTAGGGGGAGAGATATTAATGAATGTGGGATAAATTTTATCTATGGAAAAGCTATCTTGCTTTACTCCTCTGATACTGTTACATATCATTCTCTGATACTATTATCTCTAACTCTCGGATGCCACTAAATTTTACTTTTCATGTCATTGTATTTAATTTTATCTCTAATACTATCACATTTTCTTCCACCTATAATCCATTATGTTCTATAACATACTGTTTCTCTGAGATAATTGTATTTAATGATATATCCTTTGATACAACCGCTCACTATTTTAAAATGATACTATCATAAGTTGTGATTATCAAAAAGGGGGAGATTGTTGACCTCACGTGTTTTGATAATCCCAATTATGCTTTCATATACTTTGATAATCTCAATATAATGATTTTCTATATATTAATTTTTCCAATCTGTGATCAAGATGATAATAATATTAAAATAATCCCTGAGATATGTTAATCCATGTCTATCTATGTTTATATGAGTTATGAAGTTCTTCTAACCCATTCGGATATGTTTTTCATAAAATAGACTACTGTTAAGTCACTAATCTAGGTATAGCTACTGATATAGAGCTACCGGTACTCAGACTACCGATAGAATTAGTCTACCAATAGACAGATTCACCGATACAACAGGTCTACCGATACGCATAAGTCCACCGGTAAGCAAGTCTACCGACAGATTCAGTCTACCGATACAGAACACTAAGTGCTACCGATCCGAGCTACCGACCAGCCTACTGATACACAGACTGGAGACTGATATGAACCGACTTACACATTCTACCGATAAAAGTATAGACCTACTTATAGAACCAGTCTACCGAGATACTGATAGATTAAGTCTACCGATATAAGGAGTTACTGATACCTAGATCTACTGATACCAACAAGCTACCGATGAATGTTCAAAGAGCGACCGATGGAAGGTTCTGCTACACAAAAGACCACCGTACACATTTACCAACATGAGATAATAATGATTGACCAACCAGTCAAACACTATACTCTCAATACTATTTATTTATTAAGCAAACATTTACATGTGATGTTTTTAATGTAGTTAATGTAATTTAATGATCTCTGTTGTCATGTTAGGGAACCGTACCAAGTACCCATGCAAAAGGCAATCATTCCTTTTTGCCGGAGGTAAAAGCTACAAAAGGGAATATAAATACCTATATGAAAAGAAGATAAGTAGAGAACACTGGGTGTGCATACGACAAGCATCAAGGAACTAAGAAGGCACACAAGTGAAAAATAAAAGGTCTGAACATCATTCAACGGTGGTGCATTCATGAAAGGCTATATCCATACTCCAAGAACACTAGACATACACGAAGCTACTCATTATCAAAGAGAACACAAGATGCACCTTGAGTGAATAAATACAACAAACTCTTTATGCACTCAGGCTTCTAAGCTAGACCAAGAACCAAAGAAGAAAACGACACTCTTTTTATAGAAAAAAAAAACCAGAGAAGGACTCAGAAGCTTATCTGACAAATCAAACGTGTCCAGATCTGCTCTTCCAATTACTAAAGCTTTTCTAAACTCTTTCTCACTTTGTTTAGTGATTCGATATTTTCATTTCGAGTAGTGTGTGTACCCTATTTATTTTTCACACACATTGTCTCTTGAGAAAAAATGGAGGATTATTAAATCCTCACTCAAACTTAGTAACTTTTTGTTTCCCACTGTGGATAGTGGTAGAGGTTTAGTAAAACATGAACAGTTGCGATCTGTTTTTTGTTTCCCACGAAGAACAATGGTAGAGGTATTTGTACCTGAACAGTAGTGTACTGTTATTTACCCCCGATCCAGGGTGTGGATCAATTTATATAAATTTTTGAGAGGACTATGTCTCGGCATGAGGCTGAACCTCTTGGTTACCTCTGCTGTGATTTTTACTTTAATAATTTATGTATACTATATAGATTTCATATTCCACTATTGTTACTTAGAAATAAAAAATTATTTTAAAGCTACTTTGATAGTTAAATTAGCAACTGTTTATATTTATTGTAAATCTGTAAATCAGTTTCAAAAGTAAATTAAATCTTGAGATTAAATTAACTTAGACCTAATCACTCTTTGAGAAACTAATTGAACATTTATAATCTATATAAATTCACTACAATTTAACTTTTTTCTTAATTTGGGGGATTTTAAGTGAAATATTTTTGAACAAAAATATTATTTGGAACTCAATTCACCCCCCTCTTGAGTATCCACTCCAACCAATAGTAAAGACCCAGAATTTCCAGGTAATTTTTTTTCTTAAGTACATGAGAATTTTACGAGTCCGCAGTTTCTAACGACACTTGATTCCGAGACCCGCTATGTCCAGAATCAATTTTGGATGTCTTGTTTGGGTACGTTCAGTAAAGGTACGAGCATGATTTTATAACCTTTGAACCAGTGCTTGGAACTGAAATCTGAGGGCACCATTGAACTCACAGCGTCAGTAATTTCTTAGTGAGACCATCACCGTAGTTCCGTTCTAATGTGAATGGAAGTTAAATATTGGGGTTTTTGATTAAATTGAATAAAAATAAAGTATAAACTTTATTTTTATTTTGGTGGTTGAAACCTCCAAGGGGATGTTGGTGGTGGGGGACACCACACCCAAACATCCCATGGGAGGTTATGGTGGTAAGGCCCACCCGAGCATATCCTCCCTTGGGAAGATGTTATTAGGTGGGGTCCACCCAATATTTTAACTCCTGTAACCCCCTTTAACCCCTTAGAACCCGCAATTAAGTGGGGGAGACTCTTTACATTCCCTCATTAATTTTTGAGCCTCCACCCTCATTAATTAAATGGGTTGTCCCTTTTAGTTATTCTCAAAATTTTGAATTCATTAAGCCAACACTAAAATAAGATGTGTTATATTATTATTGTGGGGGTTGGAATAAACATTGGTTGGGAGAATTAAGGAGAGGATGAGCTTTTGGAGAACTCTCCAGCAAAGAACGTGAATAACGGGAATAATGCGAAGTACGCCATCTTCTACTTCGTCACCTCCAAACACATCCTGACGCAGAAGCATTAAAATTGGGAGTGTGTGAAGAATGCAGAGAATAGAGAATCGATGCCCGCCTCTTCCCATGACTTCATCTACGAACAAAAAACTAGGTAGGGGGTTTGAATTGTTTCTGTACTCATTCTTCATCATTCAAAGTTATGGTATGAGAATCACCAATTTCTATCACCATAACGAGGAGGGCATGGGCTACACGAACAAGGTTCAACTCTCCCCTTTGCTTGTTCATAGTTTATGATGATGGAGTCGGTCCACACGGAAATGACAATGAAGAAGAAAAACAAAGACCATGCTACTTACAGCATCCACGAACAGCGCTGCCCTCACGGCGCCCCGGCGCGCTCCCTGCATCCCCTGCCCACATGCGTCGTGCGCTACCCGGCTCCGCTGGCATCCAGCGGCGCACCGGCGCGCTGCCTGCACCCACAATGGACTGCTCGACCCCTACCGACGGCCTGCTCGGCGCCCCTGCGCCCTGCCGATGGCATGCCTGACACCCCTGCGACCCCCTTCCGCGGTCTTCCTGGTGCCTCGGCACGCTGCCCGCTGCCCCGGCATGTTGCTCGCGCCCCCCGTGCGCTGCCTCGGTGCACTGCCCGGTGCCCCGACGCCCTGCCTGGTGCACCCGCGGCCTTCCCGGTGTCCAGCCAGCCTACCCGTACCCCGTGTGGCCTTCTGTTGGCCTCCCGTTGGCAGACCTCCTGAGCCACACCCCTCACGGTGCTGGCCGAACAACCCTCATAGTCTGTCGGGCTGGGCCCAGCGGAATGGGACTAACATTGCGGGCAGACCGCCCAACAGGCTGGGTCAGACCAATCGGGTCTGTCCGAGTTCACCTAGACCGAGCCGGCTCATACTGGGTAGGGCCGTGTCAGTCCGACTGGGTCGGACCCAACCAAGTCCCACTATCGACCCTTTGCTTACATTGGTCATATCTTTGGAATCAGATGTCCGTTTGACGAACCGTCAGCGACTCTAGTAATCTCGACGAGAATTGGTCCCTTTGAGAATAACCCACTAGAGTTCAGGGTATAGTTGAGATACAGTCGGGTTGGTTCGTACACGACTCCAACCGGGCCCCCGGGACTAAAAATCTGATAACTCACAGACCCAGCATTGGATTGACATGTCGTTTATTGCATTAAGATCCCTATGACGTGGCAGAACTTTGAGATACATATTTGTGGAACTTCATGACAGATGGAGTTTTTTCCAGTAGCTTGTGGAGAGGATCCTTCCAGGGAAGAGAAGACAGTGTGCGGAGACCTAGTAGCTGACGAACCGGATGACTATTTGACTGGCTCGACTAGCCTAGTGGGGAGCGCCTGGTAGTTAGCGGAAGACCCATGGTGGAGGAGCGCCTGTTAGTTGGCGGAAAACCCACGGTACTCGATAGGAGGAGTACCTCAGCAAGGTATTAGGGCGAGCGCCTGGTAGTTGGTGGTAGACCCACAGTGGAGGAGCGCCTGGTAGTTGGCTGCAAACCCACGGTACTCGACAGGAGGAGTACCTAAGCAGTCTGAGGTTAGTGAGAAACACCTTGGTGTTGCGACAGGCACACAATTCTCAATAGAGGAAGAGTTCTCCAGTAGTCGTTGTTTCAACAATGAAAATCCTGGTTTGAGCTGAGTCAATGACCCTTGTGTTTCCCTAATTATTGAGATGGGTTACTATATAACTTATGTATATGTATCAGAATATACCTAAGAAATGGTTATATGTTGATTCATACTTGGTGGTTTATCCTTGTTGGATTTTATGAGACCTTGAGGGTCTAAGGATCCCTACTGAGTATCGTTATATTCACCCCTTCATGGGCTATGTCTGTACCTCATTGTGTTGGATGCAGACGAAGGACTGCACTGACCAAAGTGGAGTGTACGAGGATTGGACGATACCCGGTGGTGGACCTCACGATTAGACGGTACCCGGAGGAGACAGACGGACGTGGAGTGCTGAGGAGGCTATCTGCACCTACCCTTCTAGTGGGATCCTTGGTGGACGATCCAGGAATTTCTAGACACCTTCCAGTTGTTTGTCTTTTAGTTGTACATGTTTTGTCTTTTCCTTATACTTAACTATTGGGCTTGTATTTCTGGCCCCTTTTTCTTTTGAGCACATTTTTTGTATACATTTTTTTCTAAGTTTTTTTCTTCCAGTTGTGTACTCTGATTCTGTTTCTTTACTTTTTATAAAGGCAAAGCCTTTCAAGATCAGGAATTACACCTTTGGTGCTATTAGCCAGCCCCTAGCCTATGGAAGGCGGGCTTGGGGTAGTCACGACACGGGCCCTGAGGATGGGTTGTGACTAATAAAATGTGAAAACTGGGTCCTGGTGACAGCACGGACTCCCTGCCTTAACAAGGTCGTCGGGTCCTGGCCCACTCGGTACCACCAGTTGCCCCGCAGACATGTGGTCCCCACCCCGGGGCCTACCCTCGTGCCTGAACGGGTCATCTGACTAATGATAGCTCCCATAGGCCAACACATTTCCTTTCCAGTGTGCTTTGTGCTCACTCACACACACCCTAGAAAACAACTCAGAAGATCACCCATCCTGATCACTACCCCAAGCCAAGCATGCCTAACTGTGTAGTTCTAATCAGACAGGTTCCCGAAAAGGAAGGTGCACCATGTTTACATGAGTCATATCATTTAGTCATTTAACCCATTATCATTTGGGGGTGTTACAATCACCTCCCCTTTAGAGAACAACATCCTCGTTGTGGGCCCTACATCTCAACCCAGGCAGTGCGCTGCGCTTAAGGCAGAGTACCACCTCTGATTCCAAATGTGACAACTGGGTCACGTTGACAGCACAAACACCCCACCTTAGCAAGGCCGGCAGGTCCTAGCCCACCCGGTACCACCAGTTTCCCCATAGACACGTGGTCCCCCACTCAGGGGCCCACCCACATGTCTAAATGGGTCGTCTGACTGATGACAGTCCCCACAGGCCAACACATGTCCTTTCCAGTGTGCTTTGTCCTCACTCACACACACCCTGGAAAACTTCCTAGAAGGTCACCCTTCCTGATCACTACTCCAGGCCAAGTATTTTTATCTTTGGAGTTCTAATCAGACAGGCTCCCGAAAAGGAAGGTGCACCTTGTTGACATGAGTTGTATCATTTATTCATTCAACCCTTTATCATTTGGGGGTGATACAAATAAAAATAATGCTCTTTTAGGAATCATTATCGAAAACCTCATAGAAAAGTATTTATATGATGACTTTAGTATTGGTGAAATATTTCTTTTATATTTTTATTATATAAAGAATATTTTCATTCATGATGGAATTTTAGTCAACCCATCAAATTCAATTTTAGTTAAAGAATATCATACATAGATGAAAATAGTTGAGGTATATAACACTCTTCAACTAAATGGTTAATATTGTTCTATTGTAAAATTTGTTCCCTAATTAGATAGCCCATTATCCATGTTTACTTTTATATGGTTTATGTTTATTTTATTAAAAGATTATAATGAATTGTTTAAGGACTTAAAAAAGAAATTAGTCTATACACTGATATTGAAATTACTATTGGGATGTGATTTCATGGTGATATATAGTGTTTTGTAAATGAAAGTACTTATATGAATCATTATGAAGAATAATAATGATTATCCTCAATCATATAAATTAATTTATCAATTAATGAACATAATTATAAAAATAATTATCTTGAGTGGGTATCCATAATCATTGCTATGATGTTATGAGGAATTATCTTAGTGGTGAATTATATGAGATATATAGGGATCTCAAACGGATAAAATACATCATTTAAAAAATGTATCTACATGATATTGGTACTATCGTATTATGATTTCTCACTAAACTACCACTATATGGTTGTATCTAAGTCTGTATATGCATTAAGTTATAATAATTATATTATTCAAAATAAAATAATGGTTCAAAATATCATATAATAACGGACATGGTTAATTTTTATATGGGGACCATTAATCAATGGAAAACATAACATCACATCTAAATGATTTATTAATAATAATCCATACAGAAGAGAAAAAAATAATGCTTTAATGTTATGAGCTGTTAATCAAAATGAAATCCATGAATGTAGGGAATTAATCATAATTTTTATTTGAAAATAATCTAATAAAATTCAAAATATTACTATTTTTTGTCAATACCATTTTTAAAGAGGGAGTTACGTGATGAATCCCAGAATAAAATAATCTATATACACCCTTGTATCACCATGGTGTACGAGTATTTAAGATAATATTTTTTTATGATAATATGATGTAGGAAATAACTAAATATTTTTAAAGATGGTTTGGGTTTCAAAATATATTGGATGATATAAAAAACCTAGAGGATTTATGTTACATTTACTTATTCCTATGTAGATGTGGGTGGTCAATACTAATGACACATACCTGGATTTCCAATGATTCCAAATAATAAAATATTTCATATGGGTTATTATTGATCATCATACCAATTCTTCACATTAATTCAACATAAGTCCGAATATACTACTTTTGTGACTTACATAAAACAATTCAATGAAGATATTATACTCATTAGTGAATCACTTTTGATTATATTTTATAATTATCAAACATTAACCTCAAAACTAATGAAAATTATTAAAAAGACACGTGACCTTATTCTAACATTGGGAACTACATTTCACTCTCAGGTAGATTGATGGTATGAAATTACTATTCAAATATTAAAATAAATATTGAATTCATATCGACTATGTTTCATGGAATGAACTATCAGTATTTTCCAATGGTGAAATATTTATATTTTAATAGCTTTCACGAAGGATTTATTAAATATTTTAATGAAGCGTTGTATGGAAATATATTTTATACATGAATTATTTCTAATTATATTGGAGAAAATATCATTTTCAGGAAAGAAAATATTGACGATAAAATGATTAATGTTAAAATTATTGAAATTCATGTAATTGAATCAAAAATAAATTCAATGTTATATTCTGATTAATGATTGAAACATATATGATTTCTTCTTGGGGTCCATTTTTATTCATGGTATCTCCATGGATAAATAATATATTGTTTGGAATGAATGAGAAATTATTCATCTGATAACACATTACTTTTAATGTATTTTAATGAATTACAATAATCGATTACCATTTAAATGTATGACCAAATATCCATAAATAACATGATGTGTTCTATATATCATTATTGAGGAATTATTTTTTAGACACCCCAAAAGTAATCACATTAGAGAAGGATAATTGGACCCAAATCTATCACATTGTGAAGTGCCTATCTAGTTGCATGAAACTACATAACACATGTTTTTGTAACGCCCTAACCCTAGTTACCCAGATTCGTTGCATTATTACATAAAATTCGCATGATCACAAAAGATCAAGTCTCGAAAGACCGATTAGTTTAGTATCCTTGGAAGTACTAGATACATTCCTAAGGTTTACATTATATCATAAAATAGAAAACTACAACATTATTTCCATAGACAGCACTGATATCCCATAGAAAATCCCTCCAGGTCAGTCATAATTTGCTTCTCCACATCCACGGAAAAATATAACATAGAAAGGGGTGAGCTCAAATGCTAAGTAAGGATTACAATATAGTGGAAACATTAATAAATTAGCATAAAAATTTAAGGTAATGTATAGAACTAAAACAAAAGCATTTTCAACATAAACTTCATCATAATATGGAAAATATAAATCAAAATAATTCCATTTAAATTCTCACATCGATATTTCTACTAATCGAATAATCACATGCAATATCAATAGCCACTTTCATAATGATGGAATGCATAATGCCAGACTTTCATAACCACATAGTCAAGGCCTTATTCGAAGACTATAAATAATATTTTTTCAAGGCCTTGTGCCAAGACACTAGTTTTTCTCATGAGACCTACTGATTCATCGAGGAGCTATAGTAGGCTCCACCCATCACTTACTAAGTCTAATGCATTCCTCATATGGAAAGGTATAAATATAACATAAACATTCGTATTAAGATTAGCATTAAAAATGTAAATACTTTATCCATAAACCATGAATGGTATAAAATTAACACATCTACATTCAAATATATCAACAAACCATTAATACAATATGGATGTTTTGTATCATAATAAATCAACTTCAAATAAGATTAAAATATATCAAAGTATGTTGACATAGATGAAATCAAAACATTTTTTTGAGAAATATCTCTTTCTATTTTGAAATCATTTAGGAGTCACATAATTATAAAGAAAACGTTTATTTGGAAAATATTCTTATAATATTGTAAGGGAAGCTTCAATGATGTTATAACAGCAGAAAATAGCCACACCCGCCGTAAAAGTTAAAAAACATTCATACCTTAATTTTGTCGAAAAGGTCATAAAGTACCTTTCTTGGAAAAAGAAGGAATGATTCCTTTATAAACATCTTATAAAAGTAAAACAAGGTTATAAATTACTTTAACCCATAGTCTATTAAATATTATGAAAATTTTGAAATACATTTTTTAGAAACATATATGTGGATGATAAAGAGGTCCCAGTAGATAATTATATATAAAAACCTCAGATAATGAAGAGATTGTAAAATTAACCCTTACATTGTACGTTTCCTTGTATGAGGGTAGGTTAACCTCCTATATAATGGCGAAATAATTGTTATGAAATTAAAAAAGAATCATATACATTAATATGAAATCATATATGATCTTTTAACATTCCTTTGTTTATAACAACTTAGTATTATCATCATTTTGTGTGTTAACTAATTTGTTTTCCATCATATTATTTATTACATAAGTAATGTTTGTTATGGATAGGATGTATCTTATTCATATTCATAATGATATTAATCCTTTAGACATTATTTTCAACGGTCTAATTAAAATTAGTCTTGAATGGATATGGTGGGGAATGAATCTCAACGTGTTCGTGGAGACGATAATCCGTACGTATGCACGAGCGACAATATAATTCATTTCATATTAGAATAATATATAATTGGATGGTATATCATATATATAGAATCATTATCATTTTATAATTATTATTTACCTCAATTAAATATAATTATTACATTCATCCAAATAATAATGTATTGAATGACAATTTTACCACGACGTGGAGATGGTAAGCCATACGTACACACATATAGGGACATATCATTCAAAGGATGGATAGAATAATGAATATGGTTGTACCATATTTATAATAACAGAACTGTATATAGAATATATTGGGGTTATTATTTTAGAATGGAAACTACAAAGAAAGAGGAATTGGAAGAAGAATTGAACTTGAAAGGGGTGATGAAATATTTACCTCTTCTTAGGGTTCTTTCTTTTGATTAGATCAAAAGGGATACTTAGATTGGCTTTTTGACTAAATGAAGGATTTTATGATGATGGGAGGATATCTGAGAGGGTATTTGGGCAAGGTTTTGCTGAACCAAATGGCTTTGAATGTGTGAATTAGAGAGAAGGCATAGTTCCCTTTTATAAGAGGGGTGAGGGGCACCTTAGGAAAAACTAGAAATATTATTTTATAATAAAATAATTTGCTGTTTCTAATGTCTTGGAATGAATTAATTAAAATCTATGGTGAGGATGGATCGAAAACAACTCAAAAAATAGGTTTTAGATAGGTCTGGGTCACTATATTAACTTTATCTTTTAGATTTAACTCTTAGTTGAATAATTTGACATTTACCATGTCTCTTTGTATTTTTATATTATATAGTCAATAAACTTACTATAAACAACCAAGAGAACCCCAAGAGATTCATTAATGATACAAATATCATTATATTAGCCTTTTGGGAGAACCTTAGATTTTTAGTAATATAATATCAACTAATAATATAATTTTTTTAAAAACTCTTTTATGTCAATTTTGACACTATATAGTATTTTGTTTATGAAAAATTCATAACAACATTATTACTCCAAAACCAATTCATATAACCATCCATAACATATCATTTTAACCTATAAAATTAGTTTAAATCGTTAAAAGTATCAAATTACATTTATTTGGATATTTATATTTATCAATTATTTTAATATTTTATTAATTAGGTAATTATTGCCTCGTCCTTGTGTCATAAATAAATTAAATTATTTAATGTATAAAAAATATAAATAAAATACCATTATGTAGGAAATTGTTTTAGATTTATAATGAATATTTATAATCGAATTTATCTTATGTGTATTCCTATATTAAAAATTGTTTAGTTATTAAACTTTGAATTTAACACTTTTAACTCTTCTTTAAATTAAATAACAATAAATGTCATAATCTAATCAGAGTGGACCTAAAGGATCATATTTTATTCCTAAGGTTGTCTTTGGTCGAATTATAATTATCCAATAGAATTAGGACATGTGTTAGGGTAATAATAATATCATTTTTACCCTTAGTTACCCTAATTACTTTTAACCATGGTAAATAAATGGAAAAAGTTACTAGTCACGAAAAAATATTTTCATCTTTTTGATCCACACTTTAATTAATGATATCAACCATGTCCCTTGGATTTTTGAAATTCAATTCACATAAGCAGTAAAATTATGTTTTCTATAAATTTGCAAATGCTCCTAGGAGATAGGTAAAAAGACGGTAAAAAGTTCAATACAATTTTTATATATCTAAACTTCATATAAACTGACTCCAATGAATTACATTGAACTTATATATGTATTATTTGTATATTTTTACCTAAAATAAATTATAATAAACTAAATAATAATTTAAATAAAAAATTGGTTTTAAATAATAACTCAGTCTTTTCCACAACTCATCAAAAATTGAATGTTTTCAGAAAAATAACAAAACATCACCCTAAGATAACTTTGATATTCCGAATTAGAAAATGAATTCTATTTTACCAATTTCAAAACATAGAATTTTCATTATTTAATTTAAAAATAATTCATGTTGTCAAAACCAAAAAGCCTATTTTAAGTAATAATAACTATCAAAAGATTGACAATGGTTTATGTCCAATTTCAAAGTGAAATTACTTAAAATGACCTTCATTGGATTAAATGGTAAAAATATAATCTAATTATACTTACAGTCCATTAAAATTTATAATTCAACACTATAAATTATTTTGATTAAAAAAGTTTTATTCAGTTAAAATATAGTATTTTTCACTATTCACCCAAATATGAAAGTCATCAAAAAAACACCAAAAATTTATTGAAACAAAATTATTTAGTCCCAATTCTAAAAAAGAAGTTTATTTTTTCAAATTAGATATATAAAAGATTCAATTGTTTCTTTTAAAAATGATTCACTATTAAAAGCGGGTAAAATTTCATTTTTTGAAAAATACTTCTTTTATTTGAAAAAAATTAATTTGTTCTTAAATTATGTCTGAGAAAAATATAATATGTATTATAAAATTATAAGAATTATATAAAGTTCAAAATTCAGTTAATATTATTCATAACCGCTTTTGAACGACTTGTTTGGTAAGTCGTGGCGCGCTTGAACTCAGTGTTGCGTGTACTGAAAGTTATTGAATTACATTGAAAAAATAACGTACTTTGAAATCTTGGGGTGTTACATTCTTCCCCCTTCAATAAATTTTGTCCTTGAAATTTGAGATTGTTCTTCTAAAATGAAAGGTTGAAAATAAAAAATACCTTTGTGGGAAAACCCACATCGGAAATTGGGTTGATAAAATTTATTATTAATAAGAGGAAAAGGGGAATGAAAAAGTCACTACCAAGTTATGATCTCAATAAGGAGAGAATTAGTGGAAATTAGAGACTCATAATTGGAGGAAAAAATTAGATATTTGTAGGGAGTGATTGACGTCATCATTCACAAACAATTGTAGAATTGAGGGCCTCAAATCCATCCATCTATGATGATTTAAAATATCATCGATTCAACAAAACATAGGGTATTAGGATAACACATTTTTAGTTATAAAATACCTTATCTAATTTTTAAGAATTAGTTTCTTCAAAGAATAATAGAATAAAAATATATATACTTGACATGTAGAGTTACATACTTTAACTAATTTCTACCACAAACTCATCTTTCACTCTAATTGATAATAGAACCTAAAAATATATTCTATTTAACCTATTCGTATAACGTTCCAAAAAATGTATTTATAATTCATCCACCATACTTTTTAAAAAAATTCATTATTCAATCCAGGACTTCACGTGGGCCGGTGGTAGGTCATACACCCTTTTCACCCATCGGTTGTGGGTTCAAGTCTCGTGGCCTTGCCGGACGCAATGGGTTTCCACCCGACCTCTGGGTTGTCCTTTTTTTGAAAATCAAAAAATATATCAAACTATAATAATCCAAAATACTTCTATCCAAACTCATAGTCAAAAATTTATAAGTAAGGTAAACACAATGAAGATCCATTTTTCCATGTAATAAAATGTAGACATCTTCATCATGTATTCTTTCAAAACACCGCAACATCATGAATTACCATAAAACCTGATTTATTAAATCTGTGCTCTCTTATTCATTATAGAATACTGGATATAATCCTTCTATCCCAAAATGTTAAAAACTCTATCAATGGAGGAATATACAAATCATTAATCAGTTTCATGGTAGTTAAGAATATCCAATATAATTTATCCAAATCAATCATGTATTATTCCAAAATCACTACCTCGGTATCAGAACCATATTATGGTTTATCTTTCTCTCAACCATATATTTTTTAAAAATTTATCCTGCTATTGAGTTACTTTTCTTGGTTCCTCACAATGTCAAGTCCTTAATGAAATAGTACTGCAACACAATCCTTTTTTAAAGGTGTTGGCTGAATCCTGAATTTATTATTTAAAGGAAAGTCCTCTTTATACTAGGTAGAGGGTGACCCATTACATAGCCCGAAGGCCTAAGGCCAAGTGGTCTGAATATGAGCCATTAAAGCCCATTTTTGGGCCAAAGGACCCCTCGGTGAACATTACTGCTATAGTACCCACACTGCTACAGTACCTGCTACAGTACCGCCACCGCTATAGTACCTGCAATAGTCCCTCCATAGCTCGCTGCTACTATAGTTCTGTTATTGCTACAGTACTGCTACAGTCACTAATATAGTACTACTAGAGTACCTGGAATTTCTCCCCCCACCCAACTTTGATCCTGGGTCTTTGGGATGCCAAGAAGAATCTTATACCGCTAGGGTACAGGCTCGTTGGCACTCCATTACAATCCTTATATACTCTATAATTCCTTTAACATGTAGATCATTAATACAATAATCAAATGAAATAATACTTTAATAAAAATGTAATAAATCTAATCATTCCTCTTAATCTTTGGTAGTATCATAACTTTATTTTTATCCAATGGAAGAATTTGGGGTATACTCTGATGATTTGGACATTGGTTCTCATAGTGTCCCAACTCCTTGTAGATGAACCATTGTACATTTGAAACATTCTTCTTACCCTTTCAATCTCATACTTGGTTTCCTTTTTCTCCACACTTATAACAAACTCCCATTCCCTTCAAAAATTTAAAAAGGTGATTCTTTCCACAGTTTTCACATATGGGAAAATCTTTCTTTTCCATCTTCCCTTTATCCATCTTTCTCTCTTCCATAATTTTATTCTCCTACTTCCCTTCAAGCCATAGGATATAGAGAATTATTTACTTATCTTATTAACACATGATATTATTTCTTCATATATAGAGAATACATGGGAGACTATTTCACTTATAAATGTTGGCTTAATAGCATGAAAGATATGATCCTTCTTACTCTTTGGATTACACGTATTGTTGGAGTTCACATTCCTTCTAATGGGTGTCATTTCTATACAATGGCATACTCTAGGTCAGTTTATAAATTTCAATGAATAATTCCAAACATGTAAAATATGTAACATAAATTGAATAGTTTATGGACATAATCCATAATCATAAAAATATTTTCTTTTTGGAGAAATATACTTATAAACACTTCATAATGATTTGTAATGAAAATGAGAATTATCCTAAGAATATTCTCTAGGAGTGTCACAACCCAGAGTGCAGCAAGGCCCGTTGTCATGCACTAGTTCCCGTTCGAGTCCAGATCAAAGCGGGTTTTTTTGGGTTTTACCCCTAGGTACATCTGTGCCAGAGCTACCTCAACCTGCACGTATCCACATAGGGATGTATTTCTTGGAAAACTCACTAAATCTCTAAAATACCAAAATTCTAGGAAGTTCTTCTATACTAATATTCAATTTCTGTCTTAGGGATATGTGCTCTAATTAGAGTTTATCTAAATCTATTTTACAAGGTTTGAATTAAACTTCCTCTGATACCAAATGTAATGTCCTGACCTTAGTTACCCAGAGTCAGTTCATTATTACATAACCTTGGCATGATAAAAAAAGATCAAGTCTCAAAATACTGATTAGTTTAGTTGCCTTGGAAGTACTAGATAAATTCATAAGGATTAACTTACATCATAAAATGGAAAACTAAAACAACATTTTTTCCATAGACAACACTGAGATCCCATAGACTATTCATGTCAGTTAGTCATAATAAACTTCTTCGCATCCTGGGAAAAACAAAACATAGAAAGGGTGATCGCAGATGCTCAGTAAGGATAAAAATATAACGGAAACATTCATAAATAAGAATAAACATTTAAGGCAATGAATAGAACTAAAAAAAGTTTGTTCAACATAAAATTAATCATAATATAAAAAATATAAATCAAAATAATTGCATTTACATACAAAATGGATATTCTACTATTCAAATAAACACATGCAATATCAATAGCCACTTTCATAATGATGGAATGCATAATGCCAAGCCTTCATAACCACATAGTCAAGGCCTTGTGCCAAGACTAAAAATAATATTTTGTCAAGGCCTCGTGCCAAGAGACTAGTTTGTCTCATGATTCTACTGATTCATCAAGGAGTTATAGCGGGCTCCACCCGTCACTTACTAAGTCCAATGCATTCCTCATATGAAAATGTGTAAACATAATATAAACATTCTTATTAAGACTAGCATAAGAAATGTCAATAATTTATCCATAAACCGTGAATGGTATAAAAATAAAACATCCATAGTAAAACATATCACAAAACATTCAATACAATATGGACGTTTTTTTATCATAATAAATCAACAAAAAATAAGCTTA
Source organism: Viscum album (assembly GCA_963277665.1). Taxonomy (NCBI): domain Eukaryota; kingdom Viridiplantae; phylum Streptophyta; class Magnoliopsida; order Santalales; family Viscaceae; genus Viscum; species Viscum album. The sequence goes on along the minus strand of OY728155.1, from coordinate 1,344,081,516 downwards.
AAATTCATCAAAGGATGTTGACATAGATGAAATCAAAACATTTTTAGAGAAATATCTCATTCTATTTTGAAATAATTTAATGGTCACATAATTATAAAGAAAACATTTATTTTGAAAATATTCTTATAATCTTGTAGGGATGCTTCGATAATGTTATAATAGTGGAAAATAGATGCACCCACCGTATAAGTTAAAAAAGAATTCTTACCTTAATTTTGTCGAAATGGTCATAAAGTAACTTGTTTCGAAAACGACGGAAATATTCCTTTATAAACATCTTATTAAAGTCATACATGGGTATAAATGACTTTAACCCATAATCTATAAAATAGTATGAATGTTTTTAAATACATTTTTAAGAAACAAGGATGTGGATGATAAAGAGGTCCCAGTAGATAATTACATATAAACAACCTCGGATAATGAAAAGATTCTAAAATTAACCATTACCTTGTACGTTTACTTGGTCAAGGGTATGTTAACCTTGTGTATAATGGGGAAATAATTGTTTTAAAATTATACAATAATCGTATAAATTAATATGATATCATATATGACCATTTAACATTTCTTTGTTAATAATATCTCAGTATTATCGTCATTTCTGGTGTTAACTGATTACTTTTACTTTATATGATTTGTTATGTAAGTAATGTTTTTTATTGACAGGATGTATCTTATTCATATTCATAATGATATTAAGTCTTTAAACATTATTTTTAATCATCTAATAAAAATTAGTCTTGAATGGATACGATGGAGAATGAATCTCATCGCGTTCGTGGAGACGGTAATCTGTACGTACGAACGAGCGAAAATATTATTATTTTGATATTATAATAATATATAATTGGATGTTATATAATATATACAGAATAATAATTAAGTTATATTTATTATTTAAATAAATTAGACATCATTATTATACCCATCCAAATAATAATGTATTGAATAACAATTATACCACGTTGTGGAGACGGTAAGCCGTACATACACACATATGGTGACATGTCATTAAAATGATGTATAGAATAATGAATACGGTTGTACCATATTTATATTAACATCATAGTATATTGAAGATACCGTAGTTATTGTTTTATAATGGAAACAACAAAGAAAGAGGATGTTCAAGAAGAAAGGAACTTGAAAGAGGTGGTGAAATATTTACCTCTTCTTCGGGTTCATCCTTTTTATTTGATCAAACGATCTCCCTATGTTGGATTAATTACTAATGTAAGTCTTCTAGGATGAAGGGAGAACAGTTTATAGGGTATTTGTGTAGGTTTTGGCTGAGTCAAATGGAATTTAATGTGTTAATTAGAGAGAATGGGGAGTTCCCTTTTATAAGAGGGGTGAGGGGCACCTTAGAAAAGACTAGAAATATTATTTTATAATAAAATCATTTTTGGTTTCTAATGGCACAAAAATAAATTTTTTAGAGACTAAGGTGGGTATGGGTCTAAAACCACTCCACCAATAAGGTTCATATAGGTTTGGATCACTATATTAACTTTATCTTTTATATTTATCTCTTAGTTAAATAGTTTGACATTTACCATGTCTCTTTGTATTTTTATATTATATACTTAATAAACATACTATAAACTTCCACACAAACCCCAGGTGGTTAATTAATTATACAAATATCATTATATACGTCTTTTGGATGATCCTTATATTTTTAGGAATATAATATCAATTAAAAATATAATATTTGTTGTAAAAACTCTTTTATGTCAATTTTGACACTATTTGGTATTCTGTTTTTTCTAAATTCATAACAACATTTTTACTTAAAAAACAATTCATATAACCAACCCTAAAATGTTTTATTAACCTATAAATTTAGTTTAATTCATAGAACGCCTCAAATTATATTTATTTGGATATTTATAATATCAATTATTTTAATATTTCATTAATTAAGTAATTACTACATCATCATTGTGTCATAAATATATTATATTATTTAATGTCTATAAAATATAAATAAAATACTATTATGTAGTAAATCTTTTTAGATTTCGAATTTATATTTATAATCGAATTTATCTTTTGTGTAACCCTATATTAAAAATGGTTTATTTATTAAACATTAAATTTAACACTTTTAACTCTTCTTTGAATTAAATAATAATAAATGTATGAATCTAATCCAAGTGGACCTAAATGATCATATTATATTCATAAGGATGTTTTTGGTCAAATAATACTTATCCAATAGAATTAGGACATGTGTTAGGGTAATAATAAAATCATTTTTACCCTTAATTACCCTATTAACATTTTACTGTGTTAAATAAAAGTAAAAAGTTACTATTCACCAAAAATTATTTTCATCTTAATGAACCACATTTTACTTATTTATATCGACTTTATCTCTCATATTTTTGAAATTCAACTCACAGAAGCGTTAAAATTATGTTTAATGTAAATTTGAAAATGCTCCCAGGAGGTGGGTAAAAGACGGTAAAATGTTCAGTAAAATTTATATATATCTCAAATTATTATAAATGGACTCAAATTAATTAAATTGAACCTATATAGGTATTATTTATCTATTTTGACATAAAATATATTTAAATAAAATAAATAATTTTTTAAATAATTTTTTTTTTAAAAAAATAACTCAGTGTTTTTCATTATTCATAAAAAATTGTATGTTTTCAGAAAAATAAAATAAATTCAACCTAAGTTAATTTTGATATTCCAAATTAAAAAATTAATTCTATTTTACCAATTTAAAAACATTGAAGTTGCATTAATTTATTTAAAATTAATTCTCATTGTCAAAACCAAAAATCTTATTTTTAGGGAATAATAACTACCGAATGATTGACCCTTGTTTTTTTCCACTTTCAAAGTGAAATTACTTACAATGACCATCATTGGATTAAATGGTAAAAATATAATCAAATTATACTTCCAAACTTTTAAAATTTATAATTAAACACTATAAATTATTTTCATTAAAAAATTTGTTTTTAGTTAAAATATAGTATTATTCACTATTCACACAAATATGAAAGTTATCTGAAAAACAACAAAAAATTATGGAAACTATATTATTATGTCTCAATTCTAAAGAAGAATTTTATTTTTTTCAAATTGACTATATAAAAGATTCAAATATTGGATTTAAAAAGGGTACTCGACTAAAATGAGGTAAAATATCATTTTTTGAAAAATACTTCTTTTATCTGATTAAATGAATTTGTTCATAAAATTTTCTAAGAATCTCCTAATATTGATTCTGAAATTATAAGGATTATATAATGTTTAAAATATAGTTAATACTACTCATAACCGCTTTTGAACGGCTAGTTTGGTAAGTCATGGTGAGCTTGAACTTGGTGTTACTTGTAGTGAAAGTTATTGAATTACTTTGAAGAAATAACGTACTATTAAATCGTGGGGTGTTATACTTTTAGAATGAGATTACTTGATTGGGAATGTTACGATAGGGAAATAAAAATTTAGCAAAAAATGTGTGGATTGAACGATATTATGATGTATAATTACCAATATTTTTTATGTGGTGACATTAAGGATTTTTTGGGGAAAACATTATATGGATGAATGTAACACCCAAGTATCAAATATAGTAAATTATTCATTCATTTTAAATAAACTATAACATAATCCACTAATATTTATTTACTAATGTGGTTAAACCCAAAAAATTAGAATTTAGAAATTTCAATTTAATATAATTTATTTATTTTTAAAATTCAAAATATCTAATTTATCATAGGTTCAATTTTGTATGCTTTGGAGAAATAGTTTATTTTTGGGTTATTGGTTTAAAATACTGATTTTATTAATAATACCAATTTTATGAAATTATTAGAATATAATAATGTCATGAATGTATCTGAATTCTTAATTTAAATGAAATTATTTATCTAAAATTAATATAATGCATTTAAAAATATATTATTAAATAAGTAAATTTATGTTTAACATATTTAGAAATCTAGGTAATGATATTTTCCAAATAAAAAATATTTTTGATTCCAATATTTTAATAAATATTTCAAAATGTTAATTTTTGATTATTTATTTTAAAATTCAATCTTTCTCATTTTATTTTAAAAAATACCTTTAATTTAGTTGGATACACATTTTTCATTTTTTTTGGTATAAAATAAATTTTATGCTTGAAGAAAACAAATTCCAGTTTTTCATAAAATATGTTTTTTAATACATATGAAACTAATTTTATATCAATAATTGGAAATTAATATTGTAAAATGTTTATATATTAATTATAAGGAAATTGTATTATCTAATGAGTTAAAATTAATTTTTTTTATAATTAATAGCAAATCTTTTAAAAATTTATCACTATAGAAAGGGTTGAAAAGGGTTAATGTGGGTTTTAAACTAAATATTTTAATATTAAAATAACATAAATGTTTTCTCAAAATAAATAAATTAGAGTTTATTTCGATCCCATCACGTATTATATTTGAAACTAATCCAATTTGGATCATCTTTCCCATTGGTGACATCATTATAATTTATTCTTTTTGATATTTTCAAGTTATACAACCGTATAAATTATAAAAGGACACCTTTTCCCCTCTTTCCCTCACACTTATTGAGCCATATATCTCTTTTAATAATAACATAAATACCTTAAATAGATTCTTATTTCTCTTTAATTGTTGATTTTATTCAAAATTTACCACTTCATGAGGGATTAATGTGTAATCCAAATGAGTTTTCCAAATGAAGAGGTAAATGTTATCCCTGATATTTCTCAAGTTAAATTTTCATTAACCACATTTATAGGTTCAATATTCATACTAAAATTAGTATCTTAGTATAATCATTATAGTACGATGTTATAATGTTAATTTTATATCTATTTTAAACCTATTTTTCATCCTATAGAAAGTTAAATCATTTCTTATGCATACATACGATGTATCATAACCACATACCTATGCAATTAAATTTTTACCACTACTAAATTTGGATGGATATAAAAATTAAGTTCATTAATATATATATATATATATACTATATTTATGAAAAAATTGTTAATATGGAAATATAATATATCGTACATTTTTTTTCACATCCATTGTTTTTGGAAAATTATAATATTGCTAATGCATACATGTCGACTGTCACCTCTATGGAGATATTTGATAATTTTTTTCTTTTATCGAACTGCATAGATGATTCTAAAATTATATATATTTAACAAAACATAAATCCATGTGATTATAGAAATTATAGATATTATGGATTGATTTTATAGAAAGTTTAACCCTAGTAAATTTAGAAAGAAAATTTTAGAAAATCGGTCAGAGAACATGAAGTGTTTTACCTAAGAAAGAGGAATTCAATGAATGGATACTAAAGATTACAAAATTCCCATAAAATTAAATTATAGATTAAATAGTTTCTTTATAAATAATATAAAAAAATTGAATAAGTAATATGATATTACATTTTCAATAAAGGGGTTATCTTGGATAATGTTTATTTTTCTTATTTCAAATACATTAAATAAAATTTTATAATATGTAGAATATTTATTCTTTATGGTGTATATATTGAAAAATTGATAAATTTTTTATTAAATTACATGATAATAATTATATTTAATGATTCAATTCATGTTTTAAATTTAAGGGCTCTAAAGTTTTCAGTTATTATAATCATAATGGATATTATTATAATAGTTTCTTCTAAATTTATAGAATAATAAATACATACACCTTATACTATTATACCACATATATTTTTGTATCCTATAATTGTTTTAGGGGTTCCGATATTTTTTATATAACTTTTATTCTATTTGTTACGAAAATATCTTATTAATATTTTTCAAGGCATACTAGCGTTATATAGTCATTTACATTGGTTGTATTTTTCCCATTTTGAGATTATAAAAATATTATAATTTTTTATTTTATAAAATAGTTTGATAATTTATCATTATAAAATTTCACATTTTTGAAAGGTTTTAAAATATAGTATTTTTTGTGTTTAATGAAAAAATCATTTTTGTCTTTTTCCAAAAGTGTAAAATGAATATGTTTTAATGTATACAATATAAAAATATTATCATACCTTTCAAACTATTATCCATTATCTAGAATCCCCAAAATGATTGTTATTTTTTTTAATGAAAATACTTTTCCACTAATAAATTATTTTCTAGAGTTTATATTAAAATAAAACATTATTATTTTCTAAAAGGTTGCAATGATATTTGGAATTTATTAATAACATATTTCTTATAAAAAATTTACAAGAGAATTGAGGAATTTTTATTTTAATGTGCCTTCACATTTTAATTTCTAATTCAATAAATTATTTACACAATTCAAAACCAGAAATTTATATGAATTGATGGTCTTATATAATCATTTACTAATTTATTTTGTGGTCATTCATTGTCCTATGATCACGTTCTGTTTCATTCACCATTATTCATGGTACACTATTTTTTACATTAATGTCTATATGTTTAGTGTCATTCATGTATTTAATATCATTTATTCTTCACTAATATTTTATAAATAATATAAAATTTCAATATATATTTTTAGTTGAAGGAAACTTATTATGAATTCTATTTAATATCCAAGATAAATGTTAATGTTATGTACTATCGATTCAATAATAATATATATTTTTTATAAGAATGTATAATTTGTATTATATTGTTAACTCAATATATAATGAATGCATTGGAAATTGATATGTGAAGGGTGTGGACCATTTATAAATAACCCGTCGATCTATATATCATTTTAATGAGACATAAAATTTGATAAATTTGTTATATTTTTGGGGATATATAAAATTTAATTGAAATGTATTATCGCAAGGCATTTATGTTAATGTTCCAGATGTCTACACACATTTCCTTGATTATATTATCATTAATTCATATATTGTTTACTTAAATTATTATGATATCTCTAATTATTAACAATTTTATGGTTATGTTGAAATTTTCAGTATATACACATTGATTCATATTTTATTTTTTAAATGAAACATTTATTGATTCAAATGTACCATAATATAAATTTATTATATTTTCATGATATATTAATTTTTATACTATTCCTGAATATCAATTTAACATCAAACATTAATATGTTCATGTTCTGTAGAATCTGAATATGTAATAATTTGATGGGTTTTTAGGGATTCATGAAATACATCCATTATATGTATTATTCTTCTAAAGTAATATAGAAATCATGTAGGTATCTAGTCTTTGATGCATTCTAAATTGATTGATACTTCATGTATTGATGAAATGTTTTTTTAAAATGTTAAATATTAAGCACCTTCTCTGGGTTACTGTAATCTAAGACATTATCATACAAATCATATGATTAGTTGGAGGTCACCAATCATATCCCATTTAACCTATATACTCTAAAAATGTTTATTGTATAATTTTATACTTACTAGATTAGTGATAATACTTTAAATAGTTGTAAAAGGATAAAGAAGTTATTAAATGTGAAAACAATACATGATATATATTTTAGATTATTTCAAATCAATAGTAATAACTTGAAAAATTTATTCTCGGTGATAGCCATGAATTTATAGAGTTTTATAATTGGAAAATTATTATTTTAATGTATACCAATGTTTTATGAAGCTAGTTTACACTGCACTATATAGGATAAGAAGTGATAATATAATATATTATTGTATTTATAAGAGGCTAATAAAATATTACTAGAAATTTAATTCTATTTTATCAACTATGTTAATATTGTTTGATTATTATTATGTATTTTTATAAATATTTCATGAAGGATTCTCAAAATCTTATTTCCTATCATCATTGAATAAATATATGTAATTATTTTTGTTGGATGGAAGATAGAATATAGTTAATTTCAATAGGGTGATCATTATAAGAGGTTTAAAACATCAAATTTTAAAATAGGGATGAGTTATAATGGTTTTTAATGATTTTATTAAAACAAAAAACATGGTGTATTAATATACAGATTAACCAAGGGTATATCTACAATGAAAATGTATTTGATACATAATGATGTTGTTAACTTACTTTTTGTAACATTATTTTACTCTGTTTAATAATAATCTATTTGGATTGTGTATTAATAATCATAAATTTCACTGACCATGGGATTAATTTTAAGACATAACAAGTTGGAACCATTTGTAGGATTATACTCAAAAGAACCAGGGGTAGTTATTTTCCTTAGATCGTAACCCTATAAAATCAAAATTAGTATGTTTGATAAAACCTAGGACTAATATTATTTCTTATACTATTTTCATTACATTATATATCTGGGGAATTCCATAATATATCATTTCTATATAATTATTGAATCATATAAATTATTTTATAGAATTAATGAAATATCCATTGGATATATAGATAATTCTTGGAGAATGGGAATAAAACAGTTCATATAACTATTTTATTCAATTATGATTAGTGATTTATAAATATCATAAAAACCACTTGTTCTATAAAATAGAATCTATGATTGAATTATGATATAGTATTATGATATTTAATGATCATATTGTCTGTTATGAACAAACCAATTATTTTACATCACCCGAATCTACTTTTTAAAAATAAATAGGGAGTGGAATGTTCAATCATTTAAATATTCACCATTTTATATTAATATTAATCATTATAATTAATTTTTTTTAAAATATTAATGGAATTATATATATAAAATATCAACTCACATTTTCAGCATTGGTGGAATATTGGTTTAGGGATTTCTATAATGTATTGTCTTGGACACCATTATAATGAGACACTGAGTTCAATATTAACATATTTAATATAATAATCCCAATATATTTCCCCTATTATAACATTATTCATACATATCTATAAGATAAAATGATTAAATTTTAGTTTTTATAGAGATGGAAATTTATACAACTGATTTTATCACTATAGGAATCAAAAAAATTATTTCCCATAGAGGGATTAATATATCAAACAATTTTACATCGACTAAGAAATAATGAATCATGTAATGGAGAATAAAAAATATGATACTTTATTAATTGATGAGATTTCGTAAGATGGGGATAAAAGTAATACATCACTAATTGTAAGTAAATGATAAAAAATCAACTAATTAACCATTTTGATCCTGTATAAACACTAATAATTATTCGTAACAACTGTTGATGTTACAAATATTATTGTGTTTTTTATGACCTTGATGAATCATATATACCAAAAAAATAGATGAACTTATGTTTTGAATTATTTTTATTTGTTATTTTGGTATACCTATGATCAAATGGGGATGAAAGAAATCATATTCGGATACTTTTAGGGGCACTATGACAGTATAGGTTATATTAAATGAATTCTAAATCATGTTTTTGGATTAATCGAATGATATTCATGGGATATGATAAATCTATATGGGTATATCAGTTTTTCACTATAAATATATAGAATTACTACATTGGGAGTTTCCAAACAACTTTATTGAGATATATAACATACCTTGGGTGAAAGATTATTGTATATCTATTTCCAATAATTTCACAAATTCACTACAACAAATGGTGGTGTTTAACCTGAAGGGTGTGATGATCAATTGATGTTACATGTAACTTTTACTTCTTTATGGAATTTTTATATCTTATTTTGTATCTAATAGTAAATATATTACAATATATATTTAGTTAACTCTAAATCATCGTCAATTAATTTTGTTAGTTTTATTATACAGAGGAATTATGTGGTTATGAATGGATCTTGTAAATTTTTGTAACATGAAATGAATTTTCAAATAAATGAATTGGAAGGAGTTTTAGACATCCATGTATTAATGAATATGATAAAGTACTATTTTGTAAAAAAAATTGTGGTCTATTTAGATCATTAATGTCTTATATACATTTTCTCTCCAAAAGAAATTGATTAGTGGTAATGGGGATGTTGTGAGCTTCATAGGTGTTAAAACATAGATTCTATTATGCATATCATAGAGGTGATATTATTATGGTTCCCTTTTATAGATTGATATATGAAATTAGAAACATATATGGTTAGGGTATTACTATGAGAATAATGTAAATTATTTATTTTGGTGTTCGATGAGAGGTAGATAAAAAGATGTTATATGATATTGAAATCACATATATAATTTTTTCTATAAAAAACAAAACATATATTATTTTAAAGAATAAAAGAATATTTAAACAGTAAATATTATGATTTACATTGACTATTTATCACTAATAGTCATTTTAACATTATATTTCAAGTATACTGTGGTAGTTTCCCCATGTATAAAGGAAGATGTTATGAAATCATTTCATAACTCTAACTTCATTTCTTTTCAATAAATAATATTTATGTACAAAAATATTAATCAAATTTTCTATTAATGTAGAATTAATAAAATATAGAAATTTATATTTTTTAATTATTAAAATTATTAGTAGGTGAATTATATAAATTATATAAATATAGGGCTTCACTATAATATTCTTATTTCAACATAGATTTTGTAGAATCTCATGTTTCATTTTTTATTGGATTAGAGGAATATATTTACAAATAAAATTCTATGTGGGGTATTATATATAAAATCATGAAATCATTTCACTACATATCCTTTTAAAACCCAATTTTCATAAATGATCTAGGAATATTCTCTTTAATTAATGTGATTATAATACCTATATAATGTTTATCTACAATTTTTATATAAATATACAAACTCAATCATGAGTATGGAAACTTTAATAGAAATAAATCGAAACTCATTATATATGATTACATATTATTAAACATAGAAGTATTAAAAAATTTAAATGATTGTTTATGATATTAAGGAAATGAATTTAGATCATGAGATAGATTGTGGTAGATTATGGGAGTATTATATTCAATTGTTGACTTTTTTAAATAAAAAACGCGTTATGTTAAATGGGTTGTTATGATTTTTATAGATTAATGTGTTTATAAATATTTTTATTTCTTATATCATAAGAGATCTCTCTATTTGAGACCATTTTTAAATATGATTTGGTGTATAATGTTCACTAATTTAGGAAGAGGATGAAAATAACCATAACATAGTATCATAGTTATATTGATAAATAATAATAACATTAGGCCATGTGAGTAGATAATAAAGTATATTTATAGGTTCATCTTGGACTAGGGAATTGATAAATTCGAATGAAAAGGATTCTATCATTCTGTTATAAGTTTGAATTTATTTATTATTTATATATTATATTTCAATCATAATATTTTACATTTAAATAAAGAAATTCTATAATACATGATGTGTATAAAATTTATCAATTAAAAATGATCCAACTAGTTCCTTATCATATTTTATTAATATATTTTTTTGAATGTGGATATTTATTAAATTTCAATCCACATTATTGATATGTTGGAGAATATTTGAATATCATGGAGTTTTCATTTAGTGAGAAATATATGAAATCCTATAATGATTAAAAATTATTCATGGGAGATGAAAATTCATATATTGGAATAATTCCTAGTTTTATACAATGAAATTTGAGATTAGTAACTTTTACTGGATTTAAATTTATATAGTGTGGATTATTGGGATACCCTCAAACTTGTATGTATGTTTTAATTATTAGTATTATTTGATTATATCTAAAAATAATGCTATCATAATATTATATGATATGTATGGTATGAATACACTATTTTATTAATAATATAATAAAATCATCCATGTAATGTTTTGAGGTTGTAACCCCATATTATTGGGGGGATGGTTTTTTCAAGATTCATTTATGTAATAAATTCAATAAATTCATGTATTTTAAACCATATATCGTAGGGGAATGGATTGAGAAACCTAACACTAGTATTATTAAATAACGTAAATAATTCTTGATATTTTTTGAACAATTATATTCAACTGTTTTATTTTATTAACATTTTAATCAATATTTTACTAAATAAAAAAAACATATATCCAGGTATTTTGGGTCCATTAATTTGTAGCTTTTATGAGAAAGGTATTTTTTCAATGTGGTTGGAGGTTAAAGTCAATGAAAAAGTTGATTTTTATCAATTTTTTTTTCTACGGACAAATATATCTTTGAAAATTATCTTTTCAATGTATTTTTTTATATTATTATGTTTATATTCTAGAGATGGTGTATAAGTATCCCCTATGGTTTTTATATCATATTCATTCCATAATGTTTTTTGGAACTCTAATTTTTTCATATGAATAATTTATAGTGTTCCATGTGGTAAGATATTTTACTACATTCTACATTGTTTGATAGTGGTTTTTTACTCTAATTATAGAAGAATAATGGATCACAATGTTATGGTTGTCATTATGTCATCATTCAAGGAGAATGATATTATATTTAATGAATAAATAAACTGATTGATTAAATTTATTTTTGGGATAGTCCATAAAAGATAAAGGTCTCAATAATTATTGTAAAATTAGGACCATTACACTTTCATATTCATTGATATCAATGAAATTGTATATTTTTTATGGCTATGTATGTGAATAAGAAATGTGGTTTTGAATTTTAATTTCTAGTGTTTTAGTTGATCATGGTGTGTTATTCCATAAATTTGTGCAAAAATGTTATTTTTAAAAGACCATTTTCATTTATAAGTTCTATTAGTTTCTCAATATCTAGTTAGTTTCTCATAATTTCTAATGGAATTTAAAAATCTAATGGATTTTGGAGAAATATTATAATGATATTTTTATATCATTCAATTTATCCATTTCATATGTCAAAATACACTATATTAAATATAATTAATCCTTTTATCTAATTACTTTTATATATTATATATCATCTTAGGGTCTATTTAGTCTTTATTTATTTTTTTATGTGATGAAAATTTATTATTCATTGATTGAATGTAGTTTTTTTGTGACATGAAGATTCAATCGTTAGTTATGAACTTTTTTATATTGAAATGGATTAGGATTCAATTTATGAAAAATTATTGAAGGGTTCAATTTCATCTAATGTAGTTTATGTTATTTTAGAATACATTAAATAATTTGGTTTATCTGTTAAAATTTTTAATATCATTAATAATTATTTTATTTGAATTTACATAGGAGTATTATATAATTTCATTATATTTTTTCATGAAATTAATATTTTTTATATAATATAATTTTTTGATAAGTAAAATACATTCATTAGATGTAATTTTTAATTTTTGAAAGCATAATTGATTACCTTTGAATATCTGTATAAATCGTGATGTGACGAAAACATCAAAAACAAGAAATTAAAAATAATTGTATTTATTGAGGATGAAATAAAAATTCAAAACAATATGTATTTAATTAGTAGGATGGTTTAATTACTATTATTATTGTATATTTTCCATAATTTTATATGGTGGTAGAGTATAATTCTATGTTATTTTATTTTATTTTTCTGTATTGTAATAGTTTCATTTAAATATCATGATATTATAAATTAATTCATTGTGATGGGAGTTCATGTTGTTGTGGATTAACGATATTGATGGGCCTAGTTTAGACAATTTATGGTAGTTTCAAAATATATTTATATATAATGGAATAATTAAATTAATTCAAAAAATAGGATGAGACTGACACAGTTTTCAAATATATAAATTAATGAATATGATGAATTTACCTAGTGGAAAATTAACATGTCTACATAAACTAATGTGTTTAGTAAAAAAAGGTGAATTATAAATAAATATGAAATATAGTGATGTTTTTTGTTTTGTTTTGTGTCTATGGTTATGTTTGTGTGTCATGATATTAGTGGATGGTGTTTTTTTATCAATTTTTAATGGTATGACATTGGAATATGATTATATATATATATGGTGAGTCTTAGGATTGGTAAATGTGTATTATTATATAATATTTTTCTAAGAATGCATTACTCGAGTAAGGTATACATATTAATGATCATATATGATTTTGGGTTCCCTTTAATGCCATCTAGAATCAGGAATATGGGTGGTCCAAATGGTTGGATACTCCATCTCTGCCTTGATCTCCTGTAGAAAATGTCTGATGAGGTGGTATGATTATAAGGCACAATGAAAATGTATTAGTATTGGTTATGCAATATTTCATATCGGTCATTAGATATGTGTTTCTAGTTTTACAATAATAAAATGTGGTTATTTTGGTATAGTAAGGGTATGTGTTTACCATTTGTGGATGTAGTGTGTGTTTGTGATATATTCATGTATAGTAAATAGGTTGACCAGGTTGAAGTGTATTGGTTAGGTAACATAACCAAGAAATGCATTAGTGAATAAGTGTCTCTCATATATTATGTCATATTTTATAATCATCATATTGGATAAGGTAATAAACATATTCTGTAAAATTACTGAAACATCTTTGGAAGAGTTTTGTATAAAATAAATCGCATAGGTAATAATATGTTTTATAGGGTTTAACCCCTTTTGGAATGTATAATTGTTTTTATGACTGGTTCAATGCCCTAATAACACATTCGTATACTATATAAAATTGTGTTTGTAATATGAATATTAAAAATCCATTCAAAAATCCTCAATAAACAAAACATCTAACTACATTTTCCCTAATCACACAATAATCACAAAGAACTTCTTCCATTATAATAAGATAGGAATTGAGTGTGAAATATCACAACATTTTCATGGTTACTTTGGTAATATGTAATGAATATCTTCCTCCTCAATAATTCATGATCATCATAGTTTTAGGAAATCACATATCCAATAATATTGGCATATTATAATCATGCTCATGTGAATTTGTCTTGATCAATTCCCTCATATGTTATACGACTTGGTTCTCTAGCCTGAATCACCAATATTTCCAGGATCTACATGTTTTATCTTGATAAACAAAGCACTATATTTTAGCATTTTTTATTTTAATGTTGTAGTGGTTTATTAATTTGATATTGTACCAGGTTCAAAATTTTATATCTCAAACAAAATTCTTATCTTATTATTTTATTATTTCATATTCTTAGGAATATTTTAATAGTATTTCCATTAGTGAATTTGGAAACACTCAATTTACCTTTATTTATACGTTCATATCATTAAATATTGGTTAATATATTCTAAAATTATTTCCACATAATCCTATTTCAATTATCATAAAATAAATTCCTTTTTATACATTTAAATACTAATGATATAGGTGTTATTTAATTCATTCAAATAGTCTATAAAATATATTTGTTTTAATTGATTGAAACATTGTATATTTTTGAAATTTTGTATTATAGAACACCATTTTTGTATAAAAAAAACAAAGTAACACGTATATATATTAATGAAATAATCTATAGTTTGATTGTTTCATACATTCATCTCAACCAGAATCTTAATTTATATGCATAACTTTGACGTTTAAATGATTACAAATCTCTTAGAATATATAATTTCATTTAATATAATTTATTTAGAGTATATTATTCTATAATTATTTGATTTTTTATTATTTAGTAATTTCACAATCCATGCAATTGATAAAATTAATGGGAATCCCCTTATAAAGTCTCAGTGAACAATTTAATTTGTTTTTAAGGAATAAAAAGTTATATTTTTAAGTGGGAAAGAACATTAAAAACATAATGATACTTAAGAAGTCTCAATATATACCCTATGAGGTTCTAATATTACTTTATGAACCTATACACTCACCATATAAATTTTATCAATCCCTATATTATTTCAGAAAATAACCATTCAATGTTTCATAATAAATTCATTATGATGGTCTAAATGGAAAAATAAGGATCCTTGTGATGTTATCCAACATAATTATTTCCAATGTACCTAACGATGATTATTAAAAAATAAAATCTACTATATTGGAACCTTATAAAGTCAATGAACCATGTAAATATCTCATGAATTTTTCATTTCACTAAGTCATTTGGTAAATATTTTGATGTTCTATCTTATACCTTAAAATTTTCTAATTTTCATATTTTACAAAATTAATTATATTTTACCTTATGTATTCTATAAATGTAACTTATAATAATTTCCATATGTAACCACATTTTAATCATATACCATATTTTCCAACCCTCATCAAATTAAATTTTATTGTCTTTAGTTCTTCTAAAATGTTATTTAAAAACTCCAATTCAATCATATAATATCTCATAAAGTTCCATAAAACATATAATCAAATCAAAATATCTAAAATCCTTTCTAATGAGCCACAAATATATTTTTAAAAAAATTACTATATTTAACAACTTTATTGTGTCGTTCATTCTACCCATTATTATTTTTTGTAAAACCGAAAAATATATTTTTTAAATCTCAATAACTAATTCATGTACATAAAATAATAATAAATATCAATTGAGATAAATAAGTAAACCAAAACATTTAAAATTTAAAATTTTCATGTTATTAAATATACCAAGAAGAAGAAAAATTTGGACAGGATATTTGAATAATCTCCCCTATAGTTCATGCTTTCAAATATTCTAAATTTTTCTCCATTTTCAAAACAAAACAAACAATTTTTTTAAGCCGAAGACCCCTACAGCTAACTCCAGGTCATGGGTAGCATAGTTATGCCCATGATATCTCTGCTGCCAAGAACCATACGTGATCATTTCTCGTTCCTACATCATAACACACATGAGTCTGGTCCCTGACGCATCGCAGTAGACTACATACCCTACACCTTCCAATGGAAGCCTCAAGATGGGGGCACTATTCAGCCTCTGCCTTATCCCCTGAAAGCTCTGCTGGTATCTCTCCGACCACACGAAGGGTTGCCCCTTCTTCGTCAAGGATGAAAGTGGTGTTGTAACTCTAGAAAAGTCTGGAAAGTACCTCCCATAGTAACCAGCTAAACCCAAGAAACTTCATACCTCCGTCACACTCCTGGGTGGATTCCAAGCAAGATCCGCCTTAATCTTCACTAGATCCACTACAACTCCAACTTTCGAGATGACATGTCCCAAATGCGAACCTCTTGGATCCAAAACTGGCACTTTGAGAGCTTACCATAAATCCGGTGCTCTCGGAGTGTGTCCAATACTACTTGCAAATGGTAGGCATGCTCCTCCTCAGTAGTTGAGTAGATCAGAATGTCGTCGATGAAGACTATGGAAAAGCGATCGAGGTATGGGAGGAAGATCCTGTTCATAAGTCCCATGAACACTACTGGAGTGTTGGATACACCAAATTGAATAAACAAGAACTCATAGTGGCTGTACTGACATATGAAGGACGTCTTCTGCACATCCTCATCTCAAACTCAGAGCTGGTGATAGACTGATCTGAGGTCTGTCTTTGATAACCACCGAGCTCACTTGAACTGATCGAAGAGGTTGTGAATCCATGGGAGTGGATACTTTTTCTTCACAGTCACTTGGTTTAGGTGACGGTAGTCAACAAAATGCCTCATCCTCCCATTATACTTCTTGGCGAATAGAATCGAGGCTGCCTATGGAGAAACACTAGGCCGGATGAATCCCTTCTCCTGCAAGTCCTCTTGTTGTACCTGTAGCTAGAAAAGCTCTGTTGGAGCCATCCGACATGGTGGTATAGATATCGGTACCGTTCTTAGTATAGTTCATTGTAGAAGTCCACCTCTCTGCGTGGAGGTAAACCTAGGACATCATCAGGGAAAACATCCGCGTACTGGTCCATTATTATAGGATTGCTCCAACTCTCCACATCAACTACTCTGAGGGTAAGGCATGCCAACTAATGAGTGATCTACTGCACCCTCCTCCGAGTAAGACAGTCATGTGCTGCAAAGGCACCCTTCTTGCGGGTGAAGGTAAAATTGGTCCCATTTGTGAGTACACACAACACTTTGCACCTAATAAAATCTATCTGAGCATGGACTTTAGATAACGAGTCCATACCCAAGATGACTTCATAAGGCCTCAACTCCACTATGAGGAGATCACCACTAAAGCTCTCGCCTCCTAGAATAAGCTCACTCTACTGACACCAATACATAATCATCAAGTCTTCTCTCGTAGGGGTATCTAACTGTAAGGATCGAGCCAACGACTCCATTGGAATCTTCGAGCTCCGAACAAGGATAGTGGCAATGAAAGAGTGACTATAACCTGTGTCTATAAGAACTATAGATATGGTGGAGTAGACAGAGAGCGTACCTCAAATCTTTTTTGAAGTACCGTGATCGTTAGCCTCATGTTCCTAGAGAAGAGATCTCCCATGTCCACTTGCTCCTAGTGATCGGGGTAGACCTCCTGGTGGTGGTGGCGGTAACACCTTGAAACGTCGTCCACCACCAACTGCACGACCAGCTCCTCTTCCATGTCTGCATGCTCCCTAAAGACCACCTCGATCAAATCTTTGTCTCTACCTGGGCAGTCCTTAGACCATTTGCTGATCATCTGAATGGTGGGTCAGATATTCATGATCCATCTGAACCTAGATGCCACATGAGTAACACAGCCCACTACTGGAATGTATTTCTCTACCACAGGTGCCCCGAAAAACTGATCTTGAGTCATACAGTCGTCCACCCATGGGACTGGTCCCCTTGTACCTCTGCGACATCTGCCTTCTGCCAGCTGCAGAAGACTCCATTGCATTTCGACTAGTGTTAGGTCTCGCTGTTAGAGACTACTCATCAAGGAAACTCTCCAGTAAGAGGGCTTGCTTCAACACCCCTTTCTGCGTCGGGATGCTGAGGGAGAGCATCGAAGCCCTGATCTCTCGCCTGAGACCCTACTCGAAGGTCTAGGCCGTGAAGAATGGATCCAGCACCATATTAGTGGAGTAGCGTGTCACGACCCATCCTCCGGGCCCTTGCCGTGACTACCCCAAGCCCGACTTCCATACGCCAGGGGCTGGAGACTAGCACAAAATGCGTAAATCCCGATAATTGGGAAGAAACTTCCTTTATAAAAGTAAACTAAACACCACAGAGTACAAGCAGAGGTAAAACACTAAGTATAAAAGAATGTGATGAAAACTAAATGGGCCAGAATACAAACCCAACTGAAAGTACAGCTACAACTGAACAAAAGTACAACAGAAAAAGACAACAGCTGGAAGAACGGGAGAAGCTCCTGGATCGTCCTCCTCGGATCCTACCTGAAGGGTAGGTACAGATAGACTCCACAATTCTCTCACCCATCAACCTCTTCCGAGTGTCGTCTCGCCGTGAAGTCCACCTCCGGGTACCGTCCAGTCCTCAAACACTCGGCCTCTATCAGCGCTGCCCGACGTCTGCAACCAACACAACGAGGTGCGGGCATAGACAGTATAGGGGTGAGTATACGATACTCAGTAGGGACCCCGAGACCCTCAAGGTCTCACTAAAACCAACATGGATAACCACAAATAAGATCTCCACAGATAACCTCTACTTAGGTATAAGCCCTAAGTTATCAAGTAACCCATCTCAATCATGAGGAAAACACCAAGATCATGAAATCAACGGATAACCACTACCCAGGTATATGCCCATACATATACCTAAGTTATCAAGTGACCCATCTCAATCATGAGGTAAACACAAAGGTCAAAAGTCTTAGCTCAAAACAGGATTTTCATTATCAAAACCATAACTGCTAAAGGGCTCCGTCTCTGGGAGTGCAGTGATCATGTCACATCTCTGAGGTACTGCTCACCAACCTATGACTGCTGAGGTACTCCTCATGTCGAGTACCACGGGTATGCCACCTCACACAGTAGTGCTCCTCATCCATGGGTCTACCACCTCACACAGTAGTGCTCCCCCTCATAGCCTACAGAGGTACTCGTCCTGTCAAGTACCGCGGGTCTGCCACCTCACACAGTAGTTCTCCTCCGCCATGGGTCTTCCACCTCACAATTTAGTGCTCCCCACTTGGCTATGCTAGTTACTCCAAATCGAATCGGATAAGCAATCATCAGGTCACAACCTGCTACACGGTCTTCGTACTCTGTATGCTCGTCTCTGGGAGGGTCCGCTCCACGAGCTACAAGTAGATACTCCATGTTTCTCAAAGTCCCACGAAGAAGTATCTCAAAGTACCGCCTCGTTATAGGGGTCTCAACGCAACTGACGGCGCGTCAATCGGACGCCCGATCGGTGAGTTACTAGCTTTTTCGTCCCTGGGGCCCGGTTGGTTTCGTGTGTGAACCAACACGGTCGTATCTCAACTGTACCCCGAAATCTCATAGGGTATACTCATAGGGATCGTTTCTCCACGTGATCACCAATGCTGCTGACGGTTCGTCAAACGGACGTCCAGTATGAAAGTTATCATCTTTTCCGTTCCAGGGGTCCGGTTGGATTTCAGGTACAATCCAACCCGGTCATGCTCCAACTGCATCCAAAACTCAGCCGATGTATGCCCAAATTTCCCTCTCATGAAGAGGAATTCAACGAGACATATGGCTCGTCAGTCGGACACCCGGTCTGCGAGTTATTGGCTTTTTCGATCCAGGGGCCCGGTTGGTTTCATGAGTGATCCAACCCAACCGCACTCCGACGGTGTCCAAACCTCGAGCAGAGTAAGCCAAAAGTTCCCTCCCATCAAGAGGAATCCAACAAAGTCGATGACACGTCAATCGGACGTCCTAAGCTCAAGATATAAGCGTTTCCGCTCTAAGGGCCCGGTTGTTTTCGTATCCGAACCAACCCAGCCGAACCCTAACTTCTCCGAAACCTTGAGTGTAATATTCCGAAACGTCCGTCTCAATCCAAGGATTGTTACGCAACTGACATCACGTCGATCGGTGGTTTGTACCCCATGTTATGGGGAAAAGACCGAAGAGGTCCGAAAACGGGGGTCTGGGCCCGGCCCGGCCCGGCCCAATCCCCCCTGGGTCGGCCGAATCCGGTGGACCCGAACCGGGTCTGAGTCCGGCCCAGCTGGGCACGGCCTGGCCCGGCTGCGCGGGTCGGCCCGCCCTGGGTAGCTGGCTGGCCTTGCGTTGTCGTGGTGCGACGGGTGCGGGGGGTTACAACCCCCCCCCCCGGTTGTCAACCTGGAGCGGCTTAAAGCCACGCCGCCTCAAACCCAGAACATCCCGGCCGTTCCGGTTCACGTCCCACCGTCGCGGCTCAGGTGCAGCGGTTTGCTCCTGTGGCGCACCGCCACCGCCGCCTCCTGCGGACCACCAGACGCGCTCTGGTGGTCCGTTTTCCCTGCCGACTTCGCCAACAGTCCTCCCGGGACACGATCTTTACTACGAAAGAATTCAAACACCATTTCAGACCGATTCATCATCGCCCGTCGATCCACACATCAAAAACAAATCGCGCCTTCTTTGTGGTTTTCCGGCACGGTGCGACGGCGCCGCGCCCCTTTCGCTGCGGCCCGACTCCGACCGCGGATTTGTTCTGCCTCAAGGTGCGGTGCGACGGTGTCGCGCTTCTTCGCCGTGATTCTCTAAATTCCCTCATGGAGCGATGACACTACATCGCTTCCATTTCAAGCCACGTAGATAACCGTCAAAATAAAAAGGGGGGGAGGTTCGGCCGTGTTTGTGTGGTCTGACCTCCTCCATTATTTTGATAACTGTTGGCCGTTAATATCGAAGAATGTCAAAAATTATTCATGAAATAAAAACCAAACCCCTACCTTGCAAGGACGTTACACGTCGTCGATCCGCAAAAGAGGCAAGCATCGCGATGATCGGATGTCGTGGAAGATTGGTGTCGATTCTGTTGACGTCGGAGGGTGAGTCGTCGTCAAAGGTGACGTTCCCCACGGTGGTGTCTCCTCCCTTGACGCGGAGGAAGAAGAGGAGAAGGCATGTCGTCCGTGATTCCTCAATGAAGGATGCAACATCTTTCTTCCTTCGATGTGGAGAGAAGTTGCAAGATGAGACGATGTTCTTCATCGAAACTTCAGTGTTCTTCACGTTCTTCAACAAAGGAGATGAAGCGTTCTTCTTCGGAGGAGGAAGTTCTTCAAAACTCAAATGCTCTCTTCCCTTCCTCTTAACACAATAATTCTAAACAAAATAAAATAAGGCTCCAACTTATCTTATTTAAACATGCCATGCATTCAAAATTACAAAATTCAAAACCAACAAACTTAATTAATTGATCTTGAGTTGTCAAATTAATTAAAGTTTAGGTGGCATGAATTAAAGAAGAGAGAGGGGGAGGTGAGTGGTCTCACATTAAAGGGAGTTAAACATGTTAAGAAGAGTTACCAATTAATGAGAGGAGAGGTTTAAGGGAGTTTAGGGAAGGTGAAAGGGGTGGGGTTTGTGTGGGCCCTACCTCACCTTTAATCCTCTCATGGGAAGTTGGGTGGTTACCCCAACATCCACTAAATGGATAAACAACTTAAAAGAAATAAAAATTGTAACTCAATTTTTATTTTATCTTCCACAAATTTTTAACAACTCCTCCTGTGAAAACGCAACCCCGAAAAAGATCTTCTTAAGCAATTATAGGCGCTGCGAATCCATCGGTGCCCTCGGAAGTCGATTCTGAGCATCGGCTCAAAAGTTAGAAAAACCCGCTCGTTCGTTCACTAAACGTACCCGATCTAAACTTTGGAAATTAATTCCAGGCACACTGGACCTCGGAATCAGGCACCGTCAGAAACTATGTTCTTGTAAAATTACAAAGAAAATTAAGAAAACATTTCCCTTGAATTTTACGAGTCTTTACAGTACTCCCACCTCAGGGCTTTATGTCCCCGTAAAGCTTTAACACAAACTAGGGATACAAAAGAGTTAATGAGCACGCATCTGAGCCTTCCGCTCCCTGGTTCTCCCTTGGAGGTTCCTGTGCTGCCAGTGAAAACGCACCAGAGGAATCGATCTTTCACGTGGGAACCGCTCCTATCGATCTTCGATATCCACTGGAATCTTCACGCAAGTCGTCCAGTCATCGACATCTAACTCCCTGAGGTCGATGATGTGTGAAGGATCATGCACATATCTCCTCAGCCGAGGTACGTGGATGATTTCATGCACTCGGTGTAGCTTAGGTGGATGGTTCAAGCGGTAAACCACCTCGCATGCCCTACTGAGGACCTAGAAAGGTTCATTGAACCTCGGAAGTAACTTGTTGCCTCAACCATGTCTCTATAATTCCACGTCGAGGTGAGACCCGTAAAAAAACGTGGTCTCCATCCTCGAACTCAAGTGGTCTCTGCCTCTTGTCAGCATAAGGCTTCTGTCGGCTCTGAGCTGTCCTCATCCACTCTTGGATGACCTGGACTTACTCTGTCATGGATTGGACCATCTCGGGTCCCCCAAGAGCTGCTATGATTTCTTCTTTGCCAATAAGTGAAATCTGGTCTCATCCCCTGGATGAACCACGTTCTTTTCCTAATACAGTCAATCCGGACATGAATGATGTATTCATGCCATGGACGACTTCGTAAGGCCTCGAAGTTACTACCAAGAGATCCAACTTTCACTCTCACCTATAAGGGTCGAGTCACACCATCGGCATTAGCGTGAGGTAACTGGGACTCCTCCCCTAGGAATCTCAAAAATTGAGGGTCAAGTCAATAGTTTAAACCGAAACCCCTTAGTACACAAAAAGAAAGGAAGAAAATGTCACAAAGGTAAGTGTATTTATATTATTGCAGCTCATAGTACAAAGACACAAATGTAACAACAAAATGGAACTAGAAGTACGAAGAACAAAAGGAAACCACTAGTTCCGCTCTTGTCCACTTGCTTCCAGAGCTCCGTAGTCATATTCTTCTACTACCTGAAGCTGAGCTCTCCCATGTCCACCTGTTCCCTACAGTCGGGGTGGATCTCCCGGTGGTGGTGGTGGCAACACCTCGAAGCATCGTCCACCTCGAGCTGCACGGCCAGCTCCTAGCGGTCCGCCTCGATCGAACCTTTTCCACTGCTTGGGAGGTTCTTCATTTAACTGCTGGTCATCTGCATGGCGGGTCGGATAGTCACGTGCCATGTGACCAATCCCGCCGCAGGAGTAACACTACATGGTGCGTCTGGCTCTGTCATTTCCCTTGGTGCCTTACACTACAGACCCTGAGTCCTGCGGTCGACCACCTGTAGGTCTAGTCCTCTTGGACCTCTACGTCATCTGTCTACTGCCTGCTACAGAAGGCTCAGCCGCATGTCAGCTAGTGGTGGGTCCTGCTGCTGGAGACTACTCAGCAAGGAAACTATCCACTAATAGGGCTTTCTCCAACAACCCTGTCTGCGTCGGGATGCTGTGAGAAAAAATAGAAGCTCTAATCTTTCGCCTGATCCCCTGCTCGAAGGTTTGGGCCCTGAAGAACGTGTCTCGTACCATATCAGTGGAGTTGCATGAGAGGTCTGTGAACCTCGCTGAGTACTGCGCCACCGTCATGCTACCCTGTTGTAGATGCTGCAGCTCTTGTATATGCACCGCTTGAGGGGTGGCTAGTACAAACTCTGCCCAGAAAAGGCCCTAAAAGACTGCCCACAAAAGTGTTGCCTCGTCATGCATCTGGAGCATCAGGCTCCACCATCTGCCTGCTGCTGCCTGAAGAAGGCTGGCAGTAAGGATCACCATGAAGTCTGCTGGCATCCCCACTAGCCTAAAGACTCTCACCATAGCCTCCATCCAATCCTCAGCTGCCTGAGGGTCTGTCTCTCCATTGAACCTGGGTGGCCTCTGGCGCTGGAACTCGTGCAGTGCACTCAAGCGACGTGTACCATCTGCTGCTGGGGATGGTGGAATCGGTGGCCCAATGGGTAGTAGTACCACTGGTGCCTCCACTGGTGCCTCCACTAGTGCCTCAACTGGAATAGAGCCTTGTACTGAGGCCACGTCGCTCGACAGGCTGTCAGTCCGAATAACTCTCGGGGCTCTAGTTGGTCTTCCGTAGGGAGGAATCCTAAAAGAAACAACGTGACACGGTCAAATGATTTATACTTGGTGAGCTGACCTCGTTTGAGCTGATATTTAAATAAAACTTATGGAAACACACACACAATCAGTGTTTTCATTCAGAAAGTCAGAAATCACGTTGTCACAGTCCTGGTGTATGGATACGTCGGCCGCCCACACCAACACTGGACTCCTTGAACTGAATACCACACTCAGTATCCTTAAAACTATTACTTCACATAATGAAAATATCAAATTTATAAGGTCTGCAGTAGAACCGACTCCTCTGATACCAATTTGTCACGACCCGTCCTCGGGGCCCATGTCGTGACTACCCCAAGCCCGCCTTCCATAGGCCAGGGGCTGGCGACTAGCACCAAATGCATAAATCTCGATAACTGGGAAGGCATTTCCTATATAAAAGTAAACTAAACACCACAAAGTACAAGCGGAAGTAAAACACTAAGTACAAAAGAAAGTGATGAAAAGTAAATGGGCCAGAATACAAACCCAACTGAAAGTACAGCTACAACTGAACAAATGTAAAACAAAAAAATACAACAGCTGGAAGAACGGGAGAAGCTCTCGGGTCGTCCTCCTTGGATCCTACCTGAAGGGTAGGTACAGATAGACTCCACAATTCTCTCTCCCGTCAACCTCCTCCGAGTGTCGTCTCGCCGTGAAGTCCACCTCCGGGTACCGTCCAGTCCTCGAACACTCAGCCTCTGTCAGCGCTGCCCGACGTCTGCAACCAACACAACGAGTTGCGGGCATAGCCCGTGCAGGGGTGAGTATACGATACTGACTAGGGACCCCGAGACCCTCAAGGTCTCACTATAACCAACATGGATAACCACAAATAAGATCTCAACAGATAACCTCTACTTAGATATAAACCCTAAGTTATCAAGTAACCCATCTCAATCATGAGGAAAACACCAAGATCATGAAATCAACGGATAACCACAACCCAGGTATATGCCCATACATATACCTATGTTATCAAGTGACCCATCTCAATCATGAGGTAAACACAAAGGTCAAAAGTCTCAGCTAAAACCAGGATTTTCATTATCAAAACCATAACTACTGAAGAGCTCTGTCTCTGGGAGTACAGTGATCCGGTCATGTCTCTGAGGTACTGCTCACCAACCTATGACTGCTGAGGTACTCCTCCTATCATGTACTGCGGGTCTTCCACCTCACATAGTAGTGCTCCTCCTCTATGGGTCTGCCACCTCACACAGTAGTGCTCTCCCTCATAGCCTACAGAGGTACTCCTCATGTCGATTACCGCGGGTCTGCCACCTCACAGATTAGTGCTCCTCCGCCATGGGTCTACCACCTCACAAAGTAGTGCTCCCCACTGGGCTATGCTAGTCACTCTGAATCGAATCGGACAAGCAGTCATCAGGCCACAGCCAGCTACACGGTCTTCGTATTCCGTACGCTCGTCTCCAGGAGGGTCCGCTCCATGAGCTACTAGTAGATACTCCAAGTATCTCAAAGTCCCATGGAAAACTATCTCAAAGTACTGCCTCATCATAGGGGTCTCAACGCAACAGACGGTGTGTCAATCCGACGTCCGGTCTGTGAGTAACTAGCCTTTTCGTCCCCGGGGCCCGGTTGGTTTCGTGTGTGAACCAACACGGCCGTATCTCAACTGTTCCCTGAACACTCATAGGGTATACTCATAGGGACCATTTCTTCATGTGATCACCAACGCCGCGACGGTTCGTCAAACGAACGTCCAGTCTGAAAGTTATCAGCTTTTCCGTTCTAGGGGCCCGGTTGGATTTTGGGTACAATACAACCCGGACATACTCCAACTGCATCCAAAACTCAGGAAAAGTATTCCAAAAGATCCGTCTCATCAAGAGGAATT
The DNA here is from genome assembly GCA_963277665.1 of Viscum album. Classification (NCBI taxonomy): domain Eukaryota; kingdom Viridiplantae; phylum Streptophyta; class Magnoliopsida; order Santalales; family Viscaceae; genus Viscum; species Viscum album. The sequence continues at coordinate 1,344,054,807 of OY728155.1, read as the reverse complement.
CAACGAGAAAAACGGCGCGTCAATCGGACGCCCGGTCTGCGAGTTATTGGATTTTTCGATCGAGGGGCCCGATTGTTTTCGTGAGCGATCCAACCCGAACGCACTCCGACGACGTCCAAACGTTGAGAAAATTAATCCAAATGTTTTGTCTCATCCATAGGAATCCAACAAAGTCTAAGGCACGTCAATCGGACGTCTGGAGCTCAAGATATAAGCGTTTCTGCTCTGAGGGCCCGGTTGGTTTCGTATCCGAACCAACCCGGCCGAACCCAAATATCTCTGAAACCTTGAGTTTAATATACCGAAACGTCCGTCTCGATCGAAAGATTTCTACACAACTGACGGTCCATTGATCAGAGGTCTGTACCCCATGTTATGGGAAAAAGACCGAAGAGGTCTGAAAACGGGGGTCTGGGCCTGGCCCGACCTGGCCCAATCCCCCCCTGGGTAGGCCGAACCGGGTAGACCCGAACTGGGTCCGGGTCTGGCCCATCTGGGCGCAGCCCGGCCCAGCTTCGCGGCCCGGCCCGGCCTGGGCAGTCGACTGGCCTCACGCTGGCGCGGCGCGACGGGTGTGGGGGGTTACAAACCCCCCCCCCCCCGGTTGTCAACCTGGCGCGGCTTAAAGCCATGCCGCCTCAAACCCGGAATGGCCCGGCCGTTTCGGTTCACGTCCCAGTGCCGTGGCTCAGGAACGGTGGTTTGCTCCGGTGGCGCTCCGCCGCCGCATCCCCCTCCTGCAAACCAGCAGACGCGCTCTGGTGGTCCGTTTCACCTGCCGCCTTCACCAACAGTCCTCCCGGGACCCGATCATTACTGCAAAGGAATTCAAATTCCATTTCGGCCTAATTCGTTGTCGCCCGTCGATCTGCACGTCAAAAACAAATCGCGTCGTCTTTGTGGTTTTCTGGCGCGGCGCGACGGTGCCGCGCCCCTTTCGCCGCGGCCCGACTCTGACCGCAGATTCGTTCTGCCTCAAGGTGCGGTGAGACGACGCCGCGCTTCTTCGTCGTGATTCACTAAGTTCCCGCACTGAGCGACGACACTGTGTCGCTTCCATTTCAAGCCACTTAGATAACTGTCAAAATAAAAATGGTGGAGGTTCAGCCGTGTTTGTGCGGTCCGACCTCCTCCGTTATTTTGATAACAGTTGGCCGTTAATATCGAAGAATGTCAAAAATTATTCACGTCATAAAAACCAAACCCCTACATTGCAAAGACGTTACACGTCGTCAAGCCGAGGAAGAGGAAAGTGTCACGATGATCGGACGTCACGGAAGATCGGTTCCTATTCCGTTGACGTCGGAGGGTGAGTCGTCGTCAAAGGTGACGTTCCCCGCGGTGGTGTCTCCTCCCTTGACGCGGAGGAAGAAGAGGAGATGGCACGTCGTCGATGATTGCCCGGTGAAGGATGCGGGGTCTCGCTTCCTTAGACGTGGAGAGAAGGTGCAAGATGAGACGGCATTCTTCATCGAAACATAGGTGTTCTTCACGTTCTTCAAAAAAGTAGATGAAGTGTTCTTCTTCGGAGGAGGAAGTTCTTCAAAACTCAAATTCTCTCTTCCCTTCCTCTTAACACAACAATTCTAACCAAAATAAAATAAGGCTCCACATTATTTTATTTACCCATGCCATGCATTCAAAATTACAAAATTCAAAACCAACAAACTTAATTAATTGATTTTGAGTTGTCAAATTAATTAATGTTTAGGTGGCATGAATTAAGGAAGAGAGAGCGGGAGGTGAGTGGTCTCACATTAAAGGGGGTAAAACATGTTAAGAAGAGTTACCAATTAATGAGAGGAGAGGTTTAAGGGTGTTTAGGGAAGGTGAAAGGGGTGGGGTTCATTTGGGCCCCACCTCACCTTTAATCCTATCATGGGAATTTGGGTGGTTACCCCAACTTCCACTCAATGGATAAACCACTTAAAAGAAATAAAAATTGTAACCCAATTTTTATTTTATCTTCCAAAATTTTTTAACAAATCCTCCCGTGAAAACGCAACTCCAAAAATGATCTTATTAAGTAATTACCGGTGCTGCGAATCCATCGGTTCCCTTGGAAGTCGATTCCGAGCACCAGTTCAAAATTTAGAAAAACCCGCTCATTCGTTCACTGAACGTACCCGAGCTAATCTTCGGAAATTTATTCCGGGCACACCGGGCCTCGGAATCAGGCGCTGTTAGAAACTATGTTCTTGTAAAATTACAAAGAAAATTAAGAAAACATTTCCCTTGAATTTTATGGGTCTTTACATATCACAAGTGGTCAGAGAACCTCACTGAGTATTGTGCCACCGTCATGCTGCCCTACTGTAGATGAAGTAGCTACTGTATCCGCATTGCACATAAGGTGGGTGGGACAAACTGCACCCGAAACTGGTTCTTGATATTTTTTCAGAGAAGTGTCCCCTTGTGATGGACCTAGAGCATCAGGCTCCACCATCAGCCCACTACTGCCTGTAGAAGGCTGGTAGCAAGAATCACCATGAAGTCACCTGGCATCCCTACTAGTCTAAAAACTCTCACCATAGCCTCCAAACAATCCTCAATAGCCTATGGGTCTATCTCTCCCCTAAACCTGGGTGGCCTCTGGTGCTGGAACTCATGAAACGTGCTCAAGCGGTGTGCATCGTCTGCTACAGGGGCTGGTGGCATCATTGTCCCAGCGGGAAGTGGTGTTGCTAGTGCCTCCATAGGTAAAGGGCCCTACACCGAGGCCTCGTTGCTCAGTGGGCTATATGTGCGTACAACTCTCGGCACTCTCGCTGGTCATCTATGGGGAGGAATCCTGAAAGAAAAAAATTCAACATGGTCAAAAGATTTACCTGGTGAGCTGAACTGGTTGAGCTGGCTTAAATAAAACTTTTGAAAACAAAGACACAATTATTGTTTTAATGCACTGAGTCAGAAATAAGTTGTAAGGGTCATGAAGTATGGATACGTTAGCCACAGCACCAACACTGGACTCCCAGAACTGAAAACCAAACTTGATACCCTTAACACTATGTCTTCACAGACAAGATCAGAGTCCTAAGTTATGCAGTATAACTGACCCCTTTGACACAAATTTTTCATGACCCGTCCCCTGGGGCCCATGCTCTGACTACCCCAAGCATGCCTTCCATAGGTTAAGGGTTGTTGACTAGCACCAAAGGCATAAATCACTAAAACTGGGAAGACATTGTCTTTATAAAGAGTAAATAGACACAACAGAGTACATGCTGAAAGAAAAACACTAAGTAAAACAGTATAATAAAGTGTACAGAAAGAAAAGGGGATGAAATACAAGACCAATAGGAAAGCACGAGTACAACTGAAAAACATGTACATCTGAAAAAAGGAAAAACAGTTGCTGGATAATCCTCCAGAAAATCCTACCTAAAGGGCAGGTACAGATAGCCTCCATATCACTCCATGTTTGTCTGTCTCCTCCATGTACCATCAAGCCATGTGGTCCACCACCAGGTACCGTCCAGTCCTGGTACACTCAGCCTCAGTCAGCGTTGTCCGTCATCTGCATCCAACACAATGAGGTGCGGGCATTGCCCGTGCAGGGGTGAGTCTACAGATACTCATTAGGGATCTTGAGACCCGGAAGGTCTCACAAAATTCCTTCAAGGATAAACCATAAATTATGAATTCAATAGATAACCTCACTTAGGTATATTCCCATACATATACCTAATTTATGAAATAATCCATCTCAATCATGAGGTAAACAATAGAGTTACTAACTCATCTCAAACCAAGATTTTATTCTAGGGGTAGTATCAAACAACTTTCCAAGCACAACGTCGAACACCTCGGCTGCAGCAGAACTCCTCCTCTATCGAGTAAAGTGGGATTACCACATCACACAGAGGTACTTCCCACTAACCTTGGACTGTAGAGGTATTCCTCCTGTCATATACCATGGGTTTGTCGCGTCACACAGAGGCGCTCCCCCTCGTAGCCTGCTGAGTTACTCCTCCTATCAAGTACTATGGGTCTGCCACATCACATAGAGGTGCTCCCCACTGTGGGCATTCCGCGACACTGAGGTCCTCCCCACTAGGCTAGTAGAGTCACTCTTAGTGGAATCGGTTAGTAGTTGTCAGGTCTTAGCCAGCTACTAGGTCTTTGTGCAATTCTCGCTCGTCTCTCAGAGGATCCACTCCACAAGATATTGGTCGTTGCTCCAACTATCTTGAAGGCCCACATAGATGTATCTCAAGGGTCCTCCACGTCATAGGGGTCTCAACACAATAGACGACACGTCAATCGGATTCCCGATCTATGAGTTATTTTCCTTTTATACCCGGGGGCCCGGTTGAATTCATGCATGATCCAACCTGCCCATATCTCAACATTATCCCGAACTCTAATGGGGTATACTAAATGGGAACTTCACGCTCGAAGAAAATCTACGCCGCTGATGGTTATTCAAACGGTCATTCGGTGCCAATGATATGCCCAAAAGAATGTAAAGGGTCATTAGAGGGCCCAAGTCCGGTCCGACCCGGTCGTACCAGTTGGGTATGGCCCGACCTGTTAGGTTCGGCCTGGCCTGCTGGACCCAGCCCATCAGGCCACGTGGGCGGTTCGGCCCAGAGCGTCGCAAGGGAACGACCTAGAACGACACAGCCCAGAGGGCGCGGCCAGGCCGGTTCAGCCAGGGCACCGCAAGGAGGGCTACGAGCCGGTTCGGGAGTCTGGGCGGGGGGGAGGCTGCCGAGAAGGGCACGAGCAGGTAGGTACGCGGCTGGGTTGGGTTCCAGGCGGGTGGCCGGGTAGGGCGTGACCAAACCGGGAGGCAGCCGGGCATGACACCAGGGGGGGGGGCGACAGGCGGCTGGGTAGGGTGGAACTGTGATGACAGGATTCCGGGAGGTCGGGAGGTCAGGATGGTGTAGTGTGGGCCAGTGCGGTCTGGCATGGCTCGGGACGGCGTGGTTCAGTCGGGGCGCGCGAGCGGTCGGCGGCAGTGCGGCCTGTGGAGCCGGCTCGGTTGGGGCAACATAATTCTGCGGGGGCAGCGTGGTTCGCGGAGGCTGCAGGAAGAACATCCTTTTCCTGTGCCTTCGTCGCCTTCAACGCTTCTTCATCTGCATGCTATAAAACAACACAATCAAGAATGACAGAGGGGTTGGGACATGTTGGTTTGGCCCACACCCTCCGCGTTTAGGGTGGAAACACTTAGCTCATCAAATAGTAATAAAAATGAACAATAATTGTTTTCCAACTACACAACGATTGCTTTCCAATACAAATAAGTGAAAAATACAAGGAAAGCATCAACAAGTGAAAACCCCTACCTTTGATTGATGGTTTTTGATGTCGAAGTCGTGGGAATAAGACGAAGGAGTTTGTCTTTAATCACATCCACCACGCACTCCCAAACTCGTGCTGTGTAGGATCATTGACAATGATTCAGAGGGTAGGTTGGTTGAAGATGCCCCACGTCAGTCGGATCTGAGGGAGGAAGTCGAAGAAGGTCGGTGTTCTTCGTCGGTGGAGCATTTTTCGGTGGAATAACTTTTCTCCCAAGCTCCTATCTTCCCAAGCTCCACCAAATGAGAAATTCCAAGCAAAAATAATAATAGATCGAGTTTGTCTATTATTTAGTTGCTGAAGCACAAATCAAATTGGTGAATTAAAAACTTGGCTCCACTAATTAATTCATGAGTGTTGGCACAAATTAATTAGTGGACTTGGCACCAATTAATTAAAGTTAAGGTCAAGAGGCTCTCCCTCATTAATGAGGGATATTGGAGAGGTTTTACCCTCCTCCACCAATTGGGGGTAGAGCCCAGTGTGTTCCCCATGTCGTTACCTCTCACGAGAGGTCAGATTACTGTGGGCCGCACCACCGAAACCTCTCATGGGTGGTTAAGGTGTGGTGGTTCCACCTACAACTTCAACGAGGAGGTTCTAACCACCAAACACCCACATAGTGGATCAAAATAAAAATAAAGTGAATCTCAGTTTATTTTATTATTTTCCATGAAAACCTAAAAAATATCTTTTAAAATCAACCCACTGTCGTCAAAGTGAATGTCTTCTTAAGAAAATATCTGCACTGCGAGTTCAACATTTCCCTCATATTTGAATTCTGAGCATCGGTTCAAACATTATAAAAACCCGCTCGTAAGTTTACTGAACGTACCCAAACAAAACTTCAGAAATTGATTTTGGGCACACCAGGCTTGGAATCTTGCGATTTTAATTTTAGAAGACTCGTAAAATTACCATCTATTTAAGAAAAAAAATTCCATGGAAATTTCGGTTCTTTACTAAAAGATAGAGGCAAACAATAATAAAAAAATTGATTATTGTATAACATAAAATTTATAATTTTAAATTAATTTGTATTAATAACTCATAAGTAACATGTGATTAATTTATATATATATATATAACACATAAATTTTATGTAATGAAAAATTTATTTATGTTTCATATAAGAAAAAACAATATAGTAAATCTTAATTATTATTGTACTGTTAAAAAAATTATTAAATTAAATATTTTATTTACTAATCAAATAAAAATGAAATAAATAACATATTTGTAATAATTTTGAATAAATAACTTATTAGAATAGTTATAAGTCCTAGGAATAACATATAATGGATTACATAATTGTTTTTAGGTATCCTATTAAAATATATAAGACATGATTTCAAAATAGAAAATTGATTCCTATGTGACGTAAAATTGACAAGACTAAGATACATGGAACTAAAAAACTCAAATGAAAAATATGAATAATTAAAATTTGCGAAATATATAATTTTATCAAGTTACATGATTCATTTTATGTTGAAATAGTACATAGAGAGAAAAAAATTGGTGCATAGTGGATTTTAATTTTTATTTAATGGGGTTTAATAACTGGATTCCGCAAAAAGTTTACATGGTGATCTAGAAATTCTAAATTTTATTTCATAAAAACTAAATATATTGACTTATTTTTTTTGGGTTTGTAGATAGTGGATAAATAAATAATTGTAATATAACTATCTAATCAGATAGTGAAATTAAACAAATATACACACACAAATGGAATTTAATCAATGGAAAAATTAATTTAAATTAAAATGGGATTGCTCTGTGTATTTTACATTGAAATTAAACGAATTTAAAAACATGATATTATTTGTAAAAATGTATAGTGAATAAAAGAAAAGATAATGAAAATTTTTGTAATATTATTCATTATATTATCATAAAAATTATATAATTATAATAGAATAAAAGGAAGCTAGTTAAAAATAATATAGAATTAGTGGTTTACATAATTAGTACAATTGGGTAAATGATCCTACTGTCACATAGTACTTGTACATAACATCCATATAAAATCCATCACTCTTGAAAATGTTAACCAATTTGGAAGAATGTGATTGGATATATTGATAACCAAAAGTGTTTTATGACTTCCAAATATTTCATTACCCAAAATAAGAATTCATATTAATCCCATAAGATAATAATAACATATACAAAATCCTTGAATTATTATTTATAAGCATCATATTAATATTCAAAAAAATTATTTATATAATACATCATTATCAACTATTTTCTATAAATAACTAAACTCAATTCTATATGAATATATGGTAATTAAGCTTACAATGTTCATATTCAAATGAATTTTTATACATTAAATATAATTAATACCTCTGAACCAATGATAATGAAATTGTTTCCTGATATAATCTTTTTCTTCACATATTCTTATAGACAATTTAGATTTATATTTCAGTAGATGTACTCTAATAAGTGATATGTGGAACAAATGTGGTCATCCTTTGCGGTATTTGGTAGGTAAAATTACTTATTGACTATTAATGTGACTATTTAACCTATTTGGGAATGTATTTAATTATTTTACCTTTTTTTTTGAATTTATGCACTAGTATATTCCTCAATAATATAACCATAATTACTATTCCAATATTTTAACCTAATAAATGTGTGTTTGTAATCATCCAATTGGACCCTTGAAATGTATAATATAACTATAGATAAAATGCAATGGTATATAGTAAAACAAAGAAGGGATCCGAAAACACTAAAATAAATGGTTTTGTAAAAAATAAAATTTCTCAAACCATATAAGAATCAATTATCAAAAATAAATACCTAAAAAAACTCAACAAGTTTATTCATTGTTTATGAGATGTTAAATTCATGAAATATTTTCATATATTTCGAAAAAATAATTTGTTTAGTTTTTTTAAAATTAATTGACGAAAAAAAATTATATACTCCTCCTTAGTTAACCTAGTGTATTTCTTTTCGAAAATACACAATGAAAAATGAAAAACATTGACAAACTAATAAATATTTAAATGATTTTTTTTGAAAATGTGAGAGTGGTTTAATTATGTTCAATCATATACCATGAATTTAAAACCCATATCATGAATAAATACTTTATTTAAACATTTTAATTTTGTGTTATCATGTCCATAATTTTAAAAAGTAAACCAAAAACTTTTGAAAACCTCATAATACTCTTTATTTATTTATGACTTATACTCACTAAAAATCCATCGTTAAAGATAAATGAGTTCATTAGAGAACTCAAATTCTATTTACATATTAATTTGAACATCTATTAGTAGAAAATTTTAAATATTTTTATGGATTATTAGACATAAAAAAAATAAAATGGAAGGATACAAGTTTAAAAGCATAAAAATAGATAAAACTAAGAATTAATATTCTAATAGAGTATTATAATAATTAAAAAATTGTCAATAAAGGGATCATAGAGAAAAGAAAAATTAAATTATATTGAATTTATTTTGGAGAATATATATAAAGTACACACAATATCAAAAAACATAAATAATTAGAAAATATGAAAATTTTCTACTTTTTATTCCAATTCCTTGTATCAATTTTTATATGACTTCCATAGTTTATTCCTCGTTAATTTTTTATGTCTTATTTTGTAAAAAAATAGATTATTTTATGAAAATATAGTTAAAAAATGTAATTAAATTTTCCACATTCATCTCAACATGTATACCACCCCGTAACATTAAACAATCCTTCCCACCATGTATAAAACCTATAAATGAATTTCAATAAATATAAAATCACAATAAATTACATTCATCCCATATTTAAATTTCATAATATCCTGAAAGTAATATCTGAGTAATTTTTTTGCAGGAAAAGGCCAGGGGATTGTAACATGGATATCAAAAATTTGGACCTCACAAGGATAATGGGGGTTTTAAATGAGGATTAATATATAATTATGGGAGGATACGTGTACAAAATGATTCTGATATAACTATAAACATTCATGTATCTTTTTCATAAATTCAATTATTTTAGAATTTAGTTATTTTGATAAGAAAAATAATATTAGTTATAAAATCTTGTAAGAAAGAAATATTTTAAAAAAATTCCTAGATTTTATTAAAAATAGTAAAAAAATTATTTTTGAAAAAGTAATGCTAAAATATAAGAGAGATTTCTAAAAATATAGATTGTATTCCCCGAAATGTAACACATATACTTTTTAATTATAATATGAAATCATTATATTTAAAATATTTTCTTCAAAATCCATAAAAAATTTATGTTATATATTTTTATTAGTGGGAATGATTTTCTTTACAAAACCAACATATAGTGAAAAAAATAGATGTACAAGATGAGTAATTTGGGAATAATAGAGAAATATTTAGAATTGGTTGAATAGAAAATGAGATTGAGAGGGAGAGAGATTTTGAGGGTGTGAATTATGACTATTTTCCAATATAGGTTAGGTGTTATTAGTTTTCTATTCATTGTGGATTGTTTCTTGATGAAAATTATTTGAAACTAATGGAAATGTTCATGGTGTTAGTGGCCTCTTAGGGAGAGGCATTTATCAATGTCCAACAACAATAAATTTGATTATGGATAAAGGTTCTTGTTTGTGATTTGTAAAAAAAGTATAAAATTTTATAATGATAAATGGACCACCACTTAATGATTTAAAATTTCATGTTAGAACCGAAAAACTAGAATGTAAAATTATCATCTAGACAATTACATGAAATACCATACAGATGATATGTTTTTCACATACTAATATATCCCTATTATTATAAAATAAAATATTTTTGAAAGAATCATTTCTAATATTTCCCAACATGTTCAATTGATAATAATTTAATCTCCATGATAATTATATTTGATCAAACCAAATTAATTATTGATTACCTCTAACACTTGGTCATGATTATATTACTAAAAGTCATTACTTTCCTTAGTGATGATGAAATATTTTGATTGATTATTGATTTTAAATTCATATATTATGTATTTTAAAAGTGGATTCATTTCAGTTTACAAATTTCTATATATGATATATACAAAATACTATAAAATATGACTCTATTTATTATGATGTAAATAATTTTATCATGATTCAATAAAATAAAATAATGATCAATATTGAAATGATATTAATATTATTTTTTGGAATATTTTTATGAAGATATTTTTTAATAAATTAATGTAATTCCCCGAACCCAGTTACCCAGAGTCGGTGAATTATTACATAACATTTTCATGATCATAAAAGATCAAATATCTAAAGATAGATTAATTTAGTAGACTTGGAAGTATAGATCCATTCATAAGGTTTATATTACATCATAAAATGAAAAATTACAACAACATAGTCTATATAGTCCAAACTCATATCCCCTCAGACTATCCCTGTAGGTCAGTCATAAAATAATTCTTCACATCCTCGAAAAAATAAAACATAGAAAGGGGTGAGCTCAGATGCTCAGAAAGGATAACAATATAGCGAAAACATTCATAAATTAGCATAATATTTTAAGGAAATTTATAACTAAAACAAAAGATTTTTAAAATTTAACTTCATGATAATATGGAAAAAATAAAATGAAATAATTCCATTTACATATTAACATAGATATTATACTAGTCGAATAATCACATGAAATATCAATAACCACTTTCATAATGATGGAATACATAATGTCATACTATCATAACCACACAGTCAAGGCCTTGTGCCAAGACTACAAATAAGATTTTGTCAAGGGCTTGTGCCAAGATAGTAGTTTGTCTTATGAGACCTACTGATGCATCGAGAATCTATAGCGGGCTCCACCCATCACTCACTAAGTCCAATGCATTCCTCATATGAATAGGTTTAAACATAACATCAAAATTCATATTAAAACTATCCTATGAAATGTAAATACATTCTCCATAAACAATGAATGGTATAAAAATAACACATCCACAGTCAAACATATCAAAAAACCTTTAATACAATATGGATTTTTTCTATCATAATAAATCAACTTCAAATAATCTTAAATTCCTTTAAAAGATGTTGACATAGATGAAATCAAAACTATTTGAGAGAAATATCTATTTTTTTAAATCATTTAAAAGTCAAATAATTATAAAAGAAAAAATTTACTTTGAAAATATTCTTATAATATTGTAAGGGATTCTTCGATGATTTTATAATGGCGGAAAATATCTACACCCGCTGTATAAGTTAAAAAAATAGTCTTACCTTAATTTTGTCGAAAAGGATAAAAAGGACCTTGTTTGGGAAACGACAGAAAGATTATTTCATAAACATATTATAAAAAGACAATAAAGGGTATAAATGACTTTAATCCATCATCTAAAATAGTAAGAATTTTTTGAAATACATTTTCAGAAACATGGATGTGGATGATAAAGAGGTCCCAGTAGATAATTACGAATAAACAACCTCAGATAATGAAGGGATCGTGGAATAAACCCTTACCTTGCACTTTTCCTTTATCGAGGGTACTTTAAACTCTTGTATAATAGTTAAATCATTGTTATTAAGTTTTACAGGAATCATATACATTAATATGATATCATATATGATCTTTTAACATTTCTTTGTTAATAATATTTTAGTATTATCGTCGTTTCAAGTTTTAACTTACTCGATTTCTTTTATATGATTTGTTACATAAGCCATGTTTTTTATGGATAGGTTGTATCTTATTCATATACTGAATTTTATCAATTATTTAGACATTATTTTTAATCATTAAATTAAAATTATTCTTTAATGGATACGATGGATAATGAATCTCATCGCATTCGTGGAGATGGTAGTACGTACGTACGCACGAGGAACAATATAATTCCTTTGATATCAAAATAGTATATAATTGAATGGTATATCATATATAAATAATAATTATCAGGTTATATTTAATATTTACATAAGATTTAATTATTATTATACCCATCCAAATGATGAAATGTTTGAATAACAAATTATACCAGGACGTGGATACGGTAAGCCGTACGTACGCACGTGTGGTGACTTTTTCATTCATAGGATGGATAAAATAACTAATATTTTTGTAACATATTTATAATTACATCAAAATATATAGAAGATACTGGAGTTATTATTTTACAATGGAAATAATAAATAAATAAGAAGTTGAACAAGAAAGGAACTTGAAAGAGGGTGGTGAAATTATTACCTCTTCTTCAGGTGTTTCCTTTTGGGTTGATAAAAAGGGCTCCTTAGTTGGGCTTTGTGACTAAAGTAAGGCCTCTATAATGCATTTAGGGAAGTTGAGAGGATATCTGAGCACAGTTTTGCCAAGCCAAAAGGCTTTTATGGTGTTAATTAAAGAGAAGGGGGACTGCCCTTTTATAAGAGGAGTGAGGGGCACCTTAGGAAAAGCTAGAAATATTATTTTATAATAAACTACTTTTTGTTTTACAATGGCTCCAAAGTGGATTATTTAAAGTATATGGTGGGGATGGGTCTCAAATAACTCAAATAATAGGTTTTAGATAGTTTTGGGTCACTATTTTACCCTTATCGTTTAGATTTAACTCTTAGTTAAATAGTTTGACATTTACCATGTCTCTTTGTATTTTTATTTTACATGGTTAATAAACTTACTATAAACTTCCAAGAGAACTCCAAGTAGTTAATTAATGATAAAAATATCATTATATAAGTCTCTTGGCTGATCCTTATATTTTTAGGAATAGAATATCAATTAATAATATAATATTTGTTTTAAAAACTATTTTATCTCAATTTTGACACTATTTGGAAATTTATTTTTGTCAAAATCTAAACAGCATGCTTAATTCGAATAAAGTTAAAAAAATAAATACTAACATGTCATATTAAACTATAAAATTAGTGTAATTTATTAAAAGGATCAAATTAAATTTATTTGAGTATTTATAATATCAATTATTTTAGTATTTGATTAATTAGGTAATCACTGAATCATTATTGTGTCATAAATAAATAAAATTATTAAATGTCTAAAAATATAAATACAATACCATTATGTATTAAATCTTGTTATATTTCTAATTAATATTTATAGTAGAATTTATCTTTTGTATAACCCTACATTAAAAATGTTAAAGTTATTAAACATTGATTTTAACTCTTTTAACTCTTCTTTGAATTAAATAACAATAAATGTCCTAATCTAATAAAAGCGGACCATATAAGTTCATATTTTATTCCTAAGGTTGTTTTTGGTCTAATTATACTTATCCAATAGAATTAGGACATGTTTTAGGGTAATAATAATATCATTTTTACCCTTAATTACCCTATTTTCTTTTAACAGTGGTAAATAAAAGTAAAAAGTAACTATTCACCAAAAATTATTTTCATCTCATTGAACCAAATTTTACTTACTGATATCAACCATGTCTCTGGGATTTTATAAATTCAATTTACAGAAGCGGTAAAATTAAGTTTTATGTGAATCGGCAAATTCTCCTAGGACGTGGGTAAAATACGGTAAAAAGTTCAATAAAATTTTTATATAGCTAAAATTATTATAAAATGACTCCAATGAATTACATTAAACATATATAGGTATTATGTATCTATATTGGCCTAAAATAAATTTAAATAAAATAAATGATTATTTAAATAAAAATTTGGTTTTAAACTATAACTCAGCGTTTTTTCACTATTCATCAAAAATTAAAAGTGTTCAGAAAAATAACAAAAATTCACCCTAAGCTAATTTTGATATTCCAAATCTTAAAATGAAGTCCATTTTGAATGATAAAATTTATAAAATTTCAAAAAGTGGGTATTACTATTCATAACAGCTAGTTTGATTGGTTGTGCTGTGTGTTAGAACTCGAAGTTGCGTACAACACATGCTATTGTATTATTCAATGGAAAACGTACCATGGAAGCTTGGGGTATTTACCATCATTCAAATAATTTCATCCCCAAAATTTCTAGAATATTACTGCATAAACAGACTCGGGTGGTTCTTCATCATATTTTCCTCGTGTTCCCATGTTTCCTCGTCCATCTTATGGTTTCTCCATAGAACTTTTACCAGACGAGTCGTCTGGTTTCTCAAAACATGTTCTCTTGTATCAAGAATCCTGACAGACTCTTCGCAATAAGATATATCAGGTTCCTGTTCTAATTCATCATTGGTGAGTACATGCGTTGGTTCATGCATGTATTTTCTCAACTGTGACATATGGAACACATCGTGAACTTTGGAGAGACTTGGCGAAATGGACAAATGGTAAGCTATAGTGGCAATTCGTTCTAGAATTTAGAAAGGTCTGATGTACCTAGGACACAATTTTCCCTTCTTACCAAAACGTATAATACCATTCCATAGAGATACCTTCAAGAAAACATGATCTCATACCTGAAATTCAAAATCCCTCCTTTGGTTATAGGCATAGCTCTTCTGCCTACATTGAGATTCTTTGATATGGTTTTGTATTACCTTCACCTTTTCTATCATTTCCTCCACCAGTTCTGGGCCTATGATTTTTCTTTCACCAACATCATACCAACAGTTTGGTGTGCGACATCTCTTTCCGTATAACTCTTTATATGCTACCATTTGAATACATGAATGGAAAGTATTATTATATGAAAATTCTACAAGAGGTAAATATTGATCCCACAGACCCTGAATGTCAAGGGAGCAGGATATCAACATGTATTCAAAGGTTTGAATAGTCTATTCTAATTGTCCATCAGTTTGGGGGTGGTAGGCAGTGCTCAAATTAATTTCAGTTTCCAAGGCCTTCTGAAGACACTTCCATAATCTTGAAGTAAAACATGGATCATGATCAGAAACAATCGATATGGGTACTCCATGAAGTCTCACAACTTCATTAATATATAGTCTTGCTAGACATTCAAGTGGTAGATCTTACCTTATAGCAAGAAAATGTGGTCACTTGGTTATATGATCAATAATGACCCATATTTCATCGTTCCTTCTATGAGTCTTTGGTATTCCCATGACAAAGTCCATCGTGATATTATCCCATTTCCACTCAGGTATGGGAAGAGGTTGCATGAATCCTCCAGGCTGCTGGATTCTAGATTTCATTTGTTGAAAAACCATACATCATGACACAAAATCAGCAATCTCCCTCTTCATGTTGTCCCAAAAAAATGTTCCCTCAAATATCTATACATTTTGGTCCTCTCAGGGTGTATAGAGAAATTGGAACAATGAGCATCATCCAAAAATTCCCTTTTTTGATCAGATATATCGGGAACAAAAAGTCTCTTCCAAAATTTCAAAATTCCATCTTCATACACAAATTCACTCAATCTCCCATCATTCACATCTTTAATCATTTTTTGAAACTCTTCATCATTGGTCTGAGAACTCTTTATCCTTTCTAGTAATGATGATTTGGCAACAATTTGAAATTGTTTTGATGATTCCCCTTCCAGGGTGATTCCCATATGCATCTTTTTCTAGATACATGTATATAGGATCCTTTTCAACTCTCATCTTGTTCAAAACTATATGATTCATTATACTCAAAGCATCTGCCACCTTATTTTCCTTCCCCGAGTGGTAGTGTATAGTGAAATCATAATCCTTGAGTAATTCGATCCATCTCCTTTTCCTCATGTTGAGTTCCTTCTGTGAGAAAATATACTTCAAACTCTTGTGATTGGTATATATCTCACACTTTTCACCAAAGAGATAGTGTCTCCATATCTTCAAAGAAAATATTACAACTGCTAAATCAAGATCAAGAGTAGGATAGTATTGATCATGAATTTTTAGATGTCGTGATGCATAGGCAATAACTCTATCATAATGCCTAAGGACACAACCAAGTCCTTTATTAGAGTCATCACTATAAATAACTAATCCATTATTCCCCGCTGGTTGAGTCAAGATAAAATCATTGACTAATCTTCTCTTCATTTCTTCAAAACATTATTCACACTCTTTTGTCCAAACATATTTAACCCCTTTACGTGTGAGATTTGTTAATGGGTTTTCCAATCAGAAATATTTTGGGACGAAACGTCGATAATAACCTACTAAACCAATAAAACTGCATACCTCATTTATACTCTTTGGTTCTAGACATTCTTTTATTTCCTAGTTCTTACAAGGATCAAAAGAGATTCCATCCATAGAGACAAATATGGCCAAGAAAAGAAATCTCCTGAAGCCAGAATTTACACTTTCAAAACTTCCCATATAATTCATTACTTCTAAGAGACATTAGAATAATGCACCAGTGATTTTCATGATCTTTATAGCTTTTGGAATATAACAAGATATCATTAATAAATACGACTACAAAATCATCGATATATTCCTTGAGAACTCTTTTCATTAGATCCATGAAAACAAAGGGTGTATTAATCAGCCCAAAAGGTATTATTGTAAACTTGTAATGCTCGTACTTGGTTTTAAATGTTGTCTTCAGAATGTATTCCTTCTTCCGACACAACTAATGGTATACAGATCGAAGGTCAATCGTTGAAAATTATTGAGCTCCATCCATTTGGTCAAATAAATAATCAATGTGAGGTAGGGGATACTAGTTCTTTATTGTTATAGCATTGATCTTCCTATAGTCGATACATAACCTCATAGATATATAATTCTTTTTAACAAAAAGAACATGGAATCCCCATGGAGAAACTCTAGGGAGAATAAATCCCTTATTACTCAAATCCTCTAGTAGTTTCTTTAGTTAAAATAATTCCACAGTGGCCATTCTATAAGCGGTATTTGATATAGGCCTTGAACCCGGAATTAAATCAATAGAAAACTCAATTTCTCATTCCAGAGGATGTCTAGGTAAATCTCCCGAGAACACATCTACATATTCTTTCACAATAGGTACATCCATTATTTGAACATTCCTTTCCTCGCCCATAGTTATTTCATTCTCTTCCTCCCCAATAATTGATTTTAGTTGAGCTACTGGGGGTGGATCTAGATAATAATTAGGTGGTGATGATTCTGCTCTAAAGATAAGGTGTTCTTTGTCATCATCATCAAAAATCGTAACCTCCTCATTCTTACAATAATTTTTTTGCATCATGGTCTGAAAGAAAATCCATAGCGAGGATTATATCAAATTCAATCGTAGGTATGATGATGAGATCAGTAGATAAAAAACATTTATATGATCTAATGGGGACTGATTCACAAAACATTATTACAATGATACATCCTTTAAGAGTTTTTACTGACAAATCCCTTATTAAATCAAATTGGAAATATCTAATTTTCTTAGAAAACTGGGAAAATATGAAACAATCCGTTGATCAAGAATCAAATTAAGAATTGGATAAACTTGAAGAAACCATTAACTTACATGCCACCACGTCTTTTAGAGCTTCAACTTCAGCCTTAGTGATAACATAAGCTTATCCTTGGTCACTTGGCCTTTTCTAAGGTAAGTTCCCCTGATGCTTAGGACATTCATTTTCATAATGTCCCATCTCCCTACAATTGTAGCATTGAACATCGGTATCTTCCTCCTTCCCCTTTCCATCACGAGCTTGATGACCTTTTTCACCACACTTGTAACAGACTCCCATTCCCTTCAAGAAAGTATCAGAGTGTTTCTTCTCACATTTACCGAAGGATGGATTTTTATCTTTTCCCTTCCTCCCCTTATTTCAATTCCCATAGTGATCGGAAGATTTCTTCTTCTCTTGCTTTGCTTTAAATTCTTAAGTCATTTAAAATTCCTTTTCTGTCTTGATATCACATTAGACAATATCTTCGTACGACGAGGAGGATTGTGAGACTAATGCTCGATGGGGAAATTTTTTTAACCCATAAAAGAAATGATCAATATTAATTCCTGGGTTATGTATATAATATGTTTCATGCATCGCTAACCTTGTAAAGTTAGCCTCATACTTTTCGACATTAGCATCCTTATTTTGTCTCAAACATGGAAATTTCCTTTCCATATCTTCTCTATGTTCTTGAGAAAAGTATTTTTCTATGAAAAACTTTTTGAACTCCCTCAATTCCATATTTGACACTTCATCATCTTCCTTTTTTGTTTTGAATCAATGACCACCATTGATCAACATCTCTCGTGAGCCTATAAACTGCCATGAAAACTTTTTCCCTTTCAGTACTCCCCAAGGCATGGAATATTTTCTCTTTGGAATTTATCCATTTTTCAACTACTAATGAATTTTTACTCCCATTGAATGTTTGTGGTTGTTTCCTCATGAAGCGATCTAACATTGATCCTCCATGCTGTGGATCAGGGTGCTCTATACAAGTAAGGTTATTATTCATAACATGAGTGAGTTGTCTCAGTATGGTGATAAGATGATTAGAACCAGTTGTATCACTAGCTAAACTATAATTATCTTGAGTAGGAGGTAAATCACTACATGGAGTGTGTGCATTGACATGATTTACATTTCTTCCACTAGGATTCATTTCTAATCAATTTCATACAATGGATTAGTTTATGAATCACAAAACATAAACCCAAACTTGTAAGGCAGTTAACATAAATTGAACAGTTTATGGATATAATCCATAATCATAAAAAATGTTTTCTTTGAGGAAGTATATACTCATAAAACCATCATAATGATTTTTAAAGAAAATTAGAATTATCCTAATAATATCCCCTGGGAGTGTCGTAACCAAGAGTGCAGCAAGGCCCGTTGTCGTGCACCAGTTCCCATTCGAGTCTAGCTCAAAGCGGTGTTTTCAGATTTTACCCCTAGGTACATCTGTGCCAGATTCGCCTATACCTGATCATATCCAGATAGGGATTTATTTCTTAGAAAACTCAAAAAATCTCTACAATACCAAAATTATAGGAAGTTCTTCTATACTAATCCTCAAAGTACATCTTAGATCTTTGTGCTTTAATCAGAGTTTATCTATATCTAGCTTCCAAGGTTTGTACTAAACATCCACTGATACCAACTGTAATGCCCCAACTCGAGTTACCTAGAGTTGGTGCCTTATTACATAACATTGGAATGATCATAAAAGCTAAAATCTTGAATGATCGATTAGTTTAGTAACCTTGGAAGTACTAGATACATTCATAAGGTTTACATTACATCATAAAATCAAAAACTACAACAAAATAGTCTCCATAGTCCACACTCATATCCAATCATACTATCCCTACAGGTCAGTCATAAAATACTTCTTCGTATCCTGGGAAAAATAAAACATAGAAAGGGGTGAGCTCAGATGCTCAGTAAGGATAACAATATAGTGGAAACATTAATAAATAAGCATAAAATTTTAAGGCAATGTATAAATAAACCAAAATCCTTTAAAACATTAACTTCAACATAATATGGAAAAAGTAAAATGAAATAATGTCATTTAATTATTCACATGGATATTCTAAAAGTCGAATAATCAAATGCAATATCAATAAACGCTTTCATAATGATGGAATTCATAATGCCAGACTATCATAACCACATAGTAAGTCCTTATACCAAGACTAAAAAATAATATTTTGTCAAGGCCTTGTACAAAGACACTAGTTTGTCTCATGATACATACTGATTCATCGAGGAGCTATAGCGGGCTCCACCCGTCACTTAATAATTCCAACGCATTCCTCATATGAATAGTTTTAAACATAACATAAACATTCGTATTAAAAATGGCATACAAAATGTAAATAATTTCTCCATAAACCATGAATGGTATAAAAATAACACATCCAAAATCAAAAATATCACAAAACCATCAATATAATATGGTTGTTCTGTATCATAATAAATCAACTTCAAATATGCATAAAATCCATCGAATGATGTTGACGTAGATGAAATCAAATTTATTTGAGAGAAATATCTCTTTTTTTAAAATCATTTAAAAGTCAAATAATTATAAAAGAAAAAATTTACTTTGAAAATAATCTTTACAGATTTTAAGGGAAGCTTCGATGATTTTAAAATGGCAAAAATTAGCCGCACCCACCGTATAAGTTGAAAAAACATTCTAACCTTAATTTTGTCGAAAAGGTTAAAAAAGACCATGTTTGGAAAATGACAGAATGATTCCTTTATAAACTTCTAATAAAAAGTCAAAAAGGGGTAAAAATGACGTTAACCCATCGTATAAAATAGTAAGAATTTTTTGAAATAAATTTTTAAGAAACACGGATGTGGATGATAAGGAGGTCCCATTAGATAATTACGAATAAACAACCTCGGATAATGAAAAGATTGTGGAATAAACCATTAGCTTGCACTTTTCCATGATCAAGGGTAGGTTAACCTCCTGTATAATAGTTAAATCATTGTTATTACATTATACAAGAATAATATAAATTAATATGATATCATCTATGATCTTTTAACTTTTCTTTGTTAATAATATTTTAGTATTATAGTCGTTTCAGGTGTTAACTTACTCGTTTTCTTTTATATGTTTTGTTACATAAGACATGTTTTTTATGGATAGGTTGTATCTTATTCATATCCAGAATTATATCAAGTCCATAAAAATTATTTTTAATCATCAAATGAAAATTATTCTTGAATGCATACGATGGAGAATGAATCTCATCGCGTTCGTGGAGATGGTAGTTCGTACATACTCACGAGCGACAATATCATTATTTTGATATTAAAATAGTATATAATTGAATGGTATATCATATATAAAGAATCATTATCATTTCATATTTAATATTTCAATCAGTTATAATCATTATTATACCTATCCAAATGATGAAATGTTTGAATAACAAATTACACCACGATGTGGAGACGGTAAGCTGTATATACACATGTGTAGTGACTTTTTCATTCATAGGATGGATAAAATAACTAATATGGTAGTACCATATTTATAATAACATAAAAAATCACAATATATAGAAGATACTGTATTTATTATTATAGAATGGAAATAACAAAGAAATAATAAGTTGAAGAAGAAAGGAACTTGAAAGAGGGCGGTGAAATTATTACCTCTTCTTCGGGTGTTTCCTTTTGAGTTGATCAAAAGGGATCCTTAATATGGATTTCTAACTAAATTGGGTCCTCTTCTATTAATTTAGGGAAGTTTAGTGGATATTTTAGCATAGTTTGGCTGAGCCAAAAGGCTTTGAAGGTGTGAATTAGAGAGAAGGGGGAGTTCCCTTTTATAAGAGGGGTGAGAGGCACCTTAGGAAAAGCTAGAAATATTATTTTATAATAAAATCATTGTAGTGTTATAATGGCTCCAAAGTAGATTATTTAAAGTCTAAGGTGGGTATGGGTTGCAATTAACTCAACCAATAGGTTTTATATAGGTTTCAGTCACTATTTTACCGTTATCTTTTAGATTTAAGTCTTAGTTAAATAGTTTGAGGTTTACCATGTCTCTTGGTATTTTTATATTATATTGTTAATAAACATACTATAAACTTCCAAAAGAACCCCATGTTGTTCATTATTGATACAAATATCATTATAAAAGTCTCTTGGCTGAACCTTAGATTTTTAGGAATATAATATCAATTAATAATATAATATTTGTTTTAAAAACTCTTTTATGTCAATTTTGTCACTATATGAAAATTGATTTTTGTGAAAATCGTAACAGCAATATTATTTAGATGAAAGTTAATTTAATCAATCCTAAATATTCATATTAACCTATAAAACTAGTTTAATTTATATAATGTCTCAAATTACATTTATTTGTGTATTTATAATATAATGTTTTTTGTATTTCATTAATTATGTAACTACTCAATCATCATTGTGTCATAAATAAATTAAATTATTAAAGTTAAAAAAAATATAAATAAAATACCATTATGTAGGAAATCTATTTATATTTCTAATTAGTATTTATAATGAAATTTATCTTATGTATGACCCTATATTAAAAATGTTTTTGTTATTAAACTTTGATATTAACTCTTTTAACTCATCTTTGAATTAAATAATAATAAATGTCCTAATCTAATCCAAGTGGACCAAAGAGTTTCATATTTTTTTCCTATGGTTGTTTTTGGTCGAATTATACTTAGCCAATATAGTTAAGACATGTGTTAGGGTAATAATAATATCATTTTTACCTTTAATTTCCATATTTACTTTTAACCGTGGTAAATAAAAGTAAAAACATACTATTCACCATAAATTATTTTAATCTCATTGAAAAATAATTACTTACTGATATCAACCATTTCTCTTGGATTTTTTAAATTCAATTCATAGAAGCGGTAAAATTATGTTTTATGTGAATTTTCAAATTCTCCTAGGAGGTGGGTAAAATACGGTAAAAAAGTTCAATAAAATTTTTGTATATCTAAAATTATTACAAAATGACTCCAATGAATTACGTTTAAATTATATCGGTATTATGTATCTATTTTGACCTAAAATAAATTTTGATAAAATAAATAATTGTTAAAATAAAAATTCAGTTTAAAACTATAACTCACTGTTTTTTACTATTCATCAAACATTAAAAGTGTTCAGAAAAATACCAAAAATTAACCCTAAGCTAATTTCAATATTCTGAATCTAAAATTTATGTCCATTTTGAATGATATAATTTATAAAATTTTAAAAAGTGGTTATTACTATTTATAATGGCTAGTTTGATTGGTTGTGGTGTGTGTTAGAACTCGAAGATGCATACAACACACACAACTGTATTATTCACAGGGAAATGTACCATGGAAGCTTAGGTTGTTGCAATGAATACATTCAACCATACTATATATTGAATTGATAATGTGTTTTGTTATTTAAAAACATTCACTCTTAATTTAACAAGATTTGAAAAATGTTTTTTGGTTTCACCAGAATCTTATTTTATATCTTAGAATCATATTTTAACAATATAGATTTTGGGGAATAAATATTGACAATGAAATTTGAATCAATGTGGTGTTTAGGATCATGTAACTCAACATTGTTTTTAAAAATGTTTTATCTTCATCATAAACAATAATAACATATCAAATAATGAAAAATTTCTCAGAAATTCCTCTCAAATTATAATTTGACATGAATTATGCTACAAGGTAAAACTCACCTATAAGAAAAATTATAAGTACATATGCAGATATGGGGTCCTAATTATCTATATCGGAATAAATTTCATGTAATATGTTGAACCTAAAATGTCGTTAGAAATTTAGGGATATGATTATCGAAGAAACATAATGTTTGTTATATATTTTATGGGTAATTTTATTCCAGAAATATGAATATATTAAGAAGAATACATATCAACACACATGTCATAAATATAAACTTTAGATGGAAATATAAGTTTATTAACTCAATAAAATTTATCATCCACATTTATATTAATTTTTTTTCATATATTTAATAATTTAATGACTAGATTTATATTATTGAATGTATCTTGAAATATGAATAAAATTATAGAGTAAGAAAATAAATTGATGTATATGTGTAACATCCCACACGAATGCATTGGCATGATAAGAGGCTGAGATGATACTGAACTTAGATGATGTACCAATGATACAAAAGGAGTGTAATAAATTCCAAGGTCAAAGTAAACTATTGTGCAATAATAATAAATGAATAAAAAAACATGGTAAGATAAAAGGCCAACAAAAATTACAAACTATATTATTAATGAGAAATAAAACACATTTTATTGTAAAATTCCATTAAAAAACAACATAATAGTAACAACATAAAAATAAATAAAATTTAAGGATAGGAATACATGATTTACAACTCAAGAATAAATTGGTAACACTCCAAACCATGATTTAACCCCTCTACATGTATAACTCCAATGATGAATATTTCAATATCATTTAACACTACTAGAGAAGTAAGAATCATGGCATATCCATGTATATTGGTAGATGACATCTATGAATTCCAAAATGAAATGAATAAGGGTTTGAGTAAAGTCATTAAGAATCCCCTAAAGACTAGAAAATTCATACCCTTATAACATTGATATATTGACCCATTTTATATAAAATATCCATGATTATTATTACTTGTTGATACAATATTTAAATAAAATTCAATGTAATAAATAAAAAATCATTAAATACACTTATTTCTTCTTCTAATAATAATTTTATCTCCACACCAAGACAAAAAAAATTAATTCCACTATATATATATATTTATACTCATGACTATTGAGTTTTACTTTCACTATTCATTACATGTTGGATCCAATTAATTCATTATTTGAGAAGATTCCCTTTGATCAATAATAAACATCGAAACATGCTCATCAAGAAATTAATTTGTATGGGTCATAACCATTACTGAAATACAATGAAATTATAAAATTATAAATAAATATAAAATATCTAATATATTACCTTTTATTATTTTATAATGATGAAATTTATTATAATTTTGATGAATACCACACCTATTATGAAACTAGTTCAAAATAATCATGAGTAATCACACTCTATTTTGAAAATACATAATAAATAATTAGTATATATTTTTATAATTATTGTAAATTATGCCAATAAAAGTTTATAGGAATGTATAATCTTCAAAAAAATGTTGTTATTATGGATTTTATATATAAAAGGAGAGTGTTTGATCGACAGAGTGGGAATTCATAAAATGGTTTTTACCGTGTCAATTTTAATTTTCTATGATAAATTTTTAATTGATAAATGTGATAACATAATAATGGAGTTATTAAATATAAAATAATTTCTTTTACAATAAAAAATTAATAAATGGGTTATCAATAGATGTAGAATTTTCATTCTTCTAATATATTTTGACTCAAATGAAACTTATGTTGAATGTTTTTTTTTGATAACTCAGCACCCATGATTGAGATAAAATTATTCCCCTTGAGTTTCTTTATTCTTTGATTTGTTAATTCAACCATAATATTTTATTTAAGGGTTCCTTTTCTTCCTCCCAAGGATTATTTTTCATTAATATAAACATTTTACCTTGAATACACTCTCTCCCAAAAATATTATCACTATAAAGAATAATTTAAATACTATATAATCATGGTTTCTCATAATTTTCCATGAAGAAATCCTACCAATTTTCTCCCTTAAATATTAAAATATATTTTTCTATCTCATGTTACCTTCATATTTAAATTCTCATATTTTAAAAATCTAGTTTTCGATATTCTTTTTATATGTTTATTTTTCATAAATATTTTCCAAAATGTTCAAAATATTTTCTATCATGTCAAGTGAAATTTTTTGTTCATCAACATTTTATTTGATTTTGATTACTTTTAAATCATTTCAAAGATATATCATTAAATATTATTTTAAATGGTCAATCTTTTCAAGGTATTTTTACATCACCTTTTGGGACACTTTTTTCCATTTTAATCATTCATGTAGTAAATATTTTTTTATAAAGGAAATATTTTCAATGATTCATCATTTAAATTTTTCTGAAACTTATATTTATTTATCATGAATATACTATTAATTGTTTATTCATAAAAAATAAATATTTTACAATAATTTTCGCTACACTTTAAACTAATTGTATTAAAAAAATTTACCATATCTTCTTTATATATGACAAAAATAAAATAAAATTACCAGAATTATTATACAAATTCACTGCCATTTAGATATTTTTAGGGAAAGTTTTTATTTATTTAGGAATTCTTCTAATGAATTTATATCCTAATGGTTTTAATCAAATACTCTTTTAATGTGATCTCATAGTGGGCACTAATTTTTTACCTTCTTATTGTCAATTTTGGATACACCATTTGGAAATGTAGTGGAATGAGTCTTTATTACTACAGATTCTTTATAATGTATTTATTGAATTTTTTTAGTTGAACCATACGTATGGATGAATAATTGGTCAAATCATATATCATCCTCTAATTCATTGGTATTTCTTAATTATCATGAGTATAAAATTTTAAAACTGATGATATATTCTAAATGAAAGGGTAAAAAAGAGAAATTATATAAAGATAAAGGCTATATGTGAGGAGTTATATAAAGCCAACAGTGTAACTTAGAAGATTTATCATAAAAAAAGTGCATGGGGGGAATTTATCCCAAGAAAAAGGGTACATGAGAGGATTTATCTGACGGAATAGTCTATATTAAGTAATGTATCACAAGAAAGGGGTTCATGGGATGTATTTTATTAAGGCCAAGATTATATAGAAGTATTATCGCAATCCAAAAACTAACATGGGTTTGTAGACAATGGAAAATATGGTAATTATTCTTGACTCATTTATAATGTCTAATGATTCCACAAACTTTTTCCATAATAATATTTTTCATTGGAGATTAAAATTCATTCTATAATAAATTATGGAAAACACATAATGTTCAATACTTTTTAAATTTGTTTTTATTCTCATGTTTCAATGTATATTTATAACTTAATAGTTGATGATATATTGATATTATTTCCCTTGATGATTGTTTTATATCACCATTTTCTAGGGTTTTCAACAAAAAAAATTATGAAGAAGTGTACAACATATAATATGTTCTAAGGGGATTCTATTGTGGTTTAAATATGTGACTATTTATGATTATTTGTGATATTGAATGATTATAAGTATAAAATACTAAAATAAATGTGTATGATTTTCTTGGATTGGTATAATTTGTATTAATGGAATTATTTGTTATTTTTTTTGTTATTAGTGTATTTATATTGGGGGAATAAGAAATTACACTAATTAAATACTAGTGATAAATATTTTTATAGGATAACATCCATAAATGATAGTGAAGCATATATTATATTATTATATGTGAAATTAAATCAATTTATACCCAATATAATGTGTTTATGGATGTGGTACATCTACACTTGTGGGGAATCAACCTAAAAATGTATAGGTTATAAATGAACTTATATTTACTAAAAATGATGAGTGTTCCTAAGAATAAACACATATATTAACACTCTAGGTGTATAAATTTTATGTAATAAAATTATTATTAAAATTAATTAGGAAGGATTTATTATGTTATGTAAATATTTTATAGAATATGATAGAACCTAGCCTAATGAAACCATGATTAGACCAAGAGTAATTTTGTTTGAACTAAAGTGTATTGTATTAATTTTTAAGGGAGGGATATATTAAAGTGGAAATTTTCATGTAATTATCATACAATTATTCTCTTAGAGTGATAAGTATTAATCACTATAGAATAGATGATTTTTCTTTTAAATATGGTTTTAGATATGAGGAATGATGTAAATAAAGGACGTAATGGAGAATTTAATAAGTATCTTAATGAGTATCCAAACGGGGTAGAGGACGGTGTTGATGATATTATGGTAATTCTTAAATAAATATTTCAATTAATGATTAACTATATATATATTTCAAAACATATAAACACAAAAAAGAACATAATGATTGAGTTTTATATAATATTATCTGATTAATATGATTAAGGAAAAAATATTCAATATCTAGCATGTCAATAATTGTGAATAAAAAAACAATGATAATTACACCGAGTATATAGATAGTTTTTAGTGGGAAATAAGTGTAAATTGAAATAGGACTATCAAAATAGTAAAAAGAATATAATAAATAAAATATAGGTCAAGATAGTCAAATGACTCAAACTAATGGAGTTTGGGAGTTATGAAAAGAATTTATTTAACCCATTAAATAATGGGGATAAAAAACATCAACAAAATCCTAGACCAAATAAACAAATAAAATACCATGTAATAGAAATATTTTAAAGTAGGACATGAAAAATATTGGATACTAGTATACTCACTATCCAAAAAATACTTGTGGATATCCCATTGGAACCTAGGCCTAGACTCCATAGTATCCCTAAAATGTATTATAAGAGAATAAAACTTTTAGTGCAACTATTTGATATTATCATCTATTATTATTTAATTTCATGTTTAGTTTAATGGAAAATTCATCATTAATGTTTAATTATCCATAATTTCGTGGAATTTAATGATCTTTTATTAATGTATTGGTTATCTATTTAAAGAATTCATAATAATCAAAAATATGGAACTCACTTTTAATATTTAAAACCAACCTAAAATCATTATTTCTTTAGAGGAAGAATATAATCTATCTTGAAAAATTAATTCTATCATTCGAGTTATGACACCTAGTCTGTATGATAGATGTTTTCAAATTATTAATGAAATATTCAATACCAGGATATAAGTATTTTAAGATAAAAAGATATATTTTCCTTGTTTTTTTGTTTGAATCTATATCTTCAGTCCCGATTATAACTTATATACCTATAGTTATATTCATTTTTAAGTCATAATTAAACTTTTTAGGGTACAATTTATTTAATGGATTAGATGCCAGACCCCAATATTTTGGAATTTATTTATTAATAATAATATATTGTTCAATATATTTTTATACATGATACAGTAAACATAAATGAGTGTATATATATTTATGATGGGGTGAATTTGAGAATAATTAATTCACTAGTAAATAAAAATATTTTAATGAATGAAAAATTCTGAAGTTATGAGGTCATATGATTAATATAAGTTAATATATAAAGAAGATTACATTTTCTAAAATAATGGTTTAATGTAAAAACAATTAATATTTGATCACATATATATGATTCTTTTGAAAATATATATAATTTAAATACTTTAACAATCATTGTAACATCATTATGTTATGAATTTGAATGAGACAATGCTAGTAACACATTACTCTTTAAAGTGCCATTTTTTTATAATATAATTTTTATATCTATTTTTATTTTAAATCATAAAACATATTTTTTTTAGAAAATCAAATACATTTTTGAATTATATATATCATTATTTTAAGAATATCAACAATAGTTTTGGATTTTTTGTTGCAAAATATAATTTTAACAAATGGAAATAATTTTATTTCATTATTAGTATATAACTATGAAATAAAAATTCTGTAAAACTCTATCTAAACACATTTTACAATTTATAAGTGGCATTATAACCTAAAAAACTGGTTTTAATTTAAAAACCCTTATTTGGAATTTTAGAAATTTTGTAAATAAATAGTATGTCATTTTAATACATTATGTATATAGTATATTGATATTAATTTTTACAAATACTAGAAAATTAATATGTGAAAATATATTTCTAAACATGAATCATTTTAACAAAATTATACAATAATTTACACATTGTTATCAATAAAAATTTATAAATTAATTTAATAGAAACATGTCACTATTTTAATAATTAAAAGGTGTAAAAAGAGTTCATCAAAGTGATAAAGACCCCAAACATGATCTAAAATGTGTTGGATTGGGTGTTTGATGAATCTCATGACCTTATACCATCACCACTACAATGTTTCCCAATTTTTGAGAAACTTTTCATGATGTTAAATTCAAATTAATGAGAAGTTATTGGTATTTCTGAAAAAAAAAGAATCATTCATTTTCACATATAGAAGGGGTTGTCTTCTCCCCACATTCCCTCACAGCAAATACAACTTATTTTGGACCAATATCTATCCATTACTAACCGAATATATCCAATAAACCTTTAATATAGTTTTTCATATAAAAATTTCATCCATAAAATTCATATTCAACGTTTTTAAATGATATAATACAACAAGATATGTATTAAATTCAACCTATTCCATTCTCATTTCTACATAATTATATTATTTTATTCTACATTAAATTTCTCTAAAACATCCTAAAATTGTGACATTATTATTATTACTATACTGGTATTTTATTATAATTGAGGTAAAATATTTAGTCACTTTTTATTTATATTATGAAAAATGAAAACATCATACATGAATTGTACAAAATACATCCTCTATAAAGAAATGTGTTTCATTTTCATTCACTACATTACAAGACTATTAATAATTGGGAATTTAAAATATTATGGAATATTTTATATTCATAATTAATAAACAATACTATTCAATTACCCCATCCTTTTGAAAATGAAATCACCATCTAAACATACATGTAAGTTACTATATCTATGGGAAAATACATTTTATATTTCTATTATTCACTTACTAAAAAATATTTTCATGAGTATTTATTTACTTATATTTAATTTTTCATAGAATTATTATGGTTCCAGATGGAAATATTGGAAAACCTATTAATATTATGTGAAATAAATACTTATTGTATATATAACCATCCAAAATAATGTTCTAACTGTAAAAAAATAATTTCATTCTATTATATAATAAATCTATATATTTTATATTTTTATTCTAAAATATTATAATTTATATAAATCACACAAGAAAACACTAAATAATATTATTATTCTTTTTTAAAAATGATATTACAACTACGTTACTTCATAATCGACGATTAATTATATTGTGTTCTTATATGGGTTAGTTTTCCCACCAACTTGATAAATATAATTCATTTATATCATATATGATTAAGGGAAATTAATTTCTAGTATTAGATGATATTAATTGGTAAATAATTAGTTTTTTCAAATTCAATAGTATCATTTTAATAAAAATCCTAGTTTAACAAAGAACGCATCAATATATAAGAATCAGTAAAATATGATCATCACTGAAGATATCATTTGGGATCAAAGAAAATCTCATAGAATAAAAATATTAAATAATAATCAATTAAAAGATATAAATTGATGAAAATCTTATGGTATTTAAATGAATAAATTTTGGATATTAATGATGAATGACACCAATATTATGAAACTAGTTTAAAATAATCAATATTACTCACATATGATATTGAAAATAAATAATAACTAGATAATATCACTTTATAGAATAATTAAAAATTACATCCACAAATCTTTATGGAGATATGTTATGTTTTAAAATAGGTTATTTATATATTTATAAATTATATACAAGTGGGTTGATTGTGACCAATAATGAAGTAATTGACTGTAAGTGATTATCTATCTCACATTTACTTTCCCAATATCTATTTTTTTATTGATAAGCATGATACAATTAATATGGCGTGATTATATCATAATGATTTATTTCAATATATAACTATAATTTTATTTTTACTACTGTGAATTAATTTTGATTCAAAATATATAAAAATCAAGAGTGTTTTTTATCTCAACTTGCTTCATTGTGTGGTAATGTTTCTTATTGAGATTAATTCTTCTAAGAGTGGTTTCCACCAAAAGTATATTTTATTTTAAGGCATATTATCTTAAAATATGAGGAGAATTAATTAATACTAAAAATTTATTTAATTTAATAATAATTTCCTCATAAATTATAACATTATTAATAATAATTAAAATCCTAATTGTTTCCAAATTTCTCACCATGTCTATATTTTATTGTCCCACCAATTTTCTCCATTCTATTTATTATTCTACTTTTTTTATCTCATTATACCTTAATAATTTTCATCAAGTATTTTAAAAACGATGTGATGGATACTCTATTTTGATGAATGATTTTATCAAAATCACTTTAGAGTGATGGAATGTGTTCCCATCAAATAAAAATAATAATGTCTATCTTTCACACCAAAAATATTTTTGATAATCGTTATCCATTTTAAATAATATGTTATTTTAGACATACATTAAAATAAAATGAATTCAAATTTATTTTAATTAATATTTTTGGAACAATTGTCTTATTTCCAATGATCCATTATTAAATATTATTTTTAAATTTACATTGTATTAAATATTATTTTGTTCAATTATTTAGGAATACATATTTATATCTCATATATCTATTATCGAAATGTAGATTTTATCATTGTGAATCATTTAGAAATATTTAGTCTCACCATATAGAAAATTATTATCAATTTGAATGTGTCTTAATCTATTATTCCAATGATTAATTTGTTTTTAAAAAATATTTTATTATTTCCCCACTATTTTCAAATAAATATCTGAATGTTTTTTATTTATAAATATTTATGATAAATTATATTAGAATTTTTCTTAAATTCACTCTATACGTTGTTGAATTTTAGTTATAATTAATTAAGTTCTATGGATTAATTTTAGGGATGCCTTTTGGAAATGTTATAAATATGGTTTTCATTATAAGAGGAATTTAATTTATGTTTAATTACTTTTATATTATAAGCATGTGTATAGATGATTTTAATTATGGGTCCTAAATCACCCTATAATTCAATAGTAATTTTAATAACTCATGAGCTCAAAATTTCAATTGGGATGATTTATCACATTCTTATGGGTACAAGGCAGGATTTATCACAATTTAAAGTTTACATGTGATTCTTTGTCCAAACCAAAAGTGTTAAATTATATAATATATCCCATGATAAAGGGTACACATGAATTCTTATCCAAATGAAAGTGGTAGAATGGATAATATATCCAGAGAATAATGGTATATGTGAGAATTTATCTCATTCCTAAATGATACATGAGAGGTTTTATCCCAAGACAAATAGTAAATGAGTTAATTATCCTAGGCGCAAGAAGGTACAAGGGTAACTGTACCAAGAAAAATATTTGGTGAATTTATGTTTTGGTTTCCTTAACATATTATTTTTTTCCTATGTTTATATCATACTAATATATCATAATAATGATTCTATAATTATGCTTTTTGAATCGTCTTTAATGTTTTATGTTTCTACATTCTTTATCCATGATATATATTTTTTCATTTGAGATTAAACATTAATTTATCATGACATATAAATAGTGATTATTTTTTCCATCCATTTTACAAAGTCATTTCACCAATTATCATGTTTCCTCATATTATCAATATCAATCCCTTGATTATATCTTGATACATTTTCCCTTGATGAGAATTTTATCTTACCTGTTTATTATATTATGTTTTCCCATGTTCGGTTTATGTGTATTTCTTATGAAAGGTATAATATAGATTCTATTTTGGTACTATTATAGAGGAATTTTCACATGTGTTTCTTATATAGAGAGTCTTAAAAGGTACTACTCATTTTTTTCTCATATTTGACTAATTGTGAGATGGAATGATTAATAGTGTAAAAAAATGAATGATATTTGTTTATTGTGATATTCAAATGGAATGAATATATCGTATGTAATGTGGGAAGTATAGTTGTTTTATGATCATTAGTAACATGTATGATTCATTTTTTATAATTATAGTAAACATAACACCAATTTGATTTACTAATATGTCATAAAAATATAATGTAAATTCTAATATTTAGAATAAGAATATTCATTCTTGATAATATATTCTAAAAAAATGATTTCAAAATTGAATAAAAAGATACCAATAATTTCATTAATAATTTTATATTATTAAATTTCATTTATTAAATTTTCTATTTTATTAAACGTATTATTATTTATAATTATTTCAATAAAATGGATAGTTAAAAATTAATGATTAAAATTTTAAATATATAAAATCAAAAATATTTTTTGGCAGTTTAATTAATACAAATTCAGTGATATATTACAATAGAAATATGATTTACATTAAAAAATTATTCTATTATATATTATATGAGTTTATCTATATTATAAATTACAATTATTTCGATTATAATATTTAATAAAAAATAAATTATATATATAAATAATTTAATAAAATAACATGAATTAATTATTGATTTTAAAAAAAATTGTAAATCATTTAATTAAAAAAATCCATATATTAAAAAATATATTCGTTTACATGTTTTGTATTGTTGTGTTATCAAACAAAAAAATCTCTATTTAATAATGGATTTAATTTAATTTAATGTATATATCTATAAATATATATCTATTATAGTACTATTAGTGATTATTACATGGTAAGGAAGATGATTTAATTCATTATAGGGATTTATAAATCATTTTTCTAAAACAAAATCTTAGTTATATGTGAGCCATTACTAATATTAATTTTTACCCATTTTATATATAAATAAAATAATGTTTAATTTGTATTATCATTAATCATTTATTTTTCATTAAGTAAAAAATAGTTTTAGGTTAAATGATTAGATTCCAGATTCAAGTATGAGTTACGATGGTCAAGGTAAAATGAGGTAAATGGGTTCAATTGAGGGGAAGTTTCCTAAAATAGAAGAACAATTATCCATATGTGTGTTTATTTGGGAAGTTATTGATATATATTATCATATAAAATAAAATAACACACACTTATTTGATATTTTATGAGCAATTATATTCCATATTTATTTTGGAATGTGTATTTTAGATTATAACATTAACACTCTCTTATAAACGTAACCCTTCACTACACACCTCAAGGAACATATTTTTTAGTTTCATGTAAATAAATGTCCATATTTTATCAAAAAATATATTAACTCACATTTGGTAGTCATTGAATTAAATTAATAGTCATACATACTCAATTCTATTTGAAAACTCCATGAATAGATGGATTTTGCAAAAAAGAACAGACCACATGTTACCATGTGTGAATCTTATGTAATGGTTTTTTTGTTTTAATTTTCCATATTTGAAAATTATTTCATACTATGTACCCATTTTCATTTATATTTTTTATTCACTATATATTTGATATATTTTATCCAAATTACATTTTTATTAAGGTTATGTAAAGTCTTATTTCATTTTCCATCATTAACGGGATCAAGATTTAAAATATTGTGAACAGACTAGTGATTTTATTGTCAATTTTCAGTCATTGAGGAATGTTTCGTAGTGTGAACCAATGATTCTTATATATTGTGTACATAATATACCACTAAATTAAATTATCATTTTGTATGTTTCATTTATGTAATTCATAATAATATTCATGATTCCTTGTTAATATTATTTGACTACTTTATTACTAAATCCATAATGGTTTTGATTAGTTAATTTACATTCCATGAGTAAAAATATTATTTTAACATTTTCTACATGATCTAATTTTCCCATTTTCCAAATTATGATAAATTAAAAAAATTTCCATTCATGTATTCATATTTTATATTATAATTTCTATTCATAATTTTTCAATTTTTATTAAATAAATGTTATCATTTTTTTATTCAATATTATTAAAATGTGGCACACAAAATCTTTTTTATATCTTTCAATTTGTGAATTCTATATTATTTCAATAATTTAATTAATATTTTATTATATCATATAGTTTAAGGAAATTAAATTTTAATTTCAATATCTTCTTTTATGTTAGAATTTGATCTTCATTGATATATTAGATTGTTAAAATGATATATTCTCTTATTTATTTTCACTTTTCACTACATGTAAATATTAATTATAAAAAATATTTCAATTCATTATTGTGATATAAAAATATGTATTATATTATGTATAAATCATATTTTTCATTAATTGTAACATTAATGAACTTTTATATCCTTTTCATTGATGTGGGGTTTCTCTAACACTATTTTAAAATCATAAAACATTATTTGATATAATAAAGAGATCTTCTACATATTCCACTACCCATGTAATTAATTAACAATTATTAATTCTCCTTGTCAAAATTATGGAATTTTAATTTCAAATTTTGATTAATATATTATTATTATTACATTATTGAAAAATATTGTTGAATGAAACTCATATTATTGGTGATTATACTAGTGTAAATAATTTTTATTGAAACTATTTTTATGGTCTCACTTACATTTTCTTCACTATACCCCAAATCTTATATCTTATAGATTTTTTATTTATGAATATAATTATACATTCTCTTAAGGAATTGTTCATTGGGTGATCAAATATTTTTTATCAACTCACTGAATTATTAATGATAATATATTTGATACTATAAGAAAATGTTATGTAACCAGTATTATTTCCATGTGTTTTTTATAAAGAGGTATCTAAATGATTGAAATGGATACCATATGTTTGTTTTATCTTTATCTTATATTTTGGAACAATATAGACAATTAATTGGTTGGATAATTATTATTATTTTACATGATAATGATGTGTTGAAATTATTATTATGTTAACAACACCTTATATTGACAATATTTTTTTGATCAATGAAGTATGAATTATAATTTTTTTAAAAAAATTATTGTGTAAATAATTTTTTATCATCAAAACATAATGAATAAATTTTTTTTATGTTCACACCCTTAATAAGTGACATGATTTTATCTTCATTAGTTTATATATGCACCATACTATGGTTGAATTTTAAAATAATGTTATGATTTTGTTATACTATTTGTAATTCCAAATGTATATGTAATATAAAAAAAATAATTAAATTTTTTTAGTTTTTATTAGGGTGATGTATTAAAATTGGATGGATTTATCAAAATATATAATTGATAGGAAAATATTAAATTTTATAAAAAAATTCTTATTGAATTAATTTTTAAGAGGTTAATGATATTGATCGATTATTTTCAAAATTAATTATAGAATGACTAATTTATATTTAAAAAATATTAATCATTAAACAAATTTCATATATATTAATTACATCCTCTAATAGAACCATAATTTAATATTAGTGATGAAAAATTAATCATTTCATTCATGGGGGTGCTAGTATATTAACACGCATGAGGAACATTATATATTTCTTAATTCAATGAGAGAGGAATACAGAATGGTAATACCATAAATATAATAAAATATTTGTTTATTATTTATATTTTTTCTATTAAATATATATGGATATAATATATTTGGATGATGGTGGATGGTAATGAGATGATAAAAAATGTAAAATAATTAGTAATACCTATGTTGATAATTTTAATCTTCTCCTCATGTATCCATTAGAATTTAATTACTTATGTTTCTTTATTGATGTTCGTGAATGCCAAAAAATTATAAGGGATATTGAAAAAAAACTTTTGTATAATTTCATTTGTATTTTGACCCATATGTTTTTCATGATGTTATATGAGATAAGATCTATCTATAGGTCAAATGGAGGAATATATCAATGGAAAATAATTTTAGATAGGTTATAATAAAGGAATATCATGATAGTTAGTTGAGAATGATTGAGAAATGGTTGGTGAGAATTTTTTATATGACTATAATACCTGAAAAGGATCATATAAGGATTCTATGACCTTTTGATTACTACAAAATTGAGATACATCTTTACCAAATATACACTTATAAATCATGATTGGATAATAACAATTGTAAATATTTTGTTACTAAAAATATAACATAACCATTCATAGAAAAGTTTTATGTGTTAAATTCTAATTTTTGATCCATTTATCAAGGTAAAAATTATAAATATTATAAAATTAACTTTTAATTTAAACTAGATTATATAGGGTAAAACCTTTTTTATAGAAAAATATAGTTTTATATATAACGTGTTTTTCGCATAATTTAATAATTTCTAAAAAATTGAATGAAAATTTTTATATATCTTAATATGGTTAATAATCATATTTTAATCCAAATATAAAATAAATTATTAAAAAAATAGTTAAAAATTTAATAGCACTAATAAAATTAATTTATTTTAAAAAACCATAATAATTTAATAAAAGTAGTTAATCAATATCATATGCATTAAATTTTTAAAAAATAAAAAAATATTGTAATAGATATATAATTTTGACATAATTAATTACAATATATGTTAATTTTCATAAAATGAAATTAATGTTTTTAGGGAAAACTAATTTATTCATTTTACCAAATATAAACGTTTTTTTACACAAAAAATTTATTTTAATAAAATATATTTAATATTAACCCAAAACTAATATTAATTTTGTAAACTAATATCTCTAAAATTTGATAAATCAATATTTAAATAAAATCATACAATATAATAGAGAATATTTGACATCATTAAATAACATTTTAAAAATGTTAACTATTCATTTATCATATTTTCTATCAATAATTGATGAATTTATTGGTATTATATTATTTATATTGTCAATATAATTTATTATTATCGAAACATAATATTGATTTTTTATTTTAATAAAATCAAAATTTTAGAAAATTATATAATTAAGAATATTTTATTCTTAGATGTTGTAGCAATTCAATTTTAATTTCATTAATATTAAAGAATCAATTATATTTTTACCAATATTTTACAATGTATTTACTTATAATTAATCCTGATAATTCAAAAACATGTTTTTAGTGGTCATATATATTATATATATATTTAGCTAAATATATCTCAATTTTATTTATGTTCGGTGTTTCTTGTAGAAAAATATATAAAACATGTTAAATCAATTATAGGTAACTATATATTATAATTTCAGGCTATTTTATTCTCCATCCCTTCAATAATTATTCTTATACAATTTTATATTTTACTTATTGAAGAAATTAGGATAGGGAATTCTTATCATAATAATCATTTGGGATATGACATATAATATGACATCTACTATACAATCATAGGGTATATCATGTTACTTGTTTTTCTTAAATCAGCTTTAACCATTCATAAAATAATATACCCACGTCTATTTACACCCTAAAAATTTATTCTTCATAACATTCCATTAGTAAATTCCGTTTAATATTGATGTCAAAAAATATTAGTGATGTTATATATTACTTTGAAAAATTAACACAGTATTTACCCAACAAGTGGTGTTAAAAATATTCTGTAAGGCCCCACAATAGTTAATTTATATTATAATCCCAATGAGTAAATAATCCCTACTAAAAATATATTTATTTATTTTAACTCCCATGAAAATCACTAATATGTAATATACATGTTGAAAATCACCCAAACCATTATGAACTTAACATAAATCATATACATAATATAAAACATATACATACCACTAAACATTGTTACTCAAATATTATTTGAATAAATATTACCATTACATAATATCATTTATCAGGGTTATTGATAAAATATAATATGTGGTTCCAAATAGAATACAAATTATGAATGAACAGTTGATGTTTCACATAATCATCACCAACATTTATGACACCAAATAATGTCATCAACCAATATAACATCCCTAATGATACTGGTTGTGATTTTTTATATAATTATATTTAAAATATAAATTTGATGGTGTTGTGTATGACAAAGAGTCAATGTTTTTTCATTATAATATGAAAATAATAATATTCATAACCAAACATATATTCTCCCATTTTCTGTTATATGATATAGTGGATTCCATATACATTCCATTATCAGATTCATCATCCCAATCTTGTTTCAACCAAGTACTATAAAAAATTGTCTGGATAATATAAGTAATACTAATATGAAATCATAAATATAAATAATTATTCCCATTTAAAAACATTATACAAAATAAGATAATTTCATATAAACCTATAACTCAATTTGTTTAATCCTTGTTTTTCCAAGGTCATTTTTATATTAGGTTCACCAACCCTATTAGTTAAATAATTCATAAATAATTTACATTAGAATTTTTAGAGAATGTAATTAACCAAATAATATATTATATTTGTTTATCTAGACACATGAAAATTCATCATACAATAGAGTGAATATCGATTCAATTCCCAATCATCTGTTTTAGGGGTGATAACATATATATAAATTTCATAAACAATTGAATCAAAATTCTAGTATCCATAATGGGACGTGTTTCAACTAATCCCCAAATAACATCCACTTTGAAAATATATTTTTTGATGTAAATATAAATATATAAATATTTCTAGGGATTTTATAATGTTCTCTTATACTAAACCATAAATTAATTGTGTATTATTTCAATAGAATTAAATTATATTTTTTCCCAACGGGTTCTCTACATGATTGAAATTATGATCCACCTTAGTTATCACCTTAAATATTATGCAAAAGAAACACCCTAATTTCCAAAGATGTCTAAACCATTAATTTGATTACAATAGTGACACCCTAGACCGATAATATAAAATATAGTTCTTTAAAAATTTAAAAAAAAAATATACCAAATATATAAAACTGGTTATAACAATCATTAATTAAAAATTCTAAATCTATTATTTCATCTCTTCAATTTTAAGGATCCATTCAGGTTTCCATATTTATAGGATTATAAAAAAAATATATAACTTATAAGACCCCATGGTCTATTTTTCAGTAGGACAATTAATTCATTGTATAAGAAACTCCATAAATCATAATTCATCTTCATTATAACAAATAAATTTTTTTACAAGTTATATCCATGTAATCATATCATATATTACACTTTCCTTCTCAAACTGGTGAATTTAGAACATAAGAAGTGTTAAGGTGGAATTCATAGTATAAGAAAACACAAAATGGAGGCAATCCTGAAATAAAAATTTAATTGATATTAATACATGTATTATTAACCAACATCAAGACGTAAGAATAATGAATTATATATCATGCTATATACATGAAAATAGTTTAAAATGGATATTAACAACACTATTCTCATTCAAATGGAATTTGTAATGTAAACAATCAAAAATATGGTAGAAATGATTTGTTATAAGTCACTGTCATATTATGGGTAGAGGTATAGAAAAATAAACAACCTCTTTGATCTAGTGATACTTATCCATGTATTGAGTGGATATATAATTATGGGACCTTTCCATCACTCTTTTAGGTTCAATGCATTCTCCAAAAGATTAATTGTGACTTATCTTACTATTTCATATGAAAAATATTACTAAATCAAAATTGGCTATAAATATAATGAAATGTATTGAATTTATATATATAATAAAAATATGTTATCTATAAATAATTTTATAGAATATAAATACTTTTCCCCTATCTATATAATGGATAACATGGTTATGATCCATCTAGAGAAAGATTGTAGATGGTAAAATAGTACATCATTAATTAGAAAATAATCACATTGTACTGGATGAATGACATGATAAATCAAATACATTTCCCTAAGTTAATAGAATTACATTTTTTCTAGGAGAACAACCTGTAATATGAATTTTTTAAATTTTGATTATCATAGTGTATATGGAAATTTGTATATAGATATATTAGTCCTAGAATAAAAGGATCATAATTCATCCATAGATTTAGGATATATTCTTTCAATAGAAAAAATCATCGTGTAATAACTATTACTTATAAGGATTTTACATGTTTTAAAAACATTCTCATAGAATAATTATTCACATAGTATCACAAAATGGAATCAACTATCAGATTGTTTGATACAAAAAACAAAATCTTATAAATGATTATATATATATATTGTAAGAAAATTTTTGAAACATGAACCCTATTATGAAAGAGACTTTTTCAAGTGATACTGAAATGGAAGTATTATCACAAATAAATTATTATATATTTCATTTTAATCATTGAAAAATAAAAATAAAAAAATATATATAATTTATATTTTAAAAAGATGATATGAATTATATTAAAAAATAATAATTACAAAAATAATATCTATTAATGTGGAAAAATAAATAAATTTTGATTATTTTTTAGGAATGATAATATGAAGAAAAAATATTTTATATAGAAAGGACAAATTGTTATTATTATTTTGAAAATAATTTTATTAAAAACAATCATTTCCTATAGTGAAAATAAAATAAGTTATATTAAAAAATAATTCTCACGAGGAAAACAAATATAATAGAATATTATGATGGGAGAACCCAATAATAGAATAAATAACTTTATTATGAATAAATATAAATCATGTTAATAATACAAGAATTACCAGTATCCATTTCGAGCGGCATACTCCATAAGGAATCAAACATTTGGAAATTGTATGATGCTCTAAAAATATTAAAAATGGTATATCAACACAAAATAAAAGAAAGGGGATGTATATTCCAAAAATATATTATATATTATAATGTGAATAATGATAACTAAATTAATAGAAATAGATTTTCAGTGAACACTTACATGTGGTGTAAACATGAGTCAAAAGTAATTTGATGAAAAGAACCTTATTTGTTTTAGTTGATCACATATATTACAAGGAAATAATTTCTATAATATTCAAGGTATTTTAAATAAAATAAAGTCATTGAAGGTAATCATGGTTCATAATGTGTAACTTCTCTCAATGAAGAAGGAATGTCTAATTAAAACTCTTACTACATGAGTATGAAATTAATCATAATCCCCTGAAAATATATCAATTTAATTGATCATCAAATAAATGATTAACATATAATTAATGATATGATATATCAAATAGTAATTATATACATCCAAAAAATGAAATTAGGTGTATATTTTTGTTAATTTTTTAAATAGGGGAATATGAAAATAAATCCCATAACTCAATCCTAATTCATTATACACATGCATGATACACCAAAATTGTAAAATTATATTAATTAAATACATAACCATGAACATAATTTATATATATAAAAATTTATTCAGCTACTTTTTAATAATTATAAACTGATTAATATTATTTATTTTTTAACCAAATTTCAACACAATGCATAAGTATTCTTTATCGTTATGAATTAGTTTCACTAATTTATTCAGGTGTTTATTATTATCCAAAATTCCATCATTTAGATATCATAAATGGTATTATAATAGAATCAAAATTATTTTTTAAATCTACAATAGCATTTCCTTGTAGATTTGGGTATTCCCCATGAGGATGAAATTATCGAGAGGCATATTTCTGTTATTCCTAATGTAAAAAGGTTGATTTATTAATTAATGATTTAAATGTTAAAGTAACATTTTTAGAAGAAAACCCAAACATTATTGTAATATTTATATCACATTATATCTTTAAAAATTTTCTTATTTTCATTTATGACATAAATTCAAAATATTTCTCAACTATGTGGTTAAATAGTCTCAATCATGATCCTATAGTAATCAATTCATTATTACCATGCGGTTTAGTTATATTATAATCATACCATTAGTATAATGATCATATCTAGTGTTCATTTCTATTTCATATTACAATTGGTAGTATTTTGATGAATAATTAGTGGATATGAAAATATTATGTATTATGAATAAAAATAATTTTCTATAAGTAATATTTTTTAAAACATTTAACGTAACAATGATTGATTTTTTCATAATATTAGATCTTTATTTAAATGAGTAATTTTAAATAATATAAAACATTATATAAGTAAATATAAATTCAATATACCATATTCCATAATCATCCATATCATGACCCCATTCCACATAGTGTACCCATCATGGGTCGGTAATTAGAGAATATATATAATGAATCTAGAGGGCCACCGAAGGTTGGACCTGGGTTGGAGACTAGCACCAAGGGTATAGAAAACACATATATTGGAGGAATTACCCTATAAGAGAACACGTATGAAAGATATAGAGATAATATAGACACCAACCAACTCCTTCATAGACTACAAATTAAAAGATACTCAAGTTCACATATTTAATGTTATGCAAGAACAACTATAATTGAAAGAGGAAACTTGAAGTACCAGAAGAATATAAAACAATATTGACCTCAAAACATGAATATCTCATGAAGAGCCCTGAACTAGTTTTAACAATCTGAATATCCAACCTGGACTATGTGACCGGAAAAATAATTTATATATATGAAGGGTGGGTATAAATATATACTTAGTAGGATCCTCCCTTGAGCCTCTCATAGAAATATAATGAATCCCTGGTAAAGCACAGTGAACAAAAAATAAAACTAACTCAAAACCTAACCAGGTATACTATGTTCCCAACCTCACTATATATACTCTCACGAAGTATCACATACAAGATTACATAATATAATAATGAATATCAAGGTTACCCCACTACAACTTCCCCACTAGTTTTCTTTTTTTCTCCAACATCGCACATCCTAAGCATCTCTCTCCAAAAAGGATAGCTAGAAGACACCTGGGAAAAGCATCACAACATACAACTCATGCAACACAAACACCACGACCAAATAACCAAATCTAATCAGGTAGTTTCTAGGATCCAACATTGTTCATATAACTT
The DNA here is from genome assembly GCA_963277665.1 of Viscum album. Lineage (NCBI taxonomy): Eukaryota > Viridiplantae > Streptophyta > Magnoliopsida > Santalales > Viscaceae > Viscum > Viscum album. Next base: position 1,344,010,633 of record OY728155.1, on the reverse strand, counting down.
GTATCATATATCAGGTACTATACCTTAGTCCATCACAACTCATACAACGAGTACGGATCCTCTTGACATAACAACCTATACACATCACACCTATAGAATTACATAAAAAAAAATATCTAGAATATATGTCTGTCAAATAACTGAAATCTATTACATCCTTATGTACACATATATGTGTAAAACAAACCACTGTACAGAACAACACAAGAAAGTACCAACAGAAGAGATTGAGGCCAAAGGGGGTGGTTAGCCATACATCCTCCCACCAAAATGATAAGGAAAACCCCCTAGGGATCATAATATTTAGGGTGTCATTTTCCATAACTGATAGGTTGGAGTTGAATATAGGAACTCCAAAAGTCAAGATATCATATAACCCAGAACCACAATATGGGAATAATCTAGTCCCAGACACCACTATAGATAACGTATCTCAGACTCCTGGCTTCCAATGCTAATACTAGATATCCTACAAGCACACAAGCATTTAAAGTGGTTTATTAAGTTATCTTTTTACATTTTTATCTATTTCAGTTTAAATAAAATAATTCATTATATATTAATTAACCAATATCATTTTCAATATTACATTCTATGATCTTTACAACCAAGATCCATACCCTCGAGGAATAACCAAACTGAGTCCACAGATTTTTAGAAACATAACCTTAGCACCACATCCCATCAACCTCTAACTACATGGGTCAAATATTCATTAATTTATTAACATCATTAAAAAATTACATATTTCCATCTTTCTAGGTATTCTAGGGAAATATTATATGATTCCAAACACAAGGGGATCAACAAGGTGAGTTCAAGAGATACTCATATAGTGTTTTCTACCTATAGGTAGAGCGTAGACCCATCCATCCTTGAGAAGCTAAGAACAGAAATCATGTGGCATACCCCACACATATTTTCTTATTTTGGAAGGAGGGTAAGTAAGAACATCTTTTTAAAGATATGGGGAGAATATAGTAGGTAAAAAAAGAATTTATTCATCATGAAACCAAGATTCATTTCAATGGGTAATCCTAGCTTCAACCCATTAAATCAGTCTTAGTGTCCTCTCTGAAATCCATATGCATAAGGCAATTCATCTCCCCACTATAGGCATCAACTATTACCACAAACATTGGGCCTCCCTGTCCCACATACCAAAAAATCCATCTAAGCTTAGACATCCCAGGAAAACATCACAGATGGGACTCCCTACCCCATAACCATGAGCCTCATATCCAGAGCACAACACAAGCATCAGGAATTAAAATAGTAACAGTCTCTCAGTCCCAAATCAAGGCATTCATTCATTACACACAAGGAGATCTCACATATCCAAATCATAAGGAATGTGGCCTCTATAAGAAATAGGTTAACTGAGACACTATAAGTCATTAAATTTATAAAACAACTGGTTCTTTATTCTGTCTTTCATTAACCATTTATTTAATAATAGGTTCCAACTATGGGAATCCTAAGTAAAAAAGCTATCATAGTTTTTTAAAAATATTAGTTTAAAATGCCTTTAATAATTTTAAAAACCATCATTAACATGCTTTAGGATCTTCAACCTATTCAGTTAAACATGTAGTTCTGGATCAATTTTATTATCATCAAATTACTATAGTAATCAGGTTCATTAAGATTCTTCTTTAAATAGTTAACCAATTAATTGATAATTAATTCCAATTTTATTTTCATTACCAATTTCCATCAACAATGACATGGTAAACAATAAAACCATAGATATCACAGAATCTAAAAAATCAATATGTAGTAACATTACAAAGAAATTGATTCCAATTCTTAAATATAGTTCAAATATTTTTTATGAGAATATCATTGTGATCAGAAGGGGTAAATGTTTCTAACTCTATGATTACACATAAAAAATAGGGATTCATAAATTCCTTTACCTAAAAACGCTTCCTCTGTTCTTTTAATGAGAATGGGATAACAAAACAAATCACAATCACCTATCATGTAATGAATACTTCCACCCTAGGATGTCGCAACACCATCGCACCATCTAACAACCGATAAAAATATATTAGAAACATGGAGATAAAATTACATTACATGGAATGGTGAAATAGGAGGAAACAAATCGAAGAACCAACAAGAATTTAGGTAAAGAATTCCTTATATTGATGATGGATTGTCGGTTCTTAGTTCCACCAAAATAGGGCATGCACATGCAGCAAGAAAACTCAAATGGAAACATGATCTAAGACTAGAACACAACGTATGACCCCAATGAGAGTAAGAAACCTAGGTATCCAGTACCAAGATATAAACAAGAAGGATGAATAAGGGTCTGCCTTTGGAAAATCAAAATGGATCTGTGGTTTAGATAGAGTTTAGATTTTCCATTAAAGTAGGATCTCATTAAGAATACCTATTTTGACCAAGAACAGGAACTCAGACCCTTATGAAAATTTAGATTGGAGTTCTGGGATTTCAATCAGACATAAATACCATGGGCCAAAAAATTGAATTCATTTTAATAAAAATAAAATATCAAAGCTGTGAAACAATAGAAAACTAGAAAACTGGAAAAAACTAAATTTTTGAAAAAATATTGAAAATTACTCACTATAGGGTGAGTCACCTCTGCAAGTCACCGATGGATGAGATAATGGGGGATGAGTCAATATTGGGTGACTTATCATTGGATGAGAGACTTCATGATGAATTTCCCTTGTGAGTCACCATTGGATGATCCATTGGTGGATGATTCACCATTGGATGACTCAGCATTGTATGATTAACTATTGAATGACTCTCTATTGTGAGTCACGGTTGGTGAGCTACTAGTATGAGTCCACATTGGTGAGATACTAGTGAAAGTCACTTTTGGTGAGATACTAAATTGATTCACCATTAGAAATCTACATGTGTTAGCCACTATTGGAAAACAACCTATTTGAGTCACTGTTGGTGAACTACCGATGTGAGTCACCCTTGGAAAGCTATCGATGTGAGTAACCCTCGGTGAGATATCGGAATGTGTGACCATTCTAGATCCCAGACGTGAATCACTAATGTGACTCACCACTATGACTCGCCATCAAGAATCACTATCGCATCCTACCATCAATGACCAACAATTCCTAAATCACTATTGGAAAAATTTGATTTTTGGAAAACTCATGAATTGAGTCACCAGTGCCTCCCATAACCCCTCAACCACCAGATTTCCCCAAGCTAATAGACATGGTAAATTAGATACATTACATAATATACCACTCAAACCTTTCTCACCTTCAATAATCCAAAATCGAACTAAAGAGAAAATAGAAAAGGTTTTGTCTGAATAGCCTCCCTGCGAGATAACTTTCAAGGCTCTTACCACTAGAGGAACTAAACTGCTTCATAAAAGGAACAACATGAAACCATGTTACAATCACAAACAGATCATAAACACTCTCCTAGGGTAGATATATCTTTAATGAAATCATTCCACAATAAGGAGAACAAGAAATCCTTCTCATAAAAGGAACGGATCTACAACCACCCGAAAAATAAATTTAAAAGAAAATAGATAAACATCAAACAGATTCGGGTACTTTGAACATATCTAATAATGATGATCCCACGTACTCTCATCCAATCCACTGTGTTGACAAATTACTAAATCTAAGAGAATATCATACCCATGTAGCACCTTTTTCTTTGTGGTCCTAGATCTCTACAGGATTCTCCATGAAGGTTGCATCATCATCATCATATATCTCCCCCTAATCAATGATGTGAGAGTAGTCATGAAGCTAACGAAGGAGCTATAACTTGTATAAAACACAATGTATATATATCATATATAAAGGAGTTATACCTAATAATACATTGCTCCAACAGGATCCAATAGCTCAAAGGACCCAACCAACCGGGCAGAAACACACACCCATGAATAAAACATTTCTTCTAATAATGGGGAGTCACATTCAGAAACACATGATCTCGAACATAAATATCAAGAGGTCTTCTGGTATGGTCATCATAGGACTTCTAAGGATCTTGATCTTCCTTCAACTACTTGTGAATGACATTATACTTCACTAGCATACTCTATACTAGTTTCATCCTGAGAGTTTTTGACTCTCCGACCCTAGTACAACTCAACAAAGAATTACACGGTTGTCCATACAAGGCTTCAAATGTGGCCATACTGATGGTGGAGAGGAAAATATTTGTTGGAGGAGAACTCAAAGAAGGGAAAGTACCTCATCCACGAACCTCCAAAATCCAGTATATAGGAGCGTAACATGTCTTAAAGATTCTATTTGGTCCATTATATTTCACCATCTGTATGTGGATGAAAAGAAATTTTAGGGAATAACTAATAACATTAAAAAATACAGATACCTCTCCATGCCCTAGAGGTAAAATGAGAATATCCATCGAAAATGATCATTCTCATGACTCTGTGGAGTCTCACCACCTCCTCAAGATACAAAAAAAGCTTCCTAAAATTTATCATTCCACATGAATTCCTGATCTCTTTTGGTCAACATTGTCATAGCAGTCGAACGTGAGAAGTAGGCTCTGAAACTCTTGAAATAGCCTACAAGATCTAAGAAAATTTGTACTTCTACCACTATCTTGTGGGTTTCCCAAGACACAAATGGTTCAACCTTTGATGGATGAACAACTACTCCCTACTGGGACACATCATTTCCATATAAATGGTATTCCTAAGGCCAAAATACCTAATTCAAAAACATCCCAAAAAATATCATGGAGAAGAACTCAGAAAACATAATGCTCCTCCTCATATACGGAGTACACAAGAACATTGGGGATGAAAACCACCAGAAAAACATCCTGGAACTCATGAAACACAACATTCATTAACCTCATGAACATAGTAGGATCATTCCTCACATCAAACGACATCACAACAAACATGTAATGTGCATGAAGAAAATGGAAAGCTGGCTTCAGGATATCCTCATACTTCACATGCATCTGATGATATATTGATGGAAAAACTATCTTCAAGAACCAACTCGTACTCTTCAATTTATTGAAAAAATTAAAAATCCATGGAAGAGGATAGATGTTATTTACTGTACATGGTTCAAGTGATGATAATAAACACAAAACCAAAAAATATCATCAACATTCTTTGCGAACACAATTGGTTCACCCAAGAGTGACTCTATTTTCTGAACAAAACCCCAACAAAAAAGACCATTGAGATTTATACAGAGCTCCTGAAACATATAAGGATTCATTATATATGAAGACATCGAGATATGATACATTCCTAACTATATATCGATCCAAAACTCGATCTCATATCAGGAGGATAATACTATAAACTATTCTAGAAAGACATCTGGGTAATCTTCCATAGACCTAGGAAACACCGACTACTGTTCCTAAAACAATCCCAACATCTGCTCAGTCATCAATGATGAAAAGGGCGGAACATGCCTCTAACCCATATAAGGGCCTTGCTGACAAAAAAACATTGTTGTCTCTCCATCAACATTATAGAACGCCACCTGCCTCTAGAAGAAATAAACAACATCCTATACTGAATACAACCAATCCATACTAAGGATGACATCATATGGCTGTATTTGTGAACATAGGGAATATCCCCCAGAATGGTGATGCACCCACACAGACTAACAATCTCAACATATTTCAAAAATGTCAGCATGAACTCTTACTAGTGAAGTCAATGCCAAAGGCACAATAAGCCTCTCACCTCAAGTCTGATTGTATGGACAATGGTAGGTGACATGAAGGAGTGTGTTTATATTGAATCAAATAAGAAATGAACCAAAATTAAAAACAATATAAGGGAAACTAGAATGATATCTAACTCACCTTTTTCTGGCAACACTAATGCATGAAGTAGATCATGACTTACTCTATGGCCTCTATGACCCTACTGATGACCACCTCCATAGCTACACTCTGCTCTCTTAGGACAAGGAGCATTCTAAGGATGTCCCCTTCCTTCCAAATCTACTCTCTATTTATCCAATGATGGTACAAACTACTGCTAGTACCTCAGTTGGAACTACCTAAATCGAGGAACCTAAAGTGGAACACTAGGATCATGTTGACCATATCATAATGTCTTGGAACTCGTGCCACTGATGACCTCGATATCCAAAAGAAACAAAGTGTCTGGTCCCTTATTATAGGCATGAGAGCCACTTACCATGTATAAACAAGTCATCGAGGGTTGGGAACCTACCCCCAAGCCATATGAAAACTCTTCTGTGTTGAAAATCAGGAACCCTATACTACAACTCTACCTTGAGAGGAATATTGATGAATCCCCTCCCATAACGATTTAATTATGTATAAAATCATCTTAATAAGATATACTCTTACCAAAACCTCAACATACATTTTAAGTATCAAAGTAATGACCCAGAACTAGAACTCTAGATGAAAATCCTCCGCAAAATTCCATGCTCTGGTCACATCATTTGGCAATTGGTCCAAATCATATCACATAAGTTTCTTGAAACAGATCTTAAACTCTTGTGCACTAGTGCTCCCCTACAAAAGGTAATGTAGATTTTAGAGACTAATAGCCTTTTGATTGATGAAATAAACTCATATCTGACTTGCTCTCAAATATTCTCCCATGATATTGGTGACTCCTTGTAATCCTTTAGAAACTGGAACCACCACTTCTCCATTTTACCACATAGAATCATCACGACCATAGATAACTAGTACTCCTTCTATGAACGGATCGAACTAAAGGAAATATCGACCTCCTCAAACTAGTATTCCATGAATACATTTGAAATATATCCCTAATACTTATATAGACACTAGTGCTGAAATTCATAGAGATCCCTCTTCCTTTTGTCGTCATTAGAAACATATAGTTTCCGGTGATCTACATGTGTAACCAACTGAAAACCCATTGTGTAAACCTAAAAATTACGTCAACATGGAGACATACCTGGAAAATAAAAAAAACTTATAGCTCATAAACTTATAATATAGAATAATGAACATTAATTTATTATTGTCTTTAATTCATTTTATGTTAAACTATTCAAAATTCTAGCAATTCAAACACATGTTCAAAGAAAAATGATGCATGATCCTTTCCTAGGTTTCTATTATGTAACTAGTATCACCTCATTTATTCTCCACTATAAAAATAATGGTTCATGCATCTGATGATAGGGGTCCCTAAAAACACATTTATCATCTAGTCTCTCATGTTTATATGCTTTATAAACATAGATAACACCATGTCCCTACCAATCTATGCAACTTCCCTGGTGAATAATTCCAAACTCCATCATATCCATCAATAGAACCTATGATACCACTATATCATGACCCACTCATCACAAAGTTTGCCTCTAATGGGCCGACAATGGTAGTAGAGAGATAATGACACATGAGTGCCACCTCTAGTAGTCCTTGGGTTGGCGACAAGAATCAAGGGTATCATAAACACATACGTGGGAGGAAATACCCTTTGAGACAACACAAGAGAAATTGATAGAGATAATATAAAAATCAACCAAATACCTCTCATACCATTATTTAAAATAATTCCATGTTCAAATATTAATGTTCATATAGGAACTACTACAAATGAAAGGTAAAATTCCATGTACCAAAACAAATAAAAACGAAAGTGACCACAAAACCCAAATAGCTCCTCAAAGAACTCAAACTAGTAGTAACCATCCAGATATCTCACCTACTCCATGTGACACAAAAAAAATAGATTATATATACGTATGGTGATTATAATAGTATACTCTATCGGATCCTCCCCAGAGCCTATCATGTAAAAGCTAAGAAAACATTCTAAAGCATAGTGAACAATAGGTGGAACTAACTCATCACCTCAACAATTATACTAAGTTACCAACCACGCCATGGATACTCTCACCAAGTATCACATAAAAGATTATATAATATAATAAATAAAATCAAGGGTACCATGTTACCATTTCCCCATTGGTTTTCTACTTTTCCCCAGCATCGCACATCAGGAGAATCTCTCTCTAAAATGGCTAGCCCAAAGACACAACGAAAAAACCCCACAACATGCACCTCATGCAACACAACCACCATGTACACATAAACAAAGTTAACAAGGTATTTTATAGGATACACCACATATCATTTATTGTATATCATACCTCTCGTATTATACCTCAAGTGATCATCACCCTTACACCGAGTAAGTTCAAGACATCACTGCCTATACACGTCATACCTATAGTATTATATAGGAGACTATATCCATAATATATGTGTGTGAAATAAACACAAGCCATTTCATCCCTCTACACACATATATATCCCGAAAACGAACCATTGTGCATACCATTAAAAATAACTACAAATTGAATATAGTGGGGTATAAGGGGGTAGTCATCCATCCATCCTCTAATCAGGATGTTGTAGAAGACAGCCCCTAGGGCTTAGAATCCTCAAGGTGTCAGTTTTCCTAACCTAAAAGGTGGAGTATCGTATATTAACATAAAAATTACATGATATTTTATAGATCTGAACCACACTATAATAAAAATATAGTCTCAAGAAGCACTTCAGCTCACGTCTCTCTGACTCCCAGCTACCACTACTAAGATCTGATATCCTACAAGCAGACAACCATTTACAGAACTATATTAAATTTTCTATATCCATTTTTATTAGTTGAACTTTATGTTAATTAATTCATTAACCAAAAAATAGTTGTTATCAGTTTCCACATTACATTCTGTTAGCATTCCAACCAAAATCCATGCCCTCTAGGCATAACCAAACAGATTCCATGGTTTCTTAGAAACATTACCTGAGCATTGCATCCAAGCAAGCTCCAAACCCATGGGTTTTAAATTCATTCATTTATTAACAAAATTACCAAATTACATATTTCATTATTTCTATGTATTATAGGAAAACATTATTTTATAACAAACACATGGGGATCAACACATTAAGTATATGAGCTAACTGTCGAGTCTTTTACACCTATAATAGGATCTTAGACCCTACCAAAATTGAGAAACAAAACAATGAAAGCACATGGAATACCCCAAAATTCTTCACCTACTTTGGATGGAGGGTATGAAAGACCATCTTCATCAAGTAGTGGGTAGAGAGTAGCTGGTAAACAAACCACTAATTTATCTATCAGCCAACATTCATTTCAATGGGTAATCCTAACTTCAACCCATTCCATCACCTTTGGTCTCCTCCCCAACACCCATATGCCTAAACTGATGCATCTCTCCACTCTAGGAATAAACATCTGTTACAACCACTAGCCCCCCCCCCCACACAACATACCACAACAGCCATCTCGACTCAGCCATCCTAGGCTCACGTCACATTTCTCCCTCCCTAGTGACACAACCAGAAGTCTCATCTCCCAAAGTCATCACAAGATTTAAGAAAAAACATAAAAAAAGTTCTCAACCAAAAATAAATGAATTTATCCTTTACACGAAAAAGTATCTCAAAGATCCAAATCATAAGGCACTTGGAATTTACAATCATGCGGGTAACACAATCCCTATTAAGAATTACATTTATAAAAAACTGATTCTTAATTCAATATTTCATTTACCAATTCTCTATTCATATTTTCCAACTATTATTATCCTAAGAAACATGAAATCATAAGATATCATAGTTGATTAAACAATTAAATTAATATACTCTAATAATTTTATCAACAATAATCAATATGCTTTAGATTCATAAAAAATCCGTTAAACATGAATATCTACATCAATTTTATTATCATAAAATTATAACAGCAATTGGTTACATTAATATGACTATTCAAATAGTTATCCAATTATTTATCAATTAATTATGGATTTTCATTAATTACCAATTTCCATCAAGAATTAAATTCTAAAAAGATATGGAAAATATATCACACTATCTATAAAATCAATTAAAAATAACATCATTAGGAAATTGACACTAATTATTTAATACAGTTCAAATATTTATTATGTCAATATAATTGTGATCTAATTAGGTAAATCATGGTAACTATAAGATGGAATTCAAATATATAGAGAAGTAGTGAATCCCCTTATTCAAAAAATTTCTGACGTTTTTTACAGGATAATACAAGAACACAAAGAATCACTATAACCTCTCTCATAGTGAGTAAATCCACTCAAGGGCGTTGTGACACCACCACACCAACCAACAACTGAGAAATCTCCCTTAAAAACCGTGGGATTTCATGCCATAAAATAGAAAGGAAAACGGTCAGAAACAGATCTAGGAACTCATAATAATGGAGGTGGAATAAACATTATATTTAAGATGAACAGATACTTCCTAATTTCACAAAAATAGGGGGTGTGCATGTAGTAGGAAAAACCTAATGGGGGACACGTTGCAAGTCTATAACACACTACATGAATCTTATGGGAGGAAGAAACCTTGGAATCCAATAGAAAGAGAAAAATATGAATGACAGATAATGGTTAACCATTAGAATAGAAAAAAAAAAGCAACGGTTTAGATACTATTTATATTTTCCATTAATGGCGTATCTCATCAGGATTACGCGTTTTGGTTGAGTAAAATCTCATGTACCCTTAAAAAAGATTATATAAGTTTTATGGGAATTGATTCAACCTTAAATCCCATAAAAAATTCTTTTAATGCATTTTAAATCAATGAAAATTTCAAATGGGTGAAACTGTATCTGACTAGAAAACTGAAGAAATCTTAAATTTTTTCATATTGTTGGAAATGAATCACTAGTGGGAGAGTCGCCGTTGTGAGTCCTCAATGGTTGATATACTAGTGGATAAGTAACCATTGTATTACTCACCATTTGAAAATCTACGTCTGGAGGAATCACTACTGTGAGTAACTGGTGGACTAGGTATTGGTGGATTAGACACAGTTGGAAGAGCCACCACTGGACGAATCAGAGTCTTATGTCACCGTTGGTGAGCTACCGATGTAATTCACTATTGGATAGGTACTTGTGGGAGTCACCATTTAATATATATCATCGCGAGTCACAATTGGGGATCTACTAGTGAGAGTTAGTGTTCTGACTCACTATTATGACTCACCTTGGTAAATCACTATTAGGACTCACCATTGTGACCGATCGTTCCTAACTCACTATTAGAAAAATTGGATTTTTTGAAAACATTTGAAATGAGTTTCCACTTACAAAACACCAAAACCCCGCATATTTCTATAATATCATGTACTGGGGAGGTATCATCCATTATAATCCATGAAAAATGGTTATGAAAATAAATTCATTTAACTCATAGAGGGTGTAGTTTGCACATGCATTCTGATAAATGTTTTAATTTTTTGATTGAATGGAAGGAGAATATATATTGATTATAAAAAATATAATACCATTGGAGTATTTTAACAATAATAATATCACTATATACATTTATTTATAATGATTTAATTGGATGGTTGATTGGATAGATAATGATTAAATGTAAAATTGTTAGTAATACTTACATTGAGAATATAGATCTTCTCTTATTGTATCCATAAAAAATAAAGGACTCATGAATATTATAGAGGATAAGGGAATAAAAAAATTAGAGGTTCTATAGGAAAAGCTAATAAGTTAGTGGTTTATTTTATTTTTTATGTATGTGTGTTTTTTCATGTGGGAGGAAGTTAACTCCATTATAATTGAATATTGGGAAAAGTTTTTAGAAAATTATGTTAGGTAATCTATAATATTTTAATTTCATGAGACTAAGGTGATATACTTTTTGAAATCATTGTTGAGGAATTTGGGTATAAATTTTATACCTAACAATTCTTTTTATATTATGTGTGTGACCTTTTAGTTTTCAGAATTTTGAGGTGCCGCATTTACTCATTTTACAATTATTAATCAAGGTAAAAAATTATCCATGGTAATTGTAATATTACTATAATAATGTGAGGAAACATATTACCAAATTTCAATATGATGAGTCTAAATTTTTTATCCGTATAATTTAATTAAATATATCCTGATGTGAAAAAGTATTTGATAAATTCAAACAAAAATTATATGTAAAAATATATTTATAGGGAAACGTACTTGTATATATTAGGTGTATTGAAACTTATGTTCTTTTAATTATTAATTTACTGAGGTTTTATATATTTTTATATGTTTAAACATAGTATTATAGTAATATTTCAATGTAGAATAATTTAATTTATTAACATACATTTAAATTTATACTGAAAAAATATTTATTTAAAAATATTACATTTAATTTAACTATGGGTATTAATTAAAATCCATCAATTTATCTTCAACAAAATATTAATATTGGAGTAGTTAATAATTTGTACTTAATAATTATAAATATAATTTCATTATATTTATTAAAATTAATATGTTTAGATATAATTAATTTTAATATCGATACATAAAACGTGTTTTTTGAAATCTTGAAAATACATATTAAGAAAATAATATTATCCTTCATCCAAAAATGATTTCCCTTTTCTATAATTAATTTTCAATACATTAAAAATCCAATATTTAAATGGGATTCTAAAATATTGTGGAGAACGTTTTACATTAGAAAATAACATTATAAAACATTAACAGTTCATTATTCTTATTTCCAATTAATTACATATATTTTTATGATGTATTATTATTATTATCAATATTTTTTATTATTATAATTTCATTACATACTTATTAAATTTAACTAAAAACCTTTTTTATAACTATTATTATTTTATCATAAAATGCTATTTTATTGTTATATTACCTATACTAACTAAATCTCATTAATTTTAAAATTTACCATTACTCTCATTATAGAATTATTTCATAATGTGGTTACTACTTTTAATTATGAATAATTCAATATAATGGGTTTTTATGGTAATATTTAATATTTATATTATTAACAAAATATATATCTATTTTTTATGTTTGGATTTTCTTGGGGAGTATTAAATTAGACACATTCACTCAATTAAATGTAATAATATATTAGATTTTTGGGCAATTAAATAAGCGGAATAGAAAGTGACATATAAAAGGACCCATATAATATTACAAAATGGCTCATTCGATAAGTCTTTACTTAAATTCCTACCAAATTATCTCAATAAAAATCCTCTCTCAAGTTTGGTAGTCATTGATCACAATATTGGTGACCAAGAAATTAATTCTATGGGAAACATTATGAGAAGGTGAGATTCTTTGAAACTTTTTAGAGGATGTTCTACTAAACAATAACCCTAGGATATATTTTTTTCATTCCAATTATCTTTCATTGATACATGTTTTATATTCTATAATTGTTATTATTTATATGTTCAGATACTATATCATTATCGTAGTTTTTTTATAATTCTGCTTGTATTAATGTTATGTATTTTTCTATTTAAAGTAATCTCATTCAATGGATAATAATTAAAAGGTTTCCCAATCTATACGGGTTTTCTATATTAATATCTATTCATTATTCCATGTTATTTATTATGAAAAAAAATTTGTATATGGTTTACTTTATACACAATTAGCACCCCTTTTCATTATTTATTTATTATTCATGGGATATAAAAGTATATTTCAAGATCCATCATTCATATTAAATTTATTTATGTTTTTTCAAATACATAATGATTTTATAAATCTAATTTTCCATTATTTATTTATTATAAATTTCATATGTTTTTCTTTTTCTCACATTCCACAAAATCCAATTTATTTATTCTCTAAAATGGTTCTGAAACATATATTAATATATTTGAAAATAAATTTCCAATCTCTTTGATTAATGAAATATTTCCATGTTAAAATAATATTAATAAAAATTTAAAGGGTATTTTGAAAATTATCTCTTTTCAATGAGACTATGTTAGGTCAGATAAGGTAATGGAAGATGGTCTAGAGGGGGTGAATATACCATATTAAAAATTTTAATCAAATAAATTTATTGATAAAATTAATTATCCAAGACAATTAGTAGTGAGAAAAGTAAATAAGTCAAAGATTTTTTTATAGTATTTTGGTCTAAATTGTGTCTACTTATACACTTATACCTTTTTACTCGAGAAGAGATACATTTTAACTAAAAATGATTTTTATAGGGGAATCATAACCTAATTACAATATCCTTTTCTAGTGGAGGGATAACCAAGAAACTAATTTTTGTATGGGGAGTCACAACCCTTACAACATGAATTTAGATACTGGGAGTCACAACTCGAATAATAATGACTTTAGATATATTGAATAACAAACCTTAGATATTGAAATTAGAATTTTGGATTTACTAATTAAATATAGATAATAAAAAATAATTCTTATGTGTGTAAAAGAAGAAATAGAAAAATAGAGTGTGTGTGAAAGAGATAGGAAATAGTGTTACAGACTCTTAACTAGATGAATGAAGAGACAAAATATTAAAGAAAAGCCACTGGTTGAAGAGTATTAGATAATCTCATCTCATTATGGAAATATTATTCAAAGAATAATTAATTCATCTCTTGAATGATCATGTAGATGATGAAACAAATTTTCTTAGGATGTTGCAGATTGCCCAATAAGTTAAAAGTCAACAGATCTTTCTATTTGAAAAAAGTGTATCCAAAATGTTAATGTGTGTCTTGTAATTTTTTATCTTTCTAGAGTATTGTATCTCGTTTCCTTCATGAGAGGATGATATATATATATATATAATATTCATTTGTTTCAGTATCTCTTTTTCCTTAAGTCATTCAAAATATATTGAATTAAGAGCTATCATAAATATATCAATAAAAATCACAACATCATTTCCTCTTTATTCTTATTGAATATATATCTGATAAAATAATTCTAAATAACAATAATAATGATTACAAATATATGTCCTGAAAAAGAGAATTTTTGAATGATTTAAAACAACAATTTAAATCCATTAGGACTTCTTTAAATTTTAAAAAATTGTTCTTGAAAACTAGCAGCACAATCAATAAGTAAATTTAAAATGTACAATTTAAAAAAAATTGAAACCTCAAATTTAATAATAAAAATGCGTTGAAATTTTATTGATCTTCCTCTTTAAATATTCCACCAAATATATTAACCATTATTTTATTATAATCCTTATATTTAATGAGAATTGTATTCAATAGAAAAACTTTAAAAATAATCCACACATATTCAGAAAACCAATTTAAAAAAATACACTAAATGAAGAGTAACTTTGGAATGAACACTAATGTATAGTTGATAAACCATACATTATACTATTCATGAATAGTAACATAGGGTTGATGACCCATATTTTTTACTATATATGAATAGTAATTTGGGTATGAACCACACATTTCGGAATGAACAGTAACGTAGGGTTGATAAACCATACATTCCTCTATTAATGAACTATAACATAGAGTATAAATGATTAATAGTAATATAGGGTTAATGAACCATACATTACACTATTCATGAATAGAAACATAGAGTATGGATAATGAATAGTAATATAGGGTTGATGAACTATACATTCTACTATTATGAAAGTAGGGTTTACCATACATTATGAAACAATAGACAATAAAGTCTAACAGACATCAATTAATTTTTAAGGGCTCTAATAATCATATTCAGACTTTAGTCAAAAATACTTTTTTATATAAAAATTAATTATTTTTCTAAAGATCACGAATCAGAAAAATCCAACAAGTTCCCTTTCAAATATTGTCAAAAAACTGAAGCGACAACATTCTGAAAAATAATAGTTCTGAAAAATCAAAGGAGAACATCGAACAATTTAATCACCATTCAAATGTCTTTTTTTGTCTTTGATGTAAACAAATAAAATAAATAAAAACATGTCTTATTTCTATAAAATCATATTTTCATGTGAATGTGATATCATTAGAAGTTTTAGTAAGATAAATACATAAACTTTTTCAAACTATTTTCTATAAAGTTTCAAAAATTTCCTCAGCAAATTAATTGAATTATTAGAGAAATAAAAATTAATTTTTGGACGTCCTAATAAACTAATTAAATATATATAAATATCTTATATATCTAACGTGGTAATAATCATATAAATTCATAAGCTATAGTTTATTAAATAATCAAAATAAAAAATGATTTTTAAATGGAAATCACATATAATCAAACAAATGAAAACATGCAAATAGAAATAAAATATCCTAATTTAATCGAACGAATAATCTAATATAATATAGTAATAATGTACAAAAAATCTCCTCCTTTTTGTTTTGATTAAAAAATAAAAAAATTGAACAATTAAAAAAATTAAAAACATTTAAAACCAATTTGTTTCTCCCCATTTTCTTCCAAAATATCTCTCCCAAAACCAATTTTTTAACAAAATTAAAACAAATTTATTTTTCACCTTTTTGTAAATAAACAAAAAGTTCAAAAAACCCTAAATAAATTTCGTAACAAAAAAAATTAACATTCCAACATACCAAGTTCAAATTTAATTTTTTTTTCAAACTTAGCAATGTCGAAAGGCTCTATACAAATATCTGCTAGCTAATTTTCAAAAGTTATAAATTCTCAAAAAAAATCACTCGTGTTCACATGATCACTATTAAAATAAATTATAATATCAATATTCATAATTCTATAATGTTTTAATGGGTTTTTATAAATATAAATTTAAGATGTATTATCACAATAAATAGGTAGTATTTGTAGATAAACACCAAAATCACATAATGTTTTCTTAATCCTTAAAAATTAAACACAACTACATGCAGCATGGATATACATATCTTATTAAGAAGATGAATAAATATATATTTGTTTCTTAGAATACTTGGAAATTAATCTTTTCTCATAAAATGACACATACCTGATATGCTTTTTCGGTCAATTCAACACCCTCCAAAATCAGAATCAGAAAAAATGGTAAATGAAAATAGTTATATTTTGGATAAAATAAAATAATATAAATATTTAATTTATCATATCTAATTATTCTTTTAAGAACATTAATATGACTTTATTTATGATTTTATTGAAATCTAGCACATAAAACCCACTAAAAATGATGTTAGTCTAGATTCAGTTAAGTATAGTAAGCTACCAATCATGCCTCTATAAATTTTAAAGTCAACATATTTACCATATGAGTCAATATCTAATTTTTAATTAGTACCAAGAGGATTTTTCATGGATCTAGTAGAATCAAGACCAATACTTTTAACTAACTCTTTATCATACTTATCTGAAGAAGAAAAATTCCATCTTTTTCTTGAAAATTAGATGTCCAAGAAATAATGTTAATTCTCCCATTAAACTCATGTAAAATTTAGAATACATCAAAGAGGAAAATTTATTACATAATATTTCACTATTTGATCTAAAAACTATGTCATCAAAATAAATTTGAACAACTAAAATATCATTAGAATATATTTTATTAAAATGAGTTAGATCAACATTTCCTTCAAGAAACCATTATTTAACAAAAACAAAGAAATTATTTTGTACCATGCATGAGGTAATTGTTTAAGACCATTCAATGCTTCAGATAGTTTAAAAAAATGGTTAGGAAATTTTTCATATTCACAACTAAGGGGTTGATAATCATAAAATTCTTCAGTTGTAAAATCCTTTACGAATGAACTTTTTAAGTCTATTTCATATAATTTAAAACCATAAAATTGAGAAAAATATAATAAAATTTTAATTTTAACTAACCTAGAAACAGGTGAAAAACAATCTTCAAGTTCCATACCTCCTCTTTGAGAGTATCCTTGAGAAACAAGTTGGCTTTATTTTTGACAATCTATCATGATTCATCCAGCATATTTCTAAATATCCACTTAATTAGAATCACCTGTTTGTTCTTAAGAATTTCAACTAATGTCAAAAAATTATTTCTAATAAACTAATTTAATTCATCTATATTTGAAAAAATATATTTTACATATTTTAAATCATCATTAACATTAAAATCTAAAAAATAATAAATAAAAGTAGAATTGGATAAACAATTTAATAAAGAATTTCTAGTTTTAACACTACAATCAAAATTTCAAATTACATTTTCTGTAGGATGTTCTTTATAAATCATCCATCATTTTGGTTTTAGTTGAGAAAGATTATCCCCACCCCCGGTCAATTGATTCATTCTAATCTTTCATAATTTCTTCACTTAAATAAAATACTATAAACTCTTCATCAATAGTATTAGAATTCGAATTTATTTCAAAATTATTTTCATCAAACATTACATGTATATATTCATTAATAAAAATATTTATTTTATTATAAAATCTATAATCATTAATTTTATTATAATATCCCAAAAACATACCTTCTTCACTTTTAGCATCAAATTTATCTAAATTATACTTTGAAATTAAAATAAAAACTTTAAAACCAAATAATCTAAAGTAAGAAACATTAGGGTTTTTATTTTTGAGTAATTCATAATGATTTTTCATACGTAAAGGTCTAATAATAATTATATTTGAAATATAAAATTCATAAAAAATATCTTCAACCCAAAAATATCTAGGCAGGTTTTATTCATATAACATAGCTCGAACCATTTTAAAAAGAGTTTTATTTTTCTGTTCTACAACACCATTTTATTTTGTTGTTCTGGGTGAAGAAAATTTATTCAAATATCCATTCATTTCAAAAAATTATTCAAAATTTAAATTATGAGTTTTTCCTCATTTATCAATACATAGAGAAATTATCATACAGCCTTTTTCATTTTGAACATATTTACAAAAAGAATTAAATATAAAAAATTTATCATTTTTATGAGCAATAAAGTATACCCAAGTTAATCTACTATAATCATCAACAAAAACTAAAGAATATTTTGTTCTATTGAGGTTTGATATTATATTGGGTACAAATAAATCAAGATGTACAAATTATAAATATCTATTAGTACTTATCTAATTGATGGGTCTAAATTTCATTTTGTGTTTCTTTCTTTTCTTGAAAGCGTCACAAACATGGAGATGTTCTTTCTTCAAGGAAGGTAACTATAACCCATTTTCATGTTCTTAGATATTATTCAAAAATATGAAATTTAAATGACCAAAGGGTTTTTTACATAAGATGTTTTCATTATATATAGCATTGAAAAAATTTTAATGTTGAATTGTTAATTCAGAAGAAAATTATAAATATTATCTTTTCAATTGGAATAAAATAATAATGAATCGTTTTTAATAACTGAAAATTTATCACATTTTAATTTATCTTCCATTATATCATCACATAATTTTGATATACTAATTAAATTATGTTTTAACCCTTAAACATATAAATCATTAGAAATAAAATTTTAATTTCAAATACAAAATTTACCAAAACCATTTACTTTGCCTTTGGAATTGTATCTAAATGTAAAATAACATCCATCACATGTGTTGTATGCAGTAATATTTGATTGGTCTCCAATCATATGCCTAGAGAATCCACATTCCATGTACCATGAATCATTCTTGAGACATCCAAGGAATTTTTCCTATAAAATCAATTACATGACAATTTTGGTGCCCAAGATACATTGGGTCCAATGGGATTAGTTATTCAATTTTTAGGTACCCATGCATAATTTAAACATGTATTGTAAGGTACTCTAGATAATACGGATTTTGAAATATAATATTTCTGTAAATCCAAAGGATTTTATAAATCATAGAGAACAAGTATTTGCATAATAAAATTTCATGCCACATTTAAAACAAGTAACAGTTGAAGTAAAATGATTTTTACTTTTAAATTAAGTTTTATACATTTGGGGTAATCTAATATCATAGCCAAAACCATCTTTATTTTTATAATTTTTTTTAAAATATGTCATATCATGGTATTTTTCAAAACCTTAAATAAAATTAGATAAGCATTGGTTAAGAAATTATAATTATTTTTTAAACTTTTGATTGAAATCTTGATAAGATATTAAATTTTATTAAAAATTTTAATGAGAAAAATATGAATTTATGTTACTTAGTAATTTATAATACTGAAAAATTATTTTATTTTCAGAAACTAGTTTCTCATTTTTTTCATTAAGATAATTGTATATATTATCAGATTTGAAAATATCATTTCCCAATCTATCAATTGAATTATTTAATTCAAAAACCCTGGGATTCTTATAATCACATTTATAATAAATATATTCATAAGAAAAAAATTACTAACCTTGTGTAGTGATTCCATGAAGAAATATTTTAATTATTCTTTTTTATTTCTATATTATTCATTTTAATCCGATTATGCTATAAAAATACAACTTGTGGTCAAAGACTTTAGTTTTTTCATTTTTTATTTATATTTATTATTTAGTTTATGAAAATCATGTTTAATATTCCCATTCTTTCTATATAACTAACAGGTTACATCTGAAGCATTATAATTCATATCAAATTTCTTATCTCCCTTCTATTTTTATTTTTGAGGCTTTATTTTTAAGATGTTTTTTGAGTCATTTCGTTTTCATTATTTTTTAAACTCCAGTCACAAGATAATACATGCCTCCATTTTTACTATCTTATTGATCAGAATCTGGAGATTATTTAAAATTAACATTTACATATTTAAATTATACTCCTTTTCTTTTTTTCTCCCCTTAGAATCTATGTTATTCAGTTCATGATCATATTACAGTAGGGATCCAATCAATTAGACCATAGTGTATTCTTTAAAATTATTTCTTTCATCAATGGAGAATATATTTTCATTCAATTTATTTGGTAAGACTCATAAGAATATTTCAACAAGTAATACATTTTCCAAATCAACTCCTGGTGAATTAATTCTATTCCCAATGCTTGAGCTTTTGTGGACAATTTGATTAACTTTTTCCTCTTCACACATCTTGACGTCTTGGTACTCCACGTGAAGCATTCTAGATTTTGTGTGAATCAATTTTTCTAAGACAAGGTGAGTGACTTATAGTATCTTTAATATTTCCTGATATATCTTTCAAGTAGACACATGACTGAAAACACTTCTATTAATAGAACCAAATAAAATATTAACAACATTGTAATTTAAAAAATTTCTAGTAGCATCAATTTTGAAAAGAGTATTAGCTAATCCGTTTGCAGCGTATACTATTTTTACCTAATAGAATAGTGTTCAATGCTCAAATATTTGAGGTAAGCCTCTATTCGGGATCTCCAGTAGCCATAATCATTTCCATCAAAGTGAGGTGGCTATGGAGGTTTCCCAGCTTCACCCAAGTGAAACCCTATAGTATTATAAGATTTTTTCTGTAGAATGTGAGGCCTGGGAAAATGTTATCAAAAATAAAATCTAAGTAGACTCTAGATGGGTATTTGATAATTCCAAAATGAAAAATCTTTTGATACAAATTGAATGGTATTAGAAAAACAAAAATAGAGCTAATATATTCTAAAAAGGATTTCCCTCTAATACCAATTGTTAGGTCAGATATAGAAATGGCATATAGTCTAAAGGGGGGTGAATTGAACATATTAAAAAAATTAATTAAATAACATGATTAATAAAATTAATTAACAAATTAAATTATCAATGGAAAAAGTAAATAATGCAATGATGTTTTTTATAGTAGTTCAGCCCAATGTAAGACTACTTATACTCTTCTACCTCTCTACTCAGAGTGAGATACTTGAGCACTAAAAAATAAAATTTATGGGGGGAATAATAACCTAATAACACAATCCTTTTTACTTGTTGAGACAACCATGACACTATCTTTTGTATGGGTGTTCAAAACCCCTACCACCTGACATTAGAAACTGAGAATCACAACTCGAATAGTCATGACTTCAGATATAGGGAGTCAAAACCCTTAGATCCTGTGTTTATAATCTAGGAGTCACAACCCATAAAAACAAAATAACAAATAATTATTTTGTGTGTAAAATCATAAACACATAAATTGAGTGCATGTGATGGATAGGGAATAGTTTTACATACTAACAACCAGATGAATGAGAAAATAAAATATTAATGAAAATATACTGGTTGTTGAGGATTAGATCATCTCATCTCATCAAGGAAGTTGTAGTTAAATAAGTATTAATTAATACCTTTAAAGATCATGTATATTATGAAATAGAGTATCTTAGGACGTTGTAGATTATATAGTAGGTTCAAATTTTATAGCTCTTTCTCATTGAAAAATAAGATTATCAAAATTATTAATGTGTGTCGTGAAATTTTCTATCCTGCTATACTCTAGTCTCTATTTTCCTGAAATAGAAAATAATATATCTATATATGTATATATAATAAAGATTCATTTGTTTTAATGTATCTACTTTATTAAGAAATTAAAAAATAAATTTAATCAAGATATATCATAAATATCTCTATAATAATTGTATCATTGATTCTTCTTTATTATTGTAGAATAAATATCTAATAAAATCATCCAAAATAATTTAAGTAGGTATTCCAAAAATATCACTAAAAATATAGAAGTGTTGAATGATTTAAAAAGAATCTTTAAATCTATTAAAACATCTTTAAATTTATACAATATAGTTCATGAACACTAGAAGAGAAATCCATAATTGAATTCAATATTTTGAATTCAATCAATTTTGAAACCTCAAAATTAATGGGACAATAATGTGGAAAATAATTAATTTTTCTCTTTAATTATTTGACCAAAATATTAAAAACTCTTTGAGTATAATCTTTACACTTAATGATATTTTTTCCAGAAAATAATATTTTAAAATAATTCATAAAAATAAGGAAAAACAGTCTTACAAAAATGCTCATAATTAACCGTAACTTTGGAATGAACAATAACGTTTGGTTGATGAACCATACTTTACACTATTCGTGAATAGTAACATAGGTCTTGAACCATACCTTAAACTATTTAGGAAAGGTCATGTAGTTTTGATGAACCATATTCTACACTATTCAAGACTAGTAAATAGGGTATGAACCATACATTGCAAAACGAACAGTAATGTAGGGTTGATGAACCATACTTTCCACTATTCATGAACAGTACTTAGCGTATGGGTGATGAACAATAATGTTGGTTTGATAAAGAAAACATTCCATTATTTGTGAATAATAAAGTAGTGTGTATATTATGAACAATATTGTAGGGTTGATGAACCATACATTCCACTCTTACGATAGTAGGATTTCCCATACATTGTGAAAAATTGGAAAGAAAACAATTACAAATTTCAAACAAAATTAATGGCTTAATATTTATATTCATACATTGACCAAAAATAATTATTTCATAAAAACTTATTATATTTCCAAAAAATCATGAATCAAATAAATCGGACATCTATTCTTCCAAATATCATTAAAAAGTTTAACCAAGAACATTCTGGAAAACAAGAGTTCTAAAATTCAAAGCATAACATCAAACAGTTTAATCACAATTCAAATGACCTTTTTAGACTTCAATTTAATCTAAGGAAATAAATATTAACATATTGGATTTCTATAAAATCAATATTTCATGTTAATCTAATATATCTAAAAGTATTAGTAAAAAAATACCAAAACATTTAAAAACTATTTTCTATAGAGTTTTTATAACTGCATGAGAAACTTAATTCCATTTTAAGAGTAATTAATATGAATTCTCAAAAATACTCATAAACTAATAAATATAGATAAATATCTTATTTTCTAAATTTTTAAAATATTCATATAAATCCATACACTGTAGTCTAATAAATAATCAAAATACATTATATTTTTAAACAAAAGACCCATGTAATCAAACAAAAAAAACATGAAAATGGAAAAACAATCTCCACGACTAATCAAAAGAAATATAATACAAATTCAAACACATTTTTAACCACATATAATTGATTATATTCATCAATGTTATTTATATTCTTCCATTGTCTATTTTCATAAGGAATTTTGTTTACAACTCTAGTTAAATTACATATTGATGTGGAAATATTCTTCACTGACAAATTTCATTATTCAAAAAAATATTATATTGTGAAGAAAAAATTTCATCCTCCCTTTTATTTATTTCTTATAATTGTATAAATGTATTCATAAAAGCACTTTCTATTTCTTAATTTTAAATAAAAAAAATGTATTATCCTCTATACTCTTCAAATTTAAATTTTTCACAGATTCAAATGTGTGTCTTATATCTTTTCCATGATGTGGTTATTCATGAAATTTAATTTATTAAAAATGTATTTATTTTAATTTATATGTAGGTCCCCATCCCATTTTCCCACTCGAACAATTCTTAGAGCTAATAATACAATGTGCCTTAAACACACCTCCTCATATGCCAAAGGCTCTTGATTAACAATGTGGGTGTAAAGAGTTAATAGTGGGGAGATGATACTACTTGGTGACGTTATAATGATGTATTAATATATATTGGGTAGTAAAAAATAAAGTCCAAAACACACTAGTCCCATATCCCACCCATGTATGAATCATGAAAGACAAAATAATAATAATAAAGTTCATATTAAACCATTTTCATAATGTGTTATCACATGAAACCATTTGTAGATTCTAACAAACATGAAAGAGCATAAAAAGTCAATCAAACCAATAAATAATAATTGTTGGTCATGGAATTACTCATGATGTATATATATAATCTTTTAGATATAAAACGAAACTCATAACGGTAAAATCTAGATTATGTATCAACCTCATGGTCCCTTCCTATCCATCACATGAAAATGGTATAACATGATCACTATCATCTATCTCCAAAGACTAAACTGTTTCGTGATCACATAGCCATCATGTATAAATGAATCCTGAAGGGCCCTTTTAGGGTGGGAGAATTAATTTTATGATTCCACCAAAATGTGTTACAATGTAACATTTTTTTTAAAGTATATGTGTGTAAAAATAAAGGGGAATGAAAAAAAGGACAATTAACCAGATTCCATTATACTCTAAACACATAAGGAAAAAATCACCTACATCAACCATCACCAAAATAATGGTAGTTGAGAAGATCATTGTCAAAATCCCAAGGCATCCTTTATAGAAGATCTATGCAGGTGAACCCTCAAGACCCACAACATAAAATGGTTTTTTGAACCTTATTCTATAAATCATGTATTGGAGTCCAAAAAAGCACACCCAAATTAATAATACATGGTCCCTCAAACCCTTTCTCAAAATCTCCCATTAGGTCAAATATTGTTTTCCTAATTTAAAACAATATATATCCTCCAAATAGTTTACATCATCATGTCAATATCCAATTTATTGAGGAATAGTTATGTCCTACATCTCAAATGAGTCATGGCCCAACGACATTAGTATATAGTGATCGTTATCCCCAACTAATGGTCTCAACACCATTAACTTATGGCTTATTTCCATCCTTGTGTCTTTCTAATGTAACAACCTACAACTATTCTGGTGGTCAAAACCCCCTATGTCTTATATAATGGCGGCCTCTATCCATAGAAGTGGTCAACACCACCATGTAATCTAAGTCTCATCTGTGTGCACATGACGTCAAATGGTGCAGTGGATAATCACAGTGATTGGAAATCACCAAAAAAATACCAAAGAAACATCATCTAAGAACCTCATGCCCTGATGATTGTGTAACTCATCTTGATGGTACACACCATCCCATATCACTGAAATAATTCTTGTGACCTAATGACCACTGCCTCCTCAATCTTACAATCAGGTCACCCAACCTCTAATAAACATTACTCATAGAAGAAAGGCCTCACCCACAAATATGGTCACATTTCCCCTCTCTATGTGGTCATCACCACCAAAATCCACAGGCCAAGTTCATCTAGTCCCCATGAAACAAAGAATAAATATAAATAAAAATTTAACAAAATTTGTTTGACAAAGATACACACCTAGTATAGTAATATAACTTGTATTAATCCCTATATCTATGTCCATCATGGAATTAATTGCTAGGTCATTATTATAGGAATCCCATATGGTCTCATATTTAATTTAAATCCAAAATATTAATTTACTAGGAGCATTCACTAACTACCCAAACACATGAAGAAGGAATGAACTCGTGAATGAATTAAAAAAATCATAGAGAAAGATAATCATGACCTGCCTTGTGTTGGTAGATTCATGCATGCCTAATATTGGCCTCTACCTATAACTGATTTTGAAGAAATCATCATTTTAGATGGACACCCCAAAAATAGGGTAAATTTTCTCACACATTTTTAGAACAATATATGTCAATAGAAAAGAAGATGAGAATTATGAGGATTTAGTCTCTCACTAATTCAGTTCCAATTTAGGTGACGATGATAGGAATAGATCTTAAATGAGGGAGTTATCTCAATACATAGGATGGTAAGGATGAGTAGTGGAGATCCATGATTCCTTGTGGAGAATGTCACAAGAGGGTGGAATGAAAGGGGAAGGAATAAATAATATATAGGGGAAAATTGGTAATTTTCCTCAAATAAGTGGTCCACCTGGTTAGCCTGCATGGTTTGTTTAACCGTTCACTGATCATGTGGTAGCCTCTTCCCATGTCTCCACATTTCACAAGCATTGTGCATGGTATATGAAATATTATTCCAGATATGTGAATCACCTATTCTAAAAACTACAATAGTTCTTCATGGAAGTTCACCCCCTCTGACATGGTTTGAAAAACTATGCCCAATATACTTTGAGGGATGTACGGTTATTCTTTGAAGGCCTCAGAGTTTTTCTGAATGGTGCACTACAGTTTGTGAACACCAAAAAGTTGGGTGCTTGTAATCTGACACAGTTGATACTTAACCAATAACCCATGGAAAATCACATGCCTATAAACCCATAAAAAAAGGTACTCAATCAAAGGAACTCATAGAATTATGTTCGAATAATAAATAAAATACTTATTCAACCGAAAAAACTCTATAAATATCATATAGTTTAAGGATATCAACCTGCTCCATGCAACCAGGATGTTATAGTGTATATATTTTGTATATACATCTTAGAATTTTTTTTATAAATAATTTTTTTAATCATATCTTATTATATTATAAATTTTATTCTTATAATTTATTATTTTTACCATCAACATATTTTTTTAAATGTAACATATAATTTTGGTTCTCATGACATTGGTACCAATTTTTTATGAAAACTCTTAAAAATATTTCAATTTATTTTTTACTTCAAATCTGAAAATGTTCAACATCTTATAGATTAATCATTCACTACATCCAATGAAATTTTATTAGGAAAATAATATTTTGGAAATTGATTTTGTGGTAACAACCATTCTTATTCTTAATTATCATTTATATGGCACATTTCGAAAAAATTAACTTACCATATTTCCATCAATCAGTTTTTATTATTTATATGTTTAATATATTTCATGAGGAGAAAATATCTATAGTTTATCATTACATGATTGGTGATAAAAATATATACTTATACTGAATTGAGGAAACAATTATATATCATGAAATTATAACACATGCACATTGCTATTATGATCAGAGATCTACATGTGGAAATTATTATTATGATCAGAACCCCACTCATAGAATATATATTATTCTAAATTCCATAAATGTGTAAGATTTAAATTCTATTTTTCCTTTATGACATTATTTTATTTTCATAATGTTATCCCACATATATATGTTATTGTGTATTTTTAACATCATTATTATTATCCAAAATTTTCACATTATTATTCAAAAATTTATGTTATAATTTAAAAATTCACATTTGAGGTTATATTTCATTTTATCATATTCTATTAATATGATTTTTTGTTCCATTTTCTATTAAATTTTTTATTTATCAAATTTAACATATTTTCATATATTTATGATATAATAATATTATAAATTTTTGATTATTTTTTATTTTACTAATTTTTTTAAGTCATTATGTCATATTTTACCCATTTTTCCAATTTATTATATCTAGGATAGTGGTTATAATGAATTCATGATTGGGGAATTTTGTGGGATATGTTGAATAAATAATTTTGAACAAGACATTCGTATATCTAGTCAACAAAAACACCAGTACATTAGGTTTAGGTGAATTTCATTTATTTTTTGAGATAATATAATAAAAATATAGAATTTTGGTATATTATTATTTATGTAATGTGTGATACATCATATCTAGTACTAAATTATAATCCCAAAAATTATTTTTTCCCCAAATTAGGGAGTTCACATTTGGGGTTTTAGTGTTAATCTCCCAACTCATTATGGGAGGATACATTATTATTCTCATTATTTTTTATTTACATATTAGAGATCAATTATAAATTTAATGATATTTATAATTGGTCATGGTACAAGTTCATGTATGTATGTCTTTAGAAACAGAATTTTAATTGTAGAAAATAAGGTTTGGAACACCATCAATGTATGTGTATGCATTAATGAGGAGGGGTTTCTATTAATTGATTATTGTGTAAAATTTTAGGAATTCATGGGATTATTTGATTCATTAAGGGTTATGATTCATTAGTAACACACAAGGTATCCATTAATATGTGATCTAAAACTATGTTATTGACTTCATACATAATGTGATTTTGCATTCTCTTACCTTCCTATGTTTCTTATGAGTTGAAGAAATAAAGGATTGAGTTTGAGATGATTGGTAAATAATTGAATCCTTAATACATATATTATTTGATAATATAAAGATCTATTGTTATCTTCATTTGGTTAATATCAATTTTTTTTATTTAGAGATGACTAATTGCTTATTTTTTACATTAATGTTTTATTTTGTCATACAAATACTATTTATTCTCACACATGAATTTCAATCTAAACATATTTTCCTACGTATGAGATGCATGGTTTGGAGACTGTTTTGGTGGAAATTGTGTTTTTGTGTCATGTTTGTAGTTGATTTTTGGTAATTTCTGAAGAATCAAGTAGGTTTATTGTAGTTATTGATAATGCATGCTATTTTTTAACATTATATTAATACATGAGTACACAGATAAAGGACGATAATTCTCATTGTTTTATTAATGTTGTATTCCGAGGCTAGTTACATAAAATATTTATTTGATATAATCTACTAAGCTATTATAATTATTTTTTATTTCTCATTTTTGTAATTGTTTTCTTTTAACTAATTATATTTGTAATACTTGTATTTCATGTTGTTTTATACACTGCATATATTTTTAGGTTGTATTTTAATATAGGATAAGGCATCCAATATTTTGTGATATACCTACTAGATTCTAGTCACCAGACACTAGCATTTTTAAATGTTTTAATGGGGTGGAACATTATGAATACCATATTTTAGGCGGAATAATATATTGGTGGATTTATGTTATGGTTGTATCAAACTAGTCTATTCATATTAATGTATTATTTAGTTAGCCTCAATTTTTTATTAGTTTGGGAATTTAGGGAAACAATGTAATGGGGATCTTGAGTTCATGTATCATACTAATGTGATATCCATAGATTTGGTGGTTAGCATACCGTTTCTATAGGATATTGATAAATGTTTTGGAAACCTAAATATCTTTGATATTTCTTATGGTACACATAATTGTTTTACATGCATTATATGTATTGTTCAATTATTAATTTTTTATGTAGTTAAATTTTAATATCATCATTATAATATATAGTTCATGGTGTCTAATTCTATAAAATTTATGGTTTTAACTGATTATATCGTTAATTTTCATTGAGGTAGAGTTGTGATGATTTTTTTCCTTTAGGAATGAATCTCTCCACATGTTAGTGACAATTGATGCATTAATTTTATAAATTTTTTGAATGATATTAGTTATATATGATATAAAGAAATTATTAAATCTATTTTTATATTAAATATGTTGCTTATCATGTTGATTATAATTATCATTAATCGGTAGAAGACATCTATTAGGATTATTTTCTTTGTTCTGTCATTGGAGGATTCATGTGTTTTTATGAGATTTGAGTCCTCATGTGATAGATATTAGTCTTGTTTCCAAGCCATGTTCTTATATTTGGTTCATAATTTCAATGAAAAATGATAAATCCTGCATTTAGATTCCTATAGGACATTGTGAAAATTTTAAAAAAATATTTTTCTCACACACATAGTGGGATTTATATATCATTTTTTTAGTTTTAATCATTATTCAAGATGGGTTATTTTTCAAGGATGTTGGATGCATTATAGTGCATCGTGAATACTCTCAAGAATGCATATAATCCATTTAAACACACTAG
This sequence comes from Viscum album, assembly GCA_963277665.1. Lineage (NCBI taxonomy): Eukaryota > Viridiplantae > Streptophyta > Magnoliopsida > Santalales > Viscaceae > Viscum > Viscum album. The sequence goes on along the minus strand of OY728155.1, from coordinate 1,343,980,468 downwards.
AAATTACATTGTCAATTTTTAGTGGATTTTTTCTAGAATAGTTGGTTTAAAATACACTATTGTTGAATATATTTTTATCTTTTGTTTTTTAAAAGGAATGCCAACTATGTCGAGGATACCCATATGATTATTAAAAATTGAGAATTTTTAGCAAGGATCCACCATAACTGTGGTCGTAGGTAATTATTTTACCTAAATATAGTTAGGTTAATGTAAGGTATAGACTCCCAAATTAGATGTAGAATGAGAAGATTGATGGTCTAGGGGTAGAATTATATATTTGATACCTTGATCCTCCCTAAGTATCCCAACCATCAAGTTGTTACTATCATACATAAGTTGATGATAGTCAGAGATGTAGACAAATAAATTTTGTGGATGAATATAGTTAGGATTCAACAGATATATTTTAAAGTATAATTCAAATCCACACTTCATATAAACAATCTTTGTATGGGTAGGTATGAGTTAATATTATTTCACCATAATTTTAGACGTTAGGGATTCCATTGTAATATATATCTAGTCCCATTTTTTATGGATAATTTACATTGATGAAATTCATATTGCACTCACCCCTTCATGTCGTGAGAATTTTTTCTTTAATGTATAAACAGTTCATTCAAGATATTCCTCTGTTGAATATATGATATGTATTGGTACAGACCATGGTTTGGGTTGGATACTGGTTTTTCTGTTTTATGGTGATGTATAGGTGGCTATATAAAGCGATACAAATCCCCTAGATATAGTGTGACTTTTTTAGGTGTGGTGAGTAAAGAACATCCTAACTAATTTTTCGCTAGTCACCCATCACGTGGTGTGAATGGATTAACACCCAATATTCCTGAATTATAGTTAGATTTCAATGAATATGTATGAATAAATTAATGATTCCAAATGTGACTCCATGTTTTCCCGATGATGGTGGATTAAAACTGTAATATCTGTAATTTATAGGGTGTAATTTTTGTCTTTTTATGTGGAATCATGAACCCCATCATAGTATTGGTGACGACTCACCTTCACCAATTTTAGGGAAGGGACAGAAACCTGACACACCCTTCCTTCTTCATGTTGAAGGAGAGATAATGTCCATTGAGTCCCATCTTTAATAGGCCCTAGTTTGGCGACTAGCACCAAGGGTATAGAATCACACGTAATATAGAAAGCATTACCATTTTTATGGTACAAGATCAGAAGATAAAATGGTATATCTCAAACTACTCCAAAAACAGAAAGTAAAAGTAAATCCAAAATCCATTCCCATATACATGTCAAAAAAACAAACTGATTCACATACAAGAAAACTCTAAAAGAAAGTACCAATAGAAATAAATACAGCAAAGAAAACCCCCAAACCCCAAGCTAGTAATGTCATGGACGACCTTCAAAGTCCTCCTGGAAACCTGAATGTAGATTTATATACATAGGGTGAGTATACATGTATACTCATTAGGGAAACAAAAAGCGTTCTTGTACTTGTGGGGAGGAATTCTAATACCCCGTGATAAATTAGAGGTAACCAAAACACCCAACAAGGAAAATTATCCACCCAGCCTCACCAAGGAACACTCCCTAAATAACACAAGTCAGTCAAATTAATAATGATATCACATCAATTTTTTGGTACCCCTCACAACTTTATCACTGGTTATTTAAGACATCTTACGCATTTGTCCTTCCCCACAAGTTCCACAACAGTCCCACTGTCACCCCAACAAAAACCTTATGGCGAATCAAAACCATGCATCCCACTCATAGACACCTCTGTCACCACAACCATACACATCTCCTCCTACAGACACTTGGTCCCCAACAACCACTGCCCTGCCCAAAGACACCTAAACCTCATCCCGAGGGTAGTTTAGAAACAAACCTCCTCCACACATATGGGTCAACCACCACAACACACCTTTCCAGAATTGACTTGCGCCATAATGAACCTTAGGACATCACATCCTGCCTGATGAATTATGGGAGACCTAGGAGAGGGATCATAAAAGAGATAATAACTATTCACTCATAAAAATGTTGGAAAAAACACCCTCCCCATGAATGGGGTGTTTGGCATGAAGTGCACAACATGGATGGGGTATATATAAGAATAAAAAAAATAAACAATTTTCATATAGGTAATCATACACTCATCCCAACCTAAGGGTTCCAAAGCACAACCAACCTCATTACTATCCCTAAATTCACACACACAATAGCCATAACGATATCACAAACAAATTTTGGAAAACAAATACCCCATTTTACCCATTAACATTATCATGTTCATGTGATTCAAATTGAATATTCCTTCACTATCAGAAAACTAATAGAAATAGCCAAAAACCAAGACTATAACTGCGGAAAAACAACCAACCATTAATTTATGTATTCTCGCCTGGTTCTCTTATAAGTTCATAACAACAAAAGGGGTTCATGAGTTCCCTAAAAGTACTGGATCCAAACCAATCCCCAACATATATCCTCACATGGCCTCAAATCCACAACCAACAACTGAAAAATATGATATCCCATCCCCATTCATGTCACCCCACAAGCATAAAAAAAACAACCATGCACCTTAGTTGAAAATAGAAAAAGTGTTTTTAGATTTAAACACACCATTTATCAAGTTACATTTTTCTATTTGGTTAACAGTGGTAATCACACAATGATTCTTATTCATTGGGTATCCATTTTATCCACCAAATTTACTTAGTTAACCATTTTTCATGTTACAGCCATTCAATCACAAAATTACCCAGAAAAACAGATGTTCTTTAGTGTGTAAGATGGGACAACCAACAACCACTATTTTTAGTGGGCATAAATCCATACAATTCACAACATAAAAACAAAGATTAAATAACTAAAGTAACATCATCATCAAACACACCCCTTTATTCTTTATAGACCATTTATTATTTTTGTTACGGTTTTGTTTCATCTACGTCTCGAGGGAATCATTATCACACCCACCCCGCCTGATAAACATTAAAGAGAGATAAAAGAACACCCTACCTGGATGATCAACAATCAATGTTTTATCCAAATTCTGTGAATTGGGGATGTGCGGCATACAGAGGAAGAACTCTGAGGACTCCAAGGATGAGCGAGAAGGGTTCCATCATGGTCACATGATTCATCTAAGAAGGAAGACATTTGGAGCACTAAGAGAAACTAAAAGGAAAAGAAGATTGGATCTCGTCTTTAGAGGAGGCTAGATCCAGAAATCAGGGTGACGATATTGAAGTACCTAAAAGTTAGATCGCGACTCGACCATGTGGTTGGGTGGTTTCACACATAATGATTAATTTAGATTTAATAATTCTCCTCATATATGGTGGAAATAAGGGCTATGGGTTAAAATATTTCCTTTAAATGGAGAAAAGAACCTAATAGGGGTGAAAAGATAAAACATAAAAAATATGTGACCCCGAAGAAAAGAAATCACAAGTTTTGGTAACTCAAGGATCACCCAACTCTTGGGGGTTTAAAACATATTTTACTAGATTAACATTTCTTTTTAATGGGTAATAAATCACTTTTACTTCAAAAGATATGATTTTGGTTAAAAACTAAATGGCCCAGCAAAAACTGAGAATGACGCACTATTATATGAGTCACAATTTCCCTATCATTTTCACCCTAGTACCATTGCATTGGAACTGTCTCCATGGAACCATCTCCCTGGAATTGTTTCCTTGGCACCGTCATGCTCACACTGATGCTAATTGCTTCTACCGACGACCCATCAGTGCCACAGACACCTATCAGTGGAACTAACGCCCATCGGTTCCACCGACACCCATAGGTGCCACTGACGCCCATTGGTGCGACCAACGCCCATCGGTGTTACTGACGCCCATTGGTGCCACCATTTGGTCAGTCTAAATTTTAGAAAACTCCTTATTGAGTCACTGATGATCCCTAGGATACCCTAATCACCATAATTAGAAACATAATGGACATGGAGGGTCTGGTCCATTACCTCATATTTCTCTCAAACTATTCTCATCCTCGAGAATCCAAGAGTAAACCTGAAGAGAAGATAGGGGTCTGATCATCCACCTTATAAGATACCTCTCAGGGACAAACAACCCTAGTTTTGTTTAAAATCAAGAACAACCTCAATATCTAGGAACACATCTCCCTCATATATCTCTTAAAAACTACAGGTACACTACCTCCCTTCTCCCCCATCTAACCACACAAATTTATAAAGGTTGTATCTCCTAGACATATGGGTTAGGTAGTCTTTTCCCCAAGGTAAAAATACTATCTTTCATGGGCATCACTGACACGCCTTCATGGGTTTAATCGAATCCACATTAATGCACCTTGATTAGGGATTAGGTTATCCCTTCCACACAGTCATTAATTTTTACACACATTTAGAGAAAAAGGTAAATTGCTCATCTAATAGCTAAGAAGTTCAAGCATTACATCTCACCTCAGTACAGAACAAAAAAAACTCAAAACATCTCTGGGTACTGGGCATGAATCTATGCATCCCATTCCCAGGTACTCTCCTCAAAGACACCATACCTCCAAAACACATGAACCAAGGGAATGGATAATCCATGAATCACCTTCTCATGACTGTCCTCATTCTTCACTGGTTGCTCCAAAGACATTGCATCGTCCTCGATATCCATCTCTCCCTAGTCAAGGAAGGGAGAATCATCCTCTAGATACCAATGGAGCTGAGACACATAGAAAACATTCTAGTCCCTCTATAGTGGCAGTGGTACTTCCAGCTGATAAGCCACATTGCTGACCTGCCGCAACACCACGAAGGGACCAACAAGCCTGTGAGAAATATTATTCCCCCTTCTAATCCTCCATTTCCCCCACCATGGGGATACCTTTCAGAACACATGGTCCCCAAACATGAACTCTAATGTTCACCTCCTATGATATGAATATGACTTCTACCAATCCTGCGCTGCCTTCCTCCTCTCACACACAAGATGAACCTTCTCTGTCATACTTCTCACTACCTCTCGGCAAAGAAAACCATCATCCCCAACCTCATTCCAGCACATGGGTGAACGACATGGACATCCATACAATTCATTGAATGGAGCCATTGTAATAGTAGATTGATAGATATTTTTATATGAAAACTCCACCAGAGGAAAGTGGCATGCCTACGATTCCCCAAAACCCAAAACACATGCCCGTAACTTTTCATCCAATGAGTGGATGGTCCTATCCATATTCCCATCTCTTTGGGGGTGGGATGAAGTGTTAAGTCTTTCTAGGTGCCAAAATCATGTCTTAATACCCTCCATACATGTGAAGTAAAGTATGTATCTTGATCTAAGTGATGGTTCTATGAAATCCATGAAGCCGCACCACTTCATCCACGTACTCTTGTGCCAGGGCATTCACTACACTTGCCTTCTTTTATTTATATGAAGTGATTCGATTTTTTCAACTGATCCACCACTAACCCGATGGAATAATATCCTCCCTCAACTCTGGGGAGTCCTATGTTGAAATACATCGAGACATCACCCCACTTCAACTCATGAAAATCTACGGCTACAACAGACCACAAAGAACATGGTGTTCAGACTTCACCTGCTGACAGACAATGCACTTTTCCACAAACTCTACCATTGCCTGGTTCACCTCGGGCCCCCAAAACTGACCCCTAAATGCCCAATAAATCATGGAATATCGTGGGTGTACCTCTAGGGGTGAGTTATGGAGCTCCCTGAAAATGATCTCATGCATTTCCATCAGGAAAAACAGCATTCCACAAAACAGCATCCTATTCTAGCTATCATCTGACCATATTTCAGGAGAATTTCCCTATCTAATTGGACCAAGAATCATTTCAACCTCTAGGTGTCCCCACTAAGACTCATCCACTTTTTGTACCAAGGAATACTTCACTATCATATATAATATATAGCCTCTACCATCATTAACTCTAATACTCATATATAAAGTAGAAAACTCCTTCATTTTCTTCCATGCATCTACTGACTCGCGAACCACATCCATATATGACTTCTGACTCAAAGCATCAGCCAATATGTTCCACTTTCCTAAGGAGTAGGAGATCTCAATGTCATTATCCTAGAGAAACTCCATCTACCTCCACTGTCGTAAGTTCAGGTCCCACTGGGAGAAGACAAACCCCAAGCTCTTATGATATGTGAAGACCACGAAGCATTGCTTGACAAGGTAATGTCACCAAAAAAATCAGTGCAAACACAACCACTCCAGGTTCCTGATCATGGGTGGTATAGTTTTGTTTCTGAGGACATAGAATCCTAGAGCCATAAGATATCACTCCCCAATTTTTCATCACCATACATCCAAATCCTATCCTAGAAGCATCACAGAACACTTTAAATATTACCTCTTCCTCTAGAAACCTCAACACTAGGGAACTGACCAGTTTCCCCTTCAGAGAACTAAATGATTCTTGGATATTCTCACACTATATGAAATCCAGTTCTATCATGGTCAAGGCTGTAAAAAGGGCCAAAACTTGAGAAAGGTCAGGTACGAACCTCTAATAGTAACCCTCCAGTAGCAGGAAACTACAATCCTATGCCATTTTCTAGGGTGGTTCCTAAGAAACAACCGCTTCAACCTTCGAAAGGTCCACTGCTATTCCTTTCTAGGACACCATGTGTCCAAGGATGTGCATATCTCATGTCCAGAACATTCTCATGGAACACATCCCATAGAGATGGTGGTGTCAGAGGACTTACAAAAGTATCCTCATATGCTTGGCATGTTCCTCCTCTGATCTTGAGTATATCAGGATGTTTTCAATGAACACAACTATGAACCAGCTCAAATATTTTAGGAAAATAGAGATCATGTAACCCATGAACATGGCTGGTGCATTCTTATTGTCGAACTGCATAACCATGAACTCAATGTGCCCACATCTACACCTAAAATCATTCTTCGAGATGCCACCCTCTTCCACCCTCAACTGGTGATATGCCGACTATAGGTCGATCTTGGAGAACCACACTTCTCCCATAAACTTGTCTAAAAGTTCATCGATCCTCAAGACGGGGTAACCGTTTTTGACTATTATGCGATTCAACATTCGGATGTCCATGCACAGCCAAGACCACAATCTTCCTTCTTCGCAATGAAGACTGGGGGACCCCATGGTGACGTGGTCAGTCAGATAAAACCCTTATTCATCAGTTCATTAACCTGAATCAGCAAATCCTGCAAATTAGAAGGTTCCATTTGATTTGGATCCATAGAATTCGGATGGGCACTGACTTGTAATATTATCCAAAACTCAACATCATGTTGAGGGGGTAGAGTCACCAGCTCTCTAGGGAAGACGTCCAGGAACTCAATGATGATCCATGGGACATCCACCATATTTATGTCTTCTAACTCCACTGACAGCTCAGCTAACAAAAAAATAAGGGGCTCCACTCGTCGGCTTCCCACCTAGAAAACCCACTTGCAACAAAAAGATACACAATGGCTTCCCATATCTGATAACACGAACCCCCTCCAGAACTCGTCCATAATACCGTGTATGTAAAACATCCATTCAATTCCTAGGATGACATCGTATGACTACATTTTCAGCAGAAAGAGATCCCTTCTAGACTAATTCAGGCATAGAATTAGTCTTTATCCTCTACAAACATCAAACAGAATGTTATGATCTCCAACTAGCCTACTCAACACCAGGGGCATAGAGAGTATCTATACATCTAGGCCTATGGAATGGGCTAGATTGGAAACAAAAAAGGTGTGTGATGCTCTTAAATCAAAAAACGTATAAGAAAGAGTACTAAACAAGCTGATCGTACCTTGAATGGCCTCTGGCCCTACTAAAACTTCTCCCTCTTTATCGTGAAACTGCCTAGGCCCATCTCCTCTACTCCTCATCTATTGGATTCCTCCCCAACTATGCCCTATTCAAGGTCCCTAAGGAGCACCCTCAGTTTTGCCTCCTCCTACAACATCTTCACTCAGAAGAGTGGGAGCTCACTTTCCCTAATGCGGTTGTTGAAAAGTCATGGGTCAGAACTGCTGCTACTGAGGTGGGCATTGAACCTGCCAACCTCTATTTTACTACACTTAGTCTGGGCACTGCATCTAAAGGTTCCCATGACTTCCATAGATAAATCACATAATTCCTAGGCTCATAGAGAAGGGGAAAGGACTATGAGACTGAAACTATAACTGTTTGGGTCTCCTTCCTACTGGCTGAAACCTAGAAGGCCGTGATGCTAGAGGCATGCTACTAATGGCCTTCCCATTTCGAAGAGATCTCAAAATTCATTGTAGAAGAAATTAATTCTACCTATAACTCCCTATCTATGTCGGACCATGAATCCTCATCCAGATTATTCTCCCTAAGATAGAACATCCACCACTGATTCATGACTCCCTACATCTAGCTCATGGCCAGAGTAACTGAGTACTTAGCTGGAGTCAGGATAATGATAAAAGATATCACTAAATCCTCAATCCATATTTCTATCTCAATGTCTTAGATACTTCCCTCATAGTTCCTAAGGTTCTGTCTCTAAAAGGAATGAAGAATCTTCTTCTACTGGTCGTCCTCTTCTTCTAGATCAGTCCTCCATTGAAATTAAAAAACACCTCTTGGCCCTCGGTCACCTACAGTAATCATGGAAATCATCTGGGTGCCATAGCTATAAGGAAAACAAGGAATTCCTAAGCCCGAGTAGTGTAGAAGGTCACTTTTAAATTTTTATTAAACTTTTTATTCATTTTAAATTCTCAGAACACCCAAAATACACAAGAAAAAAAGTCATCATGATGCATGTTCCTTTCCAAGGTCCTCTACCATGTAATCAGTGTAGCCTCACTTGGTCATTAGGTAAGCCTAGAGTCCATGCATCGGATTACGGGGGGCCCTAAAATCTCATGTCCTAGGGAATCTTACCTTGCGTATTTCATGCACCATGATTTCCTCACACTGTTTCAATACCATCCCATGCAATTCTTATTGTGCCTAAACCCAAACACCATCATATCTTCCAACCAGATCCTAAAATCAGGGTGACGATTTCGAAGTACATAAAAGTCGGATCGTGACTCAGCCACGTGGTTGGTCAGTTTCACATGATGGGATTAATTGGGATTTAATAATTCTTCTCGAAGATGGTGTAGATAATGACTATGGTTTAATATATTTCCCTTAAATGAAGAAAAATGTGTAACGCGAGACAATTTGTAAAACATGAAAAAAGTGTGACATCGAGGAAAGAAAAAAACACATTTAGGTAACTCAAGGGTCTCCTGACTCTTGGTGGTTAAAACATCATTTAATGTATTTAAATAACCTTTAATGGTGTAATAAAACACTTTTACATCAAAAGATACATTATTGGAGAAAAATTGGAAGGTCCTAAAAAACTGAAATTGACACACCGTTCGTTGAGTCTCCGTTGCCCTAGCACCGTCGCCCTGTAACCATCGCCCAAGCACCATCACCCTATCACCATTGCCCTAACACTGTTTACTGGAAAACATCACCCTACCATCATCTCCCGGATAATGATACCAATTGGTGCTACGGATGACCCATCAATGCCACCAACACCCATCGGTGCCACCATTCGTTCAACCTGAAACATGGAAAACTCTTTCATGAGTCACCGATGGTCCCCAGGAAACCCCAAACACCATATTTGGGGATTTAATAGACCCATAGGGTCTATTCCATTACACTATTTTCTAGACATTATTGGTTTAATCATTCCATATGTATTTTTGAAGATGTTTTTATTAATAAATTTTGTATTTTTTCATAGTATTACTATGATTCATTCACATTGGTAGTAAACCCTTAAAGTGTGAGATTTTAATTTAAGGAATAGTACTGTTCTTCTAGAATGTTATGTTATATTAGATAATGAGATATTAATGGAATTATAATGGTTTATTTGTTGAGGATTATTTTTGGGGGACTCTATGAAATAACAATATAGGATTGAGATGAGTTTATTCCATTAATAGAGCTTATTCATGCATTTATAGGGACAAATTTCTCACTATATATTGATAGTTTTTGTGTAAAATCTCATTCTTTTGGAATATATTCTCCCTAAATTAAAAATATGTTTGATATCATGTTTGAAATAAAACACCAAATTTAAATGGGCCACAACATTTTGGATGAAAATTATTAAAACTTATAAAAAAATCAATACATCTTTAAGATAAATATATATTAATCAAATTAAATTTTTTACATTTATAGGGTACCTAATTACAATAATTTAATATTTGAATGGATTTTTCAATCTCAAATAAGTCTATAAAATTTTACAAAATAAAATCGACCATGTTTAAATGATTATTGTGAAACTATATAACATTTTAATATATTAAATAATATATTAATAATAATGAAATTGGAAATTTTTATAAATAAATATGGAGACAACATAATTATAAACGTATCATTTTCAAATAAAATTTGGATTTTTTAATTATTTTATTTTTCATTTAAAATATAAATTTAAGAATTTATTAAATTTATATTTTAAAATTTAATTAAATATATGAAACCTTAAGTAAATAAATTTCCTATTATGATTTTTATGTATTTTTTTTAAAATATTATTTTGGGAATAATACTAAAAAATAGTTTCTACTAAAATTTTAAATTTTATTACTATATCAAGAAGTATGTTTGACAAAAAGCTTGTATTTTTTTCAAAATTGAAAAAAAAAATTAATAAGTAAAATTATGAATTTAACAATACTATATTAATTTAGTAGAACTAGTTATAATTTTATTATAATTATTAAAAATTTAGCTAATAAAAACCATTTTCCCTTTTTTTATTTTAATATAGTATTTACTTATTAAAATTATTTTTGATTTATCCTAAAGTAACATAAATCTATAATTTTAATAATAAAAAATTAAATGTAACTAAAATAGGTATTAATACTTTTTTCTTTAAAATAATATTTCAACAGAAAAAATAAACTTTTATATACATGGGGTCATATGTGTTACATGATCTAATATTAAAATTAGTTTTTCATCTACATAAAAATTTTAAATTATAAAATTGATTTCATGTTTTTAATTGTTTTCTTTAAATTACATAATAAGGATTACATTATTTTTAGGGACTAAATGTGATTTACAAAGGTAAAAATTGATTACCATTGTATAAACTAGAAATTGAAATTGTGAGAAAAATAAGATTAAAAGTAAAAAAACACAATTTATAATATTGTGAAAAAAATTGCTAAATAATTATTATCCTTACCTCATAATCCACTGAATAATTTTAAAATTTGGATTCAAATTAAATTTTAAAAATTTTCCATCAATATTTTAAAAAGTAATATTTATAAAAATAAATTACCCTTCACCAATAAAATGATAAAAAACCCAAATTTCTAAACCAATTTTTAAGAATTCTCTAAATGATAAGTCTATAATAGTATCTCCTAAAAAATCTATAAAAAAACTAGAATCCTTTTATTTACAAAATGCCATGCAATGGATCCTTATATTGTTACCCAAGGAAACACATCAAAAGAGAGCGGTATTATTCTCAAATAAGCCATAATAATTATATTCATCTTCAACCCCTTATAAAATATATTATATATTGAAGAATTATATAAATTAAATTTATAATAAACTAAACATTTATTATACTAATTAAATATGAATTTAAAACCATACTCTAAAACTAATTGAAAAATTAAGACGTCATGAGACCTATGTATGGACTACTGCCTCCATGAATGTCACGCAATATTTTTCACCCCAAAAATACATATATGGATATAATAATATATTTATTATAAAATTATTTAATGGATTGGACCACTTTAGTGAGTGGTTCCTCACCGAACAGTGGCTCGTCGAATGGTGCCTCTCCGAATAGTGCCTCCCCACTGATGGCTCACACCTCCCGAGATTTTATTCTTGTTTAGTCCCACTTATGTCCCAATTTCGATTAAATTATGAACCTATCAATGTTTGGACGTTTCTCAAGATGTTTCCACCATATCCTTGGGGGATTATTATATCTTAAATATCATTCAAAATGGCATAGCTGCATGGTCAAACCACTATCTAAAATTTTAAGTATTTCTAATTGTATCCATAATTTTCGGATCTATACTTTTCTTATGTCGAGATCCTATATTACATGAATCCTTTTGATCCTTCTTGGTGTGATTACATCCTTTCTTCCCTAAGAAGTTTGATTCTTGTGCTATATCAGCAAGTTCTATTTCCCCTTGGAGTCATTCCTGATGCTCGCATGACCCTCTATTTTTAAGCAAGTAAGAATAATTGTTCACATTTTGGTTAATGTTAGGATTTAAATCATCCATGTTTTATTTGTGTATCATGTGGGTTGAGTATACTAGTTTTTCCTATGATCATAGATTAAACCAATTAATAATGGTTTTATGGTATAATATACCAGTTACCTTAGTCATAAATGGGGGAGGGAAGATGATGATATTGATCTCTTTTTTTATGTGTTATCCTTACTTTTCTTATTATGGTTTGTTCTGCTTGTATTCCATCTAAAAATAATAGTGATTGGTGGTCCTTGTATATTCACCCTCAATAGCTTATTAATGATTAATGTAAATATCAATCTGAATAATCATGTATACTTGGTTAAATGAAAAGGATTCCCCAAGATAAAAATGTTATTGTGATCACCCATGTTTGTCAAAGTGGAATTAAAGATCCTTTGTTGGTTAAATCTGAATACACTTTGATTTTTAGTGTGGTTGTGTGCTATGTGTGTTTTTTGGGTTTTTTTCCTCATGTGGGATGTATGGTGCTTTTTCTGGGAGCATGGTTAGGGGTATAGGGGTGGATAGAGGGGTTGGCTCTATGAGTAAGGTGTGCTATGTATGTAAAACGAGGATGCGGTGTTGGTGGTTGTTATTGTGGGATTTGGGTATGATGTGGTGAACTAAGTGTGGTTTGATCTCAGGTGAATAGGTTTATTTATTGTGGAATAGATGTATTTGTAGAGAAGTGGTATTGCATCTTGGTTATTTTATGCTGGTTGAATAGTGTTGTGTAGTGGGACAGAAATCTGGTCATATTGCTTAATGCGTTAGGAAATTCTATTGTTGGTACTTACTCGGGTATTGTTGGAATGACAATAATTGATCTTCTTAATAAAAATGATATGTTCTTAAATAATGTGGTGGTTTATGTTTTGGATTTGGTTGTTTTTTGTGGCTTTTCTTGTAGGCGTAGCAGTGAGGGTAGTTTGTGTGGGCTGGTTGTTTGTTTGGAAAACCATGGGTTGGGCTGAGTGGTTGTTTACGTATATGTATAACCATGTATTTACTTATAATTTCTATAGTCACCCCTCCTGTGTTGACAAATACATGTCAAACTCCTACATTGTATGGTGGAGGGTGTTTTATTAACATCTGGGTGGGAGGATGGATATATGGTTATTTTCACCCATACTCCCTTTTCTAGGAATTGATCATCCATGAATCTTTAGTAAGGTTGTAATGGCTTGTTGTTTATTACCATATTAATGGTACTAGTTGTCTGAGAGGTGTTTTGTTTCCCAGGTGTCTTCAGGATGAGGCTCAGATGTCTTCAGGTGATAAATGTGGTTGGTGTGGCCTTGGTGTTTCCAGGGAGGATGTGATGTGGTTGTGGTTGACGTGTGTGTGGGAATATTTTAAAAATGGGGATTGAGGAAGAGTGGTATTTCCAGGACATTCTCCATTAGGGAGGAGCAGTTAACAAATGATAAGTGGTGTTGGGTACCCAAATATTAATGTGAATTCTACACTACATTACATTACATCACTTGCGTTATTTTGTGAGTGTGAATTGGTGAGTTTGGGGTGGATAATATACCCCGTTATTTTCTTTTGAGTTTTTTTTACTCTCATGGGAAATTGTCCTCTTCTCCCACTTGATAAAGGGTGACATTAAATTTTCCTACTGAGTATACTTCAACTCTCACCCTATGTATATAAAATTGTTTTTAGGATTTCTCAGAGATTTCATGGATGGTATTAGACCTTACTAGCTTGGGAGTTGGGGACCATTGATGTGTCACTAGTTATTTTTTTTGGTATATTCTTTAAATTTTCATTGTATATATAGTATTTTCACTTTTAAACATGCATGTGGGATGTATTTTTTCTTCTTATATATATATATTGGAGTTGTTTGAGGTTGATCCATCTTATCTTTCGATAATGGTTACTATAAAAAGGTAAATACTTCCCATGTTTGTGAGACCATGTACCCTTGGTGATGTTTGCCACACCGGGGCCTATTGTTGGCAGGACTTAGGGGGTAATTATCACTTTTTATCTTTAATAATGAAGGTCAGAGAATTTTTTCATCCCTTCCTATGTCTTGAAGAAGTATGTTCCTGAAATAAGGGTATTAGAGTCTTATGGTTGAGAGATAGGATGGAGTTCAGAGTTTGGCATATTGAGGACTAAATGGGATTGTATGGAAATAGTGTTAGCTGATAATGGTGTGTGACATAGGGTAGGTATGAATAAATAGGACATGGGATTTTATCCCCCCTGATGTGATGCAAGGACCCTAAGGCCACCAACCAACTAAGTGAGGATACACGGATTTCAAGGTAGAGACCCTATGAAAGGTTCATGCAGCATAATGGATTGTGTATTTTAAATGGTTGTTTTGAGAATTTAATATAAATAATGAGTTATAATGAATCATACATGAGATTTCATACTCCCTAGGATTAAGAGTTCCATTTTTATTTTTCAGCTATATCCCCCTGTCGATGTTTGCATGTGGTATGAGCAATGGAGGACCAACAGGATGACCTAGTTCACTGACAGAGGGTTGACCCAATGGGGGAGGATGATCAGTGGCAGAAGACCATTTGTGCTTTTTAGAGATAAACTCTGTGGAAGTATGAAGGAAATATTTCTTTCATGGAGATAAATTGTTGTCTTGAGGACTTGACGATAAATCTTACCTTGATAGAGGCTCTGACAGAATATCAGGTTCCTATGTAGGTGATCCGTGTGAGGGTAGAAGTACATAAGTGGTGGACGCTTTAATTTAGGGAGAGGAAGAAGACTGATGTTTTGTGGGTCAACATTGAGATAGAGTTCCAGGTGGAATTCCTTTCTTCGACGATGAAGGCTAAGAAGAGGCAAGAGCTACTCTCCATCCAGTAGGGGAGAAGGTCGGTAAGGGAGCTTGGGATCAGGTTTAAGGATCCCCTTCACAATACTCCAGACCTCCTTCCAGATGAGGAGCCTCAAATGATATGCTTAGATTAGGAGCTTTGTCCCTCCCTCTAGTATGTGGTTAATCCCTTCACATTGTATACATACTTATGGGTTTAGAAGAGGGATGAGGTAGAAAAAAAGGATGTACTCGCAAGTAGGTCTGCAATGAGAGGGGAACCAGCCAAATACTTTAGAAGGGAATTCTACCAGGAGTAGGTCTCCACTGCCAGGTCATACCCTGTTTTGGCCAGTGAGGAGTCGACCACACCTGTTTCAGTTCCAACCTCTTGTTCCTCACGCTTTTTCCATAGTCTTGGAGGTGATGTGTTTTAATTATGTAATCTATGTACACATTCAGAGTAATTTCCCAATTTGAGAACACTATGATGGATGTGGGAAAGTTCAGTGCCCTCCTCAATAGAAGTGTCCCTCTTGGATGTTCCATCTGTAGGGACAACATGATCCTACTCTACTGAGGGAAGAAAATGCTGGTGGATTCCAATCTCAGGGTTCTCCTCAGGCACCACAACAAGGGTGTTGTTGGGGAGGTGTTCGTCCTTCGAGGGGAATTGAATGTAGGAATGGATAGTTTCACACCATAGGGTCAATAGTTATACTAGGGCTGAAGATCGTTCGAGGTGTGATCAGTCTGTTTGTTACTCATGAATGTTCTTTGTTTGATTCAATATCTTCACACTTTTTCATTGAACCCAGTATGGCCTAGTCCTTAGAACTAGATATAGTGATACTTCTCATTCCCCTCATGTTGAGTACGCCAGTAATAATTCATTCCAACTTGTTTGATGTTTTTTAGGGATGTAGACTAATGTTGGGATTACATCTGTCCAATGGGGACCACTTTCTTATACAGATTAATCCATATGATTTTATCATTATAATCGACTAGTTTTATTTTGTGTGTCTTGTTGTTGACTACTTTCGAAGGAGGGTGGTGTTTTCAGACAAAGGTTCCTAGTGTGTAACTTTCATTGGTGAGCGGAGTATTTGGGTGGGTAGCTAGCATGAAGAGTCTCTTCTTTCCTTGTTGGCCGAGTAATCAATGGATTTAGTAGATTCATAGGAATTGTGGGTTCCCCGAGTTGTTGGTGTGCATAGATGTTTCTCCCATGGAGGTTGTGACTCTACCCCCTCGGCATGACATTGAGTTTAGGATCAACTTGCATCTTGGTGCTTCTATAATTTTAAAATATCCTTATTATATGGCATGTTCTGAGCTATGGGAGTTAAGGGTTAAAATTAAAGACTTGATGAAGATGTGATTTATTATTCTAAGTGTGTATCCACAGAGTTCTCCAGACTCGTTTTCAAAGAGGGAAGATAGTGGTATAAGGCTGTGTATATAATACTGGTGGTTGAATCATGTAATGATCAATAACAGTTAACTTCTCCTCAGGATAGATGATTTTTTGAACAACTGATGAGAGAAATTTGGATTTTTAATATCGATCTGTGGTCCAGGTAACACCAGTTGAGGGTGAGGGAGGGTGACATCCCGAAGACTGGTTTTAGATGTAGGTATGGGAACATCGAGTTCGTGGTTATGTCATTAAGTGTTACAAACACACTATCTGTGTTCATAGGTCTTATGAACTCCTTATTTCATGAGTTATGGGATATTTACATCATCATATTCATCAATTTCATCTGGGTCTACTCCAAGTCAGGGGATGATCATACTAAGCATCGTAGAACTATCTTGAAGGTTTTTTTATGCCACCAACTCTATGGGAGGTTTTCCAATTTTATGTTTTGGACACTAGAGTAGTAATTCCTTGGAGATGTGGTGTATAAACATTTGATATTAGTGGATCCGTCAAATGTTGGTGTAGATGTTTCATGGGAAGAACCTAAGAATGTTGGATAGTTTCATATTTTTCTCAGTCTAGTAGGATGTTATGGGGGATTTGTTATTGATTTCTCTTGATTAGCAGCTCCATTGATGTATCTAATCAGAAAAGGAGAATATTTTGTACAGAGAAAGTAATTCAACTCATAATTTTCCTCTATAAAGATGAAGTTGTTCATTAGTCTTATGATGAGGTTTCTAGAAGAAGGGATGATGTTCGAGGTGTTGTGTGATTCTTCTCACCAAGGAGTGTGATGTGTGTTGATGCGAAAATGAAGAGTGATCTATTATTGTTCTTTGTAGTTAAATCCCCATGAATGTAATTGTTTCACCCATTGTTTAGAGCTACTAATGGTTGGTTATGTGCTAAATTTTTTGTGGTATTACCTCATTGGGGACTGCTTTGTGGTCTTCATGGATCACAAGAGCTTTAGGTATATCTTTTACCAGCAATATCGGAACTTGCGATACTGTTGGTGGATGGAGTTTCTCCAGGACTATAATTTTTAGATCTCCTATACTTTAGGAAGGAAGAATGTTTAATCTTATGGTTTGATTAGGAAGCCACAAAGAGAGGTATTTTTAAAATCTATGGATGCTTGGGAGGAAATGAAGGAGTTGGATACCTTGCACTTAGATGCAAGAATGGATGGTGCTAGGGTTGTCTATTTTACATGAAAGTGCATTCATCTAAGAGGTGGAAAGTGGAGGAGTCCCAGTGGGGAGACTTGGGGGCATAGAAGATGTGTGTTCACGTTGACCAGGGTGATGATCCAATGTGATGGTCAGAGGATGGTCAGTATCGGATGATGTTCCATGGGAAGCTATTTGACCCAGCAGTGATGCGCAAGGGTGTTATCCATGAGTTTCATAGGTCACCCTTATTGGTACACCAAAAAATTTCCATGATGTACCGTGGTTTGAGAGAGAATTTTTTGTGGCCTGGGATGAAGCAGGATGTGGTGGAGTTTGTGGTGAAGTGCATATTATGCCACCATGTAAATGATGAGCACCTTGTGCCTCGTGGTTTTTTGTATCCCTTATACATTCCTAAGTGGACGTGGTACAACACCTCGATGGATTTCTTCGTAGGGATACCCAGGTAATAGGGAGATTGTAATGAAATCTGGGTAGTAGTGGACTAGCTAACAAAATAGGCTCACTTATTAATGATTAAGGAGTCGAGTGCATTGGGTTCTGTGGTGATAAGTTCTGTACATGAGGTGGTGTGGTTGAATGGATTTCTTAGATCCATTATATTGGATCAGAATACACATTATACCTTGCAAGTCTGGAGGGTATTGCAACATGATTTTGGAAGATAGTTATGTTTTAGCACTTCTTTCCACCCCCAAACTGATGGTAAGATAGATAGGACCATCCATACATTGATGTAAATATTATGGGCATGTGTTCACAACTTTGGCGGATCATGGGACCAATATTTTACATTTTTAGAGTTCGCTTATAATAATATCTAACACTCTTCCACATTCATGGCTCTAGTTTAGTCTTTATACATAAGGTCATTCCATTCAACATTGTGCTAGATAGAAGTTGGGGAGTTAGCTGATCTTGGTTAAAACGTGGTGCAGAGTAAGACTGAGAAGGTGTAGTGTGTTCGTGAGAGGATGAAGGTGCCACAGGACCGATATAAGTCATATGTCGAACATAGAAGGATTCCATTGGTGTTCATGTTTGGGGACCATGTGTTCTTGAAGGTTTCCCCTTTACATGGGTAGTGGAGGTTTAGTAGAGGGATCAAGATTTCCCCCAGGTTCTTCAGACCCCTGTAGGTTTTGGGGAGAGTTGGCGAGGTGTCATACCAGTTGGCATTTCCACCGTATTTGGGGAGGATCTATGATTTCTTCCACATATCTATGTTTTTTATTTTCAACATGATGACTCCCACATCATTTAATATATATATATATATATATATATATATATTGAGGATTATGCAATGTTATTGGATAAAATAGTAGAGATACATGATCATAAAAAGAATGTGCTTCATAGATGGACCAATCCCTTGGTTTGGGTGTTGTAGAGGCATGGCGACTTCAAGGAGAGTACTTCGGAGTGAGAGGCATATATTCATGCCTCATACCTGAAGCTATTTTTTTATTTAATTCCTTTCTAATGTAATGCATGGACATTTTTTTCTATAAGATGAGTTTTTTCCTTATTCTCTAATGTGTGAAAAGGTCCTAACTTGTGGGAAAGGGAGAACTGGATCCCTAATCATGGAAAATTAATGCAGATGCGATTAAATCCATGAGGGTGAGTCGGTTCCACCGAAATAGGATAACATATTGACATGGTGTAACACCTCAATCTTCCACCATATGTTTCTCTTTGAAAAATTCAATAGTTTTCATGGTACAAAACTTCAAGTTCTATCACACCACGACCAGTCAAATTAGCCGTTGTGAATAGTAATACCCACTTTTTAAAATTTTATAAATTTTATTTTTCAAAATGGACTTCATTTTTGGATTCTTAATATCAAGGTAATAATAGGGCATATTTTTTGAATTTTTCTGAAAACATTCAATTTTTTATAAATAGTGAAAAACACTACATTATTGTTTAAAACCAAATTTTTCTTTAATTAATTATTTATTTTTATTTAAATTTATTTTAGGTAAAAATAGGTACATAATACCTATATAAGTTAAATGTAATTCATTAGGGTTATTTTGTAAAAAAAAATATGTATAACATTTTATTGAACATTTTAACGTCTTTTACCCACCTTCTAGTCACATTTTCAAATTTACATAAAACGTAATTTTACAGCATATGTGAATTGAATTTAAAAAATATGAGAGACATGGTTGACATCAGTAACTAAAATTTGGTTCAATAGGATGAAAATATTTTTTGGTGAGTAGTAACTTTTGAATTTTATTTACCAAGGTTAAAAGTATTTATGTAAATTAAAGGAAAAAATGATATTATCGTTACCCTAACACATGTCCAAATTTTGTTGGATAAGTGTAATTTGAAAAAAAAATAAACCATAGGAATAAAATATGATCATTTTTCTCCACATGTATTAGATTATCAAATTTATTATTATTTTATTTAAAGAAGAGTTAAAAGTGTTAAATTCAAATTTTCATAACTAAAATATTTTTAATATTGGTTTATACCTATGATTAATTCGAATATAAATATTAATTATAAATCTAAGAATAGTTCCTATGTAATGGTACATTATTTATAATTTGTATAAATTAAATAATTAAATTTATTTATGACACAATGATGATGTAGTAATTACCTTATTAATGAAATATTAAAATAATTGATATTATAAATAAACAAATAAATGTGAATTGAGACTTTTAATGTATCCTACATATTTAATAGTTTAATATATCATGTTAGGGTTTATTGAATTATTATATTTTTATAGTTATAATGTTTTTATGACTTTCACAAAAAACAAATACCAAATTGTGACAAAATTGACTTAAATGCGTTTTTAAAACAAATACAATATTATTAACTGATATAATTTTCCTAAAAATTTATGGTTTGGAAGAAAAACATAGATAAGGTTATATATGTAAATAATTAACCACTTGGGGTTCTCTTTTCTTTTTATAGTACGATTATTAACTATTTATTACAATAATACAAGATTACATGCTAAAAGTTAAAGTATTTAACTAAGAGTTAAATCTAAATTATATGGTTAATATGGTGACCTAAACCTTACTAAAACCTATTGGTTGAGAGTATTTAGACCCATATCCACCTAATCCTCGATATAAATCCTTTTGAATCCATTATATACTGAATGTTATTTTATAGTAAATAAGTATTTCAAGCTTTTCCTAAAGTGACCCTCACCTCTCTTATAAAAGGGTACATTTTACTTATCTCAAAATGGCACCTCAAAATCCATTTGGTTCAGCCAAAAACTACTCAAATATCCTCCCAACTACCCTCAATTATACATAGAGGCTATAATTTGAATTGAAAGACCACCTAAGGAGCCCTTTTTATCAAATCAAAAGGAAGCACCCAAAGAAGAGGGACTTTTTTATCACCTCTTTCAATGTTCTTTAATTCCTCCACATCCTCATTCATTGTTGTTTCCATACCAAAGTAATATATATTATACCTTCAACATATTTTTATGCTATTATAATTATGGTACAACCCTATTCTTTATTCTATTCATCTTATGAATGAAAAAGTCACTATACATGCTTATGTATGCCTTACCGTCTCCACGTCATGGTGTAGTTTGATATTCAACATTTCATTATTTGGATGTTTATAATAATCAGTATAATTTATGTAAATAATAAATATATAATGTTAAGTATTCTTTATATATGATATAACATCCAATTATATTCAATTTTATCATCAATACAATGATATTGTCATCTCGGCGTACGTATGGATTACTGTCTCCACAAAAGCGATGAGATTCATTCGCATCGTAACCATTCAAGAATATTTTTTATTTTCTGATAAAACATAGTGTTCAATAAATTAGTATCATTATGTATATTAATAACATACATCCAATACATAACAAACATGACTTACATAAAAAACATATAATGTAAAACAAAACCCTTAACAGTCGAAATAATGATACTATAGAAATATTATTAACAAAGAAATATTAAATGATCATATATGATATCATATTTATTTATGTGTTTCTTGTATAATTTAATAACAATTAATAAACTATTATACAAGTGTTTAACATTCCCTCGACCAATGAAAAGTAAATGTTAAGGGTTAATTTTACAATCTCTTTATTATCTGAGGTTATTTATATGTGAGTATCTACTGGGACATCTTTATCATCCACATCAGTGATTCTTAAAAATGTATTTAAAAAAATTTTATATATTTACTAGACTATGGGTTAAAATCATTCATACACAAGTATTACTTTATTATAAAATTTTTTGAACGAAATATTTATGTCCTTTCCAAATAAGGTACTTTATGACCTTTTTGAGAAATTAAGGTAAGAATGTTTTTTAACTTATACGAGGAGTACGGTTATTTTCCACCATTATAAAACCTTCAAAGCTTCCCTTACAAGATTATTATAATATTTTCCAAATAAATGTTTTCTTTTATAATTACATTAATTTTAAACAATTTCAAAATAGAAAGATATGTTTCTCTCAAATAGTTTTGATTTCATCTATGTCAACTTATTTTGATGGATTTAACACTTGTTTTTAGTTGATTTATTATGATATAATATTCCATAATGTATTGACGTTTTTGGAATATGTTTTACTATGGATGAGTTATTTTTTTACCATTCATGATTTCTGGTTAATGTATTAACATTTCATATGCTTGTTTTAATATGAATATCTATTTTATGTTTCAACATTTTCATATGAGGAATGCATTGGACTTAGTAACTGATGGGTGGAGCCTGCTATAGCTCCTCGATGCATCAGTATGTTTCATGAGACAAACTAGTGTCTTGTCATAAGGGATTGTGAAAATCTTATTTTTAGTCCTAGAACGAGTCCTTGACTATGTGGTGATGATGTCTGATATTATGCATTCCATCATTATGAAATTGGATATTGATATTACATGTGATAATTCAACAAGTAGAATATCCATGTGAATAAGTAAATTGAATTATTTGATTAATCGTTTCCATATTATATGGAATTTTATTTTTAAAATTCTTGTGTTATAGTCTTATACATTACCTTCAATTTTTATGATAATTTATGAATGTTTCTGCTATGTTGTTATCCCTACTAAGCATCTGATCTCATCCCTTTGTCATGTTTAATTTTATATAGGATATGAACAAATATATTATGATTGACCTGCAGTGATAGGCTATTGTATATTAGTGTTTTTAAAAGAGAACCAATAATTTATTTATTTCATAATGTAATTTAAAACTTATGTATGTATTTAGCACTTCCAAGGCTATAAAACTAATTAGTCTTTCGAGAATCGATATCTTGTGATCATGGAATAGTTATGTAATAATGCGCTGACTTTGGATAAATATGTTTGGGGTGTTATAGTTGGTAAGATAGGATGTTTAGAACAATCCTTGGAAACTTGATTTAGAAAAACTATGATTAGATAACATTACCCTAAGAAAAACGTTGAGGATTAATATAGAATAACTTCCATTTATTTTGTTAATGTAGAGATTTTTTGTATTTTCCAATCAATACATCCCTGTCTGGATACGAGTAGGTACAGGTGGATCTGGAACAAATGTACCTAGGAGTGAAAACTCTGACATGTAGTTTCGGGCTTGACCTTGGATATATTGGTACATGAAAAAAGTCCTTACTGCACTCTTGGTTATGACTCTATTTGGGAATATGATTAGGATATTTTACATTTTATTTACAAACCATTATGAAAGATTTATGAGTAAATTCCTCCTCAAATAAAACATTTTTTTTATAATTATGGATTATATGCATAAACTGTAAATTTATGTTAGTTATTTTACTAGTTTGGATTTATGTATTGTGGTTCATAAACTAATCTAATGTATTCCATTATTTAGAAATAGAATCTATTCAAAGGAATGGAAACCAGAAAAATTCATGTAATCCATGTAGGGATTTGCCTCGTACTCAAGATAATTTTACTAGAGTTGGTGATGCAACTCATGATGAACAACTTATAACCATACAAGGGCAAGGCACTCAGGTTATGAATAATAACCTTACCCATATAGAGCACCCTAGTCCACAATGTGGAGGATAAATGTTAGACCACTTCATGAGAAAACAACCACCAACATTATATGGGACTACAAATCCATTTTTAGCTAAGTAATTGATAAGTTCCTTAAGAGAAAATATTTAACGCTTCGGGGAGTAGCGAAATAGAAAAAGTTTTCATGGCGGTTTATCGCCTCACGGGAGATGCAGATCAATGGTGGTCATTAATTAAAAACACAAAGGAGGATGAAGAAGTATCAAAGAGAGATTTTAGGGAGTTTAAAGGGATTTTTATAGAAAAATACATTCCTCATGACCATCAAGAAGATATGGAATAAATTTATGAGTCTGATGGAAAAGTAGGATGAGAATTTGGCAATGTATGAGGCTACCATTACAGGGTTAGCAAGGCATGCATTGGATTATATATGTAACCCAAGGAGTAAGATTTATCTATTCATTGATGGGTTTAAACGATTTCTCCATCAATAAATAGTCTCACAATCCTTCTTATCATACGAAGATATTTTCTCATGTGCTATCATGACAGAAATAGAATTCAATTAGTCTTAAAACATTAAATAAAATAAAGAGAAGTATAGATCTTCTAAAAAATATGGAAATGGAAATAAAGGGAAAAGGGGAAAAGTTGAATTTCTATATTGTAGTAAATGTGGGAAGAAACACCCTGTACTTGCCTGAATGGAATTGCAATCTGTTATAAGTAAGGGGAAAAAGACCACCAAGCTCAAGATTGTAAGGGAAAAAAAGTGGTTGTCAATGTTCAATTCTACAATTGTTGAGAAATGGGAGATTATGAAAATGAATTTCCTAAGTTCCAAGGAGTCATACCTCAGATAATCCCAAGGGAGCAAGGCCAATCTTATTTGATTGTTATTGCTGAGTTTGGAGATCTAAATGACGTGGTGGAAGGTAATTTAATTGTTTCCTAAAATTTAGCTAATTCCTTATTTGATCTGGATCATTTCACTATCTCATTTCATCCTAGTTTTATAAAATAATTAGATATTTACAATTTGATTTAACAAGGAAATTGTCTGTCAAAACTTATAAGGGAAGTATCATTGCAATAATGTTTTTTGAATCAGTTCCCATTAGGGATTATAAACATGGTTTATCTGCTGATCTCATTTTCATACCCATGATTTAATTTGATATAATCCTCAGTATGGATTAGATTTTGAACCATGATGTGAAAAGTTATTTTAAGATTAAAGAGGATACAATTTTTAATGATGATAATAAGTACCTTATCCTTAGAGCAGAAGCTGCACTATCTGAAGTCATCAAGAACCACCCCCATTAGATATTCTAAATTAAGTTATTGGTTAGGAAGAGAGTTAAATAATAATGGGTTAGGAATGTAATGAACAAATAGAGTATGTATCAATAGTGCAATAATATTTTGATGTGTTTCTTAAGGATTTACATGAACATCCCCTAGAATGGGAAATTGAATTTTATATTGATTTACTACCTGTTTCAAGGCCCATATCAAAGAACCTATATAGAATAACCACTGGGAATTAGTGGAAGTAAAGAAACAACTAGAAGATTTGAGTAATAAATGATTTATTCTCCCTATTGTTTCTCCTAGGTAAGCCCCTATTATTTTTCTTAATAAGAAATATGGATCTATGAGGTTGTGCATTGAATACACGGAGATAAATGCTATAACAATAATGCTCAATAATCCCTTACCTATCACTGATGATTTATTCTATCAAGTTCATGGATCTATATATTTTTCAAAGATTGACCTTCAATATGGATATCCTAAGTTGTTTTTATAGAAGGAATACATTCTAAAGACAATATTACATACCAGGTATGGGCATTACTAGTTTACAGTAATTCCTTTTGGACTATCTAATTCACCCTATATCCCCGTGGATCTAATGAATAGAGTTTTAATGGAATATCATGATTAATTTTTACTGGTATTTATTGAAGATATCTTGGTTAGATCAAAAATCTATGAAGATCATGAAAATCATTTGTGAATTATTCTATAGACTCTTAGAAGAAATGAATTACATGGGAATTTTAGCAAGTGTGAATTTTGGATTTAGGATATTTATTTTCTTGGCCATATTGTCTCTAAGGATGGAATCAATTTTTATCCTTTGAAGAAAAAGTCAATCCATGAATGGATAACACCTACGATTATAACTGTGGAACACCATTTTATTGGTTTAGTAGTTTATTGTCGGTGTTTTGTCCAGAAGTTTTCTGATTTGATAGACCATCAACCAAGCTCACACGTAAAGGGATTAAATTTGTTTGGACAAATTAGTGTGAAGAATTCTTGGATGAATTGAAGAGAATATTATTAAATTATCATATATAGACTCTACTATCGGGTAATGATGGATTTGTTATTTATAGTGATGCTTCAATGAAAAGACTGGATTGTGTCCTTATGCAGAATGATAGGGTTATTGCCTGTGCATCAAAACAGATAAAAATTGATGAACAAAACTATCGCACACATGATCATGAGTTAGAATATGTAATCTTTTCACTGAATATATGGAGACACTATATCTATGGTGAAAAATTTCAGATATGTACCAATCACAAGAGTTTGAAGTATATTTTCTTACAGAAAGAACTCAACCTCAGGAAAACACGATGGGTTGAACAACTCAAGGATTATGATTGCACTATACAAAACCACTCGGGGATGGAAAATATGGTGGAAGATGCTTTGAGAAAAAAGGATCCTGGATTTTTTAACAAGATGAGAGTTGAAAGGGTTCCTATGTTCATGGATCTGGTAAAGATGGATATGGGAATAATCATGGAAGGTGAAACAACAATAATTTTTCAAATAGTTGCCTAACCATCTTTACTATAAAAGATAAAATGTTCTCAGACTGATGATGAGGAGTTTCAAAAGAAAATTAACATTGTGAATGATGGTATATTGATTGACTTCGAATATGAATGTGTAATTTTGAAATTTGGGAAGATACTTTCTGTTCCTAACTTACGTGATCCAAATAGGGAATTTTTGGATGATGCTCAAAGATCCAATTTCTTTGTACACCCTAGTAGAACTAATATGTATAGATATTTGAGGTGAAATTTTTTGGGGGACAACATGAAGAGGGATATTGCTGATTATGTGTCAAGATGTATGGTTTTTCAATATGTGAAGGCTAGAATGCAACATCCTAGAGGAGTCATGCAACATTTTCATATACCAGAGTGGAAATGGGATGATATTACGATGGGATTTTTCATGAAGATACCAAATAATCATAGAAGGAATGATCAAATATTTTACATTGTTGATCATCTTACAAATTAAACATATTTTCATACTATAGGAGAAGATTTACCACTTAAATGTTTAGAATGATTATATATTAATGAAGTTGTAAGACTTCATGGAGTACCCCTATCGATCGTTTCTTATCGTGGTCCCCATTTTACATCAAGATTCTAGAAAAGTATTCAGAAGGACCTGGATACTGAACATCATTTTAGCACTGCCCACCACCCCCAAACTGATGGAGAATCAGAACAGGCTATTTGAACCATAGAAGATATGATGAGATATTTCACAATTTAATTTCAAGGTATGTGGGACCTATATTTACCTTTGGTGGAATTTTCCTATGACAATATCTTCTGTTAAAGTATTCATATGGCACCATATGAAGTGTTATATGGAATGATATGTTGCACATCAATTTCTTGGGATGATGTTTGTGAAATAATACTTGTAGGTCCAGAACTTGTTATGGAAACAATGGAAAAGTTGAATATTATCGAAACCCATGTCAAAGAATCTCAATGTAGGAAAATGTTTTATGCCCATAACCAAATGAAGGATTTGAAATTTTAGGTAGGAGGTCTTGTTTTCTTGAAGGTATCTCCATTGAATGGTGTTATACGACTCGCTAAGAAGGATAAATTTAGTGTCAAGTACATCAAACCTTTCGAAATTCCCAAATGAATTGGAGTTGTAGCTTACTATTTGGAAATGCCACCAAGTCTCTCCAAATTTCATGATATATTCTACATATCACTGTTGGGGAAATATATGCTTGACCCAACACATGTACCCACCTATGAAAAAATAGAAATGGAACCTGATCTCTCTTATTATGAAGAGCCTATCCGGATTCTTGATATTAGAGAACCAGTGTTGAGAAACTAGACTACTCGTCCCGTAAATGTTCTATGGAGAAACCATAAGATGGAAGAGGCAATGTGGGAACCCAAGGAACATATGATAAAGAACAACCCAAATATTTTTATGTAGTAGTATTATAGAAATTTCTAGGATGAAATTATTTTCAGGAGGGAAGAATGTAACACCCCAAGTATCCACGGTACGAATCTCTTTGAATAATGTAATAGCTTGTGATGTACACAACATCAAGTTATAGCACACCATGACAAATAAAATTATCCATTATGAATAGTAGTACCCACTTTTTGTTATTTTTTAAATTTTATTTTTAAAAATTTACTATATTTTTTGATTCGTAATATGAAAATTAACTCAGGGTGAATTTTTTGGTATTTTTTTGAAAACACTCAATTTTTTATGAATAGTAAAAAACCATGCATTATTGTTTAAAACATAAATTTTATTAAAATACTTATTTATTTTATTTAATGTTAATTTAGGTCAAAATAGATACATAATATCTATATATGTTCAATGTAATTTATTTGAGTGATTTTATAATAAAAGTAGATGTATAACATTTTATAGAACCGTTTAATGTCTTTTACTCACCATCTAGTAACATTTACGAATTTTCATAAAATGTAATTTTACTAATTCTGTGGATTGAATTTAAAAAATATAAGAGACGCGGTTGACATCATTAAGTAAAATGTTGTTTAATTTGATGAAAATAATTTTTGGTGAAGAGTAACATTGAATTTTATTTACCACGATTAGAAGTAAATTTGGTAATTAAATGTATAAATGATATTATAATTAGCCTAACACATTTCCTAATTCTATTTGATAATTTTATTTCAACCAAAATCACCCTTTTGAATAAAATATGATATTTTTTTCAACTTATATTAGATTAGGACATTTATTATTTCATTATTTAAAAAAGATTTAAAATTGTTAAATTCTAATTTTCATAACTAAAACATTTTTAATATAGGGTTATACATAAGATAAAATAGAATATTGATATTAATTAGAAAACTAATAATATTTCCTATATAATAATATTTTAATTATAATATTTAGACATTAAATAATTAAATTTATTTATGTCATAACGATGATGAAATAATTACCTTATTAATGAAACATTAAAATAATTGATATTATAAATATCCAAATAAATGTATATTGAGACTTTTTATGCATTCCCCTAATTTTATATGTTAATATTAAATTATAGTGTTGAATGAATATATTTTTTCGACATGATAAATTTGTTCCGACTTTCACAAAAAAATATGAAATACTGTCAAAATTGACATAAACGAGTTTTTTAAAAAATACAAAATTATTAAATTATATAATATTCATAAAAATATGCTTTTTATCAAAATGATATATAAAAGGTTATATATACCAATAATAAACCACTCGGGGTTCTCTTGTCTTTTTATAGCATGTTTATTAACCATTTATTATAATAATACAAGAATACATGGAAACGTTAAACAATTTAACTACGAGTTAAATCTAAAAGATAAGGTTCATATGGTGAGAAAAACCTATATAAAACCTATTGGTTGAGAGTTTGTCTACCCATCCCCACCATAGTATCGAAATAAATCTTTTGGATCCATTATAAACTTAATATGATTGTATAATAAATAAATATTTCAAGCCTTTCCTAAGGTGACCCTCACCTTTCTTATATAAGGGTACCTTCCTCGTCTCTCAAAATCACGCCAACAAAGCCATTGGATCGGCCAAAACATGATCAAATTTGTTCTCAACTACCTTCACTTCAACCTACGGGCCTTAAATTGATCATAAATCTAACCTAATGAGATCTTTTGCTCAAATCAAAAGGAAGCACCTGAAGAAGAGGTAATTATTTCGTCACCTCTTTCAATGTTATTTTCTTCTTCCATATCCACATTCATTGTTGTTTCCATACCAAAGTAATAACTCCATTACCTTAGACATAATTTTATATTATTATAAATATGTTACAACCATATTTATTATTCTATTCCTCCTATGAATGACAATGTCACCATACGTGTGTATGTATAACTTACTGTCTCCACATCGTGGTGTAGTTTGTTATTCAAAAATTATTTATTTAGATGGGTATGATAATGATTATAATTGATGTAAATAATAAATATAAACTGATAATTATTATTTATATATGATATAACAACCAATTACATACAATTTTACCATTAATAGAATGATATTGTCACTCGTGCGTATGTACGGATTACCGTCTCCACGAACATGAGAGATTCTTTCCCATCATAGGCATTCAAGAATAATTTTTATTTGATTATTAAAAATAATGTTTAAGAAATTAATATCATTCTATATATGAATCAAGAACATCATACCCCTAACAATCATGACTTACGCAACAAAACAATTAATGTAAAATTAATCTGTTAACACCAGAAACAATGATACAACTGATATATTATTAACAAACCAATATTAGAATATCATTTATGATATCATATTTATGTATGTTGTTAGAGTATAATTTAATAATAGTTATTGAACTATTATTTTGGAGATTAAAATACCATTTACCAAGTAAAATTACAAGGTAATAATTTATTTTACAATATCTTAATTATCTGAGGTTGATTATACGTGAGTATCTGGTGCGACCTCTTTATCATCCACTTCCATTTTTCTTAAAACAAAATTCAAATTTTTTTTACTATTTACTAGACTATGGGTTAAATTCTTTTATACCCTTGTTGGACTTATTATAAAATAGTTTGAAAGGAAAATTTCATTCACTTTCCAAATAAGGTAATTTGTAACCTTTTCAAAAAATTAAGGTAAGATTGTTTTTTAAACTTATATGTTAGGTGCGGTTATTTTCTACAGTTATAAAACCTTCGAAGCATCTCATACATGCTTATTATAATAATTTAAAAATAAATTTTTTCTTTTATAATTATGTTACTTTATAATTATTTCAAAATAGAAAGACATATTTCTCTCCAAATAGTTTTTATTTCATCCATGTCAACATCCTTTGAAGGATTTTATTATTATTTTATGTTAATTTATTATGATAAAATCTTCCATATTTTATTCAAGGTTTTGGGATATGTTTGTCTATGGATGTGTTATTTTTATACCAATTATATTTTATGGTTAAAGTATTAACATTTCATATACTAGTTTTAATATGAATGCTTATGTTAGGTTTTAGCCATTTCATATGAAGAATGCATTGGACTTAGTAAGTGACAGATGTAGCCCGTTGTAGCTCCTTGATGCATAGGAAGGTCTCATTAGAAAAACTAGTGTCTTGGAACACGACCTTGATAAAATCTTATTTTTAGTCTTGATTGGATTCCTTGACTCTGTGGTTATGATGTTCGGCATTAGGCATTCCATCATTGTGAAATTGTCTATTGATATTACATGTGATTATTCAACCAGTAGAATATCCATGTGGATAATTAAATGATATTATTTGATTTATCTTTTCCATACTATGCTTAGGTTTATGTTTAAAAGTCTTGTGTTGTAGTTTTATACATTTCTTTCAATTTTCATGCTTATTTATAAATGTTTTTTCTATATTGTTATCCTTAATGATCATCTGAGATCACTCGTTTATTATGTTTTATTTTTTCTAGGATGTGAAGAAGTATGTTAGGATTGACCTGTAGGGATAGGCTATGGTATATGAGTGTGTTCAAAGGATACACACTCCTATTTTTTTATTTCAAAATGTAATTTAAAAAATATGTATTTATCTAGAACATCCAAGGCTACAAAACTAATCTTTCTTTCAAGACATGATCTTTTGTGATCATGCTAATGTTATGTAATAATGCACCGATTATGGGTAACTATGTTTGGGGCATTACAAATGGAGGAAATAGTTACCTAATTCATGTATTCAGACTGTGTGCCTTTTTTATATTATGTGGTTTTTTTGGGAAGTAGATATGGGGATAGGTGTTCTTAGAATTCGAGGTTACAGTCTATATATTGAACTGCATAAGGTGGATTATACATGAGAGGTATTGTGCAGGGTGTTTTTTCGAAACCAATATTCTTCATGGTTGTTTTTGAATTATCAAAGATGAGAATAGATTTAGAATTATGTTATGTAATGGAATGGACCTATCTGGTCCATTCCTTTGTGAAAAATAGAGTGTTTGTAGTTTTCTGAAAGGTCATGGTGGAATGTTTCAATAGTGTTCCAAAAATCCAGTTTTCCAATGGTATCTCATCTGATGGTAGGTCACTAAATCATGGCTCTTCAAAAGGTGGCCTGCTGAATGGTGGGTTAATGAATAGTGCCTCGCCTAACGTCGCCTCACTGAACGGTGAATATCATGTTTTTCTTCCAATTTAGTCAATCTTACATCCTAATAGATGTTAATTGAGTAACCTATCAGTGATTGACCATTTCTAAAGTCTTTTCCACCATATCCTAGGAGAATGACTAAATCTTAAATATTGTTCAAAATAGCCATGCTGTGTGGTCAACCAATATCTGAAATTTAAGTACATTATAATTGTCTCCCTAATGTTAGGATCTATCCTTCTCTTAAGTTGAGATCATATCTTAATTTAAACCTTTTATTCCCTCCTGCTTCACCTACGTCCTTTCTTCCCCAAGGATTCACACACATGTGATGTAATAGCCTATTCATTTTTTCCTTGGATTCCTTCCTTCTTCTATAATAACCCTCTATTGTGGAGCAAGGAGAAATCGTTGGTCACCTGTTGTTCTTGGTAGAGATATCCTTTGTCTCTTTTTTCTTTGTGTATCATGAGGGGTGTGTATAATGGTTTTTCCTATTGATCATAGTTGAAACGAAGTATTAATGGTGTCATGAAATAATCAACTTATTAAATTAGTCATAAATGGGGAAAAGAATATTCTGATGTTGATTTATTATTTTATGTATTATCCTTGAAATTAATTTTATGGTTGGTTCTAGATATATTCCTTCTTAAAATCATGGACATTGGAGGTTCATTTTTGCGTACCCTAAATAACTTGTGAATATTTGATGTAAATATCAATCTGATTAATAATATATATTTGATTAAAAGAATATGATGTCCCACAATCAAACTTATTTTTGGATCACCCATGTTTATCAAAGTGGAATTAAAGGACATCTATGGGATAAATCCAAATACACATGTCTTGTTACTGTGGTTTTGTGTTATGGTGGTTTTGTGTCTTGTGTGGTAAGTATGGTGCTATTTTTGGTTGAATGGTTGTGGGTGTAGGGGTAGACAGGGGGTTTGACACTATGATTAGGGTGTGGTATGTGTGTGTAGTGGGGTTACATTGTTGGTGGTGGTTTTGTGGGGATTTTAGTATGAGGTGGTACTGGAGATGTGACAGGATCTCATGTTGGGGATTGATTGATTGTGGAATGGATGAAATTATAGAGAAGTGGGACTACATATGGGATGTGTTATGGTTGTTGAACTATGTTGTGTAGTGGGAATATATTATTGTTGTGTTGCTAAATGTGTTGGGTGAGGCTGTGGTTGGTAGTTACCGGGGTAGTGACAGAATGAAAATAAGTGAAATTGTTAGTAAATAATGACAAGTGGTTAACTGAAATGGGTGGTTTATATTTTTGTTGTGTCTATTTCTATGGTTCTCCATGTATGGGTAGAAGCATGGGAGTTTGTATGGCCTAATGTTTTATTTGGAAGCCCTTGGGTTGGAGTAAGTGGTTATTTACTTGTATGTATAAACTTTTAGTTACATGTGATTACTATATGCACGCCTCCCATGTTGAGAACTATGTTCCAAACACCCCCATTGTATTGTGGTGGGTGTCTTTCTAAAAATCTTATTGGGAGGATAGATGGCTGGTTATTGGTTCCCTTGCTCCCTCTTCTAGGAATTTATCACCTAAGACCCTTTGGGAAAGCTGTAATGGCTTGAGGCTTATTAACATATTTATGGTACCAGTTGTGTGAGAGGTGGTTTGTTTCCCAAGTGTCTTTGGGAAGAGGTCTAGATGTCTTCGGGTGAGATGTGTGGTGGTTGTGGACCATGTGTTGGAGGGAAGTATGTGATATAGTTGTGGCCTATGTGTGTGCCGGCAGGTTGTGAGAGTGGGGCTTGTGGAAGAGTGGTTGTTCATGGATGTTCGATGTTAGGGATGAGTATTTAACCAGTGAAAAGTGGTTTAAGGGGCCCAAATTTTGATTTTCTTACTACTTTACTTTACTTCACTTTTGTTATTTTTTGAGTGTGACTTGGTGAGGTTGGGTGCTTAGTATACCTTTTTAGGTGCTTTTGAGTTTCTTTCATTTCCCCACAAGGGCATTAGTTTGCTCCACCAACTTGTGAAGGGGTGAAATTGGATTTTCTTTCTTAGTATACTTGTATGATCACCCTATGTATGTAAAATTAGTTTCAGGTTTCTAGGGAGATTATGTGAACCGTGTTGGACCTTACTTGCTCGGATGTTGGAGGTGGGTTTTTTTTTCTAATTCTTAGTTTTTTGGTACATAATTTGGAATTTTATAAGTATTTCAAGTATTTAAACTTTAAACATGAATGTGGGATGGATTTTGGATGCTTTTATATAAATTTCATGGTGTTTTTTGAGGATGATACATCTTATATCCTGATATTGATTACTATAAAATAGGAATTCTCTCCCATGTTTTGGAGACTATATACTATTGGTGTTGGTCGCCACCCTGGGTCCTATTGGACTTGGGACTCAAGGGTCATTATCTCTTTTTCATATTAACGAAGGAAGGTCAAGAAATATTTCCACCCCTTCCCTCATTTTGAAGTTGGAAGGTCATGAAATATTATATATTTGTAAAATTATTAATATTATGAAATTAAAAAATATTTCCAATCGTTATTCTAATACATAAAAAAACAATCTATCACCCATGTGAATGTGAAGACTTCTGCATCCTTGATGGTTTGGTATTTTGTTCTTCAGAGTAGTCTTTCGTTCTCAACCTCACTTATAGAATTATTAAAAAAAACCCTAATAATAATAATATTCTTATTTTTATCCTATAATAAATATAATATTTCAATGTAATATTTGTATTAACTACTATCATACATTGATAATAGTGTTTCCATGTTTGGGTAAGTTTAATCACATACATGAGGAATGTGACGAATTACAATCATAGGTAAAAAATGATATATAATTAGTGGTAATATTGAGAATATAATATCTATATAATTATTTTTTGGAGAAAGAATAAAAATTTTAATATTTAACCCTTATTTAGGATAAAATACATCTTTTATTAAAATTACTAAAATAATCTCTTCAACACTATCGTCACGAATCAAAACTAAAATGCTAATGAAAAAAGTTTAAATTTTTTAAATAATTATTATATATATATATATATATATTAGTTCTTTTAATAATATTATATTGATGAACTTTTAACTTTAAAACAATATATAGAACTATTTCATAACTCATACAGAATAATACAATTAAAAATAATATAATTTGATGATGGATATAAAATATAACTAAATTATATATTTTCAAAAAAAATTATTACACATATTTTTTATAAAAGGTTATCTATATGAATATGGTGTATGAATGTGTGATTAATATATTCATTTATATTATATGATAGGATACCATACATTTCAACTAATAATGAATATTGGAAAGGGTTATTACATCACATATTTTTCATCATGGTAATTTGAAGATAATTCACTACTTAATTCCTTTTTGTATTGTATATATTGGTTATGGATTTATTTGATCATAATTGTTCATGAAATATTATTAATTTTAAAGTCCATTTAATTTGTAATCATTCATGGGGTTTCAATTCAAAAAATAATGATGATTTATGGTTTATTGGTAAAATAATATTCATTGAAACTTATTCCATACATAGAAGGTTTTTAATTTTTTGAGGTGGATACTATAACCATGGATTAATTTTATTCATGTTATAAATAATATTAATTTTATTGATAAATAAGTATCTTATTAGACCATTCATGGTTTATAATATTTATGGTAATGATGTTTTATGGTTTTTCATCACTCAATACCATTTCATTGGGCTATAATGATTCATGTTGAATAGTATTATAATATTTTGGATATATTCTTTCCAATATGGAATTATGTTACACTCTCTATCAATTCATGGAAATATCAATTCACTCTTAAAAAAACATTTTTCAAAATATTCATGCATAAAAAATATGATGTTTGTAATGATATTGAGTCTCAATTTCCGTTCATTGGTACAATTTTTTATTCAAAAAATTTAATTTAAACTCTGGGTATAGTTACATTTTTGAAAATAATATATAAAACTATATTTTATTCATTTTATATTAAGATAAATTTAATTATTTAATATTTAATAGATTCTATAATAATAGTCCACTGGCCCTGAAGAATTTTATTGAATAAAATATTTTTCTTGATTCATGATTGTTCATATTTGAAGAAGTTCTAATAATACTTTTTAATAATTAGTGATATTTGAATTCCATTTCCCTTATTTTTTAGGCAATTACAATAGAAAAATAATTATTCATAAAAAAAAGAAGATGTTATGAATAATTCACATTATCTTCAACAGATATTTTTATCTTCCATACTAATATTAAATCTTTTTACCAATATTATCATATTCTAATATTAAAATTGAAATATTTTTTATTTCTAGTAATCAAAAACATTCTCAATAAAAATGTTCAATTTCATAATTTAATAATCTCTTCATGAGGTGGATTCAAATAAAATTACATTCTAATTATTAAAAATTACTTTCCCTTCAAAATTGTATATTTATCTTTATTCCCACATTGCATATGGAGATCAATTAATCCATTATCACTGAACTGTTATCTTTATTTATATTTAATAATGTTTTTTATAAATCATTTCATCTATCCTTATTTAAAATTACTTTTGATTATGGTACATAATTTTTTCCTTTATGCTACTTTTAAGAAGTGTTTATAAGATGCTATTTTTTGTGGATCCATTTTCATTTTACACATGAGAATATGTTTTTCCTAGAGAGTAATTGTATATGAATAATATTATAAATTCATATTTCAAATAACTAATTTGATAATTTAATGTTGTTGTCAATTAATTTAATTTTTTTTATTTTAATTCAAACCCATTGGAAATTATATCAAAAAATTAATTTCCATTATTTATCTATGATTTTAGAAATGAATGATTTCAGATGAAACAAAAATGTATGGATAATAATGGGTGACATACAATATCTATATATAATTAAATTGTTATGGATTTATATATCATGAGATAATATATCATGGGACATTTTTCATATGCTGATAAATTATAGGGTGATCCTTCATGTATATGCTCACAAACAAAGTGGTGAGAATTCATGGATAAGTTCACTAAATAATGGATTGAAATTAATGGAAACAATAATAAATTAAAGGTGGTTACATCTTAGATACGATCATAATTTATGGATATAATATTCATATACATTCATAAAATATAAAAATACCTAGTACTTCCACTACTACAAAAACGGGCAATATAAGCGCTAAAATTGGGCTTTAACAGCACTAGAAAAGTGCTGTAAAGCTCAGCGCTGATAAAGGGGGGGCCTTTAACAGCGATTTTTTGTGCTGTTAAAGGTGTCATTTAATGGCGTTTTTTTAGAGCTGTTAAAGGTTACGTTTAATAGCGCTGTTAAAGGATACCTTTAACAGCACTAAAAATGCGCTGTTAAATCCCTGCCTGCTCCAAATAAAAAATATGCCTCAGTACATCCTGCCGAACAGACCTGCAAAAAAACCAGTATATCAACCACAAACATGTCATCAAACGATCACAACCCAACCATTAAATAATTACATTGCCCCAAACACCCATAACAAAACCCAACCACAACCACAACCTTCATCTCAATGTACTCAACCGATCTAAACACTTAAGATGGATTTTACCCAAGACTATCTAATTCAAAACGACGATCATGTCATCAACCGACCACTTAATTTCTATGGTGCTCCTCACTATATGCTTTAGCTCACAAACACCACCATCTGATGTTTAACACCTCCATCATCGGGAAAGAACCTCTGGAACCCCACATGATATAAGGTTATTTCATGATGTTCAACCATAGCGATAGGAGAAGAGAAGGTGAAAGTCCTGTAGACGAACAACATCAACAATGAACATCCACCACCCTTTCACTATATACATCAAAATCATATCTTTAAGAATGTCCATGTGAATTTCTATCTTACTTCCATCGAGGATGATGTATGTTGGTCAACTAGTTTTGGAAATTGTTTATCTTCATCCATGCCTTGTACTTGCACCCATGAATTTGAAGCTGAGTATGCGTACATGATATTTGAGGCGGGGTTGACTTGTACACGTCACATATGACATATGAAACGTTTTCCTAAAGTGTCAACACATTCCGAAGGTGATTGGTCGTTTTCACGTATGTCAGTTGTTGATTTCACTTAAAAAGTAGTCCATTTTGAACAAAATAGAGGCACTTTGAGTGGTGTCGGCCACACCGGGCCTCGGATTGAGTCGGGTTTCACTCGTACACATCAAATATGACCCATGGATTGTTGTCCTTATGTTTCAATAGAATATGAATGCGTTTGGTCAGTTTATCGTATGTTAGTTGTTGATTTCTCACTTCAAAGTAAGTACATTTTGATCAAAATAGAGGCACTTTGAGTGGTGTGGGCCACACCGAGCCTCGGATTGAGGAGGGGTTGACTTGAACACGTCACATTTGACTCATGGATCATTTTTCTTAAGTTTCAACAGAAACCGAATGTGTTTGGTCGGTTTGGCGTATGAATGTAAAATATTGTCCATTTTAAACAAAATACATACACTTGGAGTGATATTGGCCACACCGCACCTCGGATTGAGGCAGGGTTGACTCGTACACGTCACATATAACCCCTGGATCATTTTACTAAAGTTTCAATACAGTCCGAAGGCATTTGGTTGGTTTCCCGTATGTCAATTGTTGATTTCTCACTTAAAAATAAATCCATTTTGAACAAAAGAGAGGCACTTGGAGTGGTGTCACCCACACCATGCCTCAGATTGAGTCGGGGTTGACTCGTACACATCAAATTTGACTTATGGATCGTTTTCCTTAAGTTTCAACAGAATCCAAATTCGTTTGGTCGGTTTTTGGTATGTTAGTTGTTGATTTCACTTAAAAATAAGTCCATTTTGAACAAAATATAGGCACTTTGAGTAGTGTCGGCCACATCTGGCCTCAAATTGAGGCAGGGTTGACTCATACACATCCAATTTGACCCATGGATCGTTTTTCCAAACTATTAACAGAATCCGAATGCGTTTGGTCAGTTTCACGTATGTCAGTTGTTGATTTCACTTAAAATTAAGTCTATTTTTAACAAAAACAGAGGCACTTTGAGTGGTGTCAGCTACACCGGGCCTCGAATTGATGTGGGGTTGACTCGTACACGTCACATTTGACTCATGTATCTTTTTCATTAAGTTTCAACGGAAACTGAATGTGTTTGGTCGGTTTGGCGTATGTATGTAAAATATTGTCCATTTTAAACAAAATACATACACATGGAGTGATACCGGACACACTGCACCTCGGATTGAGGCAGGGTTGACTCGTACACGTCACATATGACCCACGGACCATTTTACTAAAGTTTCAACACAATAAGAAGGAGTTTGGTTGGTTTACCGTATGTCAGTTGTTGATTTATCACTTAAAAATAAATCCATTTTGAACAAAAGAGAGGCACTTGGAGTGGTGTCAGCCACGCCGGGCATCAGATTGGGGCGGGGTTGACTCTTACATGTCACATTTGACTAATTTATCGTTGTCCTTAGGTTTCAACAGAATCCAAATACGTTTGGTTGGTTTCCGATATGTTAGTTGTTGATTTCACTTAAAAATAAGTCCATTTTGAACAAAATAGAGGCACTTTGAGTGGTGTTGGCCACACCGGGCCACAGATTGAGGTGGGGTTAACTCGTACACGTCACATTTGACCCATGAATCGTTTTTCTAATGTTTGAACAGAATCCGAATGCATTTGGTCAGTTTTCTGTATGTCAGTTATTGATTTCACTTAAAATTAAGTCCATTTTTAACAAAAACAGAGGCACTTTGAGTGGTGTCGGCCACACTGGGCAACGGATTGAGGCGGGGTTGACTCATACACTTCACATTTGACTCATGTATCATTTTACTTATGTTTCAATAGAAACCGAATGTGTTTGGTCGGATTGACGTATGTATGTAAAATATTGTCAATTTTAAACAAAATACATACACTTGGAGTGATACCGGCTACACCGCGCCTTGTATTGAGGCAGGGTTGACTCGTACACGTCACATATGACCCATGGATCATTTTCCTAAAGTGTCAACACAATCCTAAGGTGTTTGGTCGGTTTTCCTTATGACGGTTGTTGATTTCTCACTTAAAAATAAATCCATTTTGAACAAAAGAGAGGCACTTGGAGTGTTGTCAGCCACAACAGGCCTCAGATTGAGGCGGGGTAGACTCTTACACGTCACATTTGATGAATGGATCATTGTCCTTATGTTTCAACAGAATCCAAATGTGTTTGGTCAGTTTCCGGTATGTCAGTTGTTGATTTCACTTAAAAATAAGTCCATTTTGAACAACAGAGAGGCACTTGGAGTGGTGTCAGCCACACCAGGCCTCAGATTAAGGCGGGGTTGACTCGTACACGTCACACATGGGTCATGGATGGTTGTGAAAAAGTATCAACACAATCAGAAGTCATTAGATCAGATTGGCGTATGTACGTAAAATATTGTCCATTTTGAACAAAATACATACACTTGGAGTGATATCGGTCACACCGCACCTTGGATTGAGGTGGGGTTGACTCGTGCACATCACATTTGACCCATGGATCGTTTTCCTAATGTTTGAACAGAATCAAAATGTGCTTGCTCTGTTTGTCGTATGTCAGTTGTTGATTTCACTTAAAATTAAGTCTGTTTTTAACAAAACAGTGACACTGTGAGTGGTGTCGGCCACACCAGGCCTCGGATTGATGCGGGGTTGACTTGTACATGTAACACATGAGTCATGGATCGTTTGTTAAAATTATCAACACAATCAGAAGCCGTTAGATCAGTTTGGCGTATGTACAAAAAATATTGTCTAATTTAAACAGAATACATACACTTGGAGTGATACCGGTCACACCGCACCTCGGATTGAGGCGGGGTTGACTCGTACATGTCACATATGACCCATGAATCGTTTTCCTAAAGTGTCAACACAATAAAAAGGCATTTGGTCAGTTTCCCGTATGTTAGTTGTTGATTTCTCACTTAAAAATAAGTCCATTTTGAACAAAACAGAGGCACTTGGAGTGGGTTCTGCCACACCAGGCCTCAGATTGAGGCGGGGTTGACTCGTACACATCACATTTCAAGGTGAGTATAGATACATGATAGTTGACCTTCTTAGAGGAGTGTTTCTGGAAGAGTATAGAAGACACGAAGCAATGAAGATCATTAGAGTGTTGGAGCAAATGTGGTTGCTACAAACAATGTGGAAATCGGCTTGTGCAAGGCGGCCTAAGTTACAACTTGTAGGTATTGTACTTTATTTTTTTCTGGAGAGTTTAAGTTTAAATTCATTTTGTAATGATCATTTATAGCCATTTTCATTTAGGTTTTTTGGATAGCCGAGGGGAAAGGGTGGGGTCTTCAGACATTGGAGGAGATGTCGAAGGATGATTTTGTGTGTGAATGTGTTGGAGAAATGTTAACCCATGAAGTTCTGAAAGAGTCACTATTTAAAAGAAAGTCACAATTTTTGATACATCTCAAGATGGTCAGTTTAAAGACATTTTGAGGGAAACTACTAAAGACATGCTCAAATATGCACACATCCCCCACTTTTATAACATTGTCTACTACAATGATCTTCCAACCAAAATATTCATTAGAACGCTCATGATACATTGATCCAAAAGTGGGGGATGTGTGCATATTTGAGCATGTCTTTAGTAGTTTCCCTCAAAATGTCTTTAAACTGACCATATTGAGATTTATCTAAACTTGCAACTTTCTTTTAAATAGTGACTCTTTTTAGAACTATGTGAGTTAACATTTCTCCAACATATTCACACACAAAATCACCCTTTGACATATCCTCCAATGTTTGCAGACCCCACCCTTTCCCCTCAGCTATCAAAAAAACCTAAAAGACAATGGATAGTAATGATCATTCCAAAATTCATTTAAACTGAAACCCTCGAGAAAAAAATAAAGTACAATACCTGCAATTTGTAACATAGGCCGCCTTGCACAAGCCGATTGCCACATTATTTGTAGGAACCCCAATTTCTCCAACACTCTAATGATCTTCATTGCTTCATGCCTCTTATAATCTTCCATAAACTCTTCTTTAAGAAGGTAATCTATCTTGAATGCATACTCACCTTCATATGTGATGTGTACGAGTCAACCCCACTTCAATCTGAGGCCTGGTGTGGCTGACACCACTCCAAGTGCCTCTGTTTTGTTCAAAATGGACTTATTTATAAGTGAAATCAACAACTGACATACGGGAAACTGACCAAACGCCTTGGGATTATGTTGACACTTTAGGACAACGATTCATGGGTCATATGTGATGTGTACGAGTCAACCCCGCCTCAATCTGAGACGCGGTGTGGCCAGTATCGCTCCAAGTGTATGTATTTTGTTTAAAATGGACAATATTTTACGTACATACGGAAAAACGATCTAACAACTTTTTATTGTGTTGATAATTTTTTAAAATGATACATGACTCATGTGTGACATGTACGAGTCAACCCCGCATCAATCCGAGGCCTGGTGTGGCCGACACCACTCACAGTGTCACTGTTTTGTTAAAAATGGACTTAATTTTAAGTGAAATCAACAACTGACATACGGAAAACCAACCAAACGCATTTGGATTCTATTGAAACTTAAATAAAACGATCCATGGGTCAAATGTGACGTGTACGAGTCAACCTCGCCTCAATCTGAGGCACGGTGTGACTAGAATCACTCCAAGTGTATGTATTTTGTTCAAAATGGACTTATTTTTAAGTGAATTTAACAACTGACATACGAGAAACCGACCAAACGCCTTCGTATTGTGTTGAAACTATAGGAAAACGATCCAAGGGTCATATGTGATGTTTACGAGTCCACCCTGCCTCAATCTGAGGCGTGGTGTGACTGGTATCACTCAAAGTGTATGTATTTTTTTTAAATGGACAATATTTTACGTACATACGCCAAAATGATCTAACGGATTCTGATTGTGTTGATACTTTCGAAATACGATCCATGACTCATTTTGACATGTACAAGTCAACCCCGCATCAATCCGTGGCCTAGTGTGGCCGATACCACTCACAATGTCACTGTTTTGTTAAAAATGGACTTAATTTTAAGTGAAATCAACAACTGACATACGACAAACCGACCAAACGAATTTGGATTCTGTTGAAACTTAAGGATGACGATCCATGATTCAAATGTGATGTGTATGAGTTAACCCCACCTCAATTCAAGGCACGGTGTGACTGGTATCACTCCAAGTGTATGTATTTTGTTAAAAAATGACTTAATTTTAAGTGAAATCAACAACTGACATACGGGAAACCAACCAAACGCCTTCGTATTGTGTTGACACTTTAGGAAAATGATCCATGGGTCATATGTGATGTGTACGAGTCAACCCCACCTCAATCCAAGGCACGGTGTGATCGGTGTCACTCCAAGTGTATGTATTCTGTTTAAAATGGACAATATTTTACGTACTTATGCAAAACTGATCTAACAGCTTCTGATTATGTTGATACTTTTTCACAATGATCCATGACTCATTTTTGATGTGTACAAGTCAACCCCGCATCAATCCAAGACCCGGTGTGGCCGAAACCACTCACAGTGTCTATGTTTTGTTAAAAATGGACTTAATTTTAAGTGAAATCAACAACTGACATACGACAAACTAACCAAACGCATTCGGATTCTGTTGAAACATAAGGACAACCAAAATATGGATAAGAAAGGTCATGAGACATAGAGAAATTCACTACCCACATTCGAGAATGATCTGAAGCCCAAACCATGACAACATTATGTTTTTCCTTGAAAATTCTCTTGGCGAACTGGAATGGAAATAGCTGCACACATAAAGAGACAAGTAGAGACGCAAAATCATAAGAGTGAGTTTCCATTCCAGTTCTCCAAGGGAATTCTCACTCACTTGATGAAACA
Source organism: Viscum album (assembly GCA_963277665.1). Classification (NCBI taxonomy): domain Eukaryota; kingdom Viridiplantae; phylum Streptophyta; class Magnoliopsida; order Santalales; family Viscaceae; genus Viscum; species Viscum album. The sequence goes on along the minus strand of OY728155.1, from coordinate 1,343,936,145 downwards.
GAGGAATGATCTTTAAATCCGAATCATTGGAACAATTTCCTGCATTGGATGTTCTAAATGCCTGATTTAACATCCCATCTTGTTCATCAAATGGATTGGTGAACTTCCAATCTATCATGGAAGTTTCCGCATACATGCAACTAATGATTGGAGATTTTACTGGTTCATGCATGATATGAAGGTATTTTGGAGATTTTACTGGTTTTTTTATCCAATGGCCAAAGAAATGTGGTTCATCATTCTTGCATATTGCGGGTGCATTTCATCTATTAAAATGGAAAAATGACCCATTGGAGAAAGAATTTTTTTTTAATAATAATTAAATTTTTTCTACAAACATTTACATACAAGAATGTTTCATCTTTTTATCCACATGAACCCCTCTCAAAAATTTCCTCCAATTATACGCGTCTGCAACTCTTGCAATAAAAGTCAGATCTTTATGCTATTTCTGGACAATCTTGCATCAGGTATGCGGCCCACTAATTTATGAACATATCTACATCATCTTGTGAATATGACTCTTTTTAGAATTCATAATAGTACTGAAAAATATATAAATAAATAATTAATAAATAATTTAAATGAAATAGTACACTTTTTCAAAAATACCTTTTTAGGGATGATAGTTTGTCTATTGACAATGATCTCTCTCATGAATCTAAAAACATAATAACCGAAATCTTTGTCGTTTGTTTGTTTTGGAGACTGAAGAAAAATTGATCATGAGGAGAGTAAGTAACTTGTTTTGATATATGTTTGGATAGTGCAACTTTATTATATATACCCTGATATTTGTCCAGACGTATTACTTTCTCAGCTCCTTATGCTTAGCCACTGTCATCATACCATGATTTAGAAGATATGGGTACACCGCCCTATCATAACAGGATCCTCAGTAAAAGATAATATATATTATATAACATGATGTTTAGACCTACAACGTAGGATGTAGTGTCTTACAGATTGACAAAATACATCACATGTAGTCGGTTTGTTGGATATCCATGCTTTGAATCCAGAAAATAAATCTTGGGAGTATCCAAATTCACCGTAGTTAGTAGCCAATGTTTCCTAAATACACAAAAAGGAATAAGTAATGAAAGAAATAAAAATATAATTGATATTCTTTAATCGTAGAGTTTTATGCCTGCATGATTGGTATGAGGAAGAGTCGGTCATCTGTTATCTTACTGTCAAATTCTTTCAGCAAAGTAGTCGCTCTTTCCTTAATTTTTGATTATGATAATTGTATTTCTTGTGTTGATGTGATATGAGGACTGACGAGTCCGAATTTTGGATCATGAGGAAAACCCTTCAACTGATTTTCATATATACATCAACCAATAATATAAAATGTATTTAATAATAATTAGCACAACATATCAGCTTTTGGAAAAGCAACGAGGTTGAAAACATACCTCATATACTCATTTACCCTTGTGATGCCGAGCCACCCATACTCAATGATCTCAATTACATTCTCAGCAGCAAAAAAATCATGTATTTCCTCTCCATACATATTCTCTTCAAAAACAACTACACGGCTACAACCATTTCTCAACTTAGTATCCACATGAGTCTTCAATGCAATTAAATGTGGATAGAGAATAGGTGGTGTAATTCCGCTTTCAGTAGATCTTTTGGATCGGCTGGTCGATCCTTTCGATGCTCCTAATATTCCATTCCCCTCATCCCCTTTCTTCGTCTACAATAAAATTCATTGGTTCAGACCTTTTTTTTGTTAAAGGTTTGGCATAAAAAACTATAAATAAATACCTCTTTTTCGGCATGTAGTATCACAAGTTGTGATGGCCATGCAGTGAATGTCCCAATAGCCTGTTCGACTGTACAAATATCATCATCATCAAGTGGAACAGGTAGTTGTGTTTTTGGCTCATGAGCTACCGTAATCTTCACTTTCAGATGATCTTTTGGAAGTGGTCTATTGTGCAGCGTGTCTTCTGAGATGTTGAATACTGTAGCCCTCGCTACAAGGAGATAGGTGGTTGTTGAAAGATATAAATCACAATCATTATCACCCTACAAAAGATCAGTATAGGAAGAAATCAGTGTTTTCCTGCTTCACATTTCATCAGAACAGTTAATAGAATATTGATTACCACGGCTAAGACAGCTCTTTGAGGGGAATGGCTCGCCTCAAAGCTGGTGGGGTGTGGGGCAAGATCTTCATGTGCCGGTTGTTTCTGAGTTGTCTCTTATCTTGGCTTCTCACCCATTAAAGTTGCTAGAAACTCTCTCTGCCATTGATATTGTTCTTCAAGAGTTTTTATTATCTTTTTCATTGCTGTAATTTGTTTATTTTTTTCATCCTCTTTTTTTTCTCATAATATACTCAGGCTGTCACCACAAACCCCCCAGCTCTGATGCGACCGTATTGTTCTGGTCGCTTCAAAGCTGTCGCTAATATGTCTGCACCAACTGTATATAAGGCCCCAACCTTAAACCTTACTTAATCTTGAGTTATTACAAGATTACACATTGAGGATCTTTTCGGGTTTAGAGTTTTAGAGAATTAGATCATAAAACATGCATTACATTCCACATATAAAAAAGTGGTTACATAAAGATAATATTCTTCATTCCCATCAATGGAAACACATTTAAAATAAAACATGGATTATTTCTTGACACTTCCTTGACACTATCATCATATCATGTACCTTTCCCTTGACCTGTGAAAAACATTTCAAAAAAACATGGGATGAGCATAAAAAGCTTAGTATGGGTTATAAAAAAACATGGAAAGGAAACATGAGTTCATATATACATAAGAATGAAATCATACTTTACCCATAAAACATAGGAACTTCAACATACCTCATAAAATCATGAATAAATCATAGAAATCATAAGACATAAAGGTAACTTGAGGCATTCATAACATTCTTACGTTGGGAGTAACCCTCTTGGTTACGTTTGGAATACCCATCACAGTATATTCCCTAAAATATCTTCAGAGAAACCTTAACGTTTCACTCCTTCGCGTTACCCAATGCATTGGAGAGCTATAACGGGCTCACCCGCCCTTAGTTTATCACGGAACCACCCGTCTTCATAATAATGCCCAAGAACCATAACATAATCATATCACATAAAACATGCATAAAGGAAACATAAAATTTCCACATTTCAATCACGAGATATCAATACAAAACATTAACATAAAAACATTATGATAACCATTTTCAATACCAAAATAAAAGAAAAGTAAAACATGGTATTTATTTTTCTTTTAGAAAGAAGGTATGGCTTGTAGAGGAAGCTGAAACTCAAATAACGGTCACGACGGTGGAGAAGTCGTTGTCGCCGCATACGTACGACAAAAACATTCCATTTTGTCATTTAGTAAACACTTCGTATAAAAAAGATTCCTTTTGAATAAACATAAAAGTCAAAGTGTTTTATACACCGTATAAAAGAAAGTTGTGTATAAAATAAAATATGCCTCAACGAAAGGAGATTGAGACGAAGTCCCATACCTCGTATCCGACTTGACCCGACCGTTCTTTAATCTCCTGAATAATAAACTTGAGTTAATATATACTTGCTTATGAATCTTTTTCAAGTTCATTATTCCTTTTATACCATGTTATGAACATCATGTAATCAGTTAAGTTAATAATGTTCATTTTGTCAGTATTTGGTTCTTAAGTCAAAAATAGACTTCTTACACTTACATGTTGTTAATTTGGTCAAAGTTTCATTATATCCAGAATGGTATTCATGATGTAGATATCATATATGTAATATATATCCAGTACCTACATGCATTTATAATATTACATTATCATTTAGAGGTAAGAAATGAAATGCACCGTTCATGGAGACGGTAAGCCCTACGTACGCATGAACGCTACTTTCATTTCTATTTCATATTTTATAGAATGGAATCATAATGATATAAAGGTATATTATACTTCCAGTATAATATCATATATAATATCATAGTTCCATCCTTTATATGTCCCACATATGGTATTTAACGAATCAAATCACTTTGAGGGGGCGGTAGTCCGCACTTCCTAAAATGAAGATACCGTGTTTACCCATAATGGAAACCATAAATGTATGCCCAAAATGAAAAAACAGAAGCTTAAGGAAAACATAAACATATTATATATCACATATAAAAATAGTGACATCATAATGGCCACCTTTGAAGGTGTTAAATGAGTGTTGAACAATCATCGTTTCGGGAGGCAGAATTTCGCCATCCACGGAAACCGTATGTTCTTTAACCATTTGATGTAGTTTTGTGAGAGTGTAGCTCAAATAAATCTTATAACAACATCCTAGTATATTGAAGATACTGGTTTTGTTACAAAGGAAGTAAATAAAAAGAGTTTAGGGGGTTGGAGAAGCAAAATAAAACAAATGAACATGAGAGAATGAATTACCTTTAAAAGTGTAACTTATTTTGAGTTGAGCCTAAAGGATTCCTTTGAAAGGATTCTGCCCAAAGGGAATCCTCTAGGATGAGGATAGGGATGTGGAGAGAGTAAATGGGCAGGGTTTGGCCGAGCCAAAGGCTTGAGAAGTGTGTGAAATGAGGTAGAGGTGGGGGCCTTTTATAAGAGGAGAGGAGTGGCACTTTTGGAAAGTAAAGAAATATTACTTTATTTGAAAATGTGTTTCGGTTTCAAAAGGTCCCACATTGATATAATTCGTGGATAAGGTGATAAGGGTTCGAAATACACTCATCCAATTGGTTTTGGCCATGTGTAGTTCATAGAGTTTACATTATCTTTCCATTTTATTTAAATTGTCAAATAATGATGTCATCGCTGCATCATTATTATGTCATAAATAATTTAATTTATTTAATGTCTAAAAATCCTAAAAAAATACTATGATGTAGGAAATCTTTATATCTTTCCAATGACTATTTATAATCAAAAATCTGATCTTTATAACCCCATGTAAAAATTGTTTTCGTAAAACATCTCTTGTTTGTGTCATTTTTTACTTTAACATTTAATAAAAGTTATTTATGTCATTTCCAAACCAAAGTGTCTCCATGGGGTCCCCAAGTTGACCCATGGCTTGTCTTGTTCAGCCATGAAACAACCAATAAGGTTGGGACATGCGTCTAGGTCATTTACTATTATTAAAGCATTATTTATACCTTAAACTACCCTAATTACCACTAATCGCGATTAAAAACTTAATAAGTTACTATTCACCAAAAAATTATTTTAATCTCATTGACCCACATTTTACTTCTTAATTACAACCATGTATGTCGGATTTTCAAAATTCAATACACATTAGTGGTAAACTTTCATTTAACTGAAAAACCAGTTTGCTTGATTACCACTTAGTGGTTTCACTATTCATCAAAAATTGAAGTTTTTCAGAAAATTACCAAAAATTCACCCTAAGCTATATTTGATATTCCAAATTTAAAAATGAAGTCCATTTTACAAAATTCAAATCATATAAGTCACATTAATTAATTCAATAATTAATTCCCGCTGCCAGAGCAAATAGCGTGTTTTTACAAAACAATAAGTATCAAAAGATTGACACCAGTTTAAGTCTAATTTCAAAGTGAAATTGATTCCAATGACCACCATTGGATAAAATGGTAAACATATATTCTAATTTCACTTCAAAACAAATTAAAAACATAATCTAATCATATAAATAAATTAGATTAAAAAGCAGTTTTGATGTAAAATGCAGTATTTTTCACTATTCATTAAAAAATGAACATTGTCAGAAAAATACCAAAAATTCACAAAAAGTAAATTTTGATGTCCCAATCATAAAGGAGAAGTTTATTTTGACAAACATAGTTTATAAAATTGTCAAAATATAGATTCAAAAATGGTTTGCCATCAAAAGGCAGTAAAATAATCTTTTAAGAATATTAGTGTATTCCATGCATAAGATTGTATTTATTTTCATTTTAAGCCTCTATAACACTATCTTAATCATTAATAGACATAGATAAAAATATCTATTATTCATTACTTACTTGGGATGTTACATCCTTCCCCCCTTTAGAAAATTGCGTCCCCACAATTTATTTACTTATCGAATAAATGGGGGTACTTATCCCTCATTGCATTTTCAGATTCCCATGTTGCCTCTTCAATCATGTGGTTTTTCCACAAAACCTTTACCTGCTTAATCACATTATTCCGTAACACTTGCTCCCTGTGGTCAAGAATCTGGACCGGTTGTTCCTCAAAAGATATGTTCTCTTCCAGCTGAACTACCTCTGGACTCAAAACATGAGATGGATCTGGCATATACTTTCTCAACATCGAAACGTGAAAAACAGTGTGTACCTGAGATAAACTCCGAGGTAAAGCCACTCGGTATACAACTGATCCAACTCTCTCCAGAATTTCGTATGGTCCAACAAACCTTGGACTCAACTTTTCTTTCTTACCAAATCTCATCACGCTTTTCCAAGGAGAAACCTTGAGAAAAACATGATCACCTACCTCGAAAGATAAGTCCTTCCTCCGGTTATCTGCATAACTCTTCTGCCTGCTCTGAGATGTTCTCATGTGTTTCTGAATCAGCTGAACTTTTTCTGCCATCTCTTCTACCAATTCTGGTCCCATCAACTTCCTTTCACCCACTTCATCCCAGAAAGCTGGAGTTCGACACTACTTCCCATATAATGCCTGAAATGGTGCCATCTGTATGCTGGAATGAAAACTGTTATTATATGAAAACTCAACCAAAGAAAGATGTTGGTCCCAACTTCCCTGATAATCCATAGAACAAGCTCGTAGCATATCCTCCAATGTCTGAATTGTTTGTTCTGACTGCCCATCTGATTGAGGATGAAAAGCTGTACTAAAATTTAATTCAGTACCCAACGACTTCTGAAGCCCTTTCCAAAAGTTAGAAGTAAACCTCGGATCACGATCCGATACAATGGAGAGAAGAACTCCATGTAACCTGACTATTTCTTTAAGATACAAACGGGAAAGTAGATCAAGAGAGAAAGTATCTCGTATAGCAAGGAAATGAGCAGATTTGGTCAAGCGATCAACAATAACCCAGATTGCATTATTACCTCAAGATGTCTTCGGTAATCCAACAACAAAGTCCATGGATATATTCTCCCATTTCCACTCTGGCACTGGTAAAGGCTGAAGAATCCCTTTCGGTAACTGCCGCTCTGGTTTAACCTGCTGACAAGTCAAACACTTCACAGTAAAATCAGCAATATCTCTTTTCATTCCATCCCACCAGTAATACTCTCGCAGATCTCTATACATCTTAGTACTGCCCTGATGAACTGAAAACGGAGAACTATGAGTTTCACATAACAACTCTCTCTTCAACTGTGAATCACAAGGCACACACAATCTCGTCCCAAATCTCAAAACACAATCATTATCAATGATGAATTCAGGCAAATTACCTTTCTGAACCAGCTCTACCTTTTTCTGCAACTCACTATCTTGCTTCTGTGCTTGCTTGATTCTATCTGATAGAGATGATCTCACTGATACTTGAAACAAAACAGAAGGACTTCCTGCACCAACAACTGTTATGCCAAAGTTCATCAAATCCTTAACCAAAGGATCCCGTTCCAAACGCAACATTGTTAATGAAGCATTACTTTTTCGACTCAAAGCATCAGCCACTTTATTTGCTTTTCCCGGATGGTAATGAATTGTACAATCATAATCCTTGATTAATTCCAGCCATCTCCTTTGTCTCATGTTTAACTCTTTCTGAGTGAATATATACTTTAAACTTTTGTGATCGGTATATATTTCACACTTTACTCCATACAAATGATGCCTCCAAATTTTTAAAGCAAAAACAACAGCAGCTAATTCCAAATCATGTGTAGGGGAATTTACCTCATGAGTTTTCAACTGTCGTGAAGCATATGAAATTACCTGATCATTCTACATTAGGACGCAACCACGTCCTTTCAATGAAGCATCACTGTATATAACAAACTCACCATTCCTGGAAGGTAGTGCCAAAACTGGAGCATTCACCAATCTTCTTTTCAATTCCTGAAAACAATCATCACATTCTTTTGTCCAGATAAACTTAACACCCTTCCAAGTTAGCTTAGTCATTGGACTAGATAACCGTGAAAAATTTCTAACAAACCTTCGGTAATAGCCCGCCAAACCAAGGAAGCTACGAATCTCGGTTACATTTGTGGGTCTTGGTCATTCTTCCACAACTTTTGTTTTTGCAGGATCAACAGTTATTCCATCTTTAGAAACAATGTGACCAAGGAAAGAAATTTGTTGCAACCAAAACTCACACTTTCTGAATTTCCCATACAGTTTCTTTTCTTTTATGGTTTGCAAGATAACCCTTAAATGTTTTTCATGCTCCTCTTTACTTTTAGAAAACACAAAAATATCATCAATGAAAACCACCACAATCTTATCTAGGAACTCATGGACAATTCTATTCATTAAGTCCATGAATACAGCAGGTGCATTGGTTAGCCCAAAAGGCATTACTACAAATTCATAATGGCCATATCTCGTACGGAACGCGGTCTTCGGAATATCTGCCTCCTTTACCTTCAGCTGATGGTACCCCGATCTCAAGTCAATCTTTGAAAAAAACTGATCTCCCTGGAGCTGATCAAACAAATCATTGATATGAGGCAAAGTATATTTGTTATTAATAGTGATATTATTCAAGGATCTATAATCAATGAAAAGTCTCATAGAACCATCTTTATTTTTAACAAATAAAACAGGAGCACCCCATGACATCAAATATCTTCTCCAGTGCTTTAATCCACCCTTCAGCTAGAACAGGGTCAGATGATCCTCTGAATGATGGTGGATGTTACCTCATGAAATGTTCCACCACTGACATGTTCCTCTGTGTTTGTTCTGGCTGATCTCGTGCATGGATACCACCGCCATTTATCGCTTGAGTCAACTGCGCCATTACTGCAACAAACTATTCAGTTCCAATTCCGACCATCTCAGGATGCTGATTCGGAAGGTTATTTCCTTCTGTATGCCTTCCTAGAACTGCTTCCCTGTTTCCTCTGTGGAAAACCATTCTGAACAAACATGTCTTAGATGAAGCAACATGGTAATCTTTAAATGCTATATCATTTCGAAGAAAAAAAAATATTTTTGGATAATCATTTAATAGAATTCTAACTCTTAATTTTATCTAAACCGACCTCTGATACCAACTATAAGGCCCCAACCTTAAACCTTACTTAATCTTGAGTTATTACAAGATTACACATTGAGGATCTTTTCGGGTCTAGAGTTTTAGAGAATTAGATCATAAAACATGCATTACATTCCACATATAAACAAAGTGGTTACATAAAGATAGTATTCTTCATTCCCATCAATGGAAACACATTTAAAATAAAACATGGATTATTTATTGACACTTCCTTGACACTATCATCATATCATGTACCTTTCCCTTGACCTATGAAAAACATTTCAAAAAAACTTGGGATGAGCATAAAAAGCTCAGTATGGGTTATAAAAAAATCATGGAAAGGAAACATGAGTTCATATATACATAAGAATGAAATCATACTTTACCCATAAAACATAGGCACTTTAACATACCTCATAAAATCATGAATAAATCATAGAAATCATAAGACAAAAAGGTAACTTGAGGCATTCATAACATTCTTACGTAGGGAGTAACCCTCTTGGTTACGTTTGGAATACCCATCACAGTATATTCCCAAAAATATCTTCGGAGAAACCTTAACGTTTCACACCATCGCGTTACCCAATGCATTGGAGAGCTATAACGGGCTCACCCGCCCTTAGTTTATCACGGAACCACCCGTCTTCATAATAATGCCCAAGAACCATAACATAATCATATCACATAAAACATGCATAAAGGAATCATAAAATTTCCACATTTCAATCACGAGATATCAATACAACACATTAATATAAAAACATTCTGAAAACCATTTTCAATACCAAAATAAAATAAAAGTAAAACATGGTATTTATTTTTCTTTTAAAAAGAAGGTATGGCTTGTAGAGGAAGCTGAAACTCAAATTACGGTCACGACGGCAGAGAAGTCGTTGTCGCCGCATACGTACGACAAAAACATTCCATTTTGTCGTTTAGTAAACGCTTCGTATAAAAAAGATTCCTTTTGAATAAACATAAAAGTCAAAGTGGTTTATACACCGTATAAAAGAAAGTTTAGTATAAAATAAAATATGCCTCAACGAAAGGAGATTGAGACGAAGTCCCATACCTCGTATCCGAATTGACCCGACCGTTCTTTAATCTCCTGAATAATAAACTTGAGTTAATCTATACTTGATTATGAATCTTTTTCAAGTTAATTATTCCTTTTATACCATGTTATGAACATCATGTAATCAGTTAAGTTAATAATGTTCATTTTGTCGGTATTTGGTTCTTAAGTCAAAAATAGACTTCTTACACTTACATGTTGTTAATTTGGTCAAAGGTTCATTATATCCAGAATGGTATTCATGATTTAGATATCATATATGTCATATATATCCAGTACATACATTCATTTATAATATTACATAATCATTTATAGGTAAGAAAGGAAATGCACCGTTCATGGAGACGGTAAGCCGTACGTACGCATGAACGCTACTTTCATTTCTATTTCGTATTTTATAGAATGGAATCATAATGATATAAAGGTATATTATAATTCCAGTATAATATCATATATAATATCATAGTTCCATCCTTTATATGTCCCACATATGGTATTTAACGAATCAAATCACTTTGAGGGGGCGGTAGTCCGCACTTCCTAAAATGAAGATATCGTGTTTACCCATAATGGAAACCATAAAGGTATGCCCAAAATGAAAAAACATAAGCTTAAGGAAAACATAAACATATTATATATCATATATAAAAATAGTGACATCATAATGGCCACATTTGAAGGTGTTAAATGAGTGTTGAACAATCATCATTTCGGGAGGCAGAATTTCACCATCCACGGAAACCGTATGTTCTTTAACCATTTGATGTAGTTGTGTGAGAGTGTATCTCAAATAAATCTTATAACAACATCCTAGTATATTGAAGATACTGGTGTTGTTACAAAGGAAGTAAATAAAAAGAGTTTAGGGGGTTGGAGAAGCAAAATAAAACAAATGAACATGAGAGAATGAATTACCTTTAAAATTGTAACTCCTTTTGAGTTGAGCCTAAAGGCTTCCTTTGAAAGGATTATGCCCAAAGGGAATCCTCTAGGATGAGGAGAGGGATGTGTAGAGAGTAAATGTGTAGGGTTTGGCCGAGCCAAAGGCTTGATAAGTGTGTGAAATGAGGTAGAGGTGGGGGCCTTTTATAAGAGGAGAGGAGGGGCACTTTTGGAAAGTAAAGAAATATTACTTTATTTGAAAATGTGTTTCGGTATCAAAAGGTCCCACATTGATATAATTCGTGGATAAGGTGATAAGGGTTCGAAATCCACTCATCCAATTGGTTTTGGCAATGTGTAGTTCATAGATGTTACATTATCTTTCCATTTTATTTAAATCGCCAAATAATGATGTCATCGCTGCATCATTATTATGTCATAAATAATTTAATTTATTTAAAGTATAAAAATCATAAAAAACTACTATGATGTAGGAAATCTTTTTATATTTCCAATGACTATTTATAATAAAAAATCTGATCTTTATAAACCCATGTAAAAATTGTTTTTGTAAAACATCTCTTGTTTGTGTCATTTTTACTTTAACATTTAATAAAAGTTATTTATGTCATTTCCAAACCAAAGTGCCTCCATGGGGTCCCCAAGTTGACCCATGGCTTGTCTTGATCGGACATGACACAAACAATAAGGTTGGGACATGTGTCTAGGTCATTTCCTATTATTAAAGCATTATTTATACCTTAAACTACCCTAATTACCACTAATCGCGATTAAAAACTTAATAAGTTACTATTCACCAAAAAATTATTTTAATCTCATTGAACCACATTTTACTTATTAATGACAACCATGTATGTCGGATTTTCAAAATTCAATACACATTAGTGGTAAACTTTCATTTAACTGAAAAATCAGTTTGCTTGATTACCACTTAGTGGTTTCACTATTTTTCAAAAATTGAAGTTTTTCAGAAAATTACCAAAAATTCACCCTAAGCTATATTTGATATTCCGAATTCAAAAATGATGTCCATTTTACAAAATTCAAATCATATAAGTCACATTAATTAATTCAATAATTAATTCCCGCTACCAGAGCAAATAGCGTGTTTTTACAAAACAATAAGTATCAAAAGATTGACACCAGTTTAAGTCTAATTTCAAAGTGAAATTGATTCCAATGACCACCATTAGATAAAATGGTAAAAATATATTCTAATTTCACTTCAAAACCAATTCAAAAAATAATCTAATCATATAAATAAATTAGATTAAAAAATCAGTTTTGATGTAAAATGCAGTATTTTTCACTATTCATTAAAAAATGAACATTGTCAGAAAAATACCAAAAATTCACACAAAGTAAATTATGATGTCCCAATCATAAAGGATAAGTTTATTTTGACAAACATACTTTATAAAATTGTCAAAATATAGATTCAAAAATGGTTTGCCATCAAAAGGCAGTAAAACAATCTTTTATGAATATTAGTGTATTCCATGCATAAGATTGTATTTATTTTCATTTTAAGCCTCTATAACACTATCTTAATCATTAATAGACATAGATAAAAATATCTATTATTCATTACTTACTTGGGATGTTACACTGTAGGAGTACCTGACTCCTATGACTATAGGATATAAGAAAATAAGTAATTATTATTATGTAATAGAAATTTAAAACAAAGCATTTTTTCGTGTCATACTTACACATATTTCCAACACTTTTTGTGTGTTTTCATCAACTAGATTCCCTTCCTTGTCCACACGTTCCTCCTTCCATAGCACATGACGAGGGATGGATGTGTGTTTGGTTTCAGAGGCATCAATCAACATATAAATAGAGAAATATTTCTATAAATTTGTTTCTTTACACATAACAATATCACTGTAAATTTAAAATACACACAATTTTCATTTCTAGTGAGTCATACCTCATCCTTGATTTATGATAGGGTTATGTCGGTTTTGATGCGCGTTCCTTGTTTTAAGTACTGAGTTGCTGTTTCATAAATGAAATATTGACAATCAAAGTGATGAATACATGTATATCCTCAAACAACATATTATCAGTCACAATGTACCTGAAACTTTTGATCCCCACGATGACCAACAAATGAATCCCATGATTCTTGGGATATCAAGTGAGTGAATACAATGGGTGGGTGCGGGTTTATTTTACCCTTGGAATCTTTCAGATGATATTTTGTAAGAAGAGTGCGAAAACCTCGATGAAACCTTCTCGCAAGCCTGAGTACATAAGTCTTGTGTGAATCATCTACTACAAATGCACTCTGCAATGGATTGTGAAGAGTAAGACATTGTTTCATTTTTTTATTTTCTAGTAAATTAAAGAAATGATATCAAAATGTTACCGTAATTTCTTCCCACATCACAGCCTTCAGGCCGGATGCAACATGGTGCCATGAGTTATGTCAATCGGCACGCGTTTCCAAGTGACAATTCCAATGTAACTTCTAAACATTTCCTTGTTGGGGTTAACGTTTTGGCCACGTGCATTCCACCCAACATCAAATTGGATTCCTTTTCTCTTTGCCTTTAGAAAGTTAGCCAACACTGTTAAACTACAATGCACCTAATTTTTCTGCGATGCCGCTCCTTTATCCCCAACCATTTCGTCTATATCCACATCATCAATGTTTTCATCTAAAATGCAAGCATTAGCATGTTCAGATTGTTGTTGGACTTCAACAAGCGGAGCACCAATAGCAGCAGTAGCAGCACCACCACCAACAACAATAGGTTTAGGTTGAGAGGCTTGAGAGGATTGAGAGGCTTGTTCAGAAGTAGCAGCAGCAGAAGTAGCAGCAGCAGAAGCAGTAGCAGCAGAAGCAGCAGCAGCAGCTTGAGAGGCTTGTTCAGCCTCAAGGTTAGGAGCACCAGAACATGCAGAAGTCATTTTCTACAAAAAAAGGTTTAACACTTAAGTTGGATTACATAAATGAAATAATGATAAGATAATAACATGAGATAACAAGATCTATATTACAAACAAAATATAACCTGTTTATTGAACTCTCTTTTTTTCAAAGGCTAAAGGGATTTGACACCTCTATCGATAATACAAATCCCTTCATTATGGTCTCCTCTAACATAAAAAACGTCATCTTAATTGGGACCGCTGCGAAATGATTGCGACGTCTCACTGAAAGGATCATCCTCTATTGAATTTTCATCGGACCCTTCAGTATTTTTGGACGATAACAGAACAATCGACCACTTTCAGTTTGCAGGGTCTGGCACATAAAATACTTGTACCGCTTGTGATGCCATTATAAATTATTCGTCTTTGTACCCTTCTTTACTGAAATCAACTTTCACAAATCCCAATTCATCTATTTTAACACCACTGTTGTTATCAACCCAATTCCATTGAAACATTGGCAATTAGAATGTTGTATAATCCAACTACCATATTCTTTTGATAATTTCAAAGTATGACATATTCACATAAATTGGATTTCTATCCTTACTACCAGAAACATGCATCACTTCAGCCACAAGTGTTACTCCACTATTTTTCATGGTACTATCTTCATCATGTTTATCTGTATAGAATGTATAACCATTAACTACATAACCATTGTAAGATAATACATACATGCTTGGTCCGGCAGCTAGCCATCGAAGTCATTCTGAAATTGAATTCGGATTTTCGTCTAACTCCGTAAAAATATGGTCTCGAAACCATCCTATAAACTGGTGATTATGTGTATTTGATATCCATTTTTCATCCCTTGATGGATTAAACTGTCTCAAAATTTTATTGTGGGTTTCTATATATGGAGCATCCTCCCAACTGTTATGAAAAACATTAAGGTGAGCCTGCTCCCGATCTGTAATATTGATTGTCACAACATCTCTTCTAGAAATTCCCTCACCCTCAATGCATCCATTATGATGAGATTTAGGCAGAACAATGCTTTCCACATCAGATAGGTATTTGGTACAAAATTCAATGGCTTCCTCAACAATATATCGCTCCACAATACAACCCTCTGGCTGACTTCGATTTTTGACATACCCTTTAAAAATCTTCATATACTGTTCAATGGGGTACATCCATCTATAGTGAACAGGACCACAAAGTCGAACCTCTCTCACCAAATGAACCATCAAATGAACAATCTTATCAAATAATGTTGGCGGGAAGAATATTTCAAATTCACATAATATGATGACAATTTCTCTTTCTATAGATGGAAATTTCGCTGGGTCTAAAACATTGATGCATATTTCCTTGAAGAAGAAACAATGTTTGGTTAACATATGATGAACATTCTTGGGAGAAATGCAACGTAAATCTATAGGAATTAAATCTTGCATCAAAACATGGATTTAATGTGATTTCAAACCTTTTAACTTCAAATAATTCATTGAAACAATGTTTTTGATATTTTATGAATACCCCTCTGAAACCTTTAAATCATTGAAGAAGTTGAAAAACTGATATCTATCATTCCTAGAAAGAGTGTACGCAGCTAGAGGAAGAAATGTTTGATTTTCACCCTTCACGGGAGCCAACTCTTCTCTTATTCCCATGTCAACCATGTCAAACCTTGCCTAAATTCCATCCTTTGTTTTGCCAGGCGCATTTAGCAATGTTCCGATAACACTGTCACATACATTTTTTTTTCACATGCATCACATCATGAAAATATCTGACGTACAGATATTTCCAGTATGGTAATTCAAAAAAAATTGATCACTTTTTCCAACCGATTTTCGTAAGGTATTTCGAAAATGGTTTACCAAAAACAGTGTTCATGTCTTTTACTTTCTAAAACAGCTGATCACCTGTTAGTGGAGACGGTGTTTTGTTTTGTTCTGAACTTCCATTGAATGATGTCGTCCAATATCGGAACTTGTGTCGATGGGGTATAAATATATGATGTCCTATAAACACAGATTTCGATGAATGTTTCAACCTAATTGATTATGTATCTTCTTCGCACAGAGGACACCCTTGAGTTCCTTTAATGCTATAGCCTGAAAATTTTCCATATGCAAGGAAATCATTTATCGTCCCATACAACATCGCTCTCAACATGACGTATTCTTTTTCATAAGCATCATACAATATAACACCTGAATCCCACAGTAACTTCAAATCCTCGATCAAGGGAGCCAAATATACACCAATATCATTACCTGGTTGTTATGGTCCTGATATAAGCAAAGATAACATAATAAATTTCCGTTTCATGCATAACCAGGGTGGAAAGTTATAATTTACCAACATAACAGGCCAAGTACTGTGAGTTCTGGTTTGAAAACCAAAAGGATTCACTCCATATGTAGATAACGCAAGACGCAGGTTTCTCGGCTCATTTCCAAAATTCAGGATACTCATGATCAATTCTCTTCCATTGAGGAGAGTCGTCCAGGTGACGTAATTTTCCATCTTTATTTCTTTTATCTGCATTCCACGACAATTGTCTTGCAGTTTCCTCACTTCCATATAAATGCCTAAACTTTGGAATGATTGGAAAGTACCATACAAATTTCATAGGACTGTGTTCATCTTTCTTGTATCGAGAAGCACCACAATTTGGGCATTCTGTATGTGATTTTTTCTCCTTGAAAAACAATATACAGTCTTTCGGGAAGGCATGTATTCTTTCAAAAATCATACCCATCGAGCTTAGCATTTGTTTAGCATCATATGTCCGTCTTTGGAGCTCATTATCTTCTGGAAGCATGTCATTCAAAAGAGAAAGTAGTTCCGTGAAACTAACATCACTCCATCCGTTGCCTGGTGTCAATTTATACAACTTCAGTACAGCTGACAATGCAGTATATTTAGTGAAACCAGCATACAATGGCGTATTTGCACAACTCTTTAACTTCTCAAACAATTTTGGGCAATCACGGAGTTCATGTTCAACTGTCCTTGTCATTTCCTCAATACGATCTTCATCATCATTGACATCTATAATCACATCCCTTATATGGTATTATTCATTATCCATATTTGTAATCATATCTGATGATCCATAAAATACAGTTTTATTCTAGCCAGTAGCTACATTCGCTTTTTCCCCATGTTTATTCCAACATTTATAACTCCGATCTATTTCGTGACATATCAAATTTTCTTCCAACTCCTCTGGAGTAATTAGTCTAGAATAACAACAACGTAAACATGGACAATGGATTTGAGAAGGATGTGTTGCATGATACTTTCCAAAATTGATGAACTATTTCACTCTGTTCTCATACTCTATTGTCAAACGATTATCATCCATCCAATCTTTATTCATCTCCATCCTATTTGAATCTGAAATATTATTATTTATGATTCAAATAAAAAAACAAGACTTCCAAATAAAAAGTAGCAGAGAACCACTTCCTTATAAAAATATATACTAATATAGCCTAACCATTTTCAATAAATATTTGGAAATCAACAGAACCAGGATAGACCCCCATGAAAATGAACACACTTTCCAGCCCCCTTACCAATAGTTCTAGAACCCACCACCCTACAACAAAACATTAAACATCCTTTTAACCACTGCTACTAGTCACCACATTTATAATAAACATTAAACATCATGGATGAGTCTTGGTGGATCTTAGAAAGGGGTTAAATCCATGTTTAAGATATATGTTCCCTATAATATAAAGTCATATTATTGATTATGGATGAGTCTTGGTGGATCTTGGAAAGGGGTTAAATCCACAAGAAGCATTTATAATTTCCAACCAATCCCATTATCCAAACCAAAATCCAACCATTTCTATAATTATTAAATAATTATTACTTCACTACCTAGGCTTCTAGCATAAAGAAACCATACATAAAATGTAGCTCATTATTCCCATCGAATCATTGACTCACCGCCCCAAAAGAATGACCAAACAAATCATTACTTCACCACCCCAAAAGCATGGCCAAACAATCCATCACCTTTCCACCCAAAAAGAAAAACCAAATGTATCATCCCCTCATAACCCAAAAAGCATGGCAAAACAAACCATCACCTCTATAAACCAAAATCTTGAAAAAACAAACCATACATAATCCCATAACACATCAAAACCAATTATCGTGTCCCCCAATAGCATGACGACACATCACAACACATCAAAGACCATTTTATAGATTTAACAAAGGGACTTTTAACACATTTCACTTTACTTTAAGAGTGTCATCACACATTCCATAAATCCAGGGGAAAGCATTTCATTAGACAAATACAAGTGGTTATCCAATTTCCATTTTGGGGTGATATCACAACAACATGAAAAAATGATTCTATATGATAACAAATACAGTGAAATAAAGGGCGCCCAATATCCATGATTTTTAGTGGGGTATTCAGTTCGTACAAACACAACATCACAATAATATCAAAGCTGTAAAAGTACAAGAATCATTAACCCTTCCCCTTGAATTTAAATTAACATATTAATTTATCTTAATTTGGCTAGTGCAAACCATCCCCAATGATAGATAAGAGTAAACCGCTCCTGCATGAAACAAAAAAGTGAGAAATGAAGGAATTCAAAACCTCAAAGAAGGTTTTCCAACTCACTATGAACAAGAAATGCCAATAAATTACAACCGCATGAAAAACCTAAAGATCAACCTATACTGAAAAACAATATTTAGTTCATCCACTGACCTTGGGTGAAGAAATCGGAATTCCAAGGAAAACTCAAGGTGAGGGAGCCTTCTACACTGCCTGGAAGATGCGACCGCCGGAGTGGGGGTGCACGGGAGGAGCTGCCAACCGTTGAAGAGGAGGAGTAGGGTTCGGAAGGGAGGAAGATACACGGAAGAGGGTCGAGGATAAGGAGAAAGAGTACAGTGGAGGTCCGGAAAAGGGAAGATTTTGGGGAGGGAAGCAGTCACAAGGGTACAGTACCGTGAGAGCTTAGGGCACGATGAAAAAGAGGAGACTGTCTGCCTCATTTTAATAAAATAGGAGACATTTTTTAACAGCGCTTTTCTAGCACTGTTAAAAACTATCCTTTATCAGCACTAGAAAAGTGCTAATAAATATGCACTTTATCAGCGCTTTTTGATTAGCGATAATAAAGGTGGTTCTTTGTTTTCCCATTTTTGTAGTAGTGTTCTGTTTGTGAAAATATTCCTTTCTATACTATGTTTCAAGGGGATTATATACTTCCATTTCATTGGCTTCGGGGGGTTTTGTATTGGTGCATGAAATATTTTTTATATCCTTTTCTCTCTTCATATCAATTTCCTAGATCTTGTTAGGGGAAAAAATCATGATTTTCATTATTTCAGGACCCCTGACTTTGTTTCCCCTTGTCATTATATGAATAAAAATATATATTGTATTTTGTTAGTTTATTAATCTAATGAATCCAAACACTTATTCATGGTATATTATTTTTCATTTGATATTACATTCCATTATTTCATGATTTATTGTGAACATTTACAATTCCATGCTTTTTTATATGATATCTCTCTACTACACTTTTTTCTGATATGCATATGATATAACCCATGATTAATGTTTTATGAGTTTTTTCCTTAGAAAAAATGTTTTTATCACTCCATTATTCTCTTTGAATTTAATATTTTATGAATACATGTTTAATTATGATAAGCCTATATGTGATTATTTTTTTTCTTAGTTCTATAAAAATGATCAATCAAATACTAAGATAAATTTCATATGTAGTTGATAGTAAAAGACAATTAAATATTTATTAATGGGATATTGCTATAAATTTGAGAAATATTATTTAACAAATGGAACTAAATATGATTAAAGTATTTTAATATTAGATCATGAAACTTTATATAAAATCATAGGTTTAATTATGTGTATTTATATGCACACTAGAGAGAGTGTGTGTAAGGAACATCAATTTTTATTAGAGAAAGGATTGTTTTTTGGTATTATGATCATATATCATTCCAAAAAAATACACTAGTTATAAAAATATTGTATGATAACATCCTATAATTTTAATAATATTTTCAATATGTGGTTTTTCTAAAATTAAATTGATGTCAAAAAACTATAATTTCGAGGTTGTTTTGGCATAGATGAACATTGGTGTAATCACCATGATAAATGGATGTTCATGTATAAACTCCAACTTTACATAGTTCTTCATGAGTTGTCTAAGGATTATATACCATGATAGATACTTCAATGTAATATTCTTTGGTTATTCACATGATATGTATGAACAATTATGAAGCATTAATATGGAATTTGATGAACTAGAATATAGTTATTAATGTATGAAAATATAAACTAAAAATTACCAAGGATGACCCAAGTTATATAAAGATTTATTATGTTGATACAATTATATAAATGTTCAATTGAACTTAATATTGGTTGAAATAAAAGTGTTATTTGAGAGGAAATGTTAGGATTGATTTTTCATATTCATATTTAATTTACACTAATAGTATCAAAACCATTTTGGATATATAATTTCATTTAGAACCAGATACTAAAAATGAAGATGAAAAAGTAATTTCTCTATAAAATCATATAGAAAATAGTTTCATAGACATATATAAAATAGTTATCTTTATATATCTTCATATAAAATAAATTTTGAGTCATGAAAATATTTTAGATACCCATATATATTAACCTATAAGAATAATGAAGGCTTTATAAAATAACGTTATATCAACTAATTAAAAATTATTAAATTTAAAATTTATTTTATTAGTATTATTTAATATGTAAAATTACTATTCAATATCTACCAAATACACAATTTATTAATAAAATAAATTGACCAATTTTATATTCATATTATTATAACATAACATATTTGAATATATTAAATTTTATTAAAATATTATTTAAAAATGAAATTATTATGAAATATATTGAGAACACATAATGATTAAAAATTCTATTTTTTAATAAAATAATTTTTCTTTTATATATTTAGTTTTCTTATATAATATAAATATAAATTTATTTTGAATATGAAATATAAAAAATGAGAAAAAAAATTAAATCCAAAATTTAAATATTATCTTATGGTGTTTATTGGGATTTTTTTAAATAAATTATTTTTATGTGGATCGAAATGTATTGTTTTTAACAAAACAATAGTGTTTATGAATTTATCGATAATTAAATATAACCATAAAATCAATAACTATTTTTTAATATAAGTAATTTACTAATTAAGTGAAATGGTGCCTTTAAAAAATACTATTTTAATTTATAAAACCCCTAATTATCATATTTAATATTTAGTAATATTTTTCTAATAAAAAATATTATTATATTTATTTCATTAAATTTAGTTTTTAGTATGTAAAATTGTTTTTTAGATCATTTTATGCCACAAAAATCTAATTCAAATAATAATTTACTATTTTTCATCTTTAAAATAAAAAAAGTATACTTTTATTCTAAAAATAACATTTATTATTAAAAATACACTTTTTCTAAAAATTTATTTATACGTGTTAGATATGATAATATGAAAATTAATGTTTCTTACAAATTGTAATTATATTAAGTAATATTTATTAAATATTTTCAATAATAATTTATAAATTATGTTTTATTTACAAATTTGTTTATTTATTAAGTGTAAATTAATTAATAAAAAAGTAATAACCATGGTGAAAACCAAAATTCATAAAATTAAAAAATTAGACTGAATGATAAAAATACTTTTTATAAAATGTGTAAAATGTAGTTTTTTAGGAAAATAAACCTTATGTCATCCTCTACTCCATTATCTTCTACATTGGTAGCATTAGGATAATGGAACATGTGCTATCATTATATTGAAATGATATATTTACCAAAATGTAATTCCCTTCAACTATGAGATAATATTTACACCACCCCATTTATCTATTAATTATAAAAATTTATTTCAACTAAAAATATTCTATTTTATATTATAAAATCTATCATAAGGTCCTTGAATCCTTAACCCTAAAAGATACCATGCCTTGGAGATTTTAGTTGTTACCGAAGGGTGAATGGATAAAGGGAGACATTTTATTTTCAATTAAGGCCTCTTATGTAATATTTTATTATACCACCTAAAAGATGTTATCAATAAAATTATCATAAATTATGTTTTTCAATTTTGAAATGAATTTAGTAAAATAATGTAATTTTTTTATCCGAAATTAATATAAAATAATTTGAATAATTAATACATTACCTTTTGTACATGTGAATTATCACCAACTTTAATAAAATTCTTGAATTAGAACTACTACCTTACCTGGATGGTTCTAAAATTATATTAAGATGAATAGTACAACATTTACAAAAGATATTTATATTATTAAATATAAAACCAAACCTTTTTATAATATTGATATATAGAAAATGAACAACAAACTTATGTATACAAGTTGACTACCACATCCATGAATGTGACACATTTAATTTTTAACTATAAAAATTTCGTACATGTACATATATCATATAAGATGATCCATTATCATAAAAAAACTAAATATCATCATTATACTTCTAAAATAATGATAGTATGATAAATTAATCACTTTCATAACCCAACATGCCCATAAAATATAACATGTTCTTGTTTTGATCTATTTAAACACCAAAATAAAAAATGATATTAATTTATATAGTGGCTAACTACATAAAATAAATTACTTTAATATTGGAAAATAGTAAATAAATAATTATTTTTTTTCATTAATTAAAATGGAAGCGTCAAAATGGTTTTTATGTTACCACAAATTAATCATGAAAATTACTAAATCAAGCATGTCATTAAGTTAGTAATCAAGAATTAAAACTAAAATATGTATAAAATTAAATTTTTATATTATAAATAATTATAGAAAAATCACTTCATATTCCATTAATCTCATTATAATGATCATATTTGATCCTTAAAACATTAATTGATATGGAAATTATGAAACTAATAATAGTTAAAATAATTTAAACCATTAACAACATATAATGAAAATAAAATATAAATCACTATTATATTTTTAAAAAATATTATAACTTATTTTTATAAATGTATACTTTAACGCTAGATCTTTAATTATAGTTTTTCAGTATTTCATTATAAATAAACTATTTAATAATAAACAAAACATTGTTCAATAATATGATTAAAACTAAAATTTTAAAAACTCATTAATTTTAAATTTATTATATTAATTTCATTTTTTAAATCATTATTTGATATTTATATTAAATTTTATTTTTTGAAATTTTCAAAAATAAAGGATTTTTGGGTGAATAATGAAAAATAAATATTTTATAAATATATTAACATTTATGATATAATAATGATATAATAATGGCAATAATTTTTATGAAACATTTTTTCAAAAAAAATCATTAATAATTAATATTAATAATTTAAAAATATTACTTTATAAATATAAATCTCTTTTTAACACTATGTAAAGCTTAGTAGTGTTTTTATTCAAATAAATACTATTGTCGATGCTTATCTCTTAGTCAAGTGTTGACCTGGTTCTTTTTGGTTTTTGTGTGGAAAAAATTTAAAATAAGTATCATTTGATTTATCAAAATACAATTAATTCTTTGGGAATCATCATTACACCCTATTAGGTTCTAAAATATTTTATTCTCTTAAATATTCATTTTTCTATATGAGGTTTTCATATCATATTTTAAACTTCAAATAAAAGTATATTTAAAACTTATCAATATTTAATCAAGTAATATGGGTTCCATATATAGAATTAGAATTTTTAAAATTATGCTAAATGGTCTAAATATTTTGGGTGATTATGAATAGTAACCATAGTAAATAGTCATCAAATATGATAAGGGTAAAAATATTTAAATTGATTATAATAAAGGGATAGGGCTTCATGATAAAACCAAAAAAATTATAAATATAATTGGTATATTTTATTTAAACCTTATCCTTATTATGATATATTCTATAAGATCTGGGATCCACTCTAATTTAGTAAGACGGTTGTTATATAATAAAAATTAAATAATTTACTAGTATTCTTCCAATATTAATTATAAAATGGAACGTCCTCCCCAAACATAACTACACTTATGAAGACATGTAGTTTTACTAATACATGTTCAAATGTCATTATATAATCACTAGAAACATCCTAGAGGATATAGTCATATCAAAATACCACTTTATGGAGGATAATCGTTTAAGGAAAAAGAGATTAACAAATGAATACGTTTTTTTAATTACCAACCTTTTCTATGATCCTCTCTTTTTTACCCTCCTATAGGAAAAAAATAAAAAAATTAACATAAAAACAATATATATATATATATAATAAATTTATGTTTTCATGTTACATTAACATTCATTTCTAATTTCCATTCAGTACTATGGAAAATGGATACATTACTCGTTTATATGTATGACTACCATCCTAAAGTAGTGAGGATATTATTTTTTCGTCACCTCCTAACTTTTATAGATATAAATATTTATTTAAGTAATATTTATGTTATTTAATAATTAATTTAAATAATATAAATATACGATATCATTTTACATCATACCCTACCATCCATTGGAATATCTTAACACCACTCAATCATACATTAGGACTACCACCTCCACAAGGTGATGAAATTCATTTTGAATTCACAAAATTTCATGTATGATTATCAAATTGGATATAATGAATAATAAATACATTTTTGACATTATTATAGGATGAATCAATATCAGAACACCTTTTAAAAATATTATTATATATTGGATAAATTATAACCAAGGATTTTATTAAGCTATATTCTCTAATGTTTTATGAGATTTTCATCTCATTCATAAAAAACTCTTTTTAAAAGATTAATATATCAAAACTATGAAATTTTTAGGTGTTTTAATATGAATGTTATTTCTTTTAGAAATCTATTATTTATTCCCCTAATTTCATTTATTTTATGTGTCTAAATACTGTTGGATATATAATATCTTGAAATATCATTTATTCATTTTATTTTTTTTCATTTTCAATATCACTCTTCCATGGAGATTTATTAGAACGTTTTTTAATCCATTTGAAGTATTTATTTACTTATATCCTTTTATTCAGTCTTATTTTTTCATCAATTATTTTTTAAAATGATATATTTACTATATTAATTTAGGATATTATAATTCATTACCACCTTATTTTTGATAAATTAAATTGTTAAATTTATTTCATAATAATTAATTATGATGTTTAGAAAATTCCTAGTATCTATAAATAATATCCATCTATTTCATATTGAAATTCATTCTTTTCACCAGTTTTATCTTATTCTAATATTAATGTAATGGTATGAATTATTTATCATAATCATAAAATTTAACTACACCACATTTATAAATAAATACATTCCTACCTCATTATAATCTGAGTTTTATTAACAATGTTTTTAAAATATAAAAATTTATTCCCCTTTCATATATTAATTTTTATCATCCACTATACATTTCAAATGGTAAGAATTTTAGTAATTTTTAACGATACATTATTTGAATTTATTTTATGGTGGTGTTTTAAAAAGGATTTCATGTGACCTTATTGAGAATTATTTTTATATTTATTCATAATTTCATATCATAATGATTGTTAAATGGTGTTTTATTATATCAATTCTCACAATTTTATGTCAATATTCTTCTATCAATGATATTAATCATATGATTTTATTTTTTTATGAATCCCCCCATTTACTCTATTCAAAAAACATCTTTAGTGATTTAATGTGGGTATCAATGGATCTAATACATAACATCAATTTATGTGATACCATTTTCAAATTATATGAAACTCATTTTAATTCTATTTATTCATTATGAGGAGATGAATGATGAATTTAAAATGGCATAATGATTTTGTCATTTTGATCGATGAGTGTTATATTAGATTATAATGAATTGGTTAAGGTTTTATCAATAATGAGATAACAAACAGTGTCTTTATTAAATACTCTTAAAAATTATATGGTTTTCCTTCTTGGTTATTCTCATATTATTAATTGTAGGGCTTCATGGAAATGATGAAAAATGTTCATAATTATTATATATAATCTATATTTAATAGGATACCGTACATGATTTAGCTAACAAACTAATATATGATCCTTTTTTGATATTATCAACATATTATAATACATATAGATTATATTTGTGACAATTTACGTTATTATTCTATGTTCTATGGGAATATGACATTTCCATTAAATATTCTTGTGATTATGCTTCTTGGTACATGTTTATTACCCAATGAACCAACATCCTTCTTCAATAGTTTTTGTGTTCTTATTCTGTATCACATTTTATTCTATAATGTCCTATGTAGAATTTTTTTATTATTACATGAACATTTTAATAATATATGTTTCCCATATCATATTTTATTATAATATCATTAAATACATATTATCTTTTTTCTCTTAATACTTTTTTTTCTAACCCATTTTTATATATCCATTACAAATTTTATAATTATGATTTTAAATTATGGGAATTCTATTAGGGTGTGTTGTTTTTCTTATTTGTAGAGAAATGTTCACATGTATCATAAAATAAGTTTCTTATATTAATTATGCTAAATGAAATTAAACCATCCATTCCACAAAATATGTGATTGTTGTGATATGTAATGTTTAATTTATGAAAATTTTGTAAATTAATGAGTCACTTATAATCGATCTTCTCACTTGTTATCAGTGACTATCAATAAAATAATTGTTTTTAATGTTTTCCCTATGAGTGTGGGTCTAGGTAAACTCATATATCCCCACTATTTTCTACTATGAGATAGGATGAGCATGGTGATGTAAACATAGTATTCTTTTATGGCTATATTTTCTCACAAAATTTACCAAATGGTTTTTCTTCCATAGTGTCCACATAAAATAGATTCATAAACATAGTGAATTGAGACTTCCATAGTGGATTAAAAAACTAAGGATGGTATTTCTAATAATTAAAATGGAATATATTGATATATATATATATATATATGGTAGGAAGAAGGTTATACAACAGTTGGGTATCTTGGTCACTCTATTATCGTAATTTTCAAATAAGGGCCTCAAACCAACAGGTTATTTTTATCTAAAATATCACGAAAATCCTCTTGAAATTATAGTGGATTTGGACACCCAAAATGATATAGGGTGGATTCATGTGGATCATTGAGGATGGTGTTATTCTTTATGTACTCATTTCATGCAATCATAAAACCATAAAAATAATTAATATCCCTTAACATGTAATATGGATGAAAATATATTTTAGAACAAGATGTTGACGGTTAATTCCCAATGATGTTGTGATTGTAAATTGATTTAATTATTACCAGCGCAATGAAATTTAGAAACAATAATGTCTACGCCTTATGTTTTGGACATTGTAAAATAACTTACATAGTTCTAAATAAGAATATTAACTTTCAAATATTTTATAGAAAATGTGATATATTTGTGAAATGATGGGTTGTATAGAGTAGTATATGGGTTGTTCTCTTATAAAACCAATAAATATGTTTTTTGGGGTCAAGTGATCCATTTAGAGGTAAGGTTCCTGAAGAACCATTTTTAAAATGATTTTGATCATTCATTTTTTCAATTCATCTAATGCAATTGGATGAAAATTTGATGAGAAAATATATGTGTCAAATGCCCTAGAATGAATTCTATACTGAGTGGAATGTTTTCCAATATTTTATTTTTTCCGATAATATAATTATGATTAAATGAGAGATGAATTATATTTCCTCTGTGGTATATTTGTTGAATGTTTTGAATATATATTAGTTCACAAAATGAAATGGAAGTATATAAAATATTGTAGTATTCTCATTATAAATATTTTTTTTGATAATCCTTTCTTAGGATTCCAAGATAAATGCATTTTAGGGATTAAATGATTCAGATGTGGGGAAGCTGTAGTAAGAGCAATATTTTCAAATCCATACATTCTTAAATAATGATCTTTATAAAGAAGATACTTACCCTATGGTGATATTATAAATTTAATTTATCATAAAACCTCAATAATATTTATGATGTATCTATTGATCGTAAGGTTTGGTGTTTACCCCTAAGATAAGTTTCCAAGAATTTTTTTTTGATTTTGAATTATATTTAATCAAAAAATTTCACAAAGAAATTTAATAATTAGACAACGAGCGAATCACTTCATTATATAAATCAATGATATTTTATTATAATGATGTCAAATATTTCTAAGGTATTTTTCATGTTTATTGTTGAGCTTTATTGACATTTTTATATCCATAGAAAAAACTGAAAAAATATATTAAAAATAATAAATTATTTTTTATCCACATTTAAATTTTTATTTTTGATAATCATATATCCTTTAAAAGTAATGTGATTTTGTTGAACAGATGTAGCTATTGTATTTAAATGTGCAGTTCACTTTAGGTATGATGAAATTTCAATTCTCACCTTTGGCACTGGGGATTCACCTTTGCATGTGTAATTTATTTTATAATATTTAAATTACCTTGTATTAAGATTATGAAGTACATATTTTCATACTATAAGGACCCAATTATTTATTCCATTATAGTTATCTATAAAGTTTTTTAACATTAACCATAGAGATTGGGTGAGAGGAGGAATATATATAATCACTGTGGACTAGCATCATGTTAAAAAATGGACCATATAAAATATAATTAGTTATCATATCACATGGGAACAATGATTGGAACCATTGAATTAAAAAAACTAACACACTAATGTTTTTCGATTTTTATTTTATTTTATTATTTTTCTACTCTATTGTTCAAGATGTTTAAATTAAAACATGGTGTTTGGTTATCTTTCTCGCAATACATGTCTCAATATTTGAATAATTATTTTTATTATTTTCTGTGATTTATGAATTCTAAATTTCTCTTCTCCTTTACTTAACCATTGAAAAAAATACATTTAAATAAAGGATCATTTAAAATCAAAAAATACAATTATTTTTTTATTATTTCAATGGAGTCCCAAAATATTCAATGTATTTGGAAAATTGTCGATCTATATGGAATATAATTCATTGGATGTGATGTAAATTGATGAGTGATACATATTTTCGTCCTTCTATTAATAGATTTAGAAAATTATTAAAGGATCATGTTGCTATGGTCCAATGATATTACATTAAATGTTCATTGGACGGAACATCATTATGGGACTCATTTTGATGTAATGTAAATGAGAGATGGGTGATGGGTGTGAAACCCTCATAATCAATTTTTTATATAGAGATACATACATATCAACCACTGAGGTAATGATATCATTTGATGATGTCACAATCCCCAACCATCATTGATACCACTCTTATGATAGAATTGTCTTAAAGGATATAAAGACACCCAAATCCCACACCTAATAGTCTAGTGGTCGGTGACATGCCCTAAGGGTATATAATACATTGAAATAGTTGGAATTATCCTCTGTGAAGAATGAGGAATGAGAGGTATGATTAAAACACCAAAAACTCAGACTTATAAAAAATACTAAATATGAAAACATATGTTTAATTTCATATAAACTTGGAAAATATAAAAGAAACAAAAAGAATCAAATAAAAATAATTGGTAGAGATAACAAATCCAATATAGCTATTAAAAGCTCCACAAACTAGAATGGTCAATAACATGCACCACCCAACTCTTATATACATGAATAAATATTTACATATATATAAGGTGAGAATAAAATTTATACTCATTAGGATCCTCTTTATCACCTATTATAGGATAATATACCACTATTATACTAAATCCTAGTGAATTAACAAGTGAGTACAACATGTCACCAAAATAAGTATACTTTGTTCCCTTCCACACAATGGTTATCTCAATGTGTATTATATAAATATGAATTATGATATCCAACATGATTTCAAATATAATACTATAATACCACTTATCCACTATTTTTCTTCTCTGTCCCATGTACTAAGGATTCTCAATATGAGTAAAATAGACTACACAAAGACACATAAGAAAAAATAACAAAACATTCACCTCATGAATCATATCATCTCATCACATAACAGGAACATCTCGTATCACATCATATCTTTATCAACATGACATATCATGATAATAAACAACTCTTTTCTAGGAGGTACCACCTCCCATAATATTTGTATTATACGTCAATACATCACATTCTACACACAAAACTCCTAAAATAATCATTACTATTCCATATATGGACATACATGTGTGTTTAAAATGACACTAATACATTATATACCTATACCATCATATATAAGAATTGTAACAACTATGTATTTCACACCATAAAAAATAACAAAAAAATAGTGTGAAAGAGGGGGTAGCCTTGTGGCCATTTAGTACCAACAATGATTTCAGGGAAAACACCCTCGAGAGTCCACTAGTGTTAGTATCCCTACCCACATGGGTGTGATAGAATATTAAATAACATAATATATGGTGATATATATATATATATATCTCACAACCACATAATGGGATACAACCAAGCCTTATAGAAAAATATAGTTATCATATCTAATAAACATGAATGCCACTACAATGGACTACAAACCCTATATAAGTACGTGAATTTCATGTATACCTTCATGTAATTCATTCCATTAAACATTTCGAATATCATTATGTTATCAACTGATAAACCCTTTCTCTCTAGTCAAAAATAAACACCATCCAAGGTTCATCTATATTTATTATCTTCATACATTCCAATAAGCCTTCAAATAATTTTTATAACACATTCATTATCATTTATAATTCCATTATTATAGGTATTTTAGGTTATAACATACTCGACGATAAAGAGAATCCTAAACCATGCACAACCAACTTCTTCATGAAATGGGTATAGGAATATACAATCAATAAACCCATCCATCCAACATATAAAATAGATTAATTATCATAGATACAACCAAAAAACATGAAAATAAGAAACAATATGAAACACCATCTCATACCACTGAATCAGGAATAATTTTTTCTTCAATGCCATCATTTACCATGGCCTGATTTATGCATGTTAAGAATCATATACAACAAAAAACTATAAATCCCACCACTTTTAATCATACCATTATCCTCCTAGACTCAAATCAAATCACATATCTTCTTGAATATCCAGATAAATCATTCAAGTAAGTAAAAAAATTTCAAATAATCAACATGAAATGTAGGCCATTTAAAAATCATCCATCCTTTATAATAAAATAGACTCCCTTAGTACTAGAGAATTTCTTATATCCAATGAATGATTTATTAACATCTTAAATTAACAGATTAATTTATCATAGGTTAAAACCCCATAAAATCTATGATATTATATATCATAATCTAAAATATATAAACCTTATTTTAATAAATATATCTAATTTCATCAAAGTATATATAATGATGATTTAAATTAAACATTTCATTTTTTATTTTTACCTAAAAATAATTTCCATAATTCTGTTATTTATTTATTTTCAACATATAAAATATGTTAAACCATATCATAGACAAAAATATCACACTATATGTCATAATAAGTGTCAAACCATTATCATAGTGAAAAGAAGAAATCATTCAGTACAACAGAAAACCAAATTGGTCTTTATTAATGGATTGTTCATCAATATAGTTAATTAGAAAATTAAATAATGTGAAAAATAAAAATATATTTTGGATTTAACATAAATTTAATCAAAATAAATGAATACCCATCCTAATGTGTTTTAGAATTATTTAAATCAAAATGTTACAATAATTTATATCTCTAATCACCAACTCTCTGAGAAATTTATATCCCTCCTAGGTCATCATGCCATAATAATTACCATTACCATAAGAAAACAAAAATAGAATAAATTAGAAAAAATTATATATTATAGAAAGGTGTAATATAGGGAAAAAAATTTAGATCAGAGAATAATGCATAATAAAAATATGGATACATCGCTTTATATCATATTATATTGAAAAAATGGGAGATGAGAATAAAAACAAAATGTAACCGTTTAAAAATTTCCTTGAATGATTTCTCTAGAATATTCTATTTGGGAGAAAATTGATGGTTTTTTGTTGATTATTAGGGTGAATTAAATTTAATGAAACTCTCTAAGACACACATTCATGATTCCAATATTTTGTTCAAATCATGAATTTTCCTTCTGTATTGTTAATGGATAAATATTGCAGAATATGAAGAAATTTTCACCAATATATAATATACCTAGATCAATCCACATAATTATGTTAATGATAATTTCTAGAAATTTTAGTGATAGATTAAAAAAATTATATCCTTTATCATTTTATATTATTATTTGATGGTCTTTGTCCTTAATAAAACTATTCTAGCAACCTTTTCTCAATCCAAAAGTCACTATCTCAGCTCAAATATTCTCACCCATGTCATGGAATAAAATTAGCACCATGAAATCCTCTAGGTTCTATATTTTTTCTGCACAAACACAAAAAAACATACTCTATGATTCCTATAATAATGTTGAATTTCAAAAAAATTATAAATGAGGTAGAATGAACTGTGAGGATACATTTGATAGTAATCCAATAATTATCATTAGAAAAAATGAGAACAATAAAAAGAGATAAGATAATGTATAACAGGATTCTAAAAAATAACCCTTTTACAAACCCCTGAAGATTCTCACTATCATATAATCACAATAGAAACACTTAGATGAACAATGAAAAATACTAAAATTTACTAAAAACTATCTCCCAAAATCATCCAAAGAAATGTAAAACTAAGTCATGATAATGTGTATTATAAAGATATATTGGAATATACGACCACATCATAATCCATTCAAATATCAAAAATGAAAATTATTCAATTTTATTCTCTAAAAATAACGAATAATAATAAAACATTCAAGATACTGAGTGTGTATTACTAACTCATTTTTAGGTGATCTCCTCCACACCATTATGTCACCAATACACATGAAATAGGAGAATTAAATTCCTACAAAATAACTTATCATTATACACCTGGATCATTATAGGCCAATTAAAATAAATATCAACCTCTACCAACTGATTACATGTGAATCATCATAATGATATAAGATAATATGTGACATCTGAATGAAATCATGAACTTCTCTAATCTACATGGGATGTGATATTTGATACCAAAATCTCTATATTAATCCATAACCTCCGAATAACAAAAACAATAGGTATATATCTTTACTCTCATGCCGAAAAAAATCATAACCGTAATGAGGATTCACTTTAAAAAAACATGATATGAAACATTTAACTCTTGATGTCCTATTTAGTGGTCAGAATAGTAATTTTGATGATCATTCACCACCTTCAACCTTGATAAAATCATATGATCCAAATATCTCATTCATTTCAATTGATCTGTCCCAATAATTGGTAACCCTCTTACCCGAGACCATCTCCATAAATAATAGAATCATCCATCATGTAAATTATATAATGGTTTCAAACAAATCTTTGAGTGAAAACAATTTTACTAAGTAAACATCACCAAGGGTATTTTCCTCACCAATTAATCACCAAAATCTAACACCCAATCACAAATCATGACATCAAGAGTCTATATGGTCTACGTTATCTGATCATCCATGAGTAGATGAATGGTAGTGTTAATTCACAACTGATAACCCAAAGCAAGATGGAGACCTCTCCACACCATAGAGGTGAAACATATATCACGATCAGAGGTAGTTGGATAACCATATATTCTAAAAGAAAAATATGTTATTAATATATAGATAATGTTTATTATTCATATTGTAAGTTATTCTCCGATTGAAATTATATCCCTAAAAATGACCAAATTTGGAATCATATGTGCTATAAATGATATCTATATATTTAGTTATTAGGATATTCATATAAATTTTCAAATTAAATATACATGGTAATTGATAAATACAATTTAGAACAAATAGATGAGGATTTTTTTACCAAAATCACATAGATTATATCCCTCCATGAACACAATTGTGATATATATGAGGTTATTAAAAGTGTTAGTAGAAATATATAATCACCAACCATGGATATATCATTATTATTTGAAATTAAAAATATTTGATATTCCAAAATTATACATTATTTTAGGAAAAAATATGTTAAATATAGAAGAACTGCATGAGAAGTAGTAAAAAACATCCAAGAGTACAGGAGAGAGTTCATTAGATATTTTTCTGGTATAATAAGATCATGGGGAAATAATTATAATATGACACAAATAAGAATTAAATTAGATCAATAAACATTAATATAGTAGTTAGGATGTGATAATAAACAAAAAATATCATTAAATATTGTATTAGGCATATCTACATATACTATGTCTTTTGTTGCTTCTAATGATGCTACATAAGTATTGTAAAATAAACCAACGATTTTTTTATTTTTCTCACAATATCACATTGTAATTATAGTGTTATCTTAATATAAATTATGATAATAATACTAAAATGGTACTACATAGGATGAAATTTTTAAGACATATGAAAAATAGAATACACTCATGGATATCATCTCTTGAACGGTCTTAGTCAATTTATTGATCTCACAGATAACAAAATTTTCACATAGTGGGGATTGGGTAGGTGCAATGACTAAATCCAAAACTCTATAGAAGTTTTATTTTCTGAAGTGAGGTCTACAAATGATATTTTTCAAGACGGATCTTATGAATGTGGGTAGGGGGTTGTAAAAGTTTTTTCCAAAGACTCAACATGAAGTGTACCTTTTGATTTCCATATATTTTATATAGTGAGTTTTCTTATTATTCACCTACTAAAATCATTTTGATACATATACATACACTATTTACATGGTAATGTTTATATATTAGATATCATATGGTGGGGAACGATTAGTTCCCAAGTTATAATGAAATCCATGAAATACCATGAAATTAATATCAAATATATTTATATGATCTGGATACGTTATACGGGTTGAGAATTGATGATGT
Organism: Viscum album; assembly: GCA_963277665.1. Taxonomy (NCBI): domain Eukaryota; kingdom Viridiplantae; phylum Streptophyta; class Magnoliopsida; order Santalales; family Viscaceae; genus Viscum; species Viscum album. The sequence continues at coordinate 1,343,901,001 of OY728155.1, read as the reverse complement.
ATATATATCAAGAGTTAGGGGAATATAAGCATTGAAACCTTTTCTGATAAAGCACGCCCATAGTGATCTACAATATATGTGATCATGATGACTGGCATGTTAATAGGAATACCACATGATACTGTTTTCATAATCATATCCTCTTAATGAGCCCATATATTATACTCTCAACAAGGTTTTGATATCATTATTATATAACATTTGATTGTGTAGTTTGATTCATGATGAAAACTTGGAAATTTATATATTGGTGAAGATTCAAGAATTGGGTTCTTAATTAGTGGTATGAAATTTATCTAATGATAATGATATATTTTTATTTTATTTTAGAATAAATGAGATTTATTTGGTCCAATTTACCATGAACATAGTATAAACAATAAATCAATGACCACAGTAATAGGAGAGACCTACAACATTGGTTAAAAATTAAAAAAAAGGATGATGACATAAATTATGTATCCTAATTTTATATATTTCTTGTTACATAGATATTATAGTACACAATGTTTTTTTGTATGATTTTATCATTTCTAAATATATTGATAAGGTATCGATGGGATTCTAAACCATACTACTATTTTTTGATTAGTACTCAGAACTCTTGAGGTAAGGGGTTAGAGTGTCATAGACATAGCATATCCAAAATTAAAGCATATTATACCGAATGTGAGTATAAGACATAGTGGGACCCACCATGCGGTTTGAGTGATTTATAAGTTTCAATGATCATCATTTAATATATATATTTATATATTCATTTTTATTCATATATGGAATAATTGTAGTTTTTTGATTTAATGTATTTATTATTATTTAAGAAAATACATGGAAAAGTATTTAAAAAATTAATATTATTATAATATTAATAGTTTTTTAATATGTGTGGGATGAAGTTATATATAATAAAAAATTATCAAAAAAATTATCATATTATATGTAATTGAAAAAAATATGATTATGGAAGTGTTAATTGGTCATAAAATGACTGTATGAAATTATTTAGTGGTTAATAAATGTTTGGGGTCAAGGGAACGTTTTTTATGAATTTTATACTTCTCTATATAAGTGATCTAAATATCTTAGTTGGAATACTATTCATTATATTAATTTTAGAGCTACTCCCTTGACTCTTCTACATCATTGGGAGATAAGAATTCAATCCAAGAGATAAAACCATGTTCTTTTTCATGGATTGAAGGACCGATTTACAGTAGATCATAAATTTGTCTACGTCATCAATAATTTTTATGTTGGGATTCAGATAATGATGACCAATGGTCCCATTGAATTTACATGTTTTAGAGGATGATCTGAATGGATCTAACACCATTTACATTGTGAAATGATTATTGGTGTTGAGTGGTTGTTAAAGGATCCATCATACTGGATAAGGTCAAAGTTTGGTTTTTTACAATGATTGATTCCTTCACATAATACCCTTTGATTTTTAATTTCGATACACATTATCGGGGAAATTATAGTTAAATTTATTAGAATGAAAATTTTAAACCCTCATCTAATCTAATTCTGTTGTACACCCTAGTACCATCGAAGATAAGGGTATTGTTCTGTACACTTAAAAATACATATAATTTTTAAATGTTATATATAATAATTAAAACCTTAAAGGGATGATGAAATCATTATCCATACCTAATGATCCCTTGGTTTTGAGGTTTTCATTTTGAATTTTCTGATAATTATTTTGTGAAAATGTATATAATAAATTATTATTAGAATCTACCATTAGAAATAATATAAATAACATGGTTTATGTCAATTAGGGCATGTTAATGTTTATCACCTGAAATTTGAGGAATGATGTTGGTTGCATTTGAGAAACCAAAAAAATAAGATGATTGTAGATTTTTTCTCCATCTCTAATAGATATTCTTAATTGTTTATTTTTGTCTATAATTATTTTCAGAACTCTACCAAAGAGCTAGAATATGATGATATTGAAGATATATGAATGGAAAATCAAATAATTCCAAATATATTAAGTAAAAAATACTAGGTTATATTATATTTTATGTTCTTTAATTTTTTTAGAATATATCTATGATGATGCTATAGAATGATTGAAGTATCATAGTAACTATTTTATGATGTTCTTAAATTATCTGATAAATTCCTCATTTTAGAGTACAGGATAAAAATTTTCATTTTGGAAATAGTTGAAGTTTGGTAGTTTATAACTAAAAACATCCCAAGTCAAGGATATTTAAATTACAGTGTATATATCAGAAAATATATAAATTATTTAAAATTGATTTTATTATTTTATATTAGTTTGGGAGATTATCTTAATAATTTATTAATTTCATTTTATATTAATGGAAAAATCATAAGTCTTCATTCCATTTCAAACATATTAATTTGTATTATATATGACATTAATAATATATTGAAATACTATGTTACACAAAATTTTACAAATGGATGAAATCTTGTGACATCAAAAGTATTATGAAATATGTTTTCATACCTCATAAGACTCCAATTCCAACAAAATGAGTTATTCAATGTTATAGTAGACTTAATGAAATGGGTGTTTATTATAATACTAGAATATAAAAAATGTACCTTTTCCAAAGTTAATATATAATGTTGAAAATGAAATAGAATGATGCTAAAACAAATATTAACTTCTATAAACATAAAATATATTTAAACTTATTTGTGATTCCCGATAAATAATAATTTGAACATAATCATCAATAATGACTGGAATATTGAAGAAAGAAGAATAATTAGAGATACTTTCTTGAATTAATTGATTGAATTTAAAAAATATTATATTTTGATGAATAATAAACAACGTAGTATTCCCATTCTCTTCATTCTAGTTCTACAAAATATTTTTATTCTATGGGTAAAAAATATCCAAGATTAATAATGATAATGAGACAATCATAGATCCATGTTATCTATAATATCAAATTATATTATTTTGAATTTTTTTAATATGATCAAAAATAAAAAATATTATCATGTGAATATATAATATTTCCTCCATTGATTAACTATAATAATGTTATATATGATTCATTACAAATTATATGTTTTTATACTATAAATGAGATTCAAATTTTTTTTATATACACTCCACTTGAATTTATATTCGTTCTATGATAAATATTTAATGCCATGATTGAATATAGTCAAGTGACACATAATACATATATATTTATTATATATATTAATATTGATAATTGGAAGATGTAATTAAGTGAATTTTCTAGAAAAGTGATATTTTTGGTTTTTGTAAAAATATAAGGTGGATTTCAACATCCAATTGAGTTTTCACAATCAATAGTACTTTTTGAACAAAAATTGTGTTAAAAAAGAAGATCATGGAGAACCATAAATAGTTATTTTGTATCAATTATTTTTTTTTATGAAAAATATTCTTAAAATTTCATTTATTTTTACTATAAATGAAAATGCGATATTAATACTACCGCACATGCATATAGAAAATTTATAATTTTAAGGATTAAGAAAAAGATATAGAAGATGGATTAACTATTGTGTGTGATTATTTTAATTGAGCGCGGCGAGGGACCTAGATGACTATCAAGGAAAAAAATTAATATTATGTTCCAATATTGAATTGAGTATCTCTTTAGAATCAAATATGAAAAACCTCATATGTCAAAATAAATCTCTGAGAAAATTAATTTGAGTTGATGTTTAAATTGATAATAGAAAAATTAGTGTTTTCATATAGAAAGTCAAATCATACCTAATAATTAGAGAGTCATAAAAATAACAGTTATTTTGTATCTATTATTTTTCTGTTATGGAAAATATTCTTAACATTTCATTTATGTTTACTATAAATTAAAATGAAATATTAATATTACCACACATGCATATAGAAAATTTAGAATTTTGAGGATTAAAAAAAAGATTAAGAAGATGGATTACCTATTATGTGTGATTATTTTAATTGAGTGTGATGAGTGATCAAGATGACTATCAAGGGAAAAAATTAATAATGTGTTCCAATATTGAATTGAGTATCTCTTAAGAATAAAATATGAAAAACCAAGTATGTCAAAATGAATCACTGTGCAAATTAAGTTGAGGTGAGTTTTAAAGTGATAATAGACCGATTTTTGTTTTCATATACCAAGTCAAATCAAACCAAATAATTAGAGAGTCATAAAAATAATAATTATCTACATGAAATTGGTTATATGTATACACAATCTCAAGGTAATATAATTATCAAATTTTATTGTTCACATTTAAAGTGATAATGAGGTCTACATTCAAAATCTATTGATAAACATAGATAAATCCACAACATAGATGCTAAGATTAATATTCTGATCCTAATGATTTTTAAATAGTTTATTATTCTTAGTATTAATTATATTGAATATAGTTTTTTATGTTGATGAATCAAATGATAAATTTTTATCTACTTCAATAAAAATAAGGAATACAAATATGACCAGCTAGTGGGATTCCAATATGAAGGGTATCTGTGGGATACAACTCAAGTTCAGATATACAATATTGTAAACACATGCATGTGTAATATAGAAATAATGGTTAAGTGTAAAAATATATAACCTACACTTATATAGATAATAATACACATATTGGAAGATATATGGACTAGGATAACTTTCAGTTTCACTGAGGTGTATTCACATTTCGAGATCAAACCATGTTAAACAATATACCCAACATTTAGTTTTTTATCTATATTTCATATAGGTGTATTATAGATTAAACATAAAAATATTTCACCTACACAAAATATATTCATAGTATTAATATATATGTGGGTTTATATGTTAAATATAAATCCTATTTTTTTAATAAAATATAGAAACACCTAATTCACCCCCAGATATTTTTGAATTATATATTTAAACTCTTTATTGGTATCCGGATTGACATTCCCCATTATATTCATTCATACTATTTATTTCAATTCACATTAGCCATACAACTCAATCTCTATCTAGTTCATGGAATATTGTTTCTTGTTTTTTACAAGAATATATGAGTTCATTTTTGATAAATATTAAATGATAATTCAAAGGTCCCTCAACTGAAAAAATAGAATTCCATCACAGTTAAGAAAGTTTTTCAATATAATAACACGACTCTAAAAATATGAAGAAAAATTTAAAGAAAATATAAGGAATATATTAAATATAAATGAGGATAAAATACTAGATGAATTTCTTCTTGGTGGTATGTATCTTTAAAAATATATCAATTATTGTGTTTTAATTGATGAAATTATAATCTATTTGAATTGGGTCATTTAATCTATTAAATACCGAAACCACAAGGATACATACTACTTACATAATATACTAATTATAGTGGATACCTATTTCATAAAATTTATAATAGAAATTTTAATTAGGAATCCATATTTAAATGTATGTACGAACCCTTATCTTCATTTCAAGTATGGATCTTGAATTTGTGTTGTTATTAGGAAAAAATAAGAAATGGGGATTTTTCAAAGTATATGTTGTGTACTTATGAGTAAGAAATGTGTAAGATGATACTGCATGTAGCCACATACTATTTGTGTAACTGCTGAGTACATGGTCGTGTAACGACCAATTATGTGGTCATGTAGTGACCTGGTAGACTGCCTTAAGCGGGGGACAGTTGAGACAAATACATAGCATGTACATTTAATGAACATGTTTTGTACTCTTCTTTTTATTCATTAAATCATAGTGGGGTTATATCTAATGTCCAGGACATATTTCTTCTCCCATAGGTTCATACATGAGTGTGACAGAATGTCCCCAAACATCGAGCCCCTCCAAGATCTCTGTCTGAGCTAACATCAAGACATGGTCATGTGCATTGGAATCCTACATGTGAGTTATCATTTTTCTTATATCCCTTCTTCTTTATTCTTCTTATCTTATGTGTTATTTATGGATGATCATTTTTACCCTTTTTTTAGATATATGTCATTCTAGGATGATTCAAGGGCCAGTGTTCTATAGTATGGATCATACGACATCAAGGTAGGTGGTTTATGAATTTCTATGTTCATCTTTGGATTATATATGCTAGAAGGGCCACATACCAACAATTGGGGCATTTGTTTATTGGTAATTTAAATCCATTATTTACCTGTTATGGTTTAATTAATTAAAAAGGTGGTGTTTCATATTTTTAATGTTGGATTCCTTGTTTACAGGATACCCCATGGGGGTGTTTCCCTAGATTGACTCTTTATGTCTATTTGGAATAGGTTTCCTAGGAGGCATACCCTTTCCATGCCTTGAATTATTTTGGATGGGTATTGATTGATTATATGACTTTCATGTTTTATTCATATAAATGTTATCTATGTAGTAGGTATTAATTATATGTGTTTCCTTGTTATGATATGTGTGTTGTGGTTTTCACAATGGGTCAACAGATCCTTGGAACATGGTAACTGTAGGGGTTTCCATGCTTATTTACATAGGACTATGACATCCTTTGTGTAGATATAGACACAGTAGTATTGAATCTACCTAGGAGGTTGTTGATAAGTTATTTATGATATGTAGATATATGGGTTATTGACCATGAGATCTACCCATAGTCCATTTATAAATTATTGATGCTATGTAGACCTGGGGTTATTGACTATGAGATTTTCCTAGGTGGTCTTTTATAATTAAAAAACGTTATGTGGGACCATACATGTTGCACCGTGAGAGCTTTACAAGAGGGTTTTTTGTGGATAATTTAATGATTGTGACGTGTTTCCAAGCCAAATAACAATCTTTGACTTGTTCCAACAAGATTGTTTAGATGGTCTTCGGAGACATTTTTTTGTTACTATTGCATAGGGGATATAGAACTCAGTCTAGATCCCAATATTACATTATACAATGTATTGAATAATTAAATAAATGTAAATGAACATAATTAAAAACATTAGGATTTTTTACATTTGAATACTTCCTAGTTTATTGATTTATTTTTCATATTTCCTGCTATTTATATTCAATGATAGTTAGGCATAAAACATTTGGTGGTTTCCTTCTGGGATTCTTCTCAAACCCTCTTTGGGTCATGATTTTGGATAATAAAAGATTAAATAATTTAGGTATATATAAGGGAGATCACCCTTATTCATCAGGTATATGATTATTGTTAGAGAATGAGAGCTTGGGACCTTGCTGAGGATTACGATGATGTTGGAGTTTACTGATTTTCTGTAATTTGGCTTCATTAATGTATTTATACTATTGGGAATTTTTTGGAAGATTTCCTAGGAACATTTGGCATGAATCATTTATATATGTTCCAATTTTTATATAACTATCAATTTTCTGCTATTTACTTTTGATTATATGGTATTACTACTTTCGCTATTATTTATTGTTTACATTCCACTTAGTATACTCTTCCAATGAGGGCACAATTTCCCTATTATCCCACAGTGTCCCTCGCAGATAGTCAATAGCCTTTGATTTTTGGGGAAATGTGCTTCATGTCATGTAACCAACCAGGATTGGGGCACCCTTGGACGATACCCTGATCTTAGACATTTCAAAGTGGTACCAGAGGAGTTTATTTTTTCATTTGTCATACTATTTGGATCCTACAGACCAGGATAGGAAGGAATCGGCAATTGTTAATAATGTTTTCTTCGGAGTAGCTAACCCATTTATGGGGAAATTCTATGTTACCTCAAATTTTGAAATTTTTCTAGTTTTTCAAGTATTACAGTTGAATTTCTTTCACCATTAGGTGACACACTTGCTTTTTTCTATTATTATTGACATCATTATTGTATTATTTTTGGTGAAACCTGATGAGATGAGGGTATTCTATCTCATGCAATATATAGGAACTTTCTAGATATCACATGTCATGCATTATTTTCATGCCATGTAGGGTGAATTATAGATTTCATGTTTTTGTGATAGATTTTGTGCTAGATATTAATGTTGTTTTGATATATTATTGGATAAAATAATTTCTATTTTGATAGGGTACTAGTATATGTGAATTTTCAATTGGATGGACACCAATATTTGGTCCCTAATGTGTTATGGGCCCTCTTGGATAAGCATTTTGTGGATCATGTTTTAAATTTAATTGCATTATACTGTGGCGTGATGTGATATAGGATTCCAAACATTGATTCGCAGGGAGTATGGTCTCTCATGGATCGAAACATGGCATGCCTTCCCAAAAATTTATGTTTTTAAGGGTTATGGAGATGCATCAGATGCTTACTATCTAGAACCCCATACAACATTGTTTGTGATGTTATAAACACATTTTATGTGTTCTTCTGTTCTGGAAGAATTTTTTTTTTTAAAGTACATGCCAAGTACATTATGTTCATGCTGTGTAGTTATTGACCATGTGACTGACATTGTGAGACAGACACGGGGTTGATAAACCTTCAGTTGAAGATGTCATGTACTGGGAGTACATGTTGGGTTATATGAGACTGTGTATCTGGTTGTGTGACTGATAACAAGGGTTGATGAAATTTAGGTGGTAGATTCTGTTTCTATCTTGTACACACTGTGTGGCAGTCAAACATGTATCCCATCATGTGTGTAGCGACATGGGTGGATGTGACATAAGTGGTAAACATTTTTTATATGGTGAACATGTTGTTTAGTGTTACACTAGAAGAACCATGAAATTGGAGATATGTAGGAGTACTTGGGTAGGAGGGAATATTCATGTACATATCATGTCATAGAGAAACATGTCATGTGTATGGGGGTGTTACATGGAAATGTTGGAAGAGGTACACACCCATGTTAAAACTTAAGGGAACACATCTTGTAGTGTTTCTACTCACTATATAATCTACTTTTGATAAAAACATGAATTATTTTGTTCTCTTGTTCCATTATTGACTTTTAAGTTTCTATCATTGATAATATTGAATTTTGGTGTGCCCTTGGCCTTGTATAGTCATGCCCCCAAGACGTCCTCTAGTTGTACGCCAGGTATAGGGCAATGATCAGACACCAGAAATGGTAGATCAGGGACTACCAACATATCCTCCAATCATTCTCATATTGAACCTAGCTATTATATCATATTCAAGTATTGAATCTTAGGGACTACCAACATATCCTCCAGTCATTTTCATTTTGGAAATATTTGAATTTTGGTAGTTTATAACTAAAAACATCCCAAGTCAAGGATATTTAAATTACAGTGTATATATCAGAAAATATATAAATTATTTAAAATTGATTTTAATATTTTATATTAGTTTGGGAGATTATCTTAATAATTTATTAATTTCATTTTATATTAATGGAAAAATAATAAGTCTTCATTCCATTTCAAACATATTAATTTGTATTATATATGACATTAATAATATATTGAAATACTATGTTACACTAAATTTTACAAATGGATGAAATCTTGTGACATCAAAAGTATTATGAAATCTATTTTCATACCTCATAAGACTCCAATTCCAACAAAATGAGTTCTTCTATGTTATAGTAGACTTAATGAAATGGGTGTTTATTATAATACTAGAATATAAAAAATGTACATTTTCCAAATTTAATATATAATGTGGAAGATGAAATACAATGATGCTAAAACAAATATTAACTTCTATAAACATAAAATATATTTAAAATTATTTGTGATTCCTGATAAATAGTAATTAGAACATAATCATCAATAATGAGTGGAATATCGAAGAAAGAAGAATAATTAGAGATACTTTCTTGAATTAATTTATTGAATTTATAAAATATTATATTTTGATGAATAATAAACAACGTAGTATTATCATTCTCTTCATTCTAGTTCTACAACATATTTTTATTTTATGGGTAAAAAATATCCAAGATTGATAATGATAATGAGACAATCATAGATCCATGTTATCTATAATATCAAATTATATTATTTTGAATTTTTTTAATATGATCAAAAATAAAAAATATTATCATATGAATATATAATATTTCCTCCATTGATTAACTATAATAATGTTATATATGATTCATTACAAATTAGATGTTTTTATACTATAAATGAGATTCAAATTTTTTTTATATACACTCCACTTGAATTTATATTCATTCTATGATAAATATTTAATGCCATGATTGAATATAGTCAAGTGACACATAGTACATATATATTTATTATATATATGAATATTGATAATTGGAAGATGTAATTAAGTGAATGTTCTAGAAAAGTGAGATTTTTTGTTTTTGTAAAAATATAAGGTGGATTTCAACATTCAATTGACTTTTCACAATCAATAGTACTTTTTGAACAAAAATTGTGTTAAAAAAGAAGATCATGGAGAACCATAAATAGTTATTTTGTATCAATTATTATTTTTTTATGAAAAATATTCTTAAAATTTCATTTATTTTTACTATAAATGAAAATGCGATATTAATACTACCGCACATGCATATATAAAATTTATAATTTTAAGGATTAAGAAAAAGATATAAAAGATGGGTTAACTATTGTGTGTAATTATTTTAATTGAGTGTGGCGAGGGACCTAGATGACTATCAAGGAAAAAAAATTAATATTGTGTTCCAATATTGAATTGAGTATCTCTTTAGAATCAAATATGAAAAACCTCATATGTCAAAATGAATCTCTGAGAAAATTAATTTGAGGTGATGTTTAAATTGATAATAGACAAATTAGTGTTTTCATATAGCAATTCAAATCATACCTAATAATTAGAGAGTCATAAAAATAACAGTTATTTTGTATCTATTATTTTTCTGTTATGAAAAATATTCTTAACATTTCATTTATGTTTACTATAAATTAAAATGAAATATTAATACTAACGCACATGCATATAGAAAATTTAGAATTTTGAGGATTAAAAAAAAGATTAAGAAGATGGATTACCTATCATGTGTGATTATTTTAATTGAGTGTGATGAGTGATCAAGATGACTATCAAGGGAAAAAATTAATAATGTGTTCCAATATTTAATTGAGTATCTCTTTAGAATAAAATATGAAAAACCAAGTATGTCAAAATGAATCACTGAGCAAATTAAGGTGAGGTGAGTTTTAAAGTGATAATAGACCGATTTGTGTTTTCTTATAGCAAGTCAATTCAAACCAAATAATTAGAGAGTCATAAAAATAATAATTATCTACATGAAATTGGTTATATGTATACACAATCTCAAGGTAATATAATTATCAAATTTTATTACTCACATTTAAAGTGCTAATGATGTCTACATTCAAAAAATGTTGATAAACATAGATAAATCCACAACATAGATGCTAAGATTAATATTCTGATCCTAATGATTTTTAAATAGTTTATTATTCTTAGTATTAATTATATTGAATAGAGTTTTTTATGTTGATGAATCAAATGATAAATTGTTATCTACTTCAATAAAAAGACGGAATACAAATATGACCATCTAGTGGGATTCCAATATGAAGGGTATATGTGGGATACAACTCAAGTTCAGATATACAATATTGTAAACACATGCATGTGTAATATGGAAATAATGGTTAAGTGTAAAAATATATAACCTCCACTTATATAGATAATAATACACATATTGGAAGATATATGGACTAGGATAACTTCCAGTTTCACTGAGGTTTATTCACATTTCGAGATCAAACCATGTTAAACAATATACCCAACATTTAGTTTTTTATCTATATTTCATATATGTGTATTATAGATTAAACATAAAAATATTTCACCTACACAAAATATATTCATAGTATTAATATATATGTGGGTTTATATGTTAAATATAAATCCTATTTTTTTTAATAAAATATAGAAACAACTAATTCACCCCTAGATATTTTTTAATTATATATTTAAACTCTTTATTGGTATGAGGATTGACATTCACCATTATATTCATTCATACTATTTACTTCAATTCACACTAGGAATACAACTCAATCTCTATCTAGTTCATGGAATATTGTTTCTTGTTTTTTACAAGAATATATGAGTTCATTTTTGATAAATAGTAAATGATAATTCAAAGGTGCCTCAACTGAAAAAATAGAATTCCATCACAGTTAAGAAAGTTTTTCAAAATAATAACACGACTCTAAAAATATGAAGAAAAATTTAAATAAAATATAAGGAATATATTAAATATAAATGAGGATAAAATACTAGATGAATTTCTTCATGGTGGTATGTATCTTTAAAAATATATCAATTATTGTGTTTTAATTGATGAAATTATAATCTATTTGAATTGGGTCATTTAATCTATTAAATACCGAAACCACAAGGATACATACTACTTACATAATATACTAATTATAGTGGATACCTATTTCATAAAATTTATAATAGAAATTTTAATTCGGAATCCATATTTAAATGTATGTACGAACCCTTATCTTCATTTCGGGTATGGATCTTGAATTTGTGTTGTTATTAAGAAAAAATAAGAAATGGGGTTTTTTCAAAGTATATGTTGTGTACTTATGAGTAAGAAATGTGTAACATGATACTGCATGTAGCCGCATACTATTTGTGTAACTGCTGAGTACATGGTCGCGTAACGGCCAATTATGTGGTCATGTAGTGACCTGGTAGACTGCCTTAAGCGGGGGCCAGTTGAGACAAATACATAGCATGTACAATTAATGAAAATGTTTTGTACTCTTCTTTTTATTCATTAAATCATACTGGGGTTACGTCTAATGTCCAGGACATATTTTATCTCCCCTTGGTTCATAGATGAGTGTGACAGAATGTCCACAAACATCGAGCCCCTCCAAGTTCTCTGTCTGAGCTAACATCAATACATGGTCATGTGCATTAGAATCATACATGTGAGTTATCATTTTTCATATATCCCTTCTTCTTGATTCTTCTTATCTTATGTGTTATTTATGGATGATCATTTTTACCCTTTTTGTAGATATATGTCGTTCTAGGATGATTCAAGGGCCTGTGTTCTATAGTATGGATCATACGACATCAAGGTAGGTGGTTTATGACTTTCTATGTTCATCTTTGGATTATATATGCTAGAAGGGCCACATACCAATAATTGGGGCATTGGTTTATTGGTAATTTAAATCCATTATTTACCTGTTATGGTTTAATTGATTAAAAAGGTGCTGTTTCATATTTTTAATGTTGGATTCCTTGTTTACAGGATACCCCATGGGGGTGTTTCCCTAGATTGAATCTTTATGTCTATTTGGAATAGGTTTCCTAGGAGGCATACCCTTTCCATGCCTTGAATTATTTTGTTTGGGTATTGATTGATTATATGACTTTCATGTTTTATTCATATAAATGTTATCCATGTAGTAGGTATTAATTATATGTGTTTCCTTGTTATGATATGTGTGTTGTGGTTTTCACAATGGGTCAACAGATCCTTGGAACATGGTAACTGTAGGGGTTTCCATGCTTATTTACATAGGACTATGACATACTTTGTCTAGATATTGACACAGTAGTATTGAATCTACCCAGGAGGTTGTTGATAAGTTATTTATGATATGTAGACATATGGGGTATTGTCCATGAGATCTACCCATAGGACATTTATAAATTATTGATGCTATGTAGACCTGGGGTTATTGACTATGAGATCTTCCTAGGAGGTCTTTTATAATTAAAAAACGTTATGTGGGACCATACATGTTGCACCGTGAGAGCTTTACAAGAGGGTTGTTTGTGGATAATTTAATGATTGTGACGTGTTTCCAAGCCAAATAAGAATCTTTGACTTTTTCCAACAAGATTGTTTAGATGGTCTTCGGAGACATTTTTTTTGTTACTATTTCATAGGGGATATAGAGCTCAGTCTAGATCACAATATTACATTATTCAATGTATTGAATAATTACATAAATGTAAATGAACATAATTAAAAACATTAGGATTTTTTACATTTGAGTACTTCCTATTTTATTGATTTATTTTTCATATTTCCTGCTATTTATATTCAATGATAGTTAGGCATAAAACATTTGGTGGTTTCCGACTGGGATTCTTCTCACACCCTCTTTGGGTCGCGATTTTGGATAATAACAGATTAAATAATTTAGGTATATATAAGGGTGATCACCCTTATTCATCAGGTAGATGATTATTGTTAAAGAAGGAGAGCTTGGGACCATGCTGAGCATTACGATGATGTTGGAGTTTACTGATTTTCTGTAATTTTGCTTCATTAATGTATTTATACTATTGTGAATTTTTTGGAAGATTTCCTAGGAACATTTGGCATGCATCATTTATATATGTTCCAATTTTTATATAACTATCAATTTTCTGCTATTTACTTTTGATTATATGGTATTACTACTTTCGCTATTATTTATTGTTTACATTCCACTTAGTATACTCTTCAAATGAGGTAACAATTTCCCTATTATCCCACAGTGTCCCTCGCAGATAGTCAATAGCCTTTGATGTTTGGGGAAATGTGCTTCATGTCATGTAACCAACCAGGATTGGGGCACCCTTGGACGATACCCGGATCCGAGACATTTCAAAGTGGTACCAGAGGAGTTTATTTTTTCATTTGTCATACTATTTGGATCCTACAGACCAGGATATGAAGGAATCGACAATTGTTAATAATGTTTTCTTCGGAGTAGCTAACCCATGTATGGGGAAATTCTATGTTACCTCAAATATTGAAATTTTTCTAGTTTTTCAAGTATTACAGTTGAATTTATTTCACCATTAGGTGACACACTTGATTTGTTCTATTATTATTGACATCATTATTGTTTTATTTTTTGTGAAACCTGGTGAGATGAGGGTATTCTATCTCATGCAATATATAGGAACTTTCTAGATTTCACATGTCATGCATTATTTTCATGCCATGTAGGGTGGATTACAGATTTCATGTTTTTGTGATAGATTTTGTGCTAGATATTAATGTTGTTTTGATATATTATAGGATAAAATAATTTCTATTTTGATAGGGTACTAGTATATGTGAATTTTCAATTGAATGGACACCAATATTTGGTCCCTGAGGTGTTATGGTCCCTCTTGGATAGGAATTTTGTGGATCATGTTTTAAATTTAATTGAATTATACTGTGGCATGATGTGATATAGGATTCCAAACATTGATTCATGGGGAGTATGGTCTCTCATTGATCGAAACATGGCATGCCTTGCCCAAAATTTTATGTTTTTAAGGGTTATGGAGATGCTTCAGATGCTTACTATCTAGAACCCCATACAACATTGTTTGTGATGTTATAAACACATTTTATGTGTTCTTCTGTTCTGGAAGATTTTTTTAAAGTACATGCCATGTACATTATGTACACGCTGTGTAGTTATTGACCGTGTGACTGACTGTGTGAGCCGGACACGGGGTTGATAAACCTTCAGTTGAAGATGTCATGTACTGGGAGTACATGTTGGGTTGTATGAGACTGTGTATCTGGTTGTGTGACTGATAACAAGGGTGGATGAAATTTAGGTGGTAGATTCTGTTTCTATCTTGTACACACTGTGTGGCAATCAAACATGTATCCCATCATGTGTGTAGCGACATGGGTGGATGTGACATAAGTGGTAAACATTTTTTATATGGTGAACATGTTGTTTAGTGTTACACTAGAAGAACCATGAAATTGGATCTATGTAGGAGTACTTGGGTAGGAGGGAATATTCATGTACATATCATGTCATAGAGAAACATGTCATGTGTAAGGGGGTGTTACATGGACATGTTGGAAGAGGTACACACCCATGTTAAAACTTAAGGGAACACATCTTGTAGTGTTTCTACACACTATATAATCTACTTTTGAAAAAAAAACATGAATTTTTTTGTTCTCTTGTTCCATTATTGACTTTTAAGTTTCTATCATTGATAATATTGAATTTTGGTGTGCCCTTGGCCTTGTATAGTCGTTCCCCCAAGACGTCCTCTAGTTGTACGCCAGGTATAGGGCAATGATCATACACCATAAATGGTAGATCAGGGACTACCAACATATCCACCGGTCATTCTCATATTGAACCCAGCTATTATATCATATTCAAGTATTGACTCTTACATGATATGTGATTCCCCAATAGATGGAGGGATATTGTCTCATAGGTGGTACATCATCGGAATGTGTCTTGGTAAGAGTTCTAGAGGACCTTTTATGATTAGTTCTTCCTTGAGATGTTTAAGGCTGATTGAGCTTGATATTTCATGCATTTGGAGAAGGGGGGTCTTTCAGTGATGGATTGATGTCCTCACTTTATTGAGCTTCATCATTTCGCAACAATTTTGGGAGGTTATGAGTTATCACTAGCTAGGTGGTTTGAGGATAGTCTCAGGTACGACATTTGATCGCAGGTGAATTTTTTCAGGAGGACTTAGGTGATTTATATAGTAAATCATACTATGATAACTGATTTCAATCTATGGGAGTTAAGAGCTTCGATCCATTGCGGTTCAGCATCAAGGGCTAGTACACCTTTGTTTGATAGTAGGAAGTGTCATAGGGAGTCTTCACATCATTATTCAAGTAGCAGGGATGTACCTTCAAGTATCTAGTTGAGGTACTACCAGTACGAGAAGAGTGGTCACAAAAGACCCTAGTGCTTGAGAGACCCGATTGTGTGCTGATCGTATGGAAAGATGGGTCATCTTCATCGTTTTGGCCAATTTTTCTCACAATCTTCTAGTGAGAGGGGATCATTTATGACTCCATACTCATGAGACGGATCATTATTTTCTAATTATGTAGGGAACTAGAGTTCTTCAGGCTGTTTGAGAAGAGGAGTTGGTCATGGAAATGGTATCCATGCAATAGGTTTTCAGCGACAGTAGGGTGCACCAGATCATTGTAGTCATGTACGGTCCTATGGCCATGGTGTAGTTCATATTTTTTCAATGGAACAGACCCGGTAGGTGAAAGATCTTGGACCCCCTACAGTTAGAAGTATGATTTTTTCTTCTTCAGTTTTAGCTTTTTATCTTTTTGATGCAAGGGATTCCCATAGTATTATATCTATTGTTGTTGTGGATATCCTTGGGCTCTATATCTTTACATCTGATGATGTTATGATGTTACACACTATGTTGGGAATTAGTATGGCTAGTGTATGATGGTGAAGAAGTTTCCTCTTACAGTTTTTGGGTTTCACTTCTTATGGTAGCTTTATATCATAGAGATGACTAGATTCGATGTCATTCTCAAAATAGATTTTCTAGTCTTCTTTTAGGCCTTTGTTGACTGGTATTTCCATAGGGTGGGTTTCACGTCACTAAATGGTGGTTCCTTTCTACACAAGGAAAAATGGGATGTCCTAGAGATCCGAGATGGACTAGAGCATCATGGGTTGGGAGGAATTATAACATAGATTTATAGTTTATATTTGAATGACCATGGGACATAACAGATGGAATTTCCCCCAATGGTGGATCATTTATAGATGTCTTTTAAGAGTACATTTCATGTTTACCTCCAGAGGGAGAGGTATATTTCTCTATTCATCTTCATCCAGGAGTGGCACCTGTTCCCATTACTCCTTATAGGATGGATACACTAGGGATACAGTAACTCAAGAAGTGGTTATAGGAGTTGTAAGAGAAGGTTTTTATTTGAACCAATATATCTCTTTGGGGTTTTCTTGTCTTATTTGCGATGAAGCCAGAGAGTACCCTATAACTTTGTGTGGATTATCGAAAGCTGATCCAGTTGATGTTAAAGAACCGATATCCCTTGGAGAGGATTACTGTTCTATTTGACCATCTTTAATGAGCCCAATTGTTCTCAAAGATTGACTTGAGGCCCGATTATCATATGTTTCATGTTAATCCATCAGATATACCTCTTACATTTTTTCGTATTAGGTATGGTCTATATGAGTATTTGGTTATGACTTTTGGTCTCATGAACACACCGAATGTTTTCATGGCACTGATGAACTGAGTGTTCCAGCCTTACATGGATTCTTATGTGGTAGTCTTTGTGGACGATATTTTGGTGTACTCACACACTCAACAAGACCATTCCACCCATAATGATATCATATTAAGTATACTGAGAGAGAATCAGTTTTATTCTAAGCTCTCAAAATGAAACTTTTGGATGGACAAAATTCACATCTTGGGTTATGTCATCTCAGATACAAGAGTATCAGTAGACCCAAATAAAGTGATAGAAGTAGTTTCCTAGGAGTACTTTAATAATTTCTTTGAGGTATAGTGTTTTATGGGGATGGATAGTTACTATAGACCCATTATTCCAGACACTTCAGGGTTATCAGCGCCATTGAAAGGCCTGTCTAAGAAGGGTGTGAAGAAATTTTTTCCATGTTCTTGTGATTCATGCTTTCAAGAGATGAAAGGTAGATTGAATTCATCACCAAAACTGATTTTTCTGAAGATGGGAAAGATTTTCATTGTTTACTATGATGCATCAAGTATCAGTTTTCTAGTACATCTTATTCTAGGGGGAAGGAGTCATTGCATATAGGTCTCAGTAGTTGAGGACACATGAGAGTAATTACCTAACGCATGAGCTTTAGTTAGCTGCACTTGTGCATGCTTTTCACTGTTGGAGTCATTATCTTTTGGGAGGGAATTGTTTGGTATACACTAACCAAAAAAGACTCATGTACATCTTTACTCAGTGTGATCTGAATTTGATACTGTGAAGTGTGAGTTGATTATTTTCAGTATTTTGATATTGATCTTTCCTACATGCCTAGAGTCAATATAGTGGCTAATGTGTTGAGCGAGAGGACTCATATATAGGTAGTTCAGGAAGCCAGTAGTGAGTGGAATCTTATGGATCTGTTCTCTATGATGCATTTGAAGGTGTGTAATAATCATGGGTAGATGTTTCTTTCTTATTTAGATATTACCTCTTCTTTTTTAGATCATGTTTGAATGAAGAATCTATCAGATTCCAATGGATTGTTCTTAAGAGAGATTTTTTCATGTGAGGACCCGACTACTAGATGTATCAAAGGGGAGGATGAGGTTTTTCATTTTCAAGGGCGCCTATGGGTTTCACCAGGAATATACAAAGATATTTTGTGAGATTTTCATTCCTCGGGATGGGAAATTCATCAGGGTGTTGCAAAGATGTATCAATTTCTACACCATCAGTATTGGTTTCCATGAATTAAGAGTGATGATAAATGTTTTTTTATGATATATTCCACCTGTCTGCAGGTGAAGGTGGAACATCAGCAACCAGAAAGGGTTTTACAGTAGTTACACATTCCTAAGGGGAAATGTAATTATATCATGATGGATTTCATAATGGGTTTACCAATTCCACCTCAGGGAAATGATGTAGTTTGGGTTGTTATTTATAGAATCAAAAAGGATTCAAATTTCTTACTAATTAAGGAAACCTCTATTGTTGATGAGATTGGAAGGTTTTACATCTGAGAGATTGTACTTTTCCATGGGGTTCGACACTATATAATATCAAATAAGGATGCTTGGTTTACTTCTCATGACACGCAGGGACTAAAAAGGGATTTGGGTATACCTGTACTTCTTAGTATATCATACACCCCCAAATAGATTTACAGTCTGAATATATAATTCAGGTTTTGGAGGACATGCTTCAAGTAATGTTTTTGGATTTTAGGGGCTCTTAAGAGAGACACATACCCCTGGTGTAACTTTCCTACAATAATAGTTTACAAGAAACAATTTTGATGGAACCTTATGAGCCTTTGTATGGTAGGCCATGATGATCACCCCTATGTTGTCTGGAGGTAGGATAGGCATCTACACTCAATCCTCGTCTCTTTTAGGAGACTATGAAGTTGGTGGAGTTGATTCGGAGGAGGTTGGCTACAGGAAAAACTCGCCAAAAATATTTTGCTGATTGACAGAGATGACCTCTGGATTTAGAGGTCAGAGATCATGTTTTCCTATGTTTCACACTGAGGTTGGGGAAAAGATGGATTAAGAGACAGGGGAAGCTTTCACTATGATGTTTCGGGCCGTTTGAGGTTTTGGATAGATTTGGACCTATTTCCTATTGGTTGCAGCTACATCATAGGTATCGAGCTCTGCATGATGTCTTTCATGTTTCTCAGCTCAGTCGTTACTTTTCTGACCCATCTCGTGTTTTTCAATTCGAGGAGGTTGAGTTGGAGGTTGATACATCCTTTAAGGAGCACCCTATAAAGATTGTGAATCACAACATTAAGGTTCTACATGGACATTCTATTCCTCTGGTATAGGTGTTATGGCAGCACATGAGAGTACATGATAATACTTGGGAGAGGGAGGCCAATGTATGATCATAGGGTCCATATTTTTTTTGTAGATTCTTTTTCACCACCTTTTGAAAGATAATTCGGCGATGAATTTATTTAAGAGGGGAAATTTGTAAGAACCAGGATCTTTATTTCAGGAATGGATCTTTAATTATTATTATTTTAGTAAAAAGGAAGAAATGAGAGTTTTTTGAAGTACATGTTTTGTACCCTAATACTGTGTACATGCGCTTATTGGTCATGTAACGGTTGAGTACATATTCGTGTTGTGATCTGGAAGGCGGCCTAAATTGGAGGTCGGTTGAGGCTAATACATGTCGTATACATTTAATGAGTATGTCATGTACTTTTCTTTTTATCAATCAAATCAGAGTGGGGTATCTTCTAATATCCAAAACATATTTATTCCTCCCTCGTTTTGTACAGTAGAGAGATGGAACAACTGTGAACTTAGAGCCCCTCCAGATTCTCTATCTGAGTTTCGATCGAGACACTTTCAGGTGAGTTATAATCCCAATATTGATTTATCATTTCTCTTAGATCTTTTATTCTTGCTTCTTCCACTCTCATGAGTAATCGAGGGATGATTTTTTTTTTACGCTTTTTTAGATCTACATCATTCTAGGATGATTCCAGGGTCGTCATTCAATATTATTCACCGTTCGACATCAAGGTTGGTGTTTTCTACCTTTCTTGGTTTGTTTTAGATTATATATGCTAAAATTGTTGTATACACGCATTTGGTGTATTTATTGATTGGGAATTTAATCTTATTATTTACCTTATATGGTTTAATTTATTAAAAGGGGTTGTTCTATATGCATAAGCATAGATGCCTATTTAACGGGACTCCCTATGGCTATGTTTCCCATGTTTGGCTATTAATTAACATTTGGCATTTGTATTCTATGAGGTGTATCTTGTTTCCATGGATTGAATTGTTTGTTATGGAGTTTTATTGATTATATGAATTTCGTGTGTCATTCTTGAAAATGTTATACATGTAGTAGTTATAAATTACATGTGTGTCCTTGTTATGATATGCACGTTGTTGTTTTTCCAATGGACCTTGAGAGCCATGAATAATGAAAAATGTGGGGGTTTCCATGTGTATTTACATATGATTGTGAGATCCTTTGTGTAGATATTTACCCTAGGGTATTGATCATGTGATCCATCTAGGAGTCTGTTAATAAATTATTTATAATATTTTGACCCATGGTGTATTGACTGTGAGAGCTACCTAGAGGTCGTTTATCATTTCCCTATGATATGTGGCACCATAGGGGTTAGACAGTGAGAGCATGACCATAGGGTTGATTTTGGATAATTTAATTTTTCTGACGAGTTTCATAGCCAATGAACAAGCTTGGACTCAGTCTTCCTTGATTTTTTAGATGGTTTTCAGAGATATCTATTTTCTTAATATTACATAGAGGGATATGGAACATTGGATAGATCCCTAGATTACATTATCAAATGGGTTGAATAATCGAAAAAAAGTTAAATAAATGTAATTGAAAAATGGAGGACTCTTTACTTTTGAGTACTTCCTAGTTTAATTATTCTTTTTCATATTTCCTACTATATATATTCACTAACTGCTAGGAACAGATCATTTGGTGTTTTCCTACTAGGATTCGTCTTACACCCTTTTGGTTCATTCTTTTATACACAAATATATTATATAGTTTCAGGTATAGATAATGGAATGTTCCCCTATTCACATTGTACTAGAATGTAGTTGGAGCTGGAGAACATGGTACCAAGATGAGCCTTGCGATGCTATTGGAGTTTACTATTTTTCTGTAATTTGGATTTAGTGTTTTTTTTATGATTGTGAATTGTTTGGATAATTTCCTAAGCAAATGTGATATGCATCATTTATATATTCTCCAATTGGTATATTACTATCAGTCTTCTACTATATACTTTTGATTGTGTGGTATTATAGCTTACTCTTTTGTTTACTTTTTTTCATTTGTGTACACTCTTCTAATGAGTTTATAGTTTCCGCATTATCACAGTATGGTCCCCCGCTACTAGTCGGTAGACTCTAGCATTTGGGTAAATTCATTTGAGGTAATGTGACCTACTGTGTTCGGTGCACCCTTGGGAGGCACCCAGATCTAGGATGTTACAATGTATATTATTATGAAATTGAAAAATCCTTATAAAATAAATTTATATATTTCAACACTCTCATAGGGATATTAAGAGTAAAATAAGATTCTATTTTTCATCTAATTGATATAAATTAAATGGTTGATGGTGATTTTAATTTTTTTTACAATGATTTTGTTTTAATTTAAATGGTTTATAAAGTTGAGTTCAATTATATATACAAGATTCATAATTTATATATATAAATTTATACTTCCAACATTGAAGATATATAAAAAATGGTAAGAGAATGTGATATTTTGATAAAAAAAAAATTAAAAAGTTTGAGGTTGGGAATGAGAAAGATATTACCTAATTAGGAAGATATATCAAGACAGTTTTGACTGAGAAGTATTTTGTAAAACTAGAGTCCCTATTTCTAGAAGTGAAATTAAAAAATCTAGACAAAGCATAATCTAGCTCTTCACTATATGCTAACTACAACTTCCCTTGAATAAGAGAGGTTTTAATGAAAAGAAAAGAAGTTATTATGTTGCTAAAGGTATTTTGAAATCATCTAGAGACACCCCTACCTCATAATTATTTAATTATATAACCAACTATTTAGTAACAACAATTTGTGTTGAATCAGTATTTGTGAAAATTACAAGGCCGAAATATAAAATATAAAAAATATGGATGGGGAAAATTACACTAGAGTTAAGAAACAATCAGGATGAATATATTAATTTAAATTTGATATTTACCTTTAAAAGGAACCTAAAATGATGGTGATATAGACCATACACAATAGGGGATTAAATTTAAAAACTATATATGCAAATGAAAATGACCAATATTAATTGGGAGATGTTGGTGATTTTAGATGTTTAGGCATAGATAAATTGAGTTATTCAATAACATATTTGTTTTTTAAATTGTTAAAAACCCTAATTCAATGGGGAGTAATGATTAGGGGATAAAAAACTATAATAAAATGAAAAATGTATCATATACTAAACAAATTTGTGCACTATTATTAAGGGTATTGAAATGAACATGTCCAATATTAATAATTTATTAATGAATGTTGAAGGAAACACTAAAGAAAAGTTCTGGTGATGAAATATGGATAGTATCCCTTTGTATTGAAAATAAATATAATAATCGAATAGTATACTCGAAAGAAGTAAATAATTTTAACGGTTATGGAATCAATGAAATAGAAATGAGATTCTTTTATAGAGGAAGTGAATCAACATTATATATAAATACAATATAGAAATTACTATTAATGTTAATTTTAGAAACCTAGAATTAAAAAGATAATTATTCCCTCAAATAAGGATATACTAGTTTTAAAATAGTGTTGGACATCACTAGTTATGTTAATGAAAGGATACCCAAAAGTCAATAGAAATTTTTAAATGGTTGTACGTGGAAGGTTGAAATATTTTGATCCTGATGTTTTTATATGTAAGACTATTTTTCTTAGAATAATAAAAAACGAATGAACAAATAAATTATTTTATTAGAATTATTTTTTTTTCAAAAGGAGGTACCACAAACAACTAATTTTTGGCATTTAAAGAAATAGTTCCTAGATACATAAATAAATTAGTTTGAAAAGGATGGTATATTAGATAGATTAAAAAGAATATTATTTCTAGAGTTAGTAATTTTGAGAAGCTTAGTTCAACTATGTTGAAATATTTAATTAATAGGTATCCCAATATCAAAACTCCCTCCCACCAAATACATCGCAATGAGGGGAGAGAGATAATGAACCTGTCAGTCCCACCTCTATTAGGCCCTTGGATTGCTGTTATCATAGATGGTATAAAAAATTATTGAAATGGTATGCCTAACCCACGTTAATAATATATTACCAGGATATAATATGAATCAACCACAATGTTCAATGTTACATAATATTAATAGAAACCCAGTCCGTCCCACATTCATGTATTAATAAAATTGATATAGTAAAATGTCTATTTAGTAGATACCCTAATGCATAGCTAAATAAGCACAACATCATCTATCCATATGTATAATCCTAAGGATGGTGGATGAAAATGATAATTATTCTCTCCTATGTATCCCTTTGGACCATGAAATTAGAGACACTATTTATAGTTTAAAACCAGACAGTGCTCCTGGTCTGGATGGCTTCAATAACAAATTATTTCAGTAACATTGGGATGTTATTCATCTTGATATCTATAAACTTGTGAGGTATTTCTTCTGCAATGGTTTTTCTCTCTTGGTCTCAATGCTCAATTTCTTACTTTAATCCCTAAAGTGGACAATGTGTCCGAGATCCACCAATTTCGGCCTATTGTGCTGATAAACACTCTTTTCAAAATCACTTCTAAAATTATTGCTAATAAGATTTCCCCAATATGCAACAAAATGGTTTATTGGAATCAATTTGGATCATTAAGGGAATGTCTATACAAGACTGTATTTTTCTTTGCCTCTGAATTCACCAATAGTTTAAATAAAGATACCAGAGGATGAAATGTTTCTATCAAACTTGACATTAGGAAGGCCTTTGATTCTATTTATTGGAGGTTTATTTTTAAGGTTCTAAAAGGATTTGGCTTTAATTATACTTTTATCAAGATGATAAAAACATTGTTCAAATCTGCATCTATATCCATCTTGGTCAATGGAACCCCCATGGGCTTTTTTAAATGCATAAAATGGGTTAGAAAAGGTGACCCACTCTCGGTAATTTTATTTGTAATTGCCGAAGATTATCTTAGTAGGATCCTCTCTCATTTGGTAAATAAAAACAAACTCAAACCTATAAATGTGGATAGAAATCATAGAGTCCCTAATCATCTCTTATATGCTGATGAAATCATCTTGTTTCTTCAAGGTGGCCAAAAGAATATTCATGTTCTTAAACATGACCTTACTCACTATAAGAATGTCTCGGGTCAGGCCATTTCATGGCATAAATCACACATTTCTTTTGGTAAAAACATCTCCAGACAGAGGAAAAAAAATATTACCAATGATCTTGGTATTGAAGAAGGATGCTTACCCTTCACTTATTTAGGGGTGCCTGTATTTTTTGGAAGACGTAAAACTATTTTCATTGCTAACATAGTGGAACAAATTATTAATCAACTCTCTAAATGGAAAGGCAAGTCCCTCTCTATGGCTGGCAGAATATATTTGGTCAAATCGAGCATTGTATCCAAAATGATCTACTCCCTTACGATTTATAAATGGCATGCTATTACATTCAAAATAATTAACACCCATATTAAGAACTTCATTTGGACAGGAAGTATCATTAAAAAAACATGTCACCATTCCCTGGGTAACCTGTTGCAAACCTTTGGAAAAGGGTGGTATTGGTATTAAAAACATATTGTTGTTTAATGATGCCTTTCATGCTAGACTTACATGTAGATTGGTCAATACTAACTCGAATTCCATTAACTTCCTTAAACACAGATTCCTCTCCAAACATAGGAATGGTTACTTTAATTATATCTCTTCCTCGATCTGGCCTTCCATTAGTTACACTTATCATAAAATCAAGGGAAAATATAGATGGATAGTCAGCGCTAACTCTAACATAAATTTCTAGCTTGACAATTGGACTGGTGGTCCACTGGCCTCGATGCTCTCCCTTGATTCTACTCTGGTGGACACTAGTCACACTATTAAATATGTTCTCCATTATCATAGGGATAATCTCACTGAAAATGTTTCTCAGATCATTGATAACTATCCTTTTATTAACTGTGATGATTTTCTTGTCTGGGAACCCACTCTGAATGGTATTATTGACTCAAAAAAATTCCTACATGCACATCTTCCTTGGATCTGAATCTAGCTTTCAATGGTTAATTTTTTTCAACAAGAAGTGGATTAAGCCTACTAGACTCACTTTAATTTGGCCCATTGCTCATAACAGAGTGCCCATTGAGGTATGCCTTTAATATTTTGGTATATAGCTATGCTCTAAATTTAACCTATGTAATCAACATAGGGAGGACACTAACCATATATTTTTTATCTTGTGCAATAGCCTCTACTATTTGGAAATATATTTTTGACATTTTTTATTGTAGATGGAATACCCCCAACTCAATTTGTACTCTTCTTAAATTTTGTGTGCAACACCAAGCATCTCAGTAAATTAAGAAAAAATTTCTAGCTATAGTTGCTGAGCTCCTACATGTGATCTGGTATGAATGAAATGATATTCTACACAATAAATTCTCATTAAATCTTAATGCAGGGAAAGCACATATCCTCATTGCGATTCAAGAAGCTTCCTCGATTCAAAAAGCTCACTGCAACAATTCAGTTGGTGACTGGGAGATTTTGCATAGGATTCAGGTTGATGGAATATACCGTCAAACTCTTCACACCTTTTATGTTATTGGGAAAACACCAATGATAGGATGGATCAAAGTCAACATCGATGGTGCCTCAACGGGAAATCCCGGACCCTCCAGCTGTGGAGCCATTTTAAGAGATTCTTCTGGCAAGTGTCATGGGTGTTTCTTTGAAAATTGTGGCATAGCTTCGTCCTTGGAAACCAAAATGATGGGAGTAATTCATGTTGTCAAGTTTTCCATTCAAAAAGACTGGAGGAAACTATGGATTGAAGGTGATTCTACCAACATTGTCCAGGAAATCTGGAATGTTGTGACTCACCTTAGCTGGCCTCTGATCAATCTTTGGATGCAGTTCCTAGACTCTCTGTAAGGTATAGACTACATTTCCATGCATACTTTCAGAGTGGCTAACACTATTGCTGATGCCCTTGCCAACAAGGGTGCTCATCAGACCATGACCTGTATGGACACCCTCCCTCTATATTTACTTCATCTATTTGATAAAGATTTAAAAAATATCCCTTCTTTCCTTCTCTTGTAATATTTTCAACTTTTTTATTCAATAAAATGTGCTTTGGTCTTTGACCAAGGCACCACCTTCTCAAAAAATATAAACCTCATATAAACCTGAAAAAAAGATTTTTGTTTTTAGAGTGATCATAAAGGTATACATAGCAATAAAACCAGTCTCTTATGAACATATTGAAGAATAATACTAATGCACCCATGATAAAACAACAGATCCAAAAATAGCTAAAAATGTTATCTATCCAACCAAAACTAACAAAGGAATTCTCACCAAATAATGAAAGTTATGTATTATAATATAAAAAGAAGAATATTTAAAAAGGATACCCCACAAAATTTCCACAATAACATTCTACTCTCACACCCTATCATAGTACATATTGGATCCCCCATATATTATAAATACCATATAAAACCACCCCACAAAACGGTCATAGAACATCACCCATGAAAACACATGGGCCACATCCTCATTACAGAGTCACATCATATCTCACCCAAAAACATAGTCCATCACATCACAACCACAAATAGAGTAGTAGGGTATCTTACACATGATGGAAATAAACCTTTTATACTCTACTATGAATGAACCCAACAATAAGTCTCCCTATTTCAAATTCATATCACATATTTCCAAAAAATAGATAGTCCATTATCCCACAATATTTTTAGAAAACGTATTTCCTAAAAGAATCATTTCCACCACCCCACAACATAGTCATATCACCCCCCCTGAAAACACATGGGTCATCACCAAGTTTAATAATATGACTCCATCCATCATATAATGTGAATAACTACTCCATTTGAAGGGATGGTGGGATGAGTGAGTAGAAATATAACAATACCTTCATCGGGATTTCAGAAAAAAGCCCCTTGTGGAAATATCAATGTCAAAACAAAGTACTCGATACTGCTGGGGTGTGTATTGAAATAAAAATAATATAATCAAATATAAATATATCCACACAAAACCCCAACCTATGGGTTCAAAATCAAAAACTAACCAAAAAACAACGTCCACACGTACGTCACTATGTCTTCATAACTATACCCAACAATCTTCAAGACTCATTTCACATTTCCAAGAAAATTCCATTATCCAACCCATTAATTACATTACTAAGAATCAACAAATTTAACCACACATCCCATAATTTATTTATAAATTATTAATTTATTCACCAATAACCAATAAAAACCCCATTAATTTTAATAATTTTAAAAACATGTCATTTTATCACCACCTAAGAGACGTTCACAACTCAACCACACATAACTTGAAACCTATCATATATATCAAAACATTTCCTTGCCACCCCAAAATCACTTCCAATTAATCACCACCTCACCTTAAAAAAATCAAGGGAAATTAAAAACCACCCCTACTTCAGAAAATCATGAAAATATGAATCATCTCTTTTCCCCAAAATCACATATAAACAACCACCACACATTCTATATAATGAACAGAGAAAAAACAACCACCTCATCACCCAAAAATCATGGAAAAACAACCACAACAATTATAACCCAAAATAAGAACCACATATCACCCAAAATATTCACATAACATCTTAATAGAATATCTCCACCCCATAATCTTGGCTACACATCACAAATCATTTGAGAACATTTTACACATTTATGAAAGGAGATTTTATCACATTTATATTTATTTTAGGGATTTATTCAAATATTATATTTTATTAGGGAAACCATACCACTATCCAAATATAAGTGAATAACCAATTTACATTTTACTTTGATATATAAATAATCAAAGTAGAAAAAAATGAAAACATATATCATCGCATGGAAACAAATCCCACAATGACCAAAATTATCAAAAGGACTTCAAGACCATATAATCCAAAATATCTAAAAAATATCAATGATGAAATAGCACGTGAATCATTATCCTTTCCCAATTCATTTTGAATTATCTAATTATTTATGTCATATTAAATCAGCACAACCATAACTCATAGATAAATCGATTTAAACCCCATACAAATGATAAAAAATAAATGTAAAGGAGGGATTCCCTACCTCAAATATGATTTTCCAACACATTTCACACTACAATAAGAATAAAAAATTCCCATAGTGTGCAACATCACATGGGGATCATAGATCAACCTACACTGCATACATGTATCTACAAAACTCATCCCAAATCTCACCCCAAATAAAAATAAATCATTTTAGTTAATCCCCAAGAATATAAAAATATAAAAATATTGGTAAAATAGAATAAACTAATTGTGTATCATCAACAAAAAACAACCAGAACAATCAATTCAAAGATGGTGGAAGGGACCTAGAAGATCCACTTGGTGATTTGGGTTTTCCTAGAACAAATTAGGAAAAATCCACCACCAAATTAAAATAAAATATGACTATAA
Organism: Viscum album; assembly: GCA_963277665.1. NCBI lineage: Eukaryota > Viridiplantae > Streptophyta > Magnoliopsida > Santalales > Viscaceae > Viscum > Viscum album. Next base: position 1,343,871,351 of record OY728155.1, on the reverse strand, counting down.
AGTTGTATGATATTTGATTTTGTTAAATTGTGTTTTTTTATGTTTTAGTTCAAGTCCTGTCATTTGGTCAAATAAGTGTTTCCCAAAATTCATGAGAAGGCTCAGGGGTGTATGAGGGGTTCAGGACAAGAAAGATAAGGATAATGGAATTTATAGTCTTGTTGCATGGTCTTCACACTGTTAGTGAAAACATTGTGGAGCATCCTAGGTAACCGTGTTGACTCAGATAGAGACCTATTCATAATTACGAAATGGTTAAGCTAACCATGTTGAAATCCCGGGAAACTATTTGGGAGGTTGACTTTGGGATACTGGCTCATGCATGGTTTGGAAAACCTTGTGGGTAAACCATGTATCCCAGTAATGTTGAGAATGGGTTGATGTAAATGAATTCTTAAGTATTCTTAGTGTGCTTGTCTTGAGAATGGGAATTGGGCTAAATGGACTAAGTGATGTAAATGGAAAATCTATTAATGTCATATGACACACTATGATTTACCACATTGATTGTAATGCATTATGATTGTTTTGTATATTGTTTTTGTTTGGTTGCAATATGGTTTTTTCATGGTGAATGGATGGATAAGCATGTGCACATATCTTGAGGTATGGGATAAAAGATTAAGGCTCCTCCCACTGGTTGATTTGGATTGTTGCTCTAACTCCACCTAAATTTAACAGGTTATAGAAGGGGATAAAGTTTAATTTCACTAATGGTTCTATTCCACCTAGAGTAAGGCTTCGAGATGAGGATATTGGGATGTTGTGATATGTTATCCATAGTGAGTTACAGACCTATAAATTCCCTATTAGAAAATGATATATGTTAGGAACCATTCGCAAATGATGTAAATGCCTAACTTATGAACTACATGATTAATGACGAACTAATAATAAATGAGAAATAATGATTTAGACATTGTTAGTCCAGTTTAGAAGAGATTGTTAACTAGTGTACCCTGAATTGTCCTTACTTTTCTTGCTATTTATTAATACATGAATTCTCTATCTATTAGACTAGATATTTGTTGATACCATTAGTGGCGGCCTAATTTGATTTACTCATATCTTTCTTTGGCTACCATTGAGTGCCTGAGAAGATTTAATTCTTGAGTGTTAGGAAAAGGGAAGGGTCCATATGATATAAAGTTGAGTCGGACATGGGAAATTCAGGGAGGAGTTTCCAAAATTGGAGTTAGGACCATTTTGGGGATTCTATTGTTTGTCTTTATTCTGGGTTTTGTTCACCTGTCTTTGTAGCATAACACGACATATTCACTATTTCTTATTGTTTGTACCCAATTTGGGATATGTTTGACTATGCATGCTATCGGTTGTTTCCTATTGTTTCCACTATTTATATTATGTTCTTCTATGTCATACTCTGGTAAGGAGGGTATTGTCTCCCCATGTGACCTATTAGACCCTCTCTACATGTTGAAAAACTCTATAATATTAGGAGTCATGCTTGAGGTCCTATACCAATCCATCTCGGGGAACCGAATTAGTAACACCTAGGTCAGGGATGTTACAAAGTGACTCTTAATACTTGACCCACCTTTTTCAAATATTATAATATTTAAAATTCATATAATTCACTAGTTTAAAAAAATGAAATTTTTACAAAAAAATAACATCGTGGTAGATTTATTTATTTACACAATATGAATTCCACTAAAATAGAACATTTTCCATCCCATTCATTCCATCGTAGTTGACTATAATATATTAACTAACTTGATACATAAGACATGAACCATCAATTCACAGAGTGTAAACAATTAGTGATGTGAATTTACTACAGTAGCTCTATTGCACCACCAACCACCATAGAAACTTCTTAGGCTTCCCCCAAAACATCTCCAACATCGAAATAAATAAATGTAATGAACCTCAAAGGAATAGAACATTACTTCATGTACCTAAAAACATTACTTTTTCCATTGATAATCCAAATCCAATAATATATGGAAAGAGGTTTGAACAACCACCACTTGAGATACCTCTTAAGGATCTCATCATACCTCAAACACTACCAATAACAAAAAATAAAAGAAAAATAGAATCAAAACATATCACAGAACCTAAAAAAATAGAAACACACACACCAAAACCATACAACATCAAAATTTCTCCAAACAACAACTGTCACATTTAAAAAAACCACTTTTCCCTAAACAATTTAATTATGAGATTATGTCATTTATTTCAAAACACTATCTACTCTGGGAAGCATTGAATCACCCACACAATTATAATATCATAATACAGTAATGAATCCTCATTATGAATCAGGACCTCTAATATTCATATGTCAAATAATTAGAAAAAATCATACATCAAGGGATATACCACATATCATTAAACATAAGGATCAAAACAACATATAATAGAAAAATGAAATTAAAAAATCCAAACAACTATGCATACTAGGAACACATCTTCTTCTCTCACTCTAATGTAATCTTCTCCAACCCATCATGACTCAATCATAAAATGTCCAAAAATTGATTTATCCACACAACACCTTATCTTCAGTAATATGGAACATTTCCATCATATCCACAAACATCACAACATCATAAATATTCAAATCAACCATTTTTATGATATGGAAGTAATAAATAAGATACCAATGAAGAAGATAGTGGTGGAAGATGATATGGATACTCTCCTGTTGTGGTGGAAATACCAATTGATACAACCCATCACCAACTTTCCCTAACAACTTGAAGGATCCAACAAACCTAGAAAAATAATTCCAATCCTAAAATTCCAATTTCATTGGGAATCCATCATGAATACATTTTTCTTAACCATAGATTCAAATGACCTCCTTCTAATATCGACACAATACCTATGAAATTCTTTTACTTATTTCATTTTCTCACTAACAAGATAAATCTTCTCTATAGTTCTCTATAGGAAATTGGGTCTAGTAAATGTTGCCTCCCAAACCTACCTCCAACATAATGGAGGAAAAAAACCATATGATATACAAAACCTCAAATAGGGCCACCCTAATGGAATATTGATGGCTATTAGAATATGATAACACAACCAAGGAAATTTTTCATACCCAGGATCCAAGAATGGTTAAGGCACATTCCCACTACATATTTCCCAATATCTAGATATTCAGTCTAATATTCTCATCTATCTCTTGGTGGAATGTATTTTTAAGGACTAACTAAGCATTAAATGAATTATCTAATACACTCTAGTCTCGTGAGGCAAATTTTGCATACTGATTTAGACATTGGACCTCATATCTTCATGAGACCACACCACCTCATCCACATTACTCTTATATAAATAATAATCTATTCCTAACACCTTCATCACTGAGAAGTGGGATGATCTCATCTATCAATCCATGATCACCAAAATATAATCACAACTTCCCTAATTTTTTTGTAACCTAGTGACAAAATCCATCAATATTTCATACAATTTCTACTCAATGACGTCACAACAAAGAAAAAATCCACCAAAAACATGAATCTAAAACTCTACCTACTATAAACCCATGCACATAACCAAAACCTACACCATAACCCATTTCATCCTAATCCTCAAAAAAAACATCTTAAATACATTTACATATTATAAACTCCTTGGTTTATCTATAAATGTTATCTATGAATCTTATGAAGGCCTCTCTTGGGAGTAATTACATGAAAAAATAGTCTCAGATGAAAAAACATCTTATTTCAAGAATCCTCAAACCATCCATATAGAACATCATCATGGAAAAGATTATTGTGCATCTACTTTTTTTAATCTCCCCAATGAGACTCCTCCACCTACAATATTAGAGAATATTCCATGCCCAACTGAAATAAAAGTCCTTTACCATCATCTACAATTTATTCTATGTGCAATCATTCTGACTCCTCTATCGCCCTCTATGAATCCCTAGAATACTGAACATCAACCTTCCCATACATTATATTCAATGCATCGACCAAAAAAATTATTCTTCCTAAGGTTTATGATAAACTAAAATCATAATGTGGATGATAATCCACCCACCTCTACTGAAAAAACATTAAATCATGTAGAGAAATATTATACATCAAACTTTTTTGATCCCTGAAAACAAAATGTGCTTCCCATTGAGTATATAACCTACATGACTATTTCAAATATGAACCTATATTTTATTTTTGGTTTCTCCCCATGAATAAACTTCTTCAACCTACAATGGGTCTATTATGACACCCTGTTAAGACACCACAAGACTATGTAAATGAACCTCTCATGTCCAAAACAAAATTTGGAAAACATTCCATAGATATAGTTGCATTAAAGAACCTACAATATATTTATGAGATGGACATCATGATCATATTTTGACTTCAATTAAATAAATATATCATTGACGATCAGTATAATGAATCATTCCTTGAACTCAGGGAACACTGAGTTTATAATCCCCATGAAAATTATTGGCATGTTAAAAACATCAAACAACATAACTACTGGAATGATGTGACCATAAAAGAATCTAATGTTAGTATTACTAATATCTTCCTCTTCTACACTCAAATATAAATATATAGACCATAGATCACCATTGGAAAACTTACACACCCCAATCAGATGGTGTAAAATATCATCAATCATTTGGATGGTGTAATGGTTCATGATTTTCACCCGATATAACCTCTGGTATTCTATAAAAAAACATCATAATTCATCTTCCTTCTTACTAAACATCATTGGATCCCACCACATTGAAACAATAGTTTAGATAAAACCATTCTTGATCATGCCACAAATCTAAATCCTTAACTACATTGACTGATAAGGTGCCCTCTCATAGGGATCAGTTGAAAAAATAGAATCACCAGGACACAAATCTATCCCGAACTCAACATCACATCAAGAGGTACTATGTAACCTCATTTGGGAAAACATCCTGTAACTACTCTAAATCTTTGTAGACCTCCACTTTCCCAGCATCCACTAATTTTACTGAAAATTCAATCATCAATGAAATAAGGTCCTCAACATGAAGACATTACACCAAACAACCTTTCTCTCCAATGAAAACACATGTTGGCCATCACTATTTGAATGGTTTATTTAGTACCAATGTTTTTGTTAGTCAAAGGTATGACTGCTTTATTTAGTACCCTTATTTTTTCTAGTTTTTATTTTGTATTATCACACCCAATTTTAACACCCACTCTATTCCATTATCTAAAACTAGACGGACTTGATCAAACATAAATTCATCTTCAGCTCCTCCAGTCATATATTTATCCCCCATCTAAAAAAATTCCCCATACATCCTCAAATAATCTATTGGAATTAATGAAACTTCTAATACCAATTATCATCCTCCTCTACTAGATAAACCCTATCGAGATCAACTAGATCATCCAATTGAACAACTAATTACTGAAAAACACACGAATGATATGTACAATTTATAGTGGAAAAGAAAAAAATTCATATTCGTGGTTATATGTAATTTTATTTACAATAAATTTAATTCAATTATTCCATTTTATCCTTCCCAAAGAAACCCAACTAAAATAAGAACACAAGTCATTATGATGAATGAATCTCTCCTAGGCCACTACCCTAGAAAAAATCCAACCTCATTTAGTCATTCAATATTATTTGATCCCATTCACTAGATAATGAGGGGACCTAAAATCTCTTATTATAGCTAGTTACTAGGAAAATGTCATATACCATGGTCAACTTGAACTATTTTCATTACAAACCATGAAATACTCATATTTCATAAATCCAAAATCAATAATATATCTCAACTATCAACTCTAATATCACTATGTCATGACCCTATCACTCAAAATATAACACTATGAGGGAAGAGAGTTAGTTATCCTTGAGTCCCATCTCTAGTACTTCCCTTTTTTTATTAACATCAAAGGTATTAAAATCTATTTAATTGCGTTAAATTCACTCTATAATAATATATGATCTAGATACAATATCACTCATCAATAAAATACATTTCCTAATATAAAAATAATAAAAAATATCACTATATGAATGTATAAATAAAACTGATACAAATAAATTTCCATGGAAAAATTTCCCAAAAAAAGCTAAAGTAGCAACATAGTAGTTAACCAAAGTTCTTAGATAGTAATACCTAGAACTGTACCCATTATCCCCATTTCACCTATAAAAAACTTTTATATTCATAGGGTGAACATTTAGGTATACTCTGTCGGAAAAGAAAAGTCTCTCATGATGATATAAAGGAAGAATACTAATGCACATATGAGTAAACATCATAACCCATAGCATATAAAATATAAAACAACCCATCCAAACCTCCCCATGTAAATCTCACTAAATAATGATATCCAAGTAAAATAACATAATAAGAAGTATATCAATAAAGGGTACCATACCCCACATTCGCAGTATTTTCCCACTCTCACACCCCAATGTCTTATGTAATGGAGCTCCCATATCTTCTTAATAATAAAAATCCCATCCCCACATCATAGTTACGAATAATCATGCCATAAAACACAAAGGGCACTGAGCCAGATCACATTCAAATCACATCATTCAAAAAATTCTAGATCCATCACATTACAACCATAACCAAAGTAGTAGGGTATCCTGATCATATAGTAATTATACCTCATTCCCTTCTCCTACCATCAAAAATCCCACCATAAGTCTCTCCATATATAATTCATTTTAAATCCCACAAAAAAACCAAGGGAACAACCCCACAACATAGGCATATCACAGCCCACCCAAAAATGGTTGGACCACCACCCCACAATGGTTTCATATCACATCCCTTTTGGAAGAAACTAGGTAATCACTTAGTATAATAAAACCGCTTTAGTTATCTCATCCTATGCATATCTATTATCCAAAGAGAGATATAGGGGAATTTTTGGTAGTCATCCATCTATAATCATTATAATTATATCTAAAGAAACACACCCATTGTAAAAATATAGGTGTATGTACATAGTAACCAAAATTCATTGGGTGCATATAAAAATCACAAAGATTATACAAGTACATACATACAGACACACACAAGACCAACCTTTGGGTTCAAAAGAAATTACTATAAAACTCAAAACATCCCTAGATATTATACCACCATTAAATGAAAAATGTCACAAAACAATCCACAATCCTTATTTTGAATTTCAAAGTAAATTTAATTATTAAGGTCAATACTTTAATTGTTAGGAATCAAACAAATTTAACCACACATACCATCGTTTATTTTTATCGTTACTCATTTCTATACCATTAACCAATACAAGAAACAATCATTTCACTCATTATTAAAACATTTTCTTATATCACTACCTAGGAATATAGAACAACACAACCACACATCACAATTGTCACATCCTCTATATCACACCATAACCCCACCACCATAAAAGAACATCCTAACAACCACCATCGTAACACCTAAAAATCACGACCAAGAAACCATCACCACACTACCCTCAATGAATTACCTAACAACCACCACATCGCCACCCCAAAAGCATGACCAAAAACCTATCACCTCACTATACCCAAAAGAATCCCAAAACCACCCTCATCTCACTACCCCAAATAATGACCAAATCTCACCCAGTGGCCCCACATCACGCTATAATCACACATCACTGCACCATTATAATTGACACAGATAATGACAAATTTAAAACCATTTTATTGATTTAAAAATCATTCTTTATCACATTTCACATTATTTATAGGAGTTTTTCACAAAAGAAATTATCCTTGAGAAATCACTTTATTAACCAAATATAATTGGTTACCCAATTTCTATTTTAGTATGATATCAAAACAATAATAGTAAAAAAAAAGTTACAACATAAGCCATTCGATGAAAATAAATCCCCAAATGAATTAAATTTTTATTTGGGAATAAAAATCATACAATCCTTCATCTAATAATAAAATCATTCTTATAATAACATGAAAAGCATTCCCATTTACACCTCCAATTTCAATAATCCAATTATTTATCTTTTATTAATCTATCACAACCATATTCCATTGAAGAAAATGATTAAATCCCTAAAAATGATAAAACAATAAAGATAAATAATGGATTCCCTACCTGAAATAAGCTTTTACGACTCACTACAAACATTATAGTGAATAAAAAATGTCTATAAACAAAAACCACATAAGGAGATAAAATATCAACATACACCACCTTCAAGGATCAAAAAGATACATCCAAAATCACACCCTAAAAAAATCATTGTAATGAATCCACAAGAAAGGAAAAAAGATAGTTCAGTGGAGAAAAGCAAAATCACAAACCATGTATCATCAACCAATAACCACTAGAACCTACAGAACAAAGAGGGATGAAGGGGGTTGAATATCTTACCTATGAACCTATGGTTCATCCAAAATTTGAGGGGAAGAATACACGGAATTGTGAAATGATAATATACTATGAAAAGGAAATAAATCCTTTAACCCACTATTTTCATGTAATTTAAACATTAAATGATGTATAATTCACAGATTTTGTAATATTTCTACTTTTTAGGGAAATAATAACACCTTTACATTATATAATTAAACATCATGAATTCAAAATTTGTGATATAAAATACATCTTAGTGTTTTCCCTATATCCACATACAGTTTAACAAACAATATATATAAGAAATTAACCATAAATTCACTCATGTAAACGATTAACAATGGGAACTTCCTACAATAGATCTCCTCCCCTCCATCCACCATGGATCCATATAAAACCTTCGATGAAAAATATAAAACACCCAAAAATATAAGTATAACAGAAATTAAACGAATGGGTTGTAAGCTCAATTATTTCAATGTAAAAATGACATGAAATATAGAAAGTATATAAAACTATAAAACAAATATACACATTATAGCATTAGGTAATGCAATGTATGGGTTGAGAAATAATTCTCAAACATTCTATTATGATTAAAGATCTTATGAATGTCTACATTATTCTAATATTTCATTTCCTATAAATAATTGAATAGTGACTTGAATTTCAATCTTGAAAAAGTTGAAAAATAGAAATTATTTATTTCCTAAAAACCGTGAGTAAATAAACCCATCATGATGTAAATAAACTATATTCGATCTCATAATTGGTATTATAAAATCAATTAGAATACCACATGGTTGAAATCGACAACATTGATGGTGATAATACAGTGAGGGGAGATTTTTCATGAGTATAACATCTCATTTGAATCTATGGAGGAAAACTCTATGGTGTTGCATGGGGTGTTGCAGGAGAGTATATAATGTATGTGGCCCATTATTTTTCACTCTCAAAAATGAAAAATCATTCTTTTTATGTGGGTGTGAATTTATCATACCTTGAACGAGGAAAATAAAGTGGTGAATTTCTTGGCTTCTTGGGTGACCAATGTGGATCAGTGATCTATATTATCTAGAATGGGTTCTCTAACTTCATTAAATAATATTATTGTTAGGGCCGATGAACTCAGTCACTATTAATTTAGATCATCTTTAACATTTTCTCACAGGGTGAATACCATACTAGAATAAAATTGTTTCATTTTATTAGGTGATATATAAATGGTGTTCTAGAATTCATGAAAAGATATTTTATATGAATAGCTAAATGAGGGACATAGAAAATGGGACTGAGTAAAGTTTTATAAATTTATGAGAATTTTTTATAGATGATCAATCCATCCAATATATTTTTTATCTCAAATAATTGGTATTTTTAACTTCATTTCAAACCTATAATTACTATAAGGGGGAACAAAAAAATCCATCCAAATACTTAATTGTTAATTGGTTAGAGAAATAATGAATTTATGCTTTGGAAAATTTATAATTGACAAAAAAAACAAAATATAGTGATTTAAGTACCCATGGATGTGATAACATGATGTTTTAATTATTTTCAATTACTAAGAGTCAAATATATTGAATATTTGGGTCCGAATATACCATTAAATATATGAATGAGTATGTGCCATATTTTTAATGTTTCCAATGAAATGTTTTCCCATGAATTATGTGTAATAAAGGTCATTACATTTGAGAAAACAATCAAATCATATGATTTGGGAGATGGCCTCTATGATATATACTTATACTAATGTAGTGGGTGTAGTCTATAATAAATTGAATAATTCAATTAAGTATTTAAAATATTAATATATTGAAAATATAGGCTCCCAAACGTGATATCCATCTATAAAATATAGAGAGACATACCAAGGTGACATGATGAAGAGGAATATTAAAATTAGTATGATTTTATGTTATAATTAATTGAAGAATTTTGGAATAATACCTTTAACCATATGATGATTTTTTTAATTTATTTGATACGTTATATATTTTAGAATTAATTTTGAAAATTTTCTAATTCTAGAAATTGTATAACATTAGTGACTCAGAATAGAATGTTGGATAAGTGTTGGAGATTTCGTATGATATTGAATATATCATATGATTTCTAAAGTATTTTTTATAAATTTTCATAATCATCTAAAAATAAAAAATATTATTAAAATGAATCAATGATTTTAATTAAAAAATCTATAATTTTAAGTAATTTATTCAAATTTTTATTCTTAAAAATAGATTTCATAAGACATTAATTGTTCTCTTAAAAAAAGGTTATTAAAAATCTTATAATTTCTCAAAATTAGAAGACATCGAATGTCTTAATAAATTATTTTTCCTTCTCTATAATACAACACCATTAAATATGAAATGAATTATTCTTTTATCCTTTTTAAATTATAACTTATGAAACTTTAATTTTATTTTAGTTTGAAAAAAGGATTGTTTTCAATTATTAATATATGAAGCTGAAAAATAAAATAGTCTGATTCAAATAAATTTATTCATGGTTTTAAATATAAATATAACATAAATTAATGACTAATTAAAAATGAGAAATTTAATAAATTGATGTTCAATATTTTTGGAGTTTATCAAATAGAAAAGATTAATTATAGAGGAATTCTTATTATCTAAAATTAATATAGAATAATTTCTTGTTCTGATGAAAAATTTGAATCAGAAAATTATTGTTCCATGAATTTAATATCCAATCATCATGAAGATATTTATTACATTGATCCAATATTTATAAAATTATGTTTTATATAGGAAATAAAATTTCTATAAATTATATAGAATTAAATATGTGAGTTGAATATATAAATTTATTTGAAGATAAATAAAAAACAATTTATGACTCCAGTGATATTCATTAAGTGATTAAATAGAAAAATGTGTGTTTTGATACAAACAAAATGATAATAATATAAGGTGGACCATGGATTCGTGATGTTTAATACAAATTCAATATGAACTGATAAAGATTTTATTTGGGATATCACTTGAGGAAATTTAAAAGATACATACCTATCTAAATACATTATTATTTTCTAAATATATATTGTTGACTATTTTATGGTTTCAATGAAGATAATATTTTAGATAAATAATATTTGTTGGTTTTCACCCTCAATTTCAAGTAATTAACCGTTTACATAAGTATTTTAATTATATAAAGTGTTTAGGTTTTGTTTTGAACGGTTTTGGGACCTTTTTGAATGTTCTTTGGGCTTTTCTTCAGGTGCATGGTTGGTGCATGGTTTAGGAAAATAGTGAAACACCTACATGAAACCATAAATAATGAGACATGGGTAAAATGGAAGGCGTAGGGGTTGTACATGGTTTGTGCAAACCGTGATGAATCCTAGGAGAACTCGTGCTATGTTGGAAAATGGTATTTGTCTTGGCTAGCACATGTTTTAAAACCCATGTAAGACCACCATGCTAGGTTACCATTGAGCAGGTGTCTTGTGTGCAGTTATAACATTTTTTTCCTAACAATGGGACTAACTGTTCATGTGTTAAATGTGAAATCCAAAAATTGTGGACCTCGCCCATTTTCCACTTTAACTCTCTCTTTTTTCCTTCAATGCATCTCTAACTCTAGTTTATCTCATCCTAATGTATAAGGATGATTATCTCATCAATCCGTAGGTGATTTAAATGATTCTCTTGATTATTTGATGCATAATTCTTATTACAAGACATTATTCTTGGTTGTTTATGATGGTTTGGTTAGATCTACTTTTCCCACTCTCTAGGATTATTAGATCAATGCCCATTGTCGATAGATATAATATTTTGGATGCCAAATAATATTAGATTTAGAATTTTGGTAGATAGGGAAATACATATAAGGTTGTTTCATGGAGTTTTCCCATGGTCTTCTAGACCATTTCATATTGTTCTTAATTTTCATCATAAAACCTATGGTAGGTGGAATCACTCACAACTACTCTTTTTAGAACATGAAAGATTGAATTCAAATTGATTTCTTATATTGAAATTTATTTTATTATTTATATGAAATGATTTTTGAATCCCCTCTTGAGTGATGGTTCAAGAAATTGGTAAATTTGGGGTTTTTATTGGAAAGCATATTTGATAACATGGTTTTAAAATTATTATTTTAAAATATGTGGTTTGTTTTTCTTCCTAGAAGAAAATTTTTATCAATAAAAATTTTGATTTATTAAAATGGGTTCGAACACAACTGGGTTTGGAAACAGTTTGGTGCGGTTGTATGGCATGTGTTCAAATGCATTGGGATGGATAAGGGTGTAAGGTACTTCCCTAAAAATGTTTGATACAAACATAACAATTAAGTACCCCTATAAAAGTGATTCACCAAGTGAAGTCATACTGGAAGGATGAATTAAAACTCGTGAGTATAGGGAGTAATATGTTTCATACATGTTTGGATGTGTGGTCTTGTGAATCTTGGAATGTGTATTCTAAAAAGGAATGTTCAATTATTTATAAAATTTTCGGCTGATTTAGTTACAAATTGTCCGTATCTAGTAAAAATGTTTTAAATGAAATTTTTTAAATTTTAATATAAAATGTATTATAAATTATTTTTATATAAACTATTTTAAATAAATGTGATAACATGATCTTTCCTTATGTATTGAGTAGGAAAATCATTGGGTAATATCTATTGAGTTTTATTACTCACACATGCTCGGTCACTTTGGTGCTTTGGAAGATGGTTTTTGCCGATATTTAAGAAAAGGTAAAGTGTCACACATCTTTAGAACTACTTTTAAATACATATTATATCTTTTAGAGTTGTGATAATTGATCTTGAGGAGCTGTGTATTTTTAGTTTTCAGTAGTTTTGTGGATTTTATAGTCTTTTACTGTGTACTTTGATATTTTTGTCTTCTGTTTGGGTACATGATTTTAATATATTTTTTATTAATGAAATGTTGAGTTTTCATTCATTATTATAATGATTCATATAGAATTTATTTGGTTATGGATTGTTTGTTTAGTTTTTTTATTCTTAAAGGAAAAAATCACCCCTAAATGTTCTGAGGACCTTTGAAATTTAGTATCAACATTTTCCTTCTTGGGGGTGTTGATTAAGTCCATTTAATGTCTTTCTTCCATTTCAATTCATTGAAATGGGAAGGGATTTTATAAGTTGTATAATCTTGGTCATTCCAAAATTAATTTGGAATAGGTAATGTTTGACTTGGTAGGTCTTCGAGTTTTTTTGGTTGTTGGTCTTGGAGTTGAATTCATTCTGGTTATTCCTTGAGTTGGGATCGTATAAAGGAGTAGGATTATCAGGACATCAAATGTAGAGAATAAAATAACATTGATAACTTTTTGGGTAAAAAATAATGTTACCAGGGATTTCGTTACATAAGTGTTTAGTAAACACTTATAGGAATTGAATATCGTTTTCATGGGTTTAGCCAATAATATGACCATTACATGCATTAGAAGAATGACTTCCAACTAAGAGTGAATATTTCTTTTTCAGTAATTATTTATGATTTGGTTTAATGTGTTGATATTTTAAAATGTTGACATTTTTTTCAAATGATGTGTTTTGAAAAATAAAATTGCGATAGTAATTTGAAATTCTTGGATTCTTCAAAAACAATTAGTGATTATTCAAAAATTATTTATTTTTGGAAAGCATTATTGTGATAGTATAATGTGGTAGAATTTTAAAATTTTAAAACATTATTTAATATAGTGTGATACTTATTGAGTTTTCTATTTTTATAGATAATGAATTCTAGAAGGATTCCTAAAAATCAATAGGAAGAAGTTGAAGAGAATGTGGTTTCACCTAAGACATAAGTGAACCAACAGCTGGTTTAGATTATGGTCCAAGATTTTCATGTTGTTGATAGAGGGAATATGTAGGATGAGATGAGGAGAGATTATCATTCCACAAAATTAAATAAATAGAATAGACACAAAATTCCGGGTGATTCAGAGATCGAAACGGAAGAGGTTTGGATGAATAAGATGAATCATATCTTCAATTTCACTACCACACAAGCAGTGCTGAAAGTCAAGATGGAGACATACATGAGGGATCATCTTGCATTCTAGAGGTCAGATTTTGATGTTTAGGATAAATTAGACCACGACCTTGTATGGGGGTTTTGAGGAATTTTTTAATAAATTTTTTTTCCCCGTATGATCTGAATTCAAAAAATTATATACTTATTTAGCTTGAAGTAGGAAAATATTTCTGTCACATAGTATACAACTAAATTCAAGAATTTTGTGCAATTTTCACTCGAGGTTTCTAGAAGTACATCCTTGAAGGAATGCATCTTTGAATCTGGGATGATACAGGAGATTCAATCAAATATTTTGGTTTTACATATTATGGATTATAGAAAGATAATCAATAGAAAAACAGTAGCTGAAAGCAAAATATTAGGATCTATGAGATGAGTAATTGTGTTGATACCCATGGGAAATGGTGGGAACTATAATGTTTGGAGAAATCAGAAGAGGGACACCTATTTCCATGGAGGAACTTTAATCAAAATTAGATGTTTGGTTTAGTGAACCTTCATCCATGACCCAAGAGAAAATTAGGATGTTTCCATTATGGTTCACTTAACCACAAAAAGAGATAGTGTACAACACATCCAAGATCATTTCAAATCTATAATGATTTGGGTCATCTTTATTGTTATCATCATAGTGCACCAATTTCATGTGTTCATGAAAAATCTCATGTATCACAGGTGTCATATGCTTCGATTGTGTAATGGTTGAAGAATATGTCTCATCAATACAATAGAGCTAGACATGGTGATTCTAGGAATACCATGAATCCTCTAGAGGTTCAACCTATATAGGTAAAAAAAGAGATATGTGTTGAGATAAAGAAATAAAATAGACCAGAATAGATTATTTTGGAAAATTATGTTCGACCATCAATGGTGTGAGGAATTATTATTTTGAATTCTACCCTTATGCTAGTGTTGTTTGATATAGGTGCATCCCATCCCTTTATATCATCTTGTAATATTTATTTTATGATCATAAAACATAATATGATTCCTTCTATGATAAAATATCATACCTGTATTGATCCAAGAATGTATAAAGACTTTGTTTGTAGAGATTGATCAATATCCTTTGACTGAGCCAATATAAAATGGGTTTTATCTATAATGAATATGGATGACATTGAGATAATCCATTGTATAGATTATTTGACAACATTCAAGTCTCTCATCAATTGTTATACATGAAATTCAATTTTACAATTGATGATATAGTGAAGAATATCTTTCAAGGACATCAGAAAGTTATGGAAGGTGAAATGGGAATGTTGGAACCATTTGTAGGAATGATATCTAACTTTTTGGAAGCATTATCTTTAGTATAAATGTATGATATTGAGAAGGAATTTTTTCTAGTAGTGGTGTATCAGTTTTTAGATAACATTCCCAAGAATTTCCTAGGGTTTCCACTAATGGGAGAAGTGGAGTTTATGATTGATCTCATCCTGGGGACTAGTATTACATACCATACATCATATCAAATATCACCAACATATATAAGGGTGTTGAAATTGAATTTGTAAGATTTAGAAAGAAAATGTTTCATTCGGTATAGCACATCCCTGTGGGTAGTGCTGATCCTATTTGTGTAAAAGGAAAATAGAATTGTATGGTTGTGTATGGATTATCGTAAGATTAACCAAGCTACAATAAATAATATATAACAACTTAAATGAATTAATGATATGTTCAATTAATTTATGGTAGTTTAGTGATTCTCTCTCATTTACATGTGATGAGTATATCAACACTTGTGGGTTCATAAGAAGGATATCACTAATACATCTTTCAGAAGAAGATATGGATATTATGAATATGTGGTAAGGAATTTTGGTATTACAAATTCTCTAGTGTTCTTTATGGTGTTTATGAATCGAAAAAATCAGCGATATCTAAATTCATTTAGGTTGGGGTTAGTGGATGACATATTTTTGTATTCAATGAAAATGTGTGAGCATGACAACACTTGACGACAATGTTGGGAATCTTGAGGGGTCATTGTATATATGCTAAATTATCAATGGGTGGATTTTGGATACAAAAGGTATGATTTGTTGGACATGTGTTCTCTAAATGGGGTGTTTCTATATATCAAAAAATGACTTAGGTTGTGATCATTTGGGACCCTTTAAAGAATGCCTTTGAGATACAAATTTTTCTTTTATTTTCTACAAATTATCAACACATTTTGAGTTATTTTCAAGAGTAGATTCTAATTTGATAGATTTTAGAAATAAAATTCGTCCATTTAAATGGGATTATGAATCCCAAAATTCTTTCCAAGATTTGAATTTTTTCATTACATCATAAACAATCATTATTTTTTCCAAATTAGGATAATGGTATATGGTGTATTGTGATTCTTTGGAAATAGGGTTGGGTGAGTTCCCATACAAGAAGATCATGTGGTAGCTTATAGATCAAAGAAGTTATAAGTTTATGAGAAGAACTACACAAAACATGATTTTGGGTTAGCTATTGTAGTATATGCTTTAATGACCTAGTGTCATTTTCTCTGTGGTGGGAAATTTACAGATTTCATGGATCATAAGAGCTTGAATGATATTTCCTTAAATGATATTTGAACCGAAGATAATGAATATTGATGGAGTTTCTCATATTGTTTGACATTGACTTTATGTATACATCAAAAATCGGAAATTCAATGGAATAATAGTTAAGTAGAAAGTATTATTCTAAGTTGGAGGAATATGTTTCATATGGGAGGTTGTTAATAAATATTCTAGCAAACATGTGAATGGAATGTGATGAACAAGGTGATGTTGAAGTTTTATTTACAATTTCTTTGGATCCGAATTTGGTTAATATGGTGAAAAAGACATAAATATATATTGTATAATGTTTGGTTATGAGGTCAAAACACGTTTTTGGGGAGATCATTAATGGATGAAAATTATATGGGAATTTAGTTTTGTGGTTATGAAATCGAATGCTCACACCTATGGCTTGACTGGAATAACTTCTTCAGGCATACCACATTTCAAAATGGGTTTTTTCATCGTGGAATACATAAGATATATAAGGCGTTTAAAATACATTTCTAGAAGATTGGTATAAAAAGAAAGGTGGCTCAGTTTTTTTTTCATATTCCTAAAAAGTTATCATGTTAAAGAAGAGCATTAGTGACCAGAAAGTATGTTGTATTCTATACCTATTATTATTTGGAAGTGACAGTAGATAGATATCAATTTAGTGACATGTATCCAAATAATGTTTTATAAACATGATGAAATATGGGAGATATTATGTCGACTCATAAAGTGAGCTCATTTCATTCTTATTCATGAAACTCATATTGTTGACGAATTTTCAAAAAACTATATTTGAGAAGTGGAAAAGATGAATTTAATGTTACTTTAAATAATGTTAGATAGAGGTTTTAGGATTACCTATCACTTATAGAAATCCATTTATAATGACCTTGGGATCATTTGACTATAAGTACGACATATCATCCTCAGAAAAATGGGCTATATAAATAGAAGATAAAAACATTGGAAGACATGATGTGGTCTTGCACAATGTATATTGGTGGCTCATGGGATGAGAAAGTATGGTGAGTGGAAATCTCATATAAAAATAGTTATTAGGTCCAGATATAGGTAAATCCATTTTAAGCATTATACTGGTGTCCATTTCGTTCTTAACATTTTTTTGGTGGAAGCATGTGAGACATCACTAATTGGTTAAAACCGTGTCCAATGAACAAAGAAAAAGATTCAATTAATTAGAAAACTGATGGGGATGTCTCATATTTGTTAGAAATTATGTGTGGATCATCATCAATGTCTATTTTACATTATGATGTGTTATCACCTTTTCTTTATAATCTCTCAAATTCTTAGAGATCGATGTTTTTTGGCAGCATGGAAAGTTATCTCCTTTATACATAGGCCCTTTTGAGACATTGTAATTGGTTGGTGAGGTGGAATATCGGTTGGAATTGCCACCACAATTCAATTTTCTTCTGAATATTTTCCATGTATCCTTGTTTCAAATTTTTTATCCTAATCATAACAATGTAATTCAATAGGATCACAGTGAACCTGATTTGAATGCTTCATTGGTATATATCCCAGTGTTGATTTATTATAGACATGATAAATTAATGGGTGGAATAAAAAATTGGCCTAATGTGTGTTTTGTTGCAACATGATCATATTCAATTAGAGGCTTGTGAAAATGAGAAGGAAATGAACGAACAATGGCTATAACATTTCATTTTTGTGGTGTTTTTCTACTTTTGGGGGGTAGAATGGATAATGTGGGGAGAATTTATCACACACATTTTTATTTAAGTAACCCTTCATTTATGTATTTTAATTATTTAATGTTCTTGGGATATGTTTGGGATGGTTTTTGGACCTTTGGGAATGTTTTTAGATCTTTCATTTAGCTACACAATCAGTGAATGGTTTGATGAAACCATAAATCACCTACGTGAAACCATGAATAATGAGACATGGGCTAAAGGGATGGCTCACATTATGTATAGGTTTTGTGAAAACTGTGGGGAAGCCTTGGATAAATCATGCTACTTTTTATAGTCGGCATTCGAATGTTTGGCACATCATTTGTAAACTATACGATCCAACCATTTGGGGTTCGCCACTTGATGTAGTTGGTTGTGCATGATCAGTGCATGATTTTCCAAACTATGTCACTAAATGGTCATTTATTAAAAGTGAGATCGTAAAATTGTGAATCACACTAATTTTAACCTCTAATAACGTTTTTTTGCCTCATATATGGCCCTAACTTGAGTTTCTCTCTTTCAAAATTCTAATTAAGATTCTCACATCGATCTGAAGGCAGTCAAATGGATTTTAATTCTGATTTGAAGATGGATTCTTGCGATAAGGCTTTGTTCATGGTTGTTCAAAGTGGTTTTGTATGATATACTTATCTCAATCTCTCATTTTCTTATATATGTGTATTTTGTGGGTAGATATAAGGTTTTTTATGAAAAATATGATTAGATTTATTCTTTTTTATAGATAATAAAAGAGATCATAGGTGGTTTCATGGTGTTTTCACCTGGTTTTGTGGTCTTTTTCTTATTATTCTTTGTTTTTTCATAAAACCCAAGGTAAGTGGTTTGAATATAGACAACTCTATTTGTAACATAAAGGCTATATTTTGGATTTATTTTTGGATTGAAATTGATTCTTATTTAACTATGAAATTATTATTGAAAACCCTCTTGAGTGACAGTTTGTTAAATTGGGAAATTATGTTTTTTTCGAAATTTTATTTGATACATTGATTTTTAAATGATTATTTTAAAATATTAGATTGATTTTGATGAATGGAACAAATGGTTTTCTATAAAAATGTTACTTTATTGAAGTTGTTTTGATCACTGTTGGATTTTTCAAGGGTTTGGCATAGTTTTGCAGTGCGTGTTAATATGTCTTTTGATGCATAAGGGAGTAAATTACCACAATGAATATTGTTGGAAAAAATATGGGCGTGATTTACCCAATACAAGTGGTTCACTATGTGAAAACATAGTAAAAGGATAACTTTCCATTTGTGAGTATAGGGGGGCGAGGCTGCATCCATTGTTGTTTGAGTGGTTTTTTGAATAATGGAATGGATATGCCAAAAATAAATGTCAAATTATTAATAGCATTTTTTGTGTTATTTGTAAGGAAATTGTGGTTATCTATTGAAAAAGTTTTTATTGTAACATGATTATATTTTGATATAAAATGATTTAGAAATAGTTTTTACTTAATTATTTTATATAAATTTGTTAAAAGGTTTTATCAAAATAGTGTGGGTAGGGAATAAATTTGGGTAAATCATTTGAGTTTTATTAATGGCCTCTTCTCTAGAACACTGGGGATTTTGTAGATGTTATTTATTGATATATTGGAAATGGAAAATTATCAAGCGTCATTATCACAACTTTGTAATACTTGGTATATCGAGTCGTGTTAGAGAATGGATCTTTTGGATCTGTGGAGTTATAGTTTTTTGGTGTCTTTTTGGTTTTATGGTCTTCCACTGTGTACTTTGACATTGTAGTTTTCCTCTATGGTACTTTTTTTGGTTTTTTATAAATGAAATTTTCAGTTTTCTTTTATTGTTATCATACATCATATAGTTTTTGTTTGGTTTTCTCTTTTTTTGTTCTTATATTCTCAATGTTAAAAAATTCCACCACATGTTTTGAGGTCGTTCGACATTTATTTATAGCCTTTAGCATCTTAGGGATGTCTCCTAAGGCCATGTAATGTCCTTCTATCTTTCCAAGACAATGATATGTGGTGGTATGTTAAATGGGGCTTCTATAAAAAACATGGAAGATTTATTTGTACATGTGGATTATAAAAATTAATGGATTTTTTTAAATATCCCATATTATGAATAATAATATCATATAGAACCATAAATGTTTATTTTAAAAAAAAAATTCTAGAAAAAATATTTTATATGGTAAATTAATTTTTTTAATATTGGGAATGGTAACAAAAAATTAGTTCTTCCATTTATGATTAATAAAAATTGAAAATATTGAGGAAGTACAAAACACATCTTACAGATGGAGTTGTAATCATTGTTGTCTGTGTTTGTATGTCATAGCTATTTTTTCTTGGGAACCTAAAGGACTATAAAGAAATAATCATAAGAAACTATGATATTTTAGTACATTGTATCTATATGTAATTAATTTATACTTTCCAAGTACATCAAACTGAACATATGAACTAATATTGTTACGGAGGAGAATATTATAGATGAACTTTGAGTATTTGGATATAGTATGTCAAAAGAAGACCTAAAAATCATAGTTTTATATATGTATGAATTATCTTTTGATGTGGTTCATTAATTTATATATAGTCTAGTTAATACAATTTTTTTATATATTCATGAATTTTTATTTATGAAATAGGCAATTATCATTCTATATATAAGAAATAAAATCATGATGAAATATAGATTTTGGTTTTCATGTTCCGATCATGATGATATTTAGGAGTTATAATATAAATTTTTGTTATATATGATAATAGTTTTTAGGTAGAGATACATATTTTGACAGATTAGCATTGACAATAAAATTTTGATGTAAATATGAGAAGACCGACTGGTGGAATGATACTTTAATAGATAATTCAAGGGTTCAAATTATGTTCACATATGTAATATTTTGAACACATTCCTTCATAATAAGTAAAGAGTAGTCTAGGATAAAAAATTCCAACTTCCAATAAATTTGATAATAATATTCATAGTGGAAAATATGTGGATAAGGACAATAATATAATGTAGTAAGGAGTAAGATCAAATTCAGATCAATCCTCATATAAACACTTCTCCCATTTTTACTTCCTTTTCATCATTGAATATAGTTAAATTATAAATTATTCAAAAAAATATCTACCTTATTTAACCTAAATTATATGTTCAAAACCAAAGGTGGTATAATGAATTGAAATAAGAATTGGGTTTCAATAATATAATTTTACAACACTTGATCCCCCCTCCTATTGTGTGTCTTAACTATCATCCAGGACAATAAATTTATATCTGAGATAAGGCTCTATCATATTTAGATAAAACCATTAATTTTTTTGGAATCATGAATATAGTTTAATATTAAATTCATTCTAAAAATAATTTCTCATAACTTTTTTTGATGAATATATAATGTGAATATTTTAATTCAGCTTTGAAAATAATTGAAAATTTATTTATATTGAATATTTATTTTCAATATATTATTGTAATTATTTGGATTTCTCTGGCATGACACTACAAAAAAGTGGAAAATGATTCCAAAAAATTTGATGAATTTATTAGTGGATAAAAATCATTTGACACTATCATAATGTGATCATATTTCTATATATATATATATATATTTGAATCCTTCAGTTGAATATATTAAAATGATGAAAGTACATTTTATGAGTATGGTTGTATTGAATCTGCTAATATCCACTACCTTGAGGTTATATATTAATTTATAATTGTCTCTATCTATGTGGCACCAAATATATAAAGATACATAAAGATATATCATAAAGACAGGTTTCTAATGTGTGAAAATTATTTTGTAATGAAATAATATTTGACAAAAATGAGTTTTTATATATAAAAAAATAATAGAATATGATAATGAAATAATTTTAAAATATAATGAACCAAATTTAGTTTTTTACGAATAATTTCAAAGTTATTTATGTGAGAAATTTATTTTCAAAAAGTTTTTGAAACATTTTGAAATGCAGTGGGGAAGATTCACATAATGTACATGTATTTCAGGACTAACGAAACTAGAAGTTAATGAAAATAGTATAAAATAACATTACAGTTCAATATAGGATTATTTAAAATTCTTGATGATTAGTCAAAGGAAATTTCAAATGTGTGAGATGAAATATATCATTAATTTTATGGGGATAAGTATTCCCTAAAATTAATGTTCCTTGTTCATGAAGAGAAATTCCAATATCGAGATGCTACAAAATATGGGTTTTCCCAAGCGACATAGATTAAAAATGATTATACTCAACTACAAAATAATTTTTACCTGTCAAAATTCCATAATGGTTCTTGGAAAGATAAATTTTGATCAATAATTTAATCCCCACACTAATAGAATTGATAATGGTAATCCACGATTCCATGCACTAATTTTACATGAATATGATTTTTTATAAATAGAAGGAAAATCATAAGTTTCCTAGAAAATTTTAAGGATAAAAAATTAAACAATCTAAAATATCATCATGGTTGAATGTATTCATGACCAAAAATATCATACTCATAAAAGGATCTTTTTTTATTTTTTCTTTAATAAATCAAACATGTAAATATAAATAGATTAAATTCACAATCCATGGAACAAAATTAATTGGGATATGTTAGTGTGAATTTTTGTTTGCGGTGTATAAATTTAATGTTTAAATAACATGTTAATATTTAGTATCATTTTTATACATGAAATAATAATTATATATGATATAAAAATTAATAGACATACAATAAATAATAATATCTCACAAATAAATTGTATTATATCCTCATGGAATATATCTGAATGATTAGAAACCTCTCATTATATATGAAAGAAAATTTCCTACAATTATAAAGACATTTTTTAATTCACCATCCAAAATATATACTCTCACTAATTAATGAATAAATAACAAAATTATAATAAAATGAGTGATAAATCATTGAAATTACGCCTTATGATTTAAATAAATAAGATATCTAAGTCATTTACTACCATGTAGGTAATGAAAATATCATATCACGGTGTCTTAGTAATTATAAGGAGTTTATTAAATTATCTTAAGAGATTCCATGTCGTTGACCATTGGAAAATTTCCATGAATGAAAAAGTAATTGGGAAAATATATAATTCAAAATCAAATATTCAATATAATAAATATATTTTAGTATTTTCATAATGGTTGTAATCCCATATAAAATTATTAAAGGTTACCCAAAATCGTAACATAGATTATTAATAATACATATGTGGAAGGTCTCATAATTTATTCCATAATAATGTCATATATATCACTATTTTTTTTATTAAAGATAAAAAAATAATAAAAACCGCAAACGATGCCATCTATAAAGAAGGGTTCTGTGAAAAGGGAGTTAACCAAAATTGAATTATCTATTTATTTAGAGATATAATGTCTATTAATTTTTAGATATCAATTATAAATGGTTAAGAAGTTGTACCATGTTGAAAAGAATAAAATTTCACTTTTTTTTATGTTAACAATCATATTTCAGTCATGTAATAAAGTTGAAGTAATTAAAAATACCATAGATCACAAGAGTGTATAGTCATTGAAATCAAAAGGTATATAAAGAATTCAAAGTACTCAAAACAATAGTTCTCCAAAGAAAGAATTATTTCATTTGATAATAAATTTTTGCTTAATTTCTATAATTTATGAAATTATACAATTCATCATCAATCCAAAATCATGTTAGAAATAAATCATTGATGATGATATTGAAGATAAACCAATGAAA
Organism: Viscum album; assembly: GCA_963277665.1. NCBI lineage: Eukaryota > Viridiplantae > Streptophyta > Magnoliopsida > Santalales > Viscaceae > Viscum > Viscum album. The sequence goes on along the minus strand of OY728155.1, from coordinate 1,343,846,875 downwards.
ATATGTGAAAATCTGAATGTTTTAATTTCCAAGAAAACATGAAAAAATAAATTCATTATAGAGTATCTCAATTATAATTCATCTTATAATTGGTATCAAAAACCTAAACATGTATCCTATATTTATTTTAATATCTATATAGAAGAAAATGGAGATCACCTAATGGGGGTATAAAAAGAAGAGCAAGGTGGTTTTATATTTTAATTTTTTTTCGAATTTTTAAATCATCAATTACCCTTCCAAAGATGAAGGATGAGTTATTATATTAATTAAACAAACATTGTTTTATAACCAAATGTTTTCAAATTACCTTAAATATGAATATTTATTTATTTGTGTGCCGATGTGAGTGTGGGTTCATAAAATATTGTTGATAATATGATTTTTTCATACCCTATGTAAAGATATATAGAATGGGTATCAAATTGTGGTATATTTTATGATAGTGTATTTATAAAAACATTTCACTCTTGTTTTTTAAACACTATCTTCCAGTATAAACATTGTGTTTGATTTGTTCAAGAAAATTTATTTAGAAATGTCATTCTATCATTATCTAATATATACAGTGTATGAATCACTCAAATGGGGAGAGAAAACAAGAGAAGAGAAAGATAGATTTTTTATTTTATAATGTTAAATTAGAAATGTAAAATAATACCTTTCAATTTATTGTTATTTTTTTGAAATTTTTTTGGGAATATTAATTATTATCCACAGTGAAGATATTTTGAATTAATAGTGAAAAATATTAATGGTATGATTATCCAATAAATGTTTTACATCTCCACACTAATAGACATTATTTTACTCTGTGTTAATCTTCGTATTCTCTTCCTAGTTGAATTTGATGTGATTCTACAAATGAATTTCATTTTATTATATCGATATCATATCAATTTTTTATGATCTTATGATCATTTATTGATGTGAGGAGCATTACCAAATTCCGATAGATTTTACTAATATTTTTAGGGTATAAATTCCAATCCAGGAAGAGTATTTATCTTAGATGTTTTGGTAGAGACATGATGTTGTGAATATAAATATTTTATTAGAGTTTTTTATGAATTTTCAAAAATATATATGTACAATATCACAGAATAATAAATTTATGTTTTAAATAGAATACATACCTTGTACATCAGTTATTTGAATGACTCAATTGATAATGGATCTAATTGTTTTCATGGAATTGATAAAGAAACTATTAGAGAACCATGATAAGGGATTCATATGACTTTGTTCATCTATTAGGGAACACCTACACCTTTTATTGAGATTAATGATGTTTCAATGTTCTTTTTCATTGATAATCAAGAACATAATAACATAACTATCAATAGAATCAATATCTCACCCCATATTATTGATTAGTTTGATCAATTAATAGTCATTCAATACTTATACATGATTAATCTCTATAATTAATATCATCAATTGAGGGTTAATTTAAATGATCTATTAATGTTGTCCTTTTGTATAAGGATTAATCATTGTTAACATATTTTTATTACAATTAGACTAACTCTTTCTCCCTTAAATATTCATTTATTTTTTTAATTGATTATTTATAGATTACCATGATCTATTTTTGGAGTAATTATTAATAATATAATTATATATTCAATGATTAATGAAGAAAAAGTGTGTAATTTTATAATTAAATTGAAAACATTGAAGAGGGATACTTTTTTCAAAAATATTCCATTTTTTAATCTAGGATTATGAAATTTCCATTTTTAGGTCATATAATCTCAATTGAAGGTACATCAATGGATCCTTCTGAGTCAAATGTTATTTAAAAATGGCATAGTCTAAATATTGCACCCAAACTACATATTTCTCATGTATAGTATGTATATTATTGAAATTTTGAGAGAATTATTCCATATATATAATATAGTCACCATGTTGAATTGTGAGGGGGTTATTTTTTGTGGAAATATTAATTTGAAGATAATTTCATGGAGCTAAATATATAGTTTTTTATTTGACCTATTTCTATACTAACATATAGTGGAGAAGGGTGTTGGAATTATAGTGATTCATTAAAGTAAGTACTATGATTTGTAATCATTCAAAATAATGTTTTTATATCCTATTCCATAATCAAACTGAAAATAAATGAGAAAAATTACTCATCTCATCATTTAGAAATGTTTCAAAAAAACTTTTAATTAAGGATGTGGAGGCCTTATATGTATTCAGAATGATGTGTCATATATTCAGTTCATATAATATTGAACAATAAATTAACACATAAATATTTTCATATTACATATAGAGGATGGTTAGAATATATTTAATATTATGTAAGCTCAATATATTATCACCAGGAAAAGCTGCACAAGGTGGTTAATGCTCTGACCTAGAAAAACTATTTTATTTTAGAAATGAATAGGATTGGATAAGATCCAATACATATGGATTAAAATAATTTTCATCTTTATATAATTATTAATGGTTATTGATATACTATTTCTTATAATAATGATCAACAATATATAAATATGATGATTATATAGTCATAGAAGGGTGATGAAGAACAATAGAGTAATTTTAGAATTGTTCCTATGTCCAATCAAGAGTGTGATTCAATGAAAAGTATTTTGAATATTTTTTTTCATTCCAAAAATACCATAAGTAATGAGGAAATTTCTATATGATTCCCACTATTCATCACTCTAAAAAATCCATAAAGTATGAATATTTATAGATATCAAAATTAAAATATTTTTTGAGAAAAAATAAAAAGTGAAATTGTAGACTTTGTAACTAAATGATTGGTAAGATAGTAATTTATGAATATGAGAAAGAAGACCCAATTAATGTTAAAAACATTAATCATACCTAATGAAAATGGGTAAAAATTTCAAGGATTGTTTTAGAATCCAAAAATCATTTAAAGGGAATAATTCTCTTGGGTTTTATGTAGTCTATGTTATGATGTTATCAAACTTTCTTTTCATCACATAATATTTATCCCTTGGTAAAATTTATAGGTTATACATTAAGTAATTAATTATATTTCATAGTGTAAGACATTATGTTATATTTGATCAGGACTTTAGGTTTACCTTAATGTCCTAGATAAGTATTCAGTGGGCTCTAAAAACAAAATTTAGATTACATGAAACATATCATCTTTCTATAGATAGGATGTCTGATATGAACATTGAAATAATATAATTAATTTTGATATATTTATTTTATATTTTATAAGTTGTTAGGATAAACATATTTCATTTTTTGAATAATCATACAAAAATACAATTCAATCATTCAATCAAATGGATGTTTTTGATTCCCTGTATGGATGAAAATACATAACTCTTATGGTATTTGATGAAAACTAATAATGAAATATATAGCTACATAATTATGTGGGTGAAATGTAATAGAATGTTATATCCTTTCAACAACACATAATAGAAGCTCGTAGCCAATATAAAAGTTATAGTGATAGATAACAATTAGATCCAAAGTTAGAAGTAAGAGAAAATATCATACATTGAATATCCCCAAAAAATAAGGTTGTGAGATTTGGATGGAAGGGAATTTTAATACCTAGATATTTCATCCCCTTTAATATTATTTTTCATATCAGGATAGTATGTTATTTCTTCTCACTTCCACAAAATACCTATTAAGTTCATGTTGTGCTCCATGAATCACATATAGAGATGAACATACATAATCTATATTATATATTAATCTTTCACCACACAAATAAAGAATTATCTCTCCTTTTAAAAAAATTTTAAGGTGTCTTTTGGTCATATATTTAATATTCTGGGGAAAATAATACTCACATTGTTAATGTATTATAGATAAACCATAAATTAGAGGATGCTATTGGGAAACCCAATAATGTAACGGTTCACATGTAACCTCAGTTTTTTATGTTGGTTTGAAGTAATAATTATTGATCAATTCCTATAATTTGGGTATAACGTATCTCCCTAAAACTTTATGATATAATTATCTATAAATAAATTTTATTTCATTGATATCATTTTTTACACACATCACTGAGTTTAAATGAACATTGATATACTATAATAATATAGCCATTGGATTCGATGGTATGAATATGACTAACAAAATTATGAAATTGTTTTGGTTTATTAATATAATAAATTAACTCATTTTTCATTAATTTAGTAAAATGAATATAAAATCAACTGAATGAAAAGTAGATATTTTTATGAAATATAAAATTAATTTGAGAAATGTGTTTTATCAAAATATATTAATTTAATCACAATTAGTAAATTTATTATGGGAATTTTTATACTCTATAATAAAAAAATTAACATTCATAACATTTTTTTCAACTCATGGGATAATATTAAAACTAGTTTTATGAGAAAAAACTCATTTTCTGAAAAAAAAATCATTCAGTTTTAGATGCCTATTTCAAAATGGATTTTGACACTTATAAGAAATTTTTATTTAAATAATTATTCCATATTTATATTTTAGGTTATAAAAAAATTTAATGGATCAAATTTATTTTTGGTCTTTATGAATTGTAAACATGGTAAATATTTTTCACCTATGAAAGAGTAATATGGGTAAGAAGATGATGAATATTTTGGATAAGGGTTCATAATACCTCTGAATCATTTCTTATAACTATATTATGAGATGGGTTTATAAATAGTTTTCCATGTATATTAAATATGATATCATGGATCCATTTTTCTATGATATAGACCTTTATGTTATTTAAAAAATAAAAATAAAAAATGTTACAGTATGGAATTTAATTTCTCCAAATCATTTTTATTAGAGAAAAGAGTGGTTATGTTCAGCTCAAAATATTTATCTACAAGATGCATTAATTTTTTGTATTTTTTTAAAAACTTTAGTGGGTAAATAATTAATTTAAATTCTTATATAACATCCACACAGTATTTTTTCCAATAGAAGGAAATTATAATAAATTATTTCAAAAATATTTAATGTCATCAAATTTGGAGGAATTATTTTTTTATATGAAATTTTTAGATATATACATATATATAAAAATTTATTGTTATGATGTTTAAATTCAAATTATATTTCAAACATGATTATATTATAATCAAATTAAATGAACAGTTCCAAAAATGACATTAATGTTTTTTAATAAATAAATATATTACTAAATTTTTTTACATTAATAAAGAACATAACATTTTTTGAATGAATGTAATATGGTTAAAAATATGTCCCATGGATCATTTTTTTCTTATAATCCCTTTTATTGTACAACTAATGACACATTAATAGTAAAAATCTATGATATGGGGTTAGTTATCAAAAGGTTTAACATTAGATCAAAATATAGAGATACCGATAACAACATCATTCATAAATTTATAAATATTATTGGATGATAAAATATGGATAGATAATCTTAAAATCAACTAAATATTTCATTTTTCACCACTTTAACTTAAAAACAATTGTGTCTATTTAATTCAATATGCAATTCCAGGGATTCTCCTCCCCTCACTTATAAAAGGGATCCTAATTTCATCCATTATTAACACTTTTTGATCCTTAATATCATCCATAACCTTTCCCAATTTAATAATATATTCCTTCTCATCTTCTTATAGGTTTTGGTGTCACCAAAATATCATCCTTTCAATTCTTTGGGCATAACCTAAAGTAAGATTCTCAATAAAGTGGTATAAAACTTAACTGGGAACTTTAAATTTTATTTCATCTTAGACTACTTCAATATGTATGTAATATTTTATAAAATAATGACATATGTATCACAGATATAAAAAATTTTTATTATGATTATTTAATAGCCATTATTCTCCTACTTTTAAACATATTGGAAAAAAATAAAACATCTCTCGCTAGTATGTCTTTACTACGACTTCTATAAAGAGATACATTCCATTTTTCATCAACACTTCACTCTGATGGTAAAAATGATAGATTTAATTTATATGTATATCAATTTTATTATAAGAACTATTTTTTAAAGGGGGTATTTTTTAGCATTATTTAGATCCATCAATCGAAAAGTGTAAACATCACTCATGAATACATAATGAATACCTTCCCAATGAATCTATTAAACTCGTTTTTTATTAAAAAATTATTATAAAGATGATAAAAGTTTATACAATGATTAAATGTGATACTCATGAAAATAATATTAATCTATATATTTTTGAATCACAATCAATGTAAAAATACTGGGATATCTAAACTCAAACGCACATGAGAAACAAAGAATAATGATTTTGATATCCAATTCTGAATAAATAGGCAATAAAGTGTGATAATTAAATAATATATTATAACATATGTATATATATTTTTAAAAAATAAAATTCTGAAAAATATATATTTATAATAAAGTATGTTCAAACACATATTAAGAAAGGCGAGGTTTGGCATAAGGGTTCTTCCTTCCACTTTTATTATTGTGGGACATAATCTATATTCAATGTTTATTTTTTATTTTTTTTCATAAAAATCCCGTGAATTTAATTTAATTAAATTATAATTAATATTTTTGGGATTTTAAAATACATATATTGTTTCCTATTTTGTAATGTTTTTATTCAGAGACTACTGAGTTAGTAAGGTTTGACTGTCACAAATTTCTTTCTTTTGAGACATAAATTATTTTTTCAATTATCTTCTTTAATGAAGTAAATATAAAACCCCACTGAAATGATATATCATGAATGTTCTTATAATCATTATATCTAAATTTCAACTTGATTTTATTCTTCCATGGGACATATTATTCAATATTCGCCCAAGAAATAATTGATTTATGTTTCAATCCCATTTTAAATGGGATAGATTATGTTTGAATATATATCATGATAATTATAATATACTTATCTAATAGACACTTTTTATTCATATATCTAATTGTTATTCTGGATATATTCTTATATTATAACAATTTTTCTCCATATGGTTCTTAATGTGATCAGGAAAATTATTTTAGAAAAAAACCATATTTCATATTTATTGGACAGTATTTTTCATTAATGTCCTTGTATTCCCTAAAATATTTTCAATAATCATTTAAAATTATCCAGTATTTGTTTAATTTAATTATATTCCACTATTCCCTTTTTATAAAAAGGGTTAAATGCCATTTTATTATTTTTTCAATAAGGAATGATGGATTTTTTATCAAAAATTTGAATTGAGTGTTTTATATATACTGAGTGTGAATATATATTCCTACTATAAATACTATTCAATGATATGAATCTTACACTAATATTTTACATGTTTTTTTAAATGAATTTTTTTAAAATTAATATTTTAAAAATAATTGGATACTAAATAAGTGATATCAAAATGTAAATGGTATTTTCTTTAAGAAAAATTCTATTTACCTTTTTATAGAATCTAGAATCTATTTTCACATCCCTTTTTGCATCATATGATTTACTAGTGATATGATTATTTGAAACCATCCTTATTATTTCTATTTATATTTTATAAACAAGATGTTTAGAGGTTTATGAAACCCATTATTTTCTACGGGTTATGATATGATGAAATGAATAAATTTTTATGAAGCTTATTTATATTCTATGGTTTATGATGTGATGGTATGATAAATGTTTTATGATATTTTCCACAAATATATATATAGTTTTTATTATATTTTTGGTGTACATGAAATAATATATCCCTAATTTGTTTTTCTAATTTATTATATATATTGATGTAATTAAGGTAATTGAGTTATTTTTCTCAATCCACTATGATAACCCATTTATGATTATTAAATAACTATTGGAAAAAGTATTTATTCATTAAAAAATATTACAAAGTATTGGTGATTAAATTTTTAAGTATGATATGAGAAAAAAGATTTTATAGCTAACATAATAAGATTTGATGGTGTTAGTAGTAAAATTTTACTTATAATGTTATTTTAATACCAATAATGGTGGAAAACATTTAGGGATTTTTTTATGATTTGAACATGTGATTCTTGGTTACTTTATGAAGACATACCACATTTGTAATTCATTTATATAAAAATTATAATGTTATATTTTATGAATCATTTTAATGAACTATTATAACTATGTATAAATATTTTAATATATTATTATAATCTCAAACACATATTCTTATATAGTGATTTCATATGACAATCAATTGATATCTCCATTGACTACCTTTACTGAACATATAAACTCATTGTTTCTTATGTTTTTATTCCAAATTTTATAAAGAATGGTTTTATTTATGTTATATTAATATGGGTACAAATTTGGAAGAAAATTATGAGATGTTATAAATAATATATGAAAATAATATATTTATGTATCTAATATCTTAATAAACAAAACCTTTATAGTTCAAGTATGGATCATAATGTTTTATATAGAGTATTTATATAAAACATTTAAAACTTGTGTATGAAATGTTTTTGTCCTAATTTTTGTATCTTTTCTCCTAGTATATAAGGACCCCACCATAAACAATACATATTCTTGAGTTAAGTCAAGAATTCACATCGAGGATCTTTTCAGGTTTAGTGTTTTATAGAATTAGGCCATAACGTTTACATTACATCTAAAAAATTACAAATTAGACACTTCTACACTATCCAATGTTTCAAAAAAATAAAACAAGAGTTCTTTTCTTGATATAAATCTTGTTGAATACATCCTTTCTCTTACCCTTCCTTATACCCTGTATAAAACATTTCAAAAACATGGGATGATAATAAAAAGCTCAGTAAGGGTTATAAAATAAGGAAATAAAACATTAGCCCATTAATAAATACAATTCAATGAAAGCATACTTTTCAATGATAACATACCTCATGAAATCATATGATTTATGAATAACACACAAAATTCATAAATCATCAATGTAACTTATGGAATCTATATCAAACATACATTGTAGATATCATATCTACAAAGGGAGTTACACTTGGAATACATATCATAGTATATTCCCTAAATCTATTAGGAGAAACATCATTTTTACCTCTGTCATGTTACCAAATGCATTGGAGAGCTATCTTGGGTTCACCAACCCTACTTATATCACAGAACCACCCGTATATGTAAAAATTTCCCAATAAACATAACATATTCATTACAGATAAAACAAGAATAAAATAAATATAAAATTTCCACATTGAAATCACAATATATCTTTTCAAGATATTGACATAATCTGTTCTTTATCAAAGAATTTTCAAAAAAATTAAAACATTTAATAAAGTTATTTTTTAATCAAAGTGTCCCATTCCACGTTGAAACTATTAAATAAATTATAATTTGAAAATATTAAATTCCATATAAATAAATACTTTAAAAAAATTATTACAACATGTACATTAATGTTAAATATTTAGAAGAATAATTCTATAAAACATTTAAAACTATATTTTAGTAAATGAGTTTTTAACAAAATTAGAGACTCTTGAATACAAATAATAGAGGAATAACAATTAATAAAAACTTTATAATATCATGATAATAAAATAATTCATGATATTATATGCCAGAGGACAGTATATAGACGATATAAGAGTGAATTGGTGAATAAAAACAATGATGTCTCAATGGAATTTAAATTGAGATGAAATCCCTAATAAAGACGGTATCTTTAGATTAAGGATAAATAAATTACATAATTGTGTGTGAAAAATTATAATACACCCAATATAAGAGGATATTACGTGTAAAATATTCATAGGTTATTCACACATATTCATATCACGATATAATGAATAAGTGTAAGTTTAACCCAAAGAATTGAAATTGGGTAAAGAAGTTCCATTTTAGAAATTCGACAGCCTAATGGCGTCACATTAAAATTCAGAAAATGTGTTTAGGAGAGAGAAAAAGGGAATCTCATCACTTGGACATAAAATTTATAGAAATAAGGATGTATAAGAACATATCCCTACATAAAAAGATGTAAATTAAAAGACAAAAAAAAAGAAGTCTTTTAAAACGAATAGGGTGAAAGGTTCCCTTACTGATTTGGTAATTTATGAAAAATACACCCCTTGAAAGAAGGTTCACAAAATGAAGATTTAAAGACCGATAAATTAATATATATTACACAAGGAATATAATCAGGGGCAGTACATATTCCACACAAAATAAAATAGTGTCAAATATAACATGAATGTCCAGGGAATAAAAAGTGAGATGAAAACCCCTTACCTCATTGTAATTCAATCAGGTCATATTACCAAATGTTAATAACAAACAAATTATTGATAGAATACCATGAATATTAAGATAATAATTATATTATATATCAAATGACATTAAACAATACACCACATTCAATAAATAAGTGGCGAACAATGGAAATCTCACAAAATTAAAAGTGAGATAAGAAATCCCTTACCTCGTGTCTGACTTGACTTATTTGTTCCTTGTTCTTCATGAATACCAAACTTAAGTTAATTTATAAATGATTAATAAAATTTTTTCAAGTTTATTATTCCTTTTATATCACTTATTACCATGTTATAAACAATATGTAATCATTTAAGTTAATAATGGCCATTTTGTCGATATTTGGTACTTGAGAAAAAATGAACACCTTATAATTACATGTTGTCCAGGTGGTCAAGATGTCATTTTATACAGAATTAAATTACTAATTTATCTATCATATATATCATTTATATCCAGTATATATATGTATTTATAATTTTACATAACATTTTTAGATAAGAAATGAAATGCACCGTTCATTAGACAGTAAGTCGTACGTACACTTGAACGCTAATTTCATTTCTATTTCATATTTTAATAGAATGAAAACTTAATGATACATAGATGTATTATAATTACAATATAATATCATATATAATTTTAATAACTCGATCCTTTATATTTCCCTCATATGGTAGGAACGAGTCATATCACTTTGAAGGGGCGGTAGTCCGCACTTCCTCAAATGGAATTATCGCATTTACTCATAATGGAAACCATAAAGGTATGCTATAAATTAAAAAAAACTGAATCATAAAGAAAACATAAACATAATATATATAATATATAAATATAGTGTCATCATAATGTCTACCATAAGAGGTGGTAAGAGATAATTGAATAATCATCGTTTCATGAGGTGTTAGTTTGTCATCCACTGAAACATTATGTTCTTTACCCATTAGATGGAGGTGTGTGTAATTTTAGTTTGAATAATTCTCATAACAACATCCTAGTAAATTTAGGATAATTTTTTTGTTATAAAAGAAAATAATGAAATGATTTTAGGGGTTGGAGAAGTAAAATAAAAGAAAATAATTTAAGAGAAACGATTACATTTAATTCGGGTAAATCCCTTTGGTTTGAACCAAAATGACTTCTTGAAGTGCCTTTTGTCTAAGGTAATGCATCTAGGTGAAATAGAAGGATATTTATAGATTATTTGGGCATGTTATGGACAAGACAAATGGATTTAGAGGTTTGATTAATGGGTTAGAAGTGCGGTATTTTTATTAGAGGGAGGAGGGGCTCTTTAGGAAAGTGTGAAAATATTATTTTATTATATAATGATATTTATTTTATACATTTCCAAAATAAATTAAAGAAGAATATAAGATGACTCATAGTCTAAATAAATGCATCCAATAAGAATTCAACATGTTTTGGATGATATTTTGACATTTATAATCTTATTTATTTAAATCGTTTATTATTGAGGTAAATACTACATCATTATTGTGTTATAAATAATATAATTTATTTTATGTCTAAAAATTATAAAACAAATTATGATATATTAAATCATTTTATATTTCCCAATAATATTTATATTTGAAACTATAGATTATATAACCCTATCTAAAAATTAATTTACCAAAAGATATTTGTTTATGTAATTTTTGTCATTACTTTAAGTTAATAAAAATATTGTGTCATTATCACTCTTAAATGGATCAATGGGGTCCCTAAATTGACCCAGGGATGCTAATGATATTCTAATACTCAACCAATATGGTTAGGACAAGTTTTATGACAATTTTGTATTATTATAATATTTTTTTTACCTAGAATTAACCTATTTCTCTTTAACCGCGGTAAACAAAAGTCTAAAGTTACTATTCACTAGAAATTTTTTTCATCTTATTGAACCACATTTTACTTACTATGAACAAAAATGTATGTTGGAGTACTTAAATTCAATTCACAGAAGTGGTAAAATTTCATTTAAGTGAAAAAGTTAGTTTTTTAACTACAACTAAGTTGTTTCACTATTCATCAAAATTTAAAGTATTCAGAAAAATACCAAAAATTCAGCCGAAATTATATTTTTTATTCCAAATTCAAAAAATGATGTATATTTTACCAAATTCACAACATAGAAGTTCCATTATTTAATTTAAAATTAAATCCCATTGTCAAAACAAATAGTGTGTTTTTAAGAAATAATAACTATCAAAAGATTGAAACTTGTTTATGCACAATTTCAAAGTGAAATTAATTCCAATGATCAAAATTGGATTAATTGGTAAAAATATAATCTAATTAAACTTCAAAACCAATTATAAAGATAATATAACAATATAGATAAATTATATTAAAAGTACCTTTTGAATTAAAATACATATTTTTTCACTATTCATAAAAATGAATTTTATTAGAAAAATACTAAAGAATTACCCAAAGTAAATTTTGATATACTGATTCTAAAGAATAAATTTATTTGTTCAAATAGAACATATAAAAGTCACCAAAACTATATTTAAATAGGTTTCTCCATCAAAAGGCGGTAAATCGACCTTTTAAAGAATATTAGAGTATTTATGCTTAAAATTAGATTCATTCTCATTTTAAGCCTCTAACTTTTTTTAGATAAATGTAAAAACATTTAAAAAAAATGAATAATAATATTATAGTTAGTTATGTTCTTTTTTTATAATACAATGGCTAGGAATTAACTACTTTTTAAAATAATAATATTATATTATTAGTGTGCAACTTAAGATTTCAAAAAAAACCCATTGTTGGGTATCTGGTATGCTATATAACATAGTGTCCCATTTAAAGTAAAATTAATAATTAGTTCACAAATATTAATAAATATGAAATATTCTATGTTCTTTATTTACTGGGTATGTTACTTCCTTCCCCCCTTTTTGTAATTGTGTCCCCATAATTTTAAAACTATGCTTAGAAACTTCATTGAAAGTCCCACATCGAAAAAGAGTCCGTAAAAGTATCACTTTAAAAGAATGAAAGAGAAGTACAAAGATCACTCAAGATAACCCATACTAGGATTCCATGTACGAAAACATGGATATGGAAGAGAAAAAAATAGTCAGGTTCTGATGGATAGTGATAGAAAACATGGTTAGGAGAAAGTTTCCAACTAGAAAATCACAAACTTATTATTTGTTAAACGGTCTTTGATTTCCTAGTAGGAAACGTAAATCAACAACATTTCTATTTTACATTATTTTTTATACTTTTCTGGAATCAATCTACTATATAGAATAAGAACATGAGGAAATATACTTACCTTTAAGTAAAATTTCATCCTTTAATAATTTTCTACCAAAAAGTAATCTTTTCTCCAAACAATGAGTATTCAAGATGACATGGTCACACCTAAAAACTAGAATCAACTTATAGAGAATCACATGATCCACAAAAGATGAACCATATATTTCCCATGTATTTAGTCATTAACCAAAACCAAAAAGATTAGTAAAAAATTAGATAATCCCCAAAAAGTATATTCCTTTATAAAAATAAATACTTTTCCTAATCTCAAAAATTCAAAAAAAAAGTACCCTAAGTTCAACATACACCTTTCAATACACAATTGTCATTAAAATTATTCAAAATAATTAAAACTAAAATTGAAACCCAAAACCCATAAGGATTTAAATCACACAATCTTTAATAGTAAATCTTAATATTTATCTCCAAAAACATCAACTACTCTTAAAGTCTCATACTGAAGTATAATTAACCTAATCACATTTTCTCTATGATAGGTTATCATTTACATTAATAACCCAAATAACCTTATGTCCACAATAAAAACATATATTCTTCAAAAATAATATTTCAACCATTAATCCACAATTTTAATCCCAAGTTATTCTATTTTCCTTAAACATATAGTGTTCCCAAAAGAGAGAATGTGTTCCAAAATAACTTTTATCCCTTAATCACCAAATAATTTTTCTATACTAAGGATGTCCATTTAATAAAACATATAATCCCAAATAAACATATTCTTGATCAATAAAATCATTTAACTTGAAATAATTAGTCCTACTAACCATGGACATCGTGTATTCCAGTGGTAAGCGATAAATCCTAAATGCACTTTGGTTGTGGGTTTGATTCCCGCAGCATTGTCCGATGCGACAGGTTGTCCCATGGTTTGTGTGTTTTCATTTTTTAAAAACTATAAAATTTCATAAAATTCCAAATAAAGAGACAACTTCCTCAAAAATAACCATAACATATTTTATCCTCAAAGGTAATCAAGTACCTTTCATTTTTCACCTCAAAATGTAATAACCATTTATCACCTCTAAAATAACTATGACTCTTTCTAATATGCTAACCATTATGGTTATTTCACTTATGATTAAATTACACACTAACCTCTAATGTTATCTAAACTAACCTCTGATACCACCTATAAGGACCCAACCTTAAACATTACAAAATCTTGAGTCAAGTCATGTATTCACATTGAGGATATTTTCAGGTTTATAGATTTAGAGAATTAGACCATAAATTTTACATTACATCTCAAAAATTACAAATTAGACACTTATAATCTATCCAATTTTTCACAAAAATAAAACACCTTAAATAAAACAAGAGTTCATTTCTTAAAATAAATCTTCTTGAATACATCCTTTCCTATACCCTTCCTTATACCCTTTGAAAAACATTTCAAAAACATCGGTTGAGCATAAAAAGCTCAGTAAGGGTTATAAAAAAAGTAAATAAAACATTATCCCATTAATAAATATAGATAAAATAAACCATACTTTTCAATCATAACATACCTCATGAAATCATAATATTTATGAATAACACATAGAAATCATAAATCATAAAGGTAACTTATGGAATCTATATCAAAATTATATTATAGATACCATAGTTGCATAGGGAATTACACTTGGAATATCCATCACAATATATTTCCTAAATCTCTTAGGATAAACATCATGTTTACCTTTGTCAGGTTACCGAATCCATTGGAGAGCTATCTCGGGCTCACCCACCCTAGGATTATCATGGAACCATCCATATACTTAAACAATGCCCAAAAACCATAACATATTCATAACACATAAATCAAGCATAAAGGAAATATAAAATCTCCACATTGCAATCCAAATATATCTTTTCATGATATTGACATAATCAATGCTTTATCAAACCATTTTCAAATCCATTAAAAACATTTAATAGAAATATTTTTTAATCAAAGTTTCCCATTACACTTTGAAACTTTTAAATAAATTATCATTTGAAAATATTAAAGTCCATATAAATAAATCCTTAATTTTTTTTAAAACATGGACATTAATGATAAATATTTAGAAGAATAAATCTTTAAAACATTTAAAATGATATTTTAGTTAAAGTTTTTTTAACAAAATGAGAGACTCTTGAATACAAATAATTGAGAAATAACATTGAATTAGAACATTATAATACCATAAGAGTAATGGGATACATGATATAATATTCCAGAGGACAGTATATAGACCATATAAGAGTGAATTGCTGCATAATAACAATTAATTCTCAATGGAATGTAAATTGAGACAAAATCCCTTATAAAGACGGTATCCTTAGATTAAGGATAAATAAATGACATAATTATCAGTGAAAAATTTAAATACACCCAATATAAGTATATATTATGTGTAATACAATTAGAGGATATTCACACATATTCATAGCATGACATAATGAATATGTATAAGTTTAACCAAAAGAATTGAAATTGGGTAAAGAAGTTCCCTTACAGAAATTCAACAACCTAACAGTGTCACATTAAAATTTAGAAAATGAGTTTATGAGAGAGAAAAATGGTATCTCATCACTTAGACATAAAATTTATAGCAATAGTGATATATAAGAACATATCCCAACATAGGAAGATATAAATTAAAAGGCATAAAATAATTCTCTTAAAAATAATAGGGTGAAAGGTTCCCTTACCGATTTGGTAACTTATGAAACATACACCCCATGAAAGAATGATCATAAAATGAAGTTTTAAATACCCATAAATTAATTTATATTCTACAAGGAATATGACCATGGGCAGTACATATTTCACACAAAAGTAAATAGTGGAAAATATAGCCTGAATCTCATAGGAATAAAAAGTGATATGAAAACCCCTTACCACATTGTAATTCAATCAAGTCATATGACCAAAAGTTAATAACCACCAAATTAATCACAGAATACCATGAATATAAATAGATTTATTATATTATATATCAAATGGTAGTACACAATACCCCACATGAAATAAATAAGTGGCGAACAATGGAAATCTCACAGAATTAAAAGTGAGATAAGAAATCCCTTACCTTGTGTCTGACTTGACTTGTTTGTTCCTAGTTATTCCTGAATAATAAAAATAAGTTAATTTATACTTGTTTAAGAACCATTTTTCAAGTTTATTATTCTTTTTATATCACTATTACCATTTTATAAAAACTATGTAATCATTAGGGTTAATAGTGGTCGTTTTGTCGATATTTGGTACTTGAGTAAAAAATGAACACCTTATAATTACAATTTTTCTGTGTGGTAAATATTTTATTATCTCCAGAATTATATTCATGATTTATATATCATATATATCTTATATATAATGTATATATATTTATTTATAAGAGTAAATAACATTTGTAGATAAGAAATGAAATGCACCATTCATGGAGATGGTAAGCCGTACGTACGCATGAACGCTACTTTTATTTCTATTTCGTATTTTAATTGAATGAAAAATTATTGATACATATTTATATTATAATTACAGTATAATATCATATATAATTTTAATAACTCCATAATTTATATGTCCCACTTATGTAAAGAATGATTCATATCAATTTCAGGGGGCGGTTGTCCGCATTTCCTTAAATGAAATTATCGTGTTTTCTCATAATAGAAACCATAAAGGTATGGTATAAATAAAAAATAAAGAAGAATAAATAAAACATAAATATAATATATATCGTATATAAATAAATTTTCATCATAATGGCCACCATAAGAGGTGGTAAGGGATAATTGAACAATCATCATTTCTTGAGGCGTTAGTTTTCCATCCACAGAAATAGTATGTTCTTTACCCATTAGATGGAGGTATGTGTAAGTGTAGTTCTAATCCATATCATAATATCATACTAGTATATTTATGATACTTGTTTTGTTTTAAAATAAAGTAATTAATGGATTTTAGTGTTTGGAGAAGTAAAATAAAATAAATGAATTTAAGAGAAACCTTTACCTTTAATTCTTGTAAATCCCTTTGGTTTGAACCAAAAGGACTTCTTGAAGTGCCTTCTGCCTATAGTAAGGAATCTATGAGGAATATAGGTATATTGAGAGATTATTTGTTTAGGTTTTGGACGATCTAAAGGGCTTGAGAGGTGTGAGGAATGGATTATGAGTGAGGAATTTTTATAAGGGGGAGGAGGGGCTCTATAGAACAGTGTGAAAATATTATTTTATTATATAATGATATTTGGTTTATAAATGTAAAAAAACTGATTAAAGTAGAATATAATATGACTCATGGTCAAAATAAATTCATCCTATAATAATTGGAAAGGTTTTAAATGTTATTTTAACATTTATAATCTTATTTATTTAAATCATTTATTAATGAGGTAATTACTACATCATTATTGTGTCATAAATAATTTAATTTATTTGATGTATAAAATTTATTAAACAAAAACCATGATGTAGGAAATATTTTTACCTTTCCAAATAGTATTTATAGTCTAAATGATAACTTATATAACCTCATTTAAAAATTAATTTACTAAAAGATATTTTTGTGTGTAATTTTTGTCTTTGCATTAAGTTAATTATAATAAAGTGTCAATATCACATTTAAATAGCTCCATGGGGTCCCAAAATTGTCCCAAGGATGAACATGGTCGGAAATTACTCAACCGATAATTTTAGGACAAGTGTTATGGTAATTTGTTATTATTATAATATTCTTTTTACCTAGAATTACCCTATTTTTCTTTAACCGCAGAAAATAAAAGTCAAAAGTTAGCATTCACTAAATATTGTTTTCATCTTATGGAATTGAATTTTACTTAATAATAAAAACCTTGAATGTCAGATTTTTGAAGTTCAATTAAATGAAGAGGTAAAATTTTCTCTAAATGAAAACTTCAGTTTTTTAACTTCTACTAAGTGGTTTCACTATTCATAAAAAATTGATGTTTTTTAGAAAAATACCAAAAATTCAGCCTAATCTATATTTCATATTACGAATTCAAAAATGATGCCTATTTTACAAAATTAGAAACATAGATGTTTTATTATTTAATTTTAAATCTATCCCCGTTGTCAAAACAAATAGTGTGTTTTTAAGAAACAATAACTATCAAAAGATTGACACTTATTTATGTCCAATTTTGAAGTGTAATTAATTCATATGACCCACATTGGATTAACTGGTAAAAATATAATCTAATTACACTTTAAGACCATTTAAAATGATAACCTAACCGTATAAATAAATTATATTAAAAGTCACTTTTTAATTAAAATACAGTATTTTTCACTATTCATAAAAAATGACTTTTATCAGAAAAATACCAAGAATTACCCAAATTAAATTTCGATGTCCTGATTATAAATAATAAATTAATTTCATCAAATGGAAAATATAAAAGGGAAAAAACTATATTAAATGAGGGTTCTCCATCAAAAGGTTGTAAATCGACCTTTTCAAGAATATTAGAGTATTTATGCTTAAAATTAGATTCATTCGCATATTAAGCCTATAACATTTATTGGATAAATGTAAAAACATTTAACAAACATGTATAATCATACTTTAGTTAGTTATTTTCATTCATATCAATATAATTCTAGGAGTTTACTACCATTTAAAATAATAATATTATATTATTAGTTTACAACGTATGATTTCAAAGAAACCCATTTTTGTGTATCAGGTACGCCAACGAACATAGCCTTCCCTTTAAGGTAAAATTGATATTTAATTCACAAATATTAATAAATATGAAAAATTTCTTGTTTTTTATTTACATGGGATGTTACATAGTACTTCGTCCAATTATGTGTGAGAGATATACATATAATGGGATATTGCATCCATTACACATATATGAATGGAAAAGGAAAAATATAACCATGGATTCATTATTGGACTCCCCCAAATATATAAAGGTAATAATTATATTTGGTTTTCAGTCGATAAACATAAAAAGTTAGTAAATTTAATAGAAATTGGATAATATTTATATCTTCCTTAGTTATCCAAGAATTAGATTAATTATGTTTTAAGGCTTCATGGGGTACCACATTCAATTTTACGTGATTAGGATCTAAGTTTTACCTCAATATTTTGGATACATCCACACCAAAAATTGAATATGATGTTTAATGATAGAATTCCATATCACTGTAAGATATATGGTCAGTTTAAGAGGAGAAATATGACCCTATAATAAATATGGAGATAATGTAAAATAAATTGAAAATATTTTTAGGATCAACACATTCTACAAGTATATTTTTTACAATAATATATTTCACTAAAGTATTCATATGGATATTTATAATTCCACCTATTTTATGGATATATGAAGAATATTATGTTGGGATAAGTATTTATAAATAACTATACTAGGATATCGATTATCCTAGAAAATTTTATTGAAGGTTAAAACCGTTCAGCAACACAATATGGTAGAACAGAGTAGATAATAAATTCATCTATTATCAGTGATACCGAGAGTTGTAAGTTAGTGATAAGTTATTACTATGAATATATATATCGAATAAGGTTATGAGATTTATAAATAAGTTTATATTTTTGTATAGATATATTATTCCCCTTGAGATTCATGTTCATATCAGGACACTAACATTTTTCATGGTGATTCCATAGACACAATATCTTGTCCCTGAAATGTGTTATTTAATTTTAAAAACTATGTACATAAATAATCCATCACTTATACTAAACATTTATTTTTTACCACTAGAAAAATATATATTTTATAATGACGAACTGATTAAGACTCTGGATAGACGTGAGAGTGTTTCTCGTAACAATACCACTCATCTATAAAATGTTTTGTAGATAAATCATATATTTGAAGAATAAATATTGGAGTAAGAGAACGCAGTATGAAAGAAGTATCATAAGTTTTCTAAATTAATGTAATGGAATTTCGATGGAGAAATTATTATATGGGTATATAATAGAACACCACATTAGTTTATGACATATTAATAATTAAATGAATATTATGTGTTTTATTTATTTTTTTGTAGGAATCATTGCCCTTATATAAATCATGAAATACTATTGAAATATTATTATAAATGTGACTATTATTACATAGTCATTGGATTGGATACTAAGAATATAGATAAATAAATTATATAAATAATTATTTATAAATCATTTAGTAAATGAAAACATAATGATAATTTTATATAAAATAATTTCTACATTTTTAATTTTTATAAATGGTGTCATTTTATTTTTAAATTTCAATTTTTTTTTGTATTATATTTTATATTTATTAATTATTTTGATAAATAATAATGAATTTTATTTGATTAAATATAATTTTAACAAATTAAAACAAATGAATCATTATTTATATTATTATTATCAATTTTTTTTAAGTTAATATGAAATAATTTAAAAGTAAAAATATATTTATTATTCAGAAAACTATTTTCAACCACCCAAAAAAAGTATCATAGTATATTAAATTATCCACTATTAATGAATTATTTTAACGTATTGTTTATATAATTTATTAATTAAAATTTATTAATACTCATCTATTTTTTTCACTATTAAATTACTATTAATGAAAGAAATTATGCTTAAAAATACTTTATACCTGTAAACAGAATTTATATATATTATCCACTGAAACCAAAATTAATCTATTCCACTTTTAGAAATTTAATATTTTAAATCTTATTTTACATTTTCAATTATTATAAATAATATTTGGTTTTGATTTTCTATTAATTTTATGTTATAATAAATATTAATTATTAAAAAATCATGTTAACACAATAATTGTTAAAATTGTACAAATAGAGGTTATCCTATTATACATTTTTCAAAATATCACAAAAAACTGATTTAATTTCATAATATGCTATATTTATACCATACTTACCTTATTATATATTATTTTTAAGTATTGATCCCAACCTCATTTTCTCTTAATACTGATCATTGTCTATAAAACAATTCACTAGGAATCCTTTTATATAACCTTGATGATATTTTCTTCCCACAAGGCCAATCCAAGAATCCTTAATTTTCCATTCCAAGGATAATACCTAATGAATTGGTATGTGTTCATACCAACAATTTTCAAACATTATACTTCATAAACCTAATTATAATGTTTTATGCCCATAAAAAATGAAGTAATTAGTAGATTAATTATTATTATGTGTTGTTATGTTATTGGTCTAGTCATTTTCTATTTCCTTCCCATCCAATGGAAAATTTTGACATCAATCATGTGTGCATGTAGACTTCAACCACCACAAAGCTATGTGATTTTTTTTCATTTCCTATTAATATGGGTGGCCACCAAGATAAATTTAATGAATATATTTTTTATTTATGTTATAATAATATATCTAAAATGGAGAGTTATTATGTGACTTTGTGTGGTTCAATCTATTGAAAATTAATAACATATTTCACGCATATAGAAAGAGATATATCTCTTTGAAGTGATATAATTAATTTTTCATCAACACATTATAATAATGTTTATAAAACTATTTATTATGAATAAATTTAATAATATGTACATGAATTATATTTTGTAAATGATTAAACCATGACCTTCATGAAAGGACTGAAATTGATGAACCAAAACATGACTGGAAAAGGGATTACTAGCCAATCAAATAATGATTTTGAAAATAAATTATTAAAATGTGTTTAAAAGAAACATATAAGGGAATGATATTTAATAAGTTGTATGTAAATATTGTTTTAAAATTAATTTATAATAAATATTATTTTTATTGAATGTTTTAACATGTACGAATCATAATGGAGTCGAACCTAAGGGTTTTTCATATCAATATTGTTTAATTAAGACATGAATCAATGTTGTTAACATATTTTTGATTATATGTGGTATATAATTACCATATAAAATATTATTAAATGAATATATTTGTTTTAATGTTATATAAAATTTTATTTTATCTTATTTCTCTTTTCAGGATGAGGATTAATAACATAACTATGTTTTAAGGATTTATGATACGATCTCAAATATTTTGGGACCATATATTTTAAATTTCCACATAGTAAAATTATGTGATTTATATTATTTAAATATATATTTTTTACTTCTCATATATTAATTTATATAATTTTAAAGTACTATTACCATTTTATTGACTTAGGTAATTAAAATGATCAAGAAAAACTATTTATGAAAAGATTACCTTGTTTCTTCTTGGGTCGATAATATTTTTTTCCATATACATGTTATTTAAAATGAAATATTGATTTTTTAATTTATATGTATTGATTTGTGAAATATTATGTTAAATATCATAGATATATTAAAAAATTTAAAAGGAAATATTTTCAAATGTTTGTCATATGAATCACTTATCACTTTTTAGAAATGTTTAAATATAATGTACGATTTCAAAATGCATGGAATAAACATATTTACTCTCCATTATGATATTTAATTTTTATTAGAATTAATTTAGATATTTCCATAGTTTTCATTAATGGAAATATTTTTATTAATATTATGGATATTTTTTGTTATTAAAAAATCTAAAGGAAAAAAAGATATTAACTTTATTACCATATAATTTTAGAAACTGTCATATAAATATATTTTTAATCTATGAAATAGTTTTTACTAGTTGTTATGTTCTAATAGGGTTTTGTTCTTATGTTATTACCCAATTTTATTCATTGGGTTCCTTATGATATTAATATTATAGTGATGATTCTTTGAAACACATCCCCATCTCTTAGGTTAAATATATTATGATAAAATCATTTTGAAACCATTAACTTATCAAATGGATATGAAATGATTAATTTATGAATATTTTTTAGAACCTGTGGTTTAAATTTTTTTGGTTTCATTAATTGTATTTTTTCATCTTGAATAATATTTTCTGCTAATTAATTGGGTAATTGTAAGTTTCTAATGAGATATTATAGACTATAATTGGGGTAAACCTACTTTTATATTATTGTGTGTCCATAATTTTTATATAGTAATAATCATTGAATAAGGAAATAATGAAATTGGGAGTAATCCAAATCCTATATTGGATTTTTTTTTCTGTATGAGAATCATGGATATGATTCTTTATTAAAGAAAATGTTTTATATTTTTTGTGTATGTGAAAAACATATGACATATGTTAATAAATATTTAGTTAATACTACCATAGCATTATCCTTAGAAGATTCATGAAAAGTTGCAGTCATAGGTGAATCTTTAGAATTCATAATTGTAATATCAATATTGAAGTGCCCGGATCAGTGTGATCACTGAGAGGGGGAGGGGGTGAATCAGTGATCCTTTAAAACTTTATACTAATTGATTCTTTATCAATTAAACTTCTATGGATTGTTAAGGCCTCGATCCACTCTTCTTGTATCTCTTAGCCTTTCCTCGAGTGATGCAGTAAATTTAAAGGCATAGGACACAAGGATTTACAAGGTTCGGCACCAACGGCCTACATCCTTGCCATGTTGGTTAAAAACCCC